>CM077797.1:24518380-25818380 GCA_039737535.1 Lagodon rhomboides
CGACCATTTAGCACTGACCTGAGATCTGCCATCGCTTATAAGGATTGACACAGATTTAAACATTTCTGATGTTATGAAAGGTTTGTTTATGTCAGTAATGTAAAACATGGCTATTAATCCAACACAATTTCCATCTCAACTCAAATTTATCAGCCAAAAACAAGTACTGATTGGGCCTTTAATTCACATACATGTATTTCCAATTGGTTCCAAGTATATTATATAACCTGTCTCTCTCACAAAAGCTTTGTTAATTCTAATTAACAAGAAGGATTACCTTTCATAAAACTGAACATTTTCTTGTCAATTCATCAAATTACTCAAAGAAGCTAATAGTTTTAATAAATGTTAACATATAATATAGTAATACGTGTTTTAAAAATTCCTGTACAATGTCTGTGAAGGTGCAGTGTGTGTGTGTGTGTGTGTGTGTGTGTATTCGGGACTGTGAAATTGATTGTGGCTGGACAGGAGGCAGGCAGGCAGGCGTGTGGTGGTGCCCGAGGGGCAGGACAGTGCTGAGTGAGCAATACTTCACCTGCACTGGAGACACACACAGACACACACACACACACATCCATACATGCACACACACAAACATCTCAACTTTGTCACACACACCATGACCATTAAGATTTACGATAGTCATCCAGCTCATTGATCTGAGGCTGGAGCGGGGGAGACGGGGGAGAGGAGGGAGAGCGAGAGCGCCGGAGAGGAAAATAGAAAGGCAGAGACAAACAGAGAGATCTTGACACAGAGATTAACCTTGAAGCAACAGTGTAAATGCGAGATGGAGAGGGTGAAGTGACCTCAGGCTTTGTTGGGACACATCTCTGTATGTTTGTGCTGCTGCTCAGACACAAGGACAACATTTAACCTGATAATTAATACCTCCATCCTGAAGTCCAACCACTCTCAGGCCTGTACTTTGAGCTTTAATAGGTGATGCGACATGTGCCAGACTGCCAGACTGTGTAAAGTCACAAAACAAAAAAAAGAAAATACACAGGTTCTACTGACGATGAGCCCATCTGAAAACAACAGAGAAAGAAAAAGATGATACAAAAATAAAGAATAAGTCATTCTCCTACAACATGAAGCCTTAAGGTGACGCAACTCCCTTTATATTTGATCAAAAACTGAGTCTGCAACAAAATAAGAAATGATGAGCCACACCATCACAAAACAAGAGAAATACCGTACAGTCTAACTCAAGGAGCTCATTTGTTTAGCTATTGGTGTCATCAAAAGCCTCGTGTCCACCATGCAGTCAGGTGCAGTTCAGTTCGTACACATTAGAACGGTTACTTTTGCGTTTCCGTTATCAGAAGTTGTGGATGGTACCGAGAGAACCGGTCCAGTCCGTCCTGTGTTTAGCCGCCCATCTGCTGAGGTATCTAGCAAGCTGATCGGATACTAAAAGGTTAAAACACTGCAAACTTGGGTTGGAACAATTATCGAAGGCCGATATTCAACATTTTTCTGATTATCGGTATCTGTGTTTTTTGTGTCAGATCAAACTGCACTACTTCTCTTTCTGTAGTCACCATTGTTACCCACAACAATATCTGATCGGTTAGTTTGCACTGAATAATGCAAATATGCAAAGTAACTAAAGTTATGAAATACATTTTGTGGAGTGGAAGTATTGAGTAGCAGAAAATGGAAATACTGAAGTAAAGTGCTTCTAAATTGTACTTAAGCAGAGTACTCAAGGCTTTAATGCAGTATTGGCTCATCTTTTAATGATTATAATAATGACGATAAGCAAGAAAGTTCAAGTTTCAGTGCATCAGCTGCAGTCATAGCCAAAACAACCAGATTAGGACTGGGATTTACAACCTACAATTTGTTTAACATAATCTTTAGGTGGAACGTCCTGTTGGTCTTTGTCGTCTCAACGTGATCAGTTGTACAAAAAACAAAGCAGGGACTCGCTCTCCTTTAGGCAGCCTCTCCATGGTGTTGGATGTCGGATTACAGAGACAGTAGCTGTGTGACAGTAAGAAAGCTTTAAAGACTGCTTTAAATCCTGCCTACTTTTCCACCCACACACAGACTTGGACAATTGCTGCATGAGATGGGCATGTCAGATTGTCATCTGAAGCAGCCCGGTTCTGACGTCGGAAAAGGTGTCATGGGAGCCGATGTCAGACAATCTAACAAGCACTTTGTCTGCAGCACGCTGTAGCCCGAACTATGGCAGCACGGTGAGGCATCTAAAACTATATTGGCGAGGTTTGAGAAGGGTTTTCATTGTAGTTAAACAAGGACAGCACGACATTTAAACATCAACCAGAGTGGGAAAACTTCTCGGCTTAAGTTTAAAATAACAGCTGAAGGTGAATGTTTGTGACCATCAATTATCTCAACACCACATCCTTATTCCAATGTCAAACTGTAACCTGTTTATAGATGGGTCTCCTTCGTGTAAAACTTTCAAGGAGGGCAAAAATGTGTTTCTCACACTTTTTGTGCATGAAGCACACATTTGCATTTGAGGACATCGCGCTCGTTTCGTGAAATCTCCGGAGACCGGCCTGCGAAAGTGGAGTGACAGATTGTCCTTTTCTGCTTTGGCAAAGGTACGCCCGCTGACGAGAAACACTCAGACACTCAGCGCCAATAATAATTTCAACGAACAGAAGTATTGATAGTTATTTATGAGACAGGTCTCGCATTAAACGGTCTCATAGATTAGGCGTAAATGTATCAAGTCTAAATGGTGTAATATAGCGTTTCCGCAATATTGCCTTTTCACAGACTTACTTCAGCCCATAAGGGATAATAATTCATGGGGGAGAGAGAGAGAGAGAGAGAGAGAGGAGGCTCTGAGTATAGCTGCTTGTTAAGTAGTTGAGCTCTTTATAAATGTCACATGCGTTCCTTTTTAATGAACAACAGGAGTTAAATCCAGCGCATCTGTACATGCACACACGACGAACAATCGCGGACATGTCGGCGCAGAGATGCTCTCATAAAAAAACGCTAAGTGCTTCCATATCCTCGGATACAAAAAAACAGGAAATGTGCAGAAAAGTGTGGAGATTTGAGGGAGGAAACGACTCAACAAGTGCTCTATTGTTGCTTTTGTTTGTTTCCCAGGAAGGCTTAACAAGAGACTCTAATACTCTCTTATTGTTCTCTCTCGTAACGCCACACAGCGTGATGAACTTCAAAGCACTTAGCTCCTAACAGCTATGTACACAGTCCCACTACAGCGTGCACGCCCACACACACATACACCGACGGATCCCGAAGGAAACTGCCTACACGTTAGAAAAACGCTATAAACAAAAGCGGCAGACTTGGTGTGTAAATAATCAACTAATGAATCGATTGAAAGTGACCCAATAAAGCTCTGGAAAGCGTCTTAATGTGACACTGCTGACGCATACACAAAATAAAGACAACAACATTTCCCTCTGATGAACAAGCAAACACTACAGGAGAGAATGAAGCAGTGAGTTTATTACAGAGATTAAAGCTCCAGGGCCGCGGCCACACCTTGTGAATATTGACAGATCTGCAATAACAATCTCACACAGGAGAGGAGGCACACACACACACACACACACACACACAGGACGAGGGAGCGAGAGGGGAAAATGTGATGCAATGAGGTAATAAAGAAGAAAAAATCCAAGGACACGAGACGCCTGCGAACCTGAGAGAGGAGTCAAAAAGAGACAAATGGGACATGAATGGATGCAGATGAGATGCAAAGAAGCATGACATCAGAGGAGGCGACGCAGCCGAGAGATGGAGAGACGACGGCATCAAAGGATGAGTAATGCCAAATTTATTCCATCCAACTTCGCGCCGTTCTTCCCGGAGAGCAAAACAGCTCTCCATCAGCGCGAGATGAGATTTCTCGCAATTCGGCCGGTCACTTAAAACTGATATACTCTTATAGCTTTGTCAATAGCAAAATGAATTTCGATCGAACAAAGCCACAACTCAATTCTAGAGGCTGAGGGATGCTGGATTTTTTGTGGCCGATGCCAGTGGGTCCGTTTCATTGTTGTTGATGTGCACGGACACCGAGAAACCAAAATCTTACACACAAAAAAAAGAAAATGAACACATAATGCACAACACATAGGCTGATCCAAAGAAAAATTCACATTTAAGAAGTTGGAATAAGACAAATATTGACTTTAAAGAAAAGATATATGTATAAATAGTTGGTGATTTTATATTTGGCAACCAATGAATTAATGGCTGCAGCTATAGCTCACATATTCTCAGCTTTAAAGTACCAGACTAGTTGTCATCCTGCAGCTCTCGGCTTATTAACACTGATATGATTTCTTTCTTTTACAGTATTTCTACCACCCCCACAGTCCAACCAGAACAGCTTCATACATCTGTGAAGAATAACAGAAGAGATAAGTTTCTCCCTCGCCCAGAAAAATGTCTTCCCAAAGTGCTTCTTCTTCTTCTTCTATCCAACCTGCTGCCCTCCTTTATTCCTTCACATCCAGATATCACGTGTCACAAAAAAAAGCATTGTAAAGCTTTAAGCACGAACGAGCTCTGAACCGCTTTTCAGCTCATTTACGACACAATGATGTGTCAATTGTGTTTCTGTGTCACAGGTGCATTCGTGGGAACCAGCTCGCACTTCACAAACACAACTATTATAATGATAAAAGGGCCCTGTTTGAAAATCCTGCCTCTCTCCGCCTCGGCTGTTTCTCCTCTGCTCTTCATAGTGTGCAGCACCATACCCATCATTCTTCCTGTCAAATTAAGTGTCAAGTACGCTGTCCACGGTCTCGTTCCAAAACCAAGATCTGCACGTCGGAGAGGAGAGAGAGCAGGGTGAAATAGTAGAAAAGACAAATATGTGTGCAAGGGGGAAGAAGTGTGAGAAGTGTGGTGAGTTTGAGGAAAAGAACATGATCATTTGGTTTACACATCTCAGGACCCTTGCAGATTGAGAGCCACAGTGCTGGTACATTGTTAGGCATCTGGCAAGTGAGACTGTTGTTTCAGAGTCTGACACTTAACCTTGTTAAGAAGAGTACAGAATTTACAATAAAACATCACTTTCTAGGCTTCCACACACACATTATGACTAGGAGTCTGGAGCTAGCAGCTCTATGAGGCTATAGATAGAAACAGCAGTGCTGTGAGCTACATCACAGATCTAACAAGGGGCTGCTCAGTGGCACATGAAGCCAAGAAAGGTCGACTTCAGGTTTATAGAACTAGCCGGAGCTTCGAGGTTGTGGAGCCCAATTCCACTAACCTGACTCTTGCCAGATGAATTTCGTTCCGCCTCGCTCCACTCATCCATCTGGGATCGCTCCATTGGAGATGTGTTTCAGAAGGCTGGGCCTTATCAAAAATCCTTGTATCTGATTGGATAAACCACTTGTCTGTCATCTTTATTGACGTGCTACTTCAACCACTCACATCGAAACCAACCTGTGACGTCGATGAGAGCGACGTTCTATTAACGAACAAATATTGGGTAGATTGGACAACACGGATGAAATAGCAGCATCAGTGTTGACGCTTGCTTCCTCGATGCGAGCCGCCATTGTTGTCTGAATCAAAACAGTCGCTTCTCCGCTACATCACATCTATGAAACTCCCGCCCGGCGGTCCTGATTGGCTCTACCATAAAATCTGGTGCCGAAATCCCTTCCAACGGGAGCGATCCCAGATGTATGTGAGTGGAGCTAGGCGGAATGAAATGCATCTGGCGAGAGTCAGGTTACACTTCTATGGGCCAAGCCATCTAATTTCTATCATTAGGTCGAACGCAACTGGATTTGGTTTTTGTCTTGAAGACGTTTCACCTCTCATCCAAGAGGCTTCATCTCATCATTCATCATTGATGAAGCCTCTTGGATGAGAGGTGAAACGTCTTCAAGACAAAAACCAAATCCAGTTGCGTTCGATTCAATTTCCTTGAGATAACTATGACCTGGATGAATGAGAATATTCACAGACTCTATCATTAGGTTTGCTCCTGGGAACCGCAGATGTGCGCACAGTTTCATGACAATCAGTCAAATAGTTGTGGTGTTTCAGTCTGGAACAAAGTAGTGGACTGACTGACTGAAGAGCCACGCTGCTAGCATGTTAAAAACGTCATACATACAGTTGTTATACTGAACATACCTCTATAAGTTCTACTCCTCTCACTTGAGCTGTGCAGGAAATGTTACAGAAATGTCAATAGGTTCTAAGTGGACGTGCTGCCGAAGGGACTTTTACATAAAAATGACTCAAGGTCCGTGTCAAACTTGACACCAGGGTATTAAACTGACAGAGCATTTATGAATTACATACAGTGCATGTCTAAAAGAAGCTTAGGATAGAGAGACGGACTAATGTAAGGGCAGAGGGGAGGGGAGGGCTTAGAGAGAGAGAGAGAAGAGAGAGAGCACCGTGCTCTTACAGTAAATCAGGCACGACGGAGTGACCTTTGATAGCCCCAGACAGAAAAGGTTACATGAACGGTGGAGAAAATGGGTCTATCTGTCACTTACCAGCTAGCTATAAATTAGATCGTATACGGGCGTGTGTGTGTGTGTGTCTGTTTGAGGTCAAAAGAACAAAGAAAACTCGGTGTATCTTTCTCTCGTCCACAGAATATCAGCAATAAATTGTACCCTGTAAAATCCCTCCTCACGCCTTCTCTTTCATACTTACTGAAGGATACCGAGAAGGTTTTCTGCGGTGCTGATCATTAGGGTGATCTTTTATATAGACTGTAATGCATAGGTCATCATCACATATAAAAAATATATTTTTTTAGAAGGGAATGTGAATAAACATCCACCTTGCTTCCATGTTTCTCTGAGCAATACAACACAATGGAGGCACGACTTTTACCCAGTTCATCAAACCCTTTGTAAGCATATATATTCAAGATACTTGTATGAACATTAGGGCACCTCCTATTAAACTTACTGTGTACAATAGCTAGCTAGTTAGCTAGAGTCTTGCAAACATTAGCTAACTTAAAGGTGTTACTGCCAACATTCAGCCACTAAATGAGTCATTCCATCTGTATTTCTCCTGTTTGGCTAACACTAGCTAACGTTTATGTCGCTAACGCTAGCTAGCTAATGTGAGGCTGGTCGCATACTGTAGCTCAGCCAAGTTTTTTCCTACGAACTGGCAACTACCAAGACTGTTGATCGGTGATGAAACACGAATACCATGTAATACTAACGTCGATATACTATTGGCTCAATACCTTTGTTATCTGCTGGATCCAACCATCAGAATTCTTACACTGAGATAAGCAAATATATTCAAGATACTTGTATGAACATTAGGGCACCTCTCATTAAACTTACTGTATACGATAGCTAGCTAGTTAGCTAGTCTTGCAAACATTAGCTAACTTAAAAGTGTTACTGCCAACATTCAGCCACTAAATGAGTCATTCCATCTGTATTTCTCCTGTTTGGCTAACACTAGCTATAGTTTATGTCGCTAACGCTAGCTAGCTAGCAACTACCAAGACTGTTGATCGGTGATGAAACACGGATACCATGTAATACTAACGTCGATATACTATTGGCTCAATACCTTTGTTATCAGCTGGATCCAACCATCAGAATTCTTACACTGAGATAAAAAAAAAGATCATTTTGGACCCGATCAACATCAAAAAATAATTGATTCACGATCATAATAATGTTTTTAAGTAAAATAAATACTTTAATTCTGTACCTTTCTACAAACTTTGGATGTATTTTTTATTTTTTTCATCAATATGACCTTTAAGATATGACAACACACAGTGCAGTGAGTAAGGAGAGTGAGAAATGTGACTTTACATTGTTATGCTACCTTTGAACAAACGTAGGTGTCTTTGGTAATGTTGTTGTTGATGTTCAGCTGATGCTGAGGTCTACCACTCAGCGTAATACACTCTTTACATTGGACAAAATGTTTCTTCAGTTTGGAGAAAGGAATAAAAAAGCCTTCTACATGGTCTTGGTATCAAGTGCTGCTTTTAAAGGTCCCCCTGCGACATCTTTTAACACATGTAACAGTAACCCCACTGATTGTTTAGAATAAAAGACCACCTACACAAATGATGAAAATTAAAGTGATCTTTGACCACAGTAGAGAATAATAATTTTAAAAAGGCTCATTACCACCTTTCAAGCCACAGCAGAATATTAAGTAGCATCTGTCAGGTGGTTCAGGTGGTTCAAATCCCACTCATGCTCACATCATTCACATCAGCACCTCCACGGCAGTTTAATGATTTCTTGAAGGGCGATGATGGCTGCACTGTAACAGCCCACCTATTATTGCTGGCGACTTTAATTTACCTCCCAGGCTATGCCAGTTGTCCATGCCCTTGATACTCCCTGAAGTCCCCTCTGCCCCTGTGGTGCCAAATGTGCTAAATTAAGCTTACTGTATTTTACAAACCTCAGCGACCCATGCTATCTAATAAACTACTAATGGAGGGAAACACAGGCATCTCATTAGGAGGTTGCCAAAAGACACACACACTCACACACACACACGTAAACACACACAACTTGAAGTAACTTTCCTCTGGCTCGAAGCCGGACATTAATGATGTTCCAGCTGGTTTTAACAACTATTTATTTATTGAGGGAGTAATTTTGCCAGTGTAGGGAACCTGATGAAGGTGTTTGGGGAATTCTCACGTATTAATCAACCAGCAGTGTTTGTCTTTTCTCAGGAGAGGAGAGGAGAGGAGAGGAGAGGAGAGGCTTCTACATTATTTTCTCACGCACACATATTTCCTGAGTAAACACAGGGAAAGGGGGACTATTTAAATGGCGACTTGGTGACAATGTGTTGTGATTGACGGGAGAAGGAGGGGGCTGATGGGAGGATTCTGTCAGCGACTGATAACAGCTGTCTGCTTCACTCACAAGAGAGACAGACAGAGAGTGAGAAAACAGGGGGAGAGAGCGCGAGGGAGACATGCACGCACACCTAATAAGATGCGCGGTAATGCACCCTTGCATATATTTCCAATTAAAGTCGCTGCTTGCGTCATTCGCGAGTTACGTAACGCATATGGAAAGAGGCAGATTACAGAGTCCATCGCCGCAAATTTCCATCAGCACAAACAATCCATCGTAGCCCGACACCGCTCTGTACCCCCAGATGATAAACTGAGATGCAAAGTCACACATGCACGCACACGCACGCACACACACACACACACACACACACACGCGGAGACTTATTAAACATTCATCGGAGTGAGTTTGGGGTAATGAACGGGAGTCAACAATGAATTATGGATCATATTCTAATGGCTGACTTACCCCTCTCATTACTGGCATGCTAATGTGATTGGGAAACAAATGATTATCAGCTTTATTAGAAAGGGGAAAAGAGCTGGTGATCCCAAGACACCCCAACCCCCCCCAAACGACTGTTCCACCTGGAGGAACGAACGATGTGGAGGTAAGAGAGCGATCAAGAGAGATCATTTGAAGACTTTGGATGGCAAGATCTTAAAATTAGTCTACAATATTCTCACACATCTTTAAATGTGTCTCAAAAACAACCTCCAATCAATAACGGTGCTTTCTATGCCGCCCGGGTTTGTTCCATTGGAAGGTATTTTTTCCCGTAAATGTGCTGAAAATGGAAAGTATCCCGTAATGAATTCCCCTCAGCAACACAAAATACACTTAATAACCATAGTTCTGCATCAATCTGCGCAGACCTACCAGCTCCGCACTGATGTAATACATTGGAGTGCATGCATACACACCCTCAGGCATTTATCACAGCGCTGGTCAAGGTGGAGACATCTCTCGCAATCTGTCTCTCAGCTTATTGGCACCAAAAGACTCGCTTTTATGCTTTGCCCAGAGATTTATGAGGGACTAAAGCTGCGTGGCTGCGTGCATGACTGCATACATTAGCAGCGTGCGCGCATCTCGCGGACTGAAAGGGATCAGGTTGATGTGCTTATTGACACCTCACCTCCCTCTCGCTTCTTCCCCTCCTCGTGTCCCCTTCTTCCCCTCCCACCATCCATCCACCCTTCAATCCATCACCTTCCTTTAAAAGCCTGTTAGGAAACCCAATACCTTTCATTAGCACAGAAAGATTAGCTTTTTAGCAGGAGGGGTGTGTGTTTGAGCGAGCGACTGAGCGGAGAAACAGTGGGTGGGAGGGATAAATAAAGATAATCAAAGATGCCTGTGCCAGACAGCCACTTAGCTTAACCTGCAGTGAGCTGAGCACGCTCAAACACAAGCGCACAGCTGCACACATGCTTACAAGGCATTACACACCTCACGGCGCCGATATCGAAGGGTTTGGAACAGTTTGAAGAGTTTCATTCCAGAAAAAAGATACCCGCCATCAGGGAGAAGTGACATTGAACTACAAATTGATCGCTGGCATGAAAGTAAAGCCGACAAAAGATTATAATTAAAGTTATGAGTCATTTTAATCCTCCTGCCTGAAAAATACTCTGGTTTTTGATGATATAATCGTTTGGGTGGTTGAAATGTTAACTGATGAATTTTAGATAGCATCATTTTGAGATGAAATAGCATGAAAGACATCATAAAGTCATTGACTGAGAAGGAAATTATACTTAACATACTCATAGCAATATTTTTGGTGAATTACACACTGTGGGGAGAGACAGGTTATCTTCAATATTACAACATGAGCTCTTTTGTACGAGGTTCATTGTGGACCCTCAGCTTCACTGAGCAGTTTGTCTGCATGCCAGTAAACAGCTATTCTGTATTCTTTCATTAAAGGCAGCAGGATATTGCTGCACAACTTCTTGTGTGTTTGATTGAGATCTGCGTTTATTGTGTCCGGTCTGATTGTTTGACCCAAAGGAACCTGTGTGAGGTTGGACCTTGATTTGATCACACTGTATATCCCAACAATAAAATATTTTTTAAATTGTAGTAACTGATTGGGGCCAATTGGGGGCAGTAAAGCATGTTTGTAACACAACATTAAAGGGATATTCCGGTGTAAGTTTAATCCATGGTCTAACACACCTGGCAGCCTGCTAGTTGGGGCGAAGCCCTGACGAGTCGATTACCGAGTGCAGTAGATTTCCGCAGCTCAAGGATGAAAATGTATTATTATTACTCCATGACTTCCGTTTTTTCCCTGTCAGCTCTCGATAATAAGAACTGAGCATTCCGTGGGAAATCTACTGCACTCGGTAATCGACTCGTCAGGGCTTCCCCACAACGAGCAGGCTGCTGGAGGAGAGGGTGAGTTGTGCTGTGTTTTTGATACAAATCCAGCAAAGCTAGCAGATGTTTGATGCTTCGTACTGTGTGCTGGGACTGTACATGTACTGTTGCTGAAGTTTGGTGCTGTTCTCACCATTAATTGTGGCTTTTTGATGGCGGTTTCTAGTTGGAGGCATAAGCTGCAGTGTATTGTTATCGTGCTGGTCTTTTCTGAGGTTGATAAAACTAGCTAAGCTAGCGGTCAGCAAACTTGACCTCTCGAGGGGGAGTCTTACTCGGTGTCAAGGTGTGTTAGACCATGGATTAAACTTACACCGGAATATCCCTTTAACATGTTATTACCCTATACAGTAATATGGTGAATGTGTTGGCGAACAGTTGCTTATTCACTGTGCACACCCAGCAGTCATGGAGAATCATTATCATTCATTTGGAGTCATGTTTCTTTCCACCTGGCAGGTTGAGAAGTCTCCCACCTTATAGCTCTGTTTTGGTCTCCATCCTCTCCTGAGAGAAACATGTTGTTAGCTGCCAAATGTTCCACTTTTCCATCTTCCCCTCTGTCTTCTGTTCCATCCTGGTAGCCGGTAGCAGACAGTGAGTTACCGGAGCTTTGTTGCTTTGTTGTACCAGAACAAGAGTTGAAACTGGGGATGTCAGTTTCAGACTGCCCAACACCCCTCAGCCGGTAACTGACCTTGTGATTATTAAGAAAAAAAAGCTTAATGACATGAAATACAAGAGGTGCTTTTAAAACGACTGTTTTACAGGTGCATTAGGAGCACCTGGTTTTGTTCAATCACTGCTGGATCAGAACAGCATTTCCTCTATTAGTTTTTATTGAACACATTTATGTGATATGCTTCATATAGCATTATAACATCTAGTTTAATAACTTCCTTTGACTAAGGACTAACAATACCAGTTCATTAAGGCATGAGCTTACACATTTTTGTTTTAAATGCACTCCTTATTCTTTTGTGTGTGATAAAAGCCGACTTTTCACACTTGCCAATATTTTGATTTACAGTATGTTGGGGTTTTTATGTGAATGCAATGAGCCAGCATGACAAAAAATGAAGAAATACACACACACACACTCATTAGGTACCTTTTGAGTCATTTTGAAGGACTTGACATCAGTAAAAAACAATACCAATGCATTTCCCCTGGGATGAGATAGCAGTCCTATTAATCTATCAGACAGCACACACACACACACACACGCACACAGACACACACACACACACACAGCTGAAAACACAGTTATTTAACCCACTATTTCCCTGGAGAGAGGGTCTTTAACAGTAACAAAGCAGTGTCCAATCACTTACATGCTTTTCTCTTGTGCCTCCTCTTTCCATAGAAAACAATCTGGAGAACAAGATTACACACACACACACGCACACACAAGCATACAAACGCACACACACATGCCCTCACCTAATACCCATCAGCTTTTGGGGGAGAGGAAAATCTATATTTCATCTGAGGAGCTGAGGTGTTTGTGCACACGCTGAGTTTGTTTGTCATTAGGCCTAACCCCCGCGGCTCACCTAATCAGGTTGCTGTGTATGTGTGTGTGTTTAATTCTGTGTGCAAGGGTTTGAGAAAGGGGAGAATATGACTCTGTGTGTTTGTATGGTTGAAAGAGTGTCAGGGAGTGAGAGACGTGGGGGACAGAATCGTGCAAACACACACTTGAGGCCGAATTAAAGTCATCGATCGGCCGTGGCATGCTCTCACACAGAGATCAAAGCTTAACCCTGATCAATGACATTTGTTTGTTGGTGTGTGTGCGTGTGTTTTTATGCACCATTTCAATTTCCATCTTTCAGGAAAGCTACTTTAATATTCTTGGACTTTACAAGTTTTATATCCAGGCGGGATCTTCATTATGTTTTGATCCAACAAGGCTAAGAGCCCAGAGGCTGACCTTTGGCATGGCGGTGCTCTGCTGTAAATGCTAACGTCAGCATGCTAACACAGACTTTAAACAATGTTAACACTCACGTATAGCAGATATGTTTCATAATATTTATCATTTTAGTTTTGGGTGTTAGCATGCTTACGTTTATTAACTAAAGATATAATATGTAACGTATGTTAAGTTGTGTACAATGTTGAATAATGTTCAAACAAAGAGAAATCCATAACTACACTCAAGGTAACAATGCGCTTCATTTGGTCCCCTGATGATTTAACTACGTCATTATAAGGATTCATCCTCTGGGGACTATGAATGTCTGTCCAAGCATTTTGTGCCAATTCTTCAAATAGTTCAAGATCAAGATATTTTACTGGATAACAGAAACAGATTGATCTGCTGACCTTTGGTATGCTGTAAATGCTAACATCAGCATGCTAACATCGACTTTAAACAATGTTAACACTCACGTATAGCAGATATGTTTCATAAAATTTCTCATTTTAGTTTTGGGTGTTAGCTTAAAATAGTTCAAGATCAAGATATTTTCCTGGATAACAGAAACAGATTGATCTGCTGTTGTCCGACAAGGGAAATTCAAGCCCAAAGTCTTCAGGGTTCATCCTCTGGAGACCATGAATGTCTGGACCCAAGTGATGGAAATTCCTTTGCTCAAAAAGTTAAAGGTGCCATTTGAAAGAAAAGTTGATTTCTGAGGCAAATAATGACAACTGTGGGTTTCCCAACTCATCAAAAACTGACGCTTTGACGCTCAAAAATCTACTTTTTCTCACAAATAGCACCTTTAACATTTCCACATGGTCCTGTAGGCTACACACACCACATGATAACTGTGGGGAGGGCATCTTGAAGCCTCCGTTCTCCTGATCAGCCAACCCTGTCTGTGGCCTAAACTCTGCGCTCAGCCAACAATTACTCAGAGTTTCCCCAAAGCATTTCAGTGCAAAGCTGTCTACTCTCCATACAATAACACCAGCGGAACAAGTGTCTCCTTGCTAATAAGGACAGCGCCACAGTTAACCTATATGCAACATTAAACTAATGGCTGCCCACTGCAATGATTGCGAATGAATGGCACCGAAATGACAGACAATCAGACTCTGCGCCCTACAATCTTATTCACCAGAGTGAAACCTCAGTCTATCATTTCCCCTCTGCCTACCTTCATTAGCGCGTCTTCACATGTAATGGCCAAGAACTGTGGCAGCCAATCAGATAAAGCGGTGTAGTCGTTTGAAAGAGGGGGCTGGTGACACAGTTAGTGTGTCAGTGTGTCTAATTCCCTGCTTTGTTCTCAGACATATTTTAATGGAACCATGGAAACGTTTGGCTTCTTTCACCTCATTTGGCTAAACCAGTGAGCGTGAAAAAGATATAGGGTACAGTATGGTATTACTTTCTATCTAATCACATCATGGGGAGGGCTTCTAAAGGAAGGTAAATGTCTCTGAGATGAGACAGCTCTGCTTAAGAGCTTCACTCTTGTCGCTTCTCTTCAAGTTAAAGAAACAAAGTGAGATATGGAAATTTTCACTCACTCTCTCTTTCTCTTTTCCGCCGTCACCTCTCCTGCTCTCGATGCTCTTAAGACGCCTCCCACCACTCGACAGCGTGTAATTTGTATTTGCTCAGAGGTTACCCAGGTGTGTTCCACTTCTCTTTTATTGTTTTATGTTCTTAATATCTCCGAGGTGAGCGGATGATGATAAATCAATAGAAACAATACTTTCTCTCCATGTCAAAGACCAAGGGAACACTCGGTATGTGTGTGTGAGCCTGAATCCGCAAACACACTTCCACTGGTTTGTGTGTACTGGTATCTGTGCGAATACCTATAGTAATATGCTTACATATGCCCACAGTGGAGTTAAGCCTAATTCGGCTATTGACGAGGAGCACACATAATACACAACTCCCGAGAGCTTATGTGAGTATTCATAAGCAACAAGAGGATGAGGCTGGGGAGAAATTTTGATTTAGGGGACACACACTGGAGGCTGAAAGAGAAACAGCCCCATCTACAGGACGTAAGTGTAACTGGAATCCAACGAAAAAAACCTCCCTCCCCCCTGACGCTGCAAGGAAGGCTTTGTAAATAACTTTATTCCAGTGGATCTCTTTGTCTCAGCAAAGCTTAATGAGCCTCCCGAGAGCACGCCCAGGTGAACACGCTGTAAGAGGAGACTACTACCTGTGTCTACCACAGCACAGAACAATGCTGTCCTTTTTTTTTTTTTTAACAAAATCTCCTGTATCTGCAGATTTTGGAGGGGACGCTGCAGCACTTTGCCAGTGAAATAAGGGTGTTCTCTTACACAAAGTGTCGACTTGGTGAACAGCATCCTGGAAGCGGTCAGCACGGACTCAGCGTTTCTGAACGCAGGTTGCTGGGGTCCCCTCAACTACGACGCACAAACACACTCGATATACTCAGAGGAGGATCGAGCGCAGATCTGGGAGACCGGCCACGCTCTCTAACCCCTTCCCGCGTACACGGAGCTGCCTCTCAAATATCACTGAGTCCAGACAGAGGAGGAAGACCTTTGTGGAACAAAGAAGAGGTCTGATACAGAAGAGCTCGCCGGTGACACTCTGCCTTTTTCTCCAAACTACAAAGAGATCGTCTGCCCCCGGTGGCTCGTCCGAATTGTCCCCCCGCTCTCTCGACTCATCTCTGGTTGGAGCAAAAACACCAAAGGGGTGGAAACAGGAAAAAAAAAAAAATGGCAGGACAGGAGAGGGGGCAATTTTGAAGTGGGTCAGATCGAGGAGATGAAAGGGAGGAGAGGACAGTTGCAGGGTGGAGAGGGGATGAAGAGGCAGAAAGAGGGATAGCAACAGAGGGGGTTAGATTGAGAAACTGAGAGGGATTAAGCAGAGTCACCTTGACAAGAGGGGTCACATTTCATCCACAGTGACACTCTTTGTAAGGTGCCTCAGGTACCAACCAGCTGCTTACGTTTTCACATTTTTTATCGCTACCGCAAAATAACAAAACGGCAAAAAATTGTACAACACATTAGCGTAACATAAAATGCACATTATAGCGTGGTTTGTTTGCTCTAGCCCACTCCGAGGATGCCTGCCAGCAGCGCTTTTGCGCATGTGTGCGTGTCCAAAAAGAGCTGGCAGCCGTGCAGAGGAACGGGACAGATGTGTGTGTCGGTCATTACTGTAATCGCTCCATTTACTTCATCTACCCTGGAAGGGACGGCTGGTCAGCACCATCTGGGCACACGCACACACACAAGCACATACATGGCAATCACCAGCCATGGTCGGGTCTCACGGGTAGTCGGCCAGCAACAGGAGGGAGGCTCTGAAATGATCATTACGCGTGTGTGTGTGTGCCTGTGACAGTGTGTGTGCCATCTTTGTCACTGTCTCAATTTCTCCCTCTTTCCCTGATGACATTTTTCTCTCTTGTTGCTCTTTTCCCCCCACTCGGCTCCATCCTCCTTTTTCATCCATTTCCCTCGTCTCCCCCGAGTCCAGCTGCTTCAGAAATACATGAATCTGTCGCTTTTCCCCGGAGACTACAAGACAAAATGAAAAAGGCCATGGTGAGTGGTACCAAACTGCGGACTTGTTCGAGACACCCGGCGCCTGAGGAGATGATGGCCGTCATGGTGTGTGTGTGTGTGTGTGTGCGGTCGGAAGATACGGAGACCTCAAGCTCATCTACATGTAATTTTCCTCCCCTAACTGAGGACGGGGGAAAGGATGATGAGGAGAGGAGCGGAGGAGCGGCTGAGGGGAGAGAGACAGGCTGAAGCTTCGGACTCAAGAGCGGCGGTCTGATCGTCAAGCAACACGTAGCCATGGCAACGGCAAATGGAGAGAGAGAGCGTGAGGAGGAGAAACAGAGGAGGAGAAAAGAAATGAGGGAGACGCTTCAGGTTAAAACTGCACTGCTAAGAGATTAAATGAGAGTTTAGCCGGTGCTTCGCCATGCTACATCGGAGCGGAATATTACTGTACATCTTCTCACAGGTCGTATTTCATTTACAGTGAGGAGCTGAGATTTTAAATATTGCCCGAGGACACATTTTTCCATTTGCCCTCTTACTCCTCCTGTTTACATTACTCAGCAATGACTCTGTTCAGAACTACTCTTGAATATTTATCACCAATAGCCGGCCAAGAGCGTATCTCTATTCTGCTGTTGCTCCTCTGCTCCTTCATCACTCTATTCTCCGTCTCATTTGTATTCCGTAAGCTCGCTGCCCCTCCTCATTCTCCACCCCGGCATACACCCTCTCTTTTTCGCCCTTTTTCTCTCCATCGGTTCCCTCTCCTGCTCTTCTCGTCCCCCACCAGTTGTCCTAAGATCTCTTTTTCTGGCCTCCATCCCTCCATCCCTGCAGAGCATAGCTGACATTGGGCATGAGGTCAGAGAGATGGGCAGTCATGCTCCTGCTGTCAGCAGGCTCAAATGGGCTTAGATACAGTGTGTGGAGACACCCGAGGGACACCCTCGCTCGCCTCGGGCTCTGGACAGGCACACACACACACACACACACACACAGCGCACACATTTAATCGCACACTTTTGTAGCCATATATTAATGGAAGCACACACACACATACATAGATTAATACCAGCACAAACCGCATCCGTGCATATCATGTAAAGGACATGACACACACACAATGAATGTGTGCAAAGAGCATTCATGCAAACACACACACACACACACACATATTCACTTATGCAAACAGAATGAGGACTGGAATTAGAGATTTCAGAAAGGACAAATTCCCTTGGAGGACTGCCATGGATTATTGGCTGGTATAGCTCGTGTTGGGAACAATGGAAACATTTGCTGCTGATGAATGTCGAACACTTCTGTGAAAAAAATAAAGACATAAACCACCAAAGGTCATATTCATTCATTGAGCATATATATGTCATGTGAAGTGAAAAATCACTTCCATCCGTTGTTTCTAAGGTTCAAAGGCGTGACATTAAGCCAAAGGGAAGTGATCACAGAACATGAAGCGGCGGTATGAACAAGGACATTTTACATAATCAAAAGGGGAATAGTTGAACAACATTTGTACACTTTGTACTGTAGGAATACTAGAGAGGAGAACGTTTTACAGTCGTTAAATCATTCAGTTTTGACAAACCTTCTACTGAGAGGATCCTTACTGTATGTTCATAGGTATTGCATAACCCTATGTATGTATCAAATGTATGACCGTAAGGTTAGCAACACACTCAAATGTCAAACATCCCAGGAAGGCTCTGCCCTCTCCAGTCTGCCCATCTTACATTTGGATATGATTACATTCGTGTACTAAGGTTAAACGCAGAGAGTGAAAGATCTCTAAAAGGGTAATCACTGCTGTGGTATTTTAAGTAACACAGTTAGAGAAATGTCCCATTTTTCCATATTTTTATATAAATGGCATAAAACGTGTAATAGGATGTCATGGCTGGGGTCACTTTGGATTACAGTTGAAGGATGCTGTCGAAAACACTGTACCACACTGCCACCATGTGGCCATGACACACAGAACATAGGTTCTTCTACTGGGAACATAGTAGAAGAAGGTACACAAAAGAACTATCTTACTGTATTTGGGTGAATTTGACATCTTCAGTAGGAGTTGCCACATGTTTATATCAAATATATTAAAAATGGCATCCAGTTGTTCTGCCCTCTGGCACAAATACACAGACATACAATTGGTGAAATCATAGCATTTATCTGTGTGACTCATATTTTGCTAAAACATGGAAAATCACAGTGCATCACAGATGTAATAGCCCTACCTGTCCTGAAGGTGTCACTGCAGTTAGGTCTCCTCTGAAGGCTCAGGTGACAGGATCGGGTTGCAGGTCATACACAAACAGCATCCACCATGCAGGGTAATGAAGCCAGCCCATGCTGTGTTGTCACAGTGACAGGTCGACCATCAAGGTGTGTATCACTTTACAAGCTGACAGCCCTCCGAGCTGGAGAAGAGAGAAGAAGCATCAGGTGAGGACCGTAGAAAGAGAGTATCGTTTTTATGTTTGGGAAAATGTCCTTTTATAGCTTCTGATCTCGACGGGAAGGACTGAGTTGAGTTTGTATCTTTTATCTCTCTATGTGAGTCTCTTTTATGATTTCAAGTAGTAGTATAACCTAATTTCTTCCAGCTTAGTCGTCATGGCTGAGGCCACCAGCACGAGCAGCAGCAGCAGCGGAGGCACCGGAGGTGTGCGTGTCCCCCAGGAGCCCTCTCTCAAAACTGGGGTGGTGTTGTCAGATGAAAGGGTGGACTTCCTTCGGGAGCAGGCCTTCTGCGTGCTGCGAGTGAAGACGGATAAGTGGAACCGCTTCATTGGAGCAGAGGAGAACCAGAAGATTATACTGGATTTCCTGGACCACATCTGGACCAACAGACTGCTGCTCTTCACAGGGCCTGGAGGGACACTGCATGCAGGGGATGCTCAGGTAGGAAATACAGAATGGCATGAAGTGAGTTTCTAAAAAGTTCGGGCAGCTGCTTTCATAAATGAGTTCACCTTTTGTTTTCATTTTCCATTCTGGGCTAAAGCCAATTTTCAAGGCAAATCTGATTATGGTTAAAGCCTTGAGTAAATACTTAATGTTGTAGTTCATCTCTTGTTTTCAGTGTGCATTGTATGTTGACAGTCCTGTATGATATCTCTAAGGTAATGATTTGTAAAATGATGATGTGCACAACTACAGGGTGGCTGCTGCTGTTGAGGCACATTTCATTATCTTTTTTCCTGGGTGGCATTCAGAAAGAAAAAAATTGCATCAAAATTCCTCACATCCTTAAAGAAAAAAGCAGAACACTGCTAAGCACATACAACTACATCCCCAATTTAGCTCTATTACACGACACACCTTAATATCCTGGGCTTGCTACGTACACTCCATCTAACAAACGTTTTTTGAAATAAGTCACTACTTATTTCTGGGGCTTTCAATGCCGTTGAAAGCATTCCTACTGTTTCTGCATCTCTGAAGACGTCCCCGCCATGGAAGACCAAGCTGCTGTGTGTGCTGAAGAGAGGTGTAAAGAGAATTGCCCGCCAAGGATTCAGACACCAACTGCGGCTGGGAGAAGTGCCTGGATATCCCATGGAGCACCTGCCTGTTGTCATCTCTGAGGTGGGCTAGTGGTGTGTGTGTGTGTGTGTGTGTGTGTGTGTGTGTGTGTGTGTGTGTGTGTGTGTGTGTGTAATGATTTGGGATTTCCAACTCAGACTATTGCTGGTAGGACAAAGGAAGAATGCATGGTTTGGTGTGGTTTCAGTGCAGTGTGAGTCCAGCTTCATGTGACAGCTTTGTGTGTACTGCGCAGGTGCTGGTGTGTGTGTTGTCTAACGGTCTGAACCATGAGGACTGGCCGCGGGTGGTGTCTGATGACATCCACAGGCACCTGGAGAAGCTGAGGAGCAGGGTGGTGACCCTGAGAGGCCGTGCTGAGGGACGGACACTGCTGCCCCTGCCACTGTGTGTGGAGAGGGCACGGCCTCAGGACATTGCACTCGGGTCAGTTCATGGCTAATTGCTAGCTTAATCTGCTACCGTTATGATAACAATGAAGAGCCTAGCTAGCTTATGTTCGTCTTTTTTCCCTGTTGAAAACTTCTTGGAATAACCGCACAGGCTATTTGATGACACTCGAGATTCATTAAATGTCTTTTTTAAAAGACTAACATTCCGTGGTCAGCATAGTTAAACATGTTTAACCCGTTTAAAAACTTCGGAAGTCAAATTCAGTTGACAGCCGGAAGTGACGTACTGCATGCTTCTCTTGTTTGACACAGCAACAAAATAAATGCAAATAAAAGCATCTTAAAATGAAACGTCATACTATCAGCTTCACTTATTTGCGTTAATCGTATTGCATATCTTATTGTTTAATATTTAATAAGATTTTAATAGTTTCACAAAACAAACAAAAAGGAAAAAGGAAAGTCAAGTTTTAATGTGACGTCCTTGATTAAGTGCCATTTCCGGGCGCCATCTTTGTTTACTCAAAACTCTTATCAGTCGCGACTCGGGAATTAGCTAATTAAACTTTTATTTATGTAGCAGACAGAATATGGTTCAGCTAACGTCTGGCTAACGTTGTAGAAAGGAACTTGGAAACATCTTCAAACAGCAGTAAGTGTTGTCAGTCGAGTTGACGGATTTGACAAAGTTTGGCTAAACAGGTGCACCAATGTTAGCTCTTTGAATATCATCAGTGAGACGTCTCACATTTATACTTGTCTTATGTAGCCTAGCTTTTTAAGAAAGTAACATGTAACGTTACCCTGTAGAAAGACACAAACTGGTTAATGTTTGATAGAGAGTAAAATATGATGTATGATAGTATATATGCTACTATTTCTCAATGCATAAATGATATCAATAAAAGTATAAGTTGCTAATGTTTAAACGAGGCATCAGCGTCTTGTTGCAGTGAATTATTGTTGTGCCAAACGAACAGAAACACTAATAAGTTTATTGTGATGGCATTTACAACTTTCTAAAGTAATATTTCTGACTTATTGGTGGTTTGCTTCTGTACTTTCATCTTCACAAGCCTATGTTTCCATTTTTACCCAGACTGATTGCCTTTCTCTCTGTCTCCCTCAGCCCCACTGGTTGGCCACTAGACCGTGGCTTGTTATACTCTATAGAAACTCTGATAGTTCAGTGGTCTGGACAGATATGGAATGTCCTGAAGAAAGACTCTGGTATGGTGCTGCTCCGGGGAGACCACCCAGGCCCCAACGTGGAGCTCCAGTTTTGGACCACTCAGAGGGAAAACCTGCTGGGCATCCAATCACAAGTATGACATTTGTTCTGTGGAAGTTAGCAGGGGTGCAGTCAGTCAAAATATAAACTTTAACTGCAGTTCTCAAAGTACCAACAAAAGTTTTTGGCTTTTTTTTCTATTTCATAGACTGTTCATAGATGATATTCCCAAATACCAGATTTTAGCCCACATCTGGAAAGGGCAGATTAATTAAATGTTAACAGAGCCTACATGCGTAACATAGCCGAGTTTCCATAAATCTTCCTCATCAGCTCAGGTGATATACACTCGTCCACTTCATTAGGTGTACAAGCAATGTTATCCAATACAGCCATTCTCTCACCATGTATGTATGTAAAGAGGGAAGACTAAAGTTGGAAACATCTGTCAGTATAATGTGGTCCAATACAGCGCTACATTTAACTATGACCTGTAATTTGAATTTGAATTATACATTACCTACAATGTCAACAAAAGTCAACGTTAGAAGCTTTGCAAAGCTTGATTATAAGGCAGAAGTGTTGTATTGAATTGTAATAGATTGTACAGGTGTACCTAATAATGTGGCCACTAAATGTACGTCCTACTATGATGACCTTTTCAGATCCAGAGCCCCAAAGTGGATCGCATCATGGAGATCCTGAGACGCGTCAAGAGCAGTTATTACTCCTCCTTCAAGGAGGTCTGCCTCAAAGTCAATGAGGGTAGATCTGCATCACTCCTCATTTATCAGTGCTACTTAATTAGTTTCCTCATTCGAGTCTCTCACTGCCCTATTTCACATTTAGTTTTACCGAAGAGATATTAGTCCTGCACTCAGAGTTTATAGCTCTTATTCCAATAATCCCCTGCACAGTTTCACAATAACCTTGTTTGTTTGTCCTTTCTATTTTCTTTTTCTCATAGTACAAAACTTATTTTTAATCAGCCTTTAAATTTCTTCTGGATCCAGGAGGAATTTTCAGGCTGAATAAAAATAATTTATTCATTACCATTTATGGTTTAAATTGTCAATCTACAGTAATAATGCAACTTTTTTTTAACCACTGTATCATTTACTGTTAAGTTAGCTATTAGGATCATCTCATCCATCAGTTCTTCTGTATGTAATCATGATAGCGGTGCTGGAAGCAGAGGACATAGATCTGTATCTACGCCCTCTGAGGAGAGTGATCAGCAGCCTAGAAGAGAGAAGTTTCCCAACGGTAGACGCCCTCCTGCCTCCTCTTTTCCACACTCTGTGTCTCATCTGGAGCCGTTCCCAGTACTACTGCACCCCCAAACGCATGGTGGTCCTCCTGCAAGAGTTCTGCAACCTGATTATTGAAAAGGTGGATGATGGAGCTTTGTGTATGTGTGAGGACAGAATAAGATGAGTTAAGTAAGTTAAACAACTGATCTTCTTAATGATTGTGTGTCTGTGTCCAGGCCTTTGCCTACCTCATCCCTGAAGAACTATTTAAGATGGAGCTTGAGGAGGGCGTGGAGAGAGTTCAGATAACCATTTCAGTTCTGCGCACCTTCAAGCAGCTGTTTCATACGCACCGCCAGCGGATCCCAAAGTACTACAGACACACCCAGACCATCAAGCTGTGGGATTTTCCGGCAACACTTGTGTTCCAGCGTTCAGACTGCGTCATGGACAGGCTGCTTATGATTGAGGTGCTCGGGTTGACAAGCACATCTCTATGTGTGTGTTAAAAATGTGCACTTGTATTTATTTTTATGTATATTTGCTTTATTATCTAGTGATTTCTTGTCATTCTTTGACAGTATTACCACATTATTTCCTGCCTCTTATCTCCCTGACCCATCAGTGGTTTTTCTCCTCTCATCTGTAGGAACTTTTTGCAACAGCCCTGGACTTTTTGAAACTTGAGAAGGTTGAACTGGGTGGATCCAGAGGGAAAGTCCTCAGTGAGATGGTCTTCAGCATGAGTGAGGAGTTCCATGACCGCTGGCGGGCCCTCAGAGAGAGCAAATATGACCCCCTGGACTATACCAACGATGTGAGGCCCAGTGAGACTGTTGCAGTTCTCTTTGATATCACACTGCTGTGTAATTAATAAGCCCCAAAGGGCCGTGATTCACAGCAATTTTTAAGTGGCATTGACAGGCACAGCCGAATAATAAAAAATAACAATTACATTTTATTTTTCTGCTCAGCAGTGCAATAATTGAAAAGTAGCAAAGCAAAGTAGTTGCTAAGCGACACGCAAGAATCAGTGACAGCAGGCGTTATTAGTCAGTGCATCAATATTTAATTTACTAGATATTTTACAGCTATTTCACCACAGCTTCCAGTGTGACTTAGCCAATCAAAACTGGAACTCAATCAGAAATGAATCTGTGTTATAATATATTTTTCACAAATTTGTTTTTTACTAACCAATACTGATCAATTCAGCTAAGAGAGGTACTGCAGTGAGAATGTAATGCAAGATAATAGCCTAATAAAATAAGTAGACACAAAGCTTTTTAATCAGGCAAGGGGCTGAAAACGTCCATAATTTCCTGTCTGAATGCCATCTTGTGTCCAGGATTTTGTGCGTCACTACAGGCGTTTCATGGAGCAGAACAAAGATTTTGACCAGAGGCTGGGGACCGTCCTCAATCTGGCCTTCCAGCACTCTAAAAACCTGAAGTCAGCTTTTAAGGTATGTATCTTACACCCTGACCCCTTCACCAATCCCATTACAGTATTTATTTATATAACTCAGGGACAAGGTGATGATCAGTTGCAGTAAACCAGAACTGTGATTGGATTTTAGACTTTCTGAATGTTTCAAATGTACACTTTTCTAAAATTGTGTTGTTGTTGTTGTCTAGTTGTTGAAGATTTTCAGCACCCTGCTTGAGAGGCCCAGGATCCACCAGCTGTTCTCCCCGAACTACAACGTGTTGTTGGCCATGTTCAACCAGGAAATAGACTACTGTCAGTTTATACTTGATCAACACAGAGAGGGGGTAAGAGGAGCTGAGCAGAAAATAAATATTCTCAATGAATGTGATTATTGACACAGTAACAGCAAAAATACAGTCATGTAATCAGACTACAGCCAGTTCAAATAACATGGCAGTTTCTACTTTATTGTGACTCATATTGCATTTTAATTCATGCACTTAGCTAAGCATTTCCTACACATTTCTTGAAAGTATAAATCCATCTCATCAGCCAGATTAATTCAGTCTGTGTGCTTTAGCTGCGGTCGGGCTGTGCTGTCCTGGGGAAGAACATGCCATTAGTGGCCGGCAACCTCAAATGGTCACAGGAGCTTCGGACTCGCATCCTCACCAACAGGAGCAACCTCTGCCAGCTGGCCTATATGTACGGACCGACTGTATTCATCACATGAAGTCAGAATTATGTCATGTAACTGTAACTGTCTTCTCTGTTGAGTTTTAGTTAAGTCACTTTTAGTTTTCCACAAAAACAGACTGAAAATGTATTGTCCGAAATGTGATCTCTACTGGGAATGTAATATCTGTTTTGGTTAAAAAGAAATTGAATTCATCAATTTTTCTGGCTCATAACTGTGTCCTAAATTGCAGTGGGATTCATGATGGACAGTTTTAAAAAAAATATTTTGAAGTAACTAGAGATGTTTCTGTTTCATTCGACGCATTCTTCCTCCTTGTCAAAACCTCACACCCTATATTACAAACAATGCAAGTCAACCATCGTCAGTTCAAAACTCTAGCATGCACACTGCAGGGGAACAGTTTACTTGTCAAACATGTAGAAAAGACAGATATCTTACTCACTATCTCAATTATTCTTTGGCTTTTTTCCTCTCTCCCTCCCTCCCTCTCTCCCTCTCTCCCTCCCTCTCTCCCTCCCAGGCCTCTGGGGTGTGCTGAAGCGGACGATGTCCTCCGAAAGTGTGAGCATGTTCTGGAGGTTCTTCACCAGCACGACGAGGAGCTGTTCTCAGAGTGGACTGAAGGCCTGGACCAAATCTGTCAATCCCACCTGAACGAACCACTGCTCACGCTGGATACTGACACGGGCCTGTTCCAGGTCAACTTCAGTCCTGCAGTAAGTAAAACGTGTGAGTCAGAGCTCAGATATTTGTATCTAACTGTTTTAAGTCTACAGGGTTCAGGTGTGGAAGTCATACCTGCTAACACATCAGATAAAGCATGTACAGTACATACAGTGAACAATAGCGGAAAATGTACACATTCCATTATACAAATCATTCAATAAATAAGTAAGGTTGAGTTTACACCACAAACAAAAGATTGAATAGTTTTGAAAATATGCTTATATACATTTCTGCTTCAACACACTGTATCACTGACTACTACAATACAATATTGATGTATCCTGTACTAAACTCATAGTAGATTTTCTTTCTCTGTAACCAGAAAGTGGTATGCTTGTATATGAGGAACTATTTATATCAGCAGCAACAAACAGGCAGACAAAATACAATAATTTACATAAAATTGAAGAAACAAGAGAAAGTACAGCAGTAATGAATATGTATAGCCAGCAGTGTAGAAATCAGGCGCAGTAATCCAAGGATAAACAACTTATCTGATGCACTGTGTATGTGCATGTGCACTTTCTTTCAAGGTACTTGAATAACTTGGCAAGGTTGGCCTTCTTATATTAACCACTCAATTATTCATAAATCTTAATAACATCTGCACTTTAATCTGCAGCTCCTGTCTATTCACATTTTACCATCAAGGTAAAGGGAAACAAAACACTGAACTTCGACTTTGCATCGAGTTGTTTTTCTGTTCTCTCTCTCCGCAGCTGATTTCAGTGCTAAGGGAGGTTAAGTATCTGGGCATGTTGAAGAATGAAAACATCCCTAAAGCAGCTCTCCATCTCTATTCCAAACGGGACCGACTCTACATGGTGGGTAACTCAGCTCCTAGTGCTGCACTGGATATAGTTTCAGACAGCTGTATTTGTGAGTTATGTGGCGGTAAATGTTTGTTTTTTACCTGTGAAATATGTAAAAAAAAACAGTCAGGGTCAGTGCTGCATTGTATCCTGTAGTACACACAGACCCTGGCCTTGGTGACCCAGTGGTACAATCAGCTCCACAGCACCATCCTGGCTGTGGAGCTGGGGTTGGTGAAAGATGAGATGGATGCGACAAGACGACAGCTGGAACCGGCTCTCCGTCAGCTCACCTGGGTTCAGGACGAGCTGTGGGACTACATTCAGAGAACAAGAGACCTGGTCAAGGTACTGAATGTTTATTTTTAAGGAAATCCTTTTGACAAACAGAAGATCTGAGGTAAAGCTTGTGAGTTTTTTTAGTACTTGATATTATTCATATTCTGCTATATTTAAAGAGAATCTGCTGTCTCAACCACCTTTTGTGCTGAAACATGAACAAAATGTAATTGCAGTTATGGTTTATTTTAGAGTTTGTTCAGTGACACTTTGAAAAGCTGCTGTGAAACTGTTGCCTGCCAATGTTGCATGAAAACTGGCCTTCTCCTCATGTTTTCAAAGCCAGCTTCCCTCAATTATTGCAAACACTTCTGAAACAAAGTGTGACATGCAGCTGTCAGCCAAAGGGGATGTAATTACTGGATGTAATAGTTTTCTCTCTTTTGCTCCCGCCAGAGCATTTCCAGTCGTGTCCAGAAGAGTAAAGCTAATGTGGAGGCCATTCAGGCCCTTATGGGCAAATTCAGCCACCGTGCCTTCATTACCAGGAAGAGCTGCGCTTCGACTCTCCTCATCTTCTCAGACATTGAGGAGAGTGTTTCCAAACAGCACACTCTCATCAGCAGCACAGGAGAGCAAATACACAAACTGCTGCAGGTACGTTCACTCACCTGACTCTTGATGCTGCATTCTCAAACCTATGAATATATAATATGATCATTTGGTGTTTCTTTCCCTTCGTATCCCCCTCTAATGCATCACTTTTCCACTTTACTCCAGGAGAGCCAGTCTCTGCTTGGTGTTACGGACCTTGGCAGCAGCGAGTGGAGGGCTTACACAGACTATGTGGACCGCATGATCCTGACAGGCTTCTCCAGTGCGGTCCGCTGCTCCCTGCAGTACCTCATGGACAACACGGACGCCGCCCAGCGTATTACGCCGCTGTTTGAGGTTCAGCTGGTACTCAACGGCAATGAGATGACATTCGATCCCCCACTGGACTTCAGCCACGGCGGTAACTTTTACGATATCGTGGATAAGATGGTGGCCAACATCACCAACATGGCGTCCTTCATTCCCAGAGTGGCAGAGCATAATCAGCTGGAGAACTATCAGGTGCTGTACAGATTAGAGTCCAGGTTTATACAGGGTTAACGCACAAACGCACAGCCTTGTCATGTGCTATGTTGTTTCTTCATTCTGTAGTGTGACATAAATGAAATGGAGGATTTGTCAGAGATGTGCCATGTGATACGTTCACGGGCACGAGCAGCTATTGCTAAGGTACGTGTTTGTTTCCTGTCCACAAATGGAGGCTCATTTATGATGTGCACAGTTGTGTAAACAGTTACAGTTGTGTTGAAATAAACTGTGTGGATTTTCAGGTTAGAGAATATCAGGGATCATTTGCCAGCTACCGCTATCTCTGGACTGATGACAGGTTCGAGGTTTATGGCTCTGTCGTATCATCAAATTGCTCGGAGGAAAGAGTTCAAAAACAAAAAAAAACATTTTAAGCAAATAGCTTCTTTTCTCATCTTTCACAGGTCTGAATTCATGAGGCAGTTCCTGCTTTACGGTCATGTCCTGAGTACAGAGGAAGCCGAGCTGTATGCTGACTATGAGCTGAAAAAGAACCCGCCCACTTTAGACAACTTCAAAGAACAGGTGTGTTTTACAGTTGACTTGACCATAATTTACTGTATTTGTGGAGCAACCGTATTCTCTGTGTCTCATATATCTGAGTCGCTGTATAATCCTTCATTCTAGATCAACCTGTTCGAGTCTCTGTATGTGCGAGTGAGCAAGATGGAGGACCGGAGGGTGTTCTGCGGCTGGCTACAGCTGGATATCAGACCCTTCAAACACACGCTGATGAATGTCATCAAGAGATGGAGCTGGATGTTCAAGGAGCACCTTCTGAACCACGTGAACCAAAGGTGAGACACACACATATACTCTATAACTAAAGATTGGAACAATTTAAAAAGCGATTATAAAATACAGTGTCACTCCTCTCCACACTGAAACTAAACATCACTCTCCTTCCTCTCGTGTCCCACAGCGTGAGAGAATTATCGTCCTTTGTCCAGGACACAGCCCACGGCCTTTCTAAGAAGGTGTCAGATGGCGACTACGCGGGCCTGGTGGACATCATGGGGCACCTCATGGCCATTCGAGACAGACAGAGCAGCACCGACCAGCACTTCAAACCTCTCAAGTCAACCGCTGAACTCCTCAAGACCTACGGACAACAGCTGCCCGAGAGCGTCTACACGCAGCTAGAAGTGTGTACTAATGCACGGATAAACACATTTCATAAAATGTACATTTATGGTTGCGTTACATTCTCCACTTTCCCACGTAACACAGGAGCTGCCAGAGAAGTGGAAGAGTCTGCGGAAAATTGCATTCACGGTTAAACACGAAGTGGCGCCACTGCAATCAAATGAAGTTTCAGTTATACGCAGGAAGTGTGTCCGGTTCGAGGTGAGGCCGTGTGTGAGCTGGGTAGGATGTCAGTGTCGCAAACCCCTTACAGAGAGCTCAATATCTGACATGTAAACCTTCTCACTTTCTGTCCTGCATTATGTATGACTAACACCACACCGCCGTCAGGGTCCACAGTTATAGATTGAGAGATGGAGGCAGATATGCATGAGAACTGCAGCCTCAAAGAATGCTGAATGTGCAGTTTTTTATCACATAGTGGGTCAATAGATACATCCACTCAAGTACTGTACTTAAGTTCATTTATGAGCTACTTGTACTTCACTTGGGAATGTCCATTTTCTGTCACCTTATACTTGTATACACTACAGTTCAGAGGCATATATCCTACTTTTTACTTTACACAGAGTATTTCTACACAATGGTATTGCTACTTTAACTCAAGCACAAGACCTGAGTACTTCTTTCATCTCTGTAGGTCAAGCAGCATGAGTTCAGAGAGCAGTTTCGCACTGAACAGATCTTTAAGATCAATGTGGAGGAACCATATAAGCTACTTGATAAGGTGAGCACTGGGAGAAATGCTTTCTTAACAATTTAAAAGAAAAGTATAAATGTAATTCTTTACATAGAAGTGCCTCACAGTATACAATTCCTTTCGACAGTCTAATAGAACAGTCGCAGTGATGGAGGCAGAAATGAAGAGGCTACAGGACACAGCTGTCCTGTTTGAGGTCAGTTTCCCCGACTACAAGCAGCTGCACCAGTGTCGCTCTGACATCATACTGGTCAAAGCAGTCTGGGACATGGTCATCTTTGTGAAGGTAAATATTAATCAGCACAAAACAAATTTGTTGCCGCTGTGTTCCAGCTTCATAGACAAACTCCTAACATTAGGCAGATGGTTTCCACACTGCAGGTAGCCACAGGCTCTGAATTCCATACCACACAGATAGATGAGTTTTCAGACCGCAGGGGAAAATAGTTCATTAGCGACTCACAGATTAAATGCTTCCACTTTCAGACCAGCATAAAGGATTGGACCAAGACTCCATGGAAAGAGATCAACGTTGAGCAGATGGACATGGAGCTCAGACGCTTCGCCAAAGTATGTAGCTTCCACGCACAAACATTGTAATCTTTCATTTTTGCTGGTATCGAGGAAAGAAGTACATTTTGCTCATATTTTTGCTTGTCCTTGTTGCATATTACAGGAGATGAAAATGCTGGATAAGGAGGTGCGGGTGTGGGACGTCTACGTGGGTCTGGAGTCGACTGTGAAGAACCTGCTGACCTCTCTGAGAGCCGTCAACGAGCTGCAGAACTCTGCTGTCAGAGAGCGACACTGGCAACAGCTCATGAACACCACCCGGGTACAGGACCGTCTCTGCTGCTTCTTCACATTGTCTCATACCATATGATTCAATAATGTTTTATCAATGATCACAGTCTGCATTATATACTCGCCACTCTATCTTCTTTAATCTAGTCTTCATGTGCTCTGCCTTCATTCAGCTATACAGCCAACTCATGTCCAGGCCTGTAATGAGCAGCACAGTTCAGTGAACCCAATTATCCTGATCTGAAATCTGATCTCCCTCCTGGTTGCTCTTGGTCCTCAGGTTAGGTTTGTGATGGGAGAAGGCACCACCCTGGGGGACCTTTTGGAACTGCAGCTTCACCGTGTGGAGGACGAGGTCAAAAACATTGTGGACAAGGCTGTGAAAGAAATGGCCATAGAGAAAGTAAGAAGCATAGAGACCAACCAGTGATAGTATTTTGTTCTATATATCATTCAGTAAATGAAACAGAGACAATTCCTTTTCTTTTTTTATTTTAGTCTTTCACAATACCTGCAAATAATCCTGAACTTAGACACAAATACAGTCCCAAATCCTTGAATTATAAAAGCTAATGTCCATATTCTTAAAAAGAAAACCTCAAATAAATCATGAAGCAGACTCGCAATGGACAAGAAAGATGAAATTACAAACTAACTACAAATACTGCACATTGTTTTTGTTTTCCCTCAACATTTCCTACATTCAGGTTTTGGCCGAGATAACCCAGACATGGAGCGTTATGTCGTTGTCATATGAGACTCATACCAGCACAGGAACCCCTCTGCTCAAAGCAGATGAGAATCTGATCGAAACACTGGAAGACAACCAGGTAACATGAAAACTGTACTGATTCTCCTCAAGTTGTGATATCTAGTGTACTGAGGTAGTTTAATGATGTGTCAGTGTAAAACAGGTTGCACTGTTGGATTTATACCTCTGAGTCTGTCACCCTGACATTTAGAAAGTAACTCAGCAGAAAGAAATGCATAACAAGATGACCAGATATTAATAATTGTATTTATTTATCCTCCTTTTATCCTGTTTCAGGTGCAGCTGCAGAACATCCTCATGAGTAAGTACGTGGAGTATTTCCAGGCAGAGGTGAGCGGATGGCAGAGGAAGCTGATGGTGGCCGACCTTGTCATCTCCTCCTGGATGTCTGTCCAGAGGACGTGGGCCCACCTCAACAGCATCTTCACCAACAGCCACGACATACGCTGCCAGCTGGCCAACGACGCCGAGCGCTTCCAGGGAATTCACACTGACTTCCAGGTGACACATAAGAGCACTCACCTACGTGAGGCCATCTCAATATTTCCCTTTTCTTTTTTTTAACTCCTCCTTGTCTTACCCAGAGCTTGATGACTGAGGTGGTGCAGAACAGTAATGTAGTGGAGGTGACCAACCAGCCCGGCTTCCTGGAGAACCTGGATACCTTGCAGCAGAGGCTGTCGGTGTGCGAGAAGGCCCTCGCTGAGTACTTAGAGACCAAGAGACTCACATTCCCCAGATTTTATTTTGTCTCTGCCTCAGACCTGCTGGAGATTGTCTCCAAGGGAACACAGCCCAAAGAGGTGATATATGTTGTTTATTCAGGCGAGAACGTACGAAGAGATAGTCGTCGCATTATAGTTATCAGTTCAATATATTCTTCAGAGTGGATCTTAGCTTTATGGAGCGGAGAATGTTCATATTAAAGATAAGAATGAAAGACAAAGTGGAAATTTGATGTTGATTCATCTGTTTTCATTTTAAATCCCTGTAAACAACATAACCTTTAAAATAGAAATTAAACTATAATCCTTGTGTGCTTGTGCATTTTCCAGGTGACCAGACACCTGCTTAAGCTGTTTGACAACATAGCAGATCTTCGCTTCAAGGACTCAGACAAAGGTGGAAGAGGGGAGGAGGACGGGGAGGCAGTTGCTATAGGGATGTACAGCCGAGAGAGAGAGTATGTTCCATTCTCTGAGCCGTGTGTCTGTGAAGGACAGGTACCAAAAAACTCAATTAGATTTCTGTGCTTGCAAATACTAGAAGTGTTATTTCTGTATTTACTTGTCTCATTACTGTAGTACAGCTCTGATGAATAACTTCTTTATTATATGTACAGTATTCATTTGCCATGTGAAATAATTTTCAGTCCTTTCCCAACTGTTATAAAATATGGAATTCTATATTTTCATGTATCAGGCGGAGTGTTGGTTGAGTGCCTTAGAGAGCACAATGCGCTGTACGGTCCGAAAGGAGATCCAGGAGGCCGTAGCTGCCTATGAGGACAAACCACGAGACCAGTGGCTGTTTGACTACCCTGCACAGGTCTGATAAGATAATGTACAGGGTGTAGAATTGTATTAACCTTATAAAACACACTCATTATCCGTTGTTGGCCTCTTCTTTTCCTTCCATTCACAGGTGGGGTTGACTGGTAGTCAGATGTGGTGGGCCACAGATGTGGGCATCGCCTTCGAGAGGGTGGAGGAGGGTTTTGACACAGCCCTCAAAGACTACAACAGGAAACAGGTAGTTCTATAAATCGAGATGTTGTTGGTGGGGGGCGGGTACATGATGATATTGTGATTTTTGTTTTAATTCAGCTGATTTCTGGTTTTCTAGATCACACAGCTGAACTCGCTGATCCACATGCTGCTCGGAGATTTAACTCCTGGAGACAGACAGAAGATCATGACTGTCTGCACGATCGATGTCCACGCTCGAGATGTGGTCGCCAGTCTCATAAGTCAGAAGGTGAGTAAGACACTAATATCTGGCATGAGGCTTTACAAAAGCAAGTGGATCATCTTGTTGGCATTACTCTACGTGTCTCTTAGGTGACAACAGGTCAGGCCTTTGCGTGGCTGTCCCAGTTACGCCATCGCTGGGATGATGAAACCAGACACTGTTACGTTAACATCTGTGACGCCCAGTTCCAGTTCAGCTATGAATACCTGGGGAACACCAACAGACTGGTCATCACTCCACTCACTGACAGGCATGTATGCCACACCGCTGGCTCCAAATTATTATATTACACGTCATTAAAGATGCGTGCTTTGAAAGGAGAGGTGGTATGTCATCCCTGCTTGGACGGGGTGAAGACACACATTAGTTATGGACTCAGCAGCAGATGCCCGTAAAGCCTTAACACTTAAGTGTGCAGGGTTTGAAAGTGGATAGCTCTCATGCAAACGGGCATGAATGGGAATTTGAGGAAGGAAACAAGTGTGTTCGGTCCGTCTCTTGTGATCAAATAAGGGCAAAAACATACAGTCTCATATCTGACCACAATGTATATACTTGTATGGATACAATTTTTAACAAATACATGTCCATTTAATCAAAAATGTTATTATTACTGTGTTTTATCTAATGATTATATATCTCAACCCTACATGGTTTAGGTGTTACATCACCCTGACCCAGTCCCTCCATCTGACTATGAGCGGTGCCCCCTCCGGCCCTGCTGGCACCGGTAAGACAGAGACCACCAAAGACCTTGGACGCTCCCTGGGCATCATGGTGTATGTGTTCAACTGCTCAGAACAGATGGACTACAAGGTAGCACAGACTGTGCAGATAGACTCCATTCATTTATGTCATATTTCATCATTCGTCATTTCACTCTTCAACTTACTCTCTCTGTCTCGCATCACTTCAGTCCATAGGTAACATCTATAAGGGTCTGGCTCAGACGGGCGTGTGGGGATGCTTTGATGAGTTCAACAGGATTTTAGTGGAAGTGCTGTCTGTGGTAGCCGTGCAAGTCAAGACTATACAGGATGCTGTGCGCAACAAGAAACAAAGGTAGCTGTGGAAGTAATGACCTGCATTACAAGCTCTTCAAATATTTATTCATTAATTTGTCTGCCAATCCAGTCCGGTGTTTCTCTACGGACCTAATTAGCAGTCTGTGATTGGTACTGTGTGTTTGCAGGTTCCATTTCCTTGGAGAAGAGATTGAGCTGAAGCCAACTGTGGGGATATTCATCACTCTGAATCCAGGTTATGCAGGCAGAGCCGAGCTCCCAGAGAACCTAAAGGCTCTGTTCAGGTCTGGTTTAAACAGCGAGAGACGAGAGATTATAAGTGCTGCAGTTAACAAATGTCACTGAAGACTGATGAGTAACTGGTTTGTGAATTGCTCAGGCCCTGTGCCATGGTGATCCCAGACTTTGAGCTCATCTGTGAGATCATGTTGGTGGCAGAAGGCTTCATAGATGCTCGTCTGCTGGCACGCAAGTTCATCAGCCTCTACACTCTTTGTAAGGAGCTGCTGTCCAAACAGGTACAGTACATAAAACCACCTTCTACTAAAGATACAGAACACTGAATCTACTGTAAACATTACTTCTGCTGTTTCAGGATGAACATGTACTATTTAGAAAGTTATTTTGAAAGTTAAAGGAATGAAAAGCAAGATTTGTTATGCCAGAACAACCACGATTGCCAACATTTGTGGGAAGAACTGTACAAATTCAGCACTCCAACCTCTAGTTTGAAAGACTGGACTGACTTTTGGGATCTTTATTTTAATGAAATTGTAAGAAATGCTGCCAGGAGGGCTACTACACTGGAATGTGGTTCACTCACTCATAAGATGCTGGCCTTGTTATGAGCTTATACAACTCACATGGACATGGTAAAGTGCAGTTGGGCTGCTTTGAATATCCTCTACTGTATTGAAAGACAAAAACAATGTAATGAGAAATGTGATACATTATAGCTTTATTCCCCTTTATCTGATAGGATCATTACGATTGGGGTTTAAGGGCGATCAAATCAGTCCTGGTTGTGGCTGGATCTCTGAAGAGAGAGGACCGCAGCAGACCTGAAGAACAGGTATCTGTTCCATGAAATCATATTGGTTGTAGTTTCACCAAATCTATATTTATATTTGCATTACAACATCCAAACTGTCACTTCCTTCCTAGGTGCTGATGCGGGCACTGCGGGACTTCAACCTGCCGAAGATAGTGACCAGTGACGTGCCGATATTCCTCGGGCTGATCAGTGACCTGTTTCCTCAGCTGGACGTGCCCAGGAAGAGAGACCCTGAGCTGGAGAACGCTGTTCGCCAGTCAGTCAGTGAACTGCGCCTGCAGCCTGAGGAGAACTTCATACTTAAGGTAAAAGAAGGAAAGATGCTGTTACTGGATTGTTGACCAATGTAGATTTATAAATATAGAACTATGGTAAATAAAAACAGTTCATCACTGCATTTACAGATCAGTACTTATTATTAATGCTGTAGTACTCAAGACCACTTACAAGACCGTTTTTCAAACAGACAACTCAGACAAAGACAACTCAGGATTTGATTTCAAGACCATAACTATGTGGATATCACTAAATTGCTGGTGCTTTGTCTGTTTTTAATCATTTTTGACATCATTACTGTGATTGGATGTTGAACTTTCTGCTTCAAATGCAACTTCTCCCTCACTTGGGTAAGAAAACTAGAGAGAGAGCTGGAGACAAAAGAGAGTGAGATGCGAATATTGCGCCTTTTCTTTCATGTTCCACATTTTATCGTGAGTTTGTCACTCACACTAGTCGAGTTGTGGTCATGACATGGTCTGGGTTTAGATGGTTTTGACGACAATATTGTTACTTAAACATAAAATTATAGTTCTGATTTGTAATTCTTGACTTATGAGGATCTATAGCACCTAATTTGTTGGGGAAGACTTTTATCTTCTGTAACAGGTATTTGATTTGTAAGAAAGACATTTAAGTAATAAGTAGTATAGTATAGTATTTATATGATCAGAAATCCAGTAAGATGCAGTGTTTGTGTGTGTGTGTACAGGTGACTCAGCTGGAGGAGCTGCTGGCTGTCAGACACTCTGTGTTTGTAGTCGGTGGACCGGGAACTGGAAAGAGCCAGGTTAACTTCTATATAACTACTGTATCCGTTAAACATCATATACAGTAGAATTTGCGCATTTATTATCAATCTGGACATATATCTGAATGTATATTTATACTCTTTATTCACCAGATCTTGAAGACCCTCCACAGAACGTACGCAAACATGAAGATGAAGCCCGTGTGGAGCGATATCAACCCCAAAGCCGTGACTACAGACGAGTTGTTTGGATACCTGCACCCTGCGACCAGAGAGTGGAAAGATGGTGAGGGGCTTCAGGAATATACCAGGAATTTAATAAGCTTTAAATGATGATCAAGGGACCTGTTTTTCTCCAGATTTTGGGTCGCTGTTAAGCAGGAGTGATTTTGATGCCAGGCCCCTGATTTATCCCCAAGCCTCTTCTCAGAATTAATTAGAATCTTTTAAAGTTGTTTTTCTGGTTCAGTGTTAACTCCTGCTAGTAAAACATTAAATCATAGTATATGAAATGTTTGCCCCAGTGAGAATCTAAGAGAAGAAATGTATTTACCACTGCACGTTTTACTCTTTAGGTCTGTTCTCCTCTACCATGAGAGAGCTGACCTCAGTGGGACATGATGGGCCCAAATGGATTGTTCTGGACGGAGATATTGACCCCATGTGGATTGAGTCACTCAACACAGTTATGGATGACAACAAGGTCAGTTTGTTCTCTGATATTATCCTCTGTTTCCATTATTCTAATGCAGAATTTTGTCCTTTTATCTGAAGGTTTGCTCCACAAAATCTAATTTTTCCTTTTCTCCCTCACCACTGTGCAGGTTCTGACTCTTGCCAGTAACGAGAGGATCAGTTTGTCCTCCTCCATGCGTCTCCTCTTCGAGATCTCTCATCTGAGGGCTGCTACTCCGGCTACTGTGTCCAGGGCAGGGATACTCTTCGTCAACACACAGGATCTTGGCTGGAGCTCGTACGACAAACACACAAAGAATCACAGATTTCTATAATTTGAAATTGTGCTTTGATTAACAGCGCTGTCTTTACCGTATTTACAGATATGTGACGAGCTGGATAGACACCAGACAGGCCCAATCAGAGCGAGCCAACCTCACAATTCTGTTTGATAAGTACGTGCCGTACTGCCTGGAACAAGTGCGCTGCAACCTGAAAACCATCACTCCCATACCAGAGAGCAGCATGGTGCAGGTGAGAAAACACAGATCAGAGTCTTAATGAATGTGTAAACCTTTTAAATCCTGTCTTCGACCAGATGTTGGATGTCATTGTGGTGCTCTTACATATTGTCAAAAGAAAAATGCATTAGTGTTATATTTTATGCTTTGGCCGATCAGACTCTGTGTTGCTTGCTGGACTGCCTGCTGACGGAGGAAAACACTCCTGCCGACTCCCCCGAGAACTTTATGAGATCTACTTCGTCTTCGCCTGCGTCTGGGCCTTCGGAGGCGCCCTCTTCCAGGATCATGTACGTGATGACTGAATGTCTGCTTGAAGATCTCACTCCTTTTTTACATAGCAGATAATCAGAAAACTAAAATTATTATATCACATTATGTGTTTTCCCAACATGCTCCAGTTGAATGACTACCGTGCTGAATTCAGCCGCTGGTGGTCCAAAGAGATGAGAGCGGTGAAGTTTCCTTCCCAGGGCACCGTCTTTGACTATTTCATAGACTCAGAGACCAAAAAGTTTAGTCCCTGGAGCGAGAAGATGGTGCCATTTGAGCTGGAACCCGATGTACCATTACAGGTGTGTACGAACCTGAATCACTGCATAATATTTTGGACAAGCCCTTTCAGTCATATGATGCACTGTGTGTTTCAGACGGTGCTGGTCCACACCCCAGAAACCATCTGTCTGACCTACTTCATGGACCTGCTGCTCCAGAGGGGCAAACCCATCATGTTAGTGGGCAACGCCGGAGTGGGCAAGACCATCCTGGTGTCCGATAAAGTGGCAAAGCTGAAAGAGGACTACATGGTGGCTAAAGTCCCCTTCAACTACTACACCACGTCAGCCATGCTGCAGCGTAAGAATCACAGGCCTGAAAATAAATACAGATTCTACACACTGATGGCACAGTAGAGCTTTTGCAAGTAATCTAATAAGTCATCAAAATTACATACTAAGTTTATAATACTTCACCTAATTAGATTTGCAGCATCAGCAGCTTAGCTTTCTGATGAACTGTTTTGAGTGCCATTTGACGTAACTATCTTTGTCAACACCCCGAAGCCACATATATGATAATGATGATAATAATAAACTTTATTTTCTTTTTAAGTGCCTTTCAAAATAAGAGTTACAAGGTCCTTCACAAACTTCAGTACAAAAATAGAGGCAAAACTAGTGAAACATAGAGAATCTGGGAATTCAAGAGCAAAAAAACAGGAAAAAACAGTGAGAGATAAAACAAAATATAAAAGAATAACATAAAATGTCCTACATTTGACATGAATGATCATGTAGCATGACAGGGTGATGTTCGTCACCAATATCTAACACACACCAGATTTGTTTGGACGCAGTGAACAGATAAATCTACCTTTAAGAAAAATAAACTCAGCAGATGACCCACTGCATCCCCGACATAAATGGATGGCACAGTGTCAGGCATCAGTTTAAGTTCTGTGGCAAAACAGTGCTCTGAAAAAGTCTCCACCTTCGTTTTGTTTAGCCGTTCCTTACCTTTGCCACGTATAAAACTCTGGCTGTCTGAATCTGTGTTCCTGGATGTCTTTGGTACAATCCAGTTTCAAGGTTGCTGTGCACGCTGTTCTTGACATTTTCATCAACTGTCCTGTGCTTTGTGCGGACCTCAGGCGTCCTGGAGAAACCCCTGGAGAAGAAAGCTGGTCGTAAATTTGCTCCCCCTACGGCTAAGAGACTCATCTACTTCATAGACGACCTCAACATGCCCGAGGTGGACGTCTATGGCACCGTCCAGCCGCACACGCTGATACGCCAGCACCTTGACTACAACCACTGGTGAGACGGAGCAGTTTGCTCATTTTGCATTAAAAGTGCAGCACGGTTACACACCCACATCTGTATGTAAACACAATGGTTATATTAAATCTAATCAAAGCAAATCAAACATCTGTAGGTATGACAGACAACGGCTGGTGCTGAAGGAAATCCACAACTGCCAGTATATCACCTGTATGAACCCCACAGCTGGAAGCTTCTCTATCAACCCCAGACTACAGGTAAACACATCCATGCATACAGGCACGTAGCTCAAACACACACACACATCGCCATATTGCTCTCTGTACTACAATTACTTAACTTAATTAGCTCATTAAACATTTTCACAAAGTAATTCATCAAGGTGCAAATTAACACAGAATGGATTTAATCAGCAGTAAAAGCAAGAAGCAATTACTTGTCAAAGTAATGATAAACAAGTTTAAAAAAAAGCCAAGTTTTAATGGAAAGTCTTTGTCACATGTCTCATTACTCCCCTCAGAGGCATTTCTCAGTGTTTGCGGTACATTTTCCCAGCACCGATGCGTTAGCCACCATCTTCTCCAGCATCCTGTCGGCTCACTTCCTTCAGGGTGGATTCAGCTACGGGGTCTCCCGCTCAGTGGGAACTCTGATACAGGTACACCCAGAGTATCAGTGCAGCGTTTGTCTACATGATAACTCTCGTTTAGTTGTCTGTCAATTTAGGAGCCACTCTCTCCTTAATAATCCCCATCTGTTTTTCTGCTCCATTATCTCCACACCCATCCGTCTTTTTGTTCTGCCGATCCAGGCAGCAATCTGTCTGCATCAAAAGATCAGTCAGAACTTCCTCCCCACAGCGATACGCTTCCATTACATCTTCAACCTGCGAGACCTCTCCAACATTTTCCAGGTGACACACGCAATCATTCAGATGAGAAAATATAGAAACTATGTTACGTCAAATAATTGCTGTCTCTTCAACAAGTTGGATGAATAATGTTTAATTCAATGAAAGAGATTCACTGTTGGTCTATTATCCATATTTTTAAGATAAGTGGGTGCTGAATGGCTAAATTACCATTTTAGCAGTGAAGCCACATTTATCTGACTTTTTTATCAGTCAGTGAGAAACCTGTTCTGTGGGGACAGAGATGTTTGAAATAATGATTTATCCCACGTGTCCTGGTGTGCAGGGTATCCTCTTTGCCCTGCCAGAGAGTATCCGTTACCCCATGGACCTGGTTCACCTGTGGCTGCACGAGAGCTCCAGGGTCTACTCCGACAAACTGATGGAAGAAAAGGACGTGGAACTCTTCAACAAGATCCTGCTGGACACTGGCAAGAGATATTTTGAGGTGAGACATGAGACATTAACTTTTTGAATCAGTGTGACAGAAACTGAAATAACAGCTCCATCTCTAGCTTCATTAGAGGGGCTGTAACTGTGGTATGTTCGTCTTGCCTTTTTCATATCTCTGTTTCGGCCAATTTTCTCCAGGGAATAGACGAGTCCATCTTTATCCACCAGCCTCTGGTGTACTGTCACTTTGCCCAAGGAGTGGGAGAGCCTCGCTATCACCAGGTTAGACACAGTCACACACACACACGAGTTCGTCAGAGCTGTTTCCGAGCTGTAGGCCATGTTGCTCCTTTCAAGCATCTATTTATTCTTTATTAGCTGTGTGGCAATAAAACGGGTGAGTTTAATTGTTTTTGACTTGAATCAATTTAGCCTGTGGATTTTTCTGTAGCTCACATATTCAAAGACCTCGTGGCATAAATTCCGCTGTCATGTCCCATCTGTCAGAATATAAATTAGGATGAATGCACTGTCATTAGCAAACTAATTACCTTTCTTTCCTGTATGAGGTTTAAATTGAAAGTTAATCAACTCCAGTCTTGATAAGAGCGTAATTTCATTATGTATCAGGAAGTTACCGCTGAGTTACTTGGACACTGCTGCTCTTACTCAAGAGAGCAAAGTTTGTTTATTCGCCTGTCTTGTCAGGCTTCAGACTGGGAGAAACTCCAGAAGACCCTGGCTGATGCTCTGGAGCATTATAATGAGCTGCACGCTGTCATGGACCTGGTACTGTTTGAAGAAGCTATCCAGCATGTGTAAGACACACACACACGCAGACATGCAGTCGGACATATACCATCTGCTTTACATGCAGAGGGGAGATTTCCACAGATGAGCACATATGTTAATCGACAGTCCAGGCACACACTGTTAATTCTGGTGTTTGTGTTCAGGTGTCGTATCAGTCGTATCCTGGAGGCCCCCTACGGTAACGCTCTGCTGGTGGGGGTTGGTGGCAGCGGGAAGCAGAGTCTGTGTCGGCTGGCTGCCTTCCTCAGCATGCTGGAGGTTTTCCAGATCACTCTGCGTAAAGGCTACGGCATCAATGACCTCAAGGTAAACATGGATACGCATATTTGATTTGATTTGATTTGATTTGATTTGATTTGATTTACACACACAAGCACAGTCAGGCCTGTCACCATAACGACCTTTTTTTGTCATAATTGTCATGATAATTGCTTCAGAAATAATTGTTTCAGAAATAATGTCATTTTAAGACCATTTTTTGTGACTGATATTATTATATAATTATAGCATAATAATGCAGGTAAAACATTTAAAGCAGCAGTGAACTTAAAAGTAGGGAAGGCAATTCTGGAGGAAGCTGATTGTTGAGTCTTATTCCCAGGTTGTGAAATACCGATGCTTTGGGTCAGTATCTGGGAATGAGACTCAACAATCAGCTGTCTTTCTCCAGAATTGCCTTCCCTGCCTCTAATTCTTAATATTCAGACATTAGAATTTGATTGAAAAAACACATAAAACATAAATAAAATCAAACCGCACAGCCAAAACAATAAATATGATGATGAAATATGAAAAATGCAAAGTAACATCATGTTGACTAAAGTGATGGTAACATTTTAAGGTAAACAAACGCTTTTCTGCATCTCTGCTCCCCAGAGTGACATAGCAGCGTTGTATATAAAGGTGGGGGTGAAGAACATCGGGACGGTGTTCCTTCACACAGACGCTCAGATTCCTGATGAACGCTTCCTGGTGCTCATCAACGACATGCTGGCGTCAGGTTTGGATTCACTGTTTGAGGACGAGTTATTTTTCTGTTCTTTTAGTCATCAGAGAATTCCTGTTTGTCCTGACATCATTTGTGTTATTTAGGGGATATTCCAGACCTTTTCAGCGATGAAGAGGTAGATATGATTGTGACGTCGATCCGGATGGAGCTGAGAGGATTAGGACTCATAGACACCAGAGACAACTGCTGGAGCTTCTTCATTGAGAGGATACGGAGACAGCTCAAGGTCTTCAAAAACATTTAAAATTTAATTTTAAGCTGTGTTTGACATCGTCGACGATAAAATATATCCACCACCACCCTTCTTGTCCTCCAGGTCGTCTTGTGTTTCTCCCCAGTCGGGTTCACGTTGCGGACACGTGCGCGGAAGTTTCCAGCTCTGGTGAATTGTACAGCCATAGACTGGTTCCACTCGTGGCCTCAGCTCGCCCTGCAGTCTGTCAGCACCACTTTCATAGAAAAGATACCTGGACTGGAGGTGACAGCACAATCATCTCACATTTATATCCAATTAATTTTACTTATTAACTACCTTCACTGCTCTATAGGGGTTTAAGAATAGAAACTTGTGGGTGGTGTACCATAAATATGATCAAAACAAACCATAATTGTATTTAGTTTATTAAGAAACATTTTGTTATTCTCATCACTGTCTGCCAGTATAATAATCACCAACAATTCTGTGCATATTTTTTCCTGTGCAGCCCAACGTGCGAGCATCTATCAGTGAATTCATCTCCTACGCCCACACCAGTGTCAATGAGGTGAGCTGTTGCAAAGCATCATGGGTGTTAACCATGCATTCCTTCTAATGGCCAGCAGGAGGCAAATCAACTGGTTTCAAAAAGAAGTCCAGTTTTATGTAAGGTTAAAAGAAAATGAAGTGAACCGTTTCCTCATGAGTTTATGGTCTCACTCGTTAGTTTCAAGTCTCCTTCAATACAGCATGATGTTCATTTTGTGTCTTATGGTCCCATTTAGATTAAAATAGATGATAAACAATATGTTTTAGTGCGTATCTGCTTTGTGATTGGCATGTCGCTCCCACGGCATGTCCTCAGGTTCTACCAGCTGCACCTGCAGGCAGTGAATCACATCAGCAGAGGGAGGAGGACTGATACTGACTCTTCATTCTTTCCAGACTTAATTTAGTATTTTGATATCAGAAATATTATTCATTTTATTGACGACTTGATTTTGATGTTGTAAGCATTAATGTAGCTGCTCTCAAAACTCTATAGATGTAATGTAATCATCGATAATATCACATCCTGTCTTAGAACTTCATGCTTCAAAATAATAGTCCACAAACCAACAGAGTGGTGTGTCTGCACTCTCCTGACACCGTCTCTGACATCATCTCCCCCGGTTTCTTATTTATTCACATGTGACAGGTGAGTGTGAAGTACCAGCAGAATGAAAAGCACTTCAACTACACCACCCCGAAGAGTTTCCTGGAGTTTATGAAACTGTACGGCAACCTGCTGGGGAAGAAACGCACAGAGCTGACCCAGAAGATGGAGCGGTTAGAGAACGGCTTGCAGAAGCTGCAGACAACTGCCTCCCAGGTCAGACGAGCTACACAATACTGGACACATCTACTATGACTGTTGACATGCTATATTCTTTCTTTATGTATTCATGTCATGGTCTCTTCCTGTCTGTCTCACTCAGGTAGAAGATCTGAAAGCCAAGCTCGCGATTCAGGAGGTGGAGCTGTGGCAGAGGAACACGGATATAGAGGCTCTCATCGCTAAAATAGGACAGCAGACAGACAAGCTTAACCAAGAGCGAGCGGTGGCAGATGCAGAGGAGCGAAAGGTCACAGATCATGTGGTTTTCATTTCATACCACCTGTGTGTATACAGGATGAAGGAGCGACAGTCATTATCACACGTTTCTCATCTTTTTGTTCCTTCAGGTCGCAGCGATCCAAGCCGAAGTGACTAAACAGCAGCAGGAGACCGAGGAGGACCTGGCCAAGGCTGAGCCGGCCCTACAGGCAGCCAATGCAGCCCTCAATACTCTAAACAGGGTAAATCACCCGTGTGCACAGAAATAGACCTGAATCCTCTCGCCACAGCTGATTTATTTGTTTTATTTTATTTAATTCAGTTTGTTTTTATGTGACAAACTCTAGCGTTGCAAGGTTGGCTCCATCCCAGCCCACCCCGAATGAAATATTTATGTGTGTGTCTCTGTGCGTGTGTGTGCTCATCCAGCTGAACCTGACAGAGCTGAGGACGTTTCCCAACCCTCCAGCTATTGTCACCAACGTCTCGGCAGCTGTTCTGGTGCTGCTGTCTCCCCAAGGCCGAATCCCCAAAGATCGCAGCTGGAAGGCTTCCAAGATGGTTATGAGCAAGGTGAGATTTTACTGTGATGTCTTGTCGAGTGTTTCTCAGATTTATGTCTGGCTACCGCAAAGCCAAAAAAAAAAAAGGCCATCACCAATAAATTCCCAGAATAACATCGTGTCACATTTAAAATGACTTGTGGCTCTTTTATCCCTCGTCCCTTGTCTGAGTTGCCAACACGGCTGAGAATTGAGTGTTTATATTTATCGGTTTTCATATTTTTTATAATGATGCACTTCCTGCTGTCATGTTATCTATACTGATCCTTGATTTCTCTTCTGCTATTTTATCTTTCTTACTAAAAGTCTGTTTTTACACTGAAATGTTTATATCCTCGATATTTTATGTTCTGTGCGCTGCTGCTATCGTGACCTCCTGTAAAAGAGAGTTTTAATCTCAGCGAGGCCCTTTCCCAGTTAAACAAAGGTATAAATAAAAACTATAAAAGGGATTTTAGCAAATACTGTGGTACGTTCAACAGCTGCCAATATGATGTGTAGATAGAAGTATCTTTATTTTACTTTACTTCTCAATTCCCCCTCGTGATTTAAAATCCAAAAATGGAGATTGTGAGATGAAACCATTTAATGTAATCCACACACACATCCAGGTGGACGACTTCCTGCAGGCTCTGGTGAACTTTGACAAAGAGCACATCCCCGAGGCCACGGTGAGGTGTGTGAGGGAGGAGCACCTCAGCGACCCGGAGTTCAACCCCGAGTTCGTGCGACAGAAATCCTCGGCTGCTGCGGGGCTCTGCGCCTGGGTGATCAACATCGTACGCTTCCACGAGGTACACACATATCACACATCCAAGATGAGCCATTATTTTATGTTTTTCACTGAACAACCATATATAATTGTTGTTTAATCGGTTATTTTCTGTTTCCTCAACTATTGTGCTTCCCTGGACAGATTTTTGTAAGTATAACTGCTCTATTGTCTTATATTGGCTATTTTACCTCATGCAGAATAAATGTTTTTATCATCAGTTTACTTTGTCACTGGCTGATGTGAATATCACCCATGCTACAATATGTTACTCTAGTTGATGGTTTTGTCTGCAGCCTGAAGGAATTATGCAGTGTTTTACAGATTAAACTTTACATGCACTTCTAAATTTTACTGTATTTGCAATAGACCCATCAGAATAATGGATATTGTGTTTGTCTTGTCTGCAGGTATTCTGTGAGGTAGAGATGAAGAGGATGTGTCTTTCTCAGGCCAATGCCGACCTGGCTGAGGCTGCTGAGAAACTAGAGGCCATCCGGAAGAAACTCGCTGTAAGTCTGCTGAGGACATCGTTCCTTTCTTTTACTTTATTTCCTTGTCATGTCAATCCTAATTTGTGAATTAATTTGGTAATTACTTTAGAATACAGAACAATAGTGAGCTCCAACATTTTAATAAGCTTTCAGTTTTGTCATCGACCATCTGGTTATCCACCACCATGTCTCTTTCAGAAATGTCTCAATTATTCTGATTGCTCGTTAAACACGATGGTCTGCCCTATCTTTGATAAACTAAATATACCCAACAGCAACATCTCGGACTAATTTCTAACTCAGGATGTAATTTTCTTTTGTCTGTGGCCAGAAACATATGATCTCCAACCTAATGTCAGTGAAAGTGTTGTTATTTCTGAGACATGAAAGCATCAAACTTGCAATTTAGATGAATTAGATGTAAACACTTTGCAATAACATTATGAAAAGCAAAAAAAGAAAGAAAGTAATATCATATTTTTGGCTGTTCCTCTTCTCCTCTCTCTCAGGAGCTGGACAGCAACCTGGAAACTCTGACAACAGCATTTGAGAAAGCCACATCAGAGAAACTACGCTTTCAGGAAGAGGTCAACCGCACCAACAAGACAATAGAACTGGCCAATCGGCTGGTCAAAGGACTGGAGGTGGGCACAGCAGCGACCAATGGGAGATCAGCTTGAATCACGGTCGCCTAAGTTGATTTCAGACGTTTTGTGTCTCACTGTAACTGTGCATGTTTCAGAGTGAGAACGTGCGCTGGGCTCACTCAGTGGCTCAGTACCATGAACAGGAGGAAACCCTCAGCGGGGACGTCCTCCTCACCGCAGCCTTCATCTCCTACGCCGGCTCCTTCTCCAAGAAGTACAGGAGAGAGCTGCTGGACAACCTCTGGATGCCCTTCCTGCGCAGCCAGAAGGTCACAATCATTCACACAGTATTGTTCCGGAATTTTTTTACAATGAAATCATATTTTCCTCTGTCACCCGTTCATTTTTTTCCTCGCCCTTTAATTCCCACAGCTGCCTGTCCTGATAACAGAAGACATTTTTTTTCTCCCTCATGTAAACATCTCTCTCTGGTTTGCTCATTTCTCTGTATCGTCTCTACATCAGACACCGATCACCATGACAGAGGGCTTAGATCCGGTGTCGATGCTGACTGATGACGCAATGGTGGCCCAGTGGAACAATGAAGGCTTACCGGGAGACAAAATGTCAACTCAGAACGCGACCATCCTCACTAACTGTGAGCTGTGGCTTTAATATCTCAGTTTTTGTCGTACGTTTAACTGAGGAGTCAGAATGAAAGGTTTTGTGACGGCTCTTTTAGACGTATTTATAACGTTCACTATTGACACCCAAGTGACGTCCTTGCTGGGTTCAAGATAAAATATATTACGATGTAATTTTCAACTCAGATCACAGATGTCGAAAGGACAGCTTCTTGTCATTTAAGTTTTTGGGCGTCATTTAAACTTTTAATGAGCAGCTGTCTTTCCAAGGTCTGTAATTTAAGATGAAAAGATGTCTAAAATGACAGCATGAAAAGACTTTCATTCTGAACCCTGCAGGGTTGTCACTTAGATGTCATGTTGAACGTTATAAAGACGTCCAAAAGAGAGAAAAAAACTTTAATTCTGGCTCCTTGAAGACATTGAATTGATGTCTTTTTGATCTATATCACACCCCCAAATGGATGATAGCAGGCAGTTCAGAATGTGTTTAAGGGATGAGTCATGTGTGCATTGCTTTAGGTGAGCGCTGGCCTCTCCTCATTGACCCTCAGCTGCAAGGCATCAAGTGGATCAAGAGTCGCTATGGGAGCAGCCTCAAGGTTGTCAGTCTAGGGCAGAGAGGGTGAGTGTTTTATATTATCAGGTAGAGATAATACAGAGCTGCTACCACCGACTGTCTGCTACTATTCAGCAGCACTTTTATGTTATTTTCTCTCTTATCTGTGAGAAATTATTCGTATAAATCTTCATTTTTGTCATGTGTTAACATTTAATGTTGTTGCAGCTATGTAGATGTGATCGAACAGGCTGTCGTGGCAGGGGACACTGTCCTCATAGAGAACCTCGAGGAGACCATTGACCCTGTTATTGACCCTCTGCTGGGACGACACACCATCAAGAAGGGCAGGTAACCCACGTGAGCATGTGGACTGCACACACAACAGGAACATGTGTCCCTCTTCTCTCGTGCTTTACACTCCTCGCTCTGCACCGCTCTGTTACAGCTGTATAAAAGTCGGGGACAAGGAGTGTTTCTTCCACCCGGGCTTCAGACTCATCCTCCACACAAAGTTGGCCAATCCTCACTACAAGCCTGAGATTCAAGCCCAAACCACCCTCATCAATTTTACTGTGACCAGGGATGGTCTGGAGGACCAGCTCCTGGCCCAGGTGGTGAATCAAGAAAGACCCGACCTAGAGTACCTCAAGGTGGGTAAATTCATTATTAGGATCCTCTTTCCCTCATTGATATGGCAAAGGGGAGCTGGCGTACTTGCCTTATTAACCTTCTTTTTACCTACCTATTTTACAACTCCCCACAGAGTGAACTGACCAAACAGCAGAACATGTTCAAGATCGAGCTGAAGCTTCTGGAGGACGAGCTGCTGACCAGGCTGTCGGCTGCAGAGAGCAACTTCCTCGGTGACAACGTGCTGGTGGAGAAGCTCGAGACCACCAAGCACACCGCTGCCGAGATTGAGATGAAGGTAACGGTGTGAATGAGTGCAAAGTTGTTGAGTACATTTGTACTTGTGTTTGACCTTTACTTTTTCCATCTCCTCTTGTCTTCCCCGCTCTCTCTCCCGCCTTCCTTCTCAGGTCCTGGAGGCTAAAGTCAACGAGGTGAAGATAAACGAAGCCAGAGAACACTATCGTCCCGTCGCTGTCAGAGCTTCTCTGCTTTACTTTATCATGAACGATCTCAACAAGATCAACCCCATGTACCAGTTCAGCCTCAAGGTAACCAGATGGAAAACTAAGAACACACTCACATTGACTTAAGTTTATGTGGTAAACTTTGGATAACCTCAGTTGAAAAAGTCTGTAAAACCTGTGAAGAGATACGTATGCAGTGATCACAACCAACTACCCAAATTTACTCCAGACCCATTCTCCCTCTTTCCCTCAGGCCTTTAACGTGGTTTTCCACAAGGCAGTGGCGATGGCGGAGGCCTCCGAGGACGTAAAGAGCAGAGTGAACACCCTCATAGACTGTGTTACCTACTCCACCTTCAATTACATCAGCAGGGGACTGTTCGAGAGAGACAAGCTCACCTTTACTGCACAGCTAGCCTTCCAGGTGTGTGTCTGAGTCGGTGTTAAAGAGAAGAGTGTGTGTGTTTCGTCCCTGACTGTGTTCTCCCTGTTTTAGTTGCTCCTGATGAGTAAGGAGATAGAAATGCGAGAGCTGGACTTCCTGCTACGTTTTAACATCGACCACCACTACGTCAGCACCCTCGAGTTTCTCTCCAACTCGGCATGGAGCGCCATTAAGGTGAATGCTCATGCACACAGAGACGCAGGATTTTTTTTTCCCCCATGGTTTACATCCACAACACACCTGCTGCACCTTGTCTTTGTCCAGGTGATGAGTTTCACAGATGAGTTTCGTGGTCTGGACCGGGACATCGAAGGCTCTCCTAAGCGCTGGAAGAAGATGGTGGAGTCAGAGTGTCCAGAGAAGGAGAAGTTTCCTCAGGAGTGGAAAGGGAAAAGCTCCCTGCAGAAACTCATCATGATGAGAGCCCTGAGACCGGACCGCATGACCTACGCTCTTAGGTTCCTCATAATATACTTACATGCTTCTTGTTTGCTTTATCTGTTCTGTGATTTATTCTCTTCCCTCTGACGATCTCTGCTCTTGCTCTTGTTCTCTGCAGGAACTTTGTGGAGGAGAAGCTCGGGGTGATGTACACAGAGGGCCGAAAGACCGAATTTGCAAAGTCGTTCAGAGAAAGTGGTCCAGCCTCACCGGTGTTCTTCATCCTCTCCCCGGGAGTGGACCCACTGAAAGATGTGGAATCACTGGGTACTATAAACATAGTCACTGTAAACATGCACAGACTGCATGCATCAACATATAGAAAGACTTCAAGAATTCAACCTTGTGTGTTTCCAGGAAGGAAGCTGGGTTTCACGATCGACCTTGGGAAGCTTCACAACGTTTCCTTGGGCCAGGGCCAGGAAGCTGTGGCTGAGGTTGCTATGGAAAAAGCAGCCAAGGAGGGTCACTGGGTGATATTGCAGGTCTGACTGGAGGAGAGTTTACTCTGAATATTTGATACTGAAACTCTAAAGACTCTGTTTCCTAAACTAGATGTAAATTGTGTTTTCCTCCACCTCCCTGTAGAACATCCACCTGGTCGGTCGCTGGCTGGGTTCACTTGAGAAGCTCCTGGAGCGCTGCTGCGAAGGCAGTCATCCAGACTACAGGGTGTTTATGAGCGCTGAGCCGGCACCGACACCCCAGGAACACATTATCCCTCAGGTAGAGATGCAGCGTACATGCAGGAAGGTCATCTCAATCCATCGAGCGCACAGGCTCCCATTCATGGCACTACTGCACTGCAACGTCCTACAGGGAGTTTTTATCTGCTTATAAAACAGTGTCAGTTTAATACTGATGCCTCCACATGAAGAAACAAGACCATCATTTAGAGGATTTGCTCTTTTTATGTAGTTATCAAAGTTAATTTTTGATTCCCCACAAAATCATAACATTATAGAGCAACCAAATCCAAACATACATACATGAACTCATTGATATGCATCCTGCAAACAGCTGTGTTTAAAAAAAAAACAGGATTAAAAGTCTGTTGTGTTTTTCTTTCACTCGTTTTCAAAACAAGTGCACACACTGGCCAGATCTCTGCAGCAGGAGGAAGTGGTGTTCATATGGTCCACATCTGCCGCCAGAGTCCACAGAAAACAAAAGTAATGGATTTTGATCTCGTATGTTTCCTCAGGGCATCCTGGAAAACGCTATCAAGATCACCAATGAACCTCCTACGGGCATGCTCGCCAATTTGCACGCTGCTCTGGATAACTTTGACCAGGTGAGCTTCTTACTGTCTGCTTCTCCTCAGTGTTTATTTGTTTATTTATGATGTCTTTATTGATTGATTGGCCTCCTTATAGGGCATCCTGGACCAGTGCAGCCGTGAGCAGGAGTTTAAGACCATCCTCTTCTCTCTGTGTTACTTCCACGCCTGTGTGGCAGAGAGGAGGAAGTTCGGACCCCAGGGCTGGAACAGGAAGTACCCCTTCAACACCGGAGACCTGACGATATCGGTCAACGTCCTCTACAACTACCTGGAAGCTAACGCACAGGTGGGATGTGTCGCTGGTGCAGAACAGCATGATGAGCATATTAAAGGTAATGATTGTATGTGCAGTGATTTTCATAACGATTGTGATGATGATGAAGGTGCCATGGGAGGACCTGAGGTATCTGTTTGGGGAGATCATGTACGGAGGACACATCACTGACGACTGGGACAGACGGCTCTGCAGGACATACCTGGAAGAATACATGCAGCCCAACCAGGTTTGTCCATGAGGGCGAGAAAATGTGAATATAATCCTCCCCACTGTGGCTGATTGATGTTGAGGATCGGCACGCTCAGCTCTGTTCTAGCACAAGAGGACCAAATGAGCTGGCTGTGCTGCAGATAGTATGTGGCTGGCAGATTTCACTGTGTTTTTGGAGCAAAGACTTGGGCTTTTTTGGGATGAGAAGAGCCAGTTAGAAGCAATTTGGCCACTTTCTGGGCCAGAGACTGCACATGCAGGCTTAAAGAGTGTCTGGCAACCAAGAGTGTGAGATTTAGGCCAGGAAATGTTGGTGACAGGGTTTGGAGGATTTTAAGTTTTGTTGCTGTGTTAGAAATCTGAAGCAAAAACATTTTCTGTTGATTTATTTCCCAGTTCGACCGGAAGCTTTCTTTGGCTCCTGGATTCGTCGTGCCCTCAAACCTGGATTACCAGGTAACCAGAGATGGATACCGCTTGAGGAAACATTTTCTTGAAACAGTTCAAATCTCCCTGATGTTGAACATTTAATTCTCATAAGGATCGTCCTTAAAGTGAATATACTGTGAAACACATTAAATAAATGTACCCAGGGACTTACAGTGTAGTTTATTTGTGACATGACAATAATAATCTCTCCCTACACCTCCAGGGCTACCACGACTTCATAGATGAGATGCTGCCCCACGAGAGCCCAGTGCATTATGGGTTGCACCCCAACGCAGAAATTGAGTTCTTGACAGTGACATCAGATAATCTTTTCCACACTCTGCTGGAGCTGCAGTCTCCTGATGCTGTGATGGGGGAGGGAGCCTCACAGACCCTGGAGGAGAAGGTAGCTACACCTACGAGTTCACTTATTTAATTTTTTCATATTTTTGACAGGAATAAAGTCTCTTTTTTATTAACTTGCTGAACTAACGCAAAAAAACATGACACACAAATTTAGTGACACAAACATATGTGCCAGTCTACTTCTCTTCCGTCTTCACCCTCCATCAGGTGAAAACTATTTTGGACGAGGTGCTGGAGAAGCTACCAGAGGAGTACAACATGTCCGACATCACCTCGAAGACGGCTGAACGGTCCCCGTACATCCTGGTCTGCTTCCAGGAGTGCGAGCGCATGAACGCACTCATCTCCGAGATGCGGCGCTCGCTCAAGGAGCTCGACCTGGGACTCAAGGTGTGCTTTTGTGTTTGCATGTATATGAACAGTAAAGCTGTGTGTACTGTGCAGATGTGATTGTTAAATATGTCTTTCAAAGGGTGAACTGGCCATCTCCTCTGAGATGGAGAAGCTGCAGACGGCCTTGTTCTTTGACAACGTCCCCGATACCTGGACCAAGCTGGCCTACCCGTCCACCTACAGCCTGGCTGTATGGTGTGTATGTATGTTGTGTTATTTACTTTTTGTGTCCAGAAGGCTGACATACGTAGTCTAAAGATCTTTTTCTTTCTCATTGTGTGTGTGTGTGTGTCAGGTATAACGACGTGTTGCAGCGCTGTAAGGAGCTGGACAGCTGGACTCAGGACCTCTCTCTGCCGAGTGTTGTCTGGCTGTCTGGACTTTTCAACCCACAGTCCTTCCTCACTGGTAACACACATTCATGCATGCAGCTTAAAGGAAAAAATCTTTTCACGACTCTTTCCTGATCATTTTATCTCTTGCCTCATCACTCGTCCACTCTGGCCTTCCAGCGGTGATGCAGTCTCTGGCGCGTAAGAACGAGTGGCCGCTGGACAAAGTGAACCTGACGGTGGATGTGACCAAGAAGTTTAAGGAAGAGTTCAACCAACCCGCCAGGGAGGGTGCATACGTATACGGACTTTACATGGAAGGTAGACAAACACTGCTCCTCTGTTGTTGGATAGATAAATACTTTACAGTCTTTTAAGTGAAAGTAAGCACTTTTAAATGTCATAGTTTTTAAGCATGGTTGTCCCATTTTCCCAGGTGCAAGGTGGGACACTCAGGCAGGGGTGATCACTGAGGCCCGTCTGAAGGATCTGACCCCGGCCATGCCCGTCATCTCAGTCCGAGCTGTGCCCAACGACCGCCAGGAGACCAGGAACATCTACGAGTGCCCGCTCTACAAAACCAAGATCAGAGGACCCACATACGTTTGGACTTTGAGCCTCAAAACCAGGGAAAGGCCCGCCAAGTGGGTGCTGGCTGGAGTGGCTCTGCTGCTCAGTGTGTGAGAGGTCAGGGGTCAAGATTCAGAAGATGTGATGGATCCCAAAATTAAGATTTGTGGGAGATTGCTTAAAGTAATTTCATTAAATTATTGATAAAATGCACTGACACAAGGAGGAGGGTTTAAAAAAACATTAACTGAAAGTTCAAGGTGAGTTCTGTACATTTAATCAAGTTTCTAATGTAGATTACGACTCTCCCTCCTTTAATAGGTTTTCTATCTTTCCTGAAGCTTTTGTACCTGCTAACATCAATTAAACGGATCAATCAATTTCATCATGTTTCGTGAGTAAACAAACATTAAGATGTCTCCCAAATATTCCCTTTGGTTCAGTATCTCTGTTCCATATTACGGAAGCCCTCAAACTTCTTATTCCCTCCACTTTCTTGAGTTCACAAGTTATTTATGTCATTATTACGAGATTACTGTCAAGATCTCCAGATAACGACCTTTGTTTTCCCGAGTTAACGATATAATTAGAGATCACAAGAAAGCAATGACGACTGATGGATGAGTTGAACACTCATGTAGGCAGGTAAGCCTTTCTCTGCATTTGTTTTGTGCTTTTGAGTGAGTAAAAAAAACAAATTAATGTAATGTTGTTAGTCGAGCTCACTTCATATTTTGTCAACACTGTCAAATAACTCGTCTCTGGAAAGCGAAGTTTGTTATCTGGCGATCGACAAAATGATCTTGTTATCGCGGGAAAAGAACAGTTATTATCTTGTGATAACAACATAAATAACTCCTGATCTCATGAAAACAAATAGAATCTAAGTTTTTATCACAGGAAACCGAAGGAAATAATGTTTGCCATGGCTGTTGAGGGCTGACAGACCATAATGTATGACCCCAAGTTGCTCAATTTAGAAAGCTTCTACAAATAGTGGAGTAGTTAAATGTACTGGAGGATGAAGACTAACTGTCAAAGAGCAAAATCACAGGAATGGAATCGGAGTTTTTCTTTTTATTGAAAAATGATAAAATATACAGGAAGAAAATGCCAAAAAATTCACACACTAGATCACAGTTAGAACTGAAGTCAAAGCTTGTTTTGAACAAATCAAATCTATAAACTACAAGATTCTTTATAAGCAGGAAGAAGAAAAAAAAAAAGTGCTGCCTCATTAGAGCGGCATTCAAGTGTGTTATTTCTGGGACACTTGTACCTCTGACAGTTACGCAGCAGTTTTTAATAGCACATTAAATGACACAGGTGAAGTCAGTCTGACATCATGACGAAGACAACCTCTGATTGCCTTTCTGCTCCTTCCTACTTCACAGTACACGTGGGTGTAGTTTTCATCCATTCAATAAAAAAAAATTTAACAAAAAAATGTGTGTTCACCAGCTGATTTTCAGCCGGAGAGCCTAATGCACATACTGCAGCTCGGACACCGTACGTACGAACAAATCTTTCTAGTTTGGCCTCTGTGTGTGTTCGCTGTGTGTTTTCTGTGCGTGTGTGTGTGTTTCCTAGTCACTGTCGGACCAGTCGAGCTCCATCATGTCCATGGCGGCGGTCGCCATGTTGATCTTGGTTCCGTGTCGCACGCTGCAGCTCTTCACAGAGTTCTGATTGGACGAGGACCGCATGCTCACCTGCACCCCCGACTGACCGATGACGCCCACCTCTCCTCTAATCTTTTGGCTGATGGCCTCGCTGCGGTCGCCTCGGATCCCCTGGACCACGACTCCCATGTCACTCCTGCGACCCCTGACCCCCACCTCGCTCCTGACGCCGTGACCTACGACCTTCATCCCTCCCAGGTCCCCCATATCCATGTCCATGTCGTCCCCCATCTCGTTCATGTCTAAGGACAGCATGTCCCCCAAACTCCCGTGGAGACCCTTGAACATGGTCTGCAGCCTCCCGCCTTCTATCCCTCCCTCATCCAGCTTTTCTATCTCCCATCCTCCTCCCTCCTTCTCCCTCTCCCCCTCAGCCTCTCCAAAGCCACCTGAGTATCCTCGGACTATGGTCGTCACCCTGCTCCTCTGCATCCCTCCTCTCTCCCTGTCCCCCTCCTCCCACGTCCTCTCCTCCCTCTCCACTACGCCGCCCGGGAAGCTCCTGAGTGTCACCTGCACCCTTCCTCCCTCCAAGCTCCCGCTGTCGTCCCTCTCCCTCTGCCCCCAGCTTTTCTCCTCCAGGGTTCCCTCCTCTTCTTCGTCCTCGTCTCCGAACCTGCCGTGCAACCCTCGGAGCATGGCGTGCAGCCTCCCGCTGTCGAGCGAGCCCACCCCCCTCTCTAGTGTCGCGCTGCTCCCCCTCTCCGTGTCTCCGTTGCTGAGGGTGCGAAGGAGGCAGCTGACGCCAGCACTGCTGACCCCGGCGCTGCTGAGCCCCGCGCTGCTCAGCCCTGTGCTATTGGAGTCCTGAGAGTGCGAACGGAAGAAGGAGCCCGAGGAGCCGATGGACATCGGTGTGAAGAACTGAGAGAAGAAGAAGAACAAGAAGAGGAGGGAGGAGATCATAAAAAGGTCATTTTTTTATTCCATCCGTCTGAACAGACTTGCTCCACACTTCTACTTACTGGTGAGATGGTTGAGCGCTCCATGAGGAGGGAGGTGGGGCTGGGAGACATGTTTGACCTCTCCATCAGCCTCTCCTCCCACAGCCTGAGCCTCCTCTCCCGCTCCTCCAGCTCCTTCTCTTTGGAGTAAAGCTCCCTCTCCAGCTTCCGAAGGCGCTCCAGGGTCGACTCGATTTCACACCTGCGGTACGTGCACACAGACAGAATATCACGCAATCTGTTGTAACTGTTTACGTACAGATGTGGCCTCACTTTACTGCAGCCTCCACTGAACATTTGGCAGGTTTGATTTCAGAAACCTACCCAGAACAGTAATTGATGAATATTTTAGCAGTGCATGTTCTTGCTGTATGTTTGAAAACTCATGTTCAGAAAGTCATTTTAAAAGTTTGAGCTTCCATGATTGTCACAGTCATACAAGTAATCTAAGTCCTTTTACATTTTGTAATAACAGGAATTTATGCAGAATAGAGATATTGAAGAAAATATATATTCTAATTACTTAAATATTTATTTTCTCCTCTATGACAGTAAACTGAATATCTTTGGGTTGTGATCAAAACAAGACATTTGAGGACGTGATCCCGGGCTTTGAGAAACACTGACAATTTTTTTTCAACAATTTCTGACATTTTATGGACCAAGCAATAATTAATAAATAACATACTAATTATTGTCACAGTCATACAAGTAATCTAAGTCCTTTTACATTTTGTAATAACAGGAATTTATGCAGAATAGGGATATTGAAGAAAATATTCTTCTTAAATATGAATATTTTCCAGTTTATTTTCTCCTCTTTGACAGTAAACTGAATATATTTGGGTTGTGGTCAAAACAAGACATTTGAGGACGTCATCCTGGGCTTTGAGACAATTTCTGACATTTTATGGACCAAGCAATAATAAATAAATAACATACTGATTATTCGACAATGAAAATGATCACTAGTTGCAGCCCTGGTACTGTGAAACTGGATATTTACCACATTATTAAAAGGATATTTCAACTTTAAAATGAGTATATTCTAGTTTCCTACAGCAGACTGCATGACATAAAACATTCTGGTTACTTGAAGACAAGAAAAGAATATTAATAACACGGTATAAAACATGTAGCTGCAGTACCGTCTGCTACCACAGGAGGTCACTGTGAGGCTCAGTGAGCGACTGCCGTGAACCTGCATCCACAAACACAATCAACTCTCACAGCCACTAAATATAGACAGATCTGACGCACGGAGCCATACCTCCTCCTGTGTTCCTCCCATACCTCCCTGTTCATTCATCCCGCCCCTTCACCTCCCTCACTCCTCCCTCCCTTCCTCCTTCTCTCCACCTCCCTTGTCCAAGTTTTTCCACCCGTACCCAAAACTTCACTCAAAATTGATTGCCTCGCTGTACTCATGTTAAATATGCACAGAATCTCGCACCATCCCTCCTCCTGCTCCGTCCCCCACCTCACCCCCATCATCCGTCCACCATCCTCGATGTTTCTCCCTCGTTCAGTGTTTTAGATTTCACAGGAACCCAACACATTTCAAAAACCTGATTTCTCCTCCACCTCTCCCCCGACTCCCCACCCACCCTCCCCCCATCCCTCTGTCGCTCTCCCCGCGGTGCAGCGAGGGCAGAGTGGAGGAGTAGAGGAATCTCTTCCATGGACACTGTCCAGAGAGCTTATTATAGACTGAAGTAGAGCACAGGGTCACACATTTAACTCCTCTCCTGAGCTTTAGACTCCACACACACTCTGTATGTGCTGTGTGTGTGTGTGTGTGCGTGCACGTGTGTGACTAGGTTGAATTTGTGTGCATGCATATTGAGTTTTACAGTAAGTCACAGACTGCATTTGAAACTTGCATACACTTCCTTCATACTCAGACGCAGTGCAGATACACTCTGTCTACAAAACTGTATATGTGTGTGTGTGGTTGTGTGTGTGTGTGTGTGTGTGTGTGTGTGTGTACCTCCACTGGTCCTTGTTATGTAGGAAGGAGTTGCACTGGTCCGGTAGCCTGCTGTCGTTGGCCATGGTCTCCAGGGTTCCCAGCACCTGTTTGAACTGTGGACGCTCCTGTAGGTACATGCATGTAACACAAGATCAAATAAACGGCTCACACATCGAGTTTTAATGTCTTTATAAGTGTACAAGACTTTTAAGAGATCAGCTATCGTGTCCCTTCTCCATGTCGCTTACTTTTGGGTCTGCTTGCCAACATTTCCTCATCAGCTCTGCGAAGCTTGCTGGACAGCTGGTGGGGATGGTCAGCCTCTAGATATACAGACAAACAGACAAATACAGGAAGCAGAAGCCTTAACTTTCAACACAAATGTCAGGTCAGACCACCTTAATTGTACAAATAAACCTGCTGAGAACCATTTGAAGGGTTCAGAATCTTAATATTCATGCACAACATTCAAAGATTAAAAACTGAGAATCAGCATCCATCACAGATCACTAAATGTGAGAGCTCTGCTTAGGCACAGCTGGCCTCAGCTTCTGAGCTAAGTGCTAACATTAGTGTGCTAACTTGCTCACAATGAAAATGCTAGTATGCTGTAAGTGTCGTTTTAGCCAACTTCCTGTCCGTTTTGCAGTTAGCGACCCCTTCCTTCCTCTCTACGTCACCACATAAAAGCTCAGTGATCAGTGTTTTTCATGGAAATCCATCCGACAGATGGCAAGAAAAATCATTATAAGCTAAAACTTCAGCCTCAAGGAAGCGCTCGAGTCCACTAGTGTGTCTAAAAACATTACAAGATATAATTTATTAAAATTGAAAACACTCCCACTCTCATCTGATGTGCTTCATCAGCGCATTGATCAGATTTGATGACCGTTGTCTGGAAGCATTAGCAAACAGTCCCAACCCCCAGCAGGAAGCTCATATTTAATTCAATACTGCTAAATCCTGATTTGTTCTCAGAAGCTGTTCAAACAAAAACAAGAAAAACAGTCACATTACGAGATGAGGGCTGTTTCTAAAACAGACCTGTGAATTCTTATAATCTGCTCATCATTTGCTCGATCTTCACTCTGATGTGAAAGTATCTGGGTCCATGTTTATCTTCATGTAAAATGTAAACTTTGCACCGTGCCAAGGAGCTAATGTTCCTGCATCAAAGCTACTCTGGCGTCATAAAAAGATCTGAAGGAGCCGAGACTGCTGCATAGTACAGCGCAGTGAATGGAAACAGCTTTCTCTGGGGATTAATCCTAAAATTAACTCCGGACTCCGGGTGGAGCGAGGGCAAGTGAGAGGGGTCAGGAAGAGAGAGGTATAGCGAGGGAGGGGAAAATCAGAGGGAGACTGGGAAAGAGTTATTTAGGGAGAGTATTTGGAGATTAGCCAAGAGCTACGCAGGAATCATGTTCTCCGACTTGTTTGTTGGCCCCGTGTGTGTGTGTGTGTGTGTGTGTGTGTGTGTGTGTGTTGACGGGGATTCAAGCACGTCAATAACTGAAACACACACACACTTCGTAATCATCTCTCATAAAGCTCTTGAATCAGCCCTCCTATCACTGCACTCTTTCCACTTTTCCACCCATGTCTCCCTCTCTCTCTCTCTCTCTCTCTCTCTGTCTGTCTCCCCCTCTCTCTCCCTCTCTCGTAAAGGCTTTAGCCGGAGGGGTGGGGGTGGGAGGGAGGGAGGGGGGGTCTGGCCGAGCTCCACTGCTGTGTATCCAGGCCTTACAAGAGCAGAGAACTGACATCAGGCCTAAAAATACCCAGCGTCAGCCTCACCAGCTCGCAGTGGAAACCATGAGAGCATCACATTGTTCCTCGAGCCTTCTCAAACTCTGGTGGGTCTACACGCTGACAGTGTGCTCGCAGAAAGGTGTGTTTACATGCGTGTTTGTGTTTGTTTGTGTGGGTTACCTCTTGCTTTTCCACCACCAGCCACGCAACCTGCAGCCCCTCGAATCCTTTGAAAGGAACCTCCCGAGTCAGCATCTCCCACAGCACCTGGCCACAGAACAGACGGCTCGTTCAGGCGGACGCGATTTCTTTCATGTAGCAGCTCCGAATGCTCGCGGTGTGTTTTTAACGATACTTTCAGGAACAGTTGTGAAGATGTCTTCTAAGAAAGGCACCGCTAAATGAAACCAAAATACTAAAAGGAGCAGATACTGCTGGCAACACGACAGCTGCTACTGATACCACACGGTCCTTATCTGCTGCTGGATTAAGAAAAGAAGTCAAACTCTTAGATGTTAAATGTTGAAAGAAGCCAAATAAGAATATCGACTGAATAAAAGTCTCTGAAATTGGCAAAACGATTCAGGAAAACTGTCGTGAGAGCAAAGAAGGCTGCAAATCTGAGCAGGCATGTAAATCCGGCCGACAGTATTTGACAGTTTGCATTACTCAGAACTACATTTGGGTCGGTACCAAAAAAGTAGTTAGGGTTGATTCCCGGCTTTACAACACTGATTACAACCCCGATTCCAAAAAAAAGTTTTAAAGCTGCATCAAGCTGCATTTTTTACATATACTAGATTAAAAACAGCCCAAAAATATGTATTTGATAGTTTTGAAAGGACGTGTCTCACCAGTGTTTTATTGTGTTGTATTAAACTAAAAGTCAAATATTTCAGCTGCTGAATAACCAAAGGTTATTAAGGTAGCACACACACACACACACACACACACAAATCTTCAAGACAGAGTTGACTAATCTGAGGCCTTGTCCAAACATGCGCAAGAATTTTTATGGAAAAAGGGTTTTTAAAAAACAAAAAATATGTCCCGTCGGCATACCTAAAGACACATAACTCGAGGCTGTTCGTGTACACTGGCTTTAGCTATCAGTTTGTGTCACACCGAATGAGTTTCCGAATGTCTTCACCTTTGAAGCAGTTTTTCAAAAGCTCTGTTTTCTGTGACCTTCATCACTTTTATGTGTGTGTGAAAGGCCAAAACACAAAGACATATCTTTGTTTTTCAGCTCTCTGTGTGGACATGGCCTCTATTTCACCAATTTATTCTGGCCATGTCAACTAACATGCCAACATTTCAGCCTAGTGGCTTTCATCAGAGCCTGGAGGAAAACAGAAGTCATGTCATTTATATACAGGAGTTGGCAGGTGAAGTGTCACATGGTTATTAATTTCCCCATATACATATTTTCTTATGACATAATACGACAATGACTGTAACCTCTTGTAGAGGAGATTAACATTTCACCCATTTTCAGTCACGTTATGTCATAATAAAAGATGTTTAGGTGACCTTGTTAAGTTAATAATCATGTGAACCTTTGAGCCAATCACCTGCCAGCGCCTGTATTTACATGACATGACTTCCAGTTTCCTCTCAGGTGTGATGAAACGTTAACATTGGTCAAACTGAGATAAATCAACTTTGTCTTGAAGTTTTGTGCGTGTGCTTCCTTTATACCTTTGGGTATTCAGCAGGTACAACATATTTCATGTTTTAAAGGGACACTGTGGAATTATTTCTCCCATCTAGTGGTTAAATTTTATTCTGCATTCAAACGAATACTGCTCTCTAGCGCCTCGCGTTTTCAAATGTGCGTTGCAGCCTGTTGGAACTACGGCAGGCGGGATGTGTCAAGATTCAAGAAGCTGTGACAACAACATGTCTTCAAACAGCACTTCATCAAGTTTAGTTTCGGGTGATGAGGTACGTTATTTCAAACAAACTTCAAACTGCAGCTGACGAGCGCGTCTGGCTAAGCTCCTTCTCCGTTCCACAGTCACGCTGGCTCTGAGTGAAAACGCCTTTAGCCTTATCTGTACCACGTAGAGCTTTTTGTCCCTCTCACCAGCTCATCGTTTTTTATAGAGCGGAAGGACATGGAAGCCTCCGTAGAGCTCGCCCGTCCTATGGAAATACAGAGAAGTGATTCTTCCCTCAGGAGGAGAAGTGAGATTGTTGGCAGAGATCATTTTACACCAATGAGGACTTATTTATGAATGAAGACGTTGATTTGAGGTAATAAATTACTTAAAACACTACACAGTGGACCTTTAACTTCATTGATTTTTGTAAATATAAGCTCAGGAGCAACAAAGGACCGGGAGAGTTGTGCTTCAAAAACACCTGTTTGGATCGTTCCACTGGACTCCTCGAGAAGGGTATGAAGACATGGGCTCAGGAACACTTTGTGAATCTGTTTTGGGGGGTTGTCAGTGTGCAGTGCTGCTGACTCACCACGCCATAGGAGTACGTATCACAGGTCTCTGAGACAGGCAGGCTCTGAATGACTTCTGGGGCCATCCAGGGAAAAGTGCCCACCACCGTCATGTGGGTGGTGTGGGTCAGGAACTTAGACGCCCCGAAGTCACAGATCTGAAATCCAGTCGGAGAGAGAGAGCAGTGAGGAGAACACAAACTCACCTGTGTGGCTTGAATTGAAAGGAAAAAAATGCCGATATACGTTTTTTTCTGTACGTCATAAGAACACAGTTACGAACCTTCAGCACTTTGTCTGCTGTCATCACCACTGTAAGAAGAGAGAGCAGAGAAACCAGTCAGAGCTACAAAGTAGTAACGTACGATACCCAGCAGACAAAAGAAAAAGACAGCACTGAGTTCGAGGAGTTAATTAAAATGTGTTAAAGGTCAGGTGTTACCGTTCCGCGACTTGAGGTCTCTGTGAATGACTTTGACTGGAGCTTCTGCGTGGAGGTAATGCAGCCCTGTGAGAAATCAAGCATTAATAACTGGAAACAAAAAGTTCAAGTTAACCAAGTTGTCCAATTGATGAACTCGGTTTAAATAAACAGGCAAAGACAACATTTACAGCAGAATGAGGGCAACAGATTTAATCAGTGTGGATGTAATATGAGTGGTTTCATCTGAATTTAGGTGCAAAGTTTCAAACCAATCACAGATCTGATCATCTAAATGTTCCCTTTTCATGTACTCTATCATTCACTGTCACTCATCACTCATCATCTAAAGAGGAGAATAAACAGATGTTTAACAGTGTTACAGGACACTGATGATCGTGTCAGTGCTCCTGCCTCGGAGCTGTTGGATATTAGAAGCTCGGTGATTTAACAGAGACATGTTTTTATAGTAATTATCATCGTCGTTCCTTCAGGCGTACCTTTGGCTATCTGTATGGCCCACGTCATGATCTGCTCCATGTCCATCTCCTCACTCTGCTCACTGGAGAGGTACTCGTACAGAGACCCTGCGCTGGCATATTCTGTAACAACACACACACACACACACACACAATTAAAAAAGACAAATGATGTGTGAACAGCTGCTCAGAACGCTGGAATAAAATCATCCGTACAGACATCGGTCGGCTACTTTTAATCCGTCGCACTGGAAACCTTCAGTTTGAGTTTGATCTTTAATAATTGGTTATTAATAGAATAAATATCCGGATATCGCTCCATCTGTTTAAAAACTAATCAATCAATCTGTTATAATGTGTGAAAAGCGTGAGACACACAGAGACACGAGCACAAATCTGTGGAAGCGCTCGCAGCCCGACAGTCTAATTCAGCTTATCTCTGAACTTTTAACCTTTTCCTTTTTTTTCCTGGTAAGTCTGACAATTCAAAGAGCCCAGCGGAAGATAAACGTGCGGAGTCTGGCGAGTAGAACATGAATAAATTTGTCTTTTTAAAAAGGAGCTGCTCTGAATTGGTCCGATACCGACTCAGATAGCTGAACTTCATCTTTATTTACTCTGATTGTCATGTTGTTACTAACTTACTCTCTTTATACGACTCGTCTGAATTGTAGTTTTAATTCATCAAGTTCTGTTTGAGCTATTTTGTGATTCAGTTGTGATATAATTAATAAGGAAAGCAGTGTTTAAATCAAACCTGATGTTGCCTTACACACAAATGAATAATCCCATTCACTCAGTGGCCACGTTGCATTGTGGGTAATGTAGGCTGTGTGGAATAGAAACATTGATATCTCCACCACTTTTCAGAACATGGCGCCGACCTCGCAACATGACAACGCAACTTATGCCGTTTTTCCACCGACAGTACCAGCTCGCCTCGCCTCGACTTAGCTCGCCTTTTTTGCGTTCCCATTACTGAAATCTGGTACCTGGTACCTGCTAAAGTGGAGCTTTTTTAGTATCACCTCCGTATAAATTCCAACCGAGCTGAGCTGATACTTCTGTGTGACGTAAGCTGGCAGCCGGCCACTGATTGGACAGAGAGCGACGCCACTTGATGACTCATGACGAGCGCGACGTCCGAGCCCGACACCCGCTACCTTTAAAAACTAGCATCTGCGTTCAGTCAACATAGCGATTACATGGAAGGAACAACGCGCAGGAACACGGCGTGGACCGTGGCAGAGGTGGAGACGCTCCTGAGTGTTGTTGCTGAAGACGCATCCAGAACGAGCTTGATGGTGCGACAAGAAATGAAAAGGTGGACGTGTTTAGCGTCGCCCACAGCTAGCCCTGTTGATGTGTCGCGTGGATAAGTACGTCACTGATGACGACCCGCCCACGTTGATGACGACCCGCCCACGTTGATGACGACCCGCCCACGTTGATGACGACCCGCCCACGTTGAAGAGATACTAATTCTAGATGGAAACACAACGCGTCTGAAACCAAACCAAGTAGAGCCACGCTAAGCCGAGGCGAGGCGAGCTGGTACTGTCGGTGGAAAAACGGCATTAGTCACTGAGTGACATCACTGGAAGCAATTTCAGATTCATATTGCATGCAGCTTCCTCTGGAGACACAAGAGGCTTTCTACTACTTTTTTCACATATGCAGTAGTGTTTCCCGAGATCTATAAGCACACTTTAATGTGTAAAATTAGTGAAGTTTCCCTTTAAACCCATCTGCGACAGTGGAGCTGCTCAGTGATCAGCAGGTCAGAGGTGTGAAAGTGAGAATGTGTTCCTGATAAAGAGAGCATTGCTGCCTGAATAAATAACAGAATCTGAATTAACCCCGACTTTGACGCGGCTACACCTTCACTGGGACCAGAATCCGTCTCCTGCGCCAGTTCTTCCTTTTGTCTACTGTACTTTTTTATTTTTAGTATTTATTTCTGTTCGCCGCGGCGAGAGTTGTTGCTGGACAGCTCTGTAGTGGCGTGTCAGTGCTTTATCTTAACCATATGACCCCATCCAGGATTACAACCACATCGAAACATGCTGGTCTCAGTTACAAATGTCCTGCCAGGAAACACAGCGAGAACCGGCGCTCTTGAGTGTACGCAGATACTTCAAAAACACACACATAAACACTTGTCGGCCGTCGGAGCGTGTGCTGACGTCTCAGTAAGTGGCACGTCCAGGATCGAATGGACACTAATAAATAAACATTTCTGTAGCTCTACATCTCACGTGACACGTTGACCTAATGTTACCTACGTCCATTAATCAACCCCAAAGATAATAACACTCGTGTTTATTTGAACAGAACTCGTATGTGAATGAAATTAGGGCTTAAATACTCCAACTACCATGTGATTAGGGTGCATGTTGTTGAAAAGACATCTGAAAGTGGATCTTAAAAACACACACACACACACACACAACACGTGGGGTCTGACCTGTGACAATGCCATAGTTGGGAGATTCCAGCACGGCTCCATAAAACTGAATGATGTTCTTATGACTCAGGACGCTGAGAATCTCAGCCTGGATAGGAGGAGACGAGACAAAGAGAAACAGAGATGAGACACAAGCCTTCAGATTTTCTAATATCTGACGCTGGTGAGGAAACATGAGCTGTGTGAAAATAAAGCGTAAATCAGTCTGGACGGCCTGTAAACATCAAAGTTTGACTTGTTGTTCCTGACAGCGTCCGCACTGAGGTCTGAACCTCTTTCGTACCGCAGGTCCAGTCTTCCACACCGCCGTGACAAACACGCCATTAATCTGAGCTGACATGCGGGTCATACCCGCCGCGTGTGTTGAATATGTATCTGTTGCCAGGCAACATAATAACTCGCCATCCGTTACATGAAGTCACGGACAAAAAAACTGCAATTTAACGGCAAAATATTTTCTCAATAAACAGTTTTTCTTCCAAAGCGGCGTTTATCTTATCGCTGTTACTCCGAGTGTGAGGTCATCAGTGTGTACAAACATTAGCTTGTATCAAGCAGCTTTTTTTTTTGTGAAAGAAGAACAACTCTGAGATACTTGTTCTTTACTTGCATATTTCCATTGTATGCTGCCTAATTCTTCTACTCCTGCACAGTTCAGAGGTCAATCTCAAGCTTTTAATCAGTTACTTTTACCTGACAGTCGTACAGAGGCCGCTCTGCGTGAGCACATTTACCTTTGACACTTTACTAAAGCATCTGCACGTTTACTCCAGCAACATTTTGAATGCACTTGCATTAGAGTATTATAACATGTTGTTGTTGTTTTACTGATTTGTATACGTATCACTTTCACCGCTGTGTGAATGTACGCTGCAAAACAGACCTAGAAAAATGAGGTATGCAAATTGTATGTATTTTTTAAAATTGATAAGTCAGCTGTCTGAACCAACGATTATCATGAAATATGTTGGATGTTTGTCCGTCAGGAAAATGATTTAACCACTGACTTGATCTATGTTTGATGCAGATTCAGAGTCGGCTACACCAGGAGTTAAAGGAACAGATTAAGTCAACATGAAGTTACTTGATGATTAACTAAATGACACAAAATAATGACTCAGTTTTAATTGCAGCTCTCCTGTCTGTCACTATTCAACCCAAGAAAATCAAACCCATATTAAGGCTCCGACTAAATGATTAAAATGTAATAATATCACTTAGAAAGTATTTTTTAATAGTCTTTAAATGACAAATTGCTTGTTTTTTATAATTAAAAACATTTTCTCATGGCACAATTTTGTATTTAATTTTGATTTATTTGATAAACAAGTATTCTTAATTTGTTTAAAGATACTTTCTGATGTGTTTGTGCCCATTTCTGATTGACAGTTAATACATTTTAAATTGGTTAAATTCTTAAAAGCAAATAATTGGTTAATGACTCATCTTTAACCTCACCGAGCCAAATATTCTAAAACAAAATATTCTTGCGTCAAGCAAAAAAAAATCTGCCAATGGGTGAGCTTATTTTGCCTAGATTCTTAAAACTTGTATAAAAGTCAAGCCAATGAAAGAAACGAGTCTGAAAACTAGACAAAATGTCCAAATTTAAGCAAGTTGTGCTTATTACAAGCAATGAAGAGTCAGTTATTTAAAATAGACTTCCTTAAAATAAGTATTTTGTTCTTCTGATCAAGCTGATTTCAAGAATTTCTATCTCGGGGTGCCCCTCATGTACAGAGGCCGTGTCCTCGCCGCCATGGCCCAGGGTCAGAGTTCGACCTTTGACCCTTATCTGCATGTTTCTCTCTCTATTATAAGCAAAAGAGCTGAGAGTGTTTCTGCAAAGATCCGAGGTAAATTATTAATTTAACATGCACGGGCTGCATTGCTGACAAAGATTCACAAAGGCCCCATTAAGCTGCGGCTCTCACGTGATCCATCAGTGTGTATTTACATGGGAACCGCACACACACGCTTTATTGCATGTCCGCCCGCCCTGCATGTGTTCGCGTGCGGGTGTGAGAACGTCAAATAAGTCAAACTATAAATCAAGCCTCCCTCTGTAGTCCGCTGCAGCCGGGCCCCCCGCGGGAATACTTTACATTACGTTGTTTAAGCCCGCTGCCACAACAACACCGATTCACCCCGCGGGTCGCTCTGAGCCGCACAGGGGCCTCTAACCGGCATGTTATTAATATCATGGAAGGAAATGTATGTTTGGATTAACATCGGGGTCGTGCTGGTGGAGAACCACCCAGGCCTGAAGTGAAGTGCAGCACAGATGACCACACACCTCGTCCCCGACACACACACAATGGGAGGAACGAGGGGAGTGTGGGCATCGATGAAACCGTCCACAATGAGTGGGAGGAGGAGGGGGAAGACGAGGAGAGGTATGTTCAAGATAAACATGTTCAACGGCAGACAACGGGGGGAGGAGGGGGAGGGAGGGAGGGAGGGAGGAGAATCTGGGGAATTAGTGGAAACTGATTCATGCTGAAGAGCAGCAATGTGCCACAGATGAGGCCATAACACATAAATACTGATGTGTGTCTGCTGCAGACGTGTGCGATTGTTCTGTGTGTGTGTGTGTGTGTCCTCCCGTACCTCTTTGTCGATCTTCAGGAGCTTCTTCACGGCCACCTCCTTGTCCTGAGAAATCCACAGGGCTCTGTAGACGCTCCCGAAGCTCCCTCCTCCGCAGTTCTCGTAGAAGAGCAGGTCCTCATGCTTTATCTGCACAAACGACGAGCCAGGGGACGACATGGCATACTGACTCACGCGCACACAGACACACACATGCACACAGCCCAGAAAGAGTGCAGGCTCGACCGACCGACCGGCGCTGCCCAGGAAGCAAAAAAAAACAGTACACAAGTCAGGGAATCGGGCCCAGAGGCGAGCGAAGGGCGAGAAATAAAAGAGAAGAGGCGAGGAGTGTTTCCCTCCTGCAGCAGGGTCGGAGTGGATGTTGTCGGTCAGCAGAACGGATTGTCAGAGAGGAGAAGAAGAAGCCAGAAAGTGCTGGAAAGAGAGAGAGAAGTTTGCTCCCTGCGAGTTAGGAAAACTGCTAGACGAGGTGTTACATTGCCTGATGGTGGCGATCCAGTGCAACTACAACACAGATCTCTCTCACACACACACATTGTGGAGATGAAGGGGGAGTGTTTGAGTGTGTGTAGGTTCGCGGTCCGCCTGCAGCAGACGCACTGTTCAAATATGGTCACCGGCATCCAGGGCATTCCTTCTTCCTGGATAACCGTGGCTATATAAAGCTCTCCATACGCTACACCACACACACACACACTGAGACGGAGACGCACAGCTCTGGCCTATAGTGTGTCAGAGTTAATAAATCAGTCGGCAACGAGGGTGACCGCCACAAATACCTGAACCCATCTCTCACACACGCTGCATCTAAAAACACACACACACACACACGAGAGAGAAACCTGGCAGTGACTGGGTTACTCAGCACGACAGGAATGACCCAGTGACATCATCAAGTCAGATAGCCTCGCTGACATCACTGAGTGGGGACAGGTGAGATCAGCTCGGGGAAGTTGGGACACTTGTTGACGGTAAACAAGAGTGATTCATTGGATAAATAAAACATGAGCGAGAGGCTGAAGGCCCAGTAACAGCACCCACACACTGCAGTGAATCACTGAACCCCAAAGTAGAAGTTTAGATCTGTGAGTTCAGCACCGGATTCAGAGGGGTTCATCCTCCGGGGAGCAGGCATGAGCGCATCAATCGGCCAGTTACAAAACAAAATAACTTCTCTGCAAGCGGAAAGTTAGTCACATTAGGGCGATGGTCGAGGAAAAGGTCAGGTGGTTGATGACCAACTTTTAATTAAAAGAGGGTTCTCCTCTGGAAACCAAGACAACCAGCGTCAAACTGTGTTACCGTCTGTGAGGTAGGTTTTTTTGTGGGTGATTTAAAGTTGGTGATTCAGGCACACGAGGGATCATGTAAGATGGACAGAGGACTATCGGCATGAATGTGAGCAACTTGATCCACTCAGCTGAGGTAGAAAATGATCCTCGTATTTCATGTCATTAAAACCTTTTCAATATGTTGCTATGGTAACAATGAAGGCATCAGTAACTTTATACGCTGATGACACTACTTTTTCAACAAAAGCATGATCATCGTTCGTTCTTCAAACAATCGCAGACGGTGTATTTCAGCGAGGACAATTTAAATCGTAGTCAATCTGGATACAATCTCAGGGTTCCCACTCTTTCCTTGAAATTATTTTCCAGGACAGTGAAAATGTCCTGAAAAAGACCTGGAAAAAAAATTTCAGGGAGAGTGGGGACCCTGAAATAATTTTCCGGGAAAACTTAACTGTTTCCAGGACATTTGTCCTTTTTTCTAATTTTCCATATGTTTTCCATGACTGGAAAATTGAAAAAACTTTTTCCAGGTTTTCAAGGATCCGTGTGAACGTAGCCTTGAACATGTCTTGAAGTAGGACGAAATATTTTATTTAATAATAAGGTGTTGCGAAAACCTGTGCCGTACATAAGAGGGTCGGACTTACAACAGCTGTGAGCAGCGTTTTTAATCCAAGTAAATTCTCAGCTTCCTGTTCAACCGATTTGAGCGAGTTGAACTGAACGTTCGGCTGTGTTTCAGTTCAGTGAGTGCTACTACACAGTCAGAGCTCCTGTTAATCAAGAACTACAAGTGAAGGACTCCTTTTAATGAACTGATTCTGATGATACAGTCCACTGACCAGACCCGCTTTTCCCATCACTGCTACATGTTCCGTAAATGTAGCTCAGAAGCATCTGTGACAAGACCCTTCCTGGCAGGCTTCTTTAAAACCTCACACCAACAACTCCAGTAGCTGTAGTAATCCAGCATCCTCAGTCTCTCCACCATTCGCAGGGCAAAAGCACATTTTGAAGAACATCGTCAAAGCGTGAGCAATGTTAAATTAGCTATTTTTATTTACAAGGCAGACCACACGTACAGTACAGTTACAGGCGGCTCCGGGGGGGAACGCCGGCCTCACAGCAGTTCTCGACACACACCATCACATCAAAAAGCTCCTGAGATCAAAGGAAAAAATTAATGACACTTGTCAAGAACACACTCAAGAATCTACACCCACATATATATATAAAAATAAAATTACACGGACTGATCACGACTGGTAGAGATGAGAAGATTTCCCCTCAAAGTAAGAAGTTGCCTTTAGACTCCTGCAGCTGGCGTCGGTGCTTCCAAATCAAAGGAGTGCGTCGGTTATAGCGCTGACCTCGGAGCGGATCACACCAAGCAACTTCCATCAGCTAGAATTATTCATATTCTGGAGGAGTATGCAAAAATATAAACGCAAAACTGACAAATTTGAACACTTGTTGCAATACCATTCGGGCTCGAATCCAACTAATACTCTTTGTTTAGTAGTTTTGAAGTGTCGGACTAGTTAAGGGACACCGATATTTACCTAAAGGACATCAAATCCTAAAGACTTGTATATAATCATCATGAAGTAAATAAGCACTCTCAGATTTCATATTCATCTGTATATTCCACAGGGGAAATGAAGAGTCTAGGTTTCTATGGTTCATGGGGTTCGGATGTGTTTTTCTCAGGAGAGCACGGTTTGCTTTACAGGCAGGTACAGTAATATATTGTAAACTAGGGCTCGTTTGGGGGTAGCACGACATTACAGGACGCTCCGATAGAAATCCACTGTATAGAACACAAAGCCTATGAAGTTCAGTCATGCAGGGTATTGATTCCAGTTCTATACATTACAGTTCTATCCAACAGGCCCCAAACAGTAACAACTAGTACGGTTAAAACCCTCAGAGACACGGCGACAAGAGAGCGGCTGAACAGTTTCTGTCCAGGAAGAAGAGGCGTTTAATGGCACAGTATAAGTCCTTGATCCGTAATGGTCCATAATAGTGCTCGAGTCATTGTGATTTGCTACTGTACGACCGGCTGTGTTGAGTAATGCGTGTGGGTCTTCTGTTTTTTTTTTTTCTTTATGCTAACGTTTACAGAGAAGGCGATGGCGGTGGAAGATGTGGCGCTCATGTCCGCCGAGGCTCCAGCCTGTAGGAGAGCTGCGTCAGCGCCCTCTGGTTGTCGACCACGCAGAGCTTCCGGACGTAACCTCGCACCTCCGCTTGGTTTTTGTTGGGTTGGCATATGTCGGGGTCTAATGAAACAGACAAAAAAAACACGCGTTTGCAAAGATTTGTGTAAAGTCAACGTGTGAATGTGATAAAATGTGCCGATAAGTGATGAGCAGGCTTACTGAAGGGTGTGCTTCTACAGTGCCTCACTTGCCGAATTGTGTTGGCTATAATACGCTGCAGAGGATAGGAGACATTTTAGTTCATTAAACATGAGTGAAGAGCAGGATGACAAGTCAAAGATTTCCCAGGAATGAATAATTCAATGTGCTCAGAAACTCACCATTTTCTCAAAATTGACCATACTGTCAATGAAAGTCTTATTGCCCTCATGTGTAAATGTCATATCTGCAAGAGAAAAGGAAAATAATTAAATAGGGCGGCACAATACGGTAAAGACATCATCTTACATATATTGTGATTGCAATATGATTCACAATAAGTTAGAATTAATCATTTTTCATCATGATAATGTGACATTTGTTGGGCTCTGCACCAAACAAACACGTCTCCGTACATCTGGAGAACATGATTTGAAGGTGAGGGCGTCTCTGGAGCGCTGCAGTTTTCATCACCTTCATAAAAAATATGCAGCTCTACGATTTGGATGTTGTTCTTTGTCATATTTCGATTAACAGTGCAGCCCTAGAATTCAATTTAACAGCAGCTACGGTATGTTTCTCCTACATTCCATCCCATCTCGTTCAGTGACTGAGGTGTTCCTCTCCTCTGTTCTCCACACAGAGTCGTACCTTTGAGGAGGAGGGGCATGAAGGGGATGATTGGCGGTTCCAGTTTGGTGACGGTGAGTCGGTACGACCGGTGGTTTCTTGATGGATCCTGTCACCAAACATAGAAACTGTGTCAGACATTTGGAACTCATTTCAAACAAATTACAAAAAAAACATTTTGTTAACAATCCCTCGTTGTATAACCACTGTATCCATGTAGTTTTGGAGGTATTTGTACCTTAGTCACTTTCTATTTCTGAAATATTGCACCATAACTATATTGTATTAACTTTTTCATGAAAAAACACTGAATTATTCCATTGTTTCTCAATTTTCACAAACCAAACAATCAAACGATTAATAAAAAACACCATTAGCAGATTAACCCATAATAATAAATAGTCTAATGATTAATTAAATAATACTACCGTCTACTTTCACTTAAATAATATTCTCAACACAGGACTTACAGATGATTGTAGGTTCCAGTTCACAGTGTGGTGTTTTTGTAGTTTTATTTATGTAAAAGATCTGAACACAACCTCCACCATCTGCTTCATACATTCATTTATCTCTAGATTTCTGCTGCCACCCCTAAACAATTGTGCTAAATAACTCACCATCATACTCTCAAACTCAGCGTAGAACTTCTTGAACTTGGTGGGGAGTTTCTGCCAGGAAAAACAGAAGACTTCACTGTAGCACTTAGCAACAGAGGAACACACTCGAGGTTCAGTAGAAATCTAGAGGCAGATCAGACGAAGTTTACCTCCCACGTCTGACTCAATCTGCTGACAGCAGGGTTGCTCATCCCCATAATGATGGCGAAGAAGGAATTCAGGTTCTTAAACTCCCGACAGCTGTGGACAAACACAAACACACTCGAGACATGAAGTGAATGCGACTACAAATCAAGCCTATACACAATAAGCTCTTCATCTAAGTGGATGTGTGTAAACCAGCAGCAGGCTCTGCTCACTGTGCAGCGATCTTGATGAACTTCTTGAGCAGCTGCACTCTCTTGCTGAGCTGCCCGCAGAGGCAGACCTCGGTGACCACCCACAGCTGAACCTGGTTGAACCTGCGCAGGAACAGGTCCAGGTTGGCCGTGGTTCTCCTGAAGCTCTGCCGGCCAAACGTGTGGTAGAGCAGCTCATGCTGGGGAGAGGAGGGAGGTTCAGAGTTAGTCCAGTGGACAGGTCCTGCCACCTCCAATCTGTCAGCCATTATTCCTGCAAGGTTTCTGTTGTTATTTCAAAGTGTAAAATGAGGCTCTTTGCAGCACCGTACACACAAACTGTCACGGATAACAATCTCTGAGTGCTGGCCTGAAGTTGTTTTTAGCGTGTGTGTGCACATACCTCGTGCACACAGCTGAAGAGCTCCCAGTCAAACATGGTCATTTGGTAAGCCAGGTCCTTGGAGCTCATCAGCTCAAACGTTGACATGGAGCCTGCAGTGGGGCCCTCCTGGTCTGGAAGAGGAGTCTGAGGCACATGGACAAAAATACACACATTTGTACAAACTCATAAGTACATAAAAATAACACAAGATTAGATCTGTCTCATAAAAGAAAGCGTGCTCGGTATTACTGTGAACCCATTTCATAAAGACTCCAGAAACAGGGGGAACTCATCTCTTACCAGACTGCTGAGCTGCTCTCGAGGACAAGCAAATAATCTCCCGTTGATGTTCAGAGTAGAAAACACGGACACGTCGTTGGGCTTCAGGATCTGTTTTTCTGTAAGAAAAGTGAGGACAGCCGAGTTTTCACAACCTCCCAGATACGTCCTAACACTTAACGAGAGACAATGGATACATTTGACACCATTAGGAATACTTTCAATCTGCAAACTTTAAAGAGGAAAGATTGATAATCTGTCCGTAGTTCTGTCACATCTAAATTCAGTCTGTGTTCTTACCACCAGCAGAGCTGAGGTGGACCAACACCAGCTCGTCAGTGGTGCCAAGTTTGTCGGCCACAGCGCTGATGACTTCTCTTCCCGTCGCCACCACGGCAACCCGGATAGTCGTGTATGTGTGATCGCTGCAGTACACCTTCAACAGGACTGGACACACACGGAGATAATACTGAAACTCATGGACATGTTTTGGTGTAATGGTGACACCGCAGGAAGGGTCAGGGGTCACCAAAATATTTTTTTAAAATTCAGACTAGCTTACTGTCATCATGATTCCTAATGGGTTGTTTCTTCTGCAGCCGTTCCTCCCCATTGCTGAACTGTCGTATTAAAGTTTTCTGTTGAATTATACAAGACAGTGTGTAGTCAGTGACCTCATCATCATGACGGAAAGGAAAGGAAAGGAAAGGAAAGGAAAAAAGACAGTAGTCTGGACTTACTTTTTTTGAGGCTTTTGCTTCTTCTGAACTACAAAAAAATAAAAGAAAGTATAAATGTGGCTGGTACACAAAACATCACAGTGAACGTTTAACATGCAGAGGCTGGAAAACATACTGTAATTTGATGATTTTCTCTACGTCAGGCACCAGGTCTTTCAAAGCTCTCAACATGCGAGAATCGTTTGACAGACTCCCGTACAGCTCCTACAAAGATGGAGAGGAAGAACCACAGTCAGACCAGCTGTATAAAATCAGTGTAAGTTATGTTATTTACTAATATTTAAAAGCGTGATTTTGGTCACCTCGAGGAAGGAGATTGCAGCGGGCTCCTCCTGTAGCATGTAGGTGTGTGCGTTGGCCCAGCGCAGGGTCAGAATGAGGGCCCTCCTCTTACTGTTGAGCGCGTACTCCAACCGCTCCTGTTCAGAGCCGGGCGGAGAGGCCGCATGGTAGGTGCACACGGGGTTAAAGATAAATACAAAGGCGTAGATCTTACACATGTTTAAGGTTGTGGTTACAACATTTTCTGCCACTACATGTCACACTAAAGATCCAGCATGCCACACCAAGAAAAGCTATATTGTTCTCTTCACAGCCACCAGACTCCATTGACAAAAACAGTGATTTTACAGAACATTTGTATTTGCAGAATAGTTCCCCCAGCTTGAACACAAAACCAAATGCTTCACTGCAAACAGAACGTACACTTCAACACACTGAAGGCCATAGTTAACCCTCTCTTGCACCCTTGACAGCGAAAAAGGGTGTAATCATCAGTGCAGCTGCACAAGTAGCTGAGCACTTGCACTACAATGACTAAGACAATAGGAATAACAAGAGCTTCTCTGCCAGGTTAACAACTTGTTACTATGGTGTGAAGGGAGCTGTGGTGTGGGTGAGCAGTTCATTAGTGCTGGACGGTCAACTGCTGCTTCAGCACTTCTGTGAGCCGAATCGGTGAGTTGCACGGTCCAAGATTCTGTCAGTCGCATTTTTAAGGCGAGCTGCAAACAGCAGACGTGTTCATCCAAGTGGATTTGTCAACAAATGTGAAGTGTACTGACCTGATGGTGGGTATCACAGACAGTATGAATAAAGAAAAAGGGAAGTCTGTATATTAAAAGGCAGAAAGGATATTGTGCCAAGAGCAGAGGGCACAGCTGGCTGTTGGGCATGAAGACACAGTGCATGAGGACAAAATCATCCACTGCTGGGTCTACAAGAGAACAAGAGGGAAGAGAGTCAGACTGGAAACACAGGAAATCAAGAGGTTCAGAAGGTAGTAAAAGTACTATTCATTTCATTTTCTATTCCTTCCTTCATAATTACAGTGCATTTGATCTAGTGTCTGGACTAACTCTGGTAACCTGAAAATGTATTTAGGCCTAACAGCTCATTCATTTTGCAACAACATTTGCAGTATCTTTTCTTGTTCACCTGGTTCACTGTGATGTATGTCCATCCTCATCGCCTCCAGGAAGTGCTCAAGAATCTTCTCTGGTGTTCCTGATATCACAGTGTACCTGCAAAGAATGAGAGAAGATGTGAAGCATTTTATAAACACACACACAAAGATAGATTTGTTTTACTGTGCATTTGTAAGTGCGTATGCGAGACTCCTCACACATACTTGATGGTTCCCATGGTCGTGGCGCGAGGACTCTTTTCTAACACCAGCACAGCCTGTTCGTGCTCCTTTAAACGCACTGTGTTGGCTTCCACGTCCTAAAAAATGCAACAAGACGCATGCACAAAATCAGTAATGTCACTCTATGTCAATGTAATAAAGCTCGTCTGCCAGAGGGGGGAGACAGACATCATAGTCAGGCAGCATCACTTGGCACATGATGCAGTATGATGCTGCAGACGGCCTGAATGAATGAATTCAGACAGCATTCAGAGGATAAAAATCTAACGTTTGACATGATCTTTTGACTCGGCCGTGACTTTGAGAATATACTTAGCCAATAACAGTATTTGTAACAGTTAAGACCAAGGTAGTAATTTGGTGCTGGTGTGGCTCCACTTGTTTCCCGTCAGAGGATGAATGTTTATCTCCTGTCGACCCACCCTGAGTATCCTGTTGAAGTCTTCCTTGTCCACGCGCAGGAAGTGGCAGTTATCCTCTCTCAGGACGATGGAGGCTGCACGAGGTGAATCTGTAACCAGGGCCAGCTTCCCAAAGTCATCACCCTCATGGAGCGTGCACACGACACCCTAAAACACACACACACATGCATGAATGAACGCATAAATAAACACAAAGTCAGACACAAACATAGTTCACTAGTCATCCTAAGCCCTGGAGAGAAATCAGTGCTCAGGACCGGGATGAATCATCTGTACTTGTCCGTGTGTGTGTGCAGAGTGCATGTGTGTATGTACACGTGTGATCGATGTGTAGGCACACACACGAGCAGGTCGAGCTCATCTGCCTGTACAGCGGTTGTAAAATCCATGTGGGGTGTGAAATTGTGTATGCGTACAATCCCCTTAAGCCACTTAATCATAGTGATGAGTCACGGTGAGCTGAGCAGAGTTTGCCAAACTCCACCGCTGGTGTTTCCCGGCCCCGCGGGGCCGACGGTGCTGGTCTGCTCCATACAGACATGATCAGATGCACATTTTAATCCTTTACTCGCACATGAAATAGCATCAGATGAAGCAGAAAAGTTGAACAATGCTCTGTTGTCACAGAAAGAAACGTGAGCGTGTAGGAGGATGAATGCATTCAAGCACACACACACACACACACACACACACACCTTGCCATAGATGACCACATTGACAGAGCCCTTCTGGATGATGTACCAGGATGTGCCCTCCTCTCCTTGGTTGAACACTACGAGATAAAGAGGACAAACATATATTACCTCCGAATATATGATAAGTAATCACAGTCTAGTTTATCAAACCGCAGGGGGCACAGAGAGCTGTAACTTGTTTCAAAACTGTACACTCCTTTTAAGAGCTGTAACCGTCAAATCCAAACACCGACATAATACACATGTTCTAAGATTACACTTCAGGACATCATTATCGCCAATGTCCATCGCAATTAAGCATCCATCGGCTCTCTTACATATCAAAGAATAAAGATGTTCCTTGGAAGTCCAGAAGTCACGTTTTTAAGTTTACTTCAGTATTAGAAGTAATCCAGTGATAGTTGTCTGTTCATCCATGAGTACAATGCAAACAGGAACTGCTAATGGCTAATTCAGCATATTCTTAAATGTGTAAAGGTGCCAAGATTTAAACGAGTATTGACAAAAATAAAACAGAGCTCAAATTTGAACCCACAGCTAACTAAGGTCCCATAGTGTCACCCTGCTGTTCACCATGCACACAAATAAAAATACAGTATAGTACAAAGTGAAGACTCACACACGGTTCCAGCTTTTGCATGCGACTCGAAGATCACAACGCTCGCCAGTTCCCTCTTCACCTATAAACCAGAGTACACAGCTCAAGTCATACTGGATTTAGAAACATGTGAAAGAACAGTAGAAATGCAAAGAGCAGGGTTTCTTTTTAAGGATTATCTGAATTGACCTGGGAGTCCTTACGATCCATCATGGCAGCACATGGAGAGTTTTTTTTTAACTCTCTCTGACTCACTTAAATATATTTATAAAAAGTCTGTTCAAAATGGTTAAGGAGGCTCATCGTTTGTGAACCACTTTCATCTCCTGGAATGAGACTGCAGTGCTGTAAAGCCACTGCAGCTAATACACACAAATCACTGATCCTAGGAATATATGGAGCATGAAAACACCAACAGAAACCCTTCTCGAGCCATTACAGACTACAGACTGGTGAGAAACCCTCCTCCCTCTGCTCTTAAAAACAAAAAGACTGCAGCAAGTGAGTCTGAAGAATTAATGGTTAGTTTGGAAAGCCGTACTGTCCCTTTAAAAAAAAAAAGGAAAGTGGACCGCCTGACTCACAGTGTTGGAGAGGTGAGCTAAGGCCTTGATGTGAAGCAACTCATCGTAGATGATCTCGAGGTCGTCCCCTGTCCTCTGACCGGGCCTGCAGACACACACAGGGGTTAGTCAGAATGAACTCAACACCCAGATTCCAGGCAAACACGTCACCTCTTATTACACTGCTCTAAAAATTGGTAATGACACATCCTAATGCTAAAACAACTTGGCTGTTCGTTTGAATATTACAAATGCTTGTGTAGGATTACATTTGCTTCAGCGTGACAGATTTTTAAAAAATGTGGCAGGCAGGTGAAATATTTAAATACGCTTTTTTGTTTGTTACTGACGATTTCCTGAGGATCATGCGCAGCAGAGCGTCTGGGCCGATCTGAGCGAGGAAGAGGATGGTCTCTGGCAGCTCTTCCTCACTCTCCCTCTTCTCCTCCTCGCTAGGCAACGGCGTGTCCTCTTCCTCGTCATCAAGAAAGCGGTAGAACAGGTACTTGTCCTGGAAGCCCAGCTCCTGGTCCACTGTGGAGCAGCAGACACAAGTTTATACATTCAAACATACCCTATTCGTGCCTGGTGATTATATCAAATTACTGTTGTTTTCTTGTCTCAGAACATCATTTCAGGCATTTTCTTTGAAGTCTAGGAATTTGAAATTCAATCTATATTTTATGTTCCTGCTTCAGCACTTCCAATTAGTTTCCGAGCTGGTATTCATAACAACACTTTCACTGCGATTGATGTTTAGATTTAGTAAAACCACCACTCAAACTCAAGAGTCAAACAGAGACACCTTGCTTTAACATGTGCACACGTAAAGAATCCTAACTTAATAATTAATGACACAACAAGTAAAACAAGGACAATCTGAAGAAAATGACTCCCTCGTCTTTATTTCTTGGATGTTTGGAAACTGTTAGCTGTGCTCACACACTGCAGGGCTTCAATATCTATTTATGTAATGTACCAAAGTAGTGACATTCATCATACTATGAGTGACACTGCACAACACCATCTTATGTGCTCATGAGAACAGTTGCATGAGCAGTCACGTGAAGAGCGTATCGGATCAGTTAAAATACAAAAAGTACAAAAACATATGCATACATACAGTATATACGCACTAATGTGATATTGCCACATTGTTTCTGAATAGATTAAGTTCCTGATGTACACGTGTGGAATCTCCCAAACAAAACAAATTACATAAAAGCACTAGGATAACTATATATATATATATATATATATATATATATATATATATATATATATATATATATATATATATAGATAGATAGATAGATAGATAGATAGATAGACAGACAAGAGACTGTATCATAACCTACAGTAGGAATGTTTTGTGAAAACCCTAACAAGTAAAATAGCAATAATACAGCCAAAATACACTAAAATATATAAAAAGAAAACACACTGTATCATAGAGGGAAGACACTCCAGGTATCTGTATCCACCATTGACGGCTTACAGGACATCAAGTATGAAAACAAACTAAAAAGGCACCTCTATATGCACTGAGCCGTCTTTTTATTTCACGTTTTGCTTACTTTCAACTCAGCACCTGCTGTTTAAATGTGCGTGTAAACTGTGCTGTGCATGAAATGAGACTAAACATCACACACATATATAACGAGCAAACAATACAGAAACAGCAGTTTTACTTACCATGGTTGAGCACCCCTTCTTCTAGCAGCGCCTGCCACATCCCTACAGCGTGGGACCGTGTGAGCACACAGGCGCTCTGCAGCACCAGCCAGTCCACCAGCTCTGTGCCTACACAGCATTGTCTGCAATAAACACACACCAATAAGATCAGCTGAACTTTCTAAAGCTGTTGCATGTATATTCCCAACTGAAGCTTTGGACAAACACACTCTCACCTGTATGTCTTGAGGTGGTACTTCCTGTCTCGGATCATGTGCGGGGCTCTGGACAGGATGGCGTTGCGGAGAACCTTCCCCGCCCTCTGCAGCTTCTCTGAAGGAATCTACAGAACACGTGGGAACGCCAGGGTAGTCTGATTAACTGATCATAAACTACATTCAAAAGAGGCCACAGCTTCAGTTGACCCTGAGTGTAGGCGGAAACTGACTAGACTAATGGCTCAGATCTAAGTATCAAGGTAAACTAATATTACCAATTTAAACAGCTTTTCTGATGGACAATTCAGATCAATAAACTGTCCCAGAAGTCTCAATAAGCCTGCCAAAAAAAGTATTATTTTGAAGCTGAACTTTGTTTTTGATTGCCACACTGCAAGGGATTAATGCGAATGCTAATTACATACAGTACAACACTTTATAGCACTCCCATCGCTAAAACACAAAGTGCATACAAGCAGGCACATCCTATACAGATCACACCTGCCCCTTAGAAACAGAGGAAAAAGGCAGATGTGTGTGTACACAGCAGCTGGAGAAAACAACAAAGCAAGGCATGCTAATTGGGCAGATGGGATCTTTCTTCTGTGTGCATGCATTAAGCTAGCATTAGCATAACTACAGAGGATCACGGCTATGAGTCATCACTCGTCTCTGCTCAGAAGACACACACAGATGCACACACACACACACACACACACCTCCACAATTCGTAGCACTCTGGATTCATTTACAAACATGAAAGTATGCAGCAGTGTAGTTTTATGACACTGTGGTGTTTAGATTAATCACCATTTGATTTCAAATATTAGCTACAGCATTTTTTCAAAAATGAATATCGCTCATCTACCGGCCAGCGCTATCAGAAATATGAGACACCTCTTTTTCGCTCAGCCTTCAATGCCCCGTCCACACACATCTTCTGACACAAGCAGCGATGCATAAAGGAACCCAAGACAAACCGAGGCTGCCCGGGCCACACAGTATATCGGCTGTGAGGTTAGTTCATTCATGCTTTGTGTGCCGCGAGGAAGAGCACTGCTCTCCGAAAAAAACGTGTTGGCAGGGTTTATTTATAGGATTTAGTTTTTTTTTTTCACTTCCTGTACAAATCCAAGACAGACCTTTGGGTGCCAGGCAGTGAGCTGGAGAGAGTGTTTACCTTGTTGTGAGCTTTGTTTGCAGAGTCTGAGTTCATGTTGTCTTTGTCTGCGAGTCCTGTGGAGGAAATACTGTTGTCAAGCTGGTCGAAAAGAAAACTTTAACAGGATGTAGAGGTAGATTCCAAAAGCTAGGGATTAAGAGGGATTTTAAAGGCTTTTAAATGAAATATCAGCATCAACACAAAATGAGTATTTCGGACAACATGACAGGCCGATACGATGATGCTTTAACTCTGCACACTTGACACCAATAGTTTATTTTGGTCAGTAAGTATATTTTAAAACCCTTGTTTGTCTGCATCTGCCCATGGGCAATCACAATGAGAGTAAGCATAAAAATATGTTAATTCCAGAACAGGAGAGACTTGATGTTCTCTGTAATTAGGTAGAAAATGTGCATATACCGGTATCAGGAAAAATGACTAAAAAAATATCAGCACAATCCAAAATTGTGAGGCACAATATGTCCGGATGAACACTGGGTGGCTAACAAGGATAACACCTTGATAAAGAACATAGTTTAAAGTTCCCCGTCTTCTTTATCAAGTAATAACACTTATGATTATTACATTATACTGGCATTTTGGTGGCATTCTCTAACCTCTGTTTCACAATGCTACATTAATATTTATATTAGTTCACATAAAAGTAAACATGAAGTCCAGTTATTCAACATCCAACCAGTGTTTCTTACAGTGTAGTGTGTGTGTGTGTGTCTCTACTCACTGTCATTGTTAGATCCACTCTCCATGGCTCCATAAGGAGGTGCCAACAGTCCGGCCAAGCTCTGACGATATTTCTACAAGACACACGAACACACACATAAGAATTAATGTCAATTTTGTTAAAACATGACCACCTCTATTATCATGATGGATCATTTATAAATCATCATCATCAGCTTTTAAAATCCATCTCTATAAGACACACACACACACACAGTGCTACTTTCAAACACACGCTGCAAGTGCCCCTCAAAACAAAGCCCTTTGTGCAACCAAGATCATTTACATGCAGAACAACTAACATTATATAAGACACACACACACACGCCCACGCACGCACACACTCACAGCAGCATTCAAAGCAGGGTTAATGAGTACATACAGATGCTGCCCTTACAGCTGTCGCCAACAACAAACTGGGTTTGCATTATTATAGCAGAGACACTGAAATACACACAGCAGGTCATTTTGAGCTGGGATGTGCCACTGCCCCCCTGCAAGGTCATCACCGAGCAACCTATACCCCTCTGAGGACTGCCAGGAACACGAACACACACACACACACACTCAGTAGAAGAGACAGAGAGAGCATCTGTTTGACCTGAAGTCACAAACACCCCGATGTCGTTGACTTGCTTGCACAAAAAACACACACAACCAGAAAAAAATAAACGGAAAACGAATCCTGGAAGTTTCAATTTCATTTTTTTGAGAGCACAAAAAAAGTAAACAGAAGGAAACATGACAGTGAAACATCACTCACACACACACACACACACACACGCCACAAATGACACACTGTTACAGTGGAGGAGTCAGACTCACCTGAGGTAACACACTCAGCTGCCTAACACTGGAGGGATTGAAACCCCAGAGAGCTGCCCTCTGCTCCTTTACAACTCACACACAAACCACCGGATAGCATCCTGCTCCAAACAAGCTTCTCTCCTCCTTTATTTTCTCCCTCTCTCTTCCTCTTTCTCTCTCTCACTCACTCACACACACACAGGCACCCCAGTGTCTTTCTCAGTCTCTCGCTCCCCCTCTCTCACCACAGCCGAGCCAAGAACCAAACCACTTTCTCCCACAGGTTACCACGGTGATCTGAGTGTCCGTCCGACCGAGCTACTCTAGTGAAGGAGGAGAGAGGGAGGGAGGGAGGGAGAGACGGAGAAAGGAAGCAGAGGAGGGAAAGAAAGGAGTAGTGAGGGTGAGGATGAGGGAGGAAAGGAAGGAGGCTGGCAAAAGACACAGCGTGGCCAACAGAGTAGAGAGGAAGTGGGCAAGAGAAATGTAGAGCAGGTGAAAGGGACAGAGTAGTAAATGAACGACTCGGTCCAGGCCAAGCAGCCATCTGCTGTTTTGTAAACTGTACTTTTACACATATCTGTCAGACGCCACGACAAGCTGTTTTACATTCACACCCCGTTTATTCACCTAATTTTCACATAGAATTATGGAGCGGCGCCTTTTTCTTTTATCCTCTCATCAAACACATGACTGCATTCATCCCGTAGCTTTCTAGTCCTCCTCGCCACACACGAGCACATGCACACAAATGAGTCCATGCACACACATAAAAACACAAAGATCCTTTTAGTATGAGCTGAACCAGATTCAAAAGACGACAACCTCGGGCTATATTTTTTCCGCGTTATGTCTACTGTCCTAAAATAGTCGGCAGAGTGGGAGACTGAGTGCACTTAGTGCAAACAAAAAAAACACACTACAAGCCTGGTAATTAGATGGCACACGCTTTAATAACCAATTATCATCTTATCTTGTTTTTACATGTTCCTCTCACATGAAATGGACATCATGTTTCAGTAAATCCAATTTGATCTAACAATAATCCCGATGAGGTCATCATTTCTCTCATAAATGGCAGCAATGAATAGATAGATCGGTTTTATACTGAGCGCAGAAAAGCTGTCAAAACAACAACATGTCATTTTAGAGGAATCTGTCAACAGTGTTGTCAGAAACAAGGCTCAGTCATATTCATGTTTGATTCATTACAACGCTGTCGTGAATGTTTAGCCATGTTTATATAACACATGGAAAACACGAGCCAAAGAAAACTGCATTTTCATAATCAAAACATTTATTTTCTGCAAAATGCTGCATGTTTCAATCAAAATCTAATAAAGAGAAAATCTGGGTGGATTTGTGTCTATTGTGACTCATCTGAGCAGTAAATTAAAAAGGTGCAATATGTATAAAGTGGCCACCAGATTAACTGCTGCTAAATGTAGCTGCCATTAGATACGTGAATATGTTTCTGGAGCCAGAAAGAATTTATACAACTCTTTTAAACATATTTAGTCTTGCTCACAATGACCTGAAAACACACTCTGATATATAAAGTTTCCCTGTAAATCCACCCAACTACATCTGAGTTCAGGCTGTTGAATCAACTTTGAACAAGACACTCAACGTCTTTCTGTAATTTAAGCCCAAACTCCTGTAACAATTATGAAATCAAAAATGTGTGTGTGTACAAAACTACACAGAAAAACTACAATTATTTAGAACATGAAAGAAAACAGGACCCTTTTGTATTTGACAACGAAAAATCGGAGATTAGAGCCTGACTGAACAACAGGGCAGACACTTGTAGCCCTCGGACGCCGACTGTGAAGCTACAGTAAACTGATCCATTGCTCTGCCAGGACTTCCTCTCTGAGGGGGACCCTGTGAATGGAGAGGGTAACCTCAACAGGGAGGCCCACAGAGAGGCCACGACTACAATGCCAGCTCTCAAAGGAGATGCCAGGCTGAGGCCATGCTGGTTCTTCAAGTTTGTATGGTACAGTATCTGTGTGGAATATCTGAGATACCTGCTGATGATGAGTGTTTATATTCTGAACATGGCTCATCAAAATCAACGCTACAATATTAGGTACACTGTGCTTACTATCAGTTTTACTGATGGAAGTTTATCGCTGCGATGTACCAATTATAGCCGGGAATATCAATATGCTTCACTAGTGTAAGGCCCACAGTGTATGACCTTTTCATGCTAAACCACGAAAGGAAAGACACCAGTTGGAACATGTCTGAAATTCAGATATTTATGTTTTAGCACAGGTGTGAGTAATTATGTTAATTATTGGTATGGAAAGTTACATGAATGGAGCCAATTAAAGCTGTGCTTTTCCTTCAGTGACCTGTCAAAATATCTGCTGTGAAAAAAGGCAGCATGTAACTACACTTTAACTAAACTATTCTGCCTATTTATATATGTATATATAGAGAGAATTAGTACGTAGTAAAAGGAGAGTAAGCCACCTTTACCACCTTAATGACTCTTAGTCTGATCGCCTCAGGATGCTATGTAACCTCCTCTTTACCGTTCCAGCACAATCAGAATATATTATCAGCAGGTATCTGAGCCCAGGAGGAATCTTCAGCACACAAGATGTTTTATTCATGGTGGCACGAGGACTAACATGCACTTATCACTTTTAAATCCCCACGACACTTCCTCTCCTACACACTTAACACACACAGTACACAGTATAGATCCCTGCGGGCTCTTGGTGCATTGGTTTGGTGCATCACCTCTTGCGCTGTGAATACTGCGCTAAGCCACAGCAAGCTCTGACAACAATAGACATCCAGTACCAAACACAAGCACACAGGCATTTCTCTCTCTCTCTCTCTCTCTCTCTCACACTGTGTCACCTGAGGAGTGTGTCTAATAGGTGGGCACTGTTATGGTGGACAGCCCTCTTGTGGTTAAAGGTACAATTACAGCGCAAGGGCGTCTGAAAATTGCAGTCTCAACAGGGAACTCTTTCAAGATGGAAAACCTTTAGGCACGGAGCTCATGCTGAACCGTGAGGTTCCGGCTCATACATACATACAGTACAGCAGCCCTCTCGGCTTTTTAGATATCTCACCTCCCAGAGGCTCTTGAACTCCCTCTGCTCGATACGCAGCAGCTCGCTGGTCTCTCTGCTGACAATGGTAGCATGGCGGGGTGTGTTGTCCAGGATGGACTCCCCGAACGCCGTCCCAATCCCCAGTGTGCAGATGGTGACTGCATCCTGCACACAAACACAACAAGTTTGTTCAAACGGCTGGTTGTGAAAGAATAAATGGTGTGGGAGAGACTAGGTTTCACTTTCCAACAAAGCTTGTTTTGCTATATACACAATCATATACAGCACAAGCTAACTCCAGAGGAAGTCTCAAAAGTTGATACACAACATTAAGATGAATCTAACAATATAATATGAAAGAATTTAGCACATTGATAAAATACAGTAAAAAGAAACAATAATATTAGTCTGGCTCCATTTTCAATCAATTGTTTGAGTCCAATCTGATGTCATCAAATGTTTTTCTTCTGCCTGACAAACAATCCAAACCCCAAACCTATCAAATTTACTATGCAGTGTTCAAACAGAAATATTGACATTGTAGGAGCTTAAACTGGAGAATGCTTTGATATTTTCTCTTCAAAAGACGCCGAAAATAATAAATCAAGACGTTGCAATTAACTGTCTGTTGAGTGACTAATCGATTAATCAGCTACTCGCTGCAGACCTATATCCAAAGGTTTGTTTTTTAAATGTGGACAGACATTAAGAGCAGACAGATTAATATATGGTAATAAATGCAAATCAATTCAAATACGAGGGGCTAGTAAACACAGTCTCCTGCAAGGAAAATATCTCTGGGTGCTGGATATAATTGGACAGGCTGGAGGCAAGCAAACACACTGATTTAGACAAATATTCAGAATGCTATGGAAACCTTTTCAGAGGTCCAAACTGACATTTCAGATATAGCCACAGAATCTAGGCCACGGATGGCACTTAAGGGCTACATACAGTGCATAAAAGGGACATTTCACAAGAGAGGGCCGTCTTATCTCCATCTTTAAACGGGAACAAATCCTCTCTCTTACTCTCCCTCTTCCCCTCTTTATAGTAAAACCCAATTTCCACACTCTGGCGTAAAGGACATAACAATTAGCGGCAAGCACGGTTCTCAGTGGACTTGTTTTCTGCGCTGTGGCAGATTCGCGTTGGCATATTTAAGCAGGAAGACATGAGCTAATGTGCTAGAACAATGTCAGCATTTAAGAGCGTCGTTCAGGACCGGCTCTCTAACACGAGGAGCACTTGTAGAGCGAGGCCTGGATCCTCGACAGAGGGGGTTACGATAAAAATAGCACAAGAGGTCGTAGGAAGATGGCAGCCGAGAAAAATCACGCTTCTTCACAAAAATAGAGAGGAAATTACAGAATGGACCCCGTAGTGTCTGTGATTCAGGGCTCAATACATTATTCATTCATTCATTCATTTGTGATTCAAATGATTTAAAGCAAACGCACACGACAGACACACAGCAGCGCAAGTGAAACTACGCGAGTTATCGTGTGTGTGTGAGGCTGCAATCTGTCTCAAACCGATCTTACCTGGTGGTTGGCTGTTTCTGACACTTTGACGTCCAGAGAGCCGGACAGGACGGCGTACCAGCTGGTGCCTATGTCTCCTTGTCGAAACACTGCGGACAGTAAAATACATTAAACAGTGCAGAGTGCTGGTGGAGAAAAACATTTCACTCAGTGGGCATTCTTAAAAACCTTTACCACCACTCCCTAATAGTGTTAAAAAAATATCAATACTAATCAATTCTGAACAGTTTCATTACTCATTTATTGCAGCATCGTTACACCAGTACATGCATCAGTTTATCGCCTCCCCTCTCTGACAGCAAGTGAACACATTCCCCACCTCCTCCCAAAGTAGGTTACATGTTGTTGTTTTAATCTTTAAACATAAATCCAAAAATATATTCACTCAGTGTTGTATAAATTGTTTCCTGAGGTATCAAACATGTTGTAGACTATTAATATTTTACAATTTATGGTAATGAGGTTAGAAATTCCAGCGTATAATAATAACGATATATTGCCAGGCCCTAATGAGTGTATATATATATATATATACACTGAACATCCAAATGGAACAATCTGGGCTCTGAAAAATGATCTTTTGTTAGCAATTTTGGGATATTTTCTACACAAAGCAATTATTAAAAGTAGCTGCACAAGTAACTTAATCATTACTGCAATAATCATTAGTGGCAGCCGTAAGAGCGATCAAATACGCTACAAATGTTTAAAAAAGGATTGCATAATTTGTATGCAGGGAGGTGTATACGCATGAATCTAAATGATCGCTCTACTTTGTAAACCAATGCATCACTCTTCATACAGCAAAGGCATCTTCTGCAGCGTGACTGTCATGTAATAACACACTGTATATATACTGTATAATGATGCTTTACTCTGGAGAGATAGTCTGAGCCTGACAGCCAAACTGCATTTATTATTGTACACAAAACCATTATGTTGGTGCGTTTCTGTGGGTGTGTGTGCGCGTGTACGTACACGTGATGCCTTTCTCCAGGCATTCATAGAAGGCACAGGCGCAGATCTGCAGCAAGAGCGGAGGTGGGAACCTATGGAAGGCTTTGACCTCTCTCAGTCTGGTCAGTATGATGTCCACATCCTCTCCTGAGCGCTCCGAGGGCCTGTGCACAAAACAACCGTTCGTTAGATGTAACATCGCTGTTTTTTTGTCATGTTTCGGCCTATTAACTGCAGGATGCGACCTGTTCACTGCGATGGATTATCTATCTCGAGTGAGTCTATTTTTGCACAGAGGCTAAGAAAATCAATCATAAAGCTACAGTACAGTGTGCTTCGGAAGGCTTTTGGCAGTGATGCTAAATATTTGTATTTGCATTTAATGGAGTAATACATGAAAAATCAGCGGTATTGTCCTTTAACATAAAAGGCATCACTATCGTTTTAGTGTTAGCTACGCATTTGTGTGTGTGTGTGTGCGTGTGTGTGCGAGAACGCTGCTTCATTGTTCGGCCTGGTGTCTTAGCGATAACAGCGGAGAGCTGCAGACGCTACTTCTCTCGGCTAAGACCCCCCGCAGGGTGTTGATGCAAGATCTCATTTGTACTGCTGCTATTTCTAATACGCTTAAATCTGAGCGGGCGCGCGCACGCACACACACAAGCATTGTTTGACACCTACACGAGAACACACAGAAGTTTCATCTGAGAGCTTAAACATTCTGTTCAGTGATGCGGCGGTGAAAAACTACAAAGCCAAAACATTTCAGAGTAACACACAGCGCAGTTAGCCTCGTTCATTCACTTATTTTGCTTCGCTAGTGACTCATCCTCGCACGTGCGTGTGCGCGCATTTGCGTGTGTGCGTGTGAGTGTGCATGCTCATACAGAATAGCTAATGCACTGTTGGCTTCTTCCCTCACAGACGAAAGGATGTCTATCCCCGACTCCTCTTTTGCTCGCAGCTTTCTCCTCTTTGTCTGCCGCCACTAAACATTTCTCTCATCTCCGACCACTTTTCCTCCTATGATGGGCAAGACGGGAAAGAACAAACATCCCTCTTCTGCTTTACGCTTCGCATTTTCTCTCCTCCATCACTGGCCTCCATCCTCCATCCATTAAGTCCCGGCACTAACTCACCAGCACTCACCATCCTCCCATTATTATCCCTTCTTTTCTGCTTTGCAAGCTCACCGGCAGCAATGACTCCCCCCTTTTAAGCGCACATGTACATACAGGGGATAAACACACACATATTTGTGTCCCCGAGCTGTAGCTGATTGTCCTCCGTAACCCGGGACGGTACTCCCAGATAAACACAGACTGGGCCTAAAGGGCTGCACAGCACAACACAGCTTTCCAGTCCTGCAACATCTGCCACAAGCTCGGGGGCATCACAGGCGGGTCTTTTCTTTCTGTCTATGTCTTTTTATCCCTTTTTTTGGTCTCTGACTCATCCTTCCATCATCCTCCCACTGGCTACGTATTGGCCCTCGGTGCTCCGTCACATCCCAGCGTAGGCTGGGTTAATGGTTTAGACAGGTGGACTCCCACACACCGCAACAGGGAAAGACGGGGAGGTTAACTCTGCGGGGTTGAATGGGTAATAGCATCATCACCCTTCACCTCTCCGTCTGCAGTGAAACCATTAAGGTCCCCCAGTTATAATCCCCTGGTTAAATCCTTGTTCGTCTTTCTCCTCGGTTATCGTGTGCTTGCTCGCTCCCTGCCTGTCCAGAGGAATCTGTCTCCCCCATCAGTGTGAGGCGGATGTGACCTGAGAGCTGCTCACCTGATCTTTCTCTCCCCTTCCATCCCCCTTTTCTTCTCCCCTCCTCAGCCCTTTTCCCCCCCTCCATTTTTTTTTACACGTCAGCAGAGATCTCAGCTTTCAACCGCAAATCATGGCCGCGCACGCACACGTGGGATTTACCAATCGACCAGAGTGACACGTCGAGGAGACGCCAGAAGGTTCTGCAGATTGTGTCGGGAAACACCCATCTGGAAAGATTTCAACGTTTCCAGACAAAAATAAATCACAGGTTGATGTGTGGCAGCCGACCAAAATGTCAGACAGCCTCAACACAAACAGCTTTTTCCGGAGCTGGCAGATTGATGCGTTACTGTAGCAGAGGCTTGAGTTGGATGTACACCACACTGACTGTTAAAAACACTGACTACTAATCTGCAAAAACATACTCATCAAACCATCAAACATGTTGGAATAAATAACTATATGACTGATGAATGTATGCTTAGAGGACTCTCTTCTCTATTAAATCCATGTCATCAGCTCGTCACAGTGGGACATTAAACTTCAGATGGCATCTGGACCACTTGTGTGTGTGTGTCTGTGTGTGTCTGTGTGTTGACTATCCTGTTTATTACCTGCCCGGGGAAACCCTGAACAAAACAGTTCTGACTTTATCTCACACACTTCACACTCACTGGCAATAAATGTCTCTGGACAGATATATAAGAGACAGTCGTATCTTAACCTCCGTCTTGCTCTTACCTTCCCCCTCTCCCCCTCTCCCCCCCGCCTCTCACTCTTCACTTGCTCACATCAACAGTTACTGTAGATGAAAGCTCCCAATCACACACAGACACACACACACACACAAACACACACTGCTGGATATTGATTGGATAAGGAGGTGCATTGCTGAGGAGCACTGAGTGCTCTACAATAAGATCCTTTCCAGTATAAGATTACGACCCAGGCTGCCCATAACGACACCCACCCACTGCTGCGTTTAGTTTAAACTCTTCTCACAATGATTTTATTTCATATTTAACCACATTTAACAACAAATAACACTGAACTATAGTCAATCAACAGAAACCTCATTCTCAAACATTTTTGATTTTAATTCTTTTTTTAAGCAGAAATGCCCAAAATGTGTAAAACTTGGTGGTCTTTATGACAGCAAACTGAATATCTTTGTGTTTTAGACTGTCGGTTGGACAAACCAAGCAATTTAAAGCCAACACCTGGGCCTCTGGAGAGCTATGACTGGGCAGTTTTAACCATTTTCAGACATTTTATAGACCAAACAATTAAACACAGCAGTATGTAATTTCTGTTGCTAGGGGTCTCTTGGTGTGGGATCATGGGATTGCTTGTTTACAGTTTCAAAAAACCACTGTTGCTTCATAAAGGTAATGATTAAAGATTGTTCATCGATTATTACGATGTGTCACAGCTGCCCTCTTCCTTCCTCACACTTTGACTCATCCACCGATCTTTTCCCAGAACTTACAGCGACAGGAACTCGAACGAATGCACCGTTAGCTTAAACAGAATTTTAAGCTAAGACTGTATTTTAAAATCAATCAATTAAGAAGATAATCGACTGATGAACTTAACGTGGAAATAATCCTGCACTTAACTGCTTCTCCCAACGACCTAACATACCAGCACAGCGTATTTACGTGATGCATCCAGTCAGGTGGGGGACGAGGAGACAAGATGGTAGCTTCAGGTTGCCAATGGTAACGTGAAGATGTGTCATAGTGAGGTGTGTACAGTATGTGTGGGTGTGCGGGCTGTGTGGGTGTGCAGGCTGTGGGGTGCATGTCTCATATGTCATTGTTTGTTTTTTAGACGTGAAGTGTATCATCATCTACATCAATTAGCGTATGGGCTGCCATTCCATGTTGTTATTTATTTAAGGCGACTCCCCTGGATACTTTACCCCCCTTTTTTTTTTTTTTTGGCACAGCACGCCTGCAGCATGAGACCTTTAACGTTAACTGAGCTGATACAGCATGGACTAAAAAGCTTCTCCCAAACACTGCAGCTGCTGGATTGTATAATGAAATGAGGATTAGGGGCTTGTTAATAAAAAAACAGACTGTAAATTGGCTGCTCAGTTAATCTAACCTGTGCAGTCAGGCCAGCAGGAACACAGCCTCACATACAGCAGCAGCAGCATTGTGGGAATAATGACAGAAAAAGGAAAAAACAACACATTGACCTGCTTCCTCATCCTCATTTCGAGGAAAAAACCACTAACACACACGGTGTGGTAGTATTTTAAAAATGTATGGCTGTTTGATTTCAGCAGACGGGCATAAAAAACCATGTGCGTCTGTTCAGCCGCCTCATGCGGCGCAGAGACATCCCGGTCCAGCTCGAAGCCACCAACGCCTTTTTGACCGAGCGCGCACAGAAATAGCAATTTAACACACACAAAAAAACACAGAGGGTGTGTGTTGTTATGCGCTGCAGCCTTTGTCATCACCGGGTGAAGGGTGTGTATCCTCAGAATGACAGCGACCTATACTATGCTCAAAACAAGGCGTATCACGCTAATACCGCACGCGCTCCCTCTCTCTTACACGCCGCACACCGCCGGCTGAGATTAATCACGTTGAAGAAGCGGGTGAATGAAAAGAGGGGTCGCGAGGAAAACACGAGCATCGCTGCGTGGAAGTGTCTCGTAGAGTGTGTGCGTGTGTGCGGGCTTTCACCCACCTTTTATCCAGGCAGCAGATCCACTCCGCCGACGGAGCCGAGTTTGGGGACGTCTGCACCGCGACCATCTTCCCCGGCCGTGTGACGGTGAGCGGCGCGCTGCGATGCTACCGGAGGAGGCTTCCCGGTTGTCGGTGGTCGTTAATGAATGTGAGCTCCGGCTGCGCCCCCTCCCCGCCCCTCCGCCTCGAGCTGCCTCACACAACTACAGGCTGATGTTGCTGCTGCTGTTGCTGCTGCTGATGCCGCTGCTGCCTTCATCATGGCATGCAGATGACTTGTGTCAGGGTGCCTTAATGGGCTTTCTGTAGGGCATCTGGAGGGCTCGCAGACAGCAGCGTGACACACTGCAGTGCAACGCTGGCAGACACAATCAAACGACAGGAGAGGATTAAGAACATGTCAGTTGTTAGCCAACAATGGGACAGATAACAAGTACAATTTAGGCCTGTGGTGTGGAGTCAGTAAGCACAACATTTGGGTAAAGTATATGTTTGCTCACCAGTGGTGTGCACAGGGGTGGGCAGCAGAGGTGAACCCCCCTCTCTGGTTAGCTACTCCAGTGTGGCATCACGGTCGAACATCCAACAAAGCAGCTAACTCGGATGCTACAGAGTATATTGGAACGTTAACAATCATATTATTTATTTTTACAATGAGGAGCTCGTCTCGCAAAAGTGATTTGCGAGCAGTGCTTCCCCGGCCAATCGCAAACGGAGCTGCGGATTAGATCGCATTCCGACAGGAAACGTGTCAAAAATCCCAGCTTGTGTGTGTCGCAAATACGACAAAACGAGCCTCGAGTATCCCCATCTTCTCTCAGGGGCCGAATAGTGATGTCACATAGCCCCTAGGGATCTTTGATCTTCTTATTTTAGGGTCAAAGTTCGACTAAGTTGCAAAAACTAGCCAAAAAGCCAGAGCAGTGGGCACCACAGTGAAACAGGGCACCCCTGCATGTAAAAGAAAATCAGATCTTTCTATCTTTATGTCTGCCCCCAACAGTAAAAACCCCACCCAGTACAGTGTAGTGCAAAGACATCTCAGTCCCTCCCCTTCCAAAGCACTCTGGAATAGAAGAAATAGAACAGAAAACAGGAACTTGTTCAGGAAGTAGAAAAGTGATCCACCGAAAGCTGACAGAAGAAATAAGTGGCAGAATGATTGTTTTTAACAGAAGACTGACTCTTCAGAGTGGCCCTCAATTCAGCACTGTCTGACTGTATGTGAAATTGACAGGCTGCTTATTTACACATCGCTTCTAACATTTGCTTATAAGGCTGAATGACAAGGCAACTTCAGCAACCGTGACGTACCGTAGACAGTCTTGGACACTTTCGGGTCGTCACACTAGTCTGTGCACACTGAGCCTGTGCGATATTTGAAAAATCAGCACTGTGCGATAACATTTTTTGGGGTGATTTTGCGATGACAAAATGACTTGCAATAAATCACAGATACTGAGGTTGCCCATATTAGCTCTTCTCTCCTGTCTTAGCCACAGTGCTAGCTAGCCTTGCAGCCACTAACAGACTGACACCAATTAATCTCAGGGTGGCTGACGACTAGCTGAAACGTCATCTGACTGGCCATGTGCTCGGGGCTCCGTCTGATAGGTCAAAGGTTTGCATGATGAGTGTAAATGCACAACGCGTGTTAATAAAGACTTGGGCTTTTCTAACCGTGACGATGAGAATATGATTTATAAGAAACAGACATAACCCTATAAAGATCTATGGTTTCCTATCACAATATATATTGACACATGACCCAGTTTGGACTCAAGTATCATAATGATCAACTGGATTTGGTAAGAAGGAAATCTTGGGATGAGAAAGGAGGAGAGGATGGGGGAGGCAACGTGGCACAAACAAGCTGCATATATATTTGTTGCCTCCGTATAGAAAAGGCTTTGATGCGCCTAAATAAAGATCAGCGCAAGATGCTGTGGCCTTGAAGGACGCCTCGTGTGAAATGGAGTATGAACAGGCAGCAAATCAGCATCAGTTTCACTTGTTTTGTTTCAACCCGAGTGATGGGAGAGAGGCAGCAGCCTGTCACCAAGATGACCGCAGCCACAGCAGCAATGGGAGGAAGGGAGTGAGGAGGGAGGGAGGGAGGGAGGGCAGATGGTGAAGAGCAGTGAGGATTTTGAGCATTCAGCACTGCCTAAAACCATAACTTATGTTGCATGAATTCTCTATGTGAGAACAGGGAGAGGAGGGGGGATGTAAGAAGTTTAGGGATTTATTCTGTGCTCAGTGTCTGCTCTGGAAAATCAGGCAGGTCAGATAGAAAGACGAGAGCAAGCAGCATGATAAATGAGACACGAGGGGGGGGGCAGGAGAATTACTGTCAAACTCCTCCAAATTAGACCCTCTTTCAGTCCCTTCATCCTCCGCACTGACATCATTAAAAACATCAGCTCTTCTGCATCAGGTGAATTACAATGTGTGAGCGCGTGCACCTGTTGCATCTGTGTTCGTGCGTGCATGCGTGCGTGGATGATTACGCTTGCCTTACTGCAGCTGTTTGAGATGGCACTTCTGCACGCATGACTGTAATACTGGAGGCTGATTGAGCGAGTTTTAACCATATTGTTAAAACGAAGTGCTTTTGTGTGTCAGTCCAGCTGTGCCACAATCAGGAGCGCTCTATTTTTAAGATGTTTCGTCCTAAAAATACGGAGAAAAGAAAGCTAAATGACTCATGAAAATAGAACACCAGACGCCTTCTTCAATACAATTTGGAACGTTTGTCTATAAATATTCACAATATAATTTATTTATCATATAGCTGTTGCAGACTGCACCAAATACAAAAAAAGGACAGCTGTATGTAGATCTGAGGCTTCTGCATGACAAAAATATCCATGCAGGAGCTTCTCTCAAAGCACGTCACAGTATGATGAGGATCGGTTTTGATCATGTTTGAACCTGGTAAGAAATTAATCCAATAACTCCGTCAGTGTTAGTGCCAAGCGCTTAATATTCATCCACAGACAGCATCATTACCGGTGTTGTTTCAGCGGCGTATGTGCAGTACACACATCTAGACACAAAGTGGCAGTGTCATTGTTTATGGATTCATAGATGCACCAACACCGGGGCTACGAAAAAACTGCAGTTTAAGGGGACACGTCAGACTGATTCACAGCGCCGTATAAACTCACTGTGCAGAGCTGCAGATCTGCTACATTGTGCTGACCTGTGGGTTCATCGCAACCACGCCTCGAGCAGAGAGAGAGAGAGAGTGTGTGTGTGTGTGTGTGTGTGTGTGTGTGTGTGTGTGTGTGTGTGTGTGTGCACTTAAATGTTCAGAGGATTGAGTGCAATTCCCCCGTGAAGCTGAGAAAGTCTAAACACGGTTGACTGAACAGATAACCATATGGGGCATGACTGTCTGCCAAACGCAGCCTACATGACACACACACACACACACACACACACACACACACACATACAGAGCTGATACCATCAGCTGTCAGACAGTATCTCAGTCTCAAGAAAGCATCTGTCCCGTCCCGCTAATTTGACTCTTTAAATTAACAGTACTAATGTGGCACAGTTGATTAAAGCTACACTGGAAGTTGTAATCTGTATTACAGCTACACAGACAGAGACCTGATTTTTGAAGCACATACTGATGTTAGTCTTTTTTTATATTAATTATGTAATAATGTGCTGGTTGATATGCATGTTCTTTGACATAAATCTTAAACATATTTTAAGGGTCACTTTACATGACGGAATTGCATGAAAAAAAATCACAATCAAGACATTATAATATCATTAAAATAATAATGATGATGATAATAACAATAATTAACCGAAACTATATATGGCCTGAACAGCATTACAAAGTGATTTACACAAGAAAAGACAATCAGACACGGCCGATAAAAAGAGAATAAGGACAAAGAAATGACATAAACACAGAGAAAGTCAAGACAATACAATTAAGATTAAAAAATGAAAATGAAACAGATATATAAGATATGTACAGACATCTAAGCACTTCCATCATTGCTTAATTTAAAAAAAAAAGATTTTAAGTGGAGATGACCTCATGAAATATGCTAACTTAGTGTAAAATATATAGTTACTCATGACTTCACTGCACAGCCACTTGTGGCCTATATTAGCAGACGGACTGATACAGATTGTGCCACTAGGGGATCTATAAAAGGAGACTGAACTATTCTGTAGCAGAAAAGTGCCTTAAGTCAATCAGCCTGGTCTGTCAGAGGGTCAAGAGAATGGAATACAATTCCTGTATGGTATTTGGTTACGCAACCGTTTGTTTTTCCAATCCTTAAACTGCATGCCTGTTGTTATTTTGTTCTGCTTGTCTTGTTCATTCTTCTTTTCTTTTGCCTCTTTGTATTTCAATTTACACTTTATTCATTACAGGCTCAGGGTCCAGATAAAGCACTTAACATTCATACTTTAAGAAGCCTTTTGAACATCAGCCAGGGGACTGCGGATGAAAAATAGCCCTTGGCTAATTCTGGCATTTTTACTCATGTATAACCATGTGTCTTATAAATATGCACTGTCCCTTCTTCAGTCTAATCTAAACTAACCTAAGCTATATAAAATCAAGGGGGACATCAAGGAAAATGTGCATCATTACTCTGTGTCCTCTGGCGTTGTGTAGAAGCCACTGACACCGATTTGTTACCGCACGCCCCCTACTCAATCATCATCATCCACTTCAACATTATGACAATCCATACACACAACGGAACGGCAGTGTTGTGAGTACTGGCTGTGTGTGTCTGAAGAAATTAATGTCACCGTGCCCGTTTTAAGAAAAAGATCCTTATGTGAGCCTGAGGAGGGAGAAACACCAACTTCTATAGAAGTCAAGGTGACCTGCTGCTGCAGAAGTGGGAGTTGAGGGTTCTGTCAGCACAGACAGGTTCCTGTATTTTTCATCTTACCCGCCATCAATTATAAATACCACTGCTGAGTTAAATAGAAGGGGTTTGCCCTCATTCCTCAACATCCATTATACCTGTAATTTACCGTTTTATCCACATGTACCGCTCAATTCATTTGATCGCAACCTCCCCCTGAGCCTGAGTGAGTCTTTCACTTCTACCAATCCAGGTTAAATTCCTGCCTCCACTCTTTGTGTCCATCTCTGCCTCACTCACTTTCTTGCTGCCCATACCTCTCTAAATTTACATTGCCACCCACCCTGACATCACTCCCTCATTTTCCATCCCTACCTCAATTCCCTTCCCCTCCCTCCCCTCCCTCCTTTTTGGTTAGCCTCATTCAGAACAAGGCTTTTGTGATTGGCTAGTATTTATATCAACTAGGTCCCAGTGCCACCTGGGACAATGGTCTCCAGTCAGATCCAGGTCACAGCAGGCAGAACCATTCTCCGGCTCTGCACGGATCAGTCCAGTCCACTCCACTCCAGTCCAGTCCGGTCCATCTGCCACACAAGCCAGCTCTCACAGACAGACATAGCTACTGCACCGACTCACCCACTGGCATCACACACACAGGTAGGTAGGTAGGCACACACACGTACATCAGCAGGTGCTGCATCACTGCTCTCCTTTGGCTCAGACACACACACACATACACACACACACAGGTTGATAGTGGGGGATCTGGCTGACTGCACTAACCTGCATCATGCACACAGGTGAATATTCACACACAGCTTACCTCTGAGCCCAGGAGGACCTCTGTCACAGTGATATCGCCTCTCACAGCAGATGACAACAACACTGGCAGGGAGGCTGAAAGACAGGTGAAGGTAAGTGGATGGAGCAGTGACATGAATGTTTGGTAGTAGTGCAGTAGATTATATGTGCAGTGTATGATGCACAAATGTAAATCATTAGCCATTATGGAGAGACACAGTAACATAAAGGAGTCTTTGTGATGACAGATGGCATCACTGTCTTTATATCTGCCTCCATAGCTTTACATATGGCTGTTTTAAGGGAATAGTGATACTTTAACACGCTGAAGTGAGCAGTGACCACATAGTTGAGACTTCCTGTTGCTTGCTGTGGGTAAATAAATCACCAGGGCACAGGTGGAACCACTGGCCCGTCCAAAATGTAGGCTAACTTGCCCCGGTGCTGGTACCCACTCACCGTCAGTGTTTCACAGTATCTAGAGTCGTTTACACAGGATTAACGGAGGATAATCCATTTACGGTATTTGGAGACATGAGTCGCCATCTGTCTGCGTTTATCACAGCGAGGGGAGCCCGTCGGCACCGGGCTGCTGACGGCACAACAAACAAACACTTGGACGGTAAGACGAGCGGGACTTGTGTAGAGAAATGCGGCGTAGTTAGCTGCCATGCTAGTTAGTTTGTTGGTGTGTAGTTTGGTTAGCCGTTGGTCGTCACTTAGCGACCTTTAAACTGCGCGCGCACTCGGACCAGGTTGTTGAGCTTTGCTGCCTTCACATGCCGTCGTAAAAACCCGTTTCCAGTTACAACGCCAGTTAGTGTGGCGGTTTCGTTTAAAGTTAGCGTCAAAGCTGATGATTTTAATTTAAAAAGAAAAAAAACGCAGGGCTAATATTGTGGTGTGCTAAAGGGCTACAGCGAAGAGCAGACAAAACACACCAGCCGGGTCAAATCGAGGTTAAGGTGACGCTAATTAACTTAGCAAGTTGAATAAACAAAATGGAAACGTCCAGTTTGACGCACAATGCCGAGGAATTAGGAACAAAGAAGGCTCAATCGCACTGACAAGTATTAACAATGACGGCGATGTATTTACAACGTCACTGTGCGCTCAATCCGCACGTTTTTTTTTTTTTCCCGACAGCACTTGAAAGCAGCGGTTGTCCAAAGGGCAGGTGAATTACCTGTGCGACTTAAAACGCCTCTTGGCTACGTGTTGTGTGTTTGACGGTGCTTTTTAATTGCTAACCCTCCAATGTCGCGGTGAGTTTGGGTACCCTGCACTGAAATTTTCTGCTTTAATCCCAGCATTGATAAGCCTCCGGTCATGAGTAAGCTGCTTGATACTTTGTCTCTGCAGTAATTCGTATTATTAATGACCCGCTGGGTTGTGCCTGGTCACCTCACTGAATTAATGCTGTTCTTGACCTTTTTCTCAAACCACTCTTCCAGGAGACTCCTGCTTGTGGTGATGGTGAATTATCATCTGAACTCTACCGGCTGACGATGAAGTTTCCAGACTTCCAGAGTTCACTTGTATCACCTGCTGTCATCCAGCAAACGCAGTAACCTCTTCGAACACCAGCTCTGTTATCCAGCATATTGATTGCCTTATTGCCACCATTCCACTGTACACTACCAGCAGATCCTCAAACATTATCTACCTGTGCAACCCTCGTCCAGGTGCTGTGAAAAAGCTCCCTCCTCAGTTCTTCCTGGCTTCACAGGCTCATTACCCAAATGATGCGGACGGACAGCAAAGGCCGAAGCGCCTCCCCTCACAGGATAACCTACAAGTCTGACTTCCACGCCATAAAGTGCTCATTCGACACCGGTACGAGAGCTGCGGCCTCCGCTCAGCGCTCCGCTGTGCACTCGACCAAGCTGCCGCCCAGCCTGTCAGATCCCATGATGTCTCACACCAGCACCAGCGCCAGCCCAGGCAGCAGAGGGAGGGTTCACGGCACCAGGGGCACCAAGATCAGAGAGAACATCTTCCTGCAAATGGACAGCCAGCAGCTGAAACAAGATGGTGGTCCGGTGCCGAGTTCTGGCCCCACGCCACTCCTGTCTCCACATAATCCTAGCCTACAGCCCCAGACTTCTCCTTTCTCCGGATCCAGACGCTCAGTCGGCAGTTCCTCGGCTGTTCTGAACACCGTGGCCAATATTTTGACTCCCGAAGCCTCTCTGCAAGATAAACTCCCCAGATCAGAGGACATGGCGTATATCGACAGAGCCGCTCTGGCTCAGAAGTTCTCTGTAACGCGGAAGCTGTTTGAGACGAAGGTGATGGAGGGCGAGGGGCAGGTTTTGAAAGGCAGAGTGAGCAGGGGGATGGCCGATGGGAATGAAGGAGAGGAAGAGGTGGGAGGAGGTGTCAGCCAGGTGGAGAAGGAGGAAGAGGCGAGTGGGAATAGGAGGCACACAGAGACGGATTGCTTTGATGAAGACAAATCCATAAACCCACCCATCATAAATATTTCCTTGGTGAAGCCTCCTGCACAGGCCTCACTGACAGGGCACCCTAAATCTCCTTTATCGGACGGCCCTGGCGAAGACTCTGGTACATCTCCCTCCTATCTTGACAAACATGGTCAAACCACAGCACCCCAAACAGAGAAACAAACAGCAGATCCCAACGTCTGCTTGACCCCTGAGACTTCGGTGAGGGCGGAGCTAGTCGACGTAAAGAACGAGTCATCAGAAAGCGACGAGAATGAAGAAGAAAAAGAGCGGAAAGAGGCCAAAAACTGGCTTAACGCCGAGGAGCAAAAGTGTATGAACAGAGAAAGGGTGCAGGACCTCGTGGATGATGTTTTTGAAGAGCCCTACATGGAAACGACACCAGCGGGCCCAAGAGCAGGAGACTGCAGGCCGGACGTTCCCTCAGAGGAACACCAGAAGGAGTTCCCCGTCAGCGTGCCGTGTAAAAGAGAAACCGAGGATGTAGGAGGTGAAGGTGGAGGAGACAAGTATCGGCAGGTGAATGAACAATGGGAGGGGCAGAGGGCTGAGAAAACATGCACAGAAAAGGGGGATGACACAGAAGAAGGAGTGGAAGAAAGCGCTGGAGTGAAAGCAAGAGGCATGATGGAAGAGGACGGGGAAGATGAGTCGCACAGCGTGGGAAAGAGGAAAGGCGGAGAGGAGGAATGCAAACAAAGTCAAGAGAGGGAAAGAAGTGAAAAAGAAGAGAAAAGCGAGAAGGAGGATCACGTCAGCGACGGGAAAGATGTCGGAGGAGGCAAAGAGGACCAGACGGCGTCTGCAGCTGTCCGTGGGATTGAGAACGAGGCCTTCGTGTACGAGCAGGATTCCCAGTCTCATCCAGAGCATTCACCAAAAGAGGAATGGGAAGCCTCCGCTCACGCAGAAGATCAGCAAGTATCAGAATACGAGGAAATCCCCGGCGTGCCCGAGGTGCTCGACGAGGAAGATGAGGATGCAGCGGAAGCCGCGAGGAGAAAGGTCAGGTTCTCCTCAGCACCAATCAAGGTAATGGAAAACTCAACAAATTCAGGCTCTCAGCTTTTACCGCTCAGTTTACTGACAGCTGCAGGGTCACTTGTCACTAAATTCATGCATATACAGAAGCCTTTTATTGTAGATTTGTGTGACTGTCGGTTAAAGCTGGAATTTGAATGCATACAAGAGAAGTGTTAGCCCCAAAGCCATGTTTCTAATCCATTGGAAGAGGAGGAGGAGGAGGAGGACAGGCAAGACCCCACATGCTTCATGCTGTCAGCTCGGAGTTTCCTTCAATATAAACGCACAGAAAACATTCCTGTGGGTGTGCACGGCATTCATCGGGCTCAACTCGTGACGAACTATTGTCAGAGCAGTCAGTGCCGTATCAGTAATTGACACATGGAAGCTTTGTGCGTGTTTATCTTGAGATTTATTGCAATCTCTCATTACGTTGGTGCAGTTTGCTCAACGCTCTGCACTTCCCGAGTCTCTCGCTCTGACAGATTTGCCGACATAATCGGTGGCTTGTCGTGTGGATATCTGCAGTCGGTCTGCTGTATGGTACACACACGAGCTGTCAGTGCATAAAACAGTAGGCCCATGTTCAGTAGGACTACATTTGACATGTGTAGACATAAGCCGAGGACGGTGCAGTGACTTGAATTGTGTATTTAACGCTGTCTTTCAGGTGTTCTGCATGTATTCCAACTCAGAGTACGACAGACACAACGAGGACATCGACCCCGTGTCCGCCTCGGCCGAGTACGAGCTGGAGAAGAGAGTGGACAGGATGGACGTGTTTCCAGTGGAGATAGAAAAGGGTGTGCATCCACACGGAAAACGAAAGAAATCCTGTAAAATATTCTGTGTGATCTAGACTAATAGGTCACAAAACAGAATTAATATGATTAGAGATGCGCAGATTTACTTTTCTTCAGTTCTGATCTGATTCAGTACCTGAGTTACCAGACCTACTTGTTGTTATCAGTATTATTGTTGTTCCTGTTGGTATTATGTTTAAGGTAACATGTGGTTGTAGAAAATCACACGACACTTCTTATTAGAAGAGCAAAAAATCTATGAAATGCATTCATTAAAATGTATTTGTAAGCTGTGTAGTATTTAAACTGTAGGTTAAGTAGGCTTCACATACAAACAGGTGTAGAAGAGCAAATTGCTATGGCAGCTGCTTTTAAAAAAGCTTGTGTACATTAGTGCATTAGTCAGTAGATTTCTTTACATGAGTTCAAATGTAATGAGAGAAATTGACAATAAATCTATCTAAACTATGGACTCTGGACCCGTATTAGATCTATAATGGATTAGATCCGTCCCGACTCAAATTCTCATGATATTCTAAGCGTCCACTGTGATTTAAAACATAATTTATTATCACCAAGTGTGGAATTTATCAGCTTGTACTCATGAATGTATATCACACAGAATCCAGTGGTAGAATAAAGGAACTGCAGACAGAAAACGTGGCGATTGTCATGAGTTTTGTGGATTTATGCACATTCTTAACTTCATTTGTAAGAGAGAATTTAGACCTTTTTTCCCTCTTTCATTACATATGTTTCACTTCTTTATGGTGCACAGTTCCTCCCCTTTTCAGGATGAATTCCAAATTGTTTCCCCGGTAGGTGACGACGGTCTGGGCATCAGCATCATAGGAATGGGCGTAGGAGCTGACCAGGGACTGGAAAAACTGGGAATCTTTGTCAAGACCGTCACTGAGGGAGGAGCGACACAGAAGGATGGAAGGTGCCTTTTCAGCGTCAGTCTGTTTGTACGGCCGATTCAGTGTGGCTCTAATTACATGAGATCTTCTTCTGTGTGTGTTTCTGTGTGCGTTTGTTAGGATTCAGGTGAACGACCAGATCGTAGAAGTGGACGGGGTGAGCCTGGTCGGAGTCTCGCAGCTGTTTGCAGCCACAGTCCTGAAGAATACATCCGGCCTCGTCAAGTAAGTGGTCGTACTTCAGTGCGTTGTTGGTGTGCTGTTGTATCTTTCTCACTGTTCGTGTGCGTTGCTGCTACTTTGGGAGAGTTGGACTGTAAAGTCGGTGATTTGGAGGCGAGCTGTTACAAAGCGTTTTTTGGCCTGGTGTTTGATTTGTCAGTTTAAGATCTGATCAGAAACACAGTCAGACTTCTGAATGTTTGTTACATAATGAAGTTATTTAAAGATGAAACAGTGAGAGCAAGATAAATATATTTGTTTTCTCCACCCAGATGTTGTTTTTAAAGAGCCAGTCCCTTCAGTTACACATGATATATACTTGACAACCATTGTCCTAAACATATCACAGTCTTTAGATTGTCTGCCAGCCTTTTTCAGATTGGAAGCACTTGTAGAACACCTGAGATTGTAGGTTTCGGACGCCCGGCAGCATCTTGGCATTTTAAAGCCAGAAATGACTGCTTACGTTTCCCTTGCTCACTGAGAAAACTTGTCTCATGGGGGCTTTTTAGCAACAACTCCACAAGCATTGACTGTCTGTCCAGATGTCAACACTGAAAAGAGCATTTTTTACAAAAGGTCAGTTTTTCAGTGATCTAAAACACTTTGTTTCCGGACAAAAGGCCAAAACACAGAAAAATCTACGTTTTAAGAAAGAGCTGTGTATCTGTGGAATAGACATAACCAGTTTTAAAAACTGTGCTTGCAAAAGGAGACATTTGTCCACAGGTGTAAATGATAAGATGAATGACGACTGCCTCAGTTTCTGGGTCGTATCATCGCGCATGCTGGCTCACCAGCCACACATGTTGTCATTAATGTAATTAGTGAAACCTGTGCTTCAAACTCCAACTGATTGCTCCTTTTTTCGGTTGCAGGTTTCTGATTGGCCGAGAGAAGGAGGGCGTGGAGAGCGAGGTGGCACGACTGATCAATGAAAGTCTGGAGATGGACAGAACATCAGGAAAGGTGTGTTTTCTCAGAGAGGAGTTTAGTTTTTAAGTAGCGTTAACGTCTCCGTTTGGCTTGACTGTGCCGCTCCCTGTGTTTCATACATGAAGGGCGGAAGAGCGAGCGGAGACGAATACAACGACAGCAGCTTCTCAGAGAGGGGCTCAATGGCCGAGGAAGAGGAGGAAGACGAAGAGGAGGATGTGTCTGTTCTCTCCAGCCTGGACAACTACCAGCTCTGCCTCAAATACCAGCAGGTACTCGACTTTCAACATGCATTTATTGATTTACATCCATAAATCAGGAATATACAGTAAAGTATTAAATGTACAACAAGCCAAATGTTTTAGATTTCAAGATTTATGCTGTGAAAATAATAGTTGTCAGTACCAGCGATGGGACCAAGCCTTTGCAAATATCTCCTCAAGTTTGAGTTTCGACTCCTAAACAAATCATAAAGCTTGTTGTGACTTGTTTTTTTGTCGCCTCTTCATCTGTTATTTACGACCCGCATGTTTTGCATTCTGCAATGTACGTGAACGAAATCATCTTTGGTTTCATCTTTACCAAGTCGGAGCTCAGTAACGCTTCTCTCCTGCAGCTTCACTGGACGCCGTTTGATTGGCCGAGGCTGCTTTTATTGCAAAGTACACACTGTAACATGCAGTCTGCATACAGCTGGGACACACTGCTCGGTCAAGACCGTGCGCCTTGATCTTTGACCCTCTTGTTCTTATATTCATCGCAGCCTCAGCACAATATTTTGGAGTACAAAGAAAAGGTTCTAACGCTTGAACGCGCTGCCAGCGAGCTGTCAAATGTGTCTGCTCTCCCGGCTTTGTTTTATATTCATGCGACACACCGTGACGTATGTTTTACTGAGAAGAGGAGCGTGGGTCGGAATAACCAGAAAAGCATGCTGCATCCTGATCTTTGTGGCAGACTGCATTTCACATACTTCATATTGGGACATACCAAACCTTTTTCTGGCATACTGCACATTATGGTAGTATGGGTACTGGAATGCAGGCTAAGTCCACGTTTATACATAGCAGGGTATTTAGAGAAACGAATATTTCCCCCCCTCCGTTTTCAAAAATAACATCGTGCACACAACATCGTTTTCAAAAAAGTTGTCATTTACATCAACCTGCATAAATACGCCGTCGAGCGCCATTATAACTCTGCCAAACCTCTGGGCGGCAGTGTAGGGAGACGGATAAAGCCATGCAAGCCAATCAGAATCCTCAGAATCGACCACAACGAATAACACGAGTGACTTCCTGTTCCTTTCAAAATAACGCTCACATGACGTTAAGCATTTTCTGGCGCATAGCCTAATGAGCGTGAGAACCTAAAACCCCGTTTCTCCCAGTTGACACGACAACACATAACCGGAGTTTTCCAAATTCTCCACTTTGCCCGGAGTTTTTAGAAATAATCGTTTTCTGTGATTAAAAACGGGGTTTTCGTGTAAATGAGAGGCCAAACCGCCTGGAAATATCTGCGTTTTCCCTTCGTGTAAACGGGGCTTAAGTGTGAACTCACTGGGAATGAATAGCATTGACGTTAATCGAGTCAGGAAAAAGTCCACACCTTTTAACAATCATACTTTTTACATTTTGGCACTTGAGGGAAGGTGTCAGGTATTTTCAAGTCAAGACGCTGACGTCCAAGTCGAGTTGACTTTTTGTCGTTAAGTCTGTGACTCGAGTTTTTGTCGTGTGATTCAAGTCCACACATCTGTGACAGTACTGCCCCTTGCCTGAATGCAGAACTAGCAAAAGTGTATCTTCTTTCGATTGTAATAAACCAAAATGAATCCACGTGCGTTTGGTTTTCTGTCTTTTGCAGCTTCAGTCGAGAAGCCGGAGCCGAGCAGCGCAGCTTCACCGCGTCAGAGAGAAGGTAGGTCACTCGCACGCTGAGATCGAGATCGCTCTCACACAAACCAATAACTGGTGCTCACTTTTAATACGCTACCTTTCGCGTCCACATTTGGAACAGTCTGACCCATTTAACTGTGTGTGAGATGGCTCGGCGTGGAGTTACTGGGACACGGGCCGCGCTCCAGCACTCCTCGCCGTCAGCCCCGCTTTTCCGCCTTTGCCTTGAAGTAATCACCGCTGTGACATAACTGGGTTGGCGAAATGAAAATCTGGCTTTCTTCTATCCAACTGTGTTAGATCAGCGACTACTTCATTTGTTGTACGAAAGCGTTTGAAGTTAAGAGGATTGAAGAAGTGTACGTTTTCTCTCAGACTAGGAATAGTTTTTGACACGGGTGCTTTTTTTTTTGTTCTTTGTGCATACGACTCTTATCACAGACGTCATTCATTAAAAAACCTGAATAATCTGTTCTTTTTACTGTGTGTCTGCTAAGTTAAGGGCATTGGAAGAGCAGCAGGCCTGCTGGGAGAGCCAGAAGGAAGAGTTGGAGCAAAGAGCTGAGGATGGAGAAGAGAAAGCTGAGAAAATAGAGAAGTACGACGCTAAAGACCGGCTCCTGCATATCTGTTTAATAAGGGTATAAAAGCAGAGTGGTAAAGAACTGGCTTAAAGACGGAGTGGGAGCCTAAAACCTACAAAAGGATAATCACGTTAAGCAACATTATAAGGACTATAATGATGGTTAAGAGGGTTCTAACGCCCCTCACTCTCATTTCTTTTTTGTCAGGTATTGGCAGGAGGCCCAGACACTGTGCAGGGTTGTGAGCCAGCGACTGGCTGATGCCCAGAGCCAAGCAGAAAGCTTGGAGATCAAATACAGCAAGGCCAAGAGACTGGTCCGAGAATACCAGAGCAGGTTTTTATCCAAGCCATCCAAATATTTCTCTCACAATGTGGAACGTTACTGTGTAAGCTGGCAGAATTATGCGTTACGCCTCCCAGATTTTGACTAAAACTTTTCAAATATTTTCTTTTTTTCCAGAGAGGAGGAGAGGGAGAAGAGAGAAGCGGATATGAGGAGGGAAATGGAAGAGCGAGATAAGCAGCACAGAGAGACGGTTGAAAGACTGCAAAGCCAGGTGAGACTTCTCAGGCCTGTGTGGATTTACTTTTACTCGGCCTGCCCGTTTTCTCTGTAGCCATTGTTTCACTCTGTTTATCACAGATAGCACAGCTGGAGGGGAAAGAGCCGGACAGAAAGAACCACTCTGTGGACGCTTCAGTCACAGGTAAGCTGCTAAAATACCGTAGAGTGGACGCTGCATGTGACTGTATGGCGTTTGGACTTTTTCACTGCTGGCAAGTAAAAAGTACGAAAGCATTTGTTTTAAAAAAATTGACATGATATATTATGGATTCAGAACAAGGAGAATTAGAAAGGTTTCTATGGATCCTCCGCTTAAACATAAGTTTTACAGGTCTTAAAAAATTTGTTGAGATATGAAATGAACATTACAGTTTATAAAGTTGCATTAACCAATAACCACAACTCTATCAGAGAACCAGTGTATTAAAAAGTACCCAAATTTAAGTTTTCCTAAAAGTAAAGATATTGTAATAAAATATAACTGTAGTCAAAAGTAAAAGTCTTAACTGATATAATTGTCGAGCAATAAATGTACATGCAATTATTTTTCTGATTATCAGAGCTGGTATTTTCTGATTGCCAATAAAATAATTTAAAAAAGGCTCCGATGCAGTAAGTAATCTACTTAACTAGTAATCAAATAAATGTAGTCAAGCAAAAAAGTATAATGTTTGACTCTGGCATCTCCTGTCATAAAAAAATGGCTACTTCTAGAAGTACTAAGTTAAGATCATATCTGTTAATGTTTCTTTCATCTAATTAATGGATTCGTACGTTCAATGCGATCTGGCTCAAAGAACAGATCTTAGTCAAATAACAAATGTGGAGCCAGCCGCGACTGTTAAGACAGTCGAGTCGTCACCAGACATCACCCAACATTGTTCTGTATTCACATCAGGACGCGACCCGCTCTGCGACCTCCAGACAGTGGGTTAAGGTTAAAGGGTTTTTTTTTGCACATATTGATGTGAAATGGGTCTTGAATTACAATCATAATGGTCTTTGTAAGTCGTAAATTTAGCTTTAACCAGCAGGAACCAAGTTTTTGTGCTGTTTAAACACTGTAATTCGGTGAGAAATGTTGAACATCTTGAATTAAAAATGTGCTGTCTCACTGAGCAGAACGGATTGTGTTTGTGTCTCAGGTCCGGATTGGTACATTCCAGTTCCCGACACAGGACGTCTCGACTCCAGCGCTCACATAGCCCGAGCTCAGCTGGCCCAGAAATCCAAGCGCCACCCGCCCTCCCGAGACAAACTGAGAGAGAGCTTCAGAAAGCAGGTAAAAGACGAGCCGTAAAGATGACTTTCACATTTTCTGTTTTATAACTGTGAAACTCACACCCGCGCGTCCTTGTGCTGCTTTCAGGAAGAAGACGCTCAGAAGCACCAGGAGGGCCGCTCGCTGTCGGCTCCCTCAGCGGTCCAACGGAGCAGCAGAAGCGACCTGTCCAGCACCTCGTCCTTCTCCGCCCTCAGTCCTCAGCCTCCCACCAGCCTCGTCTTCACCCCTCCCATTTACATCAACGACATGGTCACGCCGTCGCTCTCGCAATCCTCCTCCGCATCCAGAAAGTCCAAAAGGAAATTTCCCGACTTCAGGTGCAGGGTCTCTGTCTCTCTGTGTAGTTTAGTAAAGTTCTGCTTATTTGCCACATTGGCTGATGATTTTACTGATTTATAATTGTGCTTATTTTTTTTTAGTGGCCTTCGCAAGTCTCTCAGCAAAAGGAGAAGTGAGAAACACCGCAAGAGATCCATAACTAACAGGTGGGGAGGATTAATTACATGACTTGTTATTTGATAGGGCTTTTAATAAAATCCATTCAGACCTGTCGATCCATTTTTTTATACACTGAAATACTGAAAGGAAACATCAGAGCACCGGAGATACAATAAATACATTTTAATAAAAATATATATCACTGTTTTCCAGCAGGGGGTCGTGTGGTGACCTGTTGGACGAGCCGGCACGAGTTTCTCCGTCAGGTTCCATCACCTCCATGCCTTCTTGCCTGCCCTTTCCCTGGTTTGGGGAGCGAGGGCGGGAAAAAGAAGAAGAAGCGGAGGTGGAGAGAGGCAGGGAGAGACTTCGATCCGTGTCCAGCAGCAGTTTACCGTACCTGACCACCACGGGTAGAAGAGATCAGGTAAGAATACGCATACTTGGACCAACGTGGTTAGAGATTAGGCTCTCTGCATGCCGTCTTCCTGCTCTGTCTGAACTTTCTGACGTAAATATCTTAAGTAGACACACATGCATGGGTTTGAAGTGCAGGCGGCCTTTTTCTCTCGCTTCCAGAGCATCGGCTCTCCGGTGTGCAGCTCCAGCATGGTGGGTCACGTCTCTGATCTGTCGCTCTCTGGGCACTCTCACACTTTCACCTTTTCCTCCTCTGAGGTGAGTCTGTCCCTTTGCATTCACTTCTTTCTTACTTTCTCCCAGATGGTGTACTCTCTGCCCAGTCTGTTTTATTTCCCCCCCGAAGTCTACTCTTCTACTCTCTGCTTTAATTAAAGTTTCCTCTAATTTCTGTCCTCCTCCTCTCCTCTCGCTCCGTCTGCGTCTCGTCTCTGGTGTCCTGTCAGACGTTGGACGATGACCCAGTTCCCAGCAATAACAACAACCAGTGGCAGAGTCGGCCCATCTTGGAGTGGAGCAGTCAGCAGGTGTGTCTGTGGTTGGTCGCCATGAACATGGAGCAGTACGCGCCTGAGTTCACCGCCAGAGGTGTGGACGGGACGCAGCTGCTCAGCTTAGACAGCGACAAACTTAAGGTGAGTGGGTCAGATGATGCTGGGGGAAGGCTAATAATCAAACGTGCTAGGCAAAGATGCAATGTTTCGGCACTTTTGCTCCATCTTGTCACCTTAATTTAACAACTTTCTATATTCTTATAGAGTTATCAAATTAGTTGTCAACTTTTAAATTTATCGTGAACTGTTTTTAATCAATTTGAGTATTTTTTACATTTTTTTTGAACTTCTTAAAGGGTCAGTATGTAAGAATTCCTCCTGTTGAATTCATACTGCAAACAAATATTAATCAACAGTAAAGTAATCAATAGCTGCAGCCTGACTGCAGTACAGTATGTCTGAATATACATAACCTCCAGACCTCAACTAATAAGCTGTTTTAAGTTACTTAGCTGAACCTTTTGTTTTTGTATTGGTTTTAGTTTTCTACTTTAACTAACTGATAAGTAGTGGTCCTAAAATCAAATCATCAATCTGATGATTACACCGTGATTAAAAAAAATAATATTAACATCTTATATATCAAAAACCTCCAGACTTTATTCTATATTTTTAGTGAATTTATTCAGATTCCTTTTTATTATACGTGTATACATGACATTTTTTATTTCTCACAGGTATTTTTTTAATTTTATTTTATTTTTTTCAGATTTATTTTTATAGGCTCTTCATGCTGCTTCTGTTTGGCAGTAGTTATTCACAATTTATGTTTTATTATAAATGTCCAAACACAGACCGACCTGAGATAAATATTTAAGAGATTTTAAAAATCTAATAAGGATATATCAGCTGAACTTTTTAACATAGGTGTTTGACAGAAACAAACATAAGGACCACTTTATGTGGTGATTTTCAGAGTTGTAACCAGGATCAGAAGTGAGCAGGACACTTCAGTTAACACTTGTTTTTGTGCAACCATTGTTTCTAAATTAGCTCAAAAAGATATTTAGTGATATTTGTGCTGCATTTTCTTGTTGCTCATCAGTCAACATACACTCTATGGTGATGCCATTCCACCTGTGATAAGATGATATGGACCATCTGCTCTACTGGTAGTTTCTACCATAGTGAGGCTGCTTCTTCCTCTTTTAATAAGCCTGAACCACATTGGTTGCCTATTAAGACAATATTTGATCAAGTGAAATGTTCAAATTAACCTGAATTTGTACAGAACCCACGTTCTTCTGTTTACATTCACATGCATCCTCCATTCATTCATTCATTCATTCATTTATTTATTTATTTATTTATTTATTTATTTATTTCCTGCTGTCAGGCTCTGGGAGTGTGCAGCCAAAGCGACCGGTCTGCCCTCAAGAAGAAGCTGAAGGAGATGAAGAAGAGCGAGGAGAAAGAGCAGAAGAAGGGAGAGAAGAGGCAGAAAGAGGGAAAGGAGAAGGACAAAAATGCAGCTCTGGAGAGCGAAGAAAAGGAGCGGGCGAGGGTGATGATGGAGAAGTCCGTCAAAGACACCAGACGCAGCGGCAAAACCGTCAGAACCGAGTCGATCTTGTAAAGGCGACGTCGGAGCTGCACTTACCAGCACGAGGATAAACTTGAAGCAATCTCTGTTTTTAGTTAAAAGAAACAGCTCGATCTACTGCACACGTCACGTCTCCGATAGTTATTTAAGATACAGAACACCGGTCGGATTTTAATGGATAGCACCAAAGTTCACACTCACAGCAAACGTGCGTCTCTCTGTACATGTCCGGTAAAAGTAAAGTGTGGGACAGATCTGCTACTGTTTTACAGTGATGTTTTTTTATTTTAATCATGATTTTAATATTTAACAATGTGCTGATTTAAGCACAAAGATATTTGCTGTAAATGCTTTTTTTATGTATTAATAAATAATGTTTTAAACTTCTTCTTGGTACCTTTTTCTTTTTTTTTTAACTCCTTCATTTGTCTTTGAATAAGCACAAGCAGGAACACTTGGATATGACAACATTTTAAAAAATCTTTATTCAACAAACTTTCTCACTTTCTTCTTCCTTTCTTTCTTTTGTTTTACAGCCAGTGAATAAAAGGGGGATTCTGCAGAGGTTTGGTAGTGTATATTTACAAACCGAGTGGGATCATTTGCACTCCCCTCCGCGACGTGTCCGACCTGAGGCGCCCTGAGCGTGAAAAATGCTGATCGGTCGACAAGTTAAAGGCGGATGCGCTGTGAAAAACTGATTAAAAACGGGGGAAAATAAAACACATTTTAGTCGGCGTGATTCTTTGGCCTGTATGGCACGTAACGTAAAGAACTCCTCACATAGAATAAATATAAACAATTCTGCAAAACATTCAAAAACATTTACAAAATGTCTTTAAAAACACACACTCCCATCCCCACCCTCCCCCGTCAACACTGTGAATGTAGCAAATGTACAAAACGAGCTCTGACAGACGGCAGGACCGCCGCCTGCACCGCAACTCTCCTCCTCCTCCAGTGATTCATACAGGATTCAATTCAGCCCCTGAAGCGGGACGTCAAATAATTAGTCTCTCAAAAAGTTTGCTTCTTGATATTTACAGTCCACTCTGTGAAAAGACAAGGCAGGAAAAGAAAAAAAAATAGAGAAATTTGGAGTTTAGCGACAAGAATCGGCTGTTAAGAGTAATGTTCTTTGTCGTGCCAGGTTGTCATCCAGGGCTTCTTTTCCAGGTTTTCCCAGTTACCGTGGCCGGGGCCTATCGCTCTCTCCTCCCGCGTGATCCGAACGGCGCTGTAACTGGGAACCTTGTCTTCGTACTTGGCTCGCTCAAAGAAGCCACACTGCGGAGAAGAAAAGACAAAAGTCAAACAATTGTTCTGTTCGGGGGGAAAAGGCTATTTAAAGATGTTCAGAGGAAGCAGAGGAGAGCTGATGAGACATCCAAGATGCAGTGAGTCCGTTAAGAGGTGTAGACGAGCCACCCGCGCTCCTTAAAGACAGGAAACACGTTGAAATGCCCCTGTTTTTAAACGTAGAGAGGAGGAAACCTGCAGACCGAGTGACTGCATGTGCAGAAGCAACGACAGAAAGAGCGAATCAAAGAGATGCAGAAGAAGAACAGCCCCCGTGTTGATCCTCAGTCAGTGCTTATCTCAGCCATCACCTCCCCCTTGGCCATGCAGGTAAACTGTGACGATCCACACATAATCATGTGTGAAAATGTCTCAGGCGTCGACTCTTTGCAGAAATAATCAGTCAGCTTGTACATTAGCATTCATGTCACGGTGTGAGAGTGGCCCGCTGCCTGCCTGATACCAGAAAGCAAAAACAAAGGAGCGAGAGAAGCCGTTTCACCCATTCATGGCAGGCCGGGTGAGTTTACCCTCTGTCTTTTTTTATGCATTTGATGTCAGTCTCTCTTTTTCTGACGGGTCCTCTTTATTCTTTTTCCCAAAGACTCCACACTGAGGAGAGGAGAGTTGTTAGACCTGCAGTTTGTTCTGTAGATGATGCTTCACAGACTCAAAGACCTTTCTGAAAAATGTGGATTTGCTGTATGTGAATAATAATAATAATAATGTGTTATTAGCTGGGTCTTGTCCTACCTTCCAGAGAAGGAAAGCAAGCAGGGCTAACAGCATCAGCCCGAACAGGATGGACAGCACGATGATCCACCACGGCACGCCTCCGTATTGAGCTTCACGCCTCTCTGGGAACACCGTCAGCTTCACCTGGCGCACACAATCAGTGGCAGAACATCAGGATCAAGAGTGACTGTTAAATGTCTCTCTATTTATATAATCTAAATTAAAAAATACAAGGTGAATTACCTCTGTCTCCGCCTTCTCCAGCACTGTGTTCTTTGTTGTGCCGTCCACATGCAGAGAGGCCTTCACTATCACCTCCACGTGGTGTAACTTAGAAAAGTCCTGTTTAAAGACGAGAGGAGAGCATCAAGTTTACATCGAGGTGCTCCGAGTTCTCCCAGGAAAACATCCTCGTCCGTTAAATAAACAGAAAATTCAGGATTCCTGTGAATGAGGCAGCCTGCAATAACTCTTATTCACACGTACATTATTCCATTATCAGGATCAAGTGCCATAATTTACGAACATTTCCTAGAGTAATGATTTATGATTAATCCTGACCAAGTAGTTGGCTCATGTTCCCGTTGTGTTACCTCTAAGAAGGTGCCGTTCCACAGGCGAGAGTGGAGAGTGATGACTGCATTACTGTCCAGGCCCCGCAGGGGGCACCTTATCCTCGCACAGTTCGCCCCATCGTCACAGGACTGTCGACGAAGAAGGGAGCACAAAGTTACAGCTGTGTTCCCCAGCACATGAAATACAGCAATATAAAACAAAAGAACAGAAGTTGGTGGTGTGGTATTACCAGAGTTATATGTTTCTTCTTGTCAAGTAAAGCTGAATAAGTGCCCTCGTCACGTCCCTTAGTGTTTTCTGCCGCTCTTCTCGTCCTGCTGTTGCTTTGTTTCTTAACGCAGAGGAGAAAAAGCACATCCGGTTTTTAGATTCACCTCAACTTCTTTATGTGTCTTCATTAGGATAAATCTGTCAAATGTCAAATGAGCCACTTCTTACATACAGGCAGAGTGACCTAACAATCGAAAGTGATGTTCCCACTCACCAAATTCAGATGGTTGATCTCCCCTTTAGGGGAGCACTCCATGTGGTCCACTCCAGTGGAGCTGATCTTCGTCAGGTAGAGCAGCCACTTCTGCGTGCTTGTCTCCTTTGGCCAGTTGATGTTGAGGGTGGCGGTGCCAAAGTCTGTCAGGCGCTTTCCCAGATTGATGATCTGTAAACCGAGACGGGAACAGTGATCTACCTCGGACGACACTGTGTTAATATCAAAAGTGCTGAAGAGGTCGAGACGCTCTGGAAAGGAAGTGACGTTTTTCCTGTACTCACTCTGATCTGGTGTGTGATAGCAGTGCCAACTTCACTGTCGGCTCCCATGGCAGCCTCACCTTTGACCTCTCCTGAGTAGTAGACCTGAGACGGCTGGGCTATTCTGGAAAAGACAGAGAAGCACAGTTGGTAGAATCCGTGCATGCTTGTGTGTGTTTTTTTGGGCCGTGAGCTGTATTTGTGTGTGATTCTTACCCTGTTACAGACAGCTTCAACAAGATGGCCACCTTTGCCTTTGCTTTAATAGGGGCTAAGTTCTGCTGGTTGCTCGTCCTGTCCAATCAGAGGTCACACACAGGTCAGAAAAACTACAAATGTTAATGCAGTTTAAAGGCAATTACAGAGCAGGAGTCAAGAACCTCAAACCATCTCCACGGTTCAAATAATCAAGACCACGATCAAAACATCCATCATTTAAAAATCAATCCCCAAACCGTTTAGAAAATGTTAATCCATGTTACTGGGCACTTACGTCTCCGGCTGTAGATTTATCTCCAGCTCAGTGGTGTTTGAAGAGATCCTTGATGTACCCAGAATAATGTAGAAGGTCGACTATGTGCACAAAAACAGAGTCGTTAAATGAGGCTTAACAGTGCCACTGGGAGTGCAGAGGAGGCAGACGGTGCCAAAAAGTGATTTTCTTCTCACCGTTGAGTCACGTTTGAAGGGGTTTCCAAGCTCACAATCAGCCCGAGAGCCGTCTTTATTGGCGGAACATTGTACTTGGTCCTCCTGGAATGAAAAAGAGGTTCCGGTTAGGACCAAAACTCAGCCAGGACCTCCCAGTTTATATCTAGATTTTCTTTTAAAAAGAAATCCCGCAACATCTTCTATTAAATTCCTTGCTTCCTTGCTATATTTCAAGACGAAGCCAACTTTTACAAGACAACCTACACGTAACACAAACGTTGATTTTTCAAGTTTGGCTGAGTTGATGATGTCAGAAATTTAACTTGCAAATTTCCTCAATGAAAAATAGGCTCAATGGGTATCACACAAAGACGGAAAAGTCTGTGTGTTTGTGTGTGAGAGGGACAGAAAGAGAGGCTTACACTGCGGAAAGTAGAGTAAGAAAGGGTCGGTGGTAAGGTGGCGACCACGGACGCCTCGTACGCATCGTCTCCATTCGGATTGCTCACTGTGACCTCCAGAGCGATGTTCTTCTGGTCGCTGAGTGAGAACACCGGCACGCCGTTCTCCCTTCAGATAAACAGAAGTTATGAGCCTGTGTGTTGATGAATCAGTCTTAAAAAACCTTCGAAGCCAAAACAAATTATCCTCTTACAGCTCTAACGGCTTGAATGTATCTTCGTCGGTCGTCCTGTAGCCATAGCGATATTTCACCTGCAATTTGCTCTCACAGACATCGTCGGCGCCACACCCCTCCTTCAGGAAATGCATCTACAAACCAGGCAAGATTACACAGATACAGCAGGAACGTCAACAAAGCTATAAAAATATATCTTGCGGTGTGTTCCTACATTAAATATCTTGTGTACACACCTCTGATCGGGTGGTCTTTTCCTCTTTGTCATCAAGAACAGGCGATAGCGGCGCTGAGCTCTGTCTGCGCTTACGTTTGGCGTCCTGGATCTCCACAGACACGTCGATGGGGATCCCCCGCAGCTTGTCTTTGATATTTTCCTGCAGAATGATGACAGTACATTACACCCCACCCACAATGCACTCTGATCAAGAGAGATGAGTTTGCAAAGAGAGTGGCTACCTGTATGATGAGCTCACGCTCAATACACTCTTTCTTTCCTGAGCTGACCATGCTGATGGTCCCTTTGGCCTCGGAGCCGCCGCCGCCCTTGATGGTCGCTCTGGGGATGAGACCCTTCTTCTTGTTGTCAGCGTCGGCCGCCAGAACGTACGCCACCGCTGGATGGGACAGGGACGGGAACATAAATGAGAGGCTGAGTGCAAAGCCTTTCCTTTCCTGCTGTTGATTATGTAATTTGTCTTTGCAACAAGTAAAAAAAATGATAATCAAATTTTGCTTTAATGAAGAAAAAGACGAGTTGGCTTACTCAGACTCGGAGCGTAGCTCTTGGGGTTGGCGGTGTAGGTGAAGCACGCCTTTACCTTGAAGCTGGGAGCATAAAGCAGTTTATCCAGTCAGACACAGTACTTGCAAAGCGCTTTTCCACGTAAGTTTGATGAATGTCCAGAAATAACAGAAGCATCTACTGAAATCAATAATATGATGGTTGTCCATAGACCTTTGACATGACAACACAGCTGTTGTTTCCCTTCATTCAGTTGACATATTGACCCTTTAAACGTCTTTTACAAACTGTATCTTTGATTCGACTAAATAGGGAGAAACAACTGGCCCACGTACCAGAAGGAGGTGCCACAGTTCTTCTTGGTGAGGTCGATTTTCTTCGGTGTGAACTCGATTTCCTTCTGGATGTTAATAACCGGACGGGCTCTGAGAAGACAGAACTCAGTGAGCGACTTCCTGACCATGATCAGAGATATATAATGAGGAAAAAAACCACACAAAGTTCCCTCACCTGAAGACGAAGACAGAGTCAGAGAGAGATCCGACAGCAAGGTCAGGGTAGGAGTTCTTGTCCAGGTCCATGTTTCCTGCGAGAGAGTAGCCGAAGAGCTTGACTCCTAAATCCTTGCCAGATAGGACCTGAAACAAGAGAAACACACGAGTGTTTTTGCTTAAGTCATGACAGGATGTTGGATAATATGCCCATATTTTTACCTAAATTAGTTTACTAGGAAGATTTCAGGGTTCAAGAAAGAGGGTCAACTGATTTCTTTTCATTATTGAAAATGTAGTTTCACACATTTGGATAAAACCACACCTTTCTCACAGGTATGAAAAGTTATTACGTACCTGTGCTGCCACTTTAGAGCTGAGACCAGTCGCTCCTCCGTGGTAGATGAAAACAGTCCCAGCACCGTCTTCATCATAAGGAGCGCCCACAGCAAAGTCTGACAGCAAGGACGACAACACCGACTTAAAAACTGTCACTTTTCATTCAGGGAGAAGGAATCAAGACTGAGCGGTTGACAAAAGTACACATGTGCACACGCAGAAACATCGCAGCCTCACCGTGGTAACCATCCTGATTGATGTCCCCCAGGTTCTCCACAGACAGTCCAAACATGGAGTCCTTAGGTCCGTCTATCCTTTGGGGCTTGACTTTGTTCCACTTTCCGGCTTTGTTGATGTAGACGTAGACGGCTCCTCCGATGTCTCCCTCCTTCTCAAAGTACTGCGGCGCTCCCACCACGATGTCCTGCCACCTGACGCACAAGAGCATAGCTCGTTCGTGAGCATATAGCGGCGGTGGTGACGGCCGGATTGAAGGTTGCGTGCATCACCCTGCCTCACTCACCCATCCTTGTTGAGATCCAGCACGGCCAGATCGTAGCCGAACGACGAGGCGAGGCCTTCCCCTTCCAGCGTGAACTCTTCCAGCAGGTCTCTGCTCATGCCTTTCTTCAGCAGCACCACGGCCCCGCTGTGGTGCGCTCTGGGAGCTCCCGCCACCACCGTCAGTGAGCCCTTCTTGGTCAGACTCTTCCCCGAGTCCAGAGAGAAGCCTGGGAGACGGAGACGAAGGTATTTGAACAAGCTTGTGACGAGATTGCGTAAGATGAACGGACGAGCAGATTGGAGAGCAGTGATTTACCCAGGTAGCTGTTTGGGGGAGCGGGGACCAGATCGGGGTCCTTCTCGGCCTCATCTCCCGCCTCAAAAGGACCGTCTTCATAGATGCCTAACTCTATGAAGGTTTCGTTCTTTTGTTCCAACCGTACCACACCTGGAGAAGAGACAACACGAGAAGAGATGAGTTAAGACGAGAGCGATCTGGCCTGCAATAAAAAAGAAGGAAAAAACCCACAACATGATAATCCAATTGGCAGCAATGTGGAACACATGACTGAAAAAGCATCACTGCAAATTCCTTCGCAAAGGTCTTCTTACATTGCTTAATTTACACACAGTCACATTCCGCTACCTTTCCAGTTGTACGCTCCAGGAGCACCGAAGATGAGGTAGTGGTAGTCCTTGTCGAACGTGGCAGAGAGGCCCTGCTGGCAGGAGCCGAACATCTCGTGGCCTCTGGCTCGGCCATTGCAGAAATGCCAGTTGCCCCCCTCTTCAGTTGAATAGTCGTCAATCGTTAAGTCCTGACTCAGCACGTAGCAGCGGCCGATGATGTCTCGGGATTCGATGGGTTTGTTCACGTTGGTTCGTTTCTGGTAGCGATGGGCGCAGGTCTGACAGGGACACAGAAACACGCGGCTGAGTTGAGGTTTTGGCATTTTTCATTCTCTGATGACTGACTCATCGATTAACCGACTTATTGGTTCAGCGCTGCGGCTAAATTTGTAATATCAAACTTAAAGGGATATTCCGGTGTAAATTTAATCCACGGTCTAACACACCTTGACACCGAGTAAGACTCCCCCTCGAGAGGTCAAGTTTACTGACCGCTAGCTTAGCTAGTTTTAGCAACCTCAGAAAAGACCGCACGATAACAACACACTGCAGCTTATGTCTCCAACTAGAAACCGCCATCAAAAAGCCACAAATAATGGTCATCTGCTAGCTTTGCTGGATTTGTATTAAAACACAGCTCAACTCTCCGTGCTCCTCCAGCAGCATACCTGTGTTTGGAAGCCCTGACGAGTCGATTACCGAGTGCAGTAGATTTCCTCAGCTGAAGGATGAAAATGCATGTTTATTACTCCATTACTTCCCTTATTTTCCCTGTCAGCTCTCGATAATAATATTGAGCATTCCATGGAGTAATAATCATACATCACCCTTGAACTGCGGAAATCTACTGCACTCGGTAATCGACTCGTCAGGGCTTCCCCACACAGGCAGGCTGCTGGAGGAGAGGGTGAGTTGAGCTGTGTTTTTAATACAAATTCGACAAAGCTAGCAGATGTTTGATGCTTCGTACTGTGTGCTGGGACTGTACATGTACTGTTGCTGAAGTTTGGTGCTGTTCTCACCATTAATTGTGGCTTTTTGATGGCGGTTTCTAGTTGGAGACATAAGCGGCAGTGTATTGTTATCGTGCGGTCTTTTCTGAGGTCGCTAAAACTAGCTAAGCTAGCGGTCAGCAAACTTGACCTCTCGAGGGGAGTCTTACTCGGTGTCAAGGTGTGTTAGACCATGGATTAAACTTACACCGGAATATCCCTTTAAGTTGTTCAGTTTGACGGTGACGGTCGGATACAAAGACACACATTCTTACCACGACCTTGCCTCCCGGCCCCTGACTGTTGACTGTTACCCCCATCCACTGGTTCTCTTTGCTTTCAACTTGTAGGTCCTCTACACAGAAACAAGGGACCGAAGCAGACACAAAGAGGATATTGTTACTCAAATACTGGGTCTTGTTACTCAGTAATGTAGCCCAAAACATATAAAAGAATTACACAGATGTCAGCAGATATCTCACCTTTATTATCAAAGACAACTCTGGTACAATCAGGTGAGTCCATGTTGCAGCTGTACAGTCCTCCCGTCACTTTAGACTTCTGACCATTTAAGGCTTTTGCTCTCGGGGAGCCGACCAGCAGCCTGAAACAGACACACACACATGAATGTGGAAAGAGTCTCAAAACTGTGTGCGTACATATTTAATAAATACGAGTTTCACACGTATGTTGCGACATCTGTATCCACAGGACGCCTTTTCAAAATGGAAAATGTTCAGATCTGTGACGTAAAAATCTAATGCAATCAAAAATATTAATATCTATTCAAGTTGTGATGTGAATACAAGTGTGTGGATTGGTAAGGACATTAGTGAACACGCAAAAATTAAGCACAAATCATCTTATTTTTCATTTGTAGATCACAAAATACTCTTTTTTTTCAAATTTCTCTTCGTGCACATGCAGCTCGATCAAATGCACACCATGGATAGAGGCTCGCGCAGTGACATCTCATCTGCAAATCTAGCATTTCTTCCACTGGTGCATTACATTATCATCACACATTCCAGTCCACTGTGTCGCACAGCGGCCATATTCACGCAAAAACACACACATCCGCCGTCAATCTGATGTTCCATGTCCTCACGGCCCGACCGAGTCAAAGACCCCTTTCAAACGCCTGCTGTGGTCGATTGAACCGGGTTGTCTATCTCTCTCACACACACACACACACACACACACACACACACACACACACACACACAGAGGCTGCCTTTGTGGAGCAAAGGACAAGGGCAAATGCCACACCCGTGCCTTGGCGATCGGCATCCAGTTCCCAGGGTTTCCTGCAGAGTTAATCAAACAAGTCAAGGGCGTCATCCGTCGAACTGATGCGCCGACAACCTCTCGCTCTCTGCGTGCTCCAGGAGCTCTCTCTGGCTCGCTTTGTCCGTCCCGCCGTGAACCCCAGAGTTAATGTTGTACGGGGAGCTGTCTTCACCAGATGAGATTAAGCAAAGCCATTTTTAGCCGGAGCACAAAGCATTCTCAGATACGCACATACACACCATCTGGGAGGGTTTACAGAGACACACAGTCAGAGTGGAGAGTGAAGAGCCGACGCCTGATGTGACCAGCACGTCTGCGGAGCTAACGGCATGTGGGAGACGATTTGAAACGATTAAGATAACTTTTTCAGACAAGCGTTAATCGTCAGGGATAGTGACTTCAGCAGGCCAATAAATCTATTTATATGACACACAGAAATATCGCTTGTTAAAACTGTTCACAAAGTTTGCCGACAGTCTTACGATGCTGTCGTTATTAGATGGATTTAAAATTGATTTCACAGGAAGTTTTCTTGAAAACAAAATGCTTCAAGACGAGTCATCACAACACAAACACTCTCCTTCTGCTACGACAGACAAGTGTACGCTGTGTATCCCATTTCAACCACTGGATTGCTTTGGACTCGTTTCAAAAACCAGAGCACTATAATTTGTGTAATTATCCCACCCATCAAGTGTCCAATCCAGCCTTTATTTTAAACTACAAGGGGAGCGTGTGACACTTGACACTCAACACCACACAGCCTAAAGTCTTCACCTCGAACGTACCCAACAGAGAACGCATTTTCACACTCAGTGAGACTGTTAGGGCTCGTCAATCAAAAAGATTAAGTCTGAGGAATGATTCGTGACCGACTGCAAATCCCAGGTGGGCACATCTCCACTCTCATCATCCTCAGAGACACAGGAAGTCAGGAGAATGGACGGAAAGTGCTCTGCCAAGACGCACTGGGAAGCGAGGTCACTGGGTCTGGGGTCTCTGCTGCCGTCAATGGAGAATGGATACTGTAGCTCCTACTTCACTGTGATGCTCATTCAGAGTTTCATTCAGCTGTTTCCTTCGGGGTGAATGCAACCAACAATGGTGCAAAGACTCCAACAATGAAGTGAAAATAAAAATTATGTTACTGATTAATGGACCAAGATGGGGAGAGTCAGGGTGGACGATCACCATCTAATTAATCGTAATCACCAAACACAATATAAATTTAAAAATGGCCAGTAGATTAAAGCCAGACCTGAACTTGCCAGTGAATTTCTCCGTTTGCACCATTACAACACAATTTTGCATTAAAGGTGCACTATGTAGTTTTTGGGAAGAGAAAGCTCTTCACTGACTGATTTTTTTATGCCTGAACAAACTGAATAAAACAAACACTCTTTGTTTCCATGACTGAACAAACTGAATAAACAAACTGACAACACAATTTCATCCTGTTTTACTTTTTGTTTATATGTGGCGGACCCTGCCACCTTTCTAGCCTCAAACAATGTTCTCGGGACCTTATTTTCCTCTGAGAACAGCTTGTTTATTCAGTCACGGACAAAGTAAATATTACTGAGTTTGTATTATTACCTGATTAATATTGTAAATGTCAAAATTCTGAGTTTTAATTCCTTCTCCAAAACTACATAGTGCCCCTTTAAAGATTTTTTGGCACAGACTCCTCATTCACTATGACACTTGCTATAAGTCACGCTGCTTTGTTTACAATATGTCAGCCAAGGAAGAGTAGCGTGGATACGCTAGTCAATGAAGTAATGTGATGTAGCTGCTAACACATGATCCAACTTACACAAAGCCTTTCTGGGAATATAAATTGTGGACTAATTCCAACAGAAACATATTGTCTTGGCACTGCCATTGAAGGGTGAAGTGCTGACGTGAGGTGTCAGGGGGTAACACAGTGATAAGGCTGACCCACTGGCCCACTGACAGACACCCAGCTGTTTATCTAATCCATCACCACCAGCAGAGGAAACCCCAACACACTGGCTCAGTCTACAGGAAGCACAAAGACAAACAGACGGAGTGTGTGTTTGTGTGCGTAGTGACTCCAAAAACGTGACACACACACACTGGCAGCGACACGGGGACTCTCCCCGGGACGACAGAGCGACCAGCAGAGTGGCCAAGAGACGTCCCGCCGCGAGAGGTGAGCCGTTCTGGCTGCCAAGCCGGGGCAGAGTCGGTTGCTTGGCAACGGCGAACCTATCAAATAGAGGCGTTCGCGTCTAAATGGGTTGCAGATCCGGAGGTTCATGTCTTGCGTTACCCAACTTCTCCCCTCCATCTGTCTGCCAGGATCGAGCCCGCTGACTCCGACTGGTTGAATAACTGCTCGTGTTCGGTGCCCAGATGTAAAACTGATTTATGCTCCTCTCCACATTCTTTCAGTCATCACCTCTTCTTTTTCTTCAAGGTCTTTTCTCTCTCTCTCTCTCTCTCTCTCTCTCTTTGATGTTGGATAACCTCGAATAGCCTGAAGTGAACAGAGGGGAGGAATCTGACCCTCATACTGAAACACAGACCGTATACGCTCACACACAAAGCTGACTTTAAGGAGACACACTATGCTTTTTCTCTGTTTTTATCTCTGTGGTATGTACAGTAGGTTCCCGTGCACATAAAAAGTCTTGAAAGTTAAAGAGTCCAAACGGGAGCTCCTTTCTCCCACAGAAAAGACTGTTCCTGAAACGCCTCATCACACTATGTCACCATGTCACACATTTGCCTGATTTATTTATGTCTATATTAACCGAGAAGTGAAGCTAACTGGACGGACCCAACCGGAGATACGGTGAGCTTTGCTGGCTCAGGCAATCGTGAGCTGACCAATCAGAGCAGACTGGGTATTCGGAAGGGACATGAGCGAGAAAACTGATGAGTTTTTAATCATTAAAGCATGCAAACGTATTCCAGTAGTGACCCAAATTAAAATTACAAACTTGAAAATGTGCATAATATGTCTCCTCTAAATACTGAACTCCACAGTCTTCTTATCTCCTCTATCATTAATGGAATCTGGACACAGCTTGACACTGACATGACTATTTAAAATGCCGGCATGCCTCGCGTTCCTCTCTCTCTCACAGCAAGTCTGTGTGTCTTTACTCTTTGTGCTACATGTGATGTGACTTTATTCCCTAGAAACACACACACTTCTCCACAAGCTCCTAAACTTGCTGTAACTCTCACTCGGTCTCCTCCTCCTTCTTTGTCTCTTCATGAAATTTGTGCTTTTTATCCCCCCCCCTCCTTGATTTTATTATACAGAGAGCTCCATCTGGCAATTATGACCAACCGAGGAATGCTCGACACACTCTGACGCACACACAAACACACACCCGTCAGCTCCTGCCCTGTCCTGCAGGTACATGTAACACTCACGCCTGCAGGGCACAAAAGACACAAGGAAGATTGTCGACTAAATCAAAGTTGGTATGCATGGCTAGCGCAGGACTGTGACTCACTGTGTGCACACCCAAAGCAGTGAGGAGACACACACGGGGGGTGCACACAAGCACACACACGCCATCACGTTGACGAGATGTACGTTAAGTGAAGGAAATCACTGTCAGTCAGCACAATCTAACCCAACTCTTCTCTTCCTTTGCCTCAGGTCCTGAATGTATCCAGCAGCACCCTGAGCTCGCTGACACTCTTCCAAGTGACTGACAACGAGACAACGCCTCAGCGCTCAGCCACAGCATGCATCGGCAATCACACATCACACACACACACACACATGCATCCACAGGCAACGCATGAATACATGTGCGTACACACAAACACACAGTCCACGGTGAGAGCACATTCCACCTCGACAAAGCGCTACGAGCACCGTCACTCGAAAAACAAACTCGGATTCCTGCTCCAGCACGCACAAACACACGCTCGGACCTGTGTTTTGATGTAACACGCTGAAGATTCAAGTTCATCTCTTTCCGTGCCGATTAAGGACAAGGCTGCGTTGTAAAAGACTATGTGGGATATAATTGTACAGTATTGTGATACTGATCTGCAATTACTCACTCCGGTAATTAAGAGTAGTTTAGTCAATAAAATGTAAGACAGTGGGCAAAAATGCACATCAAAACAGTCCAAAAATTTGACCTTGTTTGTGCTTTAAAAATGACTAAAATAACCAATAGATTGTCAAATTTCTCTGCAGATCTACTCCTCCATTAAACCTCTAACTGTTTCAGTGGTTCACACCTGCACTCGTCTACATTATCGTCACTGTTATTGGTTGTTTTCCAGTTCACAGACTCTAACTGTGTCCTCTTGTATTTAATGTAACGACCTGAAGCGGGGGGGGGGGGCTCCGCGGTGACTCTGGTCTCGTGCTTATCACCATGTGTCTTTCATTTAGACACAGCCTAAAAAACTAGGGCATAAACTGCCACTGCGTGTGTGAGAGTGTGTGGAGCAGCAGTAGAAGTGTGTAAAATACGCTTAAGAACAGTGTGTAACCTCTGTGGAAAAGGTTAAAGACTCGGGGATGCTTAATAACTCCGAGCTGTAGTAGTAACACGCTGTGGTGACCCCTGTGCATTAGCTACACAAACACAAACCTCTACATCGGTGTATTGATCAGTTCCGTGTAAAAAGCCAATTAATTGCGGCACAAGTGGTTTACATTATGCTGCTGGAATATAACTACTTAATTAGATACTTGTAGGTACTTGTACTTTTCTTGGGTATTTTATTTTATGTTACTTTGAACTTCTACAACTGTTCAGCGGGAAATAACGTACTTCTAACTCTATTACATTCATTTGACAGCTATAGTTACTCGTTACTTTACCGCCAAGTAAGTTATGTTTTCGCCCGTGTTGGTTTGTCAGCAGGATTACACAAAAACCATTAAATGGATTTCCACGAGACTTGGACAGAGGATGGGTCTCTGCCCAGAATAGACGCCATTAACTTCTGATGCAGATGCGGATAAAAGGAATGGACCCAGTTTTTAGCTCACTTTCTTAAAAGCTGCACTATGTAGTTTTGGGGAAGAGACTTTAAGAGAAGGGGGAACCTTCATTGGTTGATTTTTATAATGTATAAACTGAAAAAACTAACTTTCCTTAAAGGGAAAACACAATTTAATTCTGTTTTACTGTGTTTATATTTGCAGGATTTCTTCTAAGCAGCTCTACCGCTCTAGTTTCAAACAGTATTATTACCTTATTAATACTGTAAATATTAACTTTTAAGTTTGATTTTCTTTTTCAAAACTACACAGTGCACCTTTAACATTGTGAAACAGGGTGTTTGTCAACACTTTTATTATTTTCTCAGGGAATAATGCATGAATCTTGATGAAAATGTACATTAAGGTGGCTGATATCTATGAGTGAGTACAGTTTGATGCAGATCCTCGATCTGGTGACCTTAAATTATGGTTAAACTGGTGGTTACCGGGGCTATCAAGTTCGATATTAGATTGGGATTGATCAAATTAAAGGGGGGTGTTGGGCCTTGGGCGGAGGTATGCACTCTACTAAACGACATTCAAGTTTAAAAGGGCTCGTGGTAACAATTTGTAGCATTTTACACTTTTTTTATTGGCCATAAGTGAGTAGATTGTAACGTGACAGGAACAATGAGACCTTCCCATGTTTAAGTTGTTTAACGATGCTAAACTGTTGGTTTCTTCCAGAAGGACTCAGGTTGGATATTCTGCAACTTTATGCATGTACTCGACGGCCATTTCTGAGAGTCTACGTACATTTTTAAAGGTGGACTATGTAGTTATGTGGAAGATATTTTAATCAGAAGAGAAATATCTTAATTTACTAGTTTTTTAATGCCTAAACAAACTAAATAAACAAACTCTTTGTTTTTATGACTGAATAAACAAACTGATCAACACAGTTTCATACCTCGTTTACATTTGGCGGACCCTGCCGCCTCTTCAGCTTCAAACAGTGTTCTTGAGAACTTATTGAGAACAGCTTGTTTATTCACTTACGCAAACATGTTTGTATCGTCACCTCATTCATATTGTAAATATCAAAATTCTAAGGGTGAATTTCTTCTGCAAAACTACGTAGTGCCCCTTTAATGCAGGATTGTCTCCTTAAAACAGAGCTTTTTTAAGGAATGGTATTTCCACTTTTAAAGAATCTAAATACTTCCTCCACCAACAAACACGTTCCCAGATTAAACACTTGGACTTCTCTGATCTCAGGTCAGTTAATATTCGAGCTTCACAAACCACTGACCAGCTGATGGCTGTTAGTCTTTATGCACAGTGACAAATCCCTCTGAGTCAATGCCCATAAAAGTGCCCACAGTGATTCAGTGGGATGTTTTTTTTTTCATGCCTCTGAATGCTGAGGCTCGGTCTCACCTAAAAACCTCTCTGGGGAGAAAGTCAGCAAACACAGAGTGAGAGCTAACCCTGTGAACAAAACACAGAATCTGCTGTGGAGGTCCAATAAAAACTCCCAAATCAGTAACCTGGAAGGAAAGACTGGGCAAAGATTAACACGCAGCAGGCCTATTGTTCAACTTCACGCAGGTGTTTAAGGTACCACACACTTTTAAGAAGCTGGATTAAACGTTTTGCTGAGATTTAGTGAGAAACTTTGAGCCTTGACTGGTTTAAAAACTACCTGCGACATACCTGCGCACCCTCTAGGTGGAATAAAAAATGTCTGCAGGTCTTTTGAGGAGCTTTAGAAAGTCTGTCTCACCTCCTTGCAGCAGCTCTAAGGACCCAAAATAAACCCACAGTGGCTGTGACATTTTAATTACACGCTTACACAAGTTATTTTAATGACATGAATAGCGGGTTTTGAGTTTAGCTGTCTGCAAAACTCAAAGAAATGAAGTGTGGCTCTTACACTCTCCTATCCGGGTCGAGCTGCCGGTGCATGGCGAGGGAGAAGCCGAACAGGCTGTTCGGGTCGCCGCTCCTCCGCACCACGTTCTCGCTGTCCAGGTTGAAAGCGGTCAGTCGTCCGCATCCCGACAGGAAGACGAGCAGCCACAGTCCACAGGTGATCCTGCCCGCCATGAGTGTAATAAGTCAAACACCAAACTCCTTCTAAACTGCTTGGAAGGTGAGTCCTCACCGACAAGAGGTGCAAAGTGCAAATGACTGGCTGCTGGAGGGCTGAGTGGTCCACTTTACTTACAGCTGCCCCGCCTCTCTCTCCACACACACACACACACACACACACACACACACACACACACACACACACACACACACACACACTGATACACATAAATATTGCTGACAGGGGACTAAATTTCTCCACTCACTAAAAGGGACTTCCGTCGTTTTGAAAAACAAAAACAGAGCAGAAAATATACTTTTAAGGCTTTTTAACATAATATTATTTCAAATGTGTTCCTTCAAATATTTTAAATATAATTGCCAAGTGCATCCTTCAGCGATGTTTGCCTATCAAAGAGGAGGCTGTACAGTCTGAACCCAGTCTAAGTCCCAGACTAGAGAGATTGTCTTTGTACACACACACTTGTCCAAGAAATTACTGCGATAAAGAAAGTTATTGTTGCTTCATGACCATTTAACAACACTGATTAATGATAATGTAATAGCATAATAATGCAGCCGCTCTCAGAGCAATAAACTTTTCTTAAAGGAACAGTTCACCCGAAAATGAATTTCAGTCTTTATTTACTCACCCTCCTTGCTGATGGAAGGTCCAGTGAAGTTATTTCTCATCCATTAAACATTTCTGGAGCTTCACAGCAAAACAGCCATTGCAGCATTCTCCTAAACAACTGAAGTAGATGGAGAATTGTTTTTAAAACGTGAAGAACATCTGATAGAAAACATAAAATCTGACTCCATGAAGCTCTGTCTGATGAAGATGATGAGAAGTCTCCAGAAGCCCTGAGATCTCAAATTAATTAGAAAAGGTGTTATTCACCCCCGTTTTAAGCCCATATCTTCACTGTAGCTGCTAAGCAAAAAGTGTTAGCGCACACCAGGCTCCCAGGATGAGCACTGGGCTTTGAAGTCAGTTTTTGGAGTGGCCAAAACTTGTAATTACATTGTCATGTGATGCATTGGGTCCCAAAAATACTTTTTCTCATAAACTAACGTGTGGAAAGAAGGGTTCCCCCATCAACTTCAGTTGTTAAGGAGAATGCTGAGGCGCTGTGTTGCTGTGAAGCTCCAGAAATGTTTTGTGGACTAGGAAACTTCACTTGACTTTTCATCCACATGGAGGCAAGTAGTGACATTTTATTCTTATCCTTTAAAGACACAATATGTTAGAATTTTAGTTAAAAACATTCAAAAATATAACTACAATTATGGCCAGAATGTGAGACACATTTCTGACATAATGGCATACATTTGTTGTGTTGTGAAGATAAACAGTATACTGAAGTAAACATGCTAACCACCTAGCCCCAAAAAGCTCCTGTGCTGCATGGCTAACTAGCTAACGGCCGCTACAGTTATCAGCAATTATCGCTTACTCCAGCGACATGCTGCCCTCTATTTGTTTGGAATTTAACAGGTGGTCAGTTCTTACACATTTCACCTTTAATATTTAGACTTTGGAACTTGAAAGTAAAACAATACAAAATATCCTAATTAAATAAAACAAATAACATAAAAACACAAATAAGAAATAAATAAATGTAAAACACTAAGCACCCAAGTCCTTAATGGAAGTGAAAACCCTGCTATTCTGGCACCACTTCGGCTAAAGTCTATAATGTGATCATCGCGACGGACCTAACCACGCCTCAAATTGATCTAAATTATATATTGCCAAGTATATCTTAACTGCCTTGTTAGCATCTTGTTAGCTTGCAGCAAATCAATTCTATAATCTAACCAGCTCAGTGATGCCTGAGGCTTTCTCAAAACACATTTGTAGCCATAAAATGGTGCTCGGGCTACACTGGCAGCTTCTGACAGTAGATCTGTAATCATAACACTATAATAAAGACTTCAGTCAAACTCCCTTGGAAACAGGCGTAAACAAAACATATCCTAAGTCCCACAAGAAGGAAAATATTGGCAAAATACCCGGTGACGTCTGAGTGCAATCTGCCGGCTCACAGTAAATTGTGTTTACTGTCATCCTTGGAGTTAACAAGAAGAAGCACACAGTCAATATTTCTGTAATTTTGCCAGGTGCTGGGGGATCAGTCCAGAAAATAACAGCAATACAGTGACTTCAAGTGGGAGAGATGGATGAAATAGAGATATACAGCAACAAGTGTGTTTGCTGTACAGTAGCTGGCCTTTACAAACCACAGCCCAGAAATCCCAAAGCTAGAAATTAGTCAAAATTTTGAATTACATTCTCCCTCAGATCATCCCATGTTATCGCCGCAGGGCCTGTGTGCGCTGTAATGACTCATTAGATGAGTCACAGTTCCCTCAGGAACTCCGGAGACCAGACTGGGCACAGACCGGCACATTAACACACTCCCTCACTAGATGGTTTTCAAGGCATTCCACGAGACGCTGACCCAAAGCCTGTCCTCGCAACACAGCATTTCAGCAGACAACGCAGGCTTTGTCTGCACATTGAGAAAAGAGGGCAGGCAGAGAGGGAGAGGGGGAAAGAAACTGCCCACATACAGTATAAAAGGCACAAATAATGGTGGAAGAGGGGAGCGCAGAAAGAGAAAAGGGCACTGGAGGAATGTGGTTCCTACAGGCCTGTTGTCTACATTGTGATCTCCAGTGAGGATCAGCTCTGGATATAAAACAGAAGTTTACCCTGGATCTTTTACAGTATATTAGATTTTTCAATTTAGAGATTGGAAAATAAGTTGCATTTGACATGTATTTGAACACTTTTTTGCATGACTTTATTCTATGAAAAACATCCCTTCTGGCAAAGTAGAGGAATCCCAAAATCATGTGACAATCCACACGTCGACTCTATTTTTGCACCCGTGTTGTTCTTCCTGTCCAGTTTGGACCTGTGTTGTTCCAGTTTCCAGGTACGAGCAGCAGCCAGCTGGATTTTCACCGGTGATTTATGGCTCTGTCTGCACGGGGTCAGAAACAGGAATCAGCCTTATCGCTGATAAGAACAGCCGTGTGTGAGCTTAGCTCGCCCTTGGCTTGAGTCTCTCACGTTGAACTTCCATGCCCAAAGTGTGTGAATGTGTGTGTGGTAACATATTGACACAGTGACAACAGACGGACCTCAGACATATGACACTTCCTCTTCTTCTCCCTCTCTCTCTAGTGTTCACCTCTGTAGTCAAGAAATATTCCTGTTTACGCTCATTTTATCTTTTTCAATCGTCTAACCTCAACATACATCGCACATACACGTCACCACAACCTGTCCACCTCATTATCCCCCCGTTTCTTCTTCGTCTCCTCTACAATCCTCCAGGGAAATAAAGGTCACACATCTTGTCTGCACATAAACAGACCGAAAGCCCACCGCAGCTGCAGGCGAGCATCGATCTATTGACATCCAGTCATGATTTAAGGGTAATATGTAATGACAAAGGCACACAAGATGATTTGTAGCTATCAGGGAGCTGATCAGGAATTGAATTAACTGTGGAAAAACAAAAGTAAACAGATCTCAACACTGAATAAACAAAGATGTTGTATATATTGATAAAATATTTGAGTAGAGGCTGTTAAATGAACCAGTATGAGTTGATTAGATAGATACAGATGTCTGAACTGGCTTATTGGTCATTTTATTAATGAGTCATTGCTGATTAACTCTGATTCAGGAGCTCAATGGCACACAGCCCCGATTAATCATTAGTTACGTACAAACAGTATAAGCTGCTGCTTATTTTAAAAAGTCAACGATTTTCATGATTTTACTCAAGCTTTAATAAAATCTAAAGAACATTTCCTGATAAAATGTGATAAACAGAGCACATTTCCTCAATTATCTCCACCCAGGATTAAGAACTGAGTCATGTGTGTTGCTCCGCGTAAAGCATGTTCAGTATTGCGACAGCAGAGGAGAAGAAAATCTTGCCTTGGGTGCTAAAGTAAGAGGACTGGCAGGGAAAGCAATGTTCTCTGACACACTCACACACACACAGATATCAAAAAGTCCAGCGCCTAGACTCGCCCGAGCCACAGCCCCTGTATTTGTTCTTAAAGCTGCAGCTCCAGGTACACTAAAGACACACTCACCGAGGGTGTGGCGCAGCGAGCTGAGCTGTAGGGTGTGTGTGTCTTTATGACGCTGTAGAAACACGTAGCCTTGGGATACTGATTAACACACACACACTCAAACACACACAGTTTCATAATCACATCGAACTCCAAATTCAGGCTGTTTCACAACTGCAGCACATTCATGTACTTTCCCTGCGCAACACTGATTATGTGAGCCTGTGAATGTGTTGACAGCAAATCGTCTCAGAATTTAATTATTGTTGATTCGGATCAGAGACGTCGATGAAATGTTTGTCAGCTGGAAACTAAGAATACCTTCGACAAAATCTCAGTTCTCCTTAAGGGACAGTCAGCTGGTCAGGTTTCACTGTGGTTTACAGAAGTATGCCTTAAAGCAGCGTTTACATCAAGTACTACCTCAGAAAATATGAGGCTCTCCGATTACCAGCATTATGACAGAATACAGTAGTGTAACTCTGCTCTACAGCTTGCTGTTCTGCGCCGTTTTTCTGCTAACGTAAACAAGTGCGTTGATTCTTCAGCGCTCATGCTCGGCTCACGGTCATCAACTTCAGTTTCCGCACTTCTCTCACTAATAGTCTCCCGTGTTTTTAAACTTTTCATTTTACCTAACATGCAATCACAGTTTGAGTTGAGCTCGAAACTCATCATGGATGATGTGTATGTGCATGACTACGCAGCAAAACAAAAATATTATAGGAAAAACTAAACTTTTTTAAAAATTGCATTTCACTTTAAGCATTCTAATCAAACATTCTGCAGTATTTTGGTCGTATTTACTGTATATTAACTAGAGGGAGTTTGCAAACAAGTGGTACTTGTACCTCAGTTAAGTGGCCTTAAAGAAATAGTTTTTGGAAAATACACACATTTGCTTTTTTTGCCACAAAGGATTTCATCATTCATTCAGGTAGTTAGCTTAGCTGAGCTTAGCATAAAGACTGGAAAAACTGGGGAAAAAAGCGAGCCAGGCTTTGTCCAAGTCGGTACCTAAAATATTGTTATACTTCAGTTTTTGAGTGGATCAAACAAATGAGATACAGTATGATAGTTATTGAGCTTTCACAATTAACCATTGGAATCAGTCTTGTCAACATTCATCTTTACATTACACATTACATACATGTTACACAACTGAGTGTATGTGACCAAACTAAGTCAAAACAAAGACATTTTCCTGGTCTAATGCATTTTTATGCATTCTTATCATCACGTGCAAAAGTCTGATACCCATAGAAATCACGATTTCAATGCTCTTATTTTAGAAGAGCTGTCCTCGATGAGATATCCGGTTCCCAGCTGATAGGAGAGATGATATAGAGAACATATACAGTGAGTGTGGTGAGGATGCAGAGTGTATAATGTCCTGCAAAAACAGAGATGAAGCAAGGCTATCAGTTCGCACTCCGGTGACATTCAGGGGACAAACGTCTAATTTACATTCCCCTATGTGGTAACTCTTATACACAGTATTGATTGTATTCCTCAGTAGAACTTATACTCATGGTTAAAACATAAAGACACACACACACACACACACTGGCTGTAACAGATCCTTTATCCTTGTTGATGAGTGTATTGATTACAGTCAATAAGAAGTAATTGATGTCTTCTCTTGTCCAGCAGTGCTGTAACACCCTCGGGACGATTTCCTACTGAATAAGCATTGGGTGTGTACATGAGTGTGTATATGTGTGTGTGTGAGTGTGTTGCCCAGCCCTGCCAAGAGGATGTAACATGAGCTGGCAGTAGACATGGGAGGGGTCCCAGTGTTGGTGAGTGCAGGTGTGCTTCAAAGAGATGTTATCTAACCTGAGGGAGGTGCAAAGTGAGAAACATTCACTTTCCTTCTGACAGATTCAGGGTGGCAGCAGTCGCTTGTCTCAGCTTATAGAACATAATTCTAGTCACTGTCTTTAACTAATAAGATAATGTGTCTAATTCCAGTTAATTCCACTGTATATGTATTTTGAGAGCATGGTCCAGGGGACTGGCTGGGAAAATATGGGCAGGAATTTAGATATCGCTCTCCTCATTCTTTTTAGAAAGTCAGTAAACTCTAAATTGCTCCAGTTAAGAGCCTCAGTGGCAAACAATAAAAGACTGACTGTGCTGTGTGGGTGTAAAATAAAACAAGGAGGCGCTGAAACAACATGAATGTCACCGAGTACAAGAAGTGAAAAAATGCTTGTTTGCTGTTTCTAATACATTTTTATCACCACTAAATCCAGACTGAAACACCTCAACAACTTTTGAATGGACTGCCATTCAATTTTGGATAAGAATTCATGGTTCCCAGGGGATGAATCCTGCTGACTTTTCCTCTAGCGCCAGTATGAGGCTTTCATTTGAAGCTGTAAGTGAAATATTCCAACACTTACTGGATATATCGTTGTACAGATATTCATGACCCCGCAGGATGAATTGCATAACAACTGGTGATACCTTAACTTTCAATTACCTTCCAATCAGCCTCAGCTGTACGTTGCAGTCGGTCCAAATTAGCAAATGCTAGCACGCTAACACGCAAAAATAGGATGTTGAAAATGGTAAACATTATACCTCCAAACCATCAGCATGGTAGCATTATCATTGTTAGCATGTTAGCTTGCTGATGTTAGCATGTAACGAAACGACAGAGTGAATCTCAGACGAAACATTCAAAATATTGTAATTAAAATATAGCAAATTGTATTAAAGTTATTATAAATGTTATTATAATGAAGGTGAAAAGGTCCTTGCAACAAATCTAGCTCTGCTCTCAGGAATGCACACACATTCCCTCTGTTTTTGTTCCCACACACACACACACACACACACACACACACACACACAAACGAAAACACTCCAGTGCATCCAAACTGTCCATAACTCAAAGCTGGCAGCAAAACAAAACAGTTTCCACCAGAATGAATGCACAGCTTTGGCAGTAAGAGAGCTATACATTATTGGGTAGAAAACACACACACTCATAAAGACACACACACACACACACACACACACACACACACACACACACACACATCTATGCACACACGTAAACACACACATACTTGGCTGCTCTGAACCTTTTTAATGGCACTTTGTGGATTCTGACGAGGACCTTCGAACTTTTGAGGATTGTTTTAGAAAAATGCCTCCATCATTCCACTATTCATTTTGGCACCACCGAGAGAACTTCCTTCCGTCTGTTTTTGTCCACTGCACTATACAGTCCATTCAATCACACACACACACACACACACACACACACACAGTTCAGTTGCTATTGTTGAAAATATCTATGGACTGTAGGAAGGAGCGCAGTCAAAGCAGGAAACCAAATTGTGATTTCTGACGTTCATCTACGTCTCTGTCCTCTCATTAAAACAGGACACTCTAATGTAAATATCACACATATCATACAGTTGTATAGTCTATCAATAACAATGATATCAACATTATTGATGCCATGTTAACATTGTCTGGATCCGTCTTTGTCATGGTGACGGTTTTTCAAAACAGATTGAAGAAACGAGGAGGAATTTTTCAGAGGAATAAAGAAATAAAACACTTGTCCTCCTTTCAAGCTTATCTGATCCCACCCCAATGCCTCCACCTTGCAGTGAGGCCCATACACACACACACACACACACACACACACACACACACAGCTAAAAGGATATTGCTCTGAGCTGCATAACCGGTTTTTCTGTGGTCCAAACACTGTAACAGAGGCCATTGTGCTGGGCAGTGAGCTCCAGTGTGTATTTATGTATTTGTGTGTGTGTGTGTGTGTGTGTGTGTGTGTGTGTGTGTGTGTGTGTGTGTGTGTGTGTGTTTCTGTGAATCTCAGAAAACAACAGAGGCAGACAGTCAGCATTTATCAGAGACCTTTCAGAGCTGCCTCGGGGCGCTGCATAACATCTTCTACACACACTCACAAAAAATGGCACGAATGCTCTTATTTTGGCGGTCTGCTTCAGTTGTTTAGACGCAGGGAGGGTGTCAAGGGAACAAAGAGACACACACAGAAGCCAAACAGATACAACCAGGGATCGAGGCTACACACTGGGATAACTTGGGTTCCTGCTCTGTTGTGTGGGAGCACCCGGTCACTCCCTCGAGAATATTTCCAAACGTGTTAAAAAGACAAAAGGCATTCCTCGCAGTGAAACAGTCGAGAGGTCAAAAGAGAAAGTTAAGAACCTTGTAAGTGTCAATCGAGGGGGAACCCTCCCTGCGTCAGTCTGGTGACTCGAGTTTACAGTCGTCTTCTTCTGCCACACACACACACACACAAATGCATTCTTGAGAATTAACTGTAACTTGTGACAAACGTATCGGCTATGTGGCCTCATTTGACTCAAAAACACCGCTCGTATAAGTGTGTCCAAGATCGTAAACTGCTAGATTAATTCTCTGTGCCTCGTTGTCTATTTGTACAAATGAATCAAATCTCCAAGTGGATTTTTGTCATATTCCCATACAGCATGAGATCAAATTTGATTTCAGTCACGCAAGCGGCAACATCTCGTCTTGTGCTCTAGTCCAGACTGAAACATGTCAGCCTGTTTAACCAAGATGGTAAAATGTTAGCTGATAATAACAATTTGTAGAAATTGACTCGTATTAATCACTTTCTTATTGGCTGGTTTGTAACGTGATGTGAAAAATGAGACCTTCCCCGTCTCTCTCAGTTGGATATACAAGCCGAGGGCCTCGTCTCAGTGCCTCAACAGAAGCTTACCTTAGTTTTTTTACTATTCATTAAGTGGATTTGTTCGTTTTGGACGCTTTTTGACCTGGTCCACCTCCCTACAAGAGACCAAACCTAAATTATGTTGACTGATAGCATTATTTTTCCCTCAAATTTTCTATAGATATTACAATAATATTGTTACCTTGAATTTGTTTGGCAATTATAAATGTGCACAGCTCTAACTTGACCACATAATGAGAAACAAAGAAAGTAATGCAGTGAACTAACGTAACTTTTCTCTTTCGTTTCTTATTTCCTCTTTTCGTACAGTCTCAGGATGAAGAAACCCGTAACTGTAGAAACACCAGAGGTGTTTACTGATTCAACATTACCTTGCAGCTACATGTCCTAGCACAGGTTTTGATTCCAAGGAACAATCTCAGCTGTTATTGCTTGGCCTTCGGGTGCTTTGACTAAGTCTCCGCAGAGAGGGTTACTCAGACAAATCCAGCGCATGCCATCTGTGCATGTGTCAGAGAGATCTGCCTCCACAGGTCTGAAAATGATATGTCCCTTTTTTACAGGTCACCGAGGAAACCAAGAATTCGTGCAGGTGCTCCTCGGCGAGATCCCAGGTAAGTGTGATATATCACACACATACAGGGACGTAGGTATGCACACCTGGAATGTGAGAGCGTGGGAGAAACATTACACATTATCTACTCATCCAGTAGTTACAGAACAACTGAACACGGTAGTTGTTGTTATGTTAACAGGGAGAGACGGAGGTGTCCTCACACGTTGGTCTAGTGAATGATGGCAGATGTGAAGACATCTTCAGCATCAGTGTTTTATGGTTTGGTGGATGAGTGGTGAACAGAGAACGTACACCTCTGTCACGGAATTCCAAAACAAAACTGTACAGAACAACATCTGGAAGAGGCGTTGACTAAAAAACAGCTGATAGAAAGGAAATAGATCAACACTTTATTAGATTTTAAAGGTGCAATATGTAAGAACTGGCCACCTGTCAAATTCATTCAACCTGTACAGAGGTGATTTACAGCTGCTCCAACCAGGACTGTGCAGGTTCAGGTGGGGAAAGGAAAGTTGTACATCAGGAAAGGATCAAGAGGGAGGGCAGAAACGAGGCTAGCTGATTAGCACGCTAACTTCTGTAGACGTCTCTGCAACACAATGCATAGCCGTCTCTGACATCACATCAAAATAGCTATTTATTCACATTTTGTTTAGCTAATTTTTCTGTTTTAAAAGAAAATTCTTACATATTTCACATTTAATTTATTGACTTCAGAGAATGTTGCACCAGTTTCTTTCCCCAAATGATTTGATTTTGAATAAAAATGCTCAGAAATTGTCTCTTTGAAAATATAGATAGTGAGGGACAGTCATGCTAGATAATGATGGACTTTTGAGAATGACTTTTGGGGAAAATATTGGGCTTTTGGCTCTTCAACATGTCGCCGTAAAAGTCATAACAGTTAAATATATAGTTGTGATATATTAGGTGAGTATTGGATAATTGCTGTAGTTATTGTTCATTATTCCAGTTTTTGCAGAAATGTTTCACCTGAGTCATTTTCCAATTAACTTTTGTCAGACTCAAAGATTTCACACAGACTTCTACATCTACAAGTGCTTTATTGATTACCATATGATGACACTGTTAATCTAATAATCTGCTTTGCTGGTTGAGGCGATAACAACCCACAAGGTCTCAGTTTTAGAACAATAAGAGTATTTTATCATTTCAAGGTTTAACACCAAAGAGATTCCTTGACATAAACAGGCGAGGCTCCACAGGAGATCCGCAGAGCGAGAGGAGAGAGCAGGAATGAGTCCCAACATGCAGGAAAAGAATTATAGGCAGTAGAGAGAATTCATGACCACGATCCAACACCTCACCCTGACACTCCCTGCTCCTCCCCAAATAATTGCCTCTTACCCCACCTCAACTCCCCCCTCTAACATCTTACCCTCTGCTCTTTGCCTCACTTTCTCTCATTCTCGCTGTCAAAACTCTTCTATCCTTTTTCATTTCTTATTAAATTTAATGAATGCTGGTGGGAGGTCATTAAGAGTTGTTTGTGTGACGCCTGTCCTGGTTCACTGAAAGCTCACACTCCTTCAGCCACACACACACACAACACACCCTCACGACCAAATTTGGGAGCACTGCATTGCTTCAACAAATAACCTAACCCACAATAAAGAATGTGCAATATTTCAGGTCTGCCTTTATGGTTTTAAATTCTGATTTCTGAATCATCATCATCGTTTATATTGCAACAAATCAGATTATAATATGTGAATCATTTCCTGGCAGAACATGACCAGACTACTGATAAGCGGACCCACCTTATTCGTCTGAACCTTCCTGCCCCACCCACAAACTGGCACTGGCATGAGCACAGCAACACACACACACACACACACACACACACGCTCAAGAGTACATTGGCAGGAAGTGAGAACACACCCAGTGGGCCGGAATCCAATTTCTCCTCCTGTTTTTGTCCGCACATCCTTCACTTCGGCGCGCTCTCCTCAGCTGCAGTGGCGTTAAGAAGTATCATTAAGAAAAACATCTAATTTTGAAATGATCCATGGACAGACAGACGTCGTTAGAGACTTCATAAGGCTGAGAGAGAAGTTTTTTTTAATCACTCACATGCTGCACGCTGCAATCCATCTTAACAAACCTGCAATTTGTGCTCTCATCATGGTGAGAAATCATGAGAGCAGGAGATTCATGCAGGTTTTAATTAGATGAAGTCAGTAGAGAAGGGGCCCCGTGTGATATTTGGCCTCTCAATTTCTTTATTAAATCAACCTGTAGACAAACTGGAAAAATAGCGCTCGAGGGTGCTGCTATGTCTGGAATTTACAAAACCCACAAGCAGCACTTTCGTCCAGATTTCTGACTTCAGCATGTTCAATCAATCTTTTGTACTTTGGAAACTAAGTCTGGTGATTCTCTGAAATCCCCTCTGTCAGGGAAATCACTTGATATGATAATATTTATTAATACGATGATGAATGAAAGTGAGAGTGCGAGTAGATTTTCCACAGTAATTCATTAGTGACACTTAATTGTGATTAATCTAACACTGCTGACTTCAACATAATGAGACCGGCTGACACAAACTGAGATTTTATGCTTTTTTTAGTCTTTTGAGTGTATAAATGTACATATGAGAGGCCTGCAAATCGTTCCAAGTACAATTTATTACAGTGCGTACTGCCATCTACTGGCTATACTTGGCTATGACTACAACTCACCCTCCCATGAGAATTTCACAAACATAAGTGATGCAATATCTAATCTAGGGTGCACAATATCTCCTGAACACGAGCTACAGAGCTTGTGTGCCCCATACTAAGGACACTGAGGTTATGTCCTCTGTGATTTTAATGGGATTCTGGAGGTTTAAGACCGATTCAAATATAATTTTAGATTTTTAAATGTGATGGTTTTCATGTAAAGGATTTCTATAACACGTTGACTGAGACGTTAACGTTGACTTTGAAACAGCATTCAGACATTGGTGAAGTAAATATGAATATTACAGAAAATGTTTTGAACAGTTAAATGAATACACAAAATAAATATATGGTAAAAGTTTTGTAATTTTATTAAATAGTCTAGACATTTTACAGTGTTTGGTTGGTGGTAAGTCTAAGGCTAAGAGAGTGTCCGTGCTACTCCTATTCAACATTAACTGTAAAAAAAATTCACATAACTCACATGGGCTCTGTTGAACTACCAGACAAATCTTTAAAAAAAAAAAGCTTGGCTACACTTGTCAGTTGCTAAAGTGCTTACACTAACAATGTAAAAACGGAGACCCGCATTTTAAGAAGATGAGCTAGCAGCCACTTTTTCTCTGAAAATGCTTCAGTCAAGAGTGGAAGAAAAAAACCTTAGTCACAGCTGACTAAGGTCAACAGGTAGATAATGTATGTGTAATCCCTACTTAATAATTTAAAGTAAAAATAAAGTAAAATGTATTTTATGTCCTTTTATACACCTTAAAGCTAGACAAGGCACACTCTCCTGAAATGTAACCACCGTTCAGGTTCCTGGTTGACATTAAGAGATTTTATTACAGTCGATGTCACTTATTGCTCTCGTCTGGCAGCGCGGTGAGAATTTCCACTCCGTCAGATGTGATGACGACCGTGTGTTCAAACTGAGCCGACCTGCATTCATGTAAATTAAAATAAAACACACATCGAGGATTTTAAAGGAATAATTCAAGATTTCCAGGAAGCCACTTAAGCAGGAAAAAAAGGGATTTTGCTACTATAACAGCTACAAACACACAGCTAAATATATTTTTGGTTGTCCTCCACCTACCTTTTATCATCTGCAGACACTGCGGTCCACTTGTCCTTCAGTATTTTAAACTCTACAGACCCCTCCATCAGTATGGGCTCTACAAATCAACAGACAATATTAACATCATCCTCAAACACAGTGACATCTTCAAGTGCGTGCAGAAATTGTAAAAGGTAACTCACCTATCGTGAAAGCCATCCCTTCATCCATGGTCATGTCATTGTCATTAGCTACAAATAAAGAGAAAATTAGTTTCTGTTATTAACAATAAAAAAAGACCTTTTGGCATCATGGGCATGTTTTTTATATCCTTGCCTCATAAAATAAAAATGACCCAATGAGACACCCTTTTAGTCCTATTTAGAACATGGGGTAGTGTTGCATTGAGCCTCTTGTGGTCAAACATGAGTATTACAATAACAAATAATTAGGAAAGTGATAACTGACAAAAAGAATTATAATTATCCAGGCAAAACCTTTTTTTCAGCCGCTCTTAAGCACAAAACAATTTAAATCAGACTTCAAAAATTAATGACCAGATTTTGTACATCACGTATAAAAGCACACAAACACATGTGAGACATATAAAAGTAGGTTCTAGTGTTGAACTCTTCGTCTCAGACTTTCACACAGGCGTTTGCCACATCATCCGAGCACAGACCCAAACCTACCATGGTGCCAGATCTCAGGGTAGCAGTGAAAGTAGGAGCCTATTCCGTGCCCGATGAAATAAGGGCACACTTGGAAGCCACTGGCATGGGCTATTTCACTGCCAACAGGACACAAAAAATATTATTTAGAAAACATTGTGACTATACGGTACGTGTGTGAATTCACTGTGTGTGTACCTGATAGTATTTCCTATAACACAGAGCTGTGCACCCGGCTTGCAGGCAGCGATGGCCTCGTCTCTGCATCGCCTGGCTGTCTCCACCAACCGCCGCCCAGCCTCATCCACCTCGCCAACCAGGAAGGTTTCTGAGGTGTCACCGTGGTAACCGTCCAAATACACCTATCGCGACAAGGCAGAGGTGAGTGATGAGAGCGGTGTTGTGATATCTTTGAGTTTGTTTGAGTGCGTCTGTTAAGGCATCGACTCACAGTGACATCAATGTTGATGATATCTCCGTCTAGAAGCTGTCGACTGCAGGACACAGGTAAAAAATGAATGTTGTTGACAGAGATTCCCTTATATTTATAAGATTATTTAATGTAAGACTTTTTTACTATAATACAATTCATACTGGACGTCCTCATAGCACCCCACCTTTGAAATATACAGTATATGTCTACAGGTTGTACATTCATTGAAGAACAAGAAACATTGTCCAGTATGAGTTCTGAAATGAGAGAGACTCACTTTGGTGTTTGGACACAAATTTCCATACTTCATTGTTCAAAATGTCCATAAAAAGTCCTAAATTTAAAGATTCGAGTTACAAACATTCATTTAAATGTGATTAAAGGTGCATTACTTTTAAGCTTAAAACATAATTTTCTCACTGGTAGCATCTCATTTTGCATGAAAACAAAAGAAATGTTAAAAAAATATATATATTTTAGCCTGATGTTGATATTAAAATGCAGTTCCCACTGAGGGCACTAGGTGTCACTATATGTATGGATTTCTTGAGCTTTGTACAAGGCCCAGCATCGTTCCTCTCATTAGAAATAAGTGTGATCTAAATGCCGTGAATCGACGTCCTGCCTGTTTACCTGTCAGGTATGCCATGACAGACCACGTTGTTCACAGATGTACAGACTGACTTGGGGAATCCTCCGTATCTGAGAGGGGATGGGTAGGCGTTGTGCTTGATTGTCTCCTGGTGCACAATGAAGTCTATTTCATCTGTTGTCATACCAACCTGGAAGAGACAGAGGTCATATTATTGTTACGTTGTTTTTCACGATATAGAAACACACATATTACTTGTCGTGAGTAGGTGCTTACCTTCAGACTGCCTCCAGCTAATAGAAGAACATGTCTGGCCAGCTGACATGCTCTGGCAAGGCCTTCGATCTGCTCTTGACCTTTGATCTCTATATAGTCGGGCCATTCTGGGACCAGTCTAGTGTCTACATAGTCAGGCCGCACAATGTGCTACGAAAAGGAAAGACAGGATACAGAAGGTGGGTCATATTGTTGTCCCAAGGAGACAGAGACCAAACTGCAATAAAAATCATACTCGGTAGGAGCTGACTCGCCTGAAAAGGGCTCGTAAAATTTCAAGTGTGTACATTTTAGGAAGGTTCTTATCATATCAGGGTTCTGACATAGCAAAGATTTTAAGTACCCCAAGATAAAAGAAGGTAAAACCTCAAACTACAAGTCAACCATTAATGTTACTTCTATTTTCTATATCTAATCAGAATACTGCTTAGCACTGTGGCATTATGGGAATACAAGGCTCTGTACCTTGGGTACTGCATAGGCAGGCCTAACAGTAGCCGGGCGAACTACATTGTGAGAACTTTTCCACTTCCTCCAGAAGAAACGCCGATGCTGCTGACACAGGAGGGCTGTGGGGGGTCCGAAGTTTCTTTGACAACAAAGTCTCTGCAGGAGAACACCCAGTCCTGGAGGAAAATAAAGCAACACCATGAGGAGAACGCCTTCTCTGACAATGCTTTTATTAGACCAACTGGCGGAGAGGCAGTACTTTCTGGGATACCTCCCCACCAGTGCTCTGTGGATCTTCAGGGTATTGCGTGAGCCACAGCAGAAAACCAATATTAAAAAAAAATATATATGAAAAATATTTAGAGATGTAAAATGTAAAAACAAGAGGTGTGTCTCGTGCAGCCAGTAGAGTACTAGCTCAATAGCTTCCAGGTCATGTGATCAATTGACTCAAAATCAGTGTGGGATCATAGTACTCCACTGGCTGTATGAGATACACCTCTTGTTTTTACATTTTAAATCTCTAAATATTTTAAATTAAATATTTATATGTAAATATTAGCATTTTAGCTCAATAGCTTCTCAATAGCTTTAAACACAATATCTCTGCTTTAAATAGCCCACATTTTTATTTTGAAAACAGGAAGTCGGTACACGCTGTAGCCGTCTTCTATCGCCGTGTGTTTACTGTAAAGTCTGCAATACGGGTGCACTTGAAATGTTGGAGCGGCTTGCTCGGATCGCAGTGTACCCGGAGCGAAGAAGAGGTTTAACCGGAGCGAATGTCTGTCGAATATCCAACTTAAAACTAACTTCACTGCGGTAGTTAACCGCATCAGCTGGCCTTTTAGCTTCGGCTAACTCGCTAAAGCTGATAATACACTGACTGTGTCGTGTGTGTATTTTATCTGTCCATCAACACCTTATCCACTCCAGTAATCAAGTCACTTAGACTCGACACTGTTGGGTGTGAATTGAGTCTATAAACGAGCCCAAGGACGCCCAGCTTCGCTAACATTACAACAAAGTTAGCTGTTAGGTTAGGCTAAGTAGCAAGCTAACACCAGCAAGCAAACACCCCGCAGCTCTACAAACAAACTATCATGTCGTGTTTTAACGTGTTTGTTGAACGAGTCGTGTATTTTGTTCGTTATTAGAGCGAGCGGTCAAAGCAGTCATCAGTGCCCCGCGGCTTCTCGAGTACGGACAGTGTCTGAGCTCAGTACCTGATCTCGTAACGAATCCTGCAGAACAGGGCGCCGCCATGTTTGTCTACTGGTGGTCACGTGGTGCGGGAGTCACGTGATGCGTAAAAACAAAACAAATATATTTAAGGGAGAAAACTAAGAAACTCATCTTTTGGGTCTCCTTGATGAAAAAGACAGGCAGATTTTAGAGATCTAACAGATTAAATAAGTAAATGAGATTAAAAATAAACAATGAAAACAGTGAGGTGTGTTTTTTTGCTTTAACATTTGCTAACAAGGGGCTGAATTTCTTCCTTTTCTCATATGTTATTGTTTTCATACATCCCATCTCATACATGAATATTTTAAAGCAAAAATCCCCAGACGTTTTTTTTGTTTTTGGCTTTCAGGTCATTTGAGCCATCAGCCTGATCCCGTCTGGACACGTAGCATTCTTTGCATCATCTTCCTCAGCTCGTTTCTCACCTGGACAGTGGAGAGGGACAGATTGGAGCAGGGGGCCTGAGGGTCGGGTGAGGAAGGTGGTGGAATGTCAGGGGGGGGCAGTGGGGGTGTCTGCAAGTGGAATGCAGTGGAAAGGTAGGTAGATGTGATAATGGGGCAGTAAACATGGAGGGTAGAAGAGCTTGGGGGCCAGCAGAGATGACTGGGCTGGGGGAGGGGTGGGTGTCTGGTCAAACCTATTGAAGAATAGGTTCAGGTCGTTCACTTACTTCTGATCAAGAGTCTGTTTTCCTCTGCCCTGAGATGGTTTTAAGGCTTTTCCAGACTCCACTGACGTTGCTCTGCTGCAGCTGGTCCTCCATCTTCCTCCTGTAGCTGTCGTTCCCCTCTCAGATCTCACCTCACAGCCTCCAGCTCCTCCTTGTTGCCTGACCTAAAGGCCCTCATTTTCTCCTTAAGGAGAGCCTTGATTTCAGGATTAATCCAGGGTTTGTTGTTTGTTGTTACACTGGATGAAACTGAGTCAGTATGGATGTCTCGGGAAAGAATGTCTGTCCAATATTCAACCTAAAACTAACTTCACCTCAGTCTTGTCACCCTCCTGCAATGCAGTAAAGAGTTTAAAACAGCTTAACAACCATTCACATCTGGGCTCACCTAGCCGTTAAATACCACATGAAGGAATGTTGGGTCAACAACCCAAAATTGGCCCTAACAAGTCTAAAACTCAGAGCTCACATGTGTCCTTAACGATTCTGTAAGGAGACTCCCTCCAGGTAGTTGAAACTGAAGAAGCTTGAGAGGTGAAAAATCTTCAAGAAACTGAAACAAGTCCAGTTGCCTATGATATAAGCACTTAGAATAACCATAACCTGGATGACTGAGAACCTTTATATCAACAATATTAACAATGAATTGAAGACAAATTAAGACTGCTCAAACTATGTCTGCTAGAATTGAGTCACACCCTTTAAATATTGTAATTTATGTGATTATTATTGAAAAACTTACGCTTTCATTCTTGATTCAATTATTGAGTGTATGATTACTGACTTAAAGCATTGTTCATACTGCAGATGTAGGCAACAGCATGGGAAAATGAATGGGATGGTTTTCAGTCTTTTAAGCCTGGTGCAGGTGGAGGAATTTTAATTCCCGCCCTCTGAAACCATAAATACCACTGAACAAAAATAGAACATCACCTCAAACTACAATTGTTAAACAAATTTACACAACACAGGCCACCGCTGGTGCTGTGCTGTAGTGCAGGTAGTGGCGGTGCTGTAATAGGTCACTGCCTTATCAGTGACAACAAACACTGGTGGTATCTCATATAGACACTTTACCAAGGTCAGCGAGATAAGCTATCAGCCCATTCAGTAGACAAAAAGTGAGACCATTTCTCAGTACAAAAATAAACAATTGCTACATCTGCTGGATGTTGGAACAAAGCCAGTGTGGATTGAGAGACAGAGCTCAGATAAATAAAAAAAGAAGTGTCAGTTGACAAAACAGGCCCTGTTCACAGCTGACATGTTGACTCGTCATAACGGTGAAACCACACGTGCAACTAATAACATGAATAACAGCTTTTAAAGTGCCACAAAAAGCCACGCAAGTGAGTGTGACGGTGAGCTTTCATGAACTTAGTAGTTATATCTACATTATTGATGATTATTTATGAAAAAAATCATTGTGTTAATATTTTATGAAAGAACCAATTGTCACCAATGTTGTCGCAACAGAGAGGGTATTTTATTCTCCTAGTTGTAGCACTGATGAAGTGCTATATCTGAGGAGATTTTAAAAAATCGAGATGTATATGGTATATCGAGATGTAGCCCATCAGAGATTCAGATTCACCTGCCTCTTGTTTTCAATGCCTAGAGCGAATCTTAGTAAACACGCCCTGATGCGTCTGTGGAATGTGCCACAACATTTGTCTGACAGCTGTAATTACTGGGTGCTTTTCAGGTTATAGTTCTCAGCTCCCTCCTGTGTAGTGAAAACCACGTATACACCGATCAGCCACAACATTAAAACCACTGACAGGTGACGTGAATAACATCGATCATCTCATCACAATGCGATGTTCTGCTGGGAAACCTTGGGTGCTGGCATTCATGTGAATGCCACTTGACACGCACCACCCATCCAAACACTGTTGTGGACCAAATGTACCCCCTCACCCGATGGCAGTGGCCCCCCAGCAGGACAATGTGCCCTGACACACCACAAACACTGCTCAGGAACAGCTCGAGGAACACAATAAAGGGCAAACTAAAACAAATGATGACCTTGTAGAACATGATGCACAGCTGTAGATTAAACCACTGAACAGTATGAAAAGTAGTTAGATGTAGCAGAATTTTAAACATCTACAGCAGTACCTACACATTATGCAGCAGTAAAACACACGCCAGGGGCATTTTACTGCACAGTGAGTATATTTACTGTAACTACATCTAGCTTGTTGTGTCTCCAGACTTTTCTGCTGAGGGTGGTGATAGTGGGTCACTGACTTTTGCAGTGTTGGCATTAAGTACAAGTACGCCCAAACATTTGTTCTACCATTTCTGTTTCCACCACTCCTACCTCCTTTTGAGGCATGTCAATTCTCGTTAATGGAATATACTTTGTAACATGCTTTTCATTTTATTAAGCTTATTTGTCAAACTAATTTAACTTTTTGTTTTGTTTTCACATGTCCACTGCGGTTTCTCACATTCCTGTTAAATTTTAACTTGAAAGATAAATAGAACTACCAATCACAACACAACCGGCACCTTAATACAAAGCTTCCATGAAGAAGTTGAACCCTCGAAGGTGGTTATATACAAAGGAAACAATGCACATTCAAAAATAAAGACACAGTATTAAATACCAACAAAATTAAAATAAATAAGTAAATAAATAAATAATCTCTTGTGATGCTGGACATTAAAAACTGTTAAATTGACCTGTTCAAGTGCTGTTTTTAAAATGTTTCATAAAGGAAAGTCAAACCAGTTGATCAAACCCTAAGTTCCGCCTCTGACGACGCAGATAGCCAATCAGAGTTCAGGATGAATCGGTGGCAGCTTGGGTGGCCAATCAGACTTCAGGGGTGGCCCGCGGCACCCTCCCCCACCTCGGTTACGCCCCTGCGTCTAACAGATGATGCAGGACTTTTATTTTGTAGAATAGTACATACTAGTCGTGTGTGTGTGTGAGGGGGTAGTGAGTGCACGCGCGCGTTACGTATGGGGAATACAGTTCCTTCATCGCGACATAACCTCATATATTATTACTCTCTTGTAATTTGATGAATGAAATAAACTGACTGAATTACATTTGTATTCGTTTATTTCAGCGGACTGTATTTTTATTTATTTATTTCGGCCTTTTGTTTTGAAAGGCTGCTCGGTTTCGTTTTCGTGTCCTCCTGGCTCTACTACACGTCCGATGGCGTGCGCTGCGCCCCTGCTCGCGCACTGTACGTGACGTCAAACCAGCATGGCGGTCAAGGTGACTTCGGCATCGCTCTCGTAGCGATTTTCAAACCTCTTTTTGCGCATATCTGCATGCCTTCCGCTCGTTTTCTCGTGTGGGACTTGTGCCAGATAGACTGCGCGGGGCTGTCCGGGCAGGGTGCCTCGGATGCGGGGCGGTCTGAGGCTGTAGCATCCCTGGGCTAGCCGCCGCCCGGCTGGCCTTGATGAGACATCCACTGCCTCAAAGTTAGCTAGATAACGCTACACCGCTATCGGACTGCTAACGCTGCCGTGATACAAAACCAGCGACTCTAGCTGAAGTCGCATCTTTCCGCGGCGTCTGTCTCTGTCACTTCGCCCTCGTCCTCTCGTTGTTTAGCCGTTTCAGATCGTAACATGTCATTGCCACGGTTTGTGTCCTCTTCCTGTGTGTGTGTGTGTGGTTTGTGCTTGCTAGCCGGCTACCCAGTTGTAACCTTACTTTAAGCTAATCTATAGGTTTAGCTTTGTTTTGTAGTCCACAGTTTAGGCTGCCTGTCTAAACTTGTTCGACGTGATGTTTAGCCAAGGTGCAGTCGTGAAGCCGTGATGTAGGTTGTGTCAGGTCGCAGCTGGCTGTGTCTCCTTCACAGCAGCAGTCGGTGTTTCAAGGAGACTTGAATACCCAAAGTAGTTTGCTTGTTTTGCTTCGTGTTACTCGAATAAACTCGCTTTAGCTAGCGGCTGTTTTTGTTCATTTGTCAAACGCAACCTTCGCATCGTGTCATAACGCTGTTTTTACTGTGTATTGTTTTTAGGTGCAATCTACCAAACGTGGGGACCCGAGTGAGCTGAAATCAATCTTCCAGAAGGTAATGTTTGATTTAATCCTGACACAGTCAGATTCTTGTGTTTCTTTAGTAAAGCTCAGTGTTAGGCATACTGTATCTTCTACATATCCGTGTAAACAGCTGGTTGTAGAAAGCAGCTCGCCCAGACTGTCTCAGCTTGGTGAATGAGCTTGTAGGTTTGTCATGAGGTTTGAATTACAGCATTAGCCACAGTTAAAGGTCCAGCACAGGCTGCTGCTGCTGCTGCATTAAAAACACAAATGACTGTATCTGAGTGGCTTGATGGTGGTGAACGTATTCATCAGTTTGCCTCACGTTACTGTCGAAGCTTTAACATAATGTTAGTCAGTGTTTGTTGACTCAGCAGCAGCTGATGGTTGTTTTAAATTCAGCTGTGTGAGAGAAGTGTTTAACATCTGCTTTTCTCCGTCTCTGCTTTGATCATCATGTCATGTAGAGGGAAAGAGTTGGTCTGCTTTATAGGGAATATGAGCATATTGCCTTTTTATAAGTCAGGGTAGCCGCAGACATTTAATTTGAAGGTCCAGGTTTAAAGTCCCTGATAAGGCTGAATTGTCAGCCGCAAAAGCGGTACGGCCCTTTTATGTCCATGAGATGACCATGAGATGTGCATGAGTGACCGCAATAAAACAGGATTTGGTTAACCTTCACCTTTCTACACTGTTTACTTGCGTGCTGAGTGAGTGACCCGCTGTGTGATTGTCGTGTGGGCCAGCACTGATGTGCATAGGTCAGATAGCTTAGAAGCTAAAACTATAAACATCAGTGCACGTGTGCGTGGTCCTGCGTGTTAAAGTATGGGCTGGTGTCATTCTGCCATGTCACTCCTACACTGCAGGACCAGTGACCTTGGTTGTTCAGTTGCAGCATGAATCCCCAGCACAGCTAGGGAGCTTTGATGGTTAACAGAGCTGTTGTTTTTGTTGTTGTTTAGTGTATTATTTGTTGTTTTCGCTCCTCAGTATGCCAGTATAACGGACAAGGATGGAGAGAGGTTCATGACCCCGGGAGACTTTGTCCAGAGGTATCTAGGACTACACACGCAGATCCACCACAACCCCAAAACTGTACAGCTCATCGCTGCTGTGGCTGACACCACAAAGGACGGGTACGTAATGAAACACAGCTTATCATCAGTAATTGACAGTTTATTAAGCCATGTCTGATCAATGCTTCCAGTCATGGCCACTTACAGATAAGATAAAACTCCCAGTGGCACCCGTCTCCCTGACTGCTCGCTTATGAGGCAATGGGAGCTATTCTAGTCTTAGTCAAAGAAAGGTCAGCATTGATGTTTGTAGACTTTTGTTTCAAACATTCCAGACAAGTCTGTCAGGCTTTTGTGTAGGTTGTACCTAGAACGACTACCATAACAATCACACTAGTGCTGAAACAGTCCGAAGCAAATTTCATTCATTCATTATTTTGTGACGGAAAATCACAAAACTTTTTTACCAGAGTAAAACTGGCTTCCAGCCAGGCTGAGCCAGCAAGGTTGGCTAGCAATTTTGCCAGAGTTGACACAGCCAACTTCCTGTTAATGCTGACTTGACATTGATAAATATTGGCTCAGTTAATATTAGAATTTACAGTTAGGTTAGCTAACTCACCGGGGCATTAATAGTAGTGTAGTGGTGCAAGTTTGCTTTCTTCCCACTTAATCTTTAGCCACAGGTCGTCGCTCAGTCTCTTTTTACTGCACCATGTTTTTCCTTTTTTGCCAAACAAAAGCATTCACGTTGTCACTGACTTTATATTTGTATTTGTGAATTAATTTAACTGTTCCTGTTCTTTGCACGTGTTTAACAATCTGTTTTCCCCTCTCTTCCACCACTTGCACACCGACAACTGCAGGCTCATCTCGTTCCAGGAGTTTCTTGCATTCGAATCAGTGTTGTGTGCACCCGACGCTCTCTTCATAGTAGCCTTCCAGCTGTTTGACAAGACCGGAACTGGAGCCATTTCGTTCGGTACGACCCAGTTTTTCTGTATTCTTGCATGAGCTTTGATTTCAGTTTGCATTATTTCAATGAAAACAAAGTATGACGATATAAATACAGCACGTTACTATCCATTTTTTAAGGAAATCCTCCAGTTTCATTGAAGTACAGTGAAGCCCTCCCCTGATGTGTTTGTGTGCTGCGTCATCAAAGCGGTGCAGTGTGCAGAAAGAATTTGCTAATATGACATAGTTAACCAGATTACTCTACGTCTAAGTCATTACACATGGATCGACTTACATAACCACTCATGCACTGTTTGAATCCAACTTGAGCTTTCTTTCTTATGTCACACAAACAAAGCTTTATGTTATGTCATTTGTCAGGAAGTTTGATTACTGATCCTTTATTAAGAAACGTGTTTGTATTTGTGCTGCAGAGAATGTGCGGGACATCTTCAGCCAGACCACAGTGCACCACCACATTCCCTTCAACTGGGACTGCGAGTTCATCCGTCTGCACTTTGGGCACGACGGCAAGAAAGACCTCAGCTACCTCGAGTTCACCCAGTTCCTGCAGGTACGCTACGCTGGCTATATACGGACACCCACTGATCAGTGTCAAGTTTTTCGCTTCGTCTTTGAGGCGACTATATTTACACTCAGCATTCTGTTTTTAGGAGCTGCAGTTGGAGCACGCACGCCAGGCGTTCGCCCAAAAGGACAAAGGGAAGAATGGCGTCATCTCCTCCATGGACTTCAGTGACATTATGGCCACCATCAGACACCACGTGCTCACACCGTTTGTGGAGGAGAACCTTGTCTCAGTGAGTGTCGGAGAGCTAACTGACAGAAAAAGCACTGATGGTCCAAAAATAATTTTCATAGCTGGAAGCTCCCTCATTTCAGTTCGTACTAGGCTGTGACATCTCCCACTTTTCGGAGTAGCAAATTTTTAATAGTTCATGTCAAACTGGGACAAAAGGTTTTTCATGTGCCCCAGAAAATGACAAACAATACTTTATATTTTGATCACTTGCAAGTGGCAATATAACTCACTCTGAGCTGTGGGGTTATGAAAATATACACACTCAACAGAAGTAAATCCTCATCCGCTTCCAGTCTGGGGTTATTAGCCTCACAGGACAATACTGGCCACTTTCACCTTGGGCCTTTCTATTTTGAATAATCTTTTAAGCTTTGCTCAGGCTCTGCCAAGCCCAGCTCTCTTGTGTTTGACATTTTCTACACATTCCTACTTTAATTTTGGACCCTTCTTGACAGAGCTAAAAGTGGTTTTATCCTGATTTCCCTTCTAGCCATATACATGGTTGTAGCCATATACTGTTTCCTAGGTATATTTGGATTGAGATTTTCTAAAGTGGTCATCCTACAATGAAAACACTGTACCTTTGCAACCCTACACACAGTTAGAAACCCTGCATTGTAGGATTTGCATTAGAGGAATACATTTTATGTGCAGTTTACATCTTTTTGGGTGATATATTTCCTGTCAGAGTTTTGTTATTTAGTTTATTTATGCATAAAATTAAGAAAAAGTCAATCAAGATCTTTCTCTGATGATACTGCACCTTTTGATATAAAAAAGACAAACTTAATTTTGGTCAGATCAGTACCTTTGCTTTTTCTCTTCCAGGCTGCAGGTGGCAGCACCTCACACATGGTCAGCTTCTCGTACTTCAATGCCTTCAACTCCCTCCTGAACAACATGGAGCTGATCCGCAAGATCTACAGCACACTGGCCGGCACACGGAAGGACACGCTCGTGACCAAAGGTGCTCCGATTGTTACTTCACCGTGATGTCGTATCTTTCAGCTGAAATGCTTCATGAGTGTGTCATTAATGTCAGTGTTATCATAAAAGGTAACTTTCTTTTTATCTCTTTCTCGCTGCAGAGGAGTTTGTTCATGCCGCCAACAAGTTTGGTCAAATCACTCCCATGGAAATTGACATCCTGTACCAGCTGTCAGGCCTGCACTCCCCCTCTGGGTAAACACTCACACTGCAACTCTGTTAAATCCTGTGATAGTCAGTCCTCTAATTCACCTCCGTATTCTTTGTGGATATTTACTAGAAGATATAATGATCTGGTGTGATGACGGGGATGTAAATAATGGGGAAATTAACATCTGGTTTTTTTTTAGGCGCCTGAATCTTAGTGACATTGACAGGATAGCTCCATTAGAGGAAGGATGTCTGCCCCATCACCTGGCTGAAACCCAAAAACAGGTAGGATGTTCTGTGTGTGCAACTCTTTATCCATACACAAATCAGCAAATATACTATATAGCACATTCTATAAATTTACGTAATTGTTTTCTTAATATTAATTCACCATGTTCCCGTGTGTGTTCTCCTATCAGACCCATGGGGACCCTTCCAGGTCCGTGTTGCTCCAGGTTGCAGAGTCGGCCTACAGGTTCACCCTGGGCTCTATTGCTGGAGGTGAGTTATCCTACAGCCAAAGACAGAAGGCTGTCTGAAAATGCAGCAGCAACTGACATATCTAATTTAAGGCGTGGTATTTATTCATATTTTTGCGTGTGTGTGTTCACAAAGCTACGGGAGCGACGGCCGTGTACCCCATCGACTTGGTGAAGACTCGTATGCAGAACCAGAGGTCCACGGGATCCTTCGTTGGAGAGCTGATGTACAAGAACAGCTTTGACTGTGCTAAGAAGGTGCTTCGTTACGAGGGCTTCTTCGGCTTCTATAGAGGTAGGCCTGTCGTACTCCTGTCTGTCCTGTTATACTAATGAAATTAGATTCTACCGTCACTCAATCCCCCATGCTCTCCAACAGGTCTGGTTCCTCAGCTTATAGGTGTGGCACCTGAGAAGGCTATCAAACTCACAGTAAGTACACAACACATAATAATCTGCCGCCTTCTAGTTGCTTTGTTTGCACACTTGTTACAGTGGTAATAATGGGTTTACACAGGAGTAAACTGCATGTTGAGAAAATCACACACAAAGCAAATCAGTGAAAAAGTCTCCATCAGATTAAAAATACAGTAAGAAAAAGCTTGAAATCAATTTAAAAGTACAATTTTACAGGATAAAAGTCATCAACTTTACCAATTGTATGGCAGATTTACAAAAGCAAGATGACACTGACTGACTTTGGTCTCATGCCCGCTCTGCGTTTGTGTCCAACAGATGAATGACTTTGTAAGAGACAAGTTCACCGACAAAGACGACAATATTCCTTTCCTCGCTGAGGTTCTCGCCGGTGGCTGTGTAAGTGTCAGGTCCATAACTCTTTTGTATCTCGCTTAATCTGTTTGTGAATGTATAGAAGAACTCGAGGCTTGATAAAAATGCAGATTTACCACCGTTAGGTAAATGTGCCTCCCTCGTTGTATGTTGTGCATGGAGTCTGTTTATCGGTTGTATTAACGTGCTTGCAGAGTTCCAAATGACATTACTAACAGTGGACTGCAACGCTGATTGCATCCAGAGTTAAATTGTCATTGTCCAACGCAACATGTTTTGTTTTCTGTTTTTGTTTTTTGATAGCGTTGTTCATCCTTACACACTTTGGCCCAGCACGTCTTACCGTCCGGGGAAATGGCAAAGTAAATGATTGATCAGGATTTAATTTTTTACTATTGACACCTGTAATGAATAAAGACTTGTCTCCCATCCCTCAGCTGCGTACATGTGAGATGCAGAAGCACTGATTTATTTGGTCTTTGATTTTATTGTGTGACTAAGCTCCTCTTCTTCTCATTCATCCAGGCTGGAGGCTCTCAGGTGATCTTCACCAACCCCCTGGAGATTGTGAAGATTCGCCTGCAGGTGGCGGGCGAGATCACCACTGGACCTCGAGTCAGCGCGGTCAGCGTGGTCCGTGACCTGGGCTTCTTCGGCCTCTACAAGGTAACTTGCCTTTGATCGAGTATTCATGCACTCGTTCTCTTTGCCTTGCTCTTCTTCTTCTTCGTCTCATACAACTGTCTGCTCCCTCTGTGTCTCACCAGGGTGCTAAAGCATGTTTCCTGAGAGACATCCCCTTCTCAGCCATCTATTTCCCGGCGTATGCTCACCTCAAGTCCCAGTTTGCTGACGAACAAGGCAGGCTGGGAGCTCTGCAGCTTCTCACTGCTGGAGCGATTGCAGGTAACCTGAGATTATGACGCAGAACAGCGTGTTCTGAATGTGCTCATTCAGAACACTGTATTATATGAAGTATTGCATAAGAGAAATGCATACCATTCAACTGAACCCATGGCTGTGAGCTGAATCATTAAATGCCAATAAACAAGCTGGTTATAAATTCTTACTGACCTCCCCTTAAAGTTGCTACAAGGAACCTTCATTTTCTGTTGATTCTGGCGGCCTCTGGGGGCGAAGCGACACAAATACACTTTGTTTTACCCCTCAGTTCATCCTCAGCCCTCCGTAAACAGCATAAAAAAATAGTTTATATTTCATACTTGTCTGACCCGATGACAGGCATTAAGAATAACGACAGTCTTGTTGCTGATGGTCTCGTTTGGTTATGTAGGTTCTATAAAGAGATCAATATCAACTCTTGTATAAGGCATAGACGTAACTCTGACTTCTTCCATTTCCCAGGTATCCCTGCTGCCTCCCTCGTGACGCCTGCCGATGTCATCAAGACGCGTCTGCAAGTTGCAGCGAGGGCGGGACAAACCACGTACAATGGAGTCATCGACTGCTTCAGGAAGATCATGAGAGAGGAAGGGTTCAGGGCTTTGTGGAAGGGAGCTGGAGGTGTGTGTTGTGTACAGCAGGATGCAGAGACACCGCGCATCTCAGGTTGTTTTTGTAAGCAAGAAATATTGAATTTTGTCTCCCTCTCTTTCCTCCAGCTCGTATGTGCCGGTCTTCTCCCCAGTTTGGTGTGACTCTGGTGACTTATGAGCTCTTACAGCGGTGGTTCTACGTTGACTTTGGAGGACAGTAAGTTGACTTTTCTTTACTGTATTTTTTTTAAAAGGAGAGTGAGCAGTTAAATCACTTTTGTCATGTTTTTTTAAAATAGATTTAGTCAACTAAATGTAATAACCATTCCCCTCTTTTTTCCCTTTCCTATCTGCAGTCGCCCGACAGGATCTGAGCCCACGCCCAAGTCCCGCATCTCTGAGCTTCCTCCCATCAACTCCGACCACCTCGGAGGCTACCGCCTGGCCGCGGCCACCTTCGCCGGGGTGGAGAACAAATTCGGCCTCCACCTCCCTAAATTCAAGTCCTCCGGCGTGGTTTCCATTCATCACCCGGAGCCAGCCACTGCCACGCCACCTCAGGCCTAGTAGAGCTCTGAATCTCTCCATATCACTTTGCCATCCCTCTCTCCTTCTCTACCAGGAGCCAGACACTTAGATAGATACACAAACACACACAGTTAAAAACACACTCCACACATCAGGGGCCATAACAACGCCAGGCCCCTCACCAGGGTGTAGGTGTGCATCCACTGGTCCCCCGCAGCCAGCGGCGGAGGTGGAGAGCTGGCTGCAGCTGTGGATGCGACCGAGCAGACGGCGACAGGACCAGAGCGCTGACTGTGTTGTATCTTCAGTGGCTGTGCGCTCCTGCCATCTCCATTTTTTGTGTTTCTTTTTGTCTAAAAACGGAGCTCCAGGCACCCCTCTCTCTCTCTCTTTCTCTCTCATGAGTAGCTGATATGATTTTTATTCTGTTTTTCTGTCTGATACTCGGTGTGAGTAGGACTTCTCTTATTGGACGGCGGGGATAGCAAATATTAGATTGGTCAGCACGGTGTGTGGGGCTTCACCTTTGATTGGTCCTCACATAGGGGCGATATACTGTACATATTGTATAACTGTACGGAGACAGCACATCGACAGGAAGCAGTGAAGAGAATGTTACAAGACAAAGATCCGTAACATTCGGTCAGTATCATTATACAGCACTTCTGATGTTACGGCAACACGGGGCCTTCCGGTCCTGGTCTCTGAGAATCTCTCTTACTGATGTACAGAAATTTTCAATTGAGTGTTTTCTTGATAAAACAAGAATCATGAGCAGAGAATTAGGTATTAATAAATTAAATGTATCTGAATTCAAGTCATTGTATTTTATTGAAATAAATCATCCATATGGTTTTAATTTTAACAATATGTCTTTGAGTTTTATTCCAAGGGAAAAGTGCAACCATTGACCGTATCAGAAACAGTAACAGGAAAGAATACAGTACAGTTAAGTCTATGCAGAATACTGATCTCGTTCAGAGTATATCAAATATGGTTGCTACAGTGCAGTTGTAAGCTCATTTTTTTTAAATATTTAAAGAGAAAGCATTTGAAAGCTGAAGTTCTGTCTGGTGAGGTTGGACTGCTGCATCCTGGAAGGAATGGATGGAATCGGATGGAAAAAAAGGAAACTCAAATCATGTTCTGTGATAAAAATGAGTTTCCAACCTTAGCTTTACATCTCCGTTTAAAACTTCATGTAGTTTATTTGATCCTCTTAAAGAGGACAAGTCAGGAAACTGTTGTTTTTTTTACTACTCGTTACACAGATTCAGAGTATAAAAACACCTTTGGTACAGAAAAAAAAAACATCACTTTTTAACTGTACTAGTGTCAATATATTCAAGGCAAGTATAGGAACGGATTTTGCCTGGTACAAAGCTTGTAGTGCGAATTTTAGGAATGTACTACTCAAGCTCTTAGTACAAAGCAGCATTTCTTGAAACGATACACAAAATATTTAAATAAGTGCAACCACCAGAATAAATATTAAATATTGTAGTGGTTAAAATGTAAGAATGACACACCTCTGCACAGGCCAGAGTGAGCATGTGTGAGCACATTAGCTGTTGTTTTGTTTTTCAGTCATCAAATTCAAGTACTGCTGAGGACAAAGAGGATCTGATAGTGATATGTCAGCTTTTCTCTTTTTCGCTCTGCTGACACACACTTTGAAAGGCCTTGTGCACAAGTGTGTCTGGAAAAATATTAAAACATGTAAAAACACTCAAATGGTAATAAAAAGGTGCAGGTACAAAGGTTTGCATATTTAAAAAAGAACTGAGTTGGTTGAGGCCTCAGGAGAAGAGCAGTTTCTTGGAGCCCTGAGGATGTTATCAAAGCTAGAAGTTTAGAGCGGACGGACACATCTACATACGCTGAGAAACACGTCCCTGTGTTCCTCTGTCGGCTGAACTTTCAATCACTTGACTTCTGTACAACTACTGCTACACCTGACGTTCATTGTTCCTACGAATGTACTCTAAAACTCTTCCGAGACACTTTTCAAAACACTTCTAAAACTCGTCTAAAGCTGTCTTTTCTATCCCTTCTAGCTCTGCACGTCTCCTCAGGCCAATTCATGTTGTCGTGGGTGGAAAAGCTGGAAGCCAGTGTCGTGTAGTGTGCTTTAGGTGTGTCGGGTGTATGAGCGGGGGCTGTCAGTATGGGGGTTTTGGAATATCAGACGTTGGCCAGTTCCTCCGCCTCGTCTCGGTTCTCGTTGATCTCGGCCAGCGTCCTGACGAAGCGCGTCCACTCGTCAGCCTTGGGCACGCAGATTTGCTGCGGAGAGACAAAGGAGGACGCGTCAGGCGGCACGTGGAGCAAGATTTTGAAAGAGTGATGTCAATATCTGAACCAAAATCATTTGTTTTCAGTTGTATAACTGAGGGAAGCTAAATCTAAAATCTCATTAAAGCATGTTAGTAATATATAGAATGACATCTCACCTCCCCTACATCGTAGACCTGCACCTGCCCCTCCGAGTCCCCGGTGGCAATCTCTTTGCCAGAGTGAGCCCATCTCACACGGTTCAGTGCCGAAGCCCCGTCCACACACACGCTGGCAGTGGGAACCTAAAGAACAAAAAACAGTTGATGAAGACGATGAAAAAAGAAACACCAACTTACAAAGAGGCAGATTCACAGATGGTCTGCAGGGGTGCCATTAACTTGTTCATGTAGCAGGTGCAATAATCCTAGGAAATCTAGCTCATGATACTACATGGACATTTTTAAAGATTGTTTACATGAACAACAACCTATAAAACAAAAAAGCATAATATGTCTCATTTAAAGGGTGAAACAAAGGTCTTAGGTTTCACTGCATTGTGTTTGTGCATACTTCTGTATCATTGTTGAGGTTCCACAGGTCCAGGCGTCCAGCCAGGTCCACACATGCAAACAGAGCAGGGTGAGTTGGAGACCACATCGCATCGTAGACGTAGTCGCAACTGTCCTCGAACGAGTACAACGGACGGGTGCTCTGAGCAGAAGAACAGAGGGAGAAACGGATTAAAGTCAACAAACATCACTAGTAGTGCAACTTAAAGTGTGATTGTAACCTTAAATGTGTCACCTTAGTGCTCCAGAGTTTGACAGTCCAGTCAAAGGAGGAGGAGATGAAGAGATGAGAGAAGTCGACAGGTCCTCCAGCGCTGTGACAGCTCAGCCCGGTCACCGGACCGTGATGGCCCTCGAACACCTCAGTGATTCCCGCCTTACTGTAACACACAGGCATGACAACGACTGTCAGAACAGGACTTCTAAACAAAAATCTCTCCTGAGGAAATAAAACCTGCACTGAGGACAGAGGTCAGAGAGGACTCACCTGCCGTGGCGACAGGCCGTGTAGACAGAGCCGTCCTCGCTCCCCACCACAAAGTTGTTCACGTCAGCCAGAGGGAAGGCCATGGAGGTGACGGCCACCGCTTTGCTCTGCTTGAACACCAGCTCCAGACTGTCCTGCAGGGAAAACACACGCAGCCTTAGACTCTCCGACGAAGCAACTGATATTCACGACGGCATCCCTGTTCATCGTCCACGCAAGGTCAACGTACCTGCGGCTGGGAGAGCATGTCGAGGCTCCAGGAGCACATTTTGCCATCAGTGGAGATGCTGATCAAGTTGTTGGCGTTTTGGGTTCCGACCACGTTCACGCAGTAGACCGGGTGCTGAACGCAGCAGAGGAGGACAAACAGAGGAGTTAGACCTGCACAAGACGAAACGCTGGGTGTGTTAACGTAAAGGTGTGTGAGCTCCAGCGCATCACCGTGTGTGCGGCTGCAGACAGAGGGGTTCTCTGAACGGGGGTGCGCTTGTTGCTCCTGTTGTCCCACAAGACAATCTGTCCGGAGTACGTCCCGCCCACCACCAGGTTGGGGTGAAACTTAGCAAACCCGGCTGACATCACCTCTGACTGGAGGAAGAAAGAATGCAATTTAAACGTATCTGCTTTCGCTTAAATCTTCGTCGTATTAAGCTCAAATGAATGTCTTTAATGCCAGTGGTTTGTAGGCCTGTGGTTTTGTACCTGGCAGTGGAAAATGTACTCAGGTGTGCCTTTCTTGTACTTCAAGTTCCAGACCAGTGCCACTCCGTCAGGCTCATGGGGAGCATCCTCGTTATTGTTATATGAAGCCACCAGCAGCTCTGGATACTGAAAGGAAGATGAAGGCCGTTTTTAGATGCAGAGAAGAAGCAGTGACACTGTGAAACTCAACATACAGGGAAAAAAAGAGCCTAAAGGTTAGACAGGAGAGGGTTCAAGCTCCTGCGTCAGCGCTCTGACCCACCTGAGGAGACCAGTCGAGACAGGTGACCACTCTGTTTTTAGTCCAGCGATCATCTGCAAACTGTCTGTACAGAACCAGCTTTGCACCGGCCTGCAAGTCACTGGAAGGGACCGAAAGGAAAAATATCATCAGCCATGCCTATCCATCTACCTAACTACAGAATGCGATGTTTTTTTTTTTTTATGGGCCTCACCCTTCCTTGTCCTCCAGGTCTCTGCCGCTGTAGTCGAAGCAGACGTCCACCTGCTCGGCCAGAGCCCTCTCCACAATTCTGCTGCCTCGCTCGAAAAATGACAAGAACTCCTCGGAGTGCAGAACCTGCAGCTTCTCTTCCTCTGTCAGCTCTTTGGGACCGTCTACACACAGATAATGTGCGAGAAAAGAACTTGCTTACTGATTGCATAATGCTGGAAAGATTTAAACCAGCTCAAACTCTTTACTTACGGCAGACAGGAATAAAGAAAGGTAGTAAAAGCACAACATTTGAAACCCTTACCCTCCTCCTGCTGTTCACCCTGTTCGTCTTTCTCCTCCTGGTTGTCCTCTGCCGGTGGGGGGGCGGCGATCTCCTCATCCTCTTCCTCATCTGGGACACACACACAGATTTGATAGAGTTTTTATTCAGTTCTGATTCAGCCGGGGTAGAAGAGAAAACATGTTTGTCTTTGCATTACCTGCTTTTTGATCGGTGTGTGTCAGCGCCTCGGTGGGTGTCTGTGTTTCTTTGCAGTAGGACACCATTTCCTTTGGGACAAACTCCACTTGGGTCACTTTGGACATGCCCAGCCTCACAGCGCCACGTCTACACACACACACACACACACACACACACACACACACCATTGTCGAAGTAAGCACATACGCAGGTTTGCCATACGAAGCAAAGAACTGAATGCAAATTTGACATGAAGAGACATAAATGATGATATACAGACAAAATACTAACACATTTAGACAAATCTAAGATGGAACCACAAAAAACTGAATAAAGCTGGAAGACAAGCTAAAGGAGAGAGGAGGAGCAGTACCCCATGAGCTCAGAGTCGGAGTGGAGTTGCAGAGTAGAGGGGTCAGGATCCCAATGCAATGTCCTTATACAGCCAAACCACCAGACGGTGTTAGTAAGAGAGAGACAGGACAGACAGAAAGGAAGAGGAAAACAAGAGGATGAAAACAAACGCAGAACACGGGCAAAAAAGGTGAGACGTCAAAGATGGGAAAAAACAGCAAACGGAGAGGAAGAAAGACCGAGAGAGAAGATGGGAAGAAGAAGAAGAAGAAGAATTGAGTGCGTGTTAATTGAGAAACGTCAGCGTGCCGGTGAAAAGGCAAAGAGGAGACATGTCAGAATTCATCAAGAATATTTCACACGTTAATGCACAGACACCTGGGCATGCAAGTACAACAAAACATTACATTAAAAAGCAACCAATCCCCATCTCTCTCTCTCTTTGTCTCTCTCACACACACACACACAGACCTTGGTCCTGCGTTTCCGTCGCCAGAATCTTGGCTTCCTGCATCGCTGCCCACTGATTTGTTGGAGGGAGACATGGGGGCGGGGACTAGGTAGTGAAACAGACACGTATCTTCTGTTACTACCCTCAGGGGCTGAACTGTGATTGCGTGCGTGTGTGTTTGTCAGTGCGATGAATGGGTGAGTGAGTGAGTGAGGGCGAGCGTCAGTGAGGGAGGAAGTGAGGTATGGAAGGAGTGTGTCGATGAGTGAGAGAGTGAGTGAGCGAGTGATGCATGCAGTAAGGAGGGGATAAAAAAAAACACAAAAAGGACAGACAAAGGGGGAGAGAAGAGAGAATGAAAATAAATGGCAGGCAAGGTTTAGGTGTCATGCACAACAGTTATATTAAAATGTTCAGATATTGTGTGAGGGTGGGGGTGGGTGGCGTGGGGGTGGGCGGGTGTGTGGCAGTGACAGAAACCAAGCCAGACAGCAGAGTTAGAGGTGACATTTATAAACACCACGACTCCGTCAGGAAAAACGACCAGAAAGTGATGGGAGATAAGTGAGGGTGAAAGGTAGATAAAACAGAAGCATGCTGGTTTTACCGTGAGGTATGTCAGGGGTGATGCCGACGCTCTGCAGCAGAGCCTCCGCCTCCCTCCTCTTCCTCTCCAGGTCCGAGTCTTCGTGGCCGGCAGAGGAACCGCCGCCCGACTCGGCCCCGCGCTTCGAGTCTCCCTACAGAGCACAGGACAGGATGAAAACAAAGCAGCGGCCTGGCAGGTTCTTCAGCCGTACATGAAATTGCAGGCATTCAACTTACATCCTTCTTCTTCTTCTCCTCTTCTTTTCTCTTCTTCTCCTCTCGAATCTGAGCGATCCGCTGTTTCTTCCTCTCCAGCTCAGCCTTCAGCTCACTCTTGTCAGACATACTGCAGGAGGAGAGATGTAACAGGACAATGAAGAGGCTCTTTAAGAAATGCTTCACTGCTTGCTTATGTTTTTCCCCTTTTAGTTTTTAGCAGTTATTTAATTTCACTTAATATATTTGACCTGACCAGGACCCTAAACTAAATGTCTGAGCTAACAGGTGTCTAGTAGAACTACAATAAACAAAAAATTCCATTATTAAAACACAAAAACACATATCCCAATTTCTTGTTTCGTCAAAACAAAACAATATCCAGTTTACTATTTCTAACAACAAGAAAAAGCAGCAAGTCTCAACTGCTGGAAAAAAATAACTTCACTGATTAATCAATTTATTTTCAGTCACAGAACTATTGTATTAATCGACTAATCATTTCAGCCCTAGTGTTAATGGAAGCAGTGAAACAGGAGGCTGGCATTCAAGTGGAGGACCAAAGTTAAACCTTGAGTCTTGGCAACGTACAAAATGCCCTTGCGCAATGCACTGAGTCTCCTAAGCAGAGCCGCTACTGTTCTGTTATTTAACACGAAGTCTGGGATCCTTGTAGTAAAACAGTATTGTAATAATATTATGATAATGTTTTTTAATTCCCTGTGAGACCATGTGAGCGTCCAACAACAGATTTATGAAAAAGCTCCAAGGAAGGGGATAGTTTGGGCCGAGGTTGTCTAATTGCAAAGGCTTTAAAACTACACTGCAGATCTATTTTATAGCTGAAATCATTAGTTGATGAATTGATCAGTCAACTATCAAAAAATAAAACAGAAGTACTTTGATAACCGAGCAAAGGTTACGCACACAATCTCCTTTTTCAGCATCTCAAATGTGAAGATTTTCTTGCTTTTCTTTGTCATACATGATAGTGATGGTAGTTTTGGGCTGAATGTTGGATAAATCAGAGCATTTGAGTTTATAGACAAAAAGTTTTCTTTTCTTGCTTTCTTTAACCAGGAAGACAAAAACACTTGGGTTGGGTGCCTGGGTTAGAAAGATGCATTCAAGGACAGCAAGGTCATTCAACACACATCAGAAACTCTGCACAGCAACAGTAAATATCTGAGTTGGGGAATTTGTGCTTCGCCTTGTGACTTTTCCAGTATGGAAACCACATCTATCGGTGCAGCGAGATCCAGATTGTGATGTTGTGACTGTGCAGCGTCAGTAAGTAGCCCTGGGCCTGTCATCCTGGAAACATGTGAACACCAAGCAGCTGTGGATAACAATGTCCTCTTTATCTGTTTTCTCCATAATGCCACGGCTAGCCATTAATGATGGCAGTGTATCACTCCAGATATAAAAACACTAGCTTAAAAAGGTAATTATGCCTGCTTCATTATTAATGCTAAAACCACATATCAATGTATTATTATGTTGTAGCTATAAATTCATCATGTCAGCATGTACACACATCAGCTACAAACATTCATATCCAAACTAATCCTGACAGATTTGTGTCGTGAGTGTCTATAATAAAATGATCCAACACCTCTGTGTCAGATACAAATCTAAACCAGCTATTGTGTTCATTTCCCCTTCAGCTTATTCATTATAATTCGATAATATAGTGAAAGCCTCACGTTGTGGGTCAAGAATGTGTCAAACATTTTTATAATCTCATTAACGGCTACATTGTCAGCTTGCTAGCTAGCTAGCTAGGTAGCTGCGTTAGCATGCTAATCTCCATGGCAGCCGGCGGGCCCGCTGTAATAATAAGCGACTAACGGGAGCATCGCAAAACCAACGCCCGACACTGTCTGCTGCACTGTCCCCGCTCACTGACACGGCTAAAAGCAACACGGATATAAAAGGCACGTTAATATACCTGATATCAGATGTTAGACTTAAGCAGGCGGGTGACGAGAGAACCCAGTTTCTTGCGCGTTTAGTGTGAATAGAAGTGGTGATGGTGGAGCCTGATGATGCTGGAAGAAGACAGCAGTTTACTTCACTGCCTCCTTCTTCCTCGGCGGCGGGTCGCACAACCGCTGCAGTGGCGCGTTACCGCCACCCGCTGGTAGAAGGTGGGAACTGCACCTGTCATGGATGAATTACTGTTTACTCTGTTTTTAATGGGTTTTGTTCTGTTGAATCAGTAAAAAAATGCCTTTGGTTTCAGCCATTAAGGCTTCCATCAGGGCAGTACAATATGGCTACCTTTGGGCTCTTATATTTACAGTTTATATTTACACAAGTACTGTTCTTATGTACAGTTTTGAGGTACTTCTGCCATTGTATACCTCATAGCAACTTCATCCCATTCTGGAGGAAACTATTAGCTGATAGCTTCAGTTACTAGTTACTTTGCAGAGTGAGATTACTTATAAAGAATTTAAAATCATGTAATAAATTGAGATATTATTAAATATTAAGATATCTGATGCGCATTAATGCATCAATTGTTATAAACCAGTAATATAACTGTTATTCTGAGGAGGGCCATTCTGCACTTTGACCTTTATAATTGATATTGATTATTAATATTATTGATACTTATACTTGAGTAAATATCAGAGCTCTTCCTCATGTTGTAGTTGGCTGAGGTGGAGTCAGTTTGAGCTGCTCCTGTCTTAAATTTCCTAATATTGTTTTCATTTTTTTTTTTATAATCTTCATCTTGCCTCTGTGTTGTTGGCCTCTGCTACCCTCCAAATAGGTGTATAGTTGATAGTTCCCTATGTGATTTTTTATAACAGAGTTATAGTTGTTACTTCAAACTTGAGTAATAAAACAATTTGAAACTGTTTCACTGCTTTACACACACTGGTGCCCCTTCTATTTATTTATTTTTGAGTCCACCACTGCTGTTCAAATACCACAGAATAACACATGAAATATAAAATCACACATATTTAATACCATAATCATCTTTTATTGTTTCTATTCCATACAAAAGGTGTTTATTGTGCATCGTGACCACTCGTACAAACAAACAGCAAATCAATCACGTGAGCATGAACAAGTGGTTTTCATGTCCGTCCTGAAAAACATTTGATGTATTCGCATGATTTGACGTTTTTCCTCTTTGTCTTTGAAGTGGAGCTGCTCACAGTCCTGCCTCGGTATGCTCTCGTGATTTCATTCTGCAGTCTCACTTACTCTTCGGGAGCTGGGTTGGCATACTGAGAGGGGTCGAAGAGGTCACGTTTGAAATCATAAGGGTCGAAGTAAGGGTAGAGGGGTTTCTGGGGGACTGGTGCTGCAGGGGCACTTTCCTCCTTCACCACTTTCTCTTCAGCGGGCGCCTCCGGTGCGGTCGTCTCCTGGACCGGGCGGGGAGGGTGATCGACGAGGCAGTCGGGGTCCCAGTATGGGTCGCAGTCATACTCCATAGCTTTAGCGGTGACGGCAGGAGGGGGAGGTGGTGGGGCAGACTTTTTAGGAGCAGGAGGTGGTGGTGGTGGTGGTGGTGGGGGAGCAGCAGCAGCAGCAGCAGCAGCAGCAGCAGCAGCTTTTATCTCCTCCTCTGTTTTGGGCCGGCAGGCGGGGTTGTATCGTGGGTCACACAGCACTGGAACAGCGCCTGTTGGCAGATAGACGATCTGAGGTTTGCACAGAGGATCTTTGGGGTGACACAGATAGATCCTCTGGGCGTTCTCCAGGGGGTCTGGTGTCGGAGCAGGCGTGGTGGGAGGTGGAGGAGGCTGAGTGGTTGTAGTTGGTGCCTCGGTGGTAGTCAGCACACCCATGACACTTTGGTAACTGGAGGCATCCGGGCCATAGGTCAGCTCCAAGTGACGCATCTGCTGATACAACATCCTGATCTTGTCGATCTCGTAGATCTGAGCAGAGAAACATCAGAGAGTTTAGTTGAACTGTGAAATCAAATTTGAAACACAATATATAAGAACGTCCAGTCGAGCTCAACTTACTCCTTCGATGTGTCCAATACTGTTGTAGAAGCGGTAGTAGGACTGGAAATCAGGGTTGCCTCGATACCATTTCGGGTCAGCGCTCCTCTTGGGTCGAGAGTTAGTCAGGAAATCGTGTGCCTGAGCAGAGTCAATGTTGAGCCCTGCGGAGGAACACAGAACAGGGAATCATAAAGTCTGTTACGATTTAAAGCAACATAAGATCATTTCCTGGAGAAAGAAAACTGATTGTTGAATCTCAAATACTGACAGCTTGAGTTGTAGTCAAAGATTAAGTTACACTTAATTGTTTTACACTTAAAATTTAGAAGGTACTTTGTTTGTAGTCACTTTTTTTTAGGATTAGCAAGGCATTAGTGGAATTATGTAAAGTACATTTACTCTACAACTTAAGTACAAATTTGAGGTGCTTGTACTCCACTACATCCCAGAGGCAGATACTTTTTAAGAAAATTTTTAGATCATTTTTACTCCACATCATTTGTCCAACAGCTTTAGTTAAAAGTTACTTTACAGATTACGTGTTTCCATTCTTTCCTTTCCAGTAAAAAACATGAATCGGCAGTGATGTTAATCTAAAAACATCATACATGACACTACAATAACTATAACTATTATAACTTCAACAGAAATGTAGTTTGCAACACTGCTCTGTATGATTTCATTTGTTTGTTTTCTTACGTTTTATATCTGATTAACAAATAGACTTGTACAAAATTACAATCTGCAAGAAGGTGGTTTATTACATACCTCCAGGATTCTTAACCTTCACCAGAGATGTTGCTTCTAGCAAACCTGGAGGGACGCAGATCATTTATTATAAATGTACCCAAACGACACTTCACTCAGAGTATTACACAGCAACTAAAGGAGGCATTCAACTCATGACCAGTGATATCAGCAATTCAAGATTTAATTGGGAAAGTTTGAGTTCCTGCGTAAATGTCATGTAAAAGAAGAATACGTCTTCACAGTTTACTCAGACACACCTGGCAGTAACAGCAGGTAGCACAGCGCCCTCGACAGGGACACCTGGGAAATCATCCTCAGCGTCTGCAATTGCAATATCACACACAAAACCCTGATTAGTTTTTGTTATTTTAGTCATTATTCTGTCTTACACCACTGCTGCTTTCACAAAAAGAATATTAAAAAGGATAATGTGTGTTATTTAATTTCTTGTGAAGTCACATCTGGACCTTCAGTGTTTTTTCAACATAGCAGCTCTCTCATGTTTATTCACAAATCCTGATTCTTTTTCTGTAACATTTGCAGATTATCTCTTAAATTTGTGGGTATTTTCTGTGTCATGTCATGCAAACTGCTATACATTCAATAAAGATGATGCAAAGCAAAGGTTGCACTATGTGAACTCCTCTACTTTTAAACCTGACACGGCTTCAAAAGTGAAAAACCAAACTAAACCTGCTCACCTGCTGTTGCATCTCTCCAGTCGTGGTCTAATCTGCTGCACAGGCTAACTGTTCCTAAATACTGATGTTTGTACTGGGGCCTTTTCATTGGCTGCTGAGCTGCGAGTAGGCCGACCTCCACCCCTCATGCATTTTCTGTTGAGACGTGGACGAGCTCATTAGCACGCCGAGCAGGAAACAGCAGTTAAAACTCAACTTCAAACAAAATGTGACTCCTTGTAAAGCCACGAGAATCAGCCCTACAACAGCAGGACACCTACTGGGTGCACAGACTGTCCAGTTCTTAGCTCCTTCTATAGAAATCATGGTCCTGGATAAAGCTGTTGGTGCAGGTAGATATAATGCATTCAAAAACACGACATTTTCCTGAGCTGATGGCTTCCTCTGCTTGGTTTATGGACCAGATATGCAAAATTTGGCGACATGCATGGTGCTACTGTAGCCTAACTCTTGACAAAACATGCCTGGCAGGTAAAAAATAACCCTCTGTCCCAAAACAGCTGGATATGTCCTTTCAACTTTGGTCTCGGCCAGCCAAAAAATAGAGGGGGAGCCGTGTCAACTGCTGTTTAAGACCCCAAGAAATATGCAAAAATTATGGGCTAGCTCGTCTGAACACCAAGTCGATGCAGCACAGTCTGGGAAACGTTGTTTAGAGACTTTAAAACACAACTTTTATTAGTTCTCACAGAAACATGCATAATAAAGTTACTATGTGGATACATGTATGAAACCAGAACCGTGTTGCCCTTGTTTTATACGCTGTGTCTTTCTTATCTCAATTGATATATAATTAATGTAATCATTTTACAACACTAGGATGTAATAACAGAATGGAGTTATTAGTCATTTTATTGTACTACTAAAGATAGAAACTATATGGATGGACTAATAACTAATGAATCATAAAAAACTAATTGTGATATTGAGAGCAGAGGTTGAGTTGACAAGTCTCACAGCCTGAGGGAAAAAACTGCTTTGTAGTCTGGTGGTACAGTAGATGTATCTCTTGCCATCCATTCATTCATATAACCTTTATTTAAATCTTTAAGAATCACTAAAGGCAATGCCCTCCAGTTATGTCAGCGTAAATACTTTAAGCATTTTCACAAAATGTTCTGTTTTCTTGCAGGATTTTGCGCTTTATCCATTCACACAGGGAAGCGAACAGAACCTAACTCTGTCACGTCTTACTGTTAGAGAGGCCCACCCTACCTTTTCATACAAGACTTCAACTTCTGCAGAGGAGCATTAGAAAGCTTTCCGACTGGAAACATCACAAACTGTCTTGGTTTGTGGACAGGAAGTGATTTAAACCATCCAGAACATCTACAGGTGCCCATCTACAGGGCATCTGTGATATCTATGAGGCCAAGTGATGGTAAAAGACAAAACTCACCTCAGCTAAGACAGGCTCAACATTTTTTTAGCTGACTGATATTGGCTTCATTACATTCCTTCGACTCGCCTGCCTGCTCTGTGTTTGTCATTTCAACAGTGGAGCAAATTCTATCCTGCAAACCAGCAGGTGAGGCTGCAATCAGAGGAGCCAGGGAGTCTATAGGACTTGCGCCAGGTGGCTAATGGTGAAGATCATACTGTAATTGCTCTGCACGCATGACAAAAATAAAAGGGCGAGGGTACCTGTTACTGTTAAATGATATACATTTATGTTAGCTGTGCTCGGAGACAAGCAGCCGCCTCACCAGATAAATCAACTTGTTTTACAGAAGGTGCAAGTAGTGAAAGAAAAACATGCATTACCATCATGTAATGGCGTGATGTTATCATTTTTTTCAGGCTGAACTGTGTGTCGTACTTTCTTATATTGGAAATGTATAATCAGTTAGAGAAAATGATTGAATGTGACCCAGAGTCTGTTCTTCTTGGTGGCATTAAACACGTCTTAATAGCAGAAAGTCACCTCTGATCTCTGGTTGTGTTTAAGCGCTCGTTGCATTACTGCAACGTACAGCGGCATTTGTTGCACAACTTTACCACCTCCAGGGTATCAATTATCATAGCCTGTGCCCCTCTGATCTTCAAGTGAAATTACACCTTGTCCTGGAGCTCTCTGCAGGACTCAAGAGTAATGTTTTCAGCTCTATACCCTTCATTCCTCAGCTACATGGTGCCTCTGGGCTGTCCTTCCCCCTGCAGCTTAGCCTTGACCGTGAACACCGCGCTACAAATACCAGCCACATTACCACCATGCATGTTCAGAAGGGTCAGAGCTCCTTCAGACTTTGCAGATAGATTTGAATTTAAGTCAATTTGAAAGGTTTCTTGTTAATACCAGGCCTACTTTATACATCAACTCCACTACTTTAATTTCATGTCCCAATGGGGTGAGGGGAATTGAAGGACCCAAATGCAGATCAGAACAAGAGGCAGGATGGGGGGGAAACAAAAAGCGAGCTTTATTAAAAAACAAAGCTGAACACTACAAAAACCAGGAACTCAAACATGAAACAAGAGTCCAAGGAACCAAAAACAAAGTAGCAAAATAAAACAGTTTAACAAAGTGCAGCAAAAAGGCAAAGTACAAATCAAACAGGAAAACCAGAAATCAAAGTCTAAAAACATACCATGGAAACACAGGGAAGCTCAAGGAGGACATCACACTAACACCAACAGGAACAACGAATCGATAAGGAGTGCATGGAGAACAAAGGCTTAAATACAGAATACACTGATGAGGGGACGAGGAACAGGTGAGATAACGAGGGGGAAGCACAGAGGAGAAATTACACTGGCAGACAGAGGGAGACAGAGGGAGACAAACATGCAACAAGGGGAAAACAGTGGGGCAAACACAGGAGACACTGAAAGGGCACAAGAGGGCATAAGACAAAACAAGACACCACACAAAAACACTGAATCATGACATTTCACAGTGATGTTTACTAGAGCCTGACCCATACTTGATTTCTGATAACAATACTAGGGAGTAAAAATATTTCAGCATTGATTGATCAGCTGATATAAACACATATTTTGCAGTAATGCCTCAAATGTGGTTATCAAACACATGTGACAAAGATATGTAATGGAGACAGGATACAGGATTAGTAACATAATACAATCAAGCTATTGTCTAAAATGCCATCAGTGTACTTAAACAGTAAACATCACTGGGAAAGTTACCCAAAGCATCTTTCTCTTCATTATAATTTCTACAAACAAAGTTTTCACATGTTACATTTTGGACCACATATAGGCCGATAGCTATAGCTGATTTCTCTAATGAGCCAATATCAGCCGACAATATTGGCTAACCAAAGAATCAGTTCGGGTCATATAAGGATTTTACATGAAACATGTGATTATACTTAGATTTTTTTTTAAAACCTTTGTTATTTTTAGAGGGTTTCGCCCTGAATAGGGGATATGATATGATATGATATGATATGAGATAAGATGAAAAGTTATCAAAATCTTTCGCCTCCATCATACCTGGTGGGTGTGGCGTTGGGGTCGATTTCATTGCTTCCCCATAAAGCAGGAAGTCCATAGAACTCAAACATACACTTTCCCATCGACACCAAAGTGGTCACACATGTAGAGGGCTTCACCCTGAATATGTCTATGCATCAATACTGTGTCATATCCATACCGCCACCCACTGGACACAGGAAGTCAGCCACAGTCTGACATACGTGGACGGCAAGGGCCCAATCATCGCTGCTTGCAGCTTTAATTATTACTTTTACTCTTATGAGTACCCCAAATTTATGATAGTGCAGCACTGAATTGCTGAAGTACCCATTTTAATAATTTGAGATATTTATTCACACAAAGCAACCATGAGAAATGACTTCATGTGCACGACTCTGGATTTGTTGCAATCTTTGTTTTAGTTTAAGATAAATTGTGTATCAGCGCTGTAAAACAAAGACATACAAAATGGAATTGTTATAGAGACTTTTGAAATTCTGGGGCTAGAAGTTACAGGATCAGAAGTAGAGGTCAACATAAAAAACTCACTTTCATTGAAACTTTCCTAGAGTTGACAGAAAATGTCTATACTGTATATACTGATTGATTGTTTGGTCAGATTGGTCAGATGCTGCGTGCTGTCAATCATTATATTGTTTCCTCTGATGGGGAAATTCAATTTTTGGGGGAATTTGGGCATGATACATTTTAAATCTGCATGATTGAAGTCCCCTGCTATTCTATCAGTCATCTGGATGAGCCTGTTTTTAATGACGTAATCTGTCTCTACTGAATAGACACAACAAAACAAAACAAAACAAAACAAATGATGAAAGGCAAAAGCAAATAGGCTGGCTTCATATGAAAATGATGTAGGTCGACTCCCATCTCACTGTGCCAGGTGAGCAGTTGTTGGATGAATGTTGGAAAAATCTAGGAAAGGAATATTTTTTTTACGTTGAAGTATTTCTACATTTGTTTAAAGTAAGTACATATACTTTTATATACTTATATACTTTTTTTATGTGTGTATTTGGCCTTTTTGTGGCTTTATTGATAGGACAGCTTAGAGAGATAGCAGGAAATTGGATGAGAGAAAGGGGGGATGACTCCGGGTCGGACTTGATGCAGGAATCCTGAAGTTGAATTTAATACCTTTTAAGACTTAAGACTTCATTGCCACTTCAAGTTCTAACCAGTTGAGGGAACTAGCACAAGAGAATGAACTGAATGACTAAAAATGGCATTAAAGACTTTTTAATACTTTTTAAGGGCCTTCACTTTCACTGATTTGATTTATAAATTTTAATACTTTTTAGCCCCAGCAAATAAAAATATATTTACCAAGTTGTACAAAGTCAGTTGAGAACACATAAACCAATAGTTACGTTCTACGTATTCATTTACGTGTCCACGTAACGATCACCCCGTACGTGACCCGGACATACAACATTTTGAAACATGCCGTCAATGGTGAGCAAACTTTTCCGATTGAAACTTTCCTAGAGTTGATACAGAAAATGCTTGTTGTTACAGAAAATACTCATCGATACGAGTCTTTTGCATTTGTAGGCATTTGTTCGACAGATAGCGGGATATGCATCATATATAAGATAAGGGATTCATTGACTGAAGCTCGTAGCTTCGTCTGTGTCTCCGCATGCACCTCGTGTGTTACCTAGCCTAGCTACACAAAAGCAGAGGTTGCTAATTAAAATCAAACCATTAACCTGCTGATTATTAATTTATAAATATGGGTGTGTATATTGACATTTAGGGCATTTAGCAGACGCTTTTGTCCAAAGCGACTCACAATAGGTAAATTTGTCATGCGAGACTTCAGTGTATGAATCAGATCTCCTTTATAACACGCAGCGTGGAGGGAAGGCCAAAGCGTTCCCAACCTGTGGCCTTCTAACACCTCAAGCTAAATGCATTCTCCCCCTCCTGATCCTGTCTTTACAGCACATTAATCAAAGACAGAAACACTATGTAATTTCTTACAGGGTTTTTTAAATTTCATTATACTGTAGGTTTTGACCTGCGTCTTCAGTAATCCTCCTCCTTTCAACTTCACCCTTGAATTAAAGGTGAGTTAGCTACCAGTAAGTTTAAAGTCACAAACCAAATATGCTCTTAAATAATGTAACATATGGTTCTTATGTATCTTTCATACATGTATGCATGTGTTTTTGCTGTTTACATGGTCAGGGTGCCAATGGGGGTACTGCTTCTGGTCAAGACCCTCAAAGGGTAATACTGATTTATCATCAGGGCCAAGATGAAGAGGAGCCCATGGAGTGGGAGCCTTCAGACACAATGGGGTAAAAATAACTTGCAGAAAAGTATTTTAATTAGTTTTTACTTGAAGTATTGGAATACTACTCACACCACTGTTCATTTGTTTATGATTGACTTACTATAGGCCACTGATCTCTACTTTTTCCATGCTCAGGTTGGATGACGAGATCCCGATGGAGACAGACTAACTGGAGTACAGGTATTTAAGTTCTATCGCACGCTGCTAACAATTGCTGAACTAGTGCTGTAAGTGGTAAGTAAGTTGATAATGATGCTGTGCCGAATACTGTCTGGATGGTCCTATATAATTGTTAGCCTTCAACCATTATTCAATTACCCAGTAAATTACTTCTTCTCAATACTAACATAAACTCAATTTGAAAACAATATATTTTTTAAATGCTCTTGTTTGAAACGATAAAGTACAGTTGTTTTTTTTATCAAGTGCATTTGTGCACAATAATATTTAAAATCTTACACTTACATTGTGGGGCCTGAACTCCACATCAGAACAGTCACATTCTAATCATAACCAACAATTTCAGCAATACAATGTATAAAGAAAGATAGAATATTCAATAAAAGTCAAGCAAGGTAGATAATAAATGTGCTTATTATTCCATATAGTGTAAAATTACATTTTATAATGGAAAGGCTATCATGTTAATCTGATTTGTTTGCCTTTTTTCCTTTTGGTTTTGAATAGTGTGATCCTGCCACTCCATACCCAACTATCCAGTTGACGGATCGAGACTTGAAATTGGACTTCTGCAGGAGAGCTCCGAATGTTGTCAAAGTGGACGGCATCGAGTTGCGTCACAGCTCAGCAATTGACGAGGGAATTATCTCTGCTTTCTGTGCTGACTTTGTGTTCAATCTAGCATTTCCACAACACCTGAAGAACACACTGATGTTTTTCCAAAGGCACATCACCAAAATAGTTGTGGATCTGCCAATAACTGTCACTAGGCAAGCAAACCTCCTCTATTGACTCCACCATGCCTCATCTATACCAACTAAGTATACTAAGTATTTGACACTTATTCTGTGGTTAACAGTTTATATGTCACACTTCGACAGTACTTAAAGATGTACAAAACTGATATGTGAAGATCTTCTGTAACAAGTGTTATTTTCATGTATGCAGTTTTAAGGTTGGTGGAGAATGGACTTTCCTGTAATGGACAATTTTTTAAATTAATAAAAAAAAATACTTGATAAATGTAAAATGTATTTGTCTTTTGTAAATTCCAGATACACAAAAAAATATATAAAATAAATAATGGTACTATACTGTACCCTATAAAGGCCAATTTTGTACCCCTTTTAAAGGTCCATTTTTGTACTTAAAAATAAGGGTACAAAATTGCCATCAGATGTACAAGATTGGTCTTTATAAGGTACAAACCACAAGGGTACAAATCTGTACCTTCCGAGGGCACTGCCCCAGTGACCAGCCATTGTACCCCTAAAGGTACAATTCTGTACCTTACTTTCTGAGAGTGTAATACACTGAAAGTTGATTACTATGATTACTATGATTGACAAACTGTTTTAATAAAAGAGTTGTACATGTCCTGTTGATAAAAGAGAGGGTTGGAAGCGTTAACCCTTTTTATGAGGGGTTAATACGTAGGAGAGAAAAGCCAGGGTATGAGAGAGAACAGTTAGAGAGTAACAGCACTCCGCTGACTGTGATTTGTCAAACAGAGAAAGTCCTTGATCAAGCCTTTTTGACTTAATGATGCAATTCTAAATGAATGGTAAAAAGTACATCGTGGTTTGTCTTCACTCAAATAAACGAACATGCCTGATAATTTGGTGACCCCGACGTGATTAGAGCAAAGGAGACGTGGACCACATTGCGCCGGGACTGGAGCTGAGCACTGGACTCCTCGACACTCACAGGGGCCCCCATCTGAAAGATAAGCAGAAACCTGTTGTTCGAAAAAAACAAATTTCTGTGAATCCACTATATCCAAATTACTGTGAGTGAGGAGGAGGTGAGGTTGTCAGCAGGTGAAATAATTTAATAGTAAGCACAAGCAATAATATTGAAACAATTGTATCATTAACTATAAACCAACTGACGGGTAGTTAAAACCTTGAGTTTTGGGCTCTAAAAATATAATTTAGTAGGTATTCCCGCCGAGGGGGAAAGTTCACAAAAAAGAGAAGCCTGTGTGGCAATTAAGTGAAGTGAAACTTAAGTGAATTAAGTGAAGTGACAATTAAGTGAAGTAAAAAAATAAGTGAGGCCTGTGTGTGATGTGGTACCTTAAGAAAAAAAAATTGTATATCAAAGTGCTTAAAGTTGTGTTAAATTGTCTTTTATGTTTAAAAATATTGAAGGTTGTCGAGTGTGAGAGTCTTGCATTTGTGTTGTATTACTGATGTTTAAGAATATTGAAGGTTGTTGAGTGTGAAAGTGTGAGGAGTACGCAGCATTTCCCATCAAAAAGCTTGTTGCTCGGGTGAACTCCATACAAACCGGCTGGTCACTATACAGAGAACATGTAGGGTCAGGGGTGTAGTCCATACAAACTGGCTGGCTGGTGAAGAAAGTTGTGTTGAATGAAATCAGGTGTTTGCATGGTGGAGAGTTTGAGGTAATAGTGGTGACTGTTGAATAAAATTGATGGAACTTTGCCTCCATCTAGTTGTCAAAAGTGGACATTGTTGAAGCTAAGGTTAAATTTGGTGGTCTGGTAGGCAAAAATAGAATTACACTAACATTGTCAAGTGTCTCTTTGCCTAGTGGACAGAGCATTGATTTACAAGAAAATCAATTAGCCCCCATCTAGTGGGGAGAGAAAACATTTGATGTAATTATCCCTTAATCATAAAAGGCAGAAAAGGATCATATCTAGCCTTAATAAGTAAGTAGAGAAAAAAATTGAAAGTCTAAAATACATAAGATTTGCAAAAAAGATAAAAAGGGAAAAGAGTGTGAGGAAAATCACAATTAAGTAAATAAATTCAGCTAACTGATAAGCTTTATTAAGAATCGCCAATTTAATACATTAATTTAATTAATTGCAAGTTCTATTATTGAAAGATATCCCCAAGGAGAGTTTACAAAAATGTTTTATAATGTTACATACAAACAAATGCGCACAGTTATTTTATGTTATGCACTAAAAAGTTAATGACCCCTGAGAATTTTAGATGTTGATGCTTACCCTTGACCGTGAACACTGTGCTACAAATACCAGCCACATTACCACAGTGCATGTTCAGAAGGGTCGGAGCTCCTTCAGACTTTGCAGATAGTTGGATGAAACTTCTCTCTTGCTTGCTGCTGAAGGAAATTTGCAGTTATTGAGTCAAATGAGCTGAAAAAAAAACCCTCATAGAAAATTGGTCTGACTGAGTGACAGCCAGCACAGTCCACTCTCGCTCAGTCCACGTATGACAGCCACGCTGTTCATTATAGGTCCATATTAAAGTTGTCTCAACTTCAATATGGACCAAGGGAGAGGGAGCCAAAGAGCCCTTGAAATGTCACACATGCTTGATGTATATATATATATATATATATATATATATATATATATATATATATATATATATATATATATATATACACATATCAACAAGCATGTGTGACATTTCAAGGGCTCTTTAGTGTGTGTGTGTGTGTGTGTAATATGTTATATCAGTGGCAATAAAACAAAAGAAAACAACATATTTTGCCATTATTAAAATTATTAAATTAATAATTTCCATTCCACCCAGTTCATTTTATGTCATTATTTAACTGTATATTAAATTTATGTCATAATGTTATATTATATTATTTTTCACATTTGCATTTTACTTACATTTTACATACTATACATTTCTTATTTTTATGCATTTGTAGTTGACTGTTCTGCACTTTTGCACATTTCATATTAAAATAGTTAACACAAGTCGGTTGTGTTAAATGTACGATGGACAAATGATGGAGCATGGATAATATATAATAATAATACTGGTGGTGCTGAGGTGGGTGGTGTGTTTGCTGGGGCTGGGGGGGCCCATATCAAATTCTGCTTAGGGCCCCATAAAGTATTGGACCAGCTCTGGCCTACTTCTTCCCCCACTGGAAAAAGCCCTTTGTAGAGTAAACCTGAAATAAATGTAGAATACAAACCGGGTTAATGGCCTACATGTGGTGTCATATGTCATATTTTAGGCCTGTTAAACCAGGACATTTGACTTTGCACACACTGCAGCAGCACGTCACATGATCACCTGATGAAGGACGTGTGACGTGTCCTCCCGCCACACACACAACCTCCACGAGGTGGCAGCACGACACAATGACACCGGAAATGTCTGCCTCGGCTTGTCAGTTCCTTTAAGGTTGTCGAAGTTTTGTAGTTCCTGTGTAGTTGACCTGTCAGCGTTGTAGTACAAGCTGTCACTGCTGATAATTTGTCTGTCCTCCTGGTAGTTGCAGTTTTCCGCCGGCGACACAGCGAGCTCCAGGGCGTGGGACACACGGGATTACTCGTGCTTAACCGTTGTTGCTGGTGTCAGCTAAACGAGCGAGCTAACGGCTAAAGTTAGCTAACAAGCCAGACAGCCTGACAGCTAGCCTGCTAGCTAGCATTCGACGGTAGCTAGCTGGCTTTTTTTCAGTTAGCTTGCTGACCTGCTGGCGGTACGACGCAAGGAAGCCGCCCACTCCTGCAAAGCAGCTTTCCGGACAAAAGAGTGAACGGTAAGTAGGTAGGAACTTAGAGTAACGGTCCAACGTCAGCTAACATCACTGTCAGTGTTGTCTGTGTTAGTTAGCCGATTGATTTTAAGGATTTTTGCCAGAGGCAAAAGCGTCCAGTAAGCCGGGCTTTGACAGTTCAGCTGCAAAACCAGTCCCACCAGTACAACTCCTCAGTCAGCTGCTTGTGGTTACTGGTTTCACTTCTGTCACTACTTTTGATAACTTTTAGCACATTTCTGTCTGTTTGTGCCACGTTATCCGAGTGACCTATTGAAATAGAGGAGAAAACAGACATTGGGAACATTGTGTGAAATGCAGCTGAAGCATGGGGTTCTCAAAGTGTGGTCCTAGAACCACCAGGAGGCCAGGGATGGGTTCCTGTGGCCCAGCAGCAAAATGGACATTTGATTCCTTCTTTTCTTGATGTTTTAACTGTAAGTGTAAGTACAAGAAACAGAATACAACTGTGACTATTTGTCCACACTGTTACACCCCAACACTGCAGTTTAGAGGCAGTACTCAGAGCTGAAACACGAAGGCATTTAAATGATTACTCAACAGGAAGTTAATTGGAAACTATTCTGATCTATAATTAATAAGTAATTTATCAGGCATAATGTCAAACACTCTGTGGCTCCAGCTTCCTGAATGTGTGGCTTTTCTTTATTTAACATAATTATAAAGAAAATATCATTGGGTTTTAGGCTGTTTGTTGAACCAGATAAGCAATTTGATTACTTAAGATTTGACTCTGAGGAAATTTTAATTGTCTGCATTCACTATCTTCTGTTTGTGCAGAATTAATAATTAACTGCTAATGGAGGAAAAATAATAAATAATTACCTTAATTCCAGTAGCTACTTTAAATCAAAGACTCACTCAAGAAAAATGTGCGATTGGGGTTTTTTGAGAGACATGTTTTTGTTCAGATAAGGTTTAAGGGGCTATCATGGCCCTCTGGTTAGTCGAGAATTGGCACTGCCTTTTTATTTCTTTCTTATTTTAGCAGCCTGCTTCAGTAATCATGGTATCTGCTGCACATGTAAATCTTCTCTGTCAGAGTGTGAGAGGCCTGCGGGGCTTCTCACTCAGTGCTCAGCTGTTGCCAAGAGAATGAGGCAGGGGGTTGCATGTGAAAGTGCCCGGAGATGGATCAGGTAGCTGTCACCGACATCGTGTCGTGCATGTCTGGTACTCATTGTACTGAGTCACACTGTAATAACTGACACAACAGCAGAACTATAGCTGAGGGCAGTTAACACTTGAGAGAAGGCAAGAAATTTCTAAAATAATGAAACCTCCCTTTAATGACCTTTTGGCTTCATTGTTGGTAGTGCAGTGGTATGTGTGGAATGGGGCAGAGCCCTTACCCATAACACAGGAGCCCTTGTAATAGGATATCAGCAGGAGTTTGTATTCTTCCACTAAATTTGGACAGATAGGGTGAACGTCACATCATCACTGTGGATGGGATCTTTGAATGTGTGTCAGTTTCTGTTTAGCATAAAGTCATGTGAGATTTCAGAGACTATTTCAGGTCTCAGTTCAGTTCTGCCAGGATTCACAGGACAGTTTTAGAGCCTGATCACTGAACGCTGACTCTTCCAGGTTTATTTGGTTCTGCAGAGTAAATTTATTAACAGAAAACAACTTGTTGTGATGAATTATTTGGATCCATATTAGCCACTACTGAGGTAGAAGCTAGTGAAAATCAAATCATAGTATACAGGAAATTAAAAACCCAAGGCAAAAGGTCACCAAACAAAAATGCAAAAAACAGTTAAAACAAGGAATGTACAACAATAAAACTACATATGGCAACAAAGAATACACACACTTTACCTATAGTGACACAGTAAAAAAATAGATATGAAACATGACCAGGAAAGTTGATAATGAAAATATAGTCGGATATTTTTTTTTTTTCTCGTTAAAAGTATAATTTCTGATGGTGAACCATTTAATATTTGCATCCTTCTTTTCAAAACAGTAGTTGCCTTGATACATGCCTACTATTAAAGCTATGACCGTTACTGTGATGGACTCTTTTTAAGCGGAGGTTTTTAGACCAAACTATTCACATATGAATTCAGAAGATGATCAGCAGATCAATCAGAGATCAGATTGATGGGTTATCTTTAGCCGTGCTAAGTGATATCTAAAATATATCCAGCATATTGAGCTTGTTGAAAAGTTTTGTGTTTGATACACTTGCTAATGGAGCTTTGTATGGCTTATGAGCAGCATTAAATATACAAATGAATGTGTGCACAAGTAAGTAATCTAGCTGGCTGTTACGTACAAACAAAGCCAGCTGAAGTCTGGCGAAACAAGACTGGATCTCCTTTGCCAAATCTGATGACAACATGATCTCAGCCATACTCAATTTTTTAAAGAAGACCGACAAAGAATCTGGAGCGAAGGCTGAACATGGTTCGACTTCTGTAAGCTTAGAACAAAATGTTTCATGTTGAAACAGGTGGTGATTGCTTATTTTTTTTTAGCTGACCTTTATATATTTGCCAGCTAACTAAACCCATTTATTATCCTGGTGTGTCCTGGTTGTTCATTCAGCCAAAGGACATACTTCTCTAATTCTCCCCCTGTGGTACTGGGTCAAAGTTGACTGAATGTATGTCATCTGACATAACATCACTGCAGTCTAAATTTGCAGTATGTACGATATGTTACGTAACACTTACTTTAATTTTGTAGCATAGAGTTCATGTCTGGAACATCTTACAGCGAAGAGTGTCTGTGTTTCCATTTTTTAAAGATTACATTAGTGTCTGTGAAGTCTGCTGTGTTTTAATTGCGTTTGTTTTGCCCTTTGACACAGATGGAGGCCCAGAGCTCCAGCGGGCTGCTGCTGTCCAGAAAGAGGAGAAGAGACGGCTCCAATGGGGAGACCGAGGAGGGCGAGAGGCTTGGGAAAATCCCCAGATGTACTGTGGTGAGTCAGCTGTGTTTGTCCAGCATTTTCTGGATCCTCTGTACACGTATGTGCATGCATACCTGTGATATACTGATAAGATGAAAATGCAGAACATAATGTTTCACAGTAAACACGATAAACATCAAGTTTTTTTTAGAGAATCTACGAGGGTTGTAACGGTACACAGGAGTCACGGTTCAGTACGAGTTTGGTTCCACTAGGAAAAAGTAACAAAAAATCCCAAATGCATAATGCTAGGTGTGCATAAGTAGAGCAAGTTACAGTTTGAGATAGTTTTAGTACATTAAAATGAGACATTACATTTTTTTTAGATTGCATTTAAAAGGCAATAAAAACAAAATCAGGCAAATAAGTAATTGCAGATTTCAAAGAGGCTATGTATCTAAGTTTTTGGGAAGCAGTAAAGTTTTATGCCCTGATTCAAATGAGCTGACAGTTTAAGCAGACCTCAGGTATTCAGGAAGCTTGTTCCACAGGTGGAGAGTGTTGAAACTTGCTGCTCCACCTTGATAACAGTGCATTTAGCAGTAAACACTGAACAAACAATTGACATGCAGGGCTGATAAAAAAACAAACAAATGCTTGCAAATTGCAATTGCAAATGTCTTTAGCCCTGTCTGCTTTCAAATCTAGAGACTGCCTGAAAACAGCAGGGAGAAGTTTTTTAATTCTTTTATTTATTTATTGTTTTGCCTCGCTCCAGTGATTGTCACACCTTGTTGTTGCCGTCTAATATACGTTAGCAATTTCAGCTTTTTTTCCACTCGCATACAACTGTGAAACAACACCGACAAACCGTCCTTTTTGTTAATCTTCATTTATTGTCTTCTTCAGTTTTTGTTGTTAAATGGTGGTTGGAAAACAGCATTTAGACGCATTACCGCCACTTACTGGATTGGAGTGTGGATCAGAACAATTATAATTCCACCTACTGACATCTGACAGAGGCATTCATTATTTCACAGCATGCACCGAACTGTGACGTCTTTAGCGTGACGGTTCGGGACGAATACATGTACCGTTGCACCCGTTGAACCTTTGTTTTCTGCAGAGGTCTGAAATTATTTTGGTTCTGCTGTGTGCATCATGTGTCAGAATTTACGTTGTCTGATAATAAGCGTGCTTAAAAAAAACCCTAGATTTCCACAATCTGACTGTTACAGAAAACAGTTTTACTGATTTACAGTGTCTTAATTTTACCTCTTAGCAGTGAAAGTAATTTATTCACTCCAGTGTCCTGTGTAGCTGTCATTTTTGTGTGAAAAACTAGACAATGTCTTTGATCACTGAGATCTTCCCCTTCTGTTGATCCTTCAGGGATTGAAGCATCCGGCACCTTTCGCAGATGAGCTGGAGCCCGCAGATGGTAAACCCTATGAGAGAGTCACCATGGAGGAAGCCAAGAGGGGAACACCACGTGAGTCTTAGTCTTTTCTATTGATGCCTCTTGGTCTTATGAGTCCTTTCATGTTAGACTTTCTCCTTCTGTTTCTAACACATTCTCCTTTCTTTTCTCAATATTTTACGTTATGGTATTCATTTCCTCTCGCTGTACAAATCTAGATTCCATCTATACAAAAAATATGTTTTCATCACCGGATGTCTCGTCTCTCTCCGTCCAGCTGACAGGCCGGTGCGGGTGTATGCAGACGGCATCTTTGATGTTTTCCACTCGGGTCACGCCAGAGCGCTCATGCAGGCAAAATGCCTCTTCCCAAATACGCACCTCATTGTTGGAGGTAAGTGTGAGTCTGTCAGTGTCTGCGTTTATAAAGGGTTTCACAGCAGTCTTGTTAGCTGCTTCTGTCGTGAGCGTGAAACTCCAAAAAATCAGGCATCAGTTGAGATTAGTTCCAGTTTGAGTCTCATGACTTCAGACATCAGGGAAAAGTTAGATAACTGATATTGTATAAAGATAAGGAAAGCTCACTGAGGGATACTGTGAGTTATTGCTGGATATAATCAGGTCTGTTTTGTACTCAGAAAAGATAAATGGTGCAGTTTTTTCATTGCAATGCAAAAAAAAATAAGCCAAAGTCACATTAATGTTGACCACAGTGTTTTCTGCTTCCCCTTACGCCATCAGTTAATTACATTTCAATCTTCAAAGTTTCGAAAACCTCCAACTTCCTATTTGATTTTGTTTAAGATTTGAAATCAAATTTAAGGCATTTCAAGCAATAATTTCTGCATTTTTTTTTTAACTGTTCAAAGTGTGCAGTGATGACCTGACCCACAAATACAAGGGCTTCACAGTGATGAATGAGGACGAGCGCTACGATGCCATCAGACATTGTCGCTACGTGGATGAAGTGGTGCGAAACGCTCCCTGGACGTTAACGCCGGAGTTCCTCGCAAGACATCGCGTGAGTGGATGAAATGGAGAAACTATAATAAGAGTCACTCAGTCTGTTAAATAATTGACATCTTTAGTTGAGAGACAAATACTTTTTTTGTGAAATAATCACCATCTCTGAACCTCTGTAACCTTTTCCCTGCTGTGTTTTTTTTGTTGTGTATTTATGTTTTTGTACAATTTGTAGATCTGAATCTACTGTGTTGATGTATGTTGTCATCACCTCACCAGATTGACTTTGTGGCCCATGACGACATCCCATACATCTCAGCGGGCAGTGATGACGTGTACAAGCACATTAAAGAAGCTGGTGAGTGTCAAAGTAACCAAGAGTTGTAGTGTGATACGCAACTAATTACAGGGATACAGTTCAGTATTTACTACTGCTTCCAATGCACATATGGTACTGTATAGTACTGTGGTTAAGATAAATATATATTTTTATTTTAGTTAGTTACTCTTCCCCTGATTCTCTTTCCCTAAACAATCTCACTCCTCATGGCTAAACCCAACCAACTAAGGCAATGTGTGCTAGCCAATCAGAGGCAGAGTGGGGCTGCTGATGACTTTGTTATGGTGATGATGTGTTGTCTCCACACGCAATAGTTTTGCAGTGGGGTAAAGAACATGAATCAATGCATTGCAGACACACATGCACACACTGTATATAAAAAAGGGGTGATGAGTAAGGCTCTGATCACACCGAGACTTGTCACTACAGGTGCAGTTGCATTCAAAACACCTTGGAAAAAAACAGGGTGGTACACCTGTGGAGCAGGTCGGTGTTAAACTGAGCAACCAAGTCGAACTAATGGTGTGGGTACGAGCCTTGTGCTGAAAAGTTGAGAGTATTTTAGCCTTTATGTGCATCTTAGAACGATTAGAAAAGTGAGCAACTGGGGATATGTTTCTAGGAATATGTCTCAATGTGATCGACTGTTAGAGGTGTAATATAAATATATATTCTGAACTTGATGCCAGCGACACATTTCAAACATGTTGGAACAGGAGCACCAGAAATCTGGGAAAGACTGTCTGACAGCTGTTTGGATCATTCCAGGTATAAACAGGTTCACTGGTAACAGGCGATAGTGTCACAATTTGGTATGAAAGAGCCATCTTTGAAGGGCTCAGGCTTTCACAGGTCAGACGGGGTGAGGCTCACCACTTTGTGAAACACATGATCGTATAGAGAATATGACTGCATGAGCTCAGGAACACTTCGTCCAACCGTTGTCAGTAAATACAGTTTATTTGCAGTTTTAGCTGCTGGTTAGAGTCGTCTCTTTAGTTCGTCTTCACCTCAGGCTGATGGACGGAGTGTAATTCTAAACATCTGACCTTTTAATGCCCTCCACAGGTATGTTCGCTCCCACCCAGCGCACAGAGGGCATCTCCACCTCCGACATCATCACACGCATAGTCCGTGACTATGATGTGTACGTCAGACGCAACCTGCAGAGAGGATACACAGCAAAGGAGCTCAACGTCAGCTTCATTAATGTACGAAACTTAGCTTTGGTTTGAATGGATGAGAAGAGAGCTTGTAATATAAACGTTGGAGTTACAAATTTCTTATCTTCTTTTCAGGAAAAGAAGTATCACCTGCAGGAGCGCGTGGACAAGGTGAAGAGGAAGGTCCGTGACGTGGAGGAGAAGAGCAAAGAGTTCGTCCAGAAGGTGGAGGAGAAGAGCATCGATCTTATCCAGAAATGGGAGGAGAAGTCCAGGGAGTTCATTGGCAACTTCCTGCAGATGTTTGGCCCTGAGGGAGCTCTGGTGAGGATGTTGGTTTAGTTTTGTCTTTCGCCACTGTTTAATCCGGCGGTTTTGCCGAGAACACACCCTTATTTACACCGTAGTCGCAGAGGTAAGAAAACATGAGACTTACCCTGACTTGCGTAACAAGGGCCTCTGCCCTGGTATGAGCTTAATAACCACTCACTTCCTGGAAAGTATGAAAAACATCCACAAACCTAGAAACTGATGGTATGCTGACGGAACATGCAAAGCACTGTGCACCTGTACTGTCAGGTCACACACCACCTGCTGATAGGATTTCATTTCAATGACTGAACATTTAGAGGATTTAGTTCCATTTGATTGTGTTGATTGTGAACATTTCTGAAAGAAATAGTTTGACGTTTTGGGAAATATGCTGAGTGTTAGCTGAGATGCTTGTGAATCTACAGCCAGAAGGTGGTAATCTCTGCTTCACATAAAGACTGTAAACAAAGGGAAAAAGCTAGCACGACAACAATTGTACCAATTTAAAGTAATTTACTATAATAGCGTTAGAGCTAAAATAGACTTTTTGTTATTGTGGTTATAGAAAGGAAATGTATGGTGCTGTTAGACCAACATGTTAAAGATGGAGAAAGGTAGTCTCATTTCCAGGTGGTCAAATACCGACACTCTGGGTTGGTGTCTGATGAGTCTCTCCCTTAATCAGTTTTCCGCCCCAGTATATCAGCAGTTGTCCAGATCTGTTTGCCGACTCATTTTTGAGTTTTGTTTTTTTATCCATATGAAAGTACGACGGCATCCGCGACCAATTAACTTTTTCAGTCTAATTCCCTCATTGCTAATTGCCACTACTACTTTACAAGTGTTGATCATCTTCCTCCCAGCATTTTTGTTTCTTAAAATGTCTGACAGATATCTCTAAATAGCAGATGCTGAGTATGTAATCGGTCACCACAGGGGTTTATATGATGAAACTCAAAATGTGTCAGTGTCTCCATACCAAACTGATTCTGTTGCAGAACAGAACTTGCATAATGTTTCTAAACCACTTCTGCTTCTGCTACTTTAAAAAGGGCTAAATGATTAAATAGATGTGTATAGACAGAGCGTTTGCCTCTGACTGTTTGAAGCAGGGTCTGAACTCATCCTGCGTTTGTCCTCATGTTTCCGTCTCACCTCCGCAGAAACACATGCTGAAGGAAGGGAAGGGCCGCATGCTGCAGGCCATCAGCCCGAGGCAGAGCCCCGACAGCAGCCCCACCCGCGAGGAGCGCTCCCCCTCTCCCACCTTCCGTCTCCCCTTCTTCACCAAGACCTCCCCGCCCCCCTCGCCTCCGCCCCACCACAGCGGGGCCCGCGGATACCTCATCAGCGAGGACGACGACGAAGACGACGAAAACTAGAGCGCGTTTGAATCCTTCGCTTTCGTCTGGGGGGGGGGGGCTGCAGTCAGTGCTACCGGTTAACTGAGCTGTCGAGTCACGTGGTTTTCATCGAGCTCCTTCTTCCATTTTCTTTGTTTGTTTGTTTATGATTTTACTTTGGAATTTAGCACTTCAAGTCACGTTCACTTAAGCAGCCAGTTTCTCCACCGCTCTTGTTTTTAACAGCCGATTCTGTCCTTGTTTTTTTTCTTGTGTTAACGGTCAGTAAAAGTTACCACTAGTCACCTGAGTTCTTTGAAAATTAATCTCATTTATCTCAGTCACTTTTGATGTTTTGTTGATCGTTATTAGTCACTCACTGGCACATAGGAGTTCTTGCAGGGGTTACACTCGGTGCACTCTTCCACCTGTGACGGTATTCTCGAGGTTGTCATTGTAGTGAAAGTTCTTTGTTTCAGTCATGGCTTTAGTGGAAGGGCTCGCAGGTTTTTTGGTCACTTGTTGGAACAGCACATGTAGTTTGGTGAGCTGAGACCTCACAACAGAGACACTGCTGGATTTCTCCAGGGGAGAGCAGAAAACTGGACTTTACAAAAGATCTGCTCACGTGGGGGCAGTTTATATCCTGCTCATACTAACAAGAAACCAACCTGGCTTTTTTTTTTTTGTTCTCAAATAACAGGGAAACTCCAGATTACATCAAATCTGAGAGTCGAGTGTTACATGTCTACTTACAGCAGCTTTTCCCCACGTTCGTCTGCCTGCTTCGTGGGTTGTCGGTGTGTGTGTGTGCATGTGATGTTTGTGCGTGCAAGCTCTTACGTCAGCATGTTTGAAATGTCTTCTGTCAACATCCTCCACCTCGTGACAGATCTGGGTTCAGCTTTGACTTGACTGCATATAGTAATAAATTTGCTTTTAAATGTTCTTTGTCTGCTGACAAGATTTCGGTCTTTGGAAGACTAGTAGTTTGAAACTGGACGCCTTTCCTGTGGCGTGAAGAAAAGTCATGCAAGGATGACCCGTTTTAAATGTAGAAAATACTTATTTTTGTAGATTTCCTCTGTCCTTTCTTTGTCCTGTGTACAGATAACGATCGTAATCACCCCTGTATAGAAGTGCTTTGACAGTCGGAGCTGTGAATCAACATGAGCAAGGCTGGAGTATTTTTCTGCATCACCTGGGCCTGTAGGGAAGTAATAATTTCCATCTGACACACATGATGACAATAAAAAGTATTACGTTTTCATATAGCAAAGAGGACCTGAGATCTGTCTTATTGCCCCACCTCTTATCTTTCGGTTAGTTGGAGCACAAACAGGATTGTTTTATGAATAAGGCCTCCTCATTGGCAGCACACAAACAGCAAAATGTACAAGCCCGTCCCAAAAATGTACCAATCCAAAGGTGAACCGAGGTGCCTTTTGGCAGACTCGACTGCAGTGTGAGGGGTCAAAAATAAAAAAAACTCCAGATCAACATTTTACATAGCTACCTCCTCCTTCCCTAAACTGGTTCTGTTTCCTAACATGAGCACAAGGGACGAGCATTATTTTTCCTCTCTGAACGGAGCCATTGTTGCAGCACCGAAGCAAAACGACTGGGTCAAATATCTGAGATTTTCTGGGCTCGGTGTGTGTCATCCCGAGCGATAAATAAAAGCATGTTTGTTTCTTGTCCAACTGAAAAATGAAACATCACAGGTGGATCCGAAGATTTGACGCAATACTGTCAGATGACACTAATATAAATGCTGACAGATGTCGGATTGATCTGCTCCAGGCTCGGTTTCCCAAAAGCACTTGTGGTTTCAATCAGCCAACAAAGGCTGCTTCTATTCTTGTGGGTATAAATCAGATTTTAAAAAGGTTGGGAAATATCTGAAAAGGATTAACCACAGTTGTGAAGTTGTACGTGTAGTTTTTAGCAGAGGGAATCTAGCCTAGACTTTGGTGCTAAGCTACTTTTGGGAAGCCTCGCCTTGATTCTCGTGGAATCTCTTCCCTTAAATCCTCAGTAAGCGCATGTCCACGTTACGATTCAAGGTGGCAAAGACTCGAGGCCGATTACGGCCACTACTACTACTACTAGAAACAAATGTAAATGTTTTTAACAGCAAGTGTTTTAAATCATGTTATTTTACTGTTTGGGTTTATTTTTGTTTGTCTTGGATGTAGAGAGAGCAAGACAGGAAAAATGTATTAAACATGTTGGCCAAAGCATTTCTTCATCTTGCCTAGTCATTGTCTCCTACAACTGCTGAGTAATGAGATTTTATTTCTTCCTTCGCAGCAAATTTTAATCTTTATAATCTGTAGGGCGGGGTCAGGACAATAATAACTGAAAAATTAGAAAGTTTGAAGCAGTTATATTTGTCAAATGAATAGACAGGATGAAAACTAGACTACAAACTCCCAGAATCCATTGTTCCGACACCAGCCCCAGCCCTCATGTCAGACAGTATCAAGAGGAAATAGTGACACAATAGAATTATAGCAACCTAAAATTATCAGAAGAATGAAAACACACACGAGCGTAGAGGAGGGGTTGGTTACATAGTCAGATTTTATTGGACAGAACGGTCACCAGGGCTACAAACATGAAGAAGCAGACAGTGACGAGGCGAACACCAGGGGGAGACCTCACCTCACTGCAAACACACTCCCAGAGCCAGTTTTCCCCCCACAGCAACTCGGAATCAGAATAGTGTGACAAAAGTTGATCTTAGTGCTTAACGAACAGGAAATTTGAGTCACGTACGAGCTTATCGGGATGATGGTCAAACCTCAAAACTGTCTGGAATGTTTCCCCTTTGTTTTCAACTGTACTTTGACCTTACTCACTGAATGCTGGTAAAACTAAATCGTGGAAAAAAATAGCCAGGGAGAGAAAACGATCTTCGGATAAGTACAAAAACAGCTCGGCCAACTTTCAGTCCCTTCCCCTTTCCTGACTGCCCGTAAACGCTGAGATGAGACTTTAGATCCAAATGACCGTTCCCAAAAAACACAGATCAAATATCAATCAAGTCCACAATACAGAATCAGACAATGCATCTCAATTTGAAGGGGAGACTCTACTGAGACAGATTCATACACAGGAACTATACCGGGATTCATCTTAAACCACAACAGCTACAAATCATCTTACCAGTGGATAACTCTAGGAATTTGTGGGGCGTCTAAAGTAACTGGAGAGAAAATAGTGGAACAATAACACTGAATAAACACAACAGGGCACCCTTTAAAAGACACCTAAAGGTGCCTCCAGTCCTCTCCCCCTGGTTCCCTCCTGCATCACGTGTCTTTATCTCTCAGACACCAGTTGGTTTACAGGTTTACTCATCACTACGAGATATATACGATACAATGGTTCACATTTTGCATATATCTGTGCATTATATCATATTTACTTTTTTTAATGATGTAAATTCAATCTCCAACACCTAGTTAGGAAGGGGTGAGGGTGGCGGTGGGTGGATGGAGGGGAGGGAGGGGCTGTATGAGAGAAGCTATAAGGACTGAGGGGAAGGGAGAGAGACAAAGTAGGAAGGGGGGCAGAAGAAAAAAATCTTAACAAGATAGATGGGAGGAAAAAGTGGTCAGTTCGCTGCCCAGAGGAGATGAACTTTTAGCAGCGAGTTTCGTAGATGCCGGAGCGGCCGATGTACCGCACCCATTTGATGACGTCGTGGTCACTGTAGTTGAGCTTGGACTCAAACACCTTCAAGTAGCGCACCTTCAGACCAGAGGGAGCGAAAGGAACCTGCGAGGACGGGAAGAGGGAGGTTAACAGGGTGCTGACCAAATTCAAGACTGTTTTTGTTTCTGACCGATCATCCATTCTGTAAAGTCTCTTACAAATAACAGTGGTCGCGGGTTGCGTTTTTTTGGGCATCTTTCTCAAGTGTAATTGAGTCTTTTGGCTTGCTCTCATGACTCCGGTCTCTCCTGTCTAATATAGTGAAAATACCTACTTTGTCCTGTTGCAGGATCCATCTACAACAACTATATATTAGGTAACTAGCAGTAGTATATCTTAAGTTAGGTGCAAGTACGAAGTAAAGACACTATTGGATTCAGAATCAGTTTTTCTGAATCAGCACTTCACAAAATCAAAATTTCCTCTAATTTAAAATAAAGTTTTAATGCCTTGTATATATAATATTTAATTCAAGACGTTGTTTAGACATTTTAAAGACCTGCCAACACCCTGGTGTAGCACATGTCGGGGCATGCTAGGAGCTGTACGTCACGCAAATCGCTGTGTTCTCACCGTGAGCTCTGAACAGGAAGTGCACGAGGTAAGTAGGCTGCGATTTGCCAGAATCACATTGAGGTGTGAGTGTTTGTGTGTGTGTGACAGAGGAAGGCCAACTATTTATGAGTTCTGACCTCAAAGTTCATAGAGATGGGAGGCCTGGCCCATTTCTTCTTATCGTTGGTCGGCAGCAGCTCGATCTCAGCGCTGATCTGAGATTCCTTCATCCCAGCCATGCGTTTGATCCTAAACACAAACAGTAAAGCTTTGGAGGCGTTGCAAAGATTTCACAAACATGGAGACCGAGTTTCAAAACCTCATTACAACGAGTCAAGTTTAAAAGGGTTTGTAAAGGAGAAGAGGTCTGTGTGTCTGAGGTTAAACACACAGAGACACCAAAGGGATGCTGTTAATCATCAACGTGACACAGAGAGCAGAGAATAGTGACTTTGTATCATAGATTATAACAAGAAGTGGATGTAGCCGCCTTTATGTCACCCACTGGTGTGAGGACTTCCATTCTGTAGCCTTGAGTTTGGCATTAATGCATCGCCATCTTGGTGATTCGGAGCAAGAAGTGACCATATTTGGATTAAAGGGTGAAGCAGGGGAGGATATCCTGATACTCCGTAAAGCATACTCGTCTATTTTACTCTAAACAGGACCACAACTTACAATATGAACATCATGCTGTGATGGAGAAGACTTGAAACTAGCGATTGAGACCACAAACTCACTGCAGCGGAGTCGCACCCTGCTGACCGTTAGAGAGAATGCAGGTTTAAGGCTCTTCCGCGTTAAGATTCACCTTTCAGACCCGGCGTCACATCCACTTCTATCACACAGCCTCTGGTTTGTATATGAATGAACGGGCAGAGCTACTCACTTCCAGACGATGGCGTTCTCACTGGCCTTGTACTTGGCTTTTCCCTTCATACAAATCACCTGCACTCCGCTGGTGTTGAGGGGCGTTGGGATGCGCACCTGAAGAGATGAAGCCGTGTTAAGGCAATCAACACTTCATACACGTGATTTCAGAGGCGCCTCAAAGTGTCTCTCAATTTCATTTATCATCATCTCCACTTTAATGACAGCTCACCTCAATTTTTTGGGCCAGCAGCGAGGGTTTGAAGTTGGACTTGATGACCACCTTCACCTCCAGCTTAGTGCGGCCAACCTCCCTAACCAGAGGGATGACTCGGAATGGCAGGATGATGTCTTTAGTGGTGCGATACCTGCGAGAAGGGAGGAGACAAACCACAGCTCATGTAACAAAATGCATGTTTATACACACAATGATACACCTGTGATCACTTTTCTGTCACATTCTGCTCTTGTCCTGACAGTTTGATAAGAATTAAATGCTTTGAAAGAGTTTTTAAAAAAAAATCCATCTACTGACCTCATGAGCTCGTACTCTCCATCAGGGGGGATGAAGCTGATGCTACGCTCTGAGTCGAACTTACTGAGGCGCACACACTGGTGGAAAGTGCAGTCGTCGATGGCTATGGACTGCTTCCCACTGCCGGGAGACAAAAACACATCAGAGACACACACAAAAAGGGACAAAAAGATTATTAGTTTGCCTGTTTACTATTTAAAATGATGTATAATAATAATTATGATACCAATTGTTCCAAAGATGAAACTAATACTCTCCCTCAGCTGATGTAAATAGTCAAGAAGGAAACATATATATAGATATATGAGCACACAGAGGGACACGACTGCTAGTATCAAGACATGAGAACTAAAAACATAAAGATGACACTACTGTGCAACAAAACAAATCACAACCCCTGTTAGGTGTTTGGGTAAAGAGTTAAAAGTCAAGCAGGTGGGTGTGGGGTAAAAAAAAAACAACCATTCCACAAAAAAGGCAAAACAACCACCGGGCAAGTACACTGAAGAGTTAAAACAAGGCGTGTTTGATTTGAATCGAGTGTGTGGAGAGCAACACTGCATGAGATGTACAAATTCTTAATGTGCTTAAGGGCTTAGACAAGGCAGGTGTTTGTGTGTCTGTGTGTGTGTGTGTGTGTGTGTGTGTGTGTGTTGAGGTAGCATAGGGTGAGGACACTTATCAGTACAGTACCTTCCTCCCCCTAAATCACTGAGGTACAGCACATAGAAAAGAAAGAGAGGGAAAGAAAGGAGAGATGCATCCAAAGGAAAGAAAAAATTGAAAAGAAATTGTAAAAGCCTGTCTTGTTGTAAAAAACAGCAAGACAACACTCATAACACAGACACGGGGCTAACAGACGAGGTGGTCTCTTAAAAATTGACAATAAATTTCCTTGTCAGAGTTTTTAAGATGGAAATAATACAAAAAAGGACCAATCTGAATTTAAAACAAACTGAATTGCAAATTATCTAAAATCATATTCAAATATTCCCTCCCTTGTCGCGCCGCTCACCTCTTCCCTGCTTCGTCAGACGCTCCGCCCTTGCCCTGCTTGTCGATGACAATCTTGTCGTTCATGCCGAATTTGCACTCGGGCATTCCGCTCAGGTAGCTCTTCATCACTACTCGGCCCGACACGTGGGCGCTCAGGACTTGGCCTGGACAGGAAGGAGACAAAGAATTTGAATTTTTGAGTCTGAAACCAGCCAGGCTACAAATCTGTCTTTCCACTTTGCTGTTTTGAGGAGTTGAATTCTACTTAACAACTGAGCGAGTACACATGATCTTTATCTGTATCTGTATCTGTACTACCAGTGGAATTATCTGTATCCATGATCGGAATGGGCAAGGATAAAAAGGCCTGTGTTATGAATTACTCTAAACTAAGGAGGACATCATTTTCTGTATCTGTATCTGAGACTCGCTCCACTCTGCTGAAGGAGATGGTGTGATGGGATCGAAAGCCCCAGGGCAGCTACCAAATGGACTTTGTGGTGATATTGTTTTGTTTTATCAATCCCTGGCTATTAATTGCTTCCTGGGGAGAGGAAGTGCTCGACATGTTGATATCTGATGCACAGAATCTCGAGGTCTTCATCTGACAAATCCATTGAGGATTAAATGTTAAAAATCTCAAATATGTAAATATTCAACAAGAGACATAAAAGACAAAACTCTGAACGACTGTCACTAGTTGTTCTGAATGATACGATTTCAATAAATCATTCATGTTTGCAGCCCACCCCCGGTTAGGAGGAGGGGGGAGGTGTACGAACAGACCTTGCGGTGACATGAGCAGGTTGACGCTCTCCAGTACGTCGAGGAAAAGCTCATTGCGGCGATACTTGATGCCTTCGCGACGCCAGCCGATCTGCCCCGTCACCTGGCTGGTGATCTGAGACTGCTCTTCTTTTGTCTGCGAGTCAGGGAGAGAAACTGTATCACTAACAACAAAAGGAAAAGGCTGAGAGACTGACAATAGAACGAAGGCAGCGAAGAGAGGGATCATTAGCGCCGCAGCGAGAGAGGAAAACAAATATGACAAGGTGCCTGAGATCGAATCTCTGAGTGTTGTTTATTACCTGGTGCTGAATTATGAAGAGTCCAAGACCACAACAGGAGGAGGAGGAGAGAAAAACAGAAAGAAATCAGACAATAAACAGACATCTTATTCATTCATAAACTTATTACTGCACACAATAAGCAATACACGACTGTCACTGCAGATTCTAGTGAATTGAATTGTTTATTGCATTTGACAGCTGCCACTAGACAAGTCTAATGGACAATAATAAACCAAGGACTGGAAATGGATCAGGATACATATCATCAATGTCAGTCTAGAAAAAAATGACTTGATCTGCCAAATCCAGATGGAGCAAACTGGCCCGAGACATCCCTATAAAACAGTGTTTTTACTACCTGTTTTATCACTTGTGATTCGCCTGAGTTACACTGAGAGGTGTCTCTGATATTTAGTCCACCCTCTATAATATAAAAAACTTAAACCAATAAAAACAAACAACATCCTCTATAATTGCAATATAGTTGAATGAACACCTTTTTAAAACTGTCTCAACATAAACTGAACATTATTCAAGACGGTCAAGAGGAAGTTTCCAAAGTTTATCCATTAAGCTGGCAATATCCTTGTTTTCTCAACACAGCAGAGTGTAAAGACTGAGCTTGTCTTACTGACCTGTCCCTTAATGCCCTGCTGGGTGATGAAGGTCTTCAGAGCTCCGGTCTCTGAGTTCTGGGGGTAGCCAAAGTCCAGGATCTCTGTACGAACAAACACGGACAGATAAGTGTCGGGAAGAGAAATGAATCAGGTCATGGAGCGAACCAGTGCTGACTGAGTGGAACATTTTATTTATTCAACTTTCACTGGGAGGACAAACACAAACTTAGTGTTTGATTTAGAATAATGAAGCCACTGTCAATCCGCATGACCAATTCATACCAGCCTGTTTTCTCAGGTTAGCCCGGGGTCATTGCTATTTACACAGAATACTAAGACAGTTGTCAACTTTTAGTTAATTAAAAGTGGCCATTTCAATGTCTGTATGCCATTTTATATGATATTTTTAGGTAAAACGGTGTCATGATTCTACATTTGGATCCCGTCTCGTACCATCCAGCAGTTCGTAGATGAGCACGAAGTTGTTCTTGATGTTCTCCTCGCTGATCTTGCCAAAGTAGGCCGTCATGACGTCGCACATCTTGTAGAGGAACTCGAACACCATGGCGGCGTTGACATTCTGCTTGGTGACGGCCGCCAACCAGATGTTGGAGCGCTTGACGTGAAAGAAGCTGGTGCGGGCGATGTTGGTCACCGGGGATCGAACCTGCTGCCGGGCGTGAATCACGTTCACACGGAACGCGTCCACCGCGTTACGCCTGAGACGGGAGGGTGAGAAAGAGGGAGAAAAAAAGACAGACGTTTATTGTTTCAAGCTTTTTACATAAAGATCCCACCCTGTGACATCATGTGAACTAATCAGGTATCCATCCGTTTCAAGAAATGAGCAAATAATCTAAACATTTTCCAACCGACTGGAAGACGACGCCTCGAGCTGGTGCGTCGAGACGTTAAAAAGGAGTGTTGTTTTGTGTAAATGGTGATAATTACCAGGAGGGAGAGGGAAGGCTCAGAGTGTCGCTCGACACCCAGGCAGCAGCATCGCAACTAACCACACTCCATGGGAAAAAAATGTGTTAACTATGTTTGGCAAAATAAACTGGACTATTTGTTTATTGTCAAGTTTGCCTAAGTATACCTTGGTGCCATGATGCTTTGGGGGAAACGCAGCCTTGCTTAATGTGGATATATAAATAACAAGGCTTAGTGCAGAGGACGCAGCACGTTCCAACAAGAAAACCAAATCCTACTGAGAAACAACTGACGACATCGAGGAGGCACAAAATGTCGACACCACTGACATTCAAGACTATCGTACCTTATATACCTTATTCTAAATAATTAACAGCTGATATTCTATCAATATTCCTTTCTTAAAATGTAATAACTAATAATGAACCAATTGTAGAAGAAGCTGGGCTGCAGATAAACAGAACTGTACTGACTGTTCCCATGTTTAAAGTCACCATGAAGAAAGAAATGTAAGAGACAAACAAGAAGACACAATGAAGATATCATTTCTACACTGTCATCAAAATATAAATGCATGTTCGCAGGTTTAGGAATTTAAAGTGAGGATAACTGAACTCCTATCAGGACAAAGGTACAGTGCGTCAGCCATGATGTCCGTCTTGTCCATTAAACCGTGAAGAAAAAAAAATAATTCAACACATTGTCTTTGAAACAGCATTTGAGCTTTGCATTAAAGTAAAACATCAAAAACAGTTTTAAAACAGATAATTTCAGTGCATCTTATTTCAATCAAGGCCCACTTCTACGTGTAAGAGCCAATAAAATTAACACAAAATGATCCATGATCTAACTCATCTCTCAAGTTTCTTTGTGAAAACATCAGGGCAGATTCAAAGGGATGAGAGGACTAAATTAATCCATGCTCAGACTACATGCTTAGGCGCTGGTAGAGCTGTTTGTGAGCGTCAATCTTCTGGCCGTGGCCGAATTTGCTGGCTTTCGCTGATCGGCTGTCGTTACCTCGGTATCTGGTGGCTTATTCACCACTGTAATGTCATGACAGGTGACTCATGCTCGGAGGAAGTAACGGGAAGCTGACTGTGGAATCAATGGACATGCAGTTAAGGGGGTTTCAGAGGGGGTCATTGATCGGTGGCCATGAGAGGGGAGGGGTCATGGGTCATGCTTGATAGGCTCGAGCTTCTCTTACCTATTCCTACAGGGGCCAAGATGGACAGATGGAGGAAAATGGTGATACAGAGGATAGAGAGGAAAAAAGGATGAAGTAAAAGGAGAGGAGAGAGACAAAAATGCACAAGAGACATTTTCGTGCATCATGTACACAGACAAGGTGAGTAACATGGTGTTTATCATGACGGCATCACTGGAACCGGATACGTCAGCAGCATTACATCGCTCTTTAACTGAAGTTGTTGGCACAACAGCACAGAAAGTGAAACTTACATGATTTGCATCCCTCCGTAACAGCTTCAGTTAAGAGTTCCGCATTAACGAATCCTACACTTCCTGTTCCCTAATCTTGAAAAAATCAAAAGGTTTTTTGAAAGGCCACAGAGCTCATTTTCTGCAATAATCCAAAGTCCAATTACAATTCCCATAGGCCTCGTGTCAAAACAACCAGGGTGATGCTAACTTCCGGATTAACCTACAAGAATGTGGCATCCCTGCAGTACTCTATTTCAAGTGGATGACATTTCCAAGCGCAACCATCAGATGTCATCACAACATTATCACAAACACTCCGCAGCAATTGGAGCAGCATAATGGGTAATTATCACCTGCTGGGACCACAGCGGAGACAACACGTATGGATTTTCTGGTTTTATACTGAATATAAGCTCCTTTCATAATGACGTCTTACAAAATAAGTTTCTCTTTTTACACATTTTGAGCAAAGTTGTCATTAAGAAGTCCTGAATTCAATCTCTGCTTCCTTTTAATATGTATCCAGTGATATTCTGTGGTACACATTGTGCTGCGTCTGAGAAAGCAGCTGCACTGTATTTGTGCTGCTGCTAGATAGGAAGGAGCAGCAATGATTAAAAATAACACAGTGACAATCACATTACTGATTACTAGCTAGACACAGGAAGGACAAAACACGGGACGGATCCTGGTGCACGCAAGGCTGCGAGTCATTTAAACAAACCTGCAGACGTTGCATTCACTGAGTTCAGACAGACTGTTTAAATGGTGTCTCGGTCTGCTGGTGCAACTTGTAACACCGAACGGCTTTGAAAAATGCAGCATGTACGATTCTGTTTCTGCCCTCTTCTCTGAACGTCTAACCCTACGACAACAACAAAAACTGAAATGTTGAAAAAGAAATTCAAGGGTCTGCACAGAAAGCAACCCAATGACCCGGCGTTGCTGCTCTGTGCCCACATTACTGACACAAAGAAATCAATTTCCTGCGCCTGTGCCCTCTCTGTACCTCGCCAACCGTCACTCTATAAATGAATAAGGCACTGGGGGGCTGGTGTGGATTTTGGAGAGATGCCTAGCTCACCCTCAACTCAATCGCTGAATTTGGTTTACACAAACAAAAAGCGATCAATAGGAGTAAGCAAGGAGAAATCTTCGTTTCAATCAACAACGTCTCACAAACAGCCAAACAGGGACGAAGAAAGGAGGAAAGTGTTTTTTTTCCAGCCACACAGCTTAGTTCCTGTCCCGATGTAGTCTTTAACCTCACATGTGAAGTTCCAGACCTCGACCGCCATTTTTTTTTTTGACCATGTGGTTAGGCCACCGGCTTGGTTTTTAATCTCTTATCCCCAGCCTACTCTGGATATGACTCAGACACAATTTGAGTCGTCCATCTTAGGCAGCGGGAATGATTTGCTTTTTGCCAATATCTGATCTTCAGCAGCTTTGCATCAGGTCCTGCCACAGATCTGTTGAGTCAGTTAAAGTCTCTTTTTACATGCACATTTATAAAAGAGCCATTACAGCTCACTAACTATTCTTTTTAAGCCATTTTAACATGCATTATTAAATCCCCATTCCTTTATGTCAAACCTAGGGAAATTATGTTCTTTTTCTTAGTTTTAAATGTTCAGCTGCAGATCTATGTATCACTGTTCCCATCTAGGAAGAGGAAATAGGTGCTTGCCATCAGTACGTCATTTCTATACGGTAATACTTGTGTCTTGTACCAACACTGAGGTCAATCTGGCAGAGCTCCTCACACGACTGCAGCTAATCTTCTAAATAGAAGGTGTGGTTTGATAAACACGAGTGTGAGTGAGCCGAATCATTACCTCACACCGTGGGAAACCATGGAGGAGGATATCATTTTTTACTGATGTGCATAACTGTATTTCTTTTTCTCGTGATTTTTATTATACTTGTCACTTATTATATTATATCATTCATCCTTTATGGGAAGAATCTTTTTTTTTTTTGCAGGTTTTTGTATTCGCAGATTAATTGCATTCTTTGAGTTGGTGACATTATCATAAATGTAATCCTAAATGTAATCCTGGCTTAGCTATTTTCCTAAACACATTTTAGAGGCGATGACAAAACAGACAAATGTAAACTCCTTAGCTGGGGGGAGGGAAATAATCCTCGCTCATCGCGTCAGAATCAACCTGTCCACTCCCGGCGGGTCACGACCTTCTCGCTGACATGAAGTCCCCCCCCACCCCAAATAAAAATGAGGAGCGTTACAGCAGCTTTGCTTGTGTGAAACGTACCCGATGTCATCTCGGTAGACCCGGGAGATGAGGACCTCCCCCTTGTGGTTGTAGATGAACAATCCTCCAATCATTGTGGCTGCTTCTCAGTCCCAACTGGCCATGGTGAAACCAAACCCCGCCTGAGAAGAGACAGAAATGGAGCGAGAGATCGCAGGAAGGAAGCGAGGGAAAAAAGGGGTTATAGAGAAGTGAAAGCAGTGAAAACCGAGGGAGAGAGCGACAGTACAGGGAGGCGCTTGTCCCTCACATCCGCTTTCTCTGTCTCTCCCTCTTACTCACTCACAAACACACACACACACACACACACATAGACACTATTGCCAACTGAATAAACCCTGCAGCTGGCCCACTGTGGTGACTCATTTTTGATCCGTGCATGTGCACACACACACATACATGCATCAACTATCACTCCAGCAGAGGCTGAAAGGACTTCAGTACCAACACCCTCACCCACAGTCAATTCCTTGTTTTCCTTCAAAGAAAGATTAAGCAGATTAGCAGGATGTCACCAGGTAGCCAGCTACAAAATCTGTTGCATTTTACTACTAGATGCAGCCTGGGTGTGATCAGACTACACATGGATTCTTACGTTAAACTAAAACCTATAGACAGCGAGCTTTATCTGAAAGTAGCTGCTAGACAATTAGCGTTGAGTGGTTTATGGCTTGGGGACCATCAAATCAGAGGAGTTTGCCCCCATTCAAGAATGAAGCTTCTGGAAACCAGGGGATGAAGGACATGCTTGAAATTCCTCGAAGACAGAGGCCAGACACCTTAAACACACGGCGCTAAAAGGAAGTATACAACACAATCACACGCCCGAGATTAGTATAATGAATTCGCTATATTAACACAAGCGAGTCGTGGCGGAATAAACCGTCCACAAGACATGAGCGGGTCTGATCGCCCGTTTATTGGCCGAAGTCAAGATGTCTGCTCACTCGGGCCATTTTCCAAACGTTCATACATTTTTCATATTTGCTCCTTTTTGCCTCGAGCAGTGGGGGACAGGTCTGTTCGAGACGCCTTGTTTTACACATACTTAAATGTCCACAGCATAGATGGGGGGCTTGACCTTCAGCTAAGATCACAGTGATGGAGAATAGACCGAGTAAGAGGTAGCTAGCTAATTTAGCTTACGATAGCAGGCTAGCTGGCGGCGGTGTTAGCGAACCAGCGTCGAGCCGTGCGGAATTTCAAACTGATTTCCGGTGAGAAGAAAACTCGGACATTTGACGACCACTCAACATCTGGCGCTACTGATTATCGCCAACATACAAATTAACCATTTAAAAAAAATGTAGCTCCGACAATCCCCAACAAGCTGACCTCGTCATTACAGTGCAGAATTGCCACACTGCATGCTTTTATTCTGACGGGAAAGCGCCTCGTTTCCGTTATAACGGCAGCTGCCGCTGCTAGCTTGACCCTGGCTAACGGCGCCGCAGCTAACGCCGCTAACGTTAGCATCGATCCCGAATGAAACGGTTTCGCCGGCTGTCCGACACCGTTACCGGGCTACAAGTTCGGTCATTTTGATGGGGAACATGTACCCGCGTCGACTCTGGTGAGCTTACCCTAGTTCTCTCGCGAACGCCACCGGTCTGTCGCTCCCCGTTTGCCTGTGTCGGGATCCAGCGGCTTCCCACTTCACACACCCGCTAATTCCGCTCCTTCCTCCAGGTCCTCTGATAGCTGTCAGCTGACCCGCCGTCCTTACGCACAGCCGTTCCGCTGTGACAGGAAAAGGCGCGGCTGGAGCCGTGTGTAAACCGCACCCAGGCCTTGTTGTGATAAGCTACATTGACTACTGGTCAATTATTATTCGCTTCATTGTTTCTCCATTAATATTTATGTCTGTGATGAGTATAACTGGCAGCACAGAGCGTTAGCCCCCTTTTTACAAATGCACAGAGAGCCATGTTGGCATGTATCAAACTTGCCTGATTAATTGTGCAACACAGTGGTTTTCCTTTTTTTTTTTTTTATCTGGTGTGAATAACTGCTCTTAAACTCCCACTTTCAGAAGAGAGTGGTTGCAAGAAAACTAATTTCCCAGTGGTAAAACAGGAAGTTTGTTTGTCCTTGTGTGGTGTGGGTGGTCTTATTTTGACACGTCCTGCAGAGTCCACCTTAACTTTTCTTTTTCTTTTTTTTTTATGTCCAAGTTGAATCAACTCTACAGGAGTTTTCCGCCCCTCTAACCACAGGGAACATCTTGCATGGGGTCATTCAGTTCTGAGGCTAAAACTAAAATGTACACAGGCTGATCCCCTGCACACACCCCACAGCCCACACACACACATCTGTGCACCAGATTGCCTAACCTTCACATTCCTGATGTTGGACAGTCTGGAATCCACTGCCTTTAAATGCAAATATGACCTCAGGTACCATGGAAAAAAACACACACACACACACAGTAGGCAAATGTCTGCTTCACAACCATGCACACACATACACACTCAAATAAAACACAACACAGAGCAGCATTAAGTCATAAAACTATATTTATAAATAAAAAGACATTTTTTTCCTTGATTAAAAGGTGTGAAAGACATGGTAAGAAATTTTTTTTCCACTATACATTATCACAACGCAGAGTCTGAAAATGCTCTGGTTAAAACGGATGAAAAATGCAGCCGTGTAGTGTAAAAATGACTCTCGAAGCTGGATGCTCATGTTTAGCGTTGAAAAATGAAACTAGTTGTGACCAACTACGTATATAATAAAACAAATGCATTCTTACAGTAAGAAGGACTTGCGATTCTCTTGCACTACATACACATTTGTCCCATTTCTTTCTCTCTTAAGTCAAGCAAACATTTAAAAAGTCTGAATAAGGTTAACAGTTAGTGTTCATTTCAGCTTTCTGTCAGGGATTTTTTTTTTCTTGTTAGAGGTCAGGCAGGGGATTGAAAGAACAGAAGAGGGGGGGAAGAGGCTTCTTTCTCTCAGTTCAGACGTGAACAGGGGTGGGGGAGGACAGAGAATGTGAGATAAGGAAGGCAGAGAGGAGGGAAGAGTGAAAGAGAAGAACAAATGAAAAACATCCATGTAGAAAAAGCGCTGAGTCATCTTTCTCAGCTGTCCGTTTCCACTGCCTCCCTCCCTCTCCTGCTCTTTTGTCCTCACGCAAACTCTTCCCCACTGAGGAGCGGAAACTGAGAGAGGCGCTTTGGTTCCATCTGGAGCGAGGGGTGGGGGGGGGGTTTCTTCACTGAAGAAAGTATGGCCACTACTACTAGGAAGAAAAGCACAGAAGAGGAGGAACATTTCTCTCTGCAGACACAACAGGGGTTTGCTTCCATGTTTGCTTTTAGGAGGAGTGGAGTCTTGGGTTACAGCTTTTGCAGTCTTCCCTCCTTCCCGTCCCGTCTCGCCGGCCTTCTCAGCCTCACATTGACATGAGAAAGCCCGTTCTGCTACTTTGTTATCGGCCTACGACCTTCGTTACATCACATCGACAAAGAACTCGCCGGCGTTGCCCACAGCTAGGCGCAGCGACTGGCGTGAGGCGGTGAGCTCAGGGGGCACAGAGGAGAGCTCCCTGCCCGGTGGGGCGCCAGGTGCAGCGGTAGACAGATGTGGGGGCTGGGGTGGCAGGCCCGGGGGACCGTAGACGAGGCCAGCACCATATGCTATCGAGTGGGAGTTGGCACTGCGGTGGCTGAGAGAGCTGCGTACGCTCCGCTCGCTTGGAGCCACAGAGCGCTCGCTTGGAGCTCGGTGGCTCCTGATCTCGGTTTCGCTGCCGCTGCCGCCAGACTTCCGACCCTCGTTCTTGCTGCAGTTCGAGCCACTGCTTCCTGTAGACAGAGTAGAAGAGAAGACGATTATTATCCGAGTGTAATATAGAAACACATTAGTTCTATTTCGTTTTAATAAATGTGAGCGAGCTATATGAGCCACTCTCTCCGATATGAGCGTCAGTGAAGTGACCCAGTTTGTGGGAGACTCTCAGGAGAGCCGCATGACTAATGCAGACGTGGTCACTGAGCATTCACTGCATTTCACAGGCAAGACAGCATACCCATTACTGAAGGCAATTACATGTTTTCATTTTATTACCACAAACAACCTGCTTGCTTTAGAGGCAAATTCTTCGGACTGATCAATTTAAAACCAGAGCGGTTTCCGCGCTGAAGGAAACATCATAACATTTTGAGAGGCAGGCTCCTTCCATCACAGCCACAGACAAATGGAAAGATATAGTTTATCCCTCTGCGTCGTTTAGATTGGTAGGTCTTGGACTAACTTAGCACCGTCTGTAAAATAAATAAAATGCAACTGTAACAACTCATTGTATCTTGTAAACCATACAGAAATAGATTCAATTGTAGTGAGCAACCCAAACTGAAGACAGCGTGTTGAGATATGTTGTGCAGTCAGCGGGCCCAGCTGTTCTTGCTCAGTAAATAACTCCATTGCGTAAGCAAACTGCTCCTGAAACCACTACGTCTGCTTTTTCTATTTCTACACATTAAACACACAAACAAACCATATAAATAAAGTGGCTTTGGAATATTTTTTACATTTTCAACAGAGCTCGACTGTTTCCCTCAGCTCTTTGAAGTAAAATAATTTAAACATGCACTGGACCCACAACTGTAGACGAAGTGTGGAGATAAAAAAAAAAAGGTGTTGAAATTCTCATCTGGTTCACGGTGAATCAGCAAACAAGACGTGAAACACAGAAAATGTGAGGAGGATTCCTTTACGTCTGTGCAAAGTGACACGTCAGCCATAGTAAACGTCTCCATAGGCTTGAGAAGTGCTTGTTAAAGGTTTGTTGTTTGCTCCATCATAAAAATGCAGCTGTAGCTGGCATGAATTCATATCAGCTGCAATTATTGTGACTAGGGCTGAATGATTAATCGATTTTAAATCGAATTCAAGATTAGAAAGAATGCGATTAGCAAATTGCAGAGGTTGCAAATAATTGTTTACAGACATGTCCTATTTCTTTATATTTTCTTTGTTCTTGTATTATTATTATTTTATTTATGTCACAATGTTTGTGATAATGGTGTGTTTGACTATTATATGTTCCACACCAATTGAAAATAATAAACACTTGTTGGCAGCATCTTTACGTTCTCGTCTTTCCATCAGAATACAGATCAGTTGATATTTAGCAACATCAGTCAGAAAAATCGCAATTAGATTTTTTCCCCAATTCATTCGGCCTTAATTGTGACAACCATTTACTGTGTCTGTGAGCTCTGCCAGATATGTTTTGGGGAAAACTTAGTGTTTGCAACATTCAGTGCGACATAATGTTTACAGCACACAAATGGGTAGAGGGGAAAACGCATCAGCAGCCACTGGAGACGTCTTAATGGGCATCTTGCTCCCTTTTTTAGGTAAACCTCATCACCAAAATCAGCTGTAAGTGACATGAATCCAAGCCAACCACTGATTTGGAAAGAGCATACTTTACTACTCTTTGCCTTGAACACATGCAGTGCATTCTATCTGCACTCACCGCTGTGCTGGCTTCCTGCACTGCCGGCACCTGGTCCACCATGGAAGGGCTGTGGCAGCTCATATGGGTGTGGAATGGGGAACTGGTAGGGCAGCGCCATGGGCCAGGGGGCTGCTCCAGGGTGGGGAAGAGGGGGGAGAGTGTCCTGATCAGAGGCGCCCCCACTGGAACCATCGTGGTCATGGAGAGACAGGTGGGTCATGTCTGAGGGAGACAGAAGAAAGTTAATTATTTAGACCCTTGAAGAAAACCTAAGATAGTGTAAAGTTTGTCCTGCTGACCACAGACACAGATACGACTTAACTATACACATTTAACCAAAGAGTCGCTGGGTGTCCACTTACTGCCGCAGAGGTCTCCAAAGATATAGTAACACTGTTCAGAGAAAGTGATCTTGTTGACAGTGTGTCGGATGTAGCCGGCCTTCAGCAGGTTGCTGGCGTATTTACGGGCTTCTCTGCGGTCTGAGAACCCTTCCACGTGATGGAAGAGCCAGTCCACCACGTCAGAACCTGAGGACACAAAGACATCTAAGGTCCTGAACAAGCCACAACTGCACGATAAAGAATATCCAAGATGATTTGAATAATTTATATTTTAGATATTTATCTGTTCACAGCTTCTTTTAATTATCAGTCAACAATAAATCAACAATGAATTAAAAGAAATACTTCTGCTGTGATGTGCAGCTTGGAGCAATAAAGGAAAAATGATTATAAAGGATTATAGGGATGATTATAATTTATTCATCTTGATTAAAACTAGTAATTTAACCAAACAATTAAAACCTCTGAAATGATGAAAGAGGCTTCAAGGCATCACTTCAGCCACATCACTCGACACAATAGTCTACAAATGAAGAATATAGCCGTCCGTGCATACTGATGAAGGAAATAACAAGTGTTGGACCGTGTCCTGTGCTTTCAAAGGCATACCAATAAAGGCGTTAGCGATGGTTATCTTGAGCCACATCCTGTCCCGCACCTCCAGACCCGACTCTGGGCAGGCCATGGCCTTAGCGACTGTTGCCATGTCGCTGTGAATGGAGAGGTGGAAGTCATCGAATCCTGGGAAAGATCAGAGGACAGGCATACACGTTATCTCAGGAGCTGAACAACACATTCATTTCAAAGATGAAGTAGTTTGGGTCTTTATGTTTAACACCACTGATCCGGTTGTGAGGACAGAGAAATTTTCTCACACAAATATTAAAATGTTGTGGCACGTTTGTTTGGTTTCCAACAAACTTATAGCGCAGCCGTCAATTATTATCCCATCAAGACAGCCTCAAGTAATATTTGGTTTCCTGTGGTCTCGACTGTAATCCGACCCCTGTTCTGTCTCGATCATGAATCAGAGTGGATAAGGCCGCATCTTTGTTTGAGTTGGACTACAACCGAGCCGGTCTTGATAAAAACCCAACAAAAACCAGATCATAATATCATACAATGTCCTCCCTCAAACTCTAAGGTTCTCACAAAGGTTCATGACATTCCAGCTGATCATAAGATGTCTGATATATCTCCGCTTCAATCAGTGATGGAAGCCTTGCGACTTTCCCCAATGAAAATCTTCCCTTTAGAATATTCTGCATGTGACAGTTTAATAATCAGTTTATGTTATTTATTAGGTTTTCAAAATCCTAAGAGGTTTAAAAACAATTTAAAACTTCTTTAATATTTGATAAATCACTTTTCAAACCTCTTGTTTAATGTTTCTAGCGTTCACAAACACACCAGTATCTTTCCTCTCTCACATAAACCTGACTTCCTTTGAATGTTTCAGTGATATGGCAGGTTGTTGTAGCTGTGCACATTAACAACAGTCACACTCTTTATGCAAAACGCAACCTTTTTATGTACAGCACTGCTGAGGCCATTTTCAGCGGAGAAACTGCTGCACTCATCTTGTCCACGACAGATTTCTCCATGTGTGACTGTTAAACACTGGTGTAAAATATTGAGTGCAGAAACAAGCTATTGCTCAGACTTCCAGGCACCAACTGAACATTTGTTGTTGGCCAGTAATCCAAAGATTATTTTTAAAAAAGCAGTGTTAAACCATAAATTGTAACCAGTCCTGCAAGGTGCAACAGTGTTGAAATGATCGCATGAAATTTATGTTCCATCTGAGAGAAAAAAAATCTACAAATATGTGAATCGTGTCAATATGTTCACAAAAGTGTGTCAGGAACGGAAAAAAACTTTTCCTCCAGAAGGAAAAAACATCACTGTTGTTTCCAAAGATTACAGAGAAGATGGGCGTTGTGAGTTATGGCTCAGTTTTGACAGCAGATGGACGCTGAGAGGCTGAACTCAGTGAATGCTGGAACAGAGCGTGGTCGCAGGAATGCAGGGAAAGGGCAGGGCCACAGTGATCTACAGTAACTCGGAGAATTGCTAAAACATCTGAGGAAGATGCATATTTTTACTGCAGCTTTTGGAGGTCAGGAGGTGGGAGATCCAAAATGAGAGCTGGATGTTGTAGCAAAATGCTGAAATATCTAAAATCCTGGAGGACTTTATGCCTCATTTCATAATAGTGTGAACAGTCACATTTATCTAAGTTCTTTAATAACTGTACATGCTGTAAAACTGTACAACATAGGAACACACTGCAAGAAGAAACATGAGAAATCCTTATAGAGACTAAAGTGAATTGGAAACTGTGACTAAGATCCGATGTAAGTTGCTTTGAAATAAACATGCAGCTGCAGGGGGTGCTGTGACTCACGTTCAGTCTCAGGGATCGAGCTGCTGATGGAGGAGCTGGTGGAGGTGACGGTGCTCATGGAGGGGCTCATGCCGTACGCGGGGTATACCCCGGTCATGGCCGCCGTGTGGGACACCCACGCGGCCGGGTCAATAGGCCGGATTGGCTCACCTGTTGAATCAAACGCAGGGTTACAGTTGGTGATCTTACCAGAGCAGCACACCAAAAGAGATGGCTTTTCAGGTATGAGTGTTACTGAAATGAAAAGGAGAAAAGGGGAACAAGAGAAGGAAACACTCACTCCTGGGCAGAGCGAAGCAGCTCCGAGGGTTCGGGTCCCAGCACTTGGCCACAGTCAGAGTAATGGGGCTGGTGACAAACATGGAGACAAGGAATAGATTCAGCTAACTTACTACTCAAATTCAGTCATGTGCTTGTTTTTTTGCTTTTCTTTTATTCAAGACTATTTTAATGTATTGCTGTTGAAAGGTACAATATGTAGCAATTGGTCAAACAAAAGGGGACGCAACGTAACACCAGAGTAACTGCTCACTGCTGCCAGTAAACTCAGTTAGCTGACTCATTGCTCAGAGCACCGGGAAGGTGTTGTTTACTATCAAACCATCACCTCTTTAGGGAATATAAACTGGCTGTGGGCAGCTTGTGAGCATGCTAACTTCAACAGATATCTCTGCAGCACAATAAACATACATCAACATATTTCTTCATATTGTGTTGACAACTTCAGTTACATTTTTGATGTTTTAAACTAAAACTCTTACATAGAAAATGCATGTACTGTATCTATTAATGTGCCTGTTTGCCACTCACCCTGGCTTGTGCACGATGTCCCTCAGCACTCGAACTGCATCGTCATTGCTCATGTTCTCGAAGTTTATGTCGTTCACCTACAGGGATAAAATGAAAGCAAGAGAAAAATAAATAAGAATAAACACTTTCAGTTATTACAATAAATCCCCCTACACAAAGTCATTACTGGGACTGCTCAACACGGCGTGCCACATGAAAAAACTGGAAGTGGGTCTTCGACGATTAATGAAAATTGAAAGAATCATTGGATCCAGCTGGCCGGCACTTGTACATTATCTTACAATATGAGTTAGATTACATAAAAAGTGGGCATGAGAATGAGGGGAAAAACAGACTGCAGGACAACAGTTTGGAAAATCTTAAATTAGTTGCTGTGTACTGAGTCACTGCCATGTGGGCTAATTGCATTGATCTCAGTTAAGAAAGATGTTTTTTTGTTTTTTTTTAATCCTTTACACATGGAGATCTGAATCAAAATCCTGTGACTGGTTTCACATTACTAACTACTTTTACTTCACTGCAGGTGCTGGCACTAAAACCAAACACACACACAGACTTTCCTGGTCCAAGTCCCAGGTATGCACAAGCACACATTTTTCTTTTCTCCGTGTGCATCTCCCTTTCACTCCGTCTTTCACGCACACACAGACACACACCTGCAACAGCATGTCTCCGGGCTCTATCCGTCCATCTGCAGCCACAGCTCCTCCCTTCATGATAGAGCCGATGTAGATTCCTCCGTCTCCTCTCTCGTTGCTCTGACCCACAATACTGATGCCCAAGAAATTGTACTTCTCTGTGAAAAGGAGCGAACAATGTTTACCCAAGAGTGAAGAGAAGCAGCACTGATAAAAGTAAAGACAGAAATTAATTTTGACCTGCATCAATATGGAACAAACTGGTTACATGCATATTTTCCTATTGTGTGAAAGGAATTTTTCAATTTAGGCTCAGTGTGAGGCTGTACGTGTCCCGACAAATCTAAACCTCCACATGACAAAGCCACTCACCCATGTTCAGAGTGACAGTGATGATGTTGAGAGACATGGTGGAGTCTGTGATGCTGCTGAACGATGAAGACTGAGAAGAAAAGAAAGGAAATGTGAGAAGAAGAAGAAGAAGAATTAAGAGTCATAAAACGGAATACGACCTAAATTGAGAAGTCCGGCGCTGGTTTGCAGTCCTGAACGTCTAAAGTGTGCGTGGTCTCACCCGGTCCATGTTGGAGGCCTTGGGTTTCCGGCGGCGGCGGCGGTGTCGTCTCATTAGACGAGAGGAGCTCTGCTCAGTGGAGCTGCTAAATCTGAACACAAGAAAAGAAGAAAAACATATTTTTTTGAAATTATACAGACGTATGGAATGGCTGCAATATATAACCTTTCATTTATTGCTACACTCTTAACTTTACTAAAGAAATTATACAATATAAACGCAGTTATCGGAAAACATTTGGGACTGAATTAAACTTAAAAAACACCAGGAGGGAAACGGAAAAACCTATTTTCCCCAATGTAACTTGTCTAAACATCAAATTAAAGCCTGTCTGTCAACTACCCAATAAAATGTGCTTTAAACACTGTTTCCATAATGAAAGAGGTGCTTGACCAGCTTTTACTGCTTCTAAAACTACTATAAAGTCCACTTCATTTGGAAGTCGTGATCTGACTGATAATGAAGCATCGGCTGAAACCAATATGCAGAGGCAAAAATCAATTTCTTTATTTTGTCGAGAGAAACTCGTATACTGATGAAGCTTTTATGCAGATTTACTAGAAGCTGCGTCAACAGGAAAAAAACATCCTGAGAGATGCCTGAAGACTGAGAACAGCACAGTCTCTAAGTAGGTTGCAGATATTTATACGGCTCCTGAAGGAGAACCCGTGGGGTAACCACGAAAACCACCAGACAATTAGGTTGTACGAATCTCTGCCAAGACCCTTCAACTGAATTTCCAGATGCATTCCTCAAACAGAAAGGTCTGTTCTCGTTGTGAACAACAAGCTGAGGAGCTACGCATGATGTCTGACCTGCTGGTTGCGTCATCATCCTCCGAATCGAAGCAGGACGTGGACTCCAGCTCGCTGCTCATGAAGGACGAGCAGCTGTCGTATTCGGGGCCCCCACGTCCCATCGGTCGCGAGTATCCGTTCTGCCTTCCGCCTGCAGTGAGACGGCATTAAGATCAGGATGATGTATACGTTACGTGCATGGAAACTTGGTGTTTTGTTAAAACAGATAAAAGCTCAGACGGGGTTCATACAAAAGTTTCATGTTTTAAAATGTGTCTAAAAGTAAAAGTAATCCGCATTATACAAAATCCAATCACTTTTCAAACCTTCACCACATTAAAATAAAAGTGTTTTCAAGGATTATCAGCACCCATACGAAGCCTGCTCAGTGACAAATGAACCCTAAAAACTTCTATTCACAAATTAGAGATTGACTAGTGCTAAAATAGAGGTTTGAGCTTTAGCATTAATACTTAATTTCAGATTAAAAAACAGCATGAATCAAATTTGAGTCAGACTTTTTTCTCTTTATGTGTATATAACCCTGTTACAGTAAAGAACAATCACTACATTGGAGAAACAACACTGTCATTGCTTATTCATAAAGATCACATGATCACACCCACATGTTTTTCTCATTGTGGGATACAGTTGCTTTTCTGCAACTTTCCTCCTATAGTTACTCCAACCATAGTTATCCAACCTCTGCAGAGGTCTTGCATGTTTATAGGAATATTGAAAACGTGCATCTCTAAAGTCACTGTCCCTAAAACATCAGGGTCAGCCTTTATTAAAGCTGAATAAAGCACCAGATAAATGACATCATGGACATAAAACTGATACACAGAGCGTGATGTGAAAAACACTAGGTAGCAGACGTCTTTCTGACCGTGGTCGTTCGTGTGTTTCCGTCGCGGCCTCTCCCTCTCTCTCCTTTGCGACACCATGGAGCCGGTCTCTGTGTCGTTGTCCAGACTGTCCCGGCCGCTCGCTGCCTTCCCACTTCAGACAGAGACGGTGCACGGAAGCCAGAGTTAGTGTTTAAAAGAGATAGAGAGTCAATTTAGCAAAGTTAATGTAACAGCCACTAAAACACACGTTAACTTTAAATGCTTCTTGTTATAATCCCATTACAAAACGGTGTTCAAACACTTTACACTTTGCTTTACTTGCAGATGGAAAAAAACTGCAATTACAAGTGTAGGAAATGGCAATGACTAAGAAATTAGAGAAATCAACTTGACAATGGCAATGTCTGATTAATTTACGGGATGGTTTCCTCCTGGGCGATCACAAGGTATCATACTTTGTTCATCTAATTTGCCGTTTCATCTGTTACTGAGCTTATTAGGGAAACACAGACTGACTTATTCAGGACACATGCACTGAGCCAAACACAAGTACAAATAGCATCTCTCTCACATTTAACACAAAATGTCCTTGTCGCACTCAAAAAGAAAAACAACAGGAACAGTCTGTTCTGGATATACTGACTGATAAGAAGGTGGTCTTGAGTCTCCGATGCCCCCGGTCCTCTCCAAAGGGGGCGCCGCCTCTAAACTATCTGCCACCGAGCCTGCGTCTGTGTTGGCCCCGTCTCCAGAGACCAGCTGTCAACAGACGGAGAGTCGGGTCAGTCAGAGGGACGAGACAAACACTCAAGAGGGAAGAACACACTTGAAAGACATGAAGCAACATGGGCAGCAGACCCACGTCACAGCACTACTGTCTTTACACTACACCGTGGTCAATGGCTGGGTCGAATATCCCATCTTAATGTCACTGCCTAAAGGGTCCCCATCATTTATGAACGACAGCGTCTGATTAAATGGAACAGTTCTGTCTTTTGCTGAAAGCACAGAGCTCTGCATAAGTAGCTTTGGACTCAAACAGTTGTGAAATAAGCGGTTTGCGCCAGGAGTTGTGATTTGTCTAACAGACACGTTGCCTCAGTTACCAAAGTGTGGGAAAACGTGCAACCCAATCATCCATGACTGTGTTTTCAGAGGAAATTATGTGAATTGTAACATTAGAATCATTATTTCCTCTGACTGTGAGGACATTCCACTGAATGTTAGTCCTACTTATTCATATTTTTTTTACCATTCAGCCATGGAGCTCGAGTTCTGCGGCATCCTGGATGTTGTCCATATTAGATATGAAGCATGTACTTGCATGATTTGCGTGCAAAAACCGGTTTAAAGCTAACATGAAATCAGTGAGAAGCGTGTCTCTGGTTAACTGTTTATAGCTGGGATATAATTTACTATCTTTTCAACAAGTGTACTGTTTTGTAACAGTATAGAAATAAAGCTTTCTGAACAAGAGTCCAATACAAAGAATCATGTTCAATATCAGTTTTTTTACAGAGCAGGGGAAGGCTGTTCATTTTCACATTTATTTAAGCATCACACAATTTCTTCTAGAGTTTGGGCTGCACGATATAGTCAAAAAAATAAAAAATATATATATATACACAGTGATTATTTGTCAGATATTGCGATTAGTGGGAAGGATTTTATTTCACTCATTTATCAAGATCAAGCTGATGTGATGTTTGTCGGTCTGTACACAACAAACATGTTTCTTACGTCTGGAGAAGACTTTGTGGGTCAGAGCATCTCTGCCAGCTGTTTTGTAACACATTTAGCCTTTAACAAAAACAAAGCTTCTTGCAATTTGGAAAATGCACTTAGACTTTTAACTAATTACACAATCCTAAGTAGGACTAATGAACTTTCTTTACCGATTAATCATTTGCAATATAAAAAGTCAGCGGATTGTGGAAAAAAAGCTCAGGGCGCCATGGTAACATCTTCAAATGTTTTTTTTTTCATTCGAACTTAAGTCAAAAAACACAAAGACGTTTGGTTTTCTAGACTCTGGAGAAACAGTTAACCTCACATTTGAGAAGCTGGAGCCATCAGACGTCTTTGCATGTTAGGTGATTCATTATTTCAGCTGTTACACACACCATGAAAAGACTGGACCTTTTTGTCTCGTGTCATCCCCAAGAAAAGGTCCGGACAGTCTTTTTACTGCAAAATTCAGTAATGTAGGAAAAAAACCACGAACAAAAAACATGACTCAGTTTCTGGGGTGACAGGGGTGTCTAAAAATGTCTGATTAATGTGTTTATCTGCGTCAGTGATACAGAATGTGAGATAGAAACTCTTACTGAAAGCACACAAGTGGTGACTTCAGCACAGTTAAACTATTCTGTGCTGTAATAAAGCAAAGAAGCATCTATATAAAAGAGCCCAGCTACTCATTTTGTTTACCCCTTTATCCAGTTTAAACTGTTATACTGTGTTTATTCTGCTTTATTTGCAGCTGACAGTTGGGTTTCTTTGTCATGAGGAGAGGGGAGAAGTGTATTTACAGCAGGACGGTTTGAGGTGCGCGAACATAAACTGAAAAAGAATAATCCGACAGAGACAATCTGTTTGTCAGCTGACAATAAAAGTGTAACAGGCCAGCTGAGGGTGGGGGCCCGATGCGATGTGATGATAGTGAGCCAGGCCCTCAGACCCAAGGGGACAATCAATCAGGTCATTGAAACAACAGATGAACGGTGGAGACAAACACATGGACGTACTGTAACAGAGATAACGCTTCATTGTACGTGGAACCTTTCAACAGCCCCCCCGAGAGATAACACATTCACACACACACACACACACACACACACAGAAAGAGAGGACTTGGCTTTGAACCACAGCCAACAAAACCTCTAATGAAAATGACCACAACAGAGAGAAATCAAGACAAGGACATTGGTGCGCACGCGCGCATCTAGCGATAAGACTGTGTTGATGACTCAGAAATAAAACCTGTAATTATAACCACACTGCGCTGAATTAACCTAAATGCTTTGGCCTTTCACATCGGGACACAGAACACTCTTTTTCTCTCAACTTGAGTCTCCCCACCCTGCGAGATTCAATCTTCTTGTTAGATGACACGCAGTGAGGCTCTTTGTTAGGTGGTATTTTCCTCTCTATCCTGTGATTTCACTTGCTCTTAATTCAATTTCAACGTCTACAAGAGAGGAAGGGGAGGCTGAGCACCGGCACCAGATGTCCTCTTGTGTTGTGGAGACGGAGTTATTGAGTTAAAATGATTTACTACATGCAAGTACATGTATGTAGCCCATGTGCAGCGTGTGGTGACTAGCATGTGTGCGGACTTGTGAGAAGCCATTGCAGCCCTTTCTCTGAACACGCACTTTTAAAAAACAAGATGCATGTGTGTGCTGCTGCTCAGATCATTATGTGATGATGACATTATAACACAGATGCACAGGGCCTCTCCCAGGAGAGCTAGTATGGTTGTGGTCACTAGTCGACAGATGGGAATCATTGTTATACAGGAACGCACGCAGTTGCCACACAGCCACTTGACCACACCAATACAATTACAAAAAAAGACGAGAGCACAACAACAAAAAATGTAACAAATTAGAAATTACTCCAGGATGTATTCTGAACTTACCCATGACACCACGCGTCCATTAAAACAGGGCAGCTTAGCGTTGTCGTCAGATATTTCCTCCTTTACCACCCTGTAAAGAGAACAAAGCTCTGTTTCAGTAAACCTTAACACACAAAAGCACTCTCAGGGTAATAAAACATGGGGTTGTATTTAGAGGCAATGGAGATGGACAACACTAACATCGGCAAGGATGGACACTTAAAACGGGGACAACCAATGCACGTTAGTTTAAAAACATTGTCAGCGAGATTAACAACACTGTCTACAGAGAACGTCAGTGATGATTAATGCATAATAAATGTATTCCCTAAAACCTTTCGGCTAAGATATAAATACTCCTTGACGCTTTCACCAGAACACCAGAATGTAACATCCAGAAGAAAGACAGCTGATTGTTGAGTCTCATCCCCAGGTCTTTAAATACGTTTTTGAGTTGGTGTCAACCCAAGACATCAGTATTTGACAGTCTGGGGATGAGACTCAACAACCAGCTGTCTTTCTTCTAGAAGTCAGACTTTGTTGTTTTGAGGCACCCAAGAAAGAACAAAAGCAACATTTCTGCATGCTAACTAGATGCAGATTTGTGACTAGTTGAATTTGGCTTAATGTGCAAGACGTGTCACTCAAGATTTTACGGTTTAGCACTGTTGTGTACAAATCACAGGAAATCATTGTCGGGGCAGCCAACATCACTGCGTGTCAGAGGCTACCAGCACAGACTTGGAAACCCAGCGAAAAGAGGGCGCCTTGGGAATAAATTTGATCAGGAAATAATTATAAGAAATGCTTAATGTCTGTCTCTACATCACAGGCTGCTGAGAGGAAAGTTGGGTTTTTATAACAGATTCAAATGTTTGAATTCTCAGCAAACTGCGTCACCAGTCTGTTGAATCAGGTGTCAGATGGTACCTGAAAAACACCTTGTCAAACAGTCCAGAGGACGAACCAACCTGAGACTTCTGAGGCAATGATAAGATTAGCTGTACCTTTCAGAGAAAAATCAATAGTGATGGTGAATGAGACTTCCTTTGAGAGTCTGGGGCTAAGTGTGGAGACCAGTCTCTCTCTATTCCGGTCTGACAGGTTGCTCAATGTATACCACGGCCCAGAGTCAAGGTTTCTATGGTTTCTTTACAAGACCCAGCTCCACTCTTCACAACGTGAATAGCTGTGGCTCCTTTCAAAACATGCCTTCCCCACTTGCAAATGTTAAAAAGTTGTTGCCCCACCCTAGTTTGAGTTAAGCCAAGAACAACTTAGGAAACCTGGCCTGAAATGTTTCACAAAAAAATAGTACATTTCCCCCTCTTCTTCTTTCTTTTTTTTTTTTTTCTAACTCTGTAGGACTGTGTCTGGAGGAACATAAAGCGTCTACTTTTGCAGCCATGTTTTAACACAAAAGGACACGCTCATAAAGCTGCCAGAGTGATGAACAGGGCATTCCTGTGTCCAACTCTGCATTCCTCGGGCTAATAGACAACAACAGCAGGGGCCTGCTCCCCTCACCGACTCACTCAAACTGCCCGTTTACATTCTGACATTAGCCTGCTAGCATAAACATACCATACATTAGCTTAACGGCAACTGACAGCAGTAACGTCAATACGTGATTATCATTAACTACCTATGTCCACACTTTATCAGAAATGGGTTAAATTGTGATTCAGGCCTGTCGCTGGTGTTCGTGAACGCTGACAAATACCAAACTTGGTCAGGCGAAGTCAAGGCACAAGACGCATAAGCTAGCCACACAGGCAATGTAAACAAACGGGGACGGGACGCTAAACAGACCAGCTAGCAGCGGCTAGCAGCTAACAAAGGAAATGCAATGGAAGTAGCTAGCTAACGATCGGCTGCCAGGTAACGTTAACCGATGACAACCCAGCTGGAGGAGGGTAACACCTAGCTAAGTTAGCGTCAATCTAGCTGTGGAGAAAAACCACCCCTGAGTGTTATGCTGATGTTGAACACAATGAACCCTTTTAACAGTTACCCGAAGTCATCGTCCATAGATTTGAAGAAGAATTTGTAATTTGGTTTCTTGAGGACATTTTTGAAGTCTGCCAGAGTGACTTTGTCCGCCGGCACCGACAGTTTCACCAGATACGGCGTCTCCTGGTCGTCGAGGTGGTAGATAATTTTGGTCTCCCCCATCTCGGACTGCGGCTAAGGCGAAGCAGGCAGGGTGCATCAAGCCGAGGGCCTGGCAGCAGGCTCCCTCTCGGGCCCCGACTCCCCGTGGCGCTGGCGGCGGCTGTGCCGTGGTCCTCCCGGCTCTCCCTGGCTGACCGACACGCTGCGTAGCCCTGGTCCTCTCTTCTCTACGCCAGCCTGCTAATGTGACGCCTGCCTTTCTATCAAAAAAAAGCACCTTGCTCCTCCACGAAGCGTCCTAACACCGCCCAAAGACTGATCCGCGTTAGTTCCCGTTCGTATTAAACTTCCAATGCGCCGCTGGAAGCTCAGAAATACGTGGAAAACTGTTCGAAAACGCAGGAGCGATAAACAGTCTCGAGAGGGTCGGTTTTCTTTTCTCGCTAGCTGCCAAGCTCGGGACTTTGTTGCACACGAAACTGCACAAAATTGTCCAAGCCTGTCTCGGAGGGGCGCCGCCCAGAGGAGAGGAGGAGAGCGACAGCCTTCCCCGGGACAGACAGGATCGCTGCTGCAGTGCATGAGTCAACAGAGGCGGACACACACGAGGGCGGTAGGCCCCTACAGTCAGGACGGCAGGGCGTTAGGGACAAAAATCATATGATGTGAGATAACACAGCTCAGAGATTTGGTCATTTGAAAACAGAAACACTGCCCTGATGTGGTGTTGGAGAAAAAGTCACTTGGTCACCTTTATTTTGAAAAAGTTTATTTCCAAGGTCTGTACACATTAATATCTCATTAATAATTAATGTTACTGATTCGGCTTCTTCACCGGAGCATCTGTGCTGTCTCGTCTTGTCGGCCCTGCTGCTGCAGTGTTGCTTGACTTCTACTATCATCGTCATTATTATTGCTTTTATACTTTGTGTTATTACTATTCATATCTCAATTAGTACAGCTGTTATTACTGCTCGTCCTATCTCTCCCACAGCTTCTCTGGCACTATACAAATAAAGTACTGTTTCCAGTATACACTGGGAAATATCAACAGGTTTTATTCCTTGTAGGATTTGGTTTAGATGTCCTGTGTATTTTATGAGATTCAGTTCTTTACTTTTACTTTGAGATTTACTTCATAATAATTGCTTTTTTAAATAGTTACTCACAAGCACAATGTAAATGTCCTTGCACCTGCACTGTAATCATACCAAAAAACCTGTACCAGTTAACCTTTGGAGCCAGTTCACCTCTGTGTCTCATTAGGTTGACTGGTCAGGCCAGCTGTCCTGATAACTCCGCCTCAGGCTCCAGGCGCGACCAAGGCCAATAGATATGATGTACTCGGCCTCAGACTCTCACAGACAGGCAGTGTCCTATTAGATTCTGTTACACGTGACCTTAGGATCGCACAGCGTGACATAGGATAATACAGGTAGACATAGCTTCTTGTTTAGATTCCAAAAGCCAATAAAATCCTTACATGAGTGACGCGTAACCTTATTTAGACACACAATAAGTCTCGTGAGTCTGATAAAGGTTAAAATACTCCCCATTCAGAAAGCGGTCCCATTCAGAAAATAGCCTTTGGCTGTATTTCAGGAGGTGGAGCGGGTCGTCCAGTAATTGGAAGGTTTCTGGTTGGTCTCCCTGCTCCACCGGCTGCATGTCTAAGTAGCCTTGAGCAAGAGACTGAACCCCAAATTGTTCCTGATCAGGGGCCTTTGCCATCAGTGTATTAACGTGTGTGTAAATGGGTGAATGTCCAGTGTCTAGTATACAACACTCTGAAGTCAAATGTGAATATGTACAGCAACCGCAGTTTATTGGACTGAATGCATTCTGATTTGACAACACAAAGCAAAGAGTAAATATAGCATATCACTCAATGGACAGTTAGTGATACAATCAATAAATGGGGTACAAAATGGAGTCTGAAAGTGAAATCATCATCATCATCATCATCATCATCATTATCTACTGTAAGCCTGTCACTCCTGTTGGTGGATCATATAATATTTTTACGTACAAATACAAAAAAAGGGGGGAAAAGGGAGTTTGGTCTCTTTCTCTGTTTTAAATAGGCTCTGAATAGTGCTGGGGTGGTCAGAGTGGTCACACATGTCTTAGTCATCTAGAAAATCGTCGTCGAGGTTAACGTCTGTGGTGTCGATGTCGTCCAGCTCCATGTTGTCAAGGTCCACTTCCAGCTCGTCCAGAACCTTCACAGAGGCACACACAAAGGAGAAGCGTTTTTTTTAATTATTATTCTCTAGAATTAGATAAAAAAGTCATAGATGTAGATAATCAGCTAGGCATTTTGAGAACAAACACTATAATCAAAGGATAAAGACAGAAGAAAGACAAGGCCCACCTTGTCTTTTTGTGAGATCTCAGGGACTTCCTCTTCCTCTTCCTCTTCCTCCTCTTTGTCTACTGGTGTAGGAGCAGCAGGTTCAGGCGTTGCAGATGTCACAGCTGCTGCAGTGACGGAAGTTGGTGCCACTGACTCCTCACTATCCTGTGTCTGCAGGAAAAAGTGAATGAAATACATTTTGAACATTACTGAGCATTGATTCCTCGAATTGTTGGTATAAAACCAGGTTACTATTATACCAAAGTTGGCTCAACAGAACATGTCTGATACTGCAGACGAACCTTGGACACATGAGGAATGAAGGTTCCTTTGGGCTCGTATCCCTGAGCCTCCTCAAGAATATTCCTGTCTTCATTGAGCTGAAAAAAAGAGTTTGTTTAAATACAGGAGGCAGGCTTGAGATACAACTGTAGAAATATTGTCTGCACAGAACACGACCACCTTATTTGGCTATTTAAAACTCACCGTGACAAGAGGATAATCTGTGGCAGGCCTGGTGGTGCCCAAGCAGGACTCTCGGAGGTAATGCTCAGCTGCAAAGGCTTCCTTCAGCCCGGGGAACAGATTCTCGTACTCTGTGGGGTCTGCTAGGGACTCGGCCGCCTGCAGTCAAGATTCAGAGCAATGTGTCACGGTCAGGAAGAAATATCCAGATATTCAAACTCACTTAATCTCTTTTTTTAAATAAGGTAAAACTTTTGGTCCTAAACCGTCATAGGTTGGGTAAAACTCCTGAAACAGAACTAACCTTCTGGTTGATCTTAGCCAGGTTCTCCCTCCACAGTTTAACCACACGGGACACCTGACTGGGCAGGTAAGTGCGAGCCAGGAAGGCAGCTTCCGGTAGTCGGTTTGTCTTGATCAGAAGCTCCAAACACTGATCCAGTCTGTGGAGAATAGATGATATTTAGAACAGTCAAACATGTCACCCCATGTCCTAATTTGTCCACCAATGTCAGCGCCTTTTTATTCTCATAAATCTGGTACTCACTTCCCCTGCAGGAAGTAGGTCATGAAGGCCACGTTGTTCTTGCCGTCCCTCTCTGCCCCCTCGGCCAGTTTGCCCACCATAGTGGCGTTACCGGAGGCTGTGGCAAGGAGGAGCAGGCCGCCATAATCCTGGGCGTGGTGCAGGCACTCCTGGGCCAAGCCGAATTGGCACTTACTGATGGCCAGCTCTGCAAGCTGCTTCCACTTCTGCTCCGACTGCAGGGGACAGAACGACAAATATTAGACATGTAGTGTTGCAGTGGCAGTGTTTTAAGGAGGGGGATGTGATATGCTACAGAATTAGTATGCTCTTACCTCGGCCTCCACCGCCAGCTGGTAGGCGATCTTTAACTCTCCCAGCTGCAATGCCAGCTCAAACCTGTGCTCTGGGTCTGTGGACACAGCCAGCGCCTGCTGCTTGAAACCCTGAAGACACAAAGAAATAAAACCCATCAGCATGCTACAACCACTGAACAACCTTATCATATAGGTCTGCTGACGGCAGAGCAACTTTACACTTCACTTTCCAGTCCAACCTCTTATCAAGTCGGTTACAAATAACACTGCATCTGCAGATCTTCTGTTTTTAAACTGAGAAACTGCAATTAAATAAATAAGGAAATCAACTTCTACTGTATTTTCTTACCTGTTTCTCCAGGAAATGTGCCACCCTGGTCCGCTGCTCTTTAGGAATTGTGGGCAGCACCTTGTCAGCCATTTGAAAGTCCCTCCTCATTACGGCAGTCTGGTACTCCAGGACGGAGACCAGCAGCGAGTAGCTGACGATGTTGAGCTCCTTGTCTCCCAGGTAGAGACGGTCATCTTTTGGTATGTAGCCCAGCAGGTACATGGTTCTGCAGGGAAGGAAGGGAGCGATCAAGTTAACAACTGTAAGGACTGTATTATTGTTTTCATCTTAAAGTTTACAAGTTTCTTGGGAGATACACACAGCACAGTCTAAAGCTTAACCATATGTATTTGTACCTGTCCAGGTGAGCAATAGTGACGATCTCTCCTCCTACATAATAGTTGAGTCTGTTCACAGAGCTGGTGTAGATGAAGCAGTCCCCTACCCACAGTCCAGTCTTCACAATCTCCTGGATCTCTCCCTGGACCTGGACATAACAAACAAGGACACAAAGGTGAGAAATGTAAGGTTAGTTTATAAGTGAAAAACACTCCATTGTAAATATAAAGCTTCAAGATGAAGCTATGCTGTGAACACACACTGAGATCAATACACTGGTTTTGTGTCTTTTATCATTTTAGCATAAATAAAATAGAAAAATGCTCTCCTAACAAGGGATGTGGAGGCGTCCATATTCACACACCCACCTCGAAGGCATCTTCAATACCATCCTCAGTCACTCCTTCATTGTTCTCTTGAGACGCAGCTACTTTATCTGCCATATAACGCAGAATGAAGAAGGACTCCTCAGTAGCGATGCAGACCAGTTCACCAGAGTCTGACCAGAAGATCTAAGACAATTATGAACAAGAGGGAAAAATGGTAAAGGAGAGAATGAGATAGAGAAAATAAGTGAGCTAGTAAAATCACTGGAGAACAGACTAAAACAAAAAGTAAGCCAGTCTTACGTGTTTGGGCTGGATCTCGATGCGACGGATCAGCTCAGTGTTTTCCCAGTCATAAAACGCCAGGCCATTCACTGACCTCACCCCAAGCAAGAAGCCGCCATAGATTCCTGCAGGGAAGAAGGTAACATCAAGTGAGCAATACAGTGAAAACTTTCCACTCCCAAAAAGAAGTCTTCTACAGAACCATGTTCACATTACCTTCAGCTCCAAAGTCAGGCTTAAAAGATTTCTTTTCTTTGAAGTTTTTGAAGATTTTGACGATACTGTTGCTTTCTCTGATGGCATATCTGTAAAAAGAGGAGTGCATTAGTAACTCTCTGATACAGAGGTATAGAGCAGGGAATTACCTCATCTATTTCACACTTACTCAGATGAGTCATGCGCCCAGACAAACTCCTGCGCTGAGCCGAAGCTCTTGTTCCTCAAAGCCATTGCAGTATAGATGATATACTCTCCATCTCCGCACACCACAACAAACCTGGTGCACACAAAAATGCCCAAAATGAGTGACAGAAATCTGACTGTAAATTCATCTCTAATCTGGCTACTGAAGACAGACAGGGGACCTGGGCTGAGTGTACGCATACCTTCCATTCGGGTTATGCTGGATGGTTTGGGGGTAAATCTCACAGCTGCCCATGTCTTTGACGGCCAACGGCAGCCGCTCTCCGTCCTTGATCTCAGCGTCACCCATTGCCTTCAGGTTGGCTTGCTGTACTTCACTGTGTTTAGCCCAGATGATCTTACCGTTCGTGTCCATAGACATGGCCGGCTCCTCCCGACCCACCTACAAAGACGGACAGAAAGCAAAGCAGAAAGATGGAGAGAGAAAGAAGTTATGGATATTCTGCAAAACTTGCAATATTTGCAAATGGCTCTCATAAAATGTATTTTTTAAATGTTGCACATTCTTCCGCTCACCTTGATAATGATGCTGCCTTCATCGTAGCCCAGCGCCACATTGTTGGAGCCCCTGAGGCCGCACACGCACCACACTCTCTCCATGCCGTAGTTCAGAGTGCTCTCCAGGCGGTAAGTGCTTGAGTGCCAGATTCGCACCGTACCTACAGAGGGAGGAGGTAATGTTGCATGAAGCCATGATAAATGAGGCCACAAGATGATATGCTTTTGTCCTGAGACATAAGGGGGAGTTGGATTACTGCTCACCATCCTCTGATCCAGTGATGATGATGGGCAGCTCTGGGTGGAAGCTAACACAAGAGACGTTCTGGGCGTGGCCCTCCAGAGTCTGAACACAGGTCTTATTCTACAACACGCAGAGGAAGACAGGAGAAACATTTATGGATCCTCACAGAAACGATGCAGCCGATCAGTGAAGTAAACATACATTCTTTTTAGAACTATCAAGTATTGAGTAGGCTATAATCGTTTTATGAAACATAATGTAACTAAGCGACTTTCTTTCAGCATGCAATTAGTCTGTGCACTGCTTAAAAGCTTGTTCGTTCCATGTTGTTAATGGAAAAATTTCTAACCTGGTAGTCCCAGATCTTGACTTGTCGGTCATCAGCCCCTGAGATGAGGTAGGGCTTGTCTCCTCCACTGTAGTAGTCAATACAATTGACTCCTTTCTCGTGACCCTCCAAAGTGAAATTAGGAGACGAAGAGCCTAGCTGCCAAACCTGAAACAGGAGACGTTTAAATTATATATATATATATGTGTGAGGTAAACATTTAAAAATAACTATAGTCATTAAACAAGCTGCAGTACTGCAGTGAGATCTGGGTGCCCCCACACTCTGCCAATAATGAGATAAAAATAGCAGCTGGAAAGGTGACAACAGCCAAAGCATGCTGTCTATACCTTAATCGTCCTGTCCAGGGAGGCACTGGCAAACTGATTGTTGTCCTTGGGGTTGATGACAATCTGCATGACATAGTGAGTGTGACCCTCAAACACCTGGCTGCACGACCACTTCTTCTCCCAGTCCCACAGTTTGATCAACATGTCATCTGCGCAGGAACAGAAACCATTCACATGCAATTGAGGACACCAGTATAAAGACACATTTGAGTTCTGTGACGGATAAATGTCAAAAGTCTAGTATGTTCACCAATGAAAATATGATAAGTTTACTAGCATACCACTGCTGGTGAGGATGTAGGGCTGGGTCGGATGGACAGCGATGCAACGGATGTAGTCAGAGTGGGCCTCAAACATATGGACTCGCTCCAAGGTGTTGTAGTTGAACACACGGATCTGCATGTCATCCTGCGCCAGGAGAAAAATAGTTTGAATATGAGACAAAAGGCCACTTATCTACATAGCACTCAAAACAGCCCAAATTAAGATCATACTCTCTTTATACTACTAGTTTGCAAAGCTGTTGGTGTTATGTGTGACAACTGTCAGAATTGTGATCCCAACAAAAACAACTGTATGTGGCTCACCGCTCCAGTGATGACCCAGTTCTTCCTTGCCACAAACTTAGAGGCTCTGACAGGGAGGTCACACACTTCAAAGGTCTTCACGAGAGTCTGCAAAAAGAGAAAAGTGACGATGTTGTCATGGCTTACTGCATCATCACTGCTATTACGTGCCCGTCAAATCAATCTTAGATCATGCAGTAGCATATTCAAACATGGACTTTTTACCAGTCAGTCTATATTGTATAGTGCATCTATGTGGACGATTGATCTGTACCTGTGTTTCGTGGTTCCAAACACAGACACTGCCGTTGTAAAGACTGGCCAGCATCCATGGCTCAGTTGGGTGGAGGTCCACACTCTTCACTCGGTCCGACCTGGCTGTCAGCCTCCTCTTGATGTCCAGCCTCAGAGGCTGAAAAGAAAGAGGGCATCAGTGTCTTTTATACGCTTATTAACTTAATATGATTTAAGTTACATGTGGGCATATGGCGATTCGGTAAAAACACTGACTGTCGCGTCAGTGTCAAAACCCGGAATAGTAGAACAGGTAGTGAAGCCAAAGTAACGGTTAGCATGCTAACATTGAGCCCAATTCATCCCAGTGGTTCAAATAATCCTACACTTATATATCCTGTAACAAAAATCATTCGGTAACTGGCCAAAAACAACTGTAAGCACATACAAATCCTCCAACAGTAACGGTTAGAAATGTTAAAAGCCGTTAGCTTCTAGCTCTCAAGCTAACTCAAGCTAGTTAGCCGCTAAGCTATTTACAATGATGCATTATTATCATTTGACACTGCTTACGCCCTTTAAAAACGAACCGGATGACAAGTACGGACACATAACATGCTCTAAACTATATTAAACGCCTCTTACCATGTTTTATCCCTGTGTTGTCGCAATAAGATGAAAAAAATGTGTTGTGGACAATTGCAATCCGGGGTCCAAATGTTGAGACTTCAGTGAACAGGGCACTGGAGACTGACGTGGAAGTTCCTGGAACCCAATCTCGCGAGAGTTGCGCCGTGGAAGTGGTGACGTGACATGAAGGTCGATCAGCTGCGATGGACTGCCACCGAGACAGGAAGAGAAGATGGTATGTAGAAGGTGCACCTACGTAGTGTTGGGGAGGGAATTTTAATCAGAGGAGAAGAGATCATCATTGACTTATTTTTTTTATTTATGCCTTGATAAACTAAATAATTACAATTCAACACAGTTTCACACTGTTTTACTTTGTTTATATCTGGCAGACCCTGCTACCTTTCTAGCTTCAGACAGTGAGAACAGTTTGTTTATTCAGTTATGGAAAAAAGGAAAAATGATAAAAATTCTGAGTTGTATTATTACCTCACTATTATTGTAAATATTAAGATTCAGAGTTTGAATTTCTTCTCCAAAACTACACAGTGCAGCTTTAAGTTGAGATGCCATTATACCAACATAATTACTAACTTGCTCTATTTTCATATGTATGAGATTTGACCTGTTTCTCGCTGTAACAGCTTATACTGACATGTTTTTGATTGATTGATTGACTGATTGGAGTAAATTGTCTATTATGTAGTGTATTGTGATGATGCTACTGATGTGAAGTGTTGACTCACTGATGCTAGTGAGCGAGGACATAAAAACAAGCAATCACTTCATACGTGGTTTATGCACATAATAAGGATTTACTTTAGATTTAAACAGAGATTAAATGTGTTTTGTTTTTTTTTGAGTTTGTTTATAAGTCTAATAGTAGTAGTAAAGTCAGTCACATCAACTTTTAGGTACTTAAGTCACACACTACTACACTAACTACAAGTTATTTTGGTTTATTCTCATGTAAGATGAACAGAGGTCAGAGGTGTAAGTTCTGCTGTAAGGCCTACGTCCATTAAAGTTCTTTATTTTATTATCAGATGTAATCTCATCTCATGTCCAACATACTACTGTAGTTCTCCAGCAGAGGGCAGTTAAAGCATTGCTCTATAAAACACCCCACATTGACCATAAGCTTAGTTTAATAGGACGTGTTGCTGATGAAACAATGTGAAAATTATTCGGAGTGTGAGTCAGTTCATTAGTCTTTTGTGCAGTGACTACTCAGGCATGCTGTTACCGTCTCTAAGGGAGGAATGTGAAATCGATTACAAAGTTTTAGAATGAAGAAATGCTGATTAGTTGGACTTTATCACCATCTTCTCTCTAAAAGTACCATCACTTTGTCTAATGTTAGACCCTTAACAGCCAAACTTACAGCTGATTCATGATATTAACACAGTTTGTTGTCTGAAATGCACCTTTATTTATTTGTTTATCAGTTTGAAGAAAATGTGTCACTGTGCACCAAAAGAGACCTTGTTATCCGAGTAAATGAATACAAAAACACACATTTGGGGCTTTTATTCTTTTTTCTTGAACACCTGCAGACAAACTACATCTTCACACGTCAGCTCCTGTGAGAGAAAATTGAATAATTAAAAATCATTTAGCATGAAATCAAGAGCAAAAACTATATAAAAAAAATGTTTTCTAGCGATTACTTCAGCTCTGATTCAAATCTTTCACATAAATCTAATATCACGACAGATTCTGTCAACCCACCAGGTAGAGTTTGTCGTCTTCGACCCAGTGTTTCCAGCCACGGTTGGCCTTCTCTCCTTTCTGTCTGCACACCAGCTTGTCCCCCTCCCAGGTCACCAGACACTGCAAGACAACAACATATATACAATTATCAACCAATTAACTAAAGTCATAAATCTGTATTTATGATTGTGTGCTGAGGAATTTCCTCTACAGACAAACTTTACATTTAAATTTAAACTTTTTGGTTGTTTGCTTGTTTCATTTTAGTTTTGATTGTTTGAAAATGTTCAGCTTTAGTAATTTTGTTAGCTTCATTATTAGTTTTAGGGTTATAACAATGAGGCAAAATTGGAGATTTAAGATTTTCAGAATAGCTACATTTCACTTTGTGAAGGCGAATGACTCAATAAACATATGCACCAATAGCGTCTCATGCTTGTTTGGTTGACAAAGTTAGATTTGTAGGTACACAGTCTCGTCTTCCTCACCCTTTGACTGTCTGTCAGAAGTGATAGTGACCAAACGACTGAATGAAATGCTCTGTTACTTTGTGGAAATCACAGATCTCTCTGGGTTAAAACACTGTTGCAAAACATTGGGATAATGTCAGTACACATCTCAGAAAACAGACTGCAAACGGTCATATTAGCTGACTCTGCACTTGGTAAAGACTCGTTATTTTGCTCTTCTTTTGGCATAAAAATGCACTACATGTATCAGTCAGTGCAGCTTTGTGGATACTTAGAAGTTGAAATTGTCGCTAATAAGCTACATGACATCTCAAAATTATACAGTAAATTAACATACACTGTTAATAAACGACAACTAGCTTAAAGAGGTCATATTATGCTAATTTTTAAAATGTTTTGCTAGTAAGGCGAGAGTAAGGCGGGCCATGCCGAGCAAGGTAGTGTGATCTAAAATAACACAGCTACAGCAGTAGCAACTGTATGTCTGCTGACTGACTGGAGTGTATGTATTTTATAATAAACATATAAATATATATACTATACTATACTATAATATAATATAATATAATATAATATAATATAATATAATATATATAATATACATATTTATATAACGCCTGTTACATAGTGATGCACATAAGTTATGGAAGTAAAGACTCGACTCCAGTGACTCCCTTTGACGTGGACTTTTTTTTACTTTGCAGACCTTTAACATGCTCAAAAATGTGACGTAACCCAATAAAGGAAAGGCAAAAACCCAAAAAGCATTACATGACCTCGTTAATATATTGTAATGAATTCTGCTACAGTGAAAATATAATGCTATGAACCCAATTTACTTCCACAACAACATTTCCTGTTTTCCTTGTTGCTGGATAATCACCAGGCTAAAATGCCTGTGGGTAGCTGATGCACCACTGGCATCTCATTTTGTAGAACAAAGCGGCTGGATGTCAGTGATATTATGAGAGGCTGCAGATGTTAAAAAAAATAAAAATAATTCAGCCTCATTTCCCTGGACTGCTTTTTGAAAAGTCCTCCATCCATTGGCATTCAGTGTAACAGCGCATCACTGCTAATCTCTGTTGATTTTTTCTCATCGGCACACCGCTGTGGATTGCATGTGTTTTCACTGACATCAAAGACCAGTCTTTGCCTTGGACACACATAGATAACACCGTTCACATTATCATATAAGCCACACAAAAAAGAAAAAGAAAAGGGAAACATCGCCTCATCAGATAAACTGTCACAGACTATTGTCACTTCAAGGACTCTGCATACGAGAGGTCGACCCACCTTGATATTTCTGTTGTCTAGTCCCTTGGTATACTCATCATACTCAACCCCAACAGTGAAGGAGCGCTCGTAATTCCTCAGGGTGCTCAGTGTTTTGAAGTCAAACGAGTCTCCATTTTGGGTAACCACTTTAGTCTGAGACAGGGAGATGGCAATTTTCCTTGTAGCAAAGTCAATATCTAGGCCAGGAACAGGGAGAGACTCGATTATACATATTATACATTTCAGAGCAGCAATATTACAGTGAATAAATCACATTTTCACATGAATAGGTAATGTGCAAAGTTTCAATCGCTTCCACAAGTGTTCTTCAGATTTCTATCCATGATCATAAATCATTTTAGACGGACAAGGTATAATTTTAAAATCTGAATAATTTTTTTGTATTTGATATCGTAGTTGTTTGCTCGGGAGTCTGTGGAGAAATAACTGCCTCAGAAAAAAGCCTTAATGCGCCGGCTCCACATTAAATCAAGCAGTAACACACGAGCACAGGAACGCCGTTCACAGAAAGATCAAGAGAGCATGAAATTGGATGATTTTGTTTCTTGTGGAGCTTGTCCGACCTGTCACATCACCCCGCAACACAGAACTAAGATATCTCCGAACAAAAACGAAAACCCCGACCCAAAGTAAAAGTTTCTTACTCAGCACTTTCAAATATTCCTCAAATTTGTCACTGGTTTCCAAGACCCATCTCCCATTGAAGTCTGCAGGCATGGTGTCAGCTTGTGACACTGGTGTGTGTGGAGACTTTAGACAGTGCAGAAAAGGGGAAGGTGCAGGGAGTCCTGCAGCTTTTATTGGAGTCAGGGGCCATGAGGGCAGAAAACAATTGATAAGTGGGTTTATGGCTTGAAGGTGATTGGCAGGGGGAGTCAGTTTGGAGGGGGAGGGAGCAAACTCACCCTTTTCTCTCAGCCTTCACACGGACATCGGGGCAGGTTGCAAAGTGCATATGTGAGGGAACCCACACACACCACTGCTCTCTCACATGCACTTTCAAATACATGCAAACATCAGGGTTGTAATCTGTGTGCAATGTACAGACAGGAGGAGGTATTTTGTAACATCTGCCAACAGTGTGTGCTCGCTTGCGTATTTTGCACTTTGTGTATTTGATCTTTTTTTCCCTGGAAAGATCAAATACTGAACCTGAATGCCTGAACTTTGAGCATGAAGGTTAATAAAGTTCGAGAGAAAAAAATCAGCATCTAAAATGAATAGATTTTGGGTATTTTTTGTCTGTAATGTTTCATATTTCTATGTCAGAAGTTTAAAGTTTTGATCATAACAAATCTAACTTTTTGATGGCTTGCATTTATACCGCTAAAGCCATTAAAGGGGCTCTGTGGAACTTGTGTGTTGCGCTGGAAACCGGTCATTAGTTTATGTTAGCGGACTCCATTTCTGAACTAAAGTTAGCTGATGACGCTCTCGAGAGGCACTGAGACGAGACATTAGTGGAAAATCCGACCTGAGTCCTTCATAAAAACATCCACAGTCCAAAAGCATTAGAGAACTTGAACAAGGTTGTTGTCCACCAATCTCATCATGGGTCAAAATGGAACGCTGAGACTCACCAGGATACATTTTGTCTATATGTATTTTTCACTAAACCATGGAAAAGTCAAAACTTCACAATTGATTTGATGAAAGTTTATGTGTCTTGAGATTGCAACTTTAAGTTTGATCAACTTTTAATTATACAATGTGATTGGTTAGAGTCAGACTCAAAAACCACTTGGTTAGGTTTGGCTCCCCCAGTTCTGTTGCCACAAACACAACTGCAAACTCTCCCAATGTCTCTGGTTTTGTTTCCAATAACATGGCTGGAAAATAATTTCACTCTTACAAATGTTGAAACGCCGTCTCAAACGATCCTGATGTTAAAGTAAGCTCACATACGTTTTATCTGAACGTGATATGACACATTTTGTGGAAATCTTGACAGGGTTGGTGTGAAACGTGCAAATTTAACCTCCGTTGTTCGCAGATACGTACGCCAACGTTTAATTTCTTAGCATTACCACCTGTAACCACAGGAGGCGCCAAATCAGCCTTGACTAGAATTTTAACGATCACAACTTTAACTCCTCGAGACACGGCGCCTCTTTCTTCACTCAAAAGTCCATTCTCAGCTTCCAGTGTGCGCGCTTGAGGTTACATGTTTCCATATCATCTTCTGTAAGTTGTATATTAAACCATGACTGGCTCGCACGCTAGTTGCGGCATCACAGAAGGTCAGATTTAAGCAGAAAACAAAAGCTCTCCCCCGTCAACAAATGAGCGTGAAAACAATCTTCTCGTCTCGAACTCTGAACATGAATCATTCTGCACAGCGAGGGGCAAACATCCAGTCCAACAAATAATAACACATTATATGAGCAGAGCGGGTTTTTAAATAAAAATGTAAATTCTCTCCTTAGCGAGCTGCTCCCCTGTTGATTGTTGATCGAAATGATAGGCGAGCATCTGACTCTCAGCCAGACGGCTCATGCACTTAGTATAAATGTTTTGTTGAGAGTAAATGCAAATGCGGGATTTGCTCTGGCGCCAGACTCTGTTTCGACCCCTCCCTGGGAAGCATAATTTTTTTAACCGGCCAAAGCAAGGAGCGAGGAGAGATCAATAACGACCCCCCTGGGGAGCCATAAATAAACAGCGTCTGCAGGTGGATGCTGGGGGTGGAGGCGGGGTGAGCAGCAGGATGCAGGACCTCAGCGCAAACAGCGGCAGAGAATGAGCGAGCGAGTTGGACAGCTCATATAGACTGCCCGATTGGTAATGGCACGGCACAAAGTGAGCTGACAGATGAGCTGATTCAGAGCGCAGCGTGACTCGACTCGTCTGGCTGAAGCTCCGCGGGCTTCACTCCAGTCAATGAAATTCTCCGGCAGAGGCCCCTTTAGATTGGCCGAGCGTGTCTGGAGAGGCATTTTTCAGACGGGGGGGGGGAGAGCCTCTAACACCTGATCTGTTGGCCTGCGAGACTTTCAGTAAATAACAACCAATCGTGTCGCTTGTTTGTCTGGCGTGTGTGACTGACCTGCCAAAACAAACCATTTCATCTCCCAAAAAAGTCAGGTCAACGAATCCAAACAAGAAAAATCGCAAGTGTGACCACTCAGAAATAAACAAAAAAAGACAAATGACATATTTGAGCACTGTTTACTTTATTGATTGATTCATTTTACTATCAATGGCGCGGTCTCAAAAGGAACAGGGAGGGATGGATACACACATCCTGTCTGATATCCATTCTGGAGACTAAGCAGCGGGAAAGCCCTCGATCGTGTTCACAGCTTCGTCTTCTACCACCCAGAGAACTACGACAGGATTAACCCTTTCGATTTGCTCTCTCTCTCTCTCTTACTTCCCCCACTGGTCATTTCAGCACCATCGATCTGGCTAACCCATCAGATCAGCTACACCTACAGTAGCAGTATGCATGGACCTGTTAATCAAAAGAGCACCCACCCTGAGACAGATACACAGCACTGCATCGTGTGATGGTACGTGATGCACAGGCTGACCTCACCGGAATGACTCGTGTGATAATGTGAATTGGGCTTTGGCAGAGAATGGCTTTGATGGGATGTTTTCGTCGAACGTGACATTCGTAACGGAAAAGAACAGGCGAGAGTTTGGCGTGGACCTATGATGAGAGGCATGCGTGGACCAAAGGGAAGTCGGATGGTACGTCAGAGGCGTGTGATGTGTGTGGTGTTGTCTCTGTGAGCCAGTGTCAGCCGGGGGCACCGCCTCCTTCCTCCAGCGCCATCTTAGGTCTTCTTGAAAATCTGATGGCAAACGACTCCTGCAGCTCTCAGCTCCTGCAGAGGACGGAGGACAGTTGAAAGTTGTTAAATTGACCGAAACTACGACACAAACTACTGTTTTTATTGGATCACTGCCTATTGATATCTTCGTTTTTCTGTTTATTGTGTTTCTTTTTTGGTCCGTCGTTAAACCCTTTTGGCTTCTTGACCTCTCATCCTCCTCCCCTGACACATGTCTTCACTTTTAATACTCTGATTTTATGTAACCTTACGTGTTCACGAGTAAAAGAAAATAAAAAATATACAAGATAAACACAGTTTTGACAGTAGGGAAGAGGAGGATGACTTGATCATAAGCCCTGCTTTTATCCTTGATCGTACAATTACAGGGGGAAAGAAGCTGGTCTGACTTAGCAACAGTAACTATGGGTGAGGACGGGTCAATTATTAGTAAAGGAAACTAAGTACATTTACTCAAGTACTGTACTTGGGTACAATGTTAAGATACTTGTAGTTTACCTTAATATTTCCATTTTTGGCTACTTTATACTTCCACTCCACTACATTTTGGAGGCATGTATTGTACTTTTTACTTCACTATATTTATTGGATGTTGTCTGATGTTTAGTAACTAGTTACTGTGTAGATTACATTTTGAATTAATTCATTTTGTAGGCAATCAGATCCAATAATTGGTTGACCCCTTGTGTCCATTGTACACATACAACTATGTTTTGATGCAGATTTTTTCCCAGAAAATTGCTTTTGACGCTCGAGTACATTTAATATCAGACACTTTAAGACTTTTATCCAAGTAGCATTACAGCACGTTATGTATACTTTTAGTCAAATATGATTTTATTGGGGTACTTGTAACAACACTGACTATTTTTAGTAATTAATTGTATTCTAAATCAATTTTGAGTTGAATTTTGTGCTTAATCATGAAAAAAGAGTGTTTTTTTCAGAACTCACGCACATTTCGACTCATGCAAACACACTCAGTAAAATCAAGACAAATCATATCACTAGTTCATGCAATTAAATGTAAAAAAAAAGTATTCCTATTCATTATTTAACTTCTTTCTCCACAACCATCTGTCGACCCCTGGAAATCAGCTCGCAGCCTCCAGCTTGAGAACCAATGTTAGTAGCAGTTTCCTGCCAGCAGAGGTCGCTGTTCCTCCGGCTCAAACCCTCCTCCGGCTCTCGGGACCCTCCGACTGATAACTAATTTCATGGCTGCTGATTGAAAACATCTGTTGGCATCACTTAAACCAAATAATTTGGCAGATTATTTTTTGCTTAGCTTTGATTCGCGGTAATCAGAGAGGGGGAAATCTGATAATGCTGAGCTAATGAAAATGGTAATGCGCTAGTCATTACTTTAAAGCCTTTTCAGATGTTAATGCTTTCATTACAGGCCACACTGGGCCGCGCTATGAATATCACAGAGGAGACGTTGAAACGAGAGAAAAGTTAATGAAGTCCTTCTACAGACATTAGATTGGAAAAGTCGAGATAGCAACGCGACAGAAGCCGATGCTCGTACGCGCCGGATCACTGCGAGACGAGATGAATGAGAATCTTTTCATTTCAAAATAAACACAAAAGTTTAATTTCTACTTTTTTTTTTTTTCTTGTGTCAATCTTCTTGTTTGATCTGGAGGGAACAGTTGAGAATCCAAATATATATCTGTCTTTTTTCCCCCTTTAAACAGACATTTGTCTTTCTGCAGAAACTTTATGATTGATTTGTCAAAAAAACTCCATCCACACACTTTTCATTTCATGTTTTCATGCACAGCACACGTGTAATCTCACCGCTGCCGGGGCCGGTGGGCCGATTCAAGAGTCACACAGTGAAAAAAAAAATATATGCACCGCACACACGGCGCTGAGAGGCATTTGGGTTTTGGATTAAAGTTCCCCAAATTGCATCGCGTTAATATTCATGGCAGGAGCTGCTGTTTTCTCACCAGATGAAGCTCATCTCCGTCCACCCAGTGGGTCCAGCCTCTGCCTTCGATCTCGCCCTTCTGCACGCACACCAGCTTGTCTCCATCCCAGGTGATGGTGGTCTGCGCGAGGTCACAGGTCAGGGAGGAACATGTGATTAAAAAATGTAACCACGTGGATGCAAAGTTTTCCTCTCGTGAACATACGTGTGAGAACATAAATGCCGAGCGCGAGAGGCTCTAACATCTCTTGAAAATAATTATCCTGATAGAAATCGGCGCGTACAGGCGGACGCACGTGGCCTTTTTTCTCTCAGCCACCCTCCGAACAGCTTATAGCTTATCTATAATCAGCATACAAAAAAGGTTTTTCGAGAGGGACCACAGATAATCTTTGATCCTACTCAGTATGCGCTGACTCAATCTGATTAAAGTCTTGACTCTTGCAAGTTCTCCTTCTGCAGTATCTGATATCGGTCTTCATTACATCAGCTCGAGAGTGTGAGAGGTGTGAGGAAAGTTTTGTGAAGAAAGTAGAAAGTTTCTTTTTTTTTTAAATAAAATGGCCAAATGTCACTCCACCATATGCTCATTACAATCTGGAGGGGTGCCACCGAGAAAAGTAAGTTCTACACCTGCAGGTTTAATGTGTTAATGCCACAGGTGCCCCTCACCTGCGGCTGTAATTTCACCGGAGCGACTAAATGACAAGTTTCTCAAGAGTTTAAAAAAAACTAATGCATCATATTCGTTCCCCTCTGAATACATTTGGTGGGAATACTCGCCATGCATTTCCTGTCGTCCACTCCGGACAGATCCTCCTCGAACTCCTTGCCCACGTGGAAGTCCATGTTGTAGTTTTTGAAGGTGCTGAGGGTTTTGATGACGATGTGGTCGCCCTCGTGCGAGATGTCCTTGTCTGGCTTCAGCAAGGTGGCGATTTTCCTGATGGCGACGTTGACGTCTGCGACAGGTCCACGAAGACGGCGGGAAATGAGCGAGACACAGGAGAGAAGGGCGAGGAGAAGCAGGTCGAGTTAGTGCTTTTATACAAATTCAGACAGATGCATGTATGTATGTACAGATTCTTTAAAAAAAACACACAAATGGAATTGGAAGTATCACAACAAATGTGCATTTCTCTGATTATTGCTACTGATACAATGTGAGATATGAAACAAAGTACCAGACGGCTGCAGTCTTGCTCTGCTACATATGAAATATAAGGATTTCTGGGATTTTTTTACAGGTTTATCATCAAAACTTTGACATTAACAGCTCAGTGTTGTCCTTCAGCAGGCCTGTCATCCACCATCACCAGCCGAGCTCTACTCACCGAGGGCCTTCAGGTACTCCTCAAAGTTATCGCTGGAAATCATTTTCCAATATCCGTTCAAATCGACAGGCATCTTGGCTGTTCCTCTGCTGCTTTCCTTACTTCCAGTGATCGAGGAGGGTCTGCTGTGGCTGAGTGCAGAACCTGCGTTCAAAAAGCCTCCATTTGAACCAAACTCGCCCTAATCCGATTATCTGCCGGGTTTCATTTTTTTTCATTGGAAGGCGTTGGCGCCTCCCACTCCCCTCCCCTCTGCCGACGCCACGTAACCCCTCAATCCTCGCCACGCTCGCCCTACACATTGTATGCTGGGGAGCATGTGGCTCGCATACATAATGTGCGATACACTTGTGTGCTTTATGTCGGAGAAATGCTTACGCCACCTGCGTGGGATTAGGATGAACACACTTTCTTTATTAATTGAGTCCCTTGTGTGGCAGATTTGGCCCGGCTGGGTTGTATAAGATGGAGCAGTTTAAATCAGTATTATAATCATGCTGCCGGGCCATCAACAATCACACTAATGGGCTGAAATGACACAAACATTGATCAGCCTGTGGATGGAGCGCGCAGGGTGGATAATGTGCGGCGCAGGACAAAGGCAGAACCACCTGAGCTCGAAATGATCCAACTGGAACAATTAAAACGAAGCACAATAGAACTGTCACATCTTTTTGTCTCGCTTAAATAACTCAATTAATTTGATAATCTCTCTTTTGGGCCAGCTGCAGCTAACCCGCTGTCTAAATCCTTCACTGACTGGAAGGCAGACAAAGACACACACACACACACACACACACACACACAGCAGCTTTCAAAGGATGCCAGTTAGTATCACTCACAGTGGCGCTTCCAGCCATCGGCCTCGGCGAGAAAACACCTCCTGTAGCCGAGCAACTGTCGGGATTACTTTAAATCCTTCAGTGGGGAAAAAAAAACACAAACCATGCAGGCCACAGACACAGTGTGTGGATGATAATGAGGAAACCTGAACAGATCCACGACGAGCTGCCGCTGGAGGACAGCTGCAGAGTAAAACACCGGCTATGATTCACATGCGACAAGAAATTAAAAACAGGCTGCAGGTCAAACTTTCACAGCGAAGCTTAAACACAGCGGCATCAAACCTTTAATTAGTATTTGCGACACCACTTTATCTCGTCACATCTGCCAAGGACTTTCTGTTTACACCTTTGTCCGCTTGTTGGTCGGCTGGTTTGTCAGCAGGATTTCACCAGAACCACTTAAAGGTTTTCCACCAAACTTGGATGAAGGATGGGTCTCGGCCCAGAACTGACCCCGTTAACTTCTGGTGATGAAAGGACAGATTAGGGAATGTCGTTCTCACTTTCTTAAACATGTGATATTGACACTTCTTTTAATTTCTCACAGAATAACACACTGATCTTGATGAAAATAAACTCAGGTGTATTTAAGGGGGCTGGTATCTATGAGTGAGTACTAGCATCTACTATTCTACTAGGAACTGATTCATTTACACTTTTTGTCACTCTCTTGTTTTAAATTTTTATGTTGAGTGTAATTTCGTGCAGACAAATTTCCTTCCTTCCTCTCCGGGATCAATATAGTTGTGTCTCATCTTTTCCAAGTGGCCTACAGTGGTTTTGCATGTCATTAAAAGGGGGATTTTAAAGGCTGATTCTCGACAGCAGGCCTACAAAATAAGTAAATAATAAAAACATAAATCTATTTCTCCACTAGATTCACAATGCTTTACAACAAATATTAGTGTTATTCTTATCATGACGGTAGTTAGCTACCAGTTAGAATGATATTGCTGTAACACGAGTCTCCAAGTTGAGGACTTTATGTTCAAACCCTCTTATAGTGTTCTTGCAGCTGGGAATTTTTGGGCTTATTGGAGCGAGCTCATTATTTCTAAAAGGCTTACAGCCCTGCTCGGTTTACATTGTATACATTTCGACAGCAACGTGGAAAAAAACAGCCAGCCGGGGAAAAATACTTGAAATATACAGGTTTTTATTCCAATATATCCAACTCTGCAATGCTGTGAAATGAAATGTGTAAAACTACAACTGTTCATTCACACCGAAACAAAGATGAGGCTCAGTATTTGCAACACCTGATGTGCATGATTAAAAAAAAAGCACCACGGCACTGTGGAGATGATTCCTACTGAAAACAAGTGATGCCTGGAGAACACGCTTGGTGCCAGGTGGTGTTTCTTTGCAGACGTTCGGGGGTTGTGCTGCAGAACAGCGGAAGGTAGCAGAGCTTCCAGTCCCTGAAGAGAAGCGCTGATCTGTGAGCTGAATTCACACCTCGACGGCTCCCGTGTTCAGCTCGGCGCTGCAGCCCTCCACCCGTCAGTCATCCAGACTCTTCACAGGCTCTTGTGCCTGTTTGGTGAGCGGCCTCAGCACCGTGTCTTTGTTCCTCCTCTCGCTGTCCTCGGTGTAGAGGTTGTGCTGGTGAATATAATCTATCACAGAGTCCGGGACCAGGTATTTCACGCTCTGCCCCCGCCTCAGAGCCCGGCGGACTTCGGTGGCGCTCGTCTCGTTCCTCACCCACTCCCTCACCAGGAAGATGTTCTGACGGTGGCGGGAGAGCGTGTCCGACTCGTGCACGGCCCGCTCGGGCTGAAGCTCCCCTCGGCTGACGCAGACGAGGCCGAAGCGTCCGGCGACCTCCTCCACGTGGTCGTCCAGCCACAGGCCGGGGGTCTCGAAGGTGTCGAGGAAATCGGCTCCGCACAGGAGCTTCAGCTGAGGGCGAGGGCCTGAGGGGAGAGGGGGAATGAGATTCCTTCTGCACTCACCAGGCTTTCTTTGAATATTTACCATAAATAGGACAAAAAAAAAACATGGCATGTCAAATATGATATATTCACAGAGGCTTCATTTAAATTCCTTCCTAAACCTGAAAGATGGTGATACGCAGTGAGGGGCCAGAGGTACAGCTCATTTTGATTCATCTGGAGTTTATGATGCTTGTTGTTATAAATAAGTTCAACCACCTGAATCCTTTTTTAATATTCATAAGTCACCTGTACAATTTTGATTTCACCTTCCTTGGTTCTGGCCTCACTGGTTTCCTTCGAACGATTTTTACCCAGAAATAGTAAATTCAGTGATCAGCCTGTTCACTAACTGACTTCTAATTCAGTCCTTTTTCTGTGTTCTTTAATTCTGAGCAAACATTATGGCAAAGAGTGACATAATCCTTAAGAATGGCTGGTTTTTGAAAACAGTCCAGTGAGCGTTTGCCAACTGGCCGGTCCACAATCGAGCCTAAAATACTGGCGAGTGCCCACACTGTTCAGGAGCAAAATTCAATTATTATTACTATTCTGGTGAGTGCTGAGAAAATTCAGGAAAAAGAAACGTGTTGAGTGCGGACCTGGCAAACGAATCATCAGAAACATGATGACTAAAGCTGGTTTTCTCCCTTCTGCAAAGTACACAACTTAGATATTCGTGTTGCTGGAGGCTAAAGCAAATCATGGAAACGCCAAAAACACAAACTGAACTGTAATTTGTGTCAGAGGACTCAAAATAGAATAAACCTAAAAAGAAGGCCGAAGCAGAAAACAACATTTTTTTTCTGCAGAACAAATAATAAATGCAGTCTATCCATTTAATCTCCGACGGATCTCCGGGCTATTCCTACCCACAGTTCTGTTTGTCAGCAAACTTCTCATCTTTACGCTGCGTTGTGTAAAAAACAGCAGCGGGGTTTGATTTTGATTTTCAATAAATCCCAGATAATCCAGGGAAATGTTGCTGATTACCGACTGGCTCGCTTCCAGTTACACAACAACCATCGTGTTCACACATGCTGTGGCTATATATTTGTGAGTCTGTCCATCCGTTTGCACACACACGAAGTCTCAAAAGCATTAAAAGTTTCCCTAATACTGTTTAACCTGGCATCACTGAGCACGTCGCACGTGTTGCGCACACACACGCACATTATGTGGGATTAATCGAAGCCTTAACCCCGACACTGTTAGAGCTTGTTAAAGATGTGATAAGAGATATGCTGATTTTTTTTTTTATTTTAAATGACGCACGGTATGTTTTGTACAATGAAAGATTCTTATGTAGGCTCTCATCTCGGAGTCTACAGCCTCATTAACGGATCTGCGAGGGTGTACAAAGGCACCGATCCAGCGTGTGAACTGAGACTGGTTTGATGTTACACGACTGATGGGGCCTGTTTTTGTTCTGGCAAATTAAAAAGTAGCTGTGGTATAATTGCAACGGGGTTGATCAATGATCCATACGGACCCCGAACCATTCGGCGTGCATGTGAACCCCAGATGAATTGCAAAATCTAACCATTATAGTGTGAAATACAGTTTTACTGCCACTGTTCATTTTTTAAGGTAATCATTCCCTAAATCTCGTTGCAGAGTTGACGATAAAAGAGAAAGACGGATGCATGCTGTGCTTCACTCCGAAGTGCGATGATTTGGTTAGGTAAGAGCGACTGATTAAAAAGAAAACCCGTGTACTTTGAGCTTGGATGTTTTCAGCGGTGTGCTTTTCATCATAGAAGTAGATCCGAAGATTGTGACGATCATTTCAACTCTGACAACATCTGCTGCCTTATAAAGCTAAGATGAAGATGTTCAGTGGGTTCGATGTTTAACGTGTTTATTGTCTGAGTGTAATAGCACGCCAATATTTGCTAATTAGCACTACACGTAACTTACAGCTGAGGCTGATAGTTTTGGAAAGAGTCAAACCTGCTAAAGAGGGATCATGAAATACACTAGAAATGAATCCTCTAGGGACCTTGAATGTCTGTAGAAGATGTCATGGCAACCTATAAAATAGCTGCTGAGATGTTTATATTTATATCAATATTTATTGATGCACCAAGGCGATGAACCGACATTGCCGTCCCACAGATTCATTGCCACGGATTCAAACCGTATGTAAAATGCCCTGAAAGAAGGTCAAAGAGTTTCTGAGCTGATCCCAAGTTCCCCACAGTAAAGAGGCTCCTTACTTGAGGGGGTGGTGATGTTTCTGTTGGAGTCGATGTGCGCTGCCGTGCTCCGCTCATACTCCTTCAGAATACGCCCGTAATAATACCTGAGGGAAAGAGACGGGCAGAGGGGTCATTTCTTTCACATCATGAGAGGTTGTTACAGGTTGTTGTAAGCACGTGGTATGTTACCTCTTTTGTTTATGTATGCACGTAGGCAACATCTGAGCAATGACCATAAATGCATTGTATTTCATTCTATTCTAAACCTAACGCCAACAAAGCCTTGTCAAACCGAGCCGAGGAGAGAAATATGCATGAGTCATTGAGGATCATGTAAAAAAAGATGAATGAAAAACTTCACTGTGTTCAAGTAAAGCTTCTTAAAGGTGTTCTGGTACATGTGCGTGTATGTGTGTGTGTGTGTGTGTGTGTGTGAGGGCGTGTGACGTGGCCGGCCCTGGACAACAGGCCACTTCATGCCTGATCAGCACCCTTGTTGCGCAAACGCTGCTTAGAGGGAGGAGGGTTAACTCATGAGGGGATTTGCGAGAAATGCAGAGCAGGGGAGGAGGAGAGTGAGTAAAATGAAAGAGAAGAAAGTGTTAGAGATGTTTTTAACGCAAGCCTAAATGTCATACATGACATGCAGCAGGTGTGTGAGGCAGATGATTAATTCCTCTGGGCCAAACTGCAGACTTTAATTTCATGTTTCAACGCAGTAAACTTCCCGCAATATGGTGCGTGCCAATTACTCAGACATCTCGTATTCACATCACCTCCGCCTGCCTCTCTTAACTCATATTCACGTCCCAGTCAGGCCTTCTGCGACTGCACAGCTCCCACTTGTCCAGTGAATTTAACAGCCCGTGTCCCTGACTTCCGCCTCGTGAAACACCCGGACCTGACATGGGTCCAGTCTCGTCTGGCAGCTCCCAATTGACCAGAAACTGTAAATTAGCCTCAAAGGGGGCCTGGCAACACTCTGTTAGATCAGTGGAGGCAGCTGGCATGCAGCAGGGCAGTCAGAGCAGAGGACATCCTTCTCTGCCGGTGCTGTAGTACAATTAGGACGTGTCAGAAAAGAAAAAATAGTAAAAAAAAAAAAGAAGCTACTGCGTTATCCGATGTAAACTGGGTCATAGACGTGCACAGCCCAAAAGATCTTTTATTTTCTAGCTCAAAGATCTTCCAGGACAGGACAGTAAAGGACACAATCCCTATGTGTAGCCCTCAGTAATTTGGGTAATCACGGCTAAGATACTGTAGTTCAGCACAGGAATAAAAATGAAGGAATGTGACAAACCACATAGTGATTGAGTGAAGTGAGTAAAGTCATTATGATGTTCCTGAAACAACACCAACGTGGAGATATAAGATCGTTCCCTGCTGATATTTAGGCTCCAACACCAGCTGCACAAAAAATGTACTCGCACGATATCAGGTCACACAAAGCAGCAGCGCTTCCTCAATACTCTGCACAAATTACATTTTTGTGAGGCAAATCTTGTCTCTGAAGCATCCTTAATTCTAGAGCGGAGGGACAGGGATTTACTTGTTGTATTATAAATATCCTGTGCAGCAGCGGATGTCATTAATGATGCACTGTGTCGACAGGTGACAGGCAGCGCAGGAGGACCACCGGCTGATATCATCCTGCAGTTTCTCCTAATTGGACCGTGGCCACTGTCTTTTTTTTTCCACACGCAGCCATTTAAACTCTGCTGCTGCTGCAAACGTGTTTTCATACCTCATGGTGACCGCCGTCTCTGTCCAGTCCTGCTGCTGGCTCTCCCATTCATCAACCCTGACCCAGTTGGAGCTCTGGAGTGCCAGCTTTGCCATGGCGATCCGGTGCTTAGCCAGTACCAGGCCTTGCTTTCCGTAGCCGTCACTCACTGGAGACACGATGCCACCCACCACCTGGTACTGGCCTGCAGGGAGAGAAGATTAATACAGTTTTTCTGGGTCATGACAGGCGATACAGACATGGAATATAAATCAGTAGTAATCTCTAAGAGATACTGATGTTATTGTGTTATAACTGCTTTGTCAGACCGCAAATTTGGGGACAAATGCTACAGCTGATCTTGTAAAAACAAGGCGATGAGGGCGCAAATTGCATCACTGCTTAACATACTAAGTATTATAAGTATTCTGTGAAATTGATTTGAAGGGTTTAGAAAGAGCTTTAAACAATGAGTTTGACTAAAAGTTAAATTCTTTTTATTTTGATTGAGGAATACAGATTCAAATCGTGTTAATTCTAGTGTTTTAAAACCTAGTTGGAAACAGACCGTTCACCAAACAGCCTCTGCATTCAGCTCGCTGGGATTTCCTGATTGGCCTCCAATGAGTCACCTGACGTGTTATGAGCACGGGGTCAAAGTGAAACTGTAAGAGCATTATTTATGTTCCAGTGCACTTATATGCCGCATAGATTCACACAGCATCTTAGAGAGAATGGACCCAGTATAACTCTTAAGGTGTAATCATGTTGTTCTGACCGTGTGACCACACCAGTAGTCTTTAGCAGAGCAGCTTAGCGAATGAATGGACCCGGGTTTGTCGTAAGAAGACTGGGCCTGCTGACACCACATGTAACACAGCACACCCAAAGGTGACTGAGCTTAGAAGATAACTTTGGTCTCTGCAGCATCTGAAAAAAAGCTGTATGGAGCCATTTTATTATTTATTTCGGTTGCTTTGTTACTTTTTTAAACAAGTCTCCATCTACTGCAGCTCTTCTGCAGTGACGCTCCAGGAAACTTCCCCTGAATTTCCATCAGCATTAGGGTGAGGAGATAATGATTCAATTTCCACCTTTTGGGTGAACATTTCCTTCAAGCTGCATTAATCGATATTAGGGCCACTCGGAGGCTAGGACCCTTTCTTGTTTAATTAAGTTTTTGCAGCTAATGTGTTAGCGAACAGCCCGTTTTCACATGAGGGAGACACGAAGCAACATTAGCATTCAACTGGAGTCGTGTTTAAGGCAGCCTGACATGTACGTCTAACATTCATTTTTCTTTGAGCTCTTGGATTCGACAAACTCCTCCGGCTTCGTCTCCAGCTAAGTTTGTTTGCCGTCTGTTTGGAGCTAGATAAACAGGAGACAGTAGGTTTGTCAGGGCTTGTTTGCTGGAAACAGCTGCAGCCTGCTGCTGCTGCTGCTGGAACCGAGGTGGATGAGCGCCGGGAAACATCACCATAAATTTTCTAGACTGTAAAAGAAAAAAATGAGCTCGAGTTTAAGAAGCCTGTAGAGCAGCAGAGTTGGGTCATAATTCTCTATAGGTTAATCACTGTTAGCAACCCCTTCTCTCACCGAACACATTTGATTAACTGTTAATAAAAAGAATTGGTAGCCATTATCGAGGAGCTTTCACAGCAGCTGCTTTGACCCTGAAGGTTAGCCGGAAAGTCAAATAAAACGCACAGACGATTAGCAGACACGGTGTCTGTGAGGTCGGGATCTCACCTGTGCTGTGCATGTGGTCTCTGGCCAGCTCGAAAAGCCTCATGTGCTGGTTGGTGATGGGATTAAAAGAGCCACAGGCGAGCAAGACGAGTGGGACACGGCGGGTGGCCATCTTGGTTAACCACCTCACGCCACTTTCAAAGAAGCTTGGAGGAAATCAGAAGAGGGAGTTATTAACATGAGAGAAGACTGATGGAAGCAAGAAAGCACAGGGAGTCCTCGTCTCGAACTTTATACAGGCTACAGTGCAGAAAGATTAATATTTTATAGATTTCAGTCTGCACTTCTGAGTACAAGCCGTGTTGTACAAAGGTTCCCCTCACTGCGTTTACCTTAACAACCAATTTGTCATTTGTTGGGAGTTTGTAATATCAAACAGCCTAACGATGTATGAATACAGTGTTCGCAAAGGTGACCCCACTGAGAGGAAACCCATAGCGTAGCCATCCTCTGCTCATTCCTCACTGGGACACACAAAGCAGTGAGGAGCACCGGTAAAAATATATGTGGTGGCATTCTGCCGGAGTCAGACACGGGAGGAGGGGGACGAATGCAGTGGCATTTTGTCTTAATGCATACATGTTTGTCTCGAGAGCCTAAAGTGAAGTTAACAGCAGCATTACTCAACACATTATTTGGAAAGATGGTTTATTTCGACCGCGACCATCCGGCAGGTATCCAGCCATCATCTCTATAACTTATTTGACTTTAGTACATGTCTACACACTTATGCGTATGTATGTGTATGTATATAAGTATCTATGTATTTGTGTTTTCTTGTATTTGCCTTCTTGTTTTAACTTCTCCTAGTTTGGCTTGACATTTAAGCATTCATCCTGTCATATTATCTTACTGAGTGTCCTGCTTTTGCTCTGCCAGAGTACTTTGTAAACTCTGTTTTTAAAGGTGCTCCATAAATAAAGTTATATGTATGTAAAGTTATGTGTCACAAAACAGTGTTTTAATAAAATGTTGTAGTGCTGCAGAGAGGCTCTGGCAAAGCTCCACAAAGCTTGTTCTCCAGATTAAATAAAACATGTGTGTTTGGCAGTGACCGGGGGAAATGCCACATCGTCACGATTTCACAATTTTTTCAATGACAATGAAGATTGTGATGTATAATTTAATCCTCTATAATAATCGCATTATCACAATCACAACATCACCTTTTGACCATATCCTGCAGCCCTAAATAACCAATAATATGCCGTCTAATGTATACCAAGCCTCTAAGCCTATTAACTGTAGTGTCAGCTTCCTGTCTGAACACTAAACACATTGTTCATATAATAAAGCAGTGTATGTTTCCTCTCAATATATTTGATCATGTATTTGTTCATAGACTGTTTTGCTGTTTATCATAATTTTATAGATCCCTCATCACCTGCTTTAAGTTTCCTGTCTGTGTCATTGTGTCATATTATTGTTTTAGTTGCTCTTTGGTTTAAATTAGTGCTCCTTGCATCAAAAATACTACTCAAATGAGGATCTGTATCTTTATGTATTTACTGAAGGACTAGTTCAGTGATTTCTGATGTATTTTGAATGAGGGTCATTGCTCTTCTACTTCATGCAAACGTCTTAAAATAGAGCAGACAGTGAACAAACTGTAAGATGTTCCCTGTCATCGACTTTAAATCATATATGACTTCCTGTGTAGAGAACTGGACGCTGTGTAGTTCACTGCTGACAGGTGCAGGCTATCGTCAGTAACACCAGAGACTGTCGCCTTTCCCATTATTACAGCTAATGTTACGAGTTCATACGTTTGCCGCAATAAACACAGAAACTATGAACTGCTGTGACTTTTTAAAAAAAATATATATATATGGTTGTTACGATGTGATTTAAGTCGGAGAACTACAAACAAACCGCAACGACGTTCAGTCAGTCTTGACATTGAACAAGCGGCTAACGCTAATTAGCCTAACGGACAAAACTAGCTACACACAGAGCGACACACACACATTCTAGCGAAAGTATGAATGAAGATAAACACAAGCACATTCAAACGGTCGTACAGCAATACACACATTTAAAGAGCAGCAATGACAAGTATTTTTATTACCTTCTTCACACATTGCTGTTGATCTTTGGTCACGGTGTCACACTCTTTCCGCTCCCCCGCTCTGAGGAGCTACGGGCTCGAGGGTTCCGCAGAGAGAAGCTGACTCAACTACGACCCCTGGTGGAGGATTGGGAGCACAGTGACGGAGCTCTCCATGGTGCTGAAACACAGAGTACACACACACACACACACACACACACACACACACACACACACACACACACACACACACACACACACACACAGTTGTTCAAGTTTTTATAAGTACGCACTGGAAAGATGGCCAACATTGTTATAATATGCAGGCCTACTGCAGAAGACACTTCCTCTCCTGCAGTATCTGTGGCTGAAGACATCTCCCCAGAAGAAACCTACTAAAATCATATTTTTTTTCAAAGTATTTCATGGCCTTATTCATAGGTAGAGATGACAGGGATGGGATGAGAGAGAGGGGGGATGACATGCAGCAAGGGGTCACAGGTTGGGCTCGAACCCTGGGCTGGTGTAGCGAAGACAAAGCCTCTGCACATGGAACATGCTGTCTTCTGACTGCGCTCCAAACCTACTACATTCTCCAGCTGACCTTTACAGTGGTGCAGCATCAAACACCTACGTGTTCCTGGTAACCTTTCCTCCCTTTGTTGTTAGCTGCTTGTCAGATGAAAAGGAGAAGCTTTGTCGAACACTAATTGACTGTCTGTAGTGCAAGCTGCCACTGATTACAAAATGGCTGTACAGCAAATGGTTTTTCCGATAACTCCGCTTTGTGGCAGAGGGACAAGAATAACTTTGGAATAATACGAGGGTTCGGTAAGCGGCGTGGCATTTCACAGACCACTGGAGTAACCCTGCTCAGCGCCCAGTGAAGACAGTTATGGCTACAAAAATAGCACAAACATTCATAGTAAATGTGCCTGGTCGAACAAGTGGCTAATTTCATGGGACACAGAGGTCTTTTGTGTTTTAAATCTAGTTTAAATAATGCAACCTTTCCGGGCTAAAAGGTGCTTTTCATTTGATAGCTTGGACTGTGTCCATTAAATCCTCAACTGCCTTCATACCAGAGAGAAGTTTGTCTGAGCCAAACATCTGTCATGCCACGCCAGAATTAGTGCTAAAAGACAGAAAGGGAGCTCCCCGATTCATTGACTGTGATTGGAGGAACATTTTCTGATTTGAATTGTTTTTGAGGGCAGTACTCGTAAAATGAGGTTAATGTGTCAGATAGATGATGTGACAACCAAGCAGGCCTGGATGTGCTTTGACAGCATCGCTGGTTCAGTGGTTTGTTTGTATACTGATCAGATTAATAAAGATTTTAGGGTTAACAGTCGTGTGTTTTTTTGTTTTTAAAGGTAACTTCAAGTTCCTATGGCAGTGAGGATTCAGTACCTTAATCTGTGAGTCTATCTTTTAATAAGATGAATAATTTAGCAGTCATAAACTGCTGAATAATGAATGAGTCATAAACTGTTTGGGCTTGCAAGAGAACCTGTAAAAAGAAGAAAGTCCAAAAGATGACCAGCCTGCGAATGTTGAGAGTAAAATGTGCATTTGCCAATGCCATAACTTCAGTGATGCCAGTGTGATTTACCCCCTCTGTCTCCTGTCCTGAATGATTCCTGAGCTCACGGTTGTGACCACAATTAGAGGGACAATCTGCTCATTGCACCATCTTTCCCGCATCACTGCTCTGCTGTAACTTAGCTGCCACTACCCATGGAAACAGCCAATTGGGAGAATCTGTTTGTGTAAGTGACTGTGTGTGCATGTAAATGTGGCCCTGCATGCATGTGTGTGTGTGTGTGCGTGTGTTTGTGTCGGTTCTCTCGTTGTTATCCTCTTAACTCACTTGAGGTCTGCCCTCTCTCTCTCTCTAATCCCCAGAACGCACTCCCACACCCAACAGAAGACGAAACATGGGGGAATAATTGAGGAACATACGGCCGTTAGAGAGAGCCAGTGATTCTGCCACAGGGTGAAAACTGAAAGACTCAAATCTGTGAGGGGGAGTATCGCTGCGCTGTACGGGCACTTGTTAGGAGGATACAGCTGGAAGAACATCATGCAGCAGCTGCTTCATTCGATTATGAAAGGAGTGATGCTGTAAGAAAATGAAAAAAAAAACCTGCAGTCGATGTTACTCCTCAATTAAAGTGATATCTTTCCACGTTTCCCAACTTACACAGGCAATTAATGCAGGGTGACAGCTAACAAACTGACTCAAGGACGCACCGTGGCTGCTGACTAATCTGAGTATCAGAATGTGTAACCCCTGATCTAATATCAAATCTGATCTCGTCTCTGTATGTATTATGATGCAAATGTTTGTTGTACAGATTTCTTGCTTATCCCTGCTTGTCTTCTTATGAATACTGGATAAGTCCACCTCTTCGGGCCTCTTAAATGATTCATGCAAAGCAGGAAAAACATAGTTTTTGGTCCAACAGGTTTCAATTAATAGACAGCTGGGCAGGAAATTGCTTTGTTTTATCGGGTCACAAGCCAGAAAGCTTGGAGAAGTTTCATGCGTTAAAACACTAGAATCACAGGATAATTAAAGTTCTCTGTGTGGTTAATTTTTTCGAGAACGTGGGCGTGATGCCTTGCCTTGCCATAGCTCAGGGTTTATTGAATTGATTCAATAAATGCAGCTGTATACATCACTGGCAGCTAACTGGCAGGCCTTTCCCGGGGGTGTCAATATCAATCACTTTCCCCTCTTAGCATCAAACTAGCAGCACATTCACACTCATCTCACTCAAGCACATCCTTTCTCCACATCTCTTCCCCTCATTCTCTCTTATTAATAGTTTTGTCAAGTCAACTAGGTTTAGGCCGAAAAGGACGATTCTAAACTTCAACATAAAAGTCTACAATTTGTCATCATTAAAAGAATAACATTTTAGAGCACCTGTAATTAATTTTGTGTGAAATAGCGCTTTTAAGAAAATGTTTTTTTCCACTCTGTATAATTTTGGTCTCGTTTTAGCCTCTTTTTTTGATATCATTCAACATGAACGGTCGGTTATGTTTTATTTTGAAAATAATTAACCGGAAATATTGTTTCATTGACGCTATCGAACGTCAGTCCCTCTCTCTCTCGCTCGCTCTCTCTCTCTCTCCTTTCTTACAGCACTCAGTGAATGTCTCTCGACCCGCCGACCAGCCCTCGCGCGCCCGGCCAGTTGAAAACATCCTCGCGCTCGGGAGCTGCTCCAGGATTTGAGAAGAGAGGAGCAGACGGGCAGACATCACCTCCACGGCTCGACAACCATGCAGACACTCGGGCTCCCGTTTCTGCTGTTCTGGCTCGTCTGGGGCCACTCCTGCGCTCTCGGCGGCAAAGGTAGGAGCACGAAAAAAAGAAAACTGTGGGAGAGAAACGAACTTGACTTCGAAATGTTTCACCGGTTTCTCGCGTTTGAGTTGCGCAAGTTGGCGACGGGAGCGACAACCGTTGAACAACTTCGTCGCCATTTAGGTGTTTTTTGTTGTTGTTGTTGTTTTTTTGGCTGTCTCAAGTGAAGTTGTGCTAAAGTAGCTTATTGTTTGTGTTTTATTTTGAGGAGGATAATATGACTCACTTGTCAGTCAAAGTTACGTGTTGGCAGAGAGGCTAGTTAGCAAGACAGGTGTGCAGGTGGTGCTTCAGTTTCTTGATGGGATTAAAAAAAAAGAAAAAGAAAAGATTCATGAATAACTGTCATTATAGAAATTAGGGCCACTTCTGAGTAATTGTTTGCTTTAAGCTACAAAATTACAGATAATAGTGGAAAAACACCCATGAAAATGTAGGCTAACATTTAGAAACCTTAATGTTAGCTATTTAACTGAATCTCTATATTACATAAAATGAAAAGTATGAGATCCTCACATACAAGAAACTTGAACTACAGTATGGTTGGTATTTTAAGCTTGATAGATGACTCAAGCCATAAAGTGTTTATCAGACACTTTGTCTATAAAGCTAACTAACATTTAGAAAACCCCAAAATATTAGATTTAAGGTCTGTATTGAAGGCAAACAAGAAAGTTAAACTAGAAAAATGACATAAACAATTGATTAATTGAATATCAGACATGCTGTCAATCGACTAATCAGTTGACACTAATTGACCGATCGTTTCAGCTCTCATGATACGCACAACTCTCCACTATTTCACCTACTAACTATAGGTATATAAGTATAAGTATTTATGTCACCCTTAAAGATCTTCCCCACAGACAATTATGGCTCGGAGGCAACCTTACATGCCTCAGTTGCTTTTGAAATGATTAACATCATAAACATAATATTTACCGAGGATATCAGCGGTCTTGTTGCTGGTCATCATTGAGTGGTTGGCCAGTGAACTGAAGATGATTTCTGTCTGCGATAATCGTTTTGTGCTCGAGGAGGGCAGCCACGGTCAGGGCGTTGTATTCAATCACACACTCGCCCTGTGATAGTCTCTCTGCCCCTCTCTCTCTCTCTCTGCCACTCACTCTGCCTCTCTCTCTCTCTCTCTCTCTCACACACACACACACTCTCACACACACACACACACATACACACACAGCGTCGACTGGTGTTGCCTATGAAGGGCAGCGGCGGTTTACAGTGGTATTAATTGGGTCTCTGGAGTGGGAGCGCAGGGCTGACTGGCTGTCTGCGCTCAACCAAACATTATCAGTTTTTTTCCCTGTTTATAAAAGACCTCCATATGGCCGTGAGCCATAGGGAAGGCTAACTAGGTTCAGACTATCTTTACAGAGGAGCCTGTTTTCTTTAGAGACCTTAATGACTCAGTTAATTGACTCGGTGAAAGGTAAATGTGATGTGTAAACACCTTGATTACTATATGCTACACGTACTGTAGATATCCACGTTATCATTCCCTGTGCAATGCACACGTTTTATGAAATGGCTGAATTTGTATTGACTCGGTCATAAAAGCAGGTTAATCTCTTAGAATGTGATAATGCTTGTTATTTAAGGACAGCCATTTCCATTTTAAAAGGAACGGATCACGGCCTCTGTGTGCCGCCCGCCCGCCCGCCCGCCTGGATGTCTGCTTGGGGTATGAGTGGGACACCGAGAGTGAGTTTTTGTGTGTGCGAGTGTAGATTTAGTATTTACAAGCTCAGCAGAATACAGTAAACATGAGACAAAGGCCTGCTGCTGAATACCTTTACATAAGAAGTCAGGAAATAGACCGGAGCAGATGAATGCCAGAGAACACAGACTGAGAGGATTAGAGGGGCGCTGAAAGAGAAAGAAAGGGAGAGAGAAAAAAAAAAATCGAAAACAAGATCAGATTTATGGGTGTCTTTTCAACAGAGCCGTCTAGCTGCATTATCCTCGCCAGAACATAAATCCTGAAAGCGATGTGGAACGCGGAAGCATAACTCAGGTTCTCCTCTTCTGTGCAATGACTGGTGAAACAATGTCTGACGGGAACTCTTCGGCCCGTCCTGTCGCTCTTTTCCTCTTAACTGTCATTCATTTCCTCTCTATCTCTCTGTCTTTCCTCCGCTTTCTCACTTTTGCTTTTCCTCCTGTCTCTCTCTCCCTCTTTCCCCCCTTTGACTCCACATCACTGTTTGGTTGCTTCGCTCCGTTGAGCTGATGCCATTCAGAGGGCAAATGTCACAGAGAGAGAGAAGTGTTTCGTCATTCTCCTCCACGCTTCTCTTTCCAAGCTCGAGCAGTCTTAGTCCTGATTTCCAAAGCCGATTCTCCCTCTCTCTCTCTTTCTCTTTCTCCACAGCCATGGATTCAATTTCAAAGTTTTATGGGCTTAAGTGAGATGTATAAATGGTGAGGCAGTCTTCTTTCTGTCTTACTTTGCCTTTTCTCATCTGGAGAGTGTCACATTCTCACTCTATCGCGGGTACCTCTATTACCGACCCCCTCCTCAGTCCCATCTATATTCTCTCCCTTTCCTAGCCTGTCCAGACTTTTTCTGTCTTTTACTCCCGTTTTTCCTTTTCTCAGCCTCCCTCCAACTTCTCTCCTCTTTGCTATCTGCAGTTTTGTATTTCAAATGCCTCACAAAGTAGAAAAAATACGTGTTTGCTTTGTTTTAAAAGACGTGCGCATGAGTTGCGATGGCAGGCGGTTGTGTTGAAAAAGACGGAGTACCCTTGTGCTTTGCACTGGCATTTATAAGTGTGCAGAGGATCGTCAGGTCTGTGTGCTGCTGGAAGTATATGCAAATGAGGGCAGATATGTAAATTAATGTCCTAATTTGGATGTTAATTACTCAGCACGGCTAATTATAATATGTCTGATGAGGCGTAAGGTGGAGGAGAGGAACGAGAATGGAAGGGCTGCCATAGGATGATGTATGTGTGGTGATCAGAGAATGGGTGTTTGTTGTGTGTGTGTGTATGTGACAGACACAGAGAGAGGTGTTTGTGTTTAGGGCTGTGTGAATATGCCAGTATTACACCAGCTGGTCCAATGGCCCCGGTGGGGCTTTCTGGTTAGTGCTGCTCAATATGTGGTGGATAAACATTGCATGCAGTCCTGACTTCTGAGAGACACCCTCCACATTCTCTTCCCCGTTCTGTCACTAATGACGCGACACACACGCTTGCACACCCGGTCACTTCCTTGAAACTATCTGAGTAAACACTTTTTATCTCTTAATAAAGACACACACATATTTTCCCCTTCAAGCTTCACCAGGTGGCTGATTGTCAGTGAATGGCTGCCGCGGTGCTCTAGAGGAGACAGAGAAAGTAATTTGGGAAAGGAACGAGCAAAAAGAGGAAAAGAGAAAGAACATTATTTTTTTTTTAATGTGCCTGATGATTCTCTATAATTATTTCATCATAACCATTTTACCTTTTTATTTCATAATTTTGCGCTTGCTTTGCTTTTGTGACACGAATTTATCAGACACCAAGAGAGTAAGAAACACAGTGAGAATTGTCCCCTGCAAAATGGCCATGTACTTGTAGGAGGGAAAGGTGGTAATTGACAACATGACTCAAAAAATGAACTCTTCTTTTTCTGAACCATTTTAATAGTTTTCCTACATAGTGTTGCTTTAATTGTCCACTTTAATGCACACACACTGGCTTGCCTTGCCTTTCTGTTTCGCTCTCTCTCGTCAGCAGTATGTTTTTTATAAGTTGCTTCAAAAAACTCACCTCATGTTCTGGATTTTTTCAGCCCTGATTCCCTTTTTCATAACAGGAAGCTTGTCATTAATTATGCAGCCTTTTGGAAACCATAAAAACCAATAGGGTGCTGAATGACGCCGCAACAACCAGGTGCACTCACAAGCTTTTATGAAACAACGGGCATACAAGGCCAACATTAAATAGGAGAGGTCGCATCACAATCATTACATTTATAGGAGGAATGTGTTATTAGAGAACATTGCTCTCCCTGTTGCTGTGTGTTTCTCTGCAGAGCGTGTGAGAATGTCAGTAGATGAGAGGGGTAGAGCGAGGGCAGGATGTCCACTGATCACGGTTGTAGTCGTTCTCTCAGACAGCTAAAAGAATGAAAGAAAAAGTGCTGAAATAGGTCTTGGTGACTGTTAATATACGTGGTCTGCCAGCACAAGTACAGTCTATGGGCGCGTTCTAAATTGCATACACAATGCAGGTGCCCTTGCAGAGTACATACTGTTGCCTGCAGTATGCATACAGTTGGGAAATTGGTTATGACAGCGCGCCTTGAACTTTTACCCTTTTGCTCCTATATCGGTTGAAGCCTTAGCAGGAATTTTGGAGTACAAAGAAAAGGCACTTACACTACAAAACGTTCATCTGTCATTGGCGGCGTCTGTCATTCTGTCAAATGAGCTGTCATTTGACAGTGAGCTGTCAAATGTTTGCGCTCTCTCAACTTTGTTTATACCCCTGAAACACACTTTGACGTATCTTCGGTTGCACAGAGGATTGTGGGTCGGAATAGCCAGAAAAACGTGCTGGCTTGCATGTTACAAAATATGACATTTGGATATTGGCTATTTTTGGCATGCTGCATTTCACATACTTCATATTGGACATACTTAAACTTTTTCTGGCACACTAAATAGAATGGTAGTATGTGTAATGGATTACAGGGTTTGTGTGGGAAACACTGGAATGAGACTCAATTCAATAGATACCAACTTTTCATCAAAAGATTGGGTATGAGGGTCAAGAGGAAACTCAAAAGATCAGAGTTGGACCTTATCTGTTCTAGTTTGGGTCAATTGGCGTTGACAGTCGGCAGATTAAATGATATATTGTGTGATATCTAAGGAGTCTTCAAGCCAAATCTGGTAATATTTGGTGAAACATGACATTCTTGCAGGATTTGTTGTGTCTTTACTGCCAGAACTTCAGTCGTTACTGACCGGTGTGTTGCCTAGTGTATGTACTTAAGTTCGGCTTCAGGTTTGTCTCAAGCTTTAGTCAGTCCCACTTAAGGACATGTCATGTCATTAGTGGGAAGCATGAATTAACTCAGTGTAATGTTAAGGCTCAGGGGAGAAGCCCTCATATCAACTGGGTGCAGCTGAGTCACAATCCGTTTGCCCCGCAGCTCCAACGGGTCTCTGTTGCATTTAAACTAACGCCTCAAACTAAGTCGAGCATCTTCAAGCAGCCACTTTTCTAATGGTGCTTAAAACTGCTTGTCCTGCACACAATCGAAGCTCATTTGTAATCGATGTGGTAACAGATCCTTTTTGGTTATACATGACACTTTTCTTTCTTTGAACATGATTTTATTGTTAATCAAACATTAATTACATCATCCACTGTATGCATAGAAAATGTCATTTTTAAACACCCCCTCCATACAAATCCCTCTGGCAACTCCTCTTCCCCAACACAGTCCCTCCAGAATTGTACACATAGCACTGCATTGTCCCGGGTCACAAATCTGGTGGTACAAGTGGATAATAATAAATAAAAACATATTTTATAAAAAGAAAATGGAGAAAAATAAAAAACAGACCACAGAATCTCCCTTGAGCATTCAACCATCTTTCCTTTGTCTCAGAAGTGCCTTCCAAAACATACTGGATATCCTAGATACCTAAATAATGTAGGAATGCATGCCATATTTTTTACTTTACTTTTTACTTTGCCCCTTATTTTCACAAAGTTTTGTGTACTAAAAGATAAAGCCACTATTGAATGAACTGTATCTTTCATTATTTTAATTTCATGACAGTTGTCGGTATATAGTGACATTTAGAGCCGTACTGTATGTGAGCCACGAGTGAGACGCTCATACATCTGGTGGACATTGGTGCAGAGGACCAGAATTTTCTATGCTTGAGTAGAAGAGAAAGAAGAGCCTTTGTTGGTCACATACAAGCATACTAAGTACAATGCAGTGAAATTTCATTCTCTACATTCAACCCATCCCTGAGGAGCAGTGGATAGCCACCGTACGGTGCCCGTTGACCAACACCTCCCACAGAAATGGCCATGTAACTATGACAGGAGTAGGAGGAGTGTCGGTATATGATGACCAGAGAATGAGACTGTGAAATTAACTGTTTTTCTGAATCGGTATAATTTCCTTAATTTCACTATTATATCTCAAAAGTATCTCTTTATGCTAAGTGAGATCTAATAACATTTTCCTAACGAGGCCCATTGATTTGGTTTTTAAATTGAACTGTTTGCTCTCACTGACATTACAACTAAAACATGAAAAAATAGCCTTGTATTGGCAGCAAGAGCACATCTCAGGGCAAATAAGAAGGAGGATGAGTGCCTCTGGACTATTATAGGGTGGAACATTTTGTTAGTGCTTTTAGTCTTGTTAAGTCAAAGCATGCAAAACTACCAATTTGGAAAATTGCTGGTCCTCCATCAGAGTTTGGCTGAATAAAGCAGTGTGAATACAGACTGAACTGAGGCACAGTTGCTTCTACTGTGTCCCATGAGCCGGTGTCATTGAAATGTTTTCTATTGTCTTTATGTACACAGGCCCAGCAATCCTTTAGTAAACAATAGACGGCGGTCTGTTGTGACTCATGATAAAGCCTGAAGTTATGAAGACATGCACCACTGCGCACTGTTTTAATTATAATTCCAATACAAACTTATTAGCCTGCTGTGTATTTGTACACCTAATAAAAATGTGTTAACATTGCAGTGTGTGCTCATGTTCAACCAAATAAGAAACACGCACAGATACACACACACACGCAAGCGCACCCACTCACACATTGATTGAGTCATCTCCTTCATCTCCCTTTCAAGTTGTCCTGTGTGGGCCTCGCTGTACGCTTTGAAATGGCTTTATATTTGATTTTTCTATTGCTTTTGATTCCCTCCAGTAGCAACCATGAAAGAGCCATGTATTTTCCACCATGAGATATGATTCTGGAGATGTTTTACAACCACAGGTTTGTGTGAGTGTTGGAGAGGTAGGCTACAAAGTGAAACTACATAGTGTAACATCACAGGTGCAACTGCAAGTCATGCCAAAGGGATTTCTTTTCAGTTTTCTAATACTTTGCCTACAAGGCGACGCAGTGTGTGACTGAAAAACAAATCATTTTTAAGACAACAAAGGAATATTTCGAGAGGAGACAGAACATCACCATGTGTATCTGTGTGTGTCTGAAAAACAGACAAGAAAGATGAGTTCGTGTGGCTGTGCTCACACCTTCAGTCACGTTCGGATGCATGCACACACTCGTGCACCTGGTGTACCTGAAGCTAAAATCGCTGCTGAGGAAGAAAGGAATCACAGCAGGGAGGGAAAATGAAAGCATGTCTTCGAGAAGAAAGGTTTTTAATTTTCATGAGTCATCAGTCAGACGAGTTATCTGTTTCTCTCCGTCTATCTTCCTGTTCCTACCTCGAGGACTTTCTCCCTCTACCACCCCACCTGTCTCTGTCTGTGTCATTGACTTTGTCTCTCTTTGCTTCTCCCCTCCTGGCAGCAGCACATTAGATATGAGGGTTTGGGTTTGTGCGTGTGTGTCGGAGCAAATATCCCTGTTTCTCCTCTCGGATCACTTTCGTATTTTCGTCTTGTTCTTCCTTTGTTAGGCTGCCAGTCTTGAGCCTCACCTCACTACAGAGAGCATGTCCTCACCTCTGCCATTGCCCTTCATGTCTCTTCTTTTGTACTGTGCCTTGTCTGCTCCCTGTCCCCTCTCCTTCCTCAACTAGTCTCTACTAGTGTTGCATTTATAAGTCTTTTAGAAGATAGAAGTGTAACTATGTGTTGAGGTGACATCGCTGCCTCCAAATCTGTGTTTGTGTGCATGTGTAACACATTTGTATATTGTGTCTTAATGTGTGCAAAATGCATCATAGCAACTTATCATGCACCAGTATGTTTACTTCAGACACCTACTAATTAGGTGCTTCATGCCTCCCTGGGTAAGTTTACGTTTATAATCTGTTGCTATGCGGCATGAAAAGAAATGAAACTTTGTATTACAGCCTAATTAAAAGTAGGTTAATTCAGTTGACTGAGAACGGAACATATGCTTCTATATATCTTCTTGTCATATAACCTAGACCCCATAACAGTTTTTAGCTTAGTTTTCCTAATTTCCTAATTTAATTTTCCTCCAAAAATGATCTCTTTGATGTGAGAGTAAAATAAATACATTTTCATTGACTCAAATCTTACTTTCCTTAATTAATCTACACTGAAGAGGGAAAAGTTATAAAATAAATAATAATTTACCGTAATTAGAAATGGGCAGTATTTTTAATTTTATTCGTGTGTGTAGTTGTTTGTTGTTTAATTAAAAATGATGCTCAGAGACCAGTGGGAATAAGAGAAGCTGGTTCATTTTCTGTTCTCTCTGGTCCTTCCAAAAAAAAAAAAAAAAAAAGTGTATTTCAGAACAGGCATACTTTCTTCTTCCTCTTTCATCTTTTTTGTTGTGGTGTGTTTTATGTCTTTTTTCGGCTCACCTTTGCACATTCTCTGCAGCTTTCATTGTGTGCAGCACAGGTGGGAGAGTTATGACATGTTTTTGGCAGGAAATAAATATATTAAAAGGATGAGACTATTTGTTGTTTAGTAAAATATACAGTATACTTCATTTCATTTTTTGCTGTTGTAGAGGTCATAATTAACATAGGCTGAACACAGTAGTTGTCATATCCTTAGAAAAGGCTTCCTCATATTGTAACCACATGCTTATTTATTTACTTATTATTATGCACATCAAAACCTGCCATGGTTTAGCACCTGCTCAAATATTGACTTTTCCGAGTCACTGGTTTCTGTAACAGGAAGTGTTCTCCAGAGAGTTAATGACCTCATTTGTGTTTTCCTCAGAGTATATTTCAAAGTATAATTTGTTGTGCGTGCGCGCGTGGTGTGTGTGTGTGTCCAGATGAAATATGAACTGTGTGCGCAAGGCTTATGAGGCCATTTACACTGTATTCCCATGAAATAAGTAGTGTGCTTGTGAGTCACCTACTTCATGTTTCCCTGATCCATAAATTTCGATGTGTCAGAACAGAGCCTCTATTTCCGATTTGTAATTTACTCCCCATGTTTGGCATTGTTTTTCCATTTGCAGTGTTTTTGATGTATTGTCTGCCGTCGCCCTCTGAGTCATTTGGTCCTCCTCCTCCTCCACGCCACCCGTTATGCTCATCTGACCTTTCAACCAAAACCTGCCTGCTGACTCCATCCTGTTGTCGGTTCTCCACCAAGCCGTTTAACTTGCGTACTCTCTTTCTCTCCACCTCTCTTTCTCCGTTTGTCCCGAAGGAACGAGCCCTATTTTACCACCCACCACTCTTGTGTCAGCAAATCAACATTTCCCTTGTCACAACAGATGACTTTTAATTTTTACTTACTCTGGTGTAATGACATTTTCCGTTTATTTTATTCACGGTCCACAGCTTTTGCTATTACAACTCCGTTCCCTGTCAGCAAAAAATCCTATTAATCTTTCTGCAATTTCAGCATTGTTTTTCGCACAGTCTGATAATGGTGCTTACCCAGGTTTTTCCGGCTCATTATTGTTAATCGATTGACATTCGGAATCGCACATGCGAAATGAAACATCCCTTTTATCAGAAAGAGCTTGGCTGGGCCTTTGGGCATTATAACGTACAAAATCACACCACAGCTTACCCTCGTATACAACACGTCTTTGCCTGAGATGGTAATTCCACCTTCGAAGGGATAAGGAACAGCTGATAGGGGGCTGCAGGTGATAGGACAAAGTGTTAGTGTAATAGTGCTGTCGTATTGGTTATGTAGTATGATAATGTGTTTACGTAATTGGTTTGTCCATGAAGAGATAATTGAATCCTTATACACGCATTTGGTGAGTCAGGACGCCATTACTGTGAAGTAATCGCAGTCTCCCTGCAATATCTGCAATAGCTGTTGTACAATGTGAACGATTTTCTAGTTTTACCTTTGCTTTGTTTGTGTACTAATAACTACTTACAGCTCTTTGCATGAAATCAGGAAGACCCTGTGCAGTTCTCAGCTGCTCCAACAGTCTTTGCAAACTTCAACTTTGGAACAAAACTGAATATCAACACGAACACAAGCACTCATTAAATGAGGAGTGCACTGTCTGAGACCATTGATTCCCAAAGCGAGTACCAAGATGTTTGCAATAAGTGGATCAAGAATATTATGATAATTATTTATTGATTGATAAAAATAATAATAACTATTATTGTAATGTTGGCCCTCTATGAGTGACCTGTCAGCCCTGTTGGCATTTTTGATTAATAACAGTGTCCTGTATACCTTGCTGTCTTTTGCTGATGACCAATCGATTAGTTGACTCATTGTTTCAGCTCGATGCTGCATAATTTTCTCAATAGTGAAGTATAAGGAAAAGGAAAATAAACAACTATTAATTCTCCCTTTTCTATCTCTGTCTGTCTCTCTCTCTCTGTTGTGTCTGATTAGACAGATGCAGCAGACGAAAAACATTTGTTATGTTTTTGCGAGACAGTGAAATGACTACTGTTTCTAAATAAACTTTTATGCATGGTTTTTGAGAGACAAAGACTGACAGATCAAAGAACTGATGGTCTCCCAAACAAAAAGCCTAGCAGGAAGAAGTAAGAACGTCCTCCTCACTCTACCTGTCACAATTAACCCACGACTGAACCGCTAAATTTCTATTAAAATGCCAGGGCTTTGTGTGTGGATTGCTCACCCCCATATCTCTGTGGCACTTGTCCTCGGTAATTATAGTCAATTTTCTTCACAAGCAGACAATGACTTTATTGTATCGAGTTGAAAAGACAGCGCCACCATACTGACACATCAGAGTGGAGTGCAGGAATTACTTCTGATCGTTGAAAACAAGGAGAGACTTGAAACAGTCAGCCTCCTCGCTATGGCAACATACACTTAATATCATCCTCCGGAGACTAAATATTTTACTTTTCACCAGAACACAATTGTCAGAACTGTGCTTTTCTCTTCCACATTATTGGATGAGTAAATTCAACTCTACAGACAATAAAAACTTTACAGCTTTCATTTCAGCATTTATGCCATCCAGCGGCAACATTGACTCTGTTGCTGAAATATGTTGTACATTTATAAAGCAATCGAAGTGGAGCACATTGCAATGATAAATGTGTCCTTCATAAGCCTGTTACATTGTGTTGAATACCAGTTATTATGCACCTTTAAAGCTCGGATTGTCTTTGTTCTGGACCTATGATAACACTTTATTACATGTCACAGGAGATGGATATTTATTGCGAGAGGGTATCCAGTGCCCCAGAGGCATTTCTGTGTGGAGAGAGGAGGAGGAGTAGAGGGTCACAGATGAAATAACCAGAATGAAAGTGCATGGAAGTGAATAAAAGAGCACTGATCACGCTGCTGATGTATCGGTTTGGGACGTATTAGCATTAAAACACATCATCAATCCTCTCTCCTCCCGTCGTCTCCTCTCTCCCCTTGTGACCGCTCACCCGTTGCACTTTATTTAAAGTAATTGGCCAGAAAATGGTTCAGAGTTGTCAGAAAGTACCCCTCTTAGCAGCTATAGTAGCTCCAAGCATGCTACTTAGGGATGTAACGGCTGTTTGGCTTTATTGGACACGAGCGTGTTTGTCTCTCTGCCTCCCCTCCTTCACACCTTCTCTCCCACAGCTGCCCTTTTCCCCCATGGCCCTTGCACTGACATCCTTCCTCCTTCACTCATGCACAATTAAACACACACATACACACACACACACACACGTGCACATTCACTTAGCAGCTCCTCAGCCTCTGTAATAAGGCTGCTGTCCTCCCCAGTAATAGGGATCAGCTGTGAGAGGAGCAGTCCAAGATGGCAGCTCCACAAAGCGTCGGACAGATGCTTGTGGATGAGACAAATCAGGGAGAAGATGGCAAGCTTACTCCCCCTGTTAACCCCCCCGACCTTTGTCTCTCTTCCCTCTCTCTGCCCACTTGGTTGACTGATACTCTTGGCTTGCTCACACCGGCAGCAACGAGGCCGAGATGTCATACAATATTTAAGAGCTACAGTGTTTACCTCTCAAGGTGCTGTTTGCCTCTCTCAAGCATCATTTCTTTATTTAGACAGTAGCCCGCAGAAGCAAAGTGAAGGGAAAACACTGGTAATTGCTTTGGGAGTCATGACAGAAATTCACCATCGTGGATTTTACCGGCTCTTACAGGCATTCTAGTATCATTATATCCAGAAGACTCTCTTCCTTTACTTCTTTGTTATTCTGACTGCCTTTGAGAAATGAGGACGATTTTGTGGCCATGGTGCGATTTCGGAAAAAATACGAGGCGGTGATGCTGCCCTCTTTGTTACTGCAGAATATGTAATTCATCCCTGTTGTCAAGATATTGATTTCAGGAGAAAAGTGATGATAAACAATGTTTTCTCTCCCAACCTGATCCCTGTGGTAGATTAAAACAAACTGCGGAGAGTAATGTGGCTTGGCTTATTATTAAATTCAGAAAATGCCCTCCACAGTCTTCTTGTGGCACTATGGGAATATAATACTCCAAATATATCACAGTCCCTCCTGTAGCGACCTCACCCACAATATTTCTTAGGCTGAGAGATGATGTAAAAAACAAATGCCATGGAGACAATATTTGCAACACTGTGAAATTTCACATAAATGTCCATCGTACCATAGAATTTACAATTCATCCGGCAAGTCTGAAGTGTTGAGCTGTGTCTCATTATCAGGTGTAGAGAGCAGAATGAATATGGTTTGACACTTGCTGTCATGGCTTTCTTAATGCAGCAGACGGACAGTATTTGCCATCGAGTTGTTCAGGAGCTCTCCAACAATCCATACACACTATCCTCAGGTTAACTCTTCTTAAGCAGTCTGTGGTATGCAGGCCCAACTTAGTCACCTCCAGTGTCCTTCGATGTGCTGCTTTCTTGTTAAAGATGAAAGAAGTGGACAGAGATGGAGGACAGAGATGCATCAAGACATACGAGAGAGAGAGAGGGAGAGAGAGAGAAAAAATAATCAAACCAGACGAGAACAGGGAGGCTGCATGAGAGACAATGTGAAGAGGGTGCAAAAGCCAAGGACAGAAGCGAGATGTTAGAGAGAAAGAGAGAGGCGGCAGAGATAAGGAAAAAGAATTTTAAAAAATGACGGGAAGAGGAAAGATAAAGGGAGCGAGGCCACGCCGGTGTGGTGATGTTTGCCATTGCCACTCATTGTTTGGCGGTGTGAGCGGTCGGCGGCAAGCCCCAGAGCGATTCATCATGATTATGTGGTGGTAGGCAGGTAATGTCACGGCAAACAGGGCTGGGCACACTCGAGGCGGAGGCTGCTGCTATTTCTGGGCATCTGTTTTTGCCAGCCAGGATCTAGTTGGTCACATCAGGCTGCGTTGTGTCTCAGCTGTGCCCTCTGGATATCTCTCTGTTTTCCTTTTTTTCCCGTTTGGCTCTTCGCTGGTATTTGTTCTGCAGGTCCACATGATGTGTTGCTTTTACATGTACAAATCGATGCCACGTTTTAGCTTTCCGCGTCGTTGTTTTTGGGTTATTTTTACTCCCCACTCCTATCTGTCGTCTCACACGCAGCTTTAGCGACTCATTAAAGATGTTTTTAAATGTCAAATGTCAAATTCTGTCTCCGTCTGTTCGGCTCTCACCTCCCTCTCCCCTCCTGCTCTCCCTTTTCCTGTGATTCTCTATCTTTACCCTTCTCGTGTCTCTGACTGCTTCTGTGGCATTTGCTGTCATTTCTTACCTTGATCATTTACATCTCTTTTATGTTCCTCTCTTTACCGATCCCAGTCAGACACCTTTTCGCTTCTTCCAAAAACAGCTCGCGGTGCAGTGATGAACCCTCGTGCTTGTTTGTCCAAATGTCAGCAGTTTCGCACATAAACCAGATGTTGATGTGTGTGTGTGTGTGTGTGTGAGATCTTGAACAAGAAATCTCTGGTGCTTGTAACTTTTTTGTGTGCACGCTTGCAGCTTTTCCGTGTTCACCACATAGCTGTAGGTGGGTGTTTTTGGAGCAGTCAAACACAAAACTCACAGACACACACACACACACACACACACGTATACATACACAGAGTAGTGTCATCTGCACTTCCTGTACACTAAGTCTCTAATGCACAGTGTGGTGGTAGGGAAGTCTAAATGATTAATGATCGCCTCCTTGGTGTGTCTGCCAAGGCTGCAGCTAAAACCAGTGTCATTCTCTGTTACTGCTGTCACTCCATGAATATTGTATAGGTTATGGACTTGCTTGCCTCAAAATAAGTCCAGCTCTGTACATCTGCCACCGCTCATGTTTTAATCCATTTCAGTGACCGGCCAATTATTTACTTATCTGATGTGTTCGTTATAAAGATAAGGAATAGAGCATTTCTACCGCAGCGATGCTCCCCTTTGCCCTCCCTACTGCCAATTAATGCTCTGCAACATTAGTTCAATATACTATGCTATACCCAGTTGATCTCTAAGATCGTTCCTGGGAAAACACTTTGGTGTACAGGACATATTTAATTTACATTTACAGCAGCCGTTACAACAAGAGCTGTTAGTAAAATGGGAAGTGAAGAGTTAGCGCAAGCAGTATTAACAGTTACAGCGAACAAGATAACAAATTCATGCCCACACTCGTGATTTTTGTCTCCCCTTCTCCTGCTGTGCTGCTGACTGGCAATTTCTCCCGTGTTTCCCGATTTCATAGTGATACAAATCAAAGGGAGTGCCAGTTTCCTGTGGGATCGCGCCTGTGTTCAGTCAGGTCCACTGCTTTGCCTCTGAAAATGGATGAAACAAATCCCAGGAAGAAGACATACACTTACAAAATTCACTCCAGTTGGTGTGAGACCTTCCTCTCTTTGAGATTCGCCCACCCTCATGCCGATACCCCAGAAAATCTAAATCTAAATTTAGTCTATACAGTCTATTCTGTCCTACATACATTGTCCCACTGTCATAAATATTCACGGCCTCAACAAATGTGTATTCATCCATGGCTGAAAATACTTACATGCATGCACATTACTCTGAATTGATGTAACATGTGCTACAAAACTGCATTGTCAAGTTTGTTTCGGAAATTATTTAGCCTTTTTCAAATTATGTAAATATCATATATCTCTCAGAGCTCTTTTTCTGTCTTCAGGATGAACAAATGTGCTTGGGGTTGATTGCCAGAGACAAGAGAGGGAAGTAAATAGATGCACTGTTGGTTTTGATGTATAGAATTGGTTGACAATGAAAAAACCAAATGACCTCAGCCTTATCCTTTAAAGGATAATCCCAACTATTTAACACCACACTTCCATAAAGTTTGGGGCTTTACAGAGACAGATTTTAAGATAAGTATGGTTTAAATCGAACCATCAAACGCAGATATATCCTGACTTTTAGTCTCTAGAATGGGTCAAGCTCTTAAAAACCCTGGATTCTACACTTCCCACAATGTGATTCGAGTGCAGCTTTCATTAGACTCTCTCCACCTCCTAAATTCCCACACCTCCAAACCTAAACTGAAACAATGATGACATCTTCAGGGGTGTTTTTTTTTTTTTTTTGAACATTGGAAAGCTTCTTGAAACTGAGCTTCATCGCTTTAAGATGAAGTTGCATGAAAAGATTTCACATTTTTGACTCTGCACAAACTTGCAAAGAGCTTTTGGCAGCAAAGATGGCAAAGATTAAAAAAAAGAGCTGCACATTGCGTCTTCATGTTGACTATATCTATTAAACCGTGTGCCTAAAAGCTTGGGAGGTACTGTCAAAGTCATCATCTGCTATAATCACTTGACACTCTATATTACTGAAGAGTATTAGCGTGTTAGCATGCTGCTATGTGCCCTAAGGTGCTCTTGAATATGATTACCCGTCTGCGGTGTTGCACTGTCAGCACAGTCTCGGAGGCAAACGGAGCAGAACGTCATTTAGATTTTTTTTTATCCTGACACAGTGTGCTTGGACAGCTGTTTAGCAGAGTGTGGATACTGTGTGATCTCTCCATGACATTATGCAGAGGTACTGATGGGTGAGTACGCTCTGTGTTATGGTGTGCTTCTGTCTCACAAATGTTTCTTTATTTTCCGTCTCTTTCACGGTAACGTTGTTGATGTTAATTAGATTTTGTTCTTAATTACATTACCGATACGCAAAACAACCGCAATCAACACCTTTTCACCCAGCCGTACACTTACAGCCACACTCGCGTCTCTGGATAACACTTGTGATAATGAATAACTCCGAATAACATCGGTCCTTAACATACATTTAACAACTGAACTCAAGGAGACGTGATGTATTGCCAACTGTTCTTATGAACACTAATGCCGCTGGTGGGGTTTGGGTTTTTTTCCCTCAAATACCCATTTTAAAGTAATTAAATGGCCTAGTTATAGCCTATGTAACTTCTGAAAACTATTCATTTCTGTAACTAGGTTGTCAGTGAAGTTATTTATAGAATCTATATTTCCACAGAGAGAGTTTCCTACAGTGTTTCTAGTGTCTCCCAGTTCTGGTAAATAGGACTTCTCCCAGTGTTTGGGCAGTGAACTCGCCGTCGTTTGTGTGGTTTTGTGGAGGGTAAATCCAGACCGGTAGTGGATTAGTGAGGATGAGAGTTATTGACATTTGAGTGTTGAATTTAAAGGTATTTAAAATTCGCTTTGAGATGGTGGCCGACCCGTCCTACAATCCAAAAGCATCATCATTTGACGCGTTGGGAAAGAGACTCAAAACTTTTCTTACAAATGGCACCTTCAAAAACAGGATAATAGAAATGGTCACTGCCAGCTGCAGTTGCCTCACGCATGTATATGTTGTTGCTTTGTCTATGCCCTGTATTGCTGTGCCGCTATGATGATGCTGTGATTTGATTAGATGATGTTGTTATCTTGTCATGTCCTTCATGTCGCCATTTTGACCCTGTCACGGCTAGGTCTCACATGTACAAGAGATTTTAATCTCAACTTGACTTCCTTTTGAAATAAAGGTTAGATGTAAATGAAAAAAAAATCCAAAAACGACTTTTGTAGATGGAAAACAAAATGTTTAATAATTGAAGGGACGGGAAGGAAAAGGAAACCTCTGGACAGCAGTTAAATGAGATTATAAGAAATCACCAGTCATTGGTAAAATAAATAAGAAGCTTAGCATCAAAAGCTTTAGTTCAATAATGATCTCTGTTCACTTGTGCTTTTCTTTTTAAGCTCAAAGGGTATTTGGGGCTAAACACCACATCAGGTCAATGCTGGAATGTTTATTTTGATGACACTCGTCTATTGTGTTGTCAAAGGGGTAAAATATTGATACAGATTGATTCTAAATACTTGAAACGGATCAATTAAGTATTGATAGATCTCTTTACAGTGAGTTTCTACAGCCCCCATTCAGTGCTCTCTTGACTTTCATCAATAGTAAAGTGACTCGGATGTAATTGTGTAAATGTTATGTGTCTTTTAATACACATCTAAAATGTTACGTTAATTTGTCCCTGTGGTATCAATCATGATTTATATATTACACGATTGCTGAAATGAATACGGTCCAAGATATTATCATCTTTTAGATATTGATTTTCTTATTCAGCATCTAATGTAAACACTCTCGCAGTATTCCAGACTTGATGTTTTGCACCCTGCAATAAGACCGAGGCTGATGGATACAGTTGGAATACATGACTAAATTATGCCCACTTGGGACCCCTCCCACACTCCGAGTTCACCACACTGGCGCATTTGGAAGTCCGCCACAGCCTCCTCTTTGAGCTCACACCATGAAAAAGGTCTAAGCTTATCAGGGTTTTTAATAGATGGAGCACATTTGCCTTAAGTGCCTAAGAACTGATTAGCTATTCATCGTGCTTCACCCCTGTTTAGGCTTCAAACGCCAAGTTGCATTTCCCCGATGCTAAACAGTGCGATGGAAAGCAAGTGCAGCTGTGGCACAAACTGAAACATCTTTCGAGTTTTAATTTTAGCAGATGCTGAATCAAAAACCGTCTCGCAGCTGTGCTATTATTTCAGTAAACAGTCGGAAAAAACCTGCAGAGGGCAGACAGTTAATGGACTATGTGGACATGCGAGTTGTTGTAGAGCATTAAAAGAAAGCCACTGCGATTACCTTGAACACGGTTATTTCCTTGAGTTATCAGTCTTTTCCCTAAGAGTATCTGGTCAACAAGAGACATTAATGGGACCTGCTTGGTCTAATGGTCAGGTGAGGGGGCTGGCAGCTTTCAGATAAATGGCTCTCAATCACTGAAATATCGTTCTCCTTTATTCTCCCCTCTCTCTCTGCAAGTGCTGCCGCGCTCTGTTCAGGTAATGAGCCGGGAAATGTGCAAAGGGTCTTTGTATTTCAGCCTTAACTGCTCACAAACAAAAATAAAAAAGACTCAAAGCTGATTCAGTTTGTCCTCCACCGTCGACCACCAGCCAGCACAGACTACATCAAGTGAATATGGTTATTTGCCACAATTTTGGAGAAGAGTTTTCTTTTTTGGCTTTTTATTGGTGCAAGGCAAGTGAATAATAGAAGACTTTAGACATGACGAGACCAGACAAAATGAAAAAAAAAAGAGCGGCTTTAAAAATTGAAAGGAGGAACCTGAATAGAAATTAAATAGATACATTTAGATTTCCGTATAGTCTCACACACACAAGTTTGTGTGTATAACAAATAAAACAAAAAGGCTCCGGGGAGCATCTGTGGTCCGGCCCCAGGGACAAAAAGGCGCCGGGGTGGAACAGGTCTTGACAGCTGGCTCAGGCCAGAGTTTGTTTTATTTGTTTGTATGTTATTTATTTAATACGTGTCCATCTATTTATCTGTTTTGGTTGTATTTAGTTTTGTTTGCTTTTCTCTTTATCCCCCATCCACAACATGCCACCACTCATACAGGAGGCGGCGCGATCATGTGGGTCTGAAAGCAGCTTTCTACTTGAAGGTAATTGTAGGTTATGAAAGGGTTGAATAGATGAATCATATATAATAAAAGGTAGCTTAATAAATGTGAAAATGAATAAATGAATTGAAACAAACACACAAAAGGACATGTTGGTGTATGGTACATGATGATACAAATAATAAAAGAGTCATAAGGAAACAAAAATGTAGAAAGAAGAAGAGGAAAACGTATATTTTGAGTGGTCGTGATATTTGTCCTGTTAGTGAAAAATCACTTGAATTCTGTCCTTATTATTCCTCTTATACTCATCTGTCGCTTTCAAAGTCTCATTCACTCCTGCAAGGCCATTTGTAGATTGGTACTGAGCAGTACAGCTCTTTATTAATGTGACTTTTCTTTGAATTTTCAAGCCTTAATGACTGATGGTTCAGTGGCCCCTTTTGAGGTGGTATTTATTTTAAATAATCAGTAGCAATTGAAATGAGTTAATCTCTAGAGTAATATGAAGCATCGGTTAACACACCGCTTTAGAAATGTGACGGACAACAGAAAGTATGGCCTCGACATAGATTGGAATGAAACCAGCTTTCACAGTCAAAGAGTCTATCTTCAAGACATTACAGTCTCTCTAATTCAATTATCTGTAAGTAATCACTGAAAACAATAACATTAATACGTGCTTTAACGCTCGTGTTGTCCAGTGCTTGTTCCTAATGTCGGATTTAATGTTAATGAAACATTTTCCAGCACAGTGTGTCAAACGTTATCTTTTGTTGTTCTTCCTTCCTGTGGGATTTTCAGCGCTGTCCTGCAGTATCAAACTAAATGTCGACAGGTAGCAGCCGAGGAAGACAGGAAATTGACATTGAGCTTTCAGAAATCCTCCCCTGAGCGATTCTGTTTGGTGATGATATTGGATGAGTCGGAAAGGTTTCACACTCGCACAAGAGCCGTATCACATAAACCGTGCAAACCGCGCACAGGTGCGTGCATGCACACCTACAGTACGCACCAAACAGGCCAGCGATTACCATACTGCAGAAACAGACTGAGTGAGACGCAGGCGGGCCAGCAGGTGGTGGGTCGACAGACAGCAGAAACTCTGAGAGAGGGAAGGGCAGCCAATGTTTGACTTTCACACAGTTAAAAGGACAGAGAAACAAGCAGATGAAAGGTTGCTCGCGAGCTCAAACACACAAACAGATCGGCATTCTTCAAGGTTAAGTATTCCCATTAGAGCGATTTTGGGGCTGTAATTGCTTTCCTTTTTGATCCAAAACCGGCTAATAAAGTGGAAAGCTTTCAGATTATTTTTTCCACCGAAAGACGGCCAAAAGTCTGCTTGCAAAATCTTTCCAGATTGTTTGTAGGATTTATATACCCAACATAATAACAAGCCTATCAAAATAGATTTCTGGTGGGGCAATATATTGAAATCCTATAGATATACATACTGTTATATCCTGATATGGCAGAAGTTGTTACTTATTCTTGTCATCTATACTTGCTTTTACTCGTTTGTCATAATATCCACATTACTTATGATTATTTATTGAAGTCATATTTTGTGAAAGTACCAATTGTCATCCCCACAATATTGACACAGTATTGATATCAAGCTTTTTGGTAAAAATACACTTTATCATAACCATCATTAATACGTGGTACATTTAAACTTTAGTTAATAGTTATTTGACTGTTAAACCAACAGGGTCTGTTATGCAATTGTAAAGGTTTACATCAATCGCAGCATTCAAACATCCATCCAAATGTTTATAGATGAACTATGCAGTATTAAGTAATAAGTATTAATAAACACCAACTGCAACTTTACAATGAACAATTGCTTAATACATGGTTTATAAAGTATATATGATATTTAATTTCATCTCCCAGTCCTAGCACTGTATATCGATTATCATGATACAGCCTAAAAATATTTTCCGATTTGTATTTTAAAGTTTTGGAGAAGAAATTCAAACTCAGAATTTAAATATTTGCAATCTTAATGTCTCAGTTAATATTTTTTCCCATAACTGAATAAACAAGCTGTTCTCAGAGGAAAACAAGGTATTCTTTTGGCCTTTTCATGGTTTTATTGCGAGGACAACATTGAGAAATGACAGGAAATGGGATGAGGGAGAGGGGGGGTGACATGCAGCAAAGGGCCACAGGTCGGACTTGAACCCTCGGCCTCTGCAGCGACGGTCAAATGCCTCCGTAGGTGGGAAGCGAGCTCAACCATCTGAGCCACTGGGTCAGTTTGTTTGTTCAGTTTATTCAGTCATGAACGGAGGAGAGTTGGTTCAGGCAATCGATGAAGTCAATGATCTCTTCTGATTAAAATTTCTTCCCCCAAAACCACATAGTGCCCCTTTTTAAAAAGCCATTTCTCCTAGAACTACTATATGTTCCTGCAGCCGAACTCGATGTGGTGTGTTGGCCCGGCGCCTGGTTCGGGGTTGCCCTTGTCAGCTCAGATATCATCGTTGATGGATGGTGCTGTTGGTTTTTTCCGGGGCTTGTGTTGTCGGTTTGTAGAAAATAAAAGAGTTTTCTTGCACTGGCCTTGGGCTCATCACACATTCCCAGGTTCCCTTTGTGTGCCGCAAGATGCTGACTGTACGATTCGGTAACAAGCTTTAATCAGCGACTTTGCATTAAACATATAATGAAATAAAAAAGATTCAAAACAGGCAGTGAATGTGATGCAGTATTCTGGGGAGAACACCACCTGGGTGGATTTATAATGGGCTAAGGTTAATACAAGGGCGGAGCAGTTAATTTTCATCATCATTTTGTCTGAGGCTTATTTGTGGTTGGGGAAACATTCGTTTTCCTGTTCAGAGCTGATTCTACAATACACAGAAAAATATGTTTGCTATGTGTGGACATACTCTTAAGTAAGATGAAATGAGATGGTGCATCTTTCGGAAAACAAAAGGTCTGAGTCATTTCGTGTCTACCCGCAGAGTTGTTTCTAACCTCTCCCCCGTCTTTTTTTGTCTTCTCCTTCCTTGTGTTCTTTCTCCGCTCTGACACAAGATAAGAGCAAAATACATTATTGGACAACCGGATGATTTCTGATTTGATTTCACTTCCTGGAAGACTGGGTTAGGCAGACCGAAAACAGCCCGGGAGAGAAAAGAGAGATAATCCTTCACTCCCTCTCCTTATTTCACCCCCTTCTTCCCAAACTCCCTTTTTTCTCCCCTTTGTCTCTCTTCCTTCCTTCACTCTGAACAACTTTGTGGCGGTGGGTGGGTTGTCACATTTAGTATTTCCGTGATGAATGTCTTTCTGGTGTGGAATTCGCAGATGCTCGGTTTTATTCCACTCATCATTCAAGTTAAATATTCTGTAACCTAAAACAAAAAGATCCTTCTTCTTGTCTCTCAGCAGGCCTCCGCTGCCTATGTGCTGTGTACACTTAACCTTTAAACAGTGTATTATTAGTCTCTTTTATCATATTTTCTAATGAGCTGTCTTTGTTCGTTTTGTTTCTTGTCTTTTGAAAACTCTGAAGAAGATGACGGGATTCAGTAAGCAGTAAATTATTGTTTTGCGCTGAGCTGTGTCTTTAATGAGCGCCGTGACATAAGAGAGGTTAGCTGGGTTTCTTTTACCTTGAATACTCGCCGCTGTACACGCTCATCCACGCTGAATGATGGCATGTTTCTATTCTCGCTCAAGAGGTGATGGTGAATAGACCTTGTGTTTTTATAACTTGCTGTCAGATCTATATGTTTTACCTCATGGTAACCTTCATGGCATTGATTTAGCTTTTTTCCCAGACATTAAAGCGAGGAGAGGCAGGAATATTTGAATAGACAGAGGTCCAGCTCAAAGATTTAACATCTTTACAATTCCATATGTAGATTGCTGTTTAGATTCCACCTTCATTTATTTGAAATCATGATGTAATTTACACTTAAATACATTTTATTACTCAGCATTTTATATGAATATAGACAAATTAGCTCCCTCTGGAGTGGACAGGTGTTCCAGTCGAAGTTAAAGAATGGGCAAGAAAAATATTGTTAAAATCGTGTTATCAGAGAATAAAAGGATTTAACAATTATTCCAGATTCACTTTTTATCCTAGTTTTAATACATTTACGCAACTCTTTCAAAACCATATTGGACAAACCTTATTTCCATGATTTATTACTTTGTTTAAGAGTAAAAATAACCATTAAAAGACAGTAATTTGTTGATTTATACACTAAAGGTTAAAGGATAAAGATCTAATATAAGGATTCTTATATATATTCCTCCTCGTCTCTCCCTCTCATCATCCATTCCATCACCCTCTCTCCAATCTCCTTTAAGATAGCTGTTGATTTACTTCTCCTGCACTTTTATTTCTGACGCATTGATTGTCTGTTTGTGTCTCCAGTGTCCATTTTCTTTTCATTACTCTGGAGATACTTGAGAACGATATGTAGTTTGGATTGATGTATATCTGTGAGTGACACTCTGCACCCCTTATTAAACCGCTCGATTGGAATTGTGAAAAGGCGGAAATTGAAAAATCTTTGTCTGCTTGTGTGTGAAAGTGGGCGCAGTTGTCCTGACAAGTCGCTCTCAGCCAGCATTGTGCTTTTGTTGACGCGCCGCCGCAGTCCGCTTCACAAAGACGCGTGTCGGTATGCCGAAACATGAAGGGGCTTGGAAAGAATTTCATTATATCCTTCTGCAGACACATTTGCAGCCTGTGATGGTTTAATAATTCTCGTTAATTCCGTAAATCCAACCACAAATATCCCACTTCTTGAACTACATCTTAATATGTACAGTATTCGCTTTAATTATTCATGCCGGAGTCTAACTTTAATATTCAGTTTTAAGAGCTGCATGACATTACTCTTGACTGCCTCTAATATCACATCAGTTTCCTTTTTAAATAAATCTCCTTTTTTTTTCTAATAATAAAAAAGTATTTTTCCCACATCAGTAAAGGCTCGAGCGAACGCTCCAGTAGAAACAGTCCGCTCTTTGTTAACAACATTCACTTTCTCCTCTGAATTGATCTCATTGATTGAAGAGCTAATGACTGTGTCGATACAGGTTTGAGCTGAGGTGATTGAAGTGTTCCACAAGGCTCCGAACAATCGCTGTTAAATAAAAGACTGACAAAACCAACAGTTCAGAAATCCATGCATCTTTTTTTTTTTTTTTCTCAGACCGGTTCAAAGAAGCTGCTGACACATTTTTTTGAATCATCCTTGAAGCATTTCAGGCAGAATTGCTGTCGTAAAAAAAAATGTCTTCAGTTTTACGTCATGACCGTGAAAGAGCACATTCCAACTCTCCTAAAGGAAAATAAAAAGATAATTAAAAGACGTTTTTTTTGTAGAAAGAAACATTTAGATTGACTTGCGCCATATGTGGTGTGCAGCGTGTTGGCGTGGCTTTATAGCCTAAATTAATGTTTTGACTCAGTCAGATTTTTTTCCCGCACTTCTTATTAACATAAGAAAGGTATGATTGAGGTTTAAATCATTTCCAGGTAATGGGAAGGTGTAAATATTGATTGCTTTTCATTATTATTCAAGCTGCAAATGTTTTGAAGATTGAAAACGTAGAGAAAGATGACAGCTTTCTCTCGTTCAAATAAAAGAAAGGTCACAACTATTGCTACTTAGCTTTGCACCTCAGACATGAAGTGTGTGTTATGTGTGTATTATAACAACAATATCTACTTTTGAACTGGGAGAAAAAAAGATAAAAATAGATGAATTCAGAGACACTTTATGCATTTTAGTTGAAAAAGGGCAGCGGTTGCACATCGTGTGATTTCACGTTATCTTGCAATCCGTTTTTCATAAAGTAAATTTTATCCTTTGATTCAATCTATCGTAGATTCTGATTCTACCTGGGTGTGTGAGTCATTCTGATCCCCTCTCGTCCCGTCTCCCGAACAATGCACACGGCCAAGATTTAATGTTTAAAATGCCACGTTTGTCTAATTGAGACCCTTCCAAAATTAGACGACGAGAAAGGTTGAGGGGAGAGAGGGAAGACAAATGGCACAATCTGCTCGCGCGTAACGCAGGGCCATTGATCATTTTCGACAGTTTACACAAACACCAGTCGCCTTATGCATGAATAAATGATCTTCAATGAAAAATACAACGTTTACAGAGATAATACAATTACCTGACTTGAGATATGGTTACAGCCTCTCCTGTTTTGAATGATTGCGGATTACCTCGTGTAGACTCGCCTTCCCTGTTTTTACATCATTTTATTTCCACTCCGTCACACACACACACACACACACACACACACACACACACACACACACACACACACACACACACACAAACACACGTTCCCTATTGAGGAGAGAAGGTCTTTCACAATGTTGTGATTATGTTTTTCTTGCCCAGCATACTTAACATACCATCCTCGAAAAACTAACTTTTACCAAATACACAGATATATCAGAATTAATAGCTTCGTCCTTCACGTGTTAATGCAGTATTTTGCTTTTCTTCCCTCCTTCAGCTCCTTAATTCCCTCAGTCCATGTCTTCCCTGATTAATAATTAGGAGAATGAAAGCAGAGCTGGACTGTAGCTAGTACAGTACCTCAAGTACTTTATCGCCAATTGAATAGTTTCATGTGTTTTCCACCTCTGATCAAATGCTTAGTTAGATGTTTCAGAGTTATTGCAGCCGGAGCAGTGTCTTGTTCTTGAGGTCGCGGCCGTGATACCAATGAATGCCAGAGAACCTTGACTGGACTTAAGTGGTATTATAGACTTAATCCAGGAGTGTCCCTGGACGTCATGGAGGATTATCAGACAACTCGGCAGCATCACCTTACAGCACCCCCTCACCTCTCCTTTCTTTTGCTTTGTTCCTACCTCACTATCCTTTCTAGTGATAAGTCAGCCATCACCTTTACTGGTCTCATACCTAGGGTTGGGTACCACACTTAGTAACTTAGAAACATGAACAACAATAAATATTCCATTGTTTCTCCTACAGTTAGTGATGACAAAAGTCAGTTTTCATCTTATTGTACAGTCATAATTTGGTGTGCCAAGCTTCTACAGAAGCATATCAATCATCTCCAAAATCACACTAATGGCCCAAAATACTTTGCAGGTTCTGAATGCTCCAGATATGAATAAAAGGGCCCCAAACTTTTTAAGATATCTCTTGTTTTCCCTTAAGAGAATAAGTAATCTTTTCTAAGGATATACATGTTGACAGCTCTGTGAACGCTTGAGCGATACTTGGTTTATTTAAATTTTTTCCATGATAGTGCTATCATCCGTTTTGCTTATAACAAATGGAATTCGATGTGCTTTTGGATAACACCCTAATAAGAAAAACTTGGGTTCCAAAGTTATTTGTATAGATAAAATATCTTCCATCACATATCTTACCTCCTCCCTCAAATGTTCTTATCTCATTACATTCCCCAAAACAGTCCCCTTAAATTGTCCAATTATATTACTATTACATTTGTTTAACTTTTCTTGAGTAATATATGTGCACAGTTACAATCATATTGTAAAAGTTTGAGACGTGTTTGAGCTTTCCTACGAGCTTCCTGCCACTCAGCAAGTGAAGTTTCCTCCGGTAAGTCTGCCCTCCAAGCTTTAAATTTAGCTTCTGAAGAACCAAGGGACCCAGATACAAGTAGGTCATAAAATCCAGATAATAGTCTTTTTCCTGTACAGTCCTTTGAGATATTTTTCTCTAATGGAGAGCAGGATGGTATAGTTAATGGTTGTTTTTTGGGTTTTCTCCAATGAAGCTTCCAAGTCGTAAATATTTGATCTCGAGTTTTCTGCACTCCTTCATCTGACGCAATCCTAAATCCAGTGTCGGCTGTACCTGGAGTTAAATCTTAATTTCCCCCAAATGGGAATAAAATGTGAGAGTGAAAAGCGGTTTTCTCAAGTATTTCCTCACCTCAAACCAAACATTTATCATGCTTCTTAGTAATGGGTTTCTTTAGACTAGTTGAGTACATATATATGGGAAGAGGTAGGTTGTAATATCTCTCTCCAGGCGGGACGGTTATCACCTGTAAAATAAAACATTGTGGATCTTAACTGAACTATAATACCAAAGAGGGTGAGGACACTGGGGTCTCCATCTGTTATAGGGTAAGTACAGCAGGGATACGCGCCATCAGGGTCGTATTGTTATTAAAACATTTTCAAAGTAATTTCCTCAACTTTGAGAATAAATTTGAGTGAGGAGCCAAGGGAGATTGTTTGAAATACATCAAGTAGATTGAGGAGTTTATTAATTTTCAATATATAAGATCTTCCAGATCAGGAGATTAGTTGAGGAGTCAATCTAACTGACCAAAATTACATTGGTACTACTGGGTACAGATTCACTATAATCACTCGGTGCCAAATTTCAGTACCTGAGACTGCATCGTTATATAGAGAGAGCATAGAGATGTCCCCCCTGCAGCAAGTCACAGTGAGTCAGGGCAACGATTCCTGCAGTATTTGTAATTCAAAATACAAAGCTGGGAAGTGCAACACGTCTAACCTGAGGAAACGGTGTCAAACGGAAAGTCTATCTTAAAGCTTAGCCAGACTGTGTTCGAGCCTGAAAGCCAGGTTCCCTGCAGCAACCGTGGCTGATGTTTGCACGCCTGCTCCCTCCCTCCCACATGAACGACAAGGCATCAACATCTTCATCGACATCTTTATGTAATTAACGAGCTGTTGTTGTTGGAGATAACTGGGCTTTTCTTCGCTTTCTTAGTGTGCATTACCTTAGCATTTTAGCTAGCATGAAACACCAGTTCAGTCTCTGGCTGCATTGGGAATTCCTTCTAAAGTCAAAACAGGCTGCAGTATTAGTTTTTTAAAATTTTTATTTCATTTAATATACTGAATGAGTTGTTATTTTCATAAGTCAACTACAAGTCAAGTCAAGTCATGTTTTATTGATATAGCCCATTTCATACACAGAAGGTAGCCCAATGTGCTTCACATAATCATAACAATCACATAAAAAAAAAATATCTAAAATGTCAGCGTCATAAGCGGTCAAATCAGTTAAAATAGTTAAAATAATTGAAATAAAAATGAAGGCATGGGAATTCACGGGAAACGTAGTACACAGAAATGACAAAAACAAAAACAAAACAAAAAATAATTACAAAGTAAATGAAGAAAGAAAAGGCAAAACAGCAAAACACAGCACAGATAAAAACATGAAAGTTAACAGACCACGGGTGCAAGAGTGGATTAGTGGAAGGCGTCGTGGAAAAATTTAGTTTTTAGTCTGGATTTAAAAATGGGGATGGTGGGAGAGGTCTTGATGTCTATAGGCAGACGGTTCCAGAGACGGACCGCATAGCAACTGAAGGCTGCCTCTCCCTGCTTGGTGCGGGCGCTGGGTTGTACCATTTGAAATTTTCCTGCTGATCTGAGTGATCTTGAGGGGCTATATGTTTGCAACATCTCTGCTATGTCTACAACATGTACTGTTAGATTGATGTCATCCATGCTTGTTGCTAGTTTTTTTCTCTGATGGAGGCATTCTTTGTCGCTTCTTCAAAGCTCCACATGGATAATGTTGCTCCAATGAGGGAGTAGAGGCTCCGACAGCCACATTATCCCTGTTCTTCAGGACATCGCATTTGAATAAAATTATGTCTTTTTGGTTAAAATGCAGAGTTTCAGCATTAACTTGGGGGTGTTAACATCTGCATCAAACAATCTGTGTAGGAGTTGTAACCCTCATTATGCATAAATCCCCCCTTTTTATGCCTTTTATGCCTCAGCACCAGCTGAGAGAAGAAGGAAGGAAGAGAGAGAGAGAGAGATGCAACAAAGGCCTCCAGCCGGACTCAAGCAGGAGATGTCGAGTTTCATGATTGGCGTTTTTTACTCTCGAGACTAACAGAGAGACGCCTCATTTATTCAGATTTTTAAGTCTCATTATTGTCTGCCTTACTGGCAGTAACGTCGAACAACCTTTAATTTCATACCTTCATGCCTGCTCTTCATGCTTTTCTCCTAACGAGAAAATAACAAATTAATCCCTGGTGTTGCTCCACTGACACCAGATTTATAGATGGAGATGACTGTTTATTAGAACTGTCCCCCCAAAAACATCTGATTTCCATTTCAAAAAGTTTATTTTATATCCGCTGTTGTACCACTGGCCTCAAGGATATATTTTCCTATGATTTAAAAAATATATATTTTTCAGTACGTACAGTAGGTTTACTGAGAAGCATAGATAAACAGCTACGAATATTCACTCAAACTAAACTGGGGCACAAAGCGTGAAATATTTAATTTGCCTTACTCTTCCTCGGTAAATCCAGGTTCATTACAACACTGGTGCTCTTCTCACGTTGGAAACCAGTATCATAACTCTGTGACCGGGCCGAGTGTCGAAGAGGTGGGTTGAGCCTGTTTTGCAGCTGCATGGAGTCATCGCTCATTAGAGTGCGAACTTTCTGTCGTCATTAAAATTTAAATTATTTTCCCCCAGAAACCAGTGCTCCATTTTTTACTTTTTACTGAGCTCTGCATCTTCGAGTGCGCACACACACCTTCACTATCTAGGACAATGCACCCGCCGGCCGTGCAGCTACTGTAAGCGCCGTGTAACAAAGAGACAAAAGCTCAACATATGCGCTTATATTCGTGGGGTCTGTCGTTCACTTATTGCATTTCCTAACCTTCACGTTATCCAAATTACAATTCTAACCTTAATCCTAAAAGTCTCAAGCCTCAAAGAAGCTTTTGAACTTCATTTGATTTACCGGATTCCCCTCGGGCGGGCTGTTGCATCATGATCCTTATGGAAGGTCTACAATATTTTTGGGCTGACAGCTGCATTTGAAATATATTTTTATCATGCTGGAGAGACTGTTTGAATCCAGTCCAAAATCTTCCTGCCAACAGATCGATAGGCCAACAGAGAAGACAGGACAAGGACTCAACAAAAATATTATCCTACACGTCAGGAAAGAAACTCTCACAATACTAACTACTTGAAAGATATGTTACAAATGTCAATTGAACATTATATCCTTCACCTACCTGGCTTATCGAGGATGGTCAGTGGTGCTGGGATGCTGCAGCGCCTTCATCGACTTCCTTCTCGCAGCATTGCACTCCAACGCTCCAAAACTTCCCTCACTCTCAAGGCCTAAAAAACTACCTGAAATCTGGTCGTCACAAACATAGACATAACACACACACAAACACACACATATACACACACAATACGGCTATTCCTGGACACACAACCAGACAGAGAGGTTGGCTATGTCTGGCTGGCTCTACTAGCAGCCCAGCTGACACTGCAGGTTGTCTATCCGTGTGTGTGTGTGTGTGTGTGTGTGTGTGCATTGTCCCAGTAGAAACCGAATGTGTTCCTATCCAGGAATAGATCACTGCTGGATGCAGGAGCTTTATCATTCGCAGGATGTTTACTCAGAGTCGCCCATACACTCCATTAGTCTACCCGAAGCCCCGATACATCACATTGGACTACAACAACACAGGGTAGCCCAATAAAAATGAATGCAGTGCAGCATGTGTGATACACCAACATTTTAATACCAAGGCTCAGGCTGTGTGATGTATTCCTGTGTTTGCTGCACTGTATCAACTGTAGATAGTTCCTCTGGTGATATTGTCCAACTGTACTAATACAAAAATATTTTTTAAGTTTCTGTAGAAAAATAGTGAGATGTCAGGACATCCTTTTGGTTGGCTTTTTGCTCTAGTGGTGATAAGGAGGACTGGGAGAAGGCTGTTTTCACATATAGTTTCTTTTAAACGAACCAAACTCCGTCTTCCTAATGTGGACTCACAGTAAAGGGACTGAGGTCGTTTTGTGTTCACATTGTCCGTTCATGTGATAGAGGACTCAGTTCTCTGTCTGCTCTGATGAGACTTCAGTCGTCTTTATGTTCACACTATAGTTCCACTGGAGCCACTGAGACCTTAACTGTTATGGTGAGTTTTCAGCTGCTGCTACTGTATACTCTTCTTATACACACACACACATCACCTGAACAACCCTGCACCATGTTGCAGCCTGACCTACAGGACGGTGCACTCAGAGGCTGTAATTGCATGAACACTATACTTTAACTCTGCGACCAAGTCTAAATTTAGGGAGGTCCGTGCAGATATTTTGCTTGAAAATAAGATTTACTGGACTCACAATGAATACATTTAGCATGTTGAACATAAGATGGACATTGTTTTCGACACGAAGCGCAGTCAAGTGTGCAGAGGAGGCGGGGCTGCACTTTTGGTAACTGTGTGACTGCAGGCAAGTTGTACATGCTGAATGCACACGGACACAGTGTTTACACAGAAAATTGAAAATGATCAGTGAGTGTGAGAGATGGTGCAAAATAAGGGTATCTTGACATTAGAGGAGCAGTGTGCAGCTAGTCATCGCTTGTCGTCCCACACTAAGACACCAAAACCCCAGAAAGGTGCAGATTAGTGGAAAAATGCTGGCAAAACTGGAGTTGCACAATATCTACCCACCAGGTAAATGTTTGAGATCTAGAATCTGCATCAAATTGTACTCATTTATAGATGCTGGCCACCTAAATATGCCTGTTTGTTTTCATCAACATCCATGAATTATTCCCTGAGAAATTAACAACGATGTAAAAAAAAAAGCTTCATCTCGCAACAAAAGTGAGAAAATAATCTCTGATCCGTTCCTTTATCTGGATGCTTATCAAACATTAACACCCATCCTCTATCCAAGTTTTGTGGACTTCAGTAGTTTATGTGATATCAACAAACAAACAGACATGGGTAAAAACATTACCTCATTGGCAGAGGTAAATATTCAAACCCAACTTCATTATAACTTTTTAAACTGCAGCTGGCTCTCCAGAGTATCCACAGTACGGAGATGCACAAACATTTCTTTCTCCCCCCGGCTATTAGATTGCCGTTTCTAAACTGCTGTTTCATAATGAAAGTGTCCAACGCCGCGCTGATAGTGACTTTAAATGTTGTTAAAAGAACTCTGGATGGCAGGTAAATTCTTTCTGCCTTCAGGTGTACAGGCGTAATCACAAGCAAACACACGCACGCTAACAATATTGCAGGAACATGACACATTATTTCCTCACCCCTGCTCTCTAATGCATTTTATCTACAACACTGCCACATTCTGTTACCTTGACAATAGCAGGTGTGCTGGTGTACAAGACGGATGGAGTCGGGCTGCAGTTCAGAGATGATAAATATCAGCATGTATACACACGTTTACTAATGCAGAAAACTGCGCTTCATCCCGAATGTTTTCTGTGTGAGCCTCTGTTTGATTTTACTGTGCATGCCTGCACATACATATAAGAGTGGCTGATATCGCTGGCAGGAAAATGGTGTTTGTGTGTGTGTGTGTGTGTGTGTGCATACGTGTGTGCTTGCAGTTGTCAGTTTTTCTTGATGTACTGTAAACCATGTCCTACATACAACATTAATGTTGTATATTGCTCACTGTGCTGTTTGGCCCAGCTATAAGTGTGCACTATTCATTGTTTTCAGTCATTGTTAATGGGGCCAGCAGAGAAAACACTTGTACACCAACACACACATCTAAGCGTCACATTTTTGTGCAAGAACACATGTATGGGGTGGGGTTGTTTCCCCTTCAGGGTAGCAAGTATTCGAATTGCCGTTTGATTCCAGGTAAAAGGGTTTCTGACAGAGATTGCCAACTTCATGAAGCAGTGCAGTTGTTACGGTCTTTTAGATCTTTTGCACAGAATTGAATTGATTACTGGGGAATGTCAAAGGATAACCACCTTCTGTAACTATAAATATGTTTGTCAGAGTTAAATTTTGTATGTATTGGGACGCCGTTTAGCTCACTTGGTAGAGCGGGCATCCCATGTACAGAGGCTTTGTCCTCGCTGCAGCGGACCTGGGTTCGAGCTCCCGGCCTGGGACCCTTTGCTGAATGTCACTCCGCCTCTCTCTCCTGCCCATTTCCTGTCATATATTCAGCTTGTCCTATCAATAAAGCCATATAAAGGCCATAAAAATACTTGTCAAAATTTTTTTGTAATGTAGTATTGTATTGAAAACTGAAATTGTTCAAATTCTTAATACAGCTCTCCTGATTTTAATTACATTTGTGCTCGACAGCTTCTCAATACTCTGTGTTTCCATGCTACTCAGTAAAATGTCGAGAGCTGTAAGTTTGGAAATAAAGAAAGCTGGAAACGAAAATGACTTTGATCATCACAATAATGATCAACAAACACAGCTATTGTAACATTTTAAAGGTTTATATTGATTTTGAATTCTTCAATCTATCAGAAAATGTAAAAAGGATATGACATGTTTTTTTTCTTGGAAAATGGTGCACGTGTGTTTTATGATGACCCCTGAATCAACCCCAACACACACACACACACACACACACACACACACACACACACACACACACACACACACACACACACCATTGGCCACAGTTGGCCCCTCAGGCAGCTATAGACCAGAATTTGATATGGCAGCTTTTAAGATAATGTCTCGGAACATTAGCCTTTATAAGTAACATCGCTGCATGAAGGAAGAGCTACAAAGGCAGGTAGAGAGAGCCGGCACTAAAGTCATCACGCTCCATGAAAACTGTGCTGCTGGAGTTTAACAACATTTTCTTTCCTCCACTTTTAATCCCAACAGGGAGCTGGAGAAACTCAGTCCTCGGCTCTGCAGCATAAAATGTAAATTGAGCATGATATCCAAACGGTGCCCTGAATTCTCACTACTACTACTACAACCACTACGCTACTACTGCTACTGTACTACTCCATCAGCTGTCACTAATAATAGTAATAATGGGGAAAAGAACACTATGGAAAGCAGAATTAATCAAATGTTTACACTTTTAACGCTTTACTGACAGCCCAGGTAGATTGTTTGGCATATTACATATCATAGTTAATAATGATTCTGTCATAAAATACGTTTCCTACCATTCATCTATCCATAATTACAGCCATTGATGACACAATATTCAGTGTAAACTTTAACTCGACGCAGACATATTGGGTAACCCACGTGTCCAACTGGTGTTTATCAGTAGCAGCAGTGCTCTTCATATCAGGCGAGGAGGAATGTCTCCACTATAAAATATATCGCAAGAATCCCTGATCCATCCAGCTCTTTTTCTGCCTCTTATCAGGTCCGAACAGCTGTGGCGGCATGCTAAACAAGGCAGCACTTCTTTGGCGATCCCTCCGATTTCCACCTTGTTGTGGTGAAGGGGGGTGTGGTTGCCGCCGTGATCCTTGAAACTACTTGTAGGGTCTCCCAAAGCACAGTCGTCTCAGCACAGGGCCAGACTAAGAGCGATTTCAAGACCCCTAAATAGCCGCAGTGGCTTTGGAACAATCAAGCTCACCTGGATTATGTAGGGCCCTCGGCTGGAGCCGGACTCAGGAGGGGGAGCTTGAATGATTATAAGCATCTGACTGATTCACAGACCAAGGAGCAGCCCGGAGCTGCCGCCATATGGGCACACCACCTGCAAGGAAAGGTGCCGGTATCTGTTGCACTGCCAATCAGGCAGCAGAGGAGCCTTGCATGCTGACCCAAATCTCTGTTTGACCACAAACAGACATATGCTGAAAATTACTGCCTGAGAAGCAGACGCTCGCTACTGCCAACTTCCGCCTCTGATCACTCGAATAAATATAGAGCCGGGGATGATAATGTCATACAACTAACTGAGGATACGTTGGCATGAAGATGTGTAGGGAAATAAGCCTGACATGAATAATAATCAACAGGGGGACGTGTACGTCCGGCTTTACAGGAATCCACCTGCTTACCTCACTTGGATGGTTTAAGGTTGTCTGTCCTCTTTTGATCTCGCATCCTTGTGTTCTCCCCGTGGCTGCTGGAGCCGGCGAGGGACACCGGCAGTCTTAACGCATCAATAAGCTGCACCTTCAACTCTGCTGAAGCGTGACTCACCACCGGCTACAAAACTTTAAAGCATCTTTAAACTGCTGATGAGATGCAAGAAACCATGAGTGCAATAATCTTTTGACAAATACCACGTTTGAAACACTTTGATTATATGCAGTGTTTAATTTGATGGGTGGTCCTGCTCCAATCAGGATTACCTCCTTAATTTAAGTGAACAGCGAAGTTCACGTGGACGGATTTAAAGGTGAGAGCTCAAACACAGAAACCAAAATGAAAGAATAATATTCTTTTTTAAGTGTGCATGGTTTACTGCTTGTTGATTTTTCCGCGCAGATGAAATAGTTTCATAATTAAGCCCGGATGAAATCAGATAGCACTTCATACACTTAATCCCGTCGGCTCATTCAAATGTCACTGAGATGAAAAGGAGTTTGATAAAGTAAAATATTGTGTGACAGAGAAATAATGTTTTTTTTCTTGTCAATGTGACTCAGACTAGCTAAAACAAATTTAGACATACAAATGAAGGAACACAGCATATCCAACATCTGTCCTTTTTACCCAGCGTGGACAATCTGGGAGAACCATGTGAGCCGGTGATAAGACTGTGCATGAATTTTTAGTTCAGCCATGCAGCCGAGCTGCTCACAGTCACACACCAGTCGTGGAAAAAAACAACACAAAATGCACTGTACAAAATTCTGAGAAATTGACATTTAGTTTGGCGTAGAGAGATAATACTGTTGCATAGCTCACAGCTGTGAAGAACAGGAAATTGGATTGATTTCAGCTTTCAGTGAATGCAGCGAGGCTACTGTCAAACTCTTTTGTTTCCGTACAGAATCTGAAGAGCCCAACTTGACATCGTGGTCGAATATGCACTGCGAAAAAAGCAAACAAGCTTTTCACCAAGATGCTTTTAAGCTGATTTGAGATGTCTTTATTGAATCAAGGAGCTAGTGCCGCGCTGCTCGGATGTAAGGGGATTTTAATTTGCTTTTATCGGTGAAAAGTGGAGGAACACTTTTGTTCTACGCAGCACAGAGAAACAGCAGCTACAAAATATGTCCTTTTGGAGTTGCACTGATGTGTGTGTTGGTTGTGGTTGTTGACATGTGTATTTGTGTGGTTTCTCCATCCATCCAGCTTCGAGTTGTTTTTGGATGGTCACATCTTCTCCACCACATCTTCTTATTACCTTAAGAACTGAAAGCAAAGGCAGCTATTGTCAATACTCGTTTTAATTTGACATGTGGCCGTGGATTTGAAAAACTTCCACTGGTTCTTCTAGGTTTTTATGTATGAGCAAATACATGTTGCTCATACATGAATGCTGGTTTTATCTTGAAGTCCTTCAGCTGTATGCAAAATAAACAGTGTTTATGTGCAGAGCTCAGTTATACCTGTCCTTTTATTTAAATTGAATGTTGTATCGTGAAGCTGATGGAAGCACATTTACCCTCTCTATTTACGACGTCTCTACATTTCTCTGTTAACTGCAGCGTAACAATGGAAGCGGACTCTCTGATTATGTGCTCACAGTGGAACCCTTTGCAAGGCTGTTTAGAAGAGGCTTTTCTCTCTGTGCGACTGAGGGTGGGGCAATAATTCATCACACGAGGGTCCTTGCACACAATGAGATCCTCCTCCTCTCTCCCGCTCTGTATCCGAAAGGTCAGAGGATGAGAGCCATTTTTTTTTTTTTTCAGAACAATGAGCTTTGCGGCTCTCTGCTTCTTGCTATTTTCATCCAGACTTATGAATCCATTCTTTATCATCTCTAATAAAATTTCCCCCGCGCTCACTATTGCATTACTTTCCCCTCCCTGTTTGCTCCGTAAGACGACTCGGGGCTGATAGGGTGTTATCGGACCGCAGCTAAGCCCGGGACAATTATTCAACCATTAGACCAAGCAGGAAGTCTGATTAGCTCCATCGTCAGACATCTGCCGTCCCACCTGCAACCCAGCGTCCAAATAACCCTCAGCTACAGCGCTGAACACGGCTTCTGTCTTAGAACAAAGCTTTGAAAATGCTTTATTTTCTTTATTCAAAATGAAAGTAACATTATTGTTTTTATATCTTTTAGTTTGGTTTGAATGGTGAAATTCTAGGCACAGCAAATGTGGGTGCGCACAAATATTACTTTGGCAAACATACAGGAATAAAAAAAAAACATGTTTTGCCGTGGATTGTGATTTACATATTTTGAATAATCACTGACAAGACCTGTTGAAAAGGATATACCATTTCTCAGTGTACTTAGTCTTATTAAATCATGTGACATCCTTTTCATTTTACACATGTTGGATGAGGTGATGAAGCTGGAATTCCTTATTTAGTCTGAAAACTCGCGTCACACTTCGGTGATCTATTTGAGGCGCCGGTGTTGTCAGCCAGTTGGGAAAAAATCGTGGCTCCTCTCCCCGTGAAGTTGAAGTCAGTCATCGACTTGATTTAACCGCTGTACTTCAGTTAAACCTGTAATTAAAATGATTTTTGATTCACACATTCAACAAATGACTCAGATTAAAGCTGCTATGACGCTGAAAACAGAGCATAGAGATTTGATCATCTGCTGTTTGAGTATAGACTCAAATGGTGATGATGAATATGAGACAGAAACTCTGAAGAGGATGCTGTCACTCACTTTTTGAATATAGTTGTTGTTTTTTTTACTGGGGATTTAAGCTTTTTATTTATTTTTTCTAGTGGCCTGATGCAGATGTACAGGAAATTCAATGAAGCAGCAAATTTCAGAGAGTATACTTTGCAAAAAGGACACTGTTTTATCACAGTGCATGTTTTGAGGCCATCTGTAGGACTTAACAGATGAGCTAACTATCGTCCCAACACCAATTTGGAATTTAGCTGCCCAAGCGATTTTCCAGAAGCTACTCATCTTCCCCCTGAAAATGACCCGCCCGGCTTCGAGTAAAGAATTTGCACTGTAGGTACTTCTAAATGTGTACGTACTTAAATCTATCCCCTGACTATCCGGCTGGCTTATAGGCCAAATGTTTGATGAGTTCATTACAATCAGCTCTTTCCAAAGACGGTAAACAAAGCCTATGTTATGGAGAGACTGCACTGATCCCCCTGCATTTCTATAATTAGCCGGCAAATTAGCAAGCAGCAAACAGGGGAGGAGGGTGAAGAGGACAGATGGCGGGGTTGCCACACATGCTGATGCTATACGAGTGTGTGTGAGAGAACAAAGGACTGGAAATAGACGGATCAATACGCGGACTGAAGGAGGCAGAGGTCAAAAAAACACGGGTGAAAGAATGGCGAGCGAGGCCACGGACGCCGCAGATGTGCAGAATGAAGTGTCGTACAGGAAGAGACCACATGGGACATTTTACGGCAAACTTTTTCTGACGCGTATTGAGTTTGCTTACTTTTTTAATTGGCAGCGGGGTACGTTCACAGCAACTACACCGCTGAGACGAAACAAGAAGCAAACCCTTGAAGTGCCACTGCTCCACTTTAAAAGATTAAAAACAAAAAAATTGATAACTTGTGAGGTTCACACAGTGTCAGACATTTTTAGTGACGAATCAATAACAGACCCGGACCCCGAAAGTGAAAATAAAAGCAGCCTCTGTCTCGCGATGATGCATCAAACCAGGACACGTCTATTCATCAGCAGCAACTGTTTTCACTCGTGTTGGTGTACAGATGCCAAAGTGAAATGTTCCAGAGGTGATCCGTGTCCAGTCTGCTTCAGGACGTGATGAGGACGAGCTGCTAAGGGTGCTGTCCCTCCGCAACATCCTTCCTCGTGATTCAGAGCAGCTTTGATTGACAGAACTAGAAACCGTTTTGGGATGGGATCACAGCCGCGACGCCCGTCAACATGTTCACTTTCCGGCCCATAACTACACATCAGTCATTACTAGATTTCTGGAATTTCTAACTTGGATATAATACTCCAAAAATAATCGATATTCTGTACAACTTAAAATACTACTGTATGAGGAAAAACTGACATAACATTGACATAATAAGACAAATATAACGAGGCTGTAAAATGACAACAGGGTAAAAGATGTCTTGGCTCGTAGCAGAGAACTGAAGAAGTGAAGGAAACATTTGTCCTTTTCTCTTTAGATCATCGCTTCTAAAAATTATGTGTGTGTCAGCTCCCTGTTGAAGAGAAGAGAGTACAGGTGTATCACTACAGAAGAGTATTGAAATAATTTTTTGATATCCAGAATCTATATGTATCGATATTGATATTGTTATTACATAATGACATGACTACTGAGTGCTCATGGGTCGAACAACAACCTTCTTTGACCTCGACCTTCGTTTTGATCTCAACTTCATCTGTAAAGTCAAAACAAATATGAGCCAGTGGTGTAAAGTGTGATAATTTCAGTCCCCTTGCTTGAACCGCACCCATCTTCAGATCTGGCCTTCATTTTGATCTCAACTTGCACACCTGTAGAGTTTCGTGACTGAATCTTACACGGTTGTGACGCTATCACAGCGACGAAATCTTCCCACGGACACACGGAATAAAATAAAGCCTCATTTGAAGAACAAACTTCATGAAGGGAAAAGCTGGTGTGCAACTTCTCCTCTCAATTGAAAGGCTACATAATGCACACACACACACACACCACACACACACACATTTGCATTATGGCTTTGACCTTTCCTGATAACACTCTGATGGCTATCTGCTAACCTTGCTGTGTTAACAGTTTGCCCGCTAGCGGCTTTTTCACTTTCTGCAGTTCTCACCTAATGGATCATCGGCTAATGTGACTGCTCTTAAGTGAGAGAAGAGAGAGAGAGAGAGAAGCAAAACAACAGTGGTACTTCAGTGTATAAGAGAGAGAGCGAGTGTAGTGAGGACGGGAGGAAAATATGCGAAACGAGTGGCGCTCTGACTGAGAGACGACACTTTTGATTGCATCTTGAAAGTTAACGCTATTTTTAAAGTATACTCCGAGAAGAAATCCTCTAAAAATAAAACACGCAGCTGTCGCCGGTTCTCCGGCTAATTTAACGACACAACACCAGAAGCAGCTCCGGAGTCGTCGCTAATGTGAGGTCGCGACTCATCTCTGTGTTTAACTACAGGCTCCCAGAGTTTGGCTTTTTTTTAATGTCCCGTAGCTTATTTTAAGTGCCTGATATGAGTCAGGGCCTCGCGTCGGCACACACTTAAAAAGCAAGGCCTGTGTGATTAGGTTGTGACCTTGCAGCTGTACTATAAAGCTGATGACCTCAGTGACCCGTTATCACTAAACCAAGCAAACAATATGATGTGAGATCCTCGTTCCCGATTGGCTGGGATTTAATTAATGTCAGGACCTATTGATGGTGAAGCTAACAATATATGGAGGGAAGACAGGGAGAAAAGGTTTTTGCCGTCACATGAAGCTGCTAAACCCGGTTATTTCTTCTTCACTTTTTAATTAACTTGTTTAATTATTACACACCCAACAACCAACAATCTGAGTCCTCCAAAAATACCGCTCGTGTTTTTTTTTTTTTGGAGTCTGTCAGGAGGCGACGAGGAGAGGATGATGAAAACACGAGAAAAAAATAGGAAGTATGTAAAACAGCGGGCGCGAGAAGTGGGAGCGTTTTCAGACAGCCACCTCGAGGGAAATCTGCGAGTTCAGTTCTCCCACCTTGGGAAATTACCTGCAGATGATTAGTGTCTATTGTATTCATAAACGCTGTGGCTGCAGAAGCATTTTGAACCCACCCATCTGAAAATAAAAATGTCAGACGACGGGGAGAAAAAAGCTTCGGGGGCGCTCAGGAACGGGCCGACGGAAAACGAAGGACGGCCCGAGCCGATGTCGTGTAATATCAAAGCAAACAACGGAAGGAAGGTTTGTGTACAAGTGGATGTAGGAAAAAGGCAACTTGGGAGACGGCGAGTAGGAAATTCAATTTGATTGTAATCTGATGTACACATTCTACTGTTTGTATGTGAAATTAGATTTTAGATTTGTTTTCCCTGTCCCCTCCCATCTCCCTCTTACAGTATTAGAGAGAGGGATTTATCCGCAAAGATCTATGGTCGTGTCTGATTGAAGAATCAGGCAGTGGGAATAGTAGGCAGATGGTAATCTATCAAACAGACAACAAAATGTTTTATTTCTTGTTCTGTCGCCAAGGCACTGAAGAACAAGCTTCTTATTTCGCCCTCAATTATAAAACCTTTGGTTCACGGACAGCCTGTTCTCTTTGTGACTGGCTTAAGACGCAGAAACAACTGTTACACAAGTTCTTACTTGAGAGAAAAAGCAGCATAGTTGGATGTTTTCCTCCAACGCTGTTTGTCATTGTTGGTTATGTAAGTTTTTCTCTATGCCATTCTTCTCTCTCGTCATTTACCCACATTGCCATGCCATATACAGTTTATCCCTAGCTATTTATGATAAGTTGGTAAAATGTCTAAACGTATTTATTCAGAACATTTTCAAACTAGCTACTGAAGTTGAAGTTGGGGAGCTCCCTTTTTTATTTGGATCATGAACCATAATAAAAGCCTAATTCTACGCATTATCTGTGATGATTAATATACAGAAAAATAGAAAAAAAAACAGTTTACTTTCAATATTTCAGAGACAAATCATGTTTTCAGAGGAGCACCCGGCTGTAGGTACGAGCAGCAGTGTGAGTTCTCAAACGTTGGTCTGCTTTTTACAATTTATAATGCTGATTATTAGATTACAGATTTTTGTCAGGAAGAAGATTGTAATATTTGCAGCCATGTAAGGGTTCATACAGACACACACTAACCCACTTGTTAGAGAGAATGTTTATACCGGGTGATTGTATCCCCACTGATTTTCCAAATTGATTTGATTCTGATTCAGTTAGGTATATTTCAGTTACATTGCCAATTTGGCTTTCAAATAAAAAAAGTATTCAGAGAGAACTGATGCTGTAAATTGTAGAAAGAACCCCCTAACCTGGTTTATTAATAAAAATATAAATGTTTATCAAGAGATTTGTGCTTAAATCCAACAAAAAATGCTGTAGTGAAAGAACAAGAGTATCAGAGGAACAAGTAATTACATATGTGTGTCTGTGTAAAAAATGGAAACCTGCCTGTTTTAAACAGCTCCGTGCTCATTCAGATAGAGACTTCTGAGTTTACAGGTTGCACTTGAATGCACCGCAGAGTCCCCGTTGGCGCCCACGTGTTCTGCTCTACAAAAGGATGTCGATTTCAGAGTTCAGTGGTTGCACCAGAATGCCCCTTGAAAAATGTGAAACTCCGGAACAAACAGACAGCAGAGAGGAAAAAACAGCAGCGCATCGGTAAATAACTCCAACACACAGTAAAGACCCTCATCGTGGTTTTAAACTCCACGACTGTTTGGGTACAAACATTTACTTGCCAACGTCGTGGTTAGCCTTCAGTGTATCAATGGGAGAAAACTTTAAAGATAGATCTCTTGGTTTCATGAATCAACATCAGATCATTCAACTAAAGATCGATATGAATTAGAAAATCGATTTTTGAAGACTCAGCCCTGATGGCAAACCATGGTTTAGGTATCTTATAGTTGAAGCAACACTTTGTGCTTGTTGGCTGGTTGAGCTTCAGCTTTGTTCTGCCTGTGCAGTTGTCCCCATATTTAAACTATAATCACGTGTTGCTATAACATCGGGTGGCGCTAGTCTCGTGCCAGTAACCCAAAACATAAAAACAGGAAATGACAGAACGGAGTGCGGACCGTAGCTTATCAGAACAAAGCACACACAGCGTTAGCTCAGCATTGCTTGCGTGATGTTGTATTACGGTGGTCTCTCTTCCACCAGGGCAGCCAGCTGCTCCTCAAAGTCCTCGGTCCACACAGCCATGGCTTCCAAACATACGCTGGTTTATCCCCAAAATAACGAACGGTGAAGTGTTGTTTGTAACTCTGTGCCGTCTCTGTTTATGTGGTTTGTTTATCATCGTCACTTCCGCCGCCCCTCCCACACGCCGCGCTGATTCGCTGGCACACCGCCAATCAGAATGGTCACTGAACAGCTAGCTAACAACCAATCAGAGTATCCGACAGCATCCAACCTCAGACGTCCGACTTCGCATGTTCAGTCGGATCAGAGCACGCCTCCGACACAGCTGAACACACTGAACAGAGTAGCTCCCGAACTCATCCGACTCTCTCCTAACGCTTCAGACGTCCAACGTTTTAGCCGGTGTGTGCCGGCCTTAAGGTTTAGCGACTGAAACACTTGGTTAAGGTCAGAAAAGGTTGTTGTTATAAAGAAAAACAAGCAGGTCGTGAACGTGACACTTTGCTATATTGAGATAACAATACTTCCTGCATTAACACTGTTGACTTTTCAGATTTGAGCAAAATGAACATGATTTTTAATGAAATTTGGCTGCACACACCCATTTTTTTTTGGCTTTGTGTAGCTAGCAGACAGTAGGGAGTAGATGGGAGATAGCTGGACTTGAACCAGCGATGTTATGATTACATGATCAGCGTCTTAAAACTGTAGCCCATTTGGACATGAAAATATATATATATAACCTCTAGATAACTTTCTGTTTCTGGCTTTCCGGCCTGCTGCCCAGCCTGGAAAAAAAAAAAGCAGAATTCTGTCCCTCTGACTGCCTCCAAGGGTAGCGAGGACAAATCACCCGCTGTAAACCTCAGCCGTGCACTCTGCTCACTGTTCCCTGTCTAAATTCAAATCAAGAGCCAAAAGCCACGGAAAATGTGCTAGGGCGGAGTTCAGGTGGAGGAGGGAGGTGGAGGGGGGGGCAGTCGGAGTAGGCCGGGAAGAATTTTATGTGGAAAAATGAAAATTACCTGCTTCATCTTTTCGCACATTGGCTTTCTGCCTCCCCTTTATTCATTACGTCCTTCTTTTCCCTTCTGTTTATGCCTCACACACACACACACACACACACACACACACACACACACACACACACACACACACACACAATTTACCACCAAAATGGTTTGTCTATTACGCACTTTCCTCCCGGTCTCCGACCTTGTCTGGGCGAACGCTCCTTTCCCGCTCCACCTCATGTTTTCTCCGCCCTTTCTCGGATGTGTCAGATGGTTTCGTCACACTATTGGATTCGTTTTCACCCACCGTGGCTGAAGGCTCCGTTTCAGAGGAAATTTCTTGTGTGTTATTTGCCCCGGAGTAGCGCTGCCGCTAATCACCAGAGCAGCTTTTCTTTCACGAAAAAGGGACGTTGCCACCCTGTTAATAACATAGAATTAGGTGTTTAAGCTTTTATTTTTATTAGAAGATGTATCCGTTGACCTGCAAAGGTGGATTAGCAGTGATTTAATTAAACACAGATGAGTCGTGTTACCCGAGCTAGCCCCCGAATCTCCTGAATTTCTCTTTCAAAGGGAAGTCAAACACAAATGCAGATTGTCTTATCCGACTTCAGCCCTCACACAGTCACAAGTCAGCCAGAAACGGATCGAAAGGCTTCTGTGCCGTGAGACTAAAACAAACACAGATGTCAGACTTCAAAGCTGGATTCACAGGCACACTATTGGAATAAGCGAGTGGGTTTTGAATGACTGCGCTCGTTCGAGAGGCAGTTCCCCGATGAGTGAATCATCTTATTTAAAGGACCTGCGCTGACCTCACATCTCTGCCACATAATCATTCTCCGCTACTTTCAAATCGTAGTAGCGGGTATAAAAGAGGCCGCTCTCCCCTCATTAGACTTTGCGAGTCGTCTTGTTTAGTTTCTTCAGCTTCTGCAGACGTTACGAGCACATTCAGAATCAGCATCCATAATATTTGATTGCAAAAAAAAACTCCGGCGCTGTTTCGTAGCTATTTTGCATTCTGGCCCGGACGCCTTTATCAAGTGGCTGTGAAGCAGCTGCCGTGCAGCGACGCTGTGTCGTCTTTAGCGGCACAAAGGCATAATGAGCACCGCACAACTAACCGTCTCGCGTGGAATGAAGCAGCAGGCCAAGCATGACACTAAAAAGTTGCAGAGGCGGCAACAGCGTGAGTAACAGCGTGAATGCCACCAACTTTGTTTTGAGTCACATCATCGCGCTCGTTCAGGTGCAGCCGATTACAGCGCCGAGGATGTGTCGTGCAGGAATACGGCAACATGCATCACTTCAGGTTTTTCTTCTGCTCGGTGTCGTGTTGTGCAGAAATGTGAACCTTGGTGGTAGATAAGTGACATGTGATACATTATGTGTGTTATAATGTGTATTATAGGTGTGTAGCAGCTGTAATGACTTCAACAGATGCTTTTTATACAAGGAATCAGTGTCATCTGATAAATTGTTTGAACATTTGTCAAATGGTTTGTCAGAGAAGTAATTTCTAAATTATTCAAAGTGTTGAGTTAGGATTATAAGGAGGATGACGTACTCCGCTAAACGATTGTGGGGAAAATATCTAAGTGATATTTGAATTGACAGTCGTAAGATATGATTGTGAAAAGCATAATCGCAGACTCATTTTTGTTCTCAACACAAACAGATAGTCGAGGGAGGCGTTACATACAGTCCATTCCTCTGGACGAGGATAAATGTACAGAAAATGGCACGGAGAGAACAGCCAACAATTTTGTTTTGTTCTTTTGCCAAATAAATTAACAAAATGACTGTTTTTCAGCCACAGCAGTACATTTCCTGTTGTCATTATAGCTGGTCAAATCAACATCTGCTACCTTGACCTGTCTCTTGCTCCGGCATGATTACTGTCATCTGTAAACTATAATTAACGTTGCGTCTCCCGCAATTTGAAAATTGTTGTAAATCTAAGTTGTGCTTTCTCCCCTGACACTCATGTTAGATATTAATGTGTACAGACACTCCTGAAGCCTGACACAGTCTTGTGAATCATATGTGAGAGATGTTAAAAGGTGGATCTGGGTTCAGCGTCTCTTTCTTTCTCAGCCTGATTCTCTTCTGAGCGTCAGGAAGGAGAAGTGAATAGAGAGTGATAGAAAAGAGAGAGCGAGCTTCAAGCCGGCTGATGCCTCGGTGTGAGCGATGGGTCAGCTGTGCCAAAGACAACTACAGTGACTTCAAAACACTGGTGTGCTCCCCTCGGTGCCGCAGCTCTCTGGCGATGAGCGCCGCCTCAGTGTGACCGGCTCGCTCGACGCTGACTTTGCCTCGTCTGTCCTTTCTGCTTATCGGATTATTGACTTGTCTTCACACTGTGCCATGGCCCCTTTCTGCTCTCATCTATTGTACCAAGGCTGAAACTACCGCTGAAGACATCAAGGTCATGTCCATGGATTTTTTTATTGCGGGGCCCATTTCCATTTTTCAATCAATAGTGAAATTCTTTTCGAAGGGAAATATATAGAAGTCTTGTCTCGTATAAAGAAACACAGTCTCCCAGCTTAAACCCTCTGTATTTTTAATGTCTTGTTACACCCCTGTACTGTGTAACTGCCACCTCGCCTCACACCTGCAGGCCAACTCATTTTTTAAAGTCAAAGCCTATTATGCACCTTTTTGCTAGAGGACTCACACCCAGACAGAAAGTTTTCTTTTTTTTTTTCGGTTTCTTTAATGAGACAAAGAAAATGGAAAAGGAGCCTGCAGAGGTGGAGACGTGCGAGACGAGGTTGTTTTCTCATAGACGGATTAATAAGTTGATATTTGTGACGGTACGCCTCAGTAAACCAGAATGTAACACGTCATGTTTCACGTTGAAATCGTCGCTCCTTGCTAACCCTCTTCCTTTGTCATCATATTCTAAATACAGTAAGTTCAGGCGTGCTCCATGAGGGTTGTTGAAAGTCCGTGAAATGCGGTAGAAATGATCCGTAACATCAATCACAACACACTTACGACCGTCCTGTCACTGCATCCAGATGGATTAGTACTCTAAACTTTGGCAATATCTCCCGGCACAGTGCGGAGAAACTGTGTACAGAGAGGTAAAGAGGAAAAAGGATGGAACAGTATGATCGGAGGAGGAGGAGGAGGTGAGTCAGGGTGAGGTGAGGGGAGGGAGAACGGGACATGGTGTTGATTGAGAGGAGATGGAGGGAAAAATATAGAGTAGAAGCTTTAGTGTAGTGAAATCACATATCCATGAAATTGAAATTATGTTTATATGTATTTGCTGTTTCTGCTAAATGAATATCAGAAAGATTATGATTGCAGAGACGCCCAAACGGACACTCAAAGCCCAAAGAGGTCGACAGTGATGTGGTAACCCACAGTTTTTTTTATTTGGCAGCCTCGCCTGACAGAAAAGATCTGATAAACCCACTTGATGCTACCTGCCGAGCACCACAGTGCAGACACGCCGTGTGACTGAGCGGCCTGGCGAACACGGCGAAGCAGCAGGCGCGCTAAAGAGCTTGATGTTTTTCTCAGGAGTCGGTGGAAAGATTGCAAACACGCCGTGATGTAACTCATCGGTTTGTGGACTGCTGTTTTGAAGTTTGGCATCGCGGTCGTCACAGTCAGAAGAAGTGAGGACATTTGGATGAGAGGGTGCAGGTCACAAGTCAGCCATGCTATAAAAGACTACCTGCTTTATTGTCTTTAACTTGGACCATAATTTAAGACCATAAAACTCAGTAGGAAACTGAGGTAATGAATCAGGGGAGAAGTACGGTGATTTTCTCATAAGCTCACATGAAATCAGACTTCTTTTTGAAACCAGGGGAGCTGCCACTCGTCATGTTCAAGGCACTTCCTCTTCACTTTTCAAACCGGAAAGCTCCGTCCACATTTTCCAAAGTCAATGGTGGAGACCAAAAGATCTTAAAGACACACTGTGGAATTATTTCTCCCATCTAGTGGTTAAATGTTATTCTGCATCCAAACGAATACTGCTCTCTAGCGCCTCGCGTTTTCAAATGTGCGTTGCAGCCTGTTGGAACTACGGCAGGCGGGATGTGTCAAGATTCAAGAAGCTGTGACAACAACATGTCTTCAAACAGCACTTCATCAAGTTTAGTTTCGGGTGATGAGGTACGTTATTTCAAACAGACTTCTGCAGCTGACGAGCGCGTCTGGCTAAGCTCCTCCTCCGTTCCACAGTCACGCTGGCTCTGAGTGAAAACGCCTTTAGCCTTATCTGTACCACGTAGAGCTTTTTGTCCCTCTCACCAGTTCATCGTTTTTTATAGAGCGGAAGGACATGGAAGCCTCCGTAGAGCTCGCCCGTCCTATGGAAATACAGAGAAGTGATTCTTCCCTCAGGAGGAGAAGTGAGATTGTTGGCAGAGATCATTTTACACCAATGAGGACTTATTTATGAATGAAGACGCTGATTTGAGGGAATAAATTACTTAAAACACTTCACAGTGGACCTTTAAAGTAGAGTGAAATTTGGCCATTTATTCATAGTGTGGACAGAAATAACACTATAAGTGAACGCTAATGATTCTGACCTGCCAGTTGTTTACTTACACCTACACAGCTTTAACAACAGCAACAGGCTGTTATGAACTTAGCATTTTTAAGAATTTGTTAACCATTAATCCAATCTAACATTTCAGAATAACAGAAATATTTAAAGTGACTCGAAGCGAGTTAATTTGACCGTCTACTCTCTGTCTCTTATCGAGAAAAAAACATCTTCCTCACAAAGTTTCTTCGTGATAAACATCAAGGTCTCTCCGGGCCATTATTTGCCTTGTGCTGATGAATCGACATTCTTTACCCGTCTGTAATGTGATTGGCTGGCTGTAGCTACAGGTGCATCCAGGTCAGGTGGCTTCGTGCCGGGCCTTATTTTCTTCCAGGGAAACATCATGTCCTCCCCTCTGACAACACACTGCGGTGGGGAAAGCAAGGCGAAAGTTTCTGCCTGAGGGGTGGAGTTTGAAAACACTGCTCTTGCTAAAAATTTTATGGGAGGATGGATGTGTGTGTTTGTGTGTGTGCGTGTTGGCATGAGAATGAGAGAGAGAGAGAAAATGTGTTCCACAATTCCCATATTGTAAAATATCATCTTGTAAAAGTGTCCCACTGTTTCTCACTTGGAGTGAGCCGTGTTGCAATCGTGATCGTGTGCGGTGCCTCTTCTAATTGTCAGGATGTTGTAGCTGCTCGAGGTGGTGTTGCCAGGAATGGGGGACAGTAAAACCTTTGTTTGTGTGACAGGAAACTAGATTAAAAACATTCAATTTAATTTTAGAATTAATTGTATTCTTGTTGTCACAAGGCTGCAGCTCTCCACTCGCTTGTCCTGACAACTATACAACATGTCCGTCTGCATACTGAGTACTTTTACTCTTGTTAGTTTCATTATGATTTGATGCTTATGTTTGCGCTGACTTTTACTTCTAACATAGTATTTCTACTCTATACTCTTGCTACTTTTACTTAAAGGGATATTCCGGTGTAAGTTTAATCCATGGTCTAACACACCTTGACACCGAGTAAGACTCCCCCTCGAGAGGTCAAGTTAGCTGACCGCTAGCTTAGCTAGTTGCAGCAACCTCAGAAAAGACCGCACGATAACAATACACTGCAGCTTATGTCTCCAACTAGAAACCGCCATCAAAAAGCCACAATTAATGGTGAGAACAGCAGCAAACTTCAGCAACAGTACATGTACAGTCCCAGCACACAGTACGAAGCATCAAACATCTGCTAGCTTTGCCGGATTTGTGTTAAAAACACAGCTCAACTCACCCTCTCCTCCAGCAGCCTGCCTGTGTGGGGAAGCCCTGACGAGTTCGATTACCGAGTGCAGTAGATTTCCGCAGCTCAAGGATGAAAATGTACTGATTATTACTCCATTACTTCCGTTCTTTTCCCTGTCAGCTCTCAGAGAATAAGAACTGAGCGTTCCATGTAGTAATAATCAGACATTTTCATCCTTGAGCTGCGGAAATCTACTGCACTCGGTAATCGACTCGTCAGGGCTTCCCCACACAGGCAGGCTGCTGGAGGAGAGGGTGAGTTGTGCTGTGTTTTTAACACAAATCCGGCAAAGCTAGCAGATGTTTGATGCTTCGTACTGTGTGCTGGGACTGTACATGTACTGTTGCTGAAGTTTGGTGCTGTTCTCACCATTAATTGTGGCTTTTTGATGGCGGTTTCTAGTTGGAGACATAAGCGGCAGTGTATTGTTATCGTGCGGTCTTTTCTGAGGTTGCTAAAACTAGCTAAGCTAGCGGTCAGCTAACTTGACCTCTCGAGGGGGAGTCTTACTCGGTGTCAAGGTGTGTTAGACCATGGATTAAATTTACACCGGAATATCCCTTTAAGTACAAGATCTGAGTACTTCCTCCACCTCTGCCTGCTCCCCTGCTAGCATATAGCCTACTTTAGCCTACCTTAAGCAGCAGTTGTCGAGCAAACGGCAGTAAAGCATCTTCTACGGTAAGACAATTTCCACATGGAAAACAGCTTTGAAGCCACCAAAACAATTTCATGGCAGAGTTTAGTCTGCAGCCCTGACCCAGACGTTTCTGCGGCCCTGACAGAAACAGTTGCCTCCGAGCCCCGGAGGGAAACATGATGTAACGTTGCATAAATGTTTCTCCCTGTTACCGCAGGTTGTTTCCGGTGCATGACATAAGTTCAGTCGAGTGTTATTCCGCCTCTCAATACTTATTATGTGAGCCTCACGGTTCCTCCAAATGGAAGCTCCCTAATTAACTCTGCTTACTTCTCTCCATTTCTGTTCCCTTTCTGTCTCCGTCTGTATCTTTGTTTGACTCTTTCGCCTCTCTCTCTCCTTGTTTTGTTTCTCAAACTTTCTTGCTATTGGCAATTGTTACCTCTCTCTCTCCAGCTCCCACAGCTTTCTGAGCAGCTGAGCAACTTTTTGATAAATGCCGGGGGAGTGAAATCACACTGGGAGGCATGTGCTCATGTCAGGAGGAGCTGTTGTTTTGTAACCAATGTTATACAAACCATGACAAATAATTCACCTCAGTCGATTTGTATCTTAGCACAGCAGGCACAGCCCCTGAAAAATGTGTTTCTTACGTCTGTGTTTTATTGTATATGCACTTAATTGTTGGAAATATGAGACTGCAGTATATATATCGTCTTGGATTTTGGATATTGTTAATATCGTGATATGGCACAAGTGTTGTCTTTCCCTGGTTTTAGTTATTAGTCCACTTAGTCATTATTTCCACATTACTGATGATTATTAATCACACTTTTTGTCAACCTCTTACAATATTGTCACGATATCGACAATACTGATACTTGATTTGGTTGCGTTTGACATTTATGAAGTGCTTTAAGGAGATTTTGAAATATCAAGATACAGTATGAACTAGGGGTGGTTAATCAGCCCAATTTCCCGATTCGATTCCGATTATTGAAGTCTCGATTCGATTATTAACGATTATTGATATTCCATTTAACATCAGTCAGCTGCTGAATTATTTTACTTCTCTTTTGAGTAACATCTCACAGCACCTTCAATATTGTATAGTGTAACTGTAATGTCCAAATTATTATTTTTTACTTTGTTTTAAATGTAGTCTTTCACTGTTAAAAAAAATGTCCACACTTGTGAATAAATGTCCAAATTCTATTTATTTATGTTATTCTCCATATATCTCAAGGAAATTGAATCGAAAGCAACTGGATTTGGTTTTTGTCTTGAAGACGTTTCACCTCTCATCCAAGAGGCTTCATCAGTTCCTGCTCGCTTGACTAGGCTGGGACTAGTCCAACTAGCCGGTGTGGAGGTCCAGCTATTTAACCTGTTAGGAGGCTGTCACAAGGCCACTGATGTCTATGGGTTGTATGTGCTCCATTATTGCCAAACGACAGTCGTTAGTATGGTCGTTGGGGATGGTGGAAAGTTGGTTTCGACTTCGTTAGTGCTCTATTTTGTTGTAACGACAGTCGTTGGAGTCACAGGAACTGATGAAGCCTGTTGGATGAGAGGTGAAACGTCTTCAAAGACAAAAAACAAATCCAGTTGCATTCGATTCAATTTCCTTGAGATACCTTCGATACAAAGCTTTTCTGTCCAGGAGAAACCTCGAGGCAGTCGAGTGTGTTGTTCCCACATCTTCTCCCTCAGTGGTCTGCACACATCTTCAATCCTGATGTGCTTCCAGATGCTGCAGCACGTAGCCCGAGGCACAGATAATTGTCACCTGTAAAGCCACCGCAGTTGTTGAAGAGGGAGGAAGCGGCGTCTTGCCTGCTGTTGTTGTTACGCTTCACTTTATGCTTTTGTATTTCACAGAAAAGGCTTTTTTTTTCTCCCCTGTCTGTGTCGGGGTTGTCAGTCTCATCTCGACAACCACAACCCTGTGAACGACTACGGCGAACAGGACGAGCTCAAAGCATCCATAGTATCGCAGTGTGAGGCTCGGGAAGCTCGTAACAGACTCGCAGTCTGTGGGTGTGTGACCTTGGTTTATAAAGTCACAAGCTGCTGTTGTTGTTGTTTTACAGTCCTGTTGTTTCACACTGTATTTTCATACACGCTTCCAATATGCAACAATTATTTGGAACAATGGTAAGATGGTGAGCAAGAGGAAGGTTTTTCCTCTTCCTTTCCACCTAACTGGATCCAGTATTAGAGGGCTGCCATTGGATTGCAGTCATTTATCTTTCCCATGTGTGTACGGCATTATGAGTAATGGTACTTTCACGCTTTTCAGCTCCCTTGATTACTTTGGCCCCCTGCTCCTCCTCCCACTTGCCTTTTTATTCCAATGACATATTCTTTCAAACGTAATGCCGACAACTTTGACAAAGTCAGATGCAATCTGCAGAGGATTGAAAGTGAATATAACGCTGGCAGGGGGAGGCGGCGGTTTTTGGAAATGGCACGACAATAGAGCCACGCGAATGAAAAGGGCTCGGCGATGCTGAGGGGACTGTTGACTGCATTTTCTTGAAATTTCTTCCCGCTTGAAGTCAGTCGGCGCACGTTTCACACGTCTTACATGGTGTTCCGTCACATTCTCGTAACGTTGTCTCATTCTCCACTCATCTCGTTGTTGATGAAAACTCGGTGCACACCCTCACGCAATCACACTATCCCCTGTCTGCTCTTATTCCTTTTTCTAACAATTATTTCAGCAGGCAGCTTGTCGACAAGGAGGAGGCAGAAAGCCTCTTCAAGCAGAGACACGGTTTTCAAAAATGAGCGAAGCAGGGCTGAGATAACAACAAAAAGTTTGAAGCCGCCGCTGCTCAAAATGACATGTCATGCTTTTAGAAGAATCTGCCTTCCCCCGTTGTTATCTCTGGGCAGTCGAGGCAGCGCCGTAGCCATGGCAGCCCCGTGGTTATTTGGCTGGCCGGGCTGCTGGTCAGCGCCCAGTTCGTGGTGCCGCTCCAGAGATGAATGCTGCTGGGGAGAGCCTGATTAGTGTTACTGACAGGCCATAGATCTTCGCTGGCCCTTCCGCCGGCCCAGCCTCTCCGCCTCTCCTTTGTCTCCTAACAATCTCTCTCTCTCACACACATGCACACGCCGACCGCAAGGTCCGGAATTACAGAATACATTTAAATTCAAATCGATTAATATTGAAAGTCGTTGACAAGATCAGTTGCTTTTTCGGGAGGTTTGCACCGCATGTCAAGGTCCTCCTCAGTGGATTGAGTTTGAGGAAGACTGGAGACGCAGTTAAACAAATAGCGAGTGGACATTGGCTTGAATTTGTTTAATCTATTATTTTCAAGGTCACAAGGAACTTTTACGCTCCAAGCAAGAAGAAGAACCTATCACACAATGTACAACACACAGCATTTGACCCATCTCTGAGAGGCATCGGGCTGCTGACGTACAGCGCTCGGGGACAAACTCCAGATCTTAGTCAGTACCTTGGTCAAGGACGCCTACAGGAGATTTGACCTAATGTACTGATGTTTTGACGAGGTGGCGTCTCGAACATCTCACGCAGTAATCTCTTGGGTGAGGTTCATCTGAGCTCTGGTGGGCTGCTGGAGGACGTTCACCATCTGACTCCCTGATCCCCGTGTGGAGTTATGCTCTCCGTGCATCAGTGACGTCCACTCCCACACACGAAAAAACATGCGGCTAGGTTGGAAATTGTGATTAATCAAAGTAATATTCATCACAATGTACATCTTTATTATAAATGGAGAAGATGGTGTTTGAAGGAAGTTGCGCCTCTGCTACCTGAGTCTGAAAGCCAGGAGCTCTTGTATATGAGAGAAAGGGAACAGACTTGATCTCACTGGGCATCACTCCATGAAAAAAACCTTGAAAAAATGAAGCACAGACATTCAGGATCTGTGAAGCACTTCCTTTGGTTCACAGTGTTCAGGGTTCGGCTATAAATAAACTAATTTGAACTAATAATTCTAATAAAACGTTTTAACAATGCCTCCGTTCGCTGGATATGACATCCTCAAAACAAAAAAAGCCTGATGTTACAGACAGTACGAAGCGGCGCGAGCAATTAAATTTGCTAGTGGACCTGCTTCAATCACACCGGGGTCCAAACCGAGCCTTCAGATCACACAACTGTGCAGACATAAAGGGCCAAACCTGCTGAGAGAGGGAATGGAAAAATGACATACGTACACACACCGACACACACACAGGCACACACACACGAAAGTGTGTGTGTGCCTGTGTGTGTGTGTCGGTGTGTGTACGCTCACACACAGAAAAAGGCCCTAATGGTGTCTGCCCTTATCTGTGAAGGTACTTTAAGGGTAAAGGAAGAGCAGCGTGTGGTGCTATGGATTAAATGTATCAGTGTGTCTACTTAAGATGGTGTGAAAGATGAAATCTTTTTTACCGTCGTGACACTTCACACAAAGCTTTTTTCATGATCCGACCCTTTCCTCCTCTTCCGTGCAGCGACCTGACGATGAATCATAGCTGGATCGGTTTCAGGTCGCGACGGAGGCGCTGTCGTTCGTAATCCAGTCGTCTGTTGTTGTGTCGGTTGAACGTCCGTTTTTGTGTTGGAAATTGAATTTAGCCTTTTTATTTGGATTAAATGAGGGATGCCTTGAACTCCCCTCCTCTCCTGCTGCCCTGAGGTGATGCTGATTTATCCACCGCTCTGCCTCTTGGTCTATAACTAATCCCTGATATATTTTCCTCCCATCTTTCCGGCTCATTGCAGCTACATTCACTTTCATTTGTCTCTCGTGAAGAGATGTGGAAATATCTCGATTCTGAGATGCATTGCGACGCAGATGTGGGAGATTCTGCATTGATTCAATGACGGAGCATAATCGGGAGTTTGCAGTTCATGCTGGTTGTTGATTTTCTGTCCTCTGCTGAACAGTGGGTGGACATTAGGCTTATTTTGCTTACGTTAGGAGGTATCGAGGAGGTAGGCACAGATCAGCAGCAAATATTTTGAAACTGGACGAGACACACGTGTGTAAAATCTCAGCAATTACTAACCACGTTAGCTATTTTCACCTGAAGCTAACGTCTGGAGCCATAAAGAATAGAGTGGGCTCAGAGAATCGGCCAAGAATTGAGGAGTCGCTGCCAACTTTGCCTTCAAACTCTGAGAAAAGTGTGTGCAGCAGTGATGTCTGCCACATTCAGAGCCCCGTCTATGTGAAAACAATATTTTTGTAGACAACAACACACGTGGAAAAACACTGCAGATGAATTTCTGTTTTTGTTTTCGTAATGTTTATGCACTAAGACGGATCACACACAGATACGATGCGGCTTTCTAAATGAAACATCCATTAAATAATACATCGAAAATTGAGGATGCCATAAATTGAGGCGCATCAAGATGCTGAAGTGTCGAGTCGTTGACAGGCGTCTGCTCGCTTGCACTCTCTCGCTGAGCTCCCATCCAGTCACAAACACACACATAAACTCACACGTTCATGATCTAAACACACCTCCACAGCCCCTGTGCCTTGCCAAGCCCATCACATGCAGGGCTGCAGCAGAGAGAATCCCCCCTAAATCCCAGACAGAGTCAAATTTTATGCAGAGTAGACAATGTGCTCTGTTTGGCATGTTGTTCTTATAAAGCCCGCTGTCTCCACGCTGCTGCCTGCTGGTCCAGTTTATCTTCACCTGTCAGACATCCTCCCAGTCACTCTCAGAGGCTTGTGGGAATTCCATCAGTCCACAGCAACACAATTCCTGATACACACACACACACACACACACACTGAATAGTAGCAGGTTGCCTAAGGCTGTTGCTGAAATGACTGGCTAACCACCAAGAGTTACACAGACTGCTTGAACTCTATCAGTCAATAGTCCATCACCCCTGGTCCTCTCTACCACGGTGGTTTGGATACAGCCTCGGGCTGTGTGTGTGAGCGTGTGTGTGTGTGTGTGTTTGTGATTCTGGAGGCATAGCATGAACAGGTATAAAAGAGAGAGACGTACACAGTGAGGCAGAGAGCGATGGCGACCGTGCAATGATTATCGGCAGATTTAAGAAAATAGTTTTCCGATAGCAAAGAGTCCTAATGGCTCCACACAGGCGCAGTAACAACGGCGTTTATTCTCAGGCCGTAATGAAATGGGCCGTTTGGAAAAACAAGTGGGCCCGGAGTGAAGATGAAACATTTACAGTGTTGATCCACAACGAGCTCTCTCTTGGTTACTGATTATTAGACTAAAAATAACACCAGGGAATGTGATTAATGTATTTGGCTCTACAGAGGCCTTTGCTCGCACAATACACATCCACGCCAGCACAGAGGCCTGACCCGCCATCTGCACGCACACACACCAAACGCTGGCTGTGTGTTTTCATAGACACACTCGTGCTGTTCAGTGATGCCGGGAGAACCAGGCGGAACATGTGTTGTGATGTGTTGGAGAAACACTTCTGAAATGTCGCATCTTTATTTTGCACTTTTTGCATACTGCGTCCGTAACAGAAACATCTTTTTCTCATAACCACATGTAAAAAAAATTGTGTGTGTATGTATACACTGTATTCTGTGTGTGTATATGTATTTATATACAGTATAAAAATATGGGCTAATCTTCATCCCCTCTGTCCTGCTGCATGTTTTAAGCCCCGTTTACACGAAGGGAAAACGCAGATATTTCCAGGCGGTTTGGCCTCTCATTTACACGAAAACCCCGTTTTTATCACAGAAAACGATTATTTGTAAAAACTCCGGGCAAAGTGGAGAATTTGGAAAACTCCGGTTATGTGTTGTCGTGTCAGCTGGGAGAAACAGGGTTTTAGCTTCTCACGCTCATCAGGCTATGCGCCAGAAAATGCTTAACGTCATGTGAGCGTTGTTTTGAAAGGAACAGGAAGTTGCTCGTGTTATTCGTTGTTGTTGATTCTGAGGATTCTGATTGGCTTGCATGGCTTTATCCTTCTCCCTACACTGCCGCCCAGAGGTTTGGCAGAGTTATAATGGTGCTCGACGGCGTATTTATGCGGGTTGATGGAAATGACAACTTTTTTGAAAACGATGTTGTGTGCACGATGTTATTTTTGAAAACGAAGGGGGGGAAATATTCGTTTCTCTAAATACCCTGCTATGTATAAACGTGGACTTAGATGTTTCCTTCCTCCAACACACCTGATTCAAACAACCGGGCCATTATCAAGCTCTGCTGAAGTCTGAAAACGACCCATTCATTTGAGTGGGGCAGTGAAACGGCTAAAGCATGAGGATGAGAGTTGACCAAAAACACCGGGCCCAAATATATAATATAACTATTCTTAGATCTGTGTTTGAACAGAAAAATCCAGTATCAGTTGGGCTATTTTTTCATATATTGTGGTTGCGATATGGTTTCTATATGATTCAGGGTTAGTGGGAATTATCATTTTTGCATCATAAACAACATATTAACATGGCATTTGTTGGGGTTTGTACCAAACCAACATGTTTTCTCACATCTGAAGAACAAAGCTCAGAGGCGTCTCTTTGTCACACATTTTGCCTCGATCAAAAAATTTCATACTTCCACGATTTGGATATTGCATTTGGTCTTATTGCAATTTTCGATATTATTTTTGATTAACTGCGCTGCCGGAGAGTAAATTCATATCGCTGAGTTAATGGCAGATGGCTCAGCCGGCACCAGCTGGGGTTTCCATTTATTGCAACTGGTCAATAACGGCTGATGCAGAGCAGCTGACTGATGCTATCAGCGATGGTCAGTATAATACCATGAGTCAGCTACCGTGAGCTTCAACATGAACAACAGAAGTAGGTGTATTGTTTTAAAAGCCGATTCTTTTACTTTGTTGTTTGACAGGGTAACTATGGACATGTGATTCACTCTCATACTTCGTCTTTACCTTTTCTCCTGGAGCTGAAATACGACACACCGCTGTGACCAGAATTCTCAGTGTTGTTTGGTTGCTCTGTGTTGTTTGCATGCACAGTAAATGAGTGTGCTGCGGAAAGTAACTGTGCTTCATGCTCACACTTTTCTCGAGGAGCTTAAAGGCCCCTTCAGCCATGACTAAAGCTTTTCTCCTGCTTTGAAAATGCCTCCGCCAGCAACTTTAACCTCCCCGGAGTGATTTCTCACTCTTTATCCGCGATGCCATACAAGGATTTGCGACTGTTTTCCAGCCATATGGCATACCTTTTTATATTTCAAGGCCCTTAAGACTGTATATGCCCCCCTGAATTACTTCTATCGCACGGTTTTCCACGTCAAATTAACCAGAATGAACGCTTCTCAGGATGGATAAGCTATAGGTGTCACACAATGGCTGATAATTGGAAGTGTGAAAGCGAGCGACTGTTTCTCGAAGCTCAGCTAAAGAGAATTAGGTTTGTTTTTAAGAGCACTTTGTGGACACGAGTGGTCCTAATATAGCAGTAACAGCACCCTCATGACCTGTGACAGCATATTTAATCGTGATTACGATGGTAAGTTTGTAAAAGGAGCGTGGCTGAGTACAGTCAGCAGCTCTGAGGATATATCCATATTTACACAGGAGGTTTGATCCATCACGAGGACAGCAGTTTTTAAAAAAGTGAATTTAGGGTATATATATATAGAAAGTATATATCCTTTTTGCACAGAGCGAAAAAATGACAGCTTTGGGGTGTATTTTGTGACATCCTCTTCACAAAGGGAGCCGACGAGCCACTTTCAGACCTCACTGTGTCATTGTGCTCGGCTGTAAGCTGAGTGTGTTGAGGACCCAGCAGAGGAAGTAATTTCCTTCTCCCTCCTTGTTTGAGCACTATTGGAACAGATTTTGTGCTGTAATTGAATCAGACGTCTTGGAGTTTTGGAGAGACATTGCAGTCTTCATGCCTCTTTTCAATCCATTATTTTTTCCTCTGGTGGATTTGGTAGATGTTGTGCACAGGAACCTGGACTGATGGGTAGAGTCATTTAGTGATAGCGAGTTCATGTTTAGTAGCGGATTACAGTGTTTTTTTGATTTGGAGTGCTACACAAGTGAGCAGAAAACTACATTTTGTAATCTGCTAATCCTCATCTGAGACGCCACGTTGCTATTTCCATTTTCTTCCCTTTTTTGACCGTGTTGCCTTCACTGACATGACCTGTCAGAATAAATACTTTCCAGCTTGCCTCGCTCAAGGGACATTTAATATAAGGCTTCACCAGGAACCCGGGAAAAAGCCCCGACAAATTATCAGACTGACAGCTAACACCTGTTACCTGATACCGCTGACAGGTAGAGAGAGAGAGGGGGAAAAGAAAGACATGGTTAAGTGGGTTTAGATGACAGATCTACCATGGCAGACAGTGACAGACAGAAGATCTGAGGCAGACGGTAAGAAAAGTTAGAGATAGTCGGGCTCACAGCTGATACAGCTGAGATGTGAGTCAGCAACAGAAAGGGGATAAGAAGTGCCGAGAACCAAACAGACGTCTGCCGGAGTACAACTTTCATGACGGGAGCGGATCCAGTGATGTGTCTCTCACCCAGCGTGGCGTCTTGAATGTTAAACTAACCGAGCGAGCAGAGCAGAGCAGGCTTCTGAACTAATGTGACAAAATGGAAACAGGGAAGACAAATAGGAGGCTGGTAATAATTAGTTTGTTATCGAATTAGCCAGAGAAGTATTAGGATTTGATGGCATTCTATTAAATTCACATCCTGTATGAAATGGTTCGTGAATCTGGATCCTGTCGAGTCATTTATCAAATCTAAAAAGGTATTTTTTTTAGCTTTCAACAGTTATAAACAACTAAGGTTATAAATGTCTAAAAGATCTGTTGGACAACTTTAGGTGGATGAAATGTTAATTATCTGTAATATTGAAATTACTACTTTTTGCCCAAGGCCCAGCTTCTTAGCTGTGCATGTGTTAGCTATAAGCTAGTTTACATCTGCACATCTGATGGTACATGATTGGGTTAATTTTAGCCGTGACTTTATCTTGAATTTAAAATTATATTATAAGATTCTTTGGAAATTGATCTGGCTGTCCAGACAGCAGACGTGATTATCAGTTGCTCTGTTTTTTGTTAAAACAAAAGTGAATGGTCAGCCCAGGTTACAATGAGCTAACTTTAATATTATAATTTGGAAATAATGGAAAAAAAACAATTTAGAGAGACTAGATGTGGGAAAAGCTGATGCTAAGCTGAATTGTTTGTGGCTTCTTTGTATGGAAGAGAAGCTGATGATGAGTTGGACGAGTTGAAATGAGTCTAATTTGTATGAATGGGATTTAAAAGTTGAATAGAACTCATGTAAAGATGGATGATTATATGGTTTAAATGCAGTTTCTGCCTTTTAATAACGGAGCGAGCATGAAAAGTTGGAAAACTGGGAGACGGATGAAGGATGCTAACTGAATATTTTGGACCCAAGTTTCATAAAATTATAAGCAAGAATTTCGTGCAGAGCCGTGTAGAAAGATGCTCGTAGAGGGAAGAACATATGTTGTGAATAATCTCAGCATCACACAAAGAAAAGGTTCAATAAGAGATTCAGTTAAGTCAATTTCCAAAAGTCAGTTGAATTATGTGTAAAACTACACAATCAAAATGTGTCGGAGTAACTGACGCTCAATTAATAATTTAGTAATCTGCTCACATATTATATTTGCATAACAGTTTCAGCAAACACACACTGGTTTGCATTTTAATGTCCCTTCAGATATTTATCTTTGGATGATAGCATAACTATTGACGGATACAAAATGGAGAGGACGGTCCAGATTGCTCTCTGTTGGTGTCAACGCACATTCAGTGCAGTCTGAGATATCACGGGCTCCTTTTCACCCCCTCGGAGGAAACAATCTGCTGCCTATTGTTTCTGTTTATAAGACAACTTCACTCCTTCACAACACTTCCAAACAAATAGTATCATACGATGCAGAAGCGCGTGTGTGCATTATACAATTTATGTAGATGTAGAAAGCAAGAAATAGATGCTGGAATTGTTTTCTGACTGTTCGTTCACTTTATATTGTGAAGACTGGAATCGTGGTTCTACGGGGAGGGAAAGACCGGACCCTCCTAACTGGGCGGACATTTTTTGTTATTAGGCAGAACAAGAAAATTGAAGACCAAAGCAAGGCATGACAGAAAAGTTGAAAAAGTCTGAAGTCTGTTCAGAATGACAAACACAGGCAAAGCAATTCAGAGTGAAGTTCGAAGCAAAGCCTCAGCACTCTCCTCGAGGGACATCACGTACGTAGGTAAGCGACGGTTTTCGCCAGATAAGTTTCAAACTGATGTTTTCTACCTCGTCTTAGATGGAACATTTAAATGAGCTCGACAGATGGTTCTCAGAAGAAACTGTAATATCATGACTGCTACTCAGGTTCAAGCAAATTTTCTACAGCGGAGGACCTGGGACACGAATTACATCAGCTCCAAAGAAACTTTCGACCATGAAATTTCTAGATGGGAGATTGAGTCAGTTGGCTGTCTGAAGCATCAGATCTTGAAGGGTAATGGCCTTGAAAAGGGAACATTTTGTTATTTTTTTATTGGCTACCTTTTGTGAGAAATGGGCAGAAGTGAAGGAAAAAGAACAGAACAGGACACATTAAAACACATTTACAAGGAAACACAATAGTATCTATGTTAAAAAGAGCACCTGGTACTTGATGTTTTGAACCGAATCAAAAAAGAAAGAGATGAAGTGCTGTGTGCTGAGGTAGCATGCGCGCTTAAAAAAGCGACTGTCCATACTGATCAAGACATTTTATGTCAACAGGGACAAACTATTTTTACCCAGGAGGTCACGATTGTCAGCAGCATTACACACAAAAAAACTACTGGATGGATTTTCACAAAAGTTGGATTGAAGGGAAGGTCTCGACACCATTGTAGAGACCATTGTAGAGACACCATTATCTTACGTCAGTGCAGGGCAAAGTTCACGGTCTGAACGTCTTTAACCCAGGATTCAGCAATGGTGTAACCTGACTCTCGCCAGATGAATTTCGTTCCGCCTCGCTCCACTCATCCATCTGGGATCGCTCCATTGGAGATGTGTTTCAGAAGGCTGGGCCTTATCAAAAATCCTTGCATTTGATTGGATAAACCACTTGTCTGTCATCTTTACTGACGTGCTACTTCAACCACTCACATCGAAACCAACCTGTGACGTTGATGAGAGCGACGTTCTTTTAACGAAAAAATATTGGGTAGCTTGGACAACACGGATGAAATAGCAGCATCAATGTTGACGCTTGCTTCCTCGATGCGAGCCGCCATTGTTGTCTGAATCAAAACAGTCGCTTCTCCGCTACGTCACATCTATGAAGCTCCCGCCCGGCGGTCCTGATTGGCTCGACCTGAAAATCTGGTGCCGAAATCCCTCCCAACGGGAGCGATCCCAGATGTATGTGAGTGGAGCTAGGCGGAGCGAAATGCATCTGGCGAGAGTCAGGTTAGCAATGGTGCCCCTGCGAAATAGTGTTTGGAGAATCTTGCTTTGCATGTGGGGAGGCGAGCTCTGGCATTAAAATGGCCGAATCCCCTGCAGAAGAAAAGGTAACAGCTGCTAGCTTGTTTATGTTAGTGTTAGATTCAGTGTGTAGGTGGCTAGCTTGGAGGATGGTGTTGTTTCGTGTAGCGATGGGATTTTGAAAAGGGAGGGTGCCCAGTGACAGTCCACATCCTGTAAGTCAGACTAGCATCCATGACTTGGCGGAGGTTTGCTCTCTGTTGAGTGCCATTCTAGTCTAGACTCTGTACCTTTTGCCCTGAGAGCAGCAGCTATGTATTGTTAGTCTTTTGGAGACCCTATGGGGCCGTTGGTGGTATAGCTTTATATATTTGATACCCTTTAAATTGTACACAGATCAATCCTGCCTGAAATGTCTTGAATGTCTGAAGCACCACTGATGTACTGGCATGTTCGATTTGCATTACCGTCACAGTTGTCATCCTTGTTGGATGATGTAATTTGTTCGGACCGTATAAATCTGTTCGTACTGTCAAAACTTGCTCTCAGTTTAAACACTCTTTTTAAGTTCTCCTTTACATTAAAGATGTATAGAAGTGCAGGACGACACATGAACAGATGGAGGAATCACTCACTTCCACCCGTCAGCGTGTGGAAATTTCCATTTAAAGTTGTTTTGACAGGTCGTTGTATTTGAAGCCGGTCGAAATAAGTGCAAATGGTAGGCTGTTTACGTTGCTTTATCATCGCACGAGGCTCGAGTCTGCGGAGTGGAACTGTTTCTTATTCAATCGAGTCAGTCACACAGCCATCCATTTCTCCCCACTGTGGCTCCTTGTGCCGCCTGCTGCTTTCTGTTAATGGAGATATCACCTCCTCTCCCCCTCCTCCCTCCCGTCCCCCTCCTCTGTTCTCTCTTTGTTGTCCTTTTTTCCCTCCACTTCACTTTCACTTCACTCGTCTCAAATCCTTCTGTTGTGCCTCTTCATTGGCCCACTCAGTGAAACTAATCGACGGTAAGCCATCGCTCAGTGCACTCTGCATCTCTTTTTCCGCAGAAACTAATCAGAGCCATTGTTCGTTATCCAAGACACGCTCCCCCACCGCCTCATTCTACTGTAAATCAACAAATGAATCATAACATGAAGAAGAGACGGACAGGGACGAAAGACAAATATGGTTTATTAATGAGCACCATTGTGTAAGTGAGGCAGCACTGACTTTCTTCCAGCGAGGCTCAATATTTCCTTATAGTGAATGCCAAGCGCTCTTAAGGGCAAACAGTTGGCATTTCAAGGCTCCCCGGGCATCGCTTTAGCTCTGGTGACAGGAAATGCCACAGCTGGAAAAAAAAAACGTAGTCAGGGAGTTCAACAAATTGAAACATTTGTCCTGAAGTGTAAAGACACCTGTTATTGTTTTTGATGATCGGTGCTGATGCAAATATTGTTTCTGATGAATTTAATGAAGAAAACCACGTCAGAGCTCCCATGACTCTTTCAGGTGACATGTTTGCAGATGGAGATGTTTGAATGATGCCAGTATCTAGTCTCTGTTATGCAGCGATGTGTAGGGTGCTAGAAATATTTGCTCTATTGAAGTTAGCATGCTAACCAGTAGGAATGTGCGATATGTTATCGTTTACGATATATCGTCAAAAACATTCCCCACGGTGAGAATATGTCACCCCACGATAAAAAACGATAAATTCCCGTCTGTTAGCGCGCGACACACTCGCAGCCCAACACGTATGGAATATTGACACCAATGGCGGAAGGCGGAGCAGATACGCCGGGCAGCGAGGAGCGCGTTCCTCAACAAGGCTCCACCTCCATTATCTGGACACCGCACGACATTATTTTCATTATTTTATTAACTTCACAGTCCGTCTAACATCACATTCATGCAGCACACAGACGAGGTTGTACACTTGACTTTGCTCGGCAGCTCCGCTCGTCTGTGTTGCCTTAATCTCCGCTGCCTCTTTTTTTTTTTTTTTCAATCTCAATCTCCGCTGCCTCACGTGGGTGGCAAGCTAGCAGGTGAGGTCAGATTTGTTGTCGTTCGCCGCTCAGGACGGCTTTGCTCGCTTGTGTCGCATTTTCGTAGCAAACAACATAAGCTAACGCTAGCTGAATTGATAGGTCAAGGGTCAATAGCGCGTGCAGTAGGTCAAGCTGATAGTGAAGTTTTAGAGCGCCCTCTGCTGGATCACAAGGCAAACTACTTCAAACGGTCTAATAGACTGTACATTTTGATTTCGAACAGGTCATTACATTCGAATAAGAACTTTCCCCCCCACTTTCGAACGAAATTTCGAATAAAAAATGACAGCCCTAACAAATGAACGAATGAAAAACAACAAACATTTTTGCAGTACAGGTGTACTGCTTGAACTTAATTGATGTAGTTTAGTAGCCTTTATTATTATTTTGGTGATAGATTTATAGTCAAAATGATTAGGCTGAATTGGTGTTTATTTATCGCCATTTTTATCGTTACCGTGATAAATACCAGAAATTATCGGGATAAATATTTTAGTCCATATCGCCCATCCCTACTAACCAGCCAACCCCGACCTGTCCCAGTCCAAAGCTCCTGTGCTAGCGGTGAAAACAGCAACACTCCCCTGGTCCTCCAATGCCGTTTTTCCACCGACAGTACCAGCTCGCCTCGCCTCGGCTTAGCGTGGCTCTACTTGGTTTGGTTTCAGACGCGTTGCGTTTCCATCTAGAATCAGTATCTCTTCAACGTGGGCGGGTCGTCATCAACGTGGGCGGGTCGTCATCAGTGACGTACTTATCCACGCGACACATAAACAGGGCTAGCTGTGGGCGACGCAAAACACGTACACCTTTTCATTTCTTGTCGCACCATCAAGCTCTTTCTGGATGTGTCTTCAGTGACAACACTCAGGAGCGTCTCCACCTCTGCCACGGTCCACGCCGTGTTCCTGTGCGTTGTTCCTTCCATGTAATCGCTGTGTTGACTGAACGCAGATGCTAGTTTTTAAAGGCAGCGGGTGTCAGGCTCGGACGTCGCGCTCATCATGAGTCGTCAAGTGGCGTCGCTCTCTGTCCAATCAGTGGCCGGCTGCCAGCTTACGTCACACAGAAGTATCAGCTCAGCTCGGTTGGAACTTATACGGAGGTGATACTAAAAAAGCACCACTTTAGCAGGTACCAGGTACCAGATTTCGGTAATGGGAACGCAAAAAAGGCGAGCTAAGTCGAGGCGAGGCGAGCTGGTACTGTTGGTGGAAAAACGGCACAAGATCCCAGTCTGGACAGCTCGCTGCACGACTAACTGAGCTAACTAGCTAATTGCAGATGTAGCTGGCTGCAATCGCTACAGCTACAAGATAGGTAAATATTGTTATCGTGAAATGGAAGATGAACGTAGAAGGACGACATGAAGAGTTCTCGTTCCTCACTCATGTGCTAATACTTGCCTTTTACAGTCATCGTGTTTTGGGCTTTCACTCTGTGATGTGCTGTTCTTGAGTTCAGACAGGTAAAACCTGTATATCATATCAATAGAGATTTTATTTTCAGTTCATAAATCTTGTCATTTTCTGTAAGAACACCACCCACGCACCCTCCAAAAGGCTCCATGACACTGCAACCACAGGCCATTAACTCCCCTACATCCTTTCTTCCGTCTCTCCTCTCTTTGTGATTATATTTATTTTTCTCTCAGCAGTAAGTTTTTTTTTTTTTTTTACCTCTAACTTACTTCACAGTGTGATCTTTTAAATTTGTTCTCACTGGGTCTTTTTTCTGTGGCTATCTCTTCTGCAGACACACTCACGGATGTGCACACGCTGCCCTCAGACAACCCAAAAGAACTCTACGGTTATTTTCTTCTTTCATTGCACAGCTACGTGCAAAATATGTGATGCCAATTAATCACAGCGGTTTCCCCCCCTTCCCCCTGCTCAGTTTTGTTTGGATGCAGTGAGCACCGGGCTGGGGAGAGCACAAGGAGGGAGTTGTACGTCACGGAGCAATTATGGCACCATCAAACACCTTATGTGTTATTCCAGAGAGGAAAGCAACCTCTGAATTGTCTTGATGGGCTGGTGGGTAAAGCCAAATTAAATCAAAATCTCCGTAAACTAATTGTCTTCGCAACTGGAGGGGGGGGGTGTTTATGGCTGGTGGTTGGTGGAGATCAGAGTTTATGGCTCCCTTTTAATGAGTCGTTGAGAAAAAAAAAACACTTTAAAAAACAACAGCAATGCCTGCAAATCTAACTGCACGAGGATGAAGGGTCCTGAGAGAGAGCGAGTGGGAAGAACTAATGTTCTAAAAAATGACCCACTGGCCGGCTCCAACCTAGTTCCGCTTAAAGTGCAGGACTTATACGCAGCAGTCAATACGCCTAATTACTCTGCTCGCGCTAACCGCATCTTACATTCCAGCAGTGGGACTGTAAAAGTCTGAGTCGATGCTCGTAGTACTTACGGACATAATGTAATGATTTTGTCCCCTTCCTCTCTCGGGCGTGAGAGTTTTATAATACCTAATCTACTGCTATTGTAGTCGGTTCCCTTAACGGCCATTGCTGTAAATGCATTTCAACTGCTGGTCCCCGAAACCCACTGATGATCGGTCTCTTATTGTACATATGCACTAAATACTATATTATCTACAGAGAGCAGGTCCTTCTTCCAGGTGAGGAATGGTTTCTAGTTCCCTAACCAAAAGATAAATCAATGGCAGAAAAGTTAAATTAAAAGTAAAGTAAAACTATGAACACTGACACGAGACGACCTTATCGAGTCTTCATACCAAATGTGTTAGCAAACTATCGCCAAGTTACCGATCTATCAGACACAGAGCAACATTAGCATTCATTAGGAGATGGCTGCTAAATGATCCAGTATGTTCACTAGCTAGTTTCTAGCTTCTGAGTTTACGTCCTGGTAGACTTGTAGTTCTTGTAGACCACTTTTCCGTGGTCTTGGTCTTGTCACGGCCTCGACAGTCTTTGGTCTCGGTCTTGTCGGTCTCGGGCCTCTCGGTCTCGCAATGTCTCGGACTGGCCGAGCGGTCTCGAAGGGATTTGTAACCTATAATATCCAGGCAGGCACAGTTTTTTTTCTTTTTCCATATCATTATACACCCCCTTCAAGCACCAATCAGATCAGGTTCGATTTCACAGACCATAAAGAGTTTGTTTGCTGAACACAGTATGGTGCTTAGGTTCTACAACTCATGCAAAATGGCAAAAAAATAGTCTTTTTTTGGTCTTGGTCTCGAGCTGAACTAGTCTTGACTTGGTCTGTCTTGGTCTTGGTCTTGATACTCTCTGGTCTAGGTAGTGTCTTGGTCTCGGTTTAGGCGGTCTTGACTACAAGTCTACGTCCTGGTCATGTGGCCTCACTGAATATGCACAATAGTTTTATCCCTGCCCTCTAGTTGCCCCTCAGCTTGTAGACTTGACACTGTGATGATGTCACTTGATGATGTCACAGTGTATTAAATCACTTTTCTCAGCTCGAGGAAAGTAGCATGAATACAAAACCTCCATGGATCAAAAATTCATAATAGACAGAGTCATAATTGACCTTTTTTTTTTGCTGTTTGAGGTTTATTTTTTAAACCATGTCTCAGAAATTAGGTTGAGTGGCGCCCTGGTATCTATTTCTCTAATAAATTCATGCACTTGACCCTTTTGATGAGTGTTGCTGTAAAAGAACTTAAGGAGTGGTGCAACTTTTTCAGGTTATGTTCGGGCAGAAGGTTTCAGTCTTCTTTGCACGGCACTGAGATGCTCGTCCTTCAGTGACGACCCAATCGTAGCGCGACAAAACGTATTCCAGGGTTCTCTTCATAGATGAGATTAAATCACAAAACGCTGGCATTATTGCAAATTGTGTTCTACAGTTGTGCAGTTGTTATATGATCGATGGCGACCATTGACGTCTCGGGTTGTTTGATGTCTGACCTGCGCCTCCACGCCGCAATCCTCCTGTCATCTGCATACAGCGGTGAGTTATGTGGAGGATGTTTTCACACACACACACTACTGACATGACTCGAACTTGACCATCATGTCTGTTCATGTGTGTCCGTGTTATTAACCGCTATACGTGATTAGCTCCTTCATAGCTCAATTAATGGCAGAATGGTGATGTAATGAGATTGGCTGTTCATCACCGAAGCAATTATCACCTCCTCACTGAGCAGGATGGCTCTGAATGTGCAGTTTTAATTCTCTGACCGGTTTTACTGTTTTAACTACCGGCTTCGTGAACACTTTCCCGCACGCATACGTCTCTATAAGAGACAAGCCCAGCAGGAGATTGGTTTGTTTTAACTGCCTCATTAGAGAAACCAAGAATTAACGATATTGTTTAATATCGAGATGCCTGTCGTGGTGTCGAGAAAAAGACTCTCGCTGCCGTCAGAGGCAGAAAATGAACGTGTAATCTTAATTGTGGGATAATTAAAGATATTCTGAATCGGCTCTGAGTTTCTGTAACATGAACGTGCATTCAGTTAACGATAATTGAGTGCAAGTCAGTGGTGTTTTATTCTTGTTCTGGTAATGAAGCTAGAAAACAAAGAAAAAGAAGAGCGGGGCTTTATCTCGAGGCTGCATGTTTCGACACTGGTTGAAAATTAGATTGCGTGAAGGCGACACCAAAAAATGATTAAAGCGGAGTTGAAGTGGTTTTTTCGCAACTAAAAGTGCGAGTGTTGATAAAACCTTCTTAGATATCTAATTAGAAAACAATTCTTTAGCTTTTTTAACTCTTAAATCCCTCTCTGGTTAAATAACTCATTGTTCTAACTGTTCTACTTTTAATGTTTTTAGATGATTAATTGCATTTTTTCTTGTAATTTGATCCTTGACGGCAATAAATTGAGGAGAAAAGATGATGTCATGCGTCATACTTTGCCATTTTTCTTGATTTTTGTATGACCTTTCGCACATATTGGATGATTTTGACAAAGCAGACATACACAGGAAACTCATGGTGAATGGGACACATGACGAACGACCCCTGCCAGGCTCAAATCAGGAACATGGCATTTTCATGATACACATCAGTAATATGCCCAGTAGCTTGGATTGGAAAGCTACAACGCTAACAGATACCAGACTGTTTCTCCGATTCTCCCTTTTCGGACGAATTTTTCTCTGCTTATGCGGATGAATTGTTGAGTCGTGACCATCAGGGCATCGCTGATAAAGACACAATAAGTTGATCGAGCTGAATGTCCATTATTGGGACAATCCAAAATCCTAAGCCTGTCACAAAGCTCGTCTTGCCCATTGTGTCTCCCACCTACCCGGTATCAGTGTAATAGACTCTCAGGTCCACTGTGTCATTGTGGTGTTTGGCCTCTCCTGTTGCTTAACAAAAGGTGAATTGATTCCAGTTGGGAATATTTTGATGATTACTGTATTTCACCAATTAATCGCCGGGCCGCAAATAGCCGCCTGGTTCTTTTAAACGCCTGGGGTCAGCACCCTTTTAGCGTATTAAACGCCCACCTGAATACAGGAGTTTTGCAGAAGTAAACAGTTGTCACTTCCGTTTTCTGTCAAAATAAGAGAAGTAGCTAACGTTAGAAAAGGGTGTACCGTAATCTTAGATGACCGACCAACTCTTATTTTGACAAAAAATAAAAAAGTGTCAGAGAGAACGACTCGCAGCGCGCCAATTTAACGCCCCACCTTCACACACCGGAGGACAGGTCAACACGGAGGAGAATGGACAGCAAATGGACATAAATGATAACGTAAGAAGACTAGAAATATGTTGGACAGTAACTGTCATCACAATAATGGCCTGGTGCAGGTCTGTGTAAAAATAAATAAAGGCCTGCAGCGAATAGCCGCCTGGTTCTTTTAAACGCCTGGGGTCAAAGTTGATTTTGCGTATTAAATGCCCGGGCTATTAATTGGTGAAATACGGTATTGGGATAATATTGCGAATAGCAAGTATTTTGTCTGGGATAATCTTGACACGAAGGTTTCAAATCATCTCACGCACGAGACACACCCAACTCATTTTCTTTTGGAGGCAAGATCTTCCTGTACATGGCAGTAATGGATCCCCCTTGGCTTAGCGCTAATATTTGATGATGTATGCTTTCATGCATCTAATGGTACCAACAGGAATTGAATTTATTACGTTATGAGAAAAATAAATTGAAGGATTTGCGAGGTCCTACAGGCAGCAGCCATATCTCATACAGGAAGTTGTAGCTGTTCCTGTCACATCTTCCCCCCAATTGCCCCATTTTCTCTCCCCTCCCTTATTATCCCTCTCGCTCCTCACCCCCACCGATCCCCCGCTCACCCCGCTGCCTCCAGGACTTATCCTCCCTTCCTCTCATTACTCTCTCCTCCTTTCTAACCCCCTTTCATTCGGCGTGTCATGTCCTGCATTTTCCGTTCTCTGCCAATACAGCGCGTGCGTGCGATGATCTACTTCGGTCCCTGGTGGTGGAGTAACGGCGGCTTCCAGGTCGACAGTCACACAAATTGTGTCACCAAGTCACCCATTAATGTAGAGCTGCATAGAGGACACTGTATAATAATAATAATGTGCACGTACTGTAGGTAAGATGAGAGCGTGTGTGTGTGTGTGTGTGCGCACACCCCAGTTTAATTACTGTTCATTCTGCCGGGGCGCCGGGAGGTCACCGTAGATTTGCACATGCTCACTCCGCTCCCTCACCTTTCACAGCACCGAGGCGCCGACATCATTCTGTTGTATCGCTGAAATGTTGATGCATCCCGTGGGATCGTTTTCGCCGTTATTTTTCTACTCTTAGCTCCCCGTTACTGACCCACTCCACTCCTTTCATCCACCTCTCTAATATTTGTATCGTGTGTGGAGACTACATTATCTCTCCTCTCCCCTCCTGGTGCCTGCTGGGGCTTTATTTCTCAGGGGTATTTATGATTTACACCGCATTAAAGAATCCGAGAAACTAAACTGTGTATACATTATCGAGTGCCTCGTGAAATTTGCATTAACAGCAGATTTCTCTAAGCAGACAGCTGAGAGTTTAAGGCCAGCCTGGTCCGTGGATGTATTATTTCCCATTCCCAATTTGCTAAACATCTGTGGCTGATCCAAAATCTAGGGTTTAATCTGAAGTTAAACATCTTTTAAATCTCTTTTCAACACTTTCAGACTGGGTTTCTTATGTGATGTGATGTCTTTTTTCCTTTTCCCTTCTTCTTTTCTTAAAGTTTCTTCCTTTTGTCTTCCTATTTTCCCTTTCTTCTCCTTCTACTCGTCATTATTATAACTCGTCGGTGGTTTTGTTGTTGTTGACATTTTTCCTGACGTCTTTTATGGAAGGATTACCCTGATCCACTGCAACATCAAATAAATGCTAATAAGAAATGGATCTGACGTGAGTTAAACTGATCAATACGTGGCACGGTAATGCAGTGTCTCTTCCAATATGACTCGGGACCCGAATTAAATATAGATTACCAACCGGCTGCGTCCCTGCAGTAATATGTTTTCATGAGCCTCAATCTCAGGGGAAGACGCTAACAGATATTTTGATCTCAGTACCAGGATGGACAAGCTGACAATCCCCCTGCAGTAATGTTATTTACAGGAAAGCGCTATCTTGTTTCTGGATTTCTGTCTTCATATTACTGTCACATTGGATTTTGTACAGCGCTGTACAAGAGCCACTTTTAGTCTGTGTCTTCTTCTAACTGAATTAGTCCTCCATAATGTGCAGTCTGGCGCTGTAATACTGTAATGGCTGCAGATGTTCCTTAGGAAATGGCCAAAGACGCCACACATAATGCAGTCAGTGACACGTTTAATCTCATTAAAGGAGGAACCACATGCAACAACGGTGGTTTTTATTAGCCGTGCTGGCCGCGTGACTCTGTAGATGTCTGTCCACCATTTTGGTTTGGACTGAAATATCTCGACAACTGTCTGATGAATTCACATGATTTTTTGTTCTGGCATTCACGGTCTCCAGAAGATTTGGGGATCCCTGATGTTCCTCTAGGTATTCTTTCCTTTGATGGATTGCCATGACATTTGGTAGAGATATCCACGATCCCCATAAGATTAATCCTCTCGTGATCCCATGAATTCTCCTCTTGCACCACCGAGAGCTTCACATTTGTGGTTTTGAGTGAAATGTCTCAACAACTATTGGATGGATTACCATGTCAATCAACTGACTTCTTCCTGTTTCACCATGCTCAGGGAAAACTTTTTCATTTGTCTGATTCTTTTGTTTATAACCAAAATCATTCCCATCAGCCTCCGCTGGACTTTTTGTTAAATGCTACGTAGCAGATGTTGGCATGTAAGCACGCTAACATTGTCATTTTGAGTATGTAAGTACCGTATTTCACCAATTAATAGCCCGGGCGTTTAAAAAACAGACGGCTATTTGCTGCAGGCCTTTATTTATTTTTACACAGACCTGCACCAGGCCATTATTGTGATGACAGTTGTATTTCACAACTCCAAGCTTAAACGTAGCGTCATACTTTTTATTTTTCTTCCTTCTTACGTTATCATTTATGTCCATTTGCTGTCCGTCTCCTCCGTGTTGACCTGTCCTCCGCTGTGTGAAGGTGGGGCGTTAAACTCGCGCGCTGCGAGTCGTTCTCTCTGACACTTCCGTTTTTTGTCAAAATAAGAGTGAGTCAGTCATCTAAGATTACGTTACAGCCTTTTCTAACGTTAGCTACTTCTCTTATTTTGACAGGAAACGGAAGTGCCAGCTGTTTACTTCTGCAAAAATAAGGCAAATAATCGCCCCGGCGGTTATTCGGGTGGGCGTTTAATACGCAAAAAGGGTGCTGACCCCAGGCGTTTAAAAGAACCAGGTGGCTATTTGCGGCCCGGCGATTAATTGGTGAAATACGGTATGCTATCATTAGCATTTAGCTCAGTGCAGCGGTGTGCCTCAGTATAGCCTCACATACCACGGCACTACAAGTGTTCGGTTTGAAGCCAGTGCGATCTGGAACCAGTTATTCATGTTCAGAACAAAGAACCGCTTACGTCTGTTGCTGGGGGCAGGGTCATCGCTTACGACGAATTATTTGGTCTGAAGGGGATAACAGAGCCACGAGCACTGATGTTGGCTCTTATTTCCATTTCAGAGATGATCTCAAGGTAAACTGCTGAAAGGTATATTTTGGAGCAGGGCCGCTGCTCCTGGAAGACTTTTTCCACTTCATCTGCAAGCTTGGCTCAATTTTTGTTTCATCGCTGGAGCTCAGTACAAAAGTGTCACGGATGAACACCTTCAACGCATCGCTAATGGCTTTACAGTACTACACGTCATGAAAGCCATTTTGGAAATAGCCCATTTCCATGGTCTGATGTGTGCTCTTTCCACAAAACAGCTCTTACATTAGACTCCCTTTAAAGAGTCACGGCTCAGGATGCTTCAGCCGCCACCCAATTTGTTTGGGATAAATGTGAGACCTTGAGCCAGAAATTGAACCTGCCATCCATGAGTAAACTGCACGAGCTGTGGGCTGCTATTAGACCTGGTGAAGACATCTTCAAATGTAAATGAAATGCTTTGCGAGCATGATGGATTAATATGCATTTGCACCGGCGAGTGCGAGCACGTAGAAACGAGGACTCCATTGAATAATGCACATTTTTATAGTCTGTTTTATAGTCACCTCAGCGCCTCGGTCTAATGTCGTCTCCGTTTTGAAGAGTCTCTTTGTTCCGTTGTTTCATCTCATTTCACACCTACGTTTAGCTGGAAATTGTACTTACTTAGAAGAATAAATGTAAAAAAAAGTTGTGAGTACTGTATAGGGATGATGTTGTACCTACGATACACCATAAAGGTGTGTGTGTGTGTGTGCTGGCTCGCGTTAATACACTGATTTTCCACCATCACAAGCCAAACATTCCAGGTGTAAAGACGCCTAAACACCACTCTGCTCGCTCCACTTTCCAGCAGAGCGGAGTCGTGCTGTTTGCTGCAGTGCTTTCTGTCTCCTGCATGAGCATGAGATGAGACTCCCAGTATGAATAATGTCTTCCCTCGTGGTTCTCTTTCGCTCCCTATAATCCACTCTCTACTCCGGTCTCAGCGGGGCGATAGTCCCGTCTGCAGTGATCAGTAGTCGTCCGTCTCTGTCGTCGAATTAAAGGAGCAGAAGCCAAGTGTGAGTGAGACGTAACACAGAGGTGCAACAATCGCATTTTAATGATAATCATCTCATCATTGTATTGTTTTTTGTTGTCATTACAGCCAAACAAAGCAAAATGAATGCTGGAGTTGTAAAAGTTTGTCTTCTAAGATAATTTAAGTAAATGGAATTTCCCACAAAACAAACAATCAACCATGTTTCATTTTCTTTTTTGTTGCCTCAAACAAACAAAGTCGTGTCTCTTATATTTTCTCACTTTGAACTTTTTCCTCTCAGCTCAAGAAGCGGCAGAGAAAATAGACCAGTAGGACAAAAACAACTGAAAATTGTCCAAACAGATGAAAAGCTGCGACAAGGTTTCAGGAAACAGTTTGATGCATTTTAAATCACTGCCAGCTGGACATGTCATCTGCTCATTGGCATGAGACAAAGCGTTCCTCTTCAGTGGATTGAAAGGTCAAGTTTCCGTCCCAGCTCCCCGACGAGGAGTGAAACTTGGTACACTTGTGTGTTTGTTTGCTGCACATATGGTTTGTTTCGCGACTCGCTGCGAGAAAAGTCGGGGGGGAGAGTTTAATTTACTGCGTCAGTAACTACGTGCGATGGTGATCTGCGTTAATCTCCAGCTCATCCTCCCGACTGTTCAATCACATTAGTGGCGCTGATGTCGGTCAAGTTCTACATTTCGTGGAAGACGTAGAAACTGGGAGAGAGAAAAAGAAACCATGAGAGGGGAGATGGTGCTGGAAGAAGGGTGAAGATGTAGAGGTCAGAACACAGACGTATAACAAGGTTTTTAAAGATTTTCCGAGCTACTGTTGTTTTGCCCAAACAAGTCAAGGCATTATAAGTTTAAAGCTTCGCTGCAAGTACACAACTGGAGACACATGGTCGCTGCAACCTCCCCAGGCCAACAGAGTTATTAAAGGCAACGAGTGTGTACAGTGTATATAAACTGAGACGTAAAAAGGAAAGTACCGATGTTAAAAGTTTGCCTTTATTCTTCTCATGTCCTGTAAAAGTGAGGAATTGTGTTGCTCGCGGCTCTCAGTAGTTCTTTGTTAGAGAACACTTAGCCTTTTTCAAAGCAAAGACAGTCGCAGATGTAAAGCTACACAACCATCATCAATAATGTTTTCCCACAATCTTTACCCTCGGACTTCCATTATTCCCGCTGTCATCTGTACAAACCGAAGAGATCAATCACGAGCCACGAGCCTGATCGCAACGTTCTGCTTTGTCATCCTCCGTCCTGCTGAAGCGACTCAGCATTCGGATACAGATAGAAACAACTAAACATGTAAATTATAGTAACGAAATGTGTGTTGTTTTTGTCTCGTTCACAGTCAACAAGCACAAGCCGTGGATTGAGACGTCCTACCACGGCGTGATCACAGAGAACATGGACACGGTGCTGCTGGACCCTCCGCTGGTCGCTCTAGACAAGGACGCCCCCGTCCCCTTTGCTGGTAGGAAAAAACAAAACACCCTCACGCACACACGGAATAAAACATCTGCCGTACAGTCTGTGCACACTCAAGTATCCACCTACATTTAGAGAGTACGACAAACAACACAGCATCCACATCGTCCCACACACATTGTCTCCTAAATCACACACACGCATACTCGGTGCTGTGCGCAGGCAACTGTGGCGACGGCACGAGACAAAAACAGATGATCCAACAGTTCTCTGTACTCACTGTGTGTTATGGAGGCTGAATTCCATTTATCACCCTTAGCAGTCCTCAAACAAATGGGTTTTCTCAGAGCACTTGGCTTTTTTTATTTTGTATTTAATTGCTCAAAACCCCCCAGAACAGAAGGCTTACAAATAACTATACAATAAGCTTGTTTTTTGGGGGGATATCAATATGTTTGTATCTTCTGCAGACATTTAAAGCATCTTAAAAATGTATTTAAAGGGTCTTTTAAGATCACAATTGCATTCTGAGATCGATGGAAGAAAGCTCAGTCAAGCTGACTGATTGAAGCTTTTATATTCATAAACTTGACAGGCTTCAGGTTTGGAGCTTAGATGCTGTCATGGTTCTGTGTTTTTGTTTTGTCAAGTTTCATGTTTTTAGTTCTAGTCACTTCCTGTTTTATTTTGTAGGTCTTGTGTCTCATGTCTCATCTTCCCGGTTCTGTTTTGATTATCTGCACCTGCCTCTTCTTGTGTCTCACCTGTGTCTTGTTCCCTCATTTGTGTCATGTATTTAAGTCCTGGTTTTTGTTCAGTCTGTGTCGCTTCATTGTTTGTCTTCGGGATTGTTCGTCTTCATGTTCATAGTGTTTGTCTTTAGTTAGTTATGCCATGCCAAGTTCATGTTGCCTTTTTGATTTTTTGAGCTAAGTAAATACATTTTTGGAATCCCTGCAACCCTTGATCTGTCTTTGGTCCGTGCATCTGGGTCCTTCACCACGTCTGCTACCAGCAGTCTTGACAGATGCTTCATTTTCACTCCCCTCTGACAGGGGAAGCTTTTTCTAAACTGAAGCCACGAGTCTCATTTAACTTGACCAACTTCTCCGTTGTGACGATGTAAATTTTTTCAACCTCAATCTTGATCTGACTTTGTGGAGATGGTTTACAAGCCTAGGTGTAATTTTACCAAGTTTGAAACCTCACAATAAGCAAGAAAATACGGCCTGAATATCGTACATTTCTAAATTAATCTTAATTAACCTTTAGAAATGTTGTATGTCTTGTCGTACATGGCAAAAAGAGTGGACCTTGACCGAGGGATGTCCCCTCTGGCAGTATTTAATGGCAGTATAAGGTTTATAAAAGCTCTGCATTCACTGAAGGTTTGTTCACAGAGAACTGTAGTTGTTGGAGAAAAGGTGGACAACCCTTGTTCTTTACCTTCTTACTGCTTCTCATGTTTTAAGCAGATATTCCACTTAGTCTCACCTAAACTCAGTACTGAATCAGAGCTGTTCGGTTGAGTCACAGTATAGGTACCTGGTGTCATAATGAGTGTAAGATATCACTATGACGCTTCTCTCTACGCGACTGTTTCAGGTGTTGATTGTGTTGTTTAACAAGAGCTGGAATCATACAGCCGTCACGGAGGTACAGCAGGTCTGACAGTGACAGGAGGGAAAGACGGAGAGAGCTGTTATAATTGGACAAAGTATTCAGAGACTCAAAGGCAAACGAAGAGGCTTTTTGGCAGCTAACGCTTAACAGCTCATTATGGCGAAATGGCTCCTATTAATCCCAGCTCTGACAACCATGGAAAACTGATACTCCGCTATTTCTCTCCCTCTGTTTCCCCTTTTTTTTTGTGTGTGTGTGTTTTTGTTCTAATGGCACAGCCGTAATTTTGTGTTTCCCAGCGTTGCATGTGAGCCGCTCTGTAAATAATGGGTAAATATAGCTGACCTTGGGGAGTGTGAAACAGCCTGGATCCATGTTAAAGGATCTTTTGTTCTGCTTTTCCTCACAGGGCTTTTTTAACAGCCCCGTATTGTACATATACCGTGCAGCACAGCCCAAACACTGTGGCATATGTAGATGTACTGTATATGAGATTTAATGATCCTTAAGAGGGGTTTGGGTTCGGATTTAGTCATCCAACGCATGAAAAAAAGAAACGGAATACATTATGCAAAAAAACTTCTTTAATCTTTTATTCATATCACAAAAGTGGAGCTGCTGAAGATTTTCCTCACAGACATTGTTCCTCTTCAGTCGAGCAGCACTGACTTACAGTAATTTACAGTACGTAGCTTCCCCCTAGTAACCAGATCCGCGACGCAGTGACGGTTTACGACGCGACGAGTGGTCAGCACAGACAAGAGAGCAAATTAATTGCGATTGTGTTTTCTCCATGATTAACGCTTCGGTTTGTTGACTTGAGAAGGTCAAGCCGGGTGAAATATCGCCTGAGAGGAATAAAGCGGGGCTGCCGACTGGTGATACTTCTTGTTTTTTATTGCAATGCGGTCAAATGAATGAAACCCACACAGTCGCTACCAAGGAGACTCAAAAGAGCAGCTCCCTCCCAATTTATCTTCCTTTACAATTGTCCGCAGCTACAACTCTTCCTATGTTTTGTACACACTCTCATCACATCTTTATCTCGGCCTGTCCTTCCGTCTTCCTCCCTGCATTCCTTCTTTTCTCGATTCGGCCGTCCCTTCCTCCTCCTCCTCCTCCTCTCCATCTCCACACTTTGCTCTTAGCGAGCCCATATACAGGCAGTCACTTATGCACTTCAGACACTCTCATCAATCCAGGTTTTGTTTTACTGCAGAAAGGAGTAGGCCGTCCTCCTGGCTCCACATTAATTGCAGTGTGGGAACAGACCGGGATTGTTAAGTACTTGCCTCTTTTCTCCTCTCTTGTCGTCCTTTATTCCCTCTCTCATCCTGCCGGCCCTCCATCACTCGTGCCCCCTCCTCCTGATTGCCCTCATATTCACTTCATTCCCCTCCTCACCTTTTTATCTGGATATTATTTCTCTCCTCTCCCTTCCTGTCTCTCGCTCTGTCCTGCCCTCTCCTGCGGTACCACATTTCACTTTGATGCAAACTACCCACAGTGGGCCTAACTTGAACACATTATACGCTGAGACAGGCATCCCGGAGATAAATTGTTATTACCGCAACGCCATGATGGCATCCTCTATCCTCTGTCTCACCCCCCCTCCCCCTCCTCCTCCTCCTCCTCTCCAACACCTCCCTCGGAGCAAAGGTGTGTGGGTCGAGGAGGATGTGCTGATCGAGCGTTCTCAATCAAATTAGCATGAGGAATGGTGGCAGCGGGCTGGAGGGCGCTGCGAGGCGGGCAAGGCAGTTTCATTTGCTTATTCTTTATCTCAAGGCCACAGTCAACAGGCACGGATTCTCCCCATTCATCATGGGACCAGAATAATGTGCTGTGGTATATTGTTTCCTCCGCCGAACTCACTCAGGGCGAGGGGAACAAAAGTAGTTGGAGAATTGCAGGAAAAGGGAGAATGGATAGCTGGGAGAGAGAAAAAAAAACGGAGGAGACAGATGGACAATGAAAATGAAGAGAGGGTCATCGCTAGCTGCTGCCGCGACAAAACAGGTTTGATTATTCCCATCGGTTGGTTTAGGCTCTTTGTGTGTGTGAGTGCGAGCGATGTGAATGTGTTTGTGTAAACAACATTTGTCATCTTTCTCAGCATTTATTACAGTAAGTTCAGAGTTACAGTCAGCCAGGTTTCCATCTCAATGTGTCACACATTAACCAGAATGTCCGGAAAATCAGGAAAAGAAACAGTGAACGAATGCTCATCTCCATCCCACAGATTATTAGGAGTCGGTCCATCGAGATGAAACAGTAATTGACACTTATCCTTCACTTGGGTGCGATTATGCCATCGCAGAGGCGGAGAGAACATCAAGATGATGAGCCTGTCTGACCTCAAATGGTGAAAAACAATGTATAAAACACTATGGGAAAATGGCATTTCATGTATAAATCTGATGAACAATACAATCTTCTCTTCAGATCTGATGTTTAAATCATCTGCTATTTTTTGTCTCTTCTGTGGTTTTGAGACTTTTAGCATACGTCTTCCTTTAGTGAAATTTGTCTGTTTGCACAGTCTACCTATAAGATAACCTGACTCTCGCCAGATGCATTTCGCTCCGCCTAGCTCCACTCACATACATCTGGGATTCGCTCCCGTTGGAAGGGATTTTGGCACCAGATTTTCATGGTAGAGCCAATCAGGACCGCCGGGCGGGAGTTTCATAGATGTGACGTAGCGGAGAAGCGACTGTTTTGATTCAGACAACAATGGCGGCTCGCATCGAGGAAGCAAGCGTCAACGTTGATGCTGCTGTTTCATCCGTGTTGTCCAATCTACCCAATATTCTTTCGTTAAAAGAACGTCGCTCTCATCGACGTCACAGGTTGGTTTCGATGTGAGTGGTTGAAGTAGCACGTCAATAAAGATGACAGACAAGTGGTTTATCCAATCATATGCAAGGATTTTTGATAAGGCCCAGCCTTCTGAAACACATCTCCAATGGAGCGATGCCAGATGGATGAGTGGAGCTAAGCGGAACGAAATTCATCTGGTGAGAGTCAGGTTACCTATAAGAGGCAAGAAAACAGATTTGTGTGGATTTAAATGGCCAGTAATGACTGAAAACTGTTCTGATAAACATGAAGCATATCTGTTCTGTCTGTCTCATAAGATGGATGAAATGCCTGTAAATTCAGTTTACATGCCGGGCTGCAACTCTTTATCTTATTTTTACTCTGTATCAGTAATAAATAAATATATATATGTATATATTATGATAAACTCGGAACTTGCAGGAACATGTTTTTCAAGTTTCTTCCATTTTCACGGGTCCTTTGTGTAGAAAAACAAAGAAATGTGTTTCTTTGGTGTGAGTCGCCCAGTTCTTTTTTTACCACACAGTCAAATTCAATGTATTTCTTTTATTATGATATGGAAAATATAGGACTTGTTATCTTAAGTTTAAAGCCAGTGGTGAACAGGATTGAAAATGAAAAATAATGAATATAAATAATGTGGGCATGCGTTATTTACGATACCTGACTTGTTAGTGAGTCACAGTGATGGAAGGTTCGATAAATGGAGGGAAAACTGGAAAAACGCCTTCATTTCTGTCAGGAATGATCACATGATTTTTTGCAGTTGCAGTAACGGACACAAACAGGAGGTGGTTCATACGTCCCCGTTGCTTTCGCCAGTCGTAATTGAAATGGCGAGGTGGACTGACAGGATCTCACCGCTGCCTGATGCAGCTGTATCGTCTTTATTCCTTTGTACAGAAAACAATTCTACCATGACAACAGTTTTAATGATCTGTACTCGTGTATCTCCCCAAAAATATTTCCCATCTGCTCCGAAACAGCAGGATGAGGATATTACAACAATCCAAAAAGAGAGACACTGACGGGGGGGGGGAGTCAATAAAGAGGAGAAACTAATTGCACGATCGCATTTCAGCACCGGTTTTACCACAGACCCTGCCTCTAGTTTTGGCTGTTAAGCATCCTCACACAGCACCGTAGTGTCTCTCAACCTGCCAAATTCCCATCTACCTACAGTGACTACCTGAAAGTGAAACTGCGCCAGGGTGACAAAAGCAGAGGTGCTAATTAAACTGTAGGGCCCGACAAAGCAGGAGCTGTGGCACACTTCAAAAGTGGCGAGGCAAAAGAGGAAGTGGAACGACGAGGAGGTAGAGAGGCCAAAAAAATAAATAAAAAAATAGGTTAGAAAAAGGGAGCTCGGAGATGAAAGAGGGAAACAAAGGTAGAGCCAGAAAATAGGGATATGCAGTGTGTGTGTGTTGAAGAGAGAGAGAGAATAGAAAGCGATGTGATGGATCATCAAAGGATTAGCGAGGGTACTGAAGGGACAGTCTGATCAAACCGCGCAGGTGTCTCTCCGTCTGCCCCGAGGAGAGGAGGAACATATCACTTTGCCCGCCCCTCTCTTTCGTTCTCTCTCGCCCTCGCTCCGTCCTCTTTGCCTTTTGTGTGGCTGTTAAATTTCTGCAGCGCGAGGCGGCGGTGAGGCAGGTCTGCTACATGAAACAGACACGGAACATGAAAGATGCTGTATGGTCTTTAAAGGGCTAACACCCGCCCGCGAGCCGGATTTCTCTCCGCTGCAGCCGTCATTAGCAGAACCATGTGAACATCTTAGTTTATTTTGTCAGTAGCCCCTTTTAGATAGAAAAGGTGGCACATCTGCAGCAAGGTAAAGGCTGCAATGTGCCGCCTTGTCTCTCTAAAAGGGAGGTGTAATATTCCTCCTTTTCCAAAAAGCCTCCACTTTTCCTCCTCTGGTAGGCGTCAACATGTGACGTGACGTGAAGCAGGAAGTTGGGCGTGAAGAGAAGCAGGGCAGTTTCTGCTTTTCACCAAAAATCCTCTTCCCGTTTAACATTGGGGCTTATGGGGCAGTTGCTGGAGTTTGTGTCGGTTAGACACAGATAATTCAAAAACCGTACATCCTCCCGATAAAGTGGACACGTTGCCAGACAGAAGACAAGTGTGGCTACGTTCTTGGAAAATATCACTATTGTAGTGTGAAATCTGTGGCTAGGATCGTCATCTAAAGAAACATTTTCGGAGAGTTTTTTTCAGGCTCCCCCACTCTGCCAGTTGGTGCTGCACGAACATTCCGCAATACACACACATTGAAAATCCTGAATTTTTCTGAATTTTTCCGAAATCACTCACAATCAATTAAGGGTCACCGTTCAAAAACTAAACACCGTAGAAAGAAAGTTCAAATACAACTCAAATAGATAAGACTTGTGCCTACATTTTAAAGTTTGAATGGTGTCTCTAGGTCAAAGTCTGCCAGAGCAGGAGATGTTTGAAAAACGTCGATGATTTTGCGACTTTTTTGATCCCGTCCCATTCATTCCTTATGGGAAGTTTTTTTGCAGTTTTTCTTCAAAATAAGAGCTTTACATTGCACCCCATCGGAGTTTAGAGCTGGGTTCTTAGCAGGGGGCTTTTAATTTGAAAGTAGCGACCGCTATTAGCTCGCCGCTACAACAACAAGCGGACAACCAAGACAGCTACAGAGACCGAGGAGACGCTAGCATCTCCCGGATCTCAGCGGCTTTCCAGCTGCTCATCTTCGTGGATGAAGTGTCAAATTGGCGGACCAAAACAGACCCCCAATTTACCGCCTTCTGTCTAAATCCGCGGACCTAGCCGCAAAAAGGACGGCAAATTGGCGGCTTTCTGCCCAGTATAAAAACGGCTAGTGTCTCTGTTAATATCGACCCCTAATTAAAATGATAACATCACATTAATACATTGAGGCACTCATCGATATTTTTATGTCGACAGAGCTCAAATGACTCTGTGTAAAGGAATGTACAGTTTAACATCTTGTTCTGGTTCGACTGTGTTTGTTCCGTCTCACGGCTCTCATCCACGATGTTTCTAGCTGCGGCTACTTTTAATGAACAGCTCTAATTAACTAATTGTGCCGTTTACACTGCCAACACATCAAATACTGCAGCCTGGTCAGCGGCCCTACGCTTCAAAGTATGGTGGTGTAGTTCTGTATTGATTCCAGCTAATAATCTAATACAAATACCTCCTACAGTAGTGTGGATGTTTAGAACGGGGAGACAACACTTCGACATGTACGCCAAGTCCGCAGGAGTTCTGGAGTTGTTGTACAGTTTTGTCTGTGCAAGCTTTTCTCCTCTTATTGTATCCCTCCATTTTTTTTTTCCTGTTCCGAGCAGGAGACCGGCTCTCAGTCAGCTGTCAGAGTGTGTATTGATATCTCCTTCTTGCCTCAGGACATGAGGTCAGTGCTTCGCCTGCACACCCATCCCTCCGTGTTAACTCCCAGCAGGACAGATATATTCCCCTTTTTGCTCCCTCTCAGTCTTCTCAGTCCTGTTTCTGGTTTCCCCCCTTTGCTCTCACAGTGTCTCACTCCTCCGTCATCACAGTAGATCTTCATTTGGGCTCGTCCAAACATAACCACGGTCATATTTTATGCCTGAGACAATGACAACATCTTATTACGAGGCAACAAAAAAGTGTCACATCGTATTGATTCTTCTCTCACTTGACCTTGTGTCTGACCTGCATGTTTGCCCCCATGATGGTTACCTTCACTCTCGGCGTGCTGCCTGTTGTTTATACATGAGAAGCCTCAAAAGCTTTCCAATTTTAGTCTGATCAAATCACTGCGAGAGAGGGAGACGTTAACATTTTACTTTAAATGTTAAGTCTATTTAAACTTTTATAATTCCCCAAATTAAATGTCAGAGTACATCAGATTTTCTGCAGAAGTGAACATAATTAAAGAAGGTTACTGTTCTCCATCATGAGTTTTGTTCCATTAGTTTCTCCAGTTGATGAGCACCTGGTCATGATATTTTCTCGTTGTTTTAAAGGATAAGTTCACCCAAAAAATTAAAATTCAGTCATTATGTACTCAACCTACATGTCGATGGTGAAGTTTTGTTGACCAAAAAGGGTTTCTGGAGCTTCACAGCATTGATGCATTCTCCTGAACAACTAGACGGATGGATATTTTCACCCTTGAGCTTTGGTCGGGCTCAGGCACCCACTTCAGGCGCTAACGCTTTTAGCTTAGCAACTGCAGTACAGATTTTGGCTTTTAAAGGGTGTGAATAATGTATAATTTCAAATCTATTTAGGATCTCAGGCTTTCAAGAGACTTGAAGAGTTGTAAGCAGCCATTTACTTCAGTTGTTCAGAAGAACGCTGCAACACTGTTTTGCTGTGAAGCTCCATAAATCTTCTTTTAACAACAGAACTTCACCTGACTTTCCAGCGGCAGGAGTCTGAGTAGATATTGACTGATTTTTCTTTTTTTTTTTTGTGAATTTACCATTTAAGGTTGTAAAATCAATCAGTTGTAAGGGAGATGGTTTAAAAGTTTAAGCATAATGGGATAGTGACGCACCAGGGAGCATATAATGAATAATGATTTCCTTTATTCCAGGGCTGCAGTTGTTAATTGATTGACGACTTACGGGGAATCTGTTTTATTACGACGTGGCTGACGGTGTTTGGATGTAGCAAAGGTTAAAGACAATATGTGAGAGAGAAAAGCCACTGAAAAACAACTTCACATCCACATTCCTGTTGGGGGCAGTTTAGATGAAGCACAGCTGGAGTTGGAGTGGAAACAAAGGATATTATAACTAAAATAAAAGCAGAAGGTGTTTAAAGATTAACTTATACATGTGGGAGAAGGTGCATAGATGTTTCCAAATCATGAAAAAGTGAAAACGTCAAATCTTACTGAGTCTGTGAACCATTGTTTCTACTGTAGATCTGAAAGGGAGAGATGCAAAACCCAAGACGGAGATGCTGCAACCAAGTTCAATAAATGTTTGTGTTTTCACTCAATATCATAGACGGCGGTTACATCATGTTACGAAAAGTCCCAATTAAAAAGCCAATTCAGGGAGAGACAAAAGAAATGGAAAGACACTTTATTATTGACTACACAATTTATGGACTCCACAAAACACTTGCTACTCCAGGTGATGTGTGTGTGTGTGTGTGTGTGTGTTTGTGTACGTAGACCGCTTCTATAAATGTTTATGGCCTTCTGTTGTCAACAGGATATAATGGATTACACTTACCGCGGCCCCTTCAGACCCCGTCCTGTTTTTGACTCCACCATTAGTCTCACACAGGGTTATTTAAGGTTGTGCTCCTCTGTGTTTGATTCACTGCTTCAGACAGGTAGAGTGTACAACCTTAATTGATTATTTTTATTAAGTCATCTTGTGTTCTGCTGTATTGAGGTTGAGCTGCTCTCAGCCGAGACAGATTGCATCCCTCTCAGTGATACGACAGTAACAGTGATCAGGCAGTTTGAACACAGAGGAAGGATTTTCTCGCTATCTGGAAGAAAATTGCTCGTACTTTTATGTTAAAGGGATATTCCGGTGTAAGTTTAATCCATGGTCTAACACACCTTGACACCGAGTAAGACTCCCCCTCGAGAGGCCAAGTTTGCTGACCGCTAGCTTAGCTAGTTTTAGCAACCTCAGAAAAGACAGCATGATAACACACTGCAGCTTATGTCTCCAACTAGAAACCGCCATCAAAAAGCCACAATTAATGGTGAGAACAGCACCAAACTTCAGCAACAGTACATGTACAGTCCCAGCACACAGTACGAAGCATCAAACATCTGCTAGCTTTGCTGGATTTGTATTAAAAACACAGCTCAACTCACCCTCTCCTCCAGCAGCCTGCCTGTGTGGGGAAGCCCTGACGAGTCGATGACCGAGTGCAGTAGATTTCCGCAGCTCAAGGATGAAAATGTCTGATTATTACTCCATTACTTCCCTTATCTTCCCTGTCAGCTCTCGATAATAAGAACTGAGCATTCCATGGAGTAATAATCATACATGGTGCTGTTCTCACCATTAATTGTGGCTTTTTGATGGCGGTTTCTAGTTGGAGACATAAGCTGCAGTGTGTTGTTATCGTGCGGTCTTTTCTGAGGTTGCTACAACTAGCTAAGCTAGCGGTCAGCTAACTTGACCTCTCGAGGGGGAGTCTTACTCGGTGTCAAGGTGTGTTAGACCATGGATTAAACTTACACCGGAATATCCCTTTAACTGATACCTGTGATCATCCGACAGATGGTCCCAGGATCCGAGGACTCTATCCATAATAGCCAAAAATGCTAAGTTCCAGTTTCTGAAAAGATAGACTTAGTATTTCCTGGCACACTCTGACAAGTGGGGAAGCCCATTTATATGATGGGAATCACCGCAGCCTCTCCGCTGTTGCGGCGAGCTAATTGGATCCATATACGATGTTCAGAGTAATTACACGTCCAGTAATGCTCCACTGGAGCTCAGTCATCAATGGATTGTCAAGTTGCTCACAGCGTCAAACAACCTCTTAGCCTCTGATTGACTTTCTGGAGGACCCAGTCCCCCTCCCTTATTACCCTATTACCCCCTTTTTCTATTCTGCACTGGATCTGTCTCTCATTTCTCGACACCAAGTAATGATTTCCAATTTCTCGAACGCTCTAGATTTTGTGTGTTCACTTGTAATAAGCTGAGGCTGTGTGTTTATATGTGTTCGTATGGTGAAACCCCCCGACAACGTGGTCGTCTGTCCGTGGAAGATTGTCTATTAATGAAAAAGTATGAGTACGTAAACATAAGGTACACGTTGCACTACAGCTCCTACTTTTATACTATTTATGCTTCGAGGCAGCTGCAGATAATGAGACATTGATGCATAAAGATTGGGAATTTCACATCTATAAGAAAAAATTGCTTTGTTTGCTCCAATAATCTTCATTTTATAAATATAATGCACAGCATGTTATTTCCAATCGTATCTTGACTACACTATTACATCAAACATATTTATTTGCATTTCTTTTTTGGGGGAAAATGGGCTACATAAACCCAGAAAATTGTTCTGTACTGATAGAAATGAAATTCTCTCTTCTGTCTAGTCCACAGAAATGACACTGATCATCAATATCTAAAATATCCATGTTGTATCTTTTTTTTATAACACAAGCTTTACTGGGTAAATTCTGTGCAACACCTTGAACGACACTTCCTCAAATGACCAAAAACATCTTAATGGATGGAAAGGAATTTAACTAAGTGTGCGGTCAACGTTAGCAGCTCAGTGAGACACTCAAGCGAGCCACAGAAGGTCGAGGTTACCTGAGATGAGCAGAAAGACATCAGTTGGCCTTCAAACTAAAAGACCTTCTGCTTATTTAATGTTCAAAGTGAAAATATTCTGTATATGAACTAGAAGCCTTTGTAAGATAATCATTAAAACAGGATTATTTTGGAACACGTCAGTCAAATCTTCAATATATCCTCATGATATTACTAACGAGTTCACGACTGCAACACAAGAACAATGCTGTTTCTTTATTTAGCAGTGTTTTTATTGTCCCTTTGTCACGCTCCTTTAGTTTCAGTATTAGCTAACGTTAGCTTAATTAACTAGCTAGTTAGCTACAGCTGATAACATCTACCAGCAGCAGTTGATGGCTAGAAATGAGAACCAAGTCTTCTCAGTACTGTGTGAAATAATCTATAAAATGTACCATATAGAAGTCAGTCTTTTTATCAACACTGCTACAAAGAGCTGGCAAAACTATTTTCTGACTTCCTTTCATCAGACCTTGTAAAAATGTACAGACAAGATGATGGAGATAATGTTCGACTGAGTGGCGGACTGACTGACTGAACTGAACAGATTTATTCCTGTTTCAATATTTTATTTCACAGTAGCTACTTGTAACCTCCTCTGCATTCAAATCCGTCTTCCTCGTGCCGTCTGCAGAGGACGGGAGCCGGCGGAAACTTGTTTACCGGCCTCGTCTGTGTTTGGTCGGCGGGAGCCAGACGGGAGGCGGCGTTAGGTAAAGCGGGGACGAGAGCAGAACTTTTCTCGATGTGACGGGCTGAAAGAACCTGCTCTTCAAGGAGAAGAGCGCTGACCCGTGGTCGCGATGCGAGCTGAAATTACTTAATGAAATGTGCTGTGAATGGCAGCCGAAACCAATCCAGTAATTCTCGGCGTGCTCTCGCCTCTGCTCTCTCCCGCTCTGACAGTGGTTTGACAGGGCTTCAGTCTGCTGACAGGCCAATTAGACAGCAATTTGCATATCTTCCCCGCTCCATTTGCCTTGTTCATGTGAGCATAAAATAGGATGATCTGGCTTTTGGACCTATGTATGACATCAGAGTCACACAGGACCAACTGTATCCTCCATCATCCGTGACCCCCCTCCACCCTACTAACTCCACCCCGTCTGTATATCATCGTAACTGACTCGGACCCCTGTTGCTCCGTCACCTCTGTCTCATCCACTCCCGGTCTTGCTCATCTTCATCTTCAACTCCCTCCGCTCTCTCATCATAGTCATCAGTCTAATTGCCAAAAAAATAAACACGAGGACAGCGCTCCATGATTGATGTTAATTGAAGATGTTGATGGCTTTTTTATTTTCCGAGAAACCACTCAGTTATGATAAATATGTTATGCCCACTGCACAATCCTGTATATGGCAAACTAACATTATCCAAGAAGTAATAGTCCATGGTCATAGTCTGAAAACAGCCATCCTTTGATATACATTTAATGATAATAATTACAGATATGATCCTAAACACTTGAGATGTATAAAATTACAGCAATAGGACTCCCTCATTGAGCTTTTCTACCAACACGGAACTGTTTCCAGGCTTGTTGGTTGAATCATTTGGAGCTTTTTGACCATTAACAGAGCTTAAAATACATGTAAAGTTCACAGATGTGGTAGCCGAATCAATCCATTGAAAAGTAACTTTTTCAGAGAGCTAGCAGGGCAGTTTAGTGTTCATATGTGTGGTATTCAGTGTTGCTATTTTCGTTAGGAAGGCTCGGCCGACTCGGTGAAGTAGTAAGCTAGGTTTCATTAGAAAGAGTCAACTGATGTGACTGGTTGTTGTCAAGTTGTGATAGATTTACAAGGACACGAGATAACAGGAGCAAAATCTTTGTTTTATTTAGAGAGGAAAGTTTCCCACGATATGAACACATACAGATAAGATCTTTTATTTTGTTGGTAACCACTGATTAGATCTTTTATTCCGTTGGTAACCACTGATTAGATCTTTTATTTTGTTGGTAACCACTGATTAGATCTTTTATTTTGTTGGTAACCACTGATTAGATCTTTTATTCCGTTGGTAACCACTGATTAGATCTTTTATTTTGTTGGTAACCACTGATTAGATCTTTTATTTTGTTGGTAACCACTGATTAGATCTTTTATTTTGTTGGTAACCACTGATTAGATCTTTTATTTTGTTGGTAACCACTGATTAGATCTTTTATTCCGTTGGTAACCACTGTATCGGACTAGTCCCAGCCTAGTCAAGCGAGCAGGAACTGATGACGCCTCTTGGATGGTGAAACATCTTCAAAACCAAATCCAGTTGCGTTCGATTCAATTTCCTTGAGATAACCACTGTATAATCACAACGTTATAACCGAGGACGAGCTTCACTATCATATGTCCTATGAGGGCAGAATGGCTGTTGTGCCAATAACGACAGTAAAGATCACCCCCAGGTGTAATATTGCTTAATTTCATAGTAATGCCCTCTGATGATTCGCTAAACATTTATGGAAACATGGGTTGGATGTTCGCTGCACAAGAATCCTAAATGGAACCGGCTCAAGAACCTGAGCTAATTTGGTGGAACAGGAGTGTTATTCAGCAAACACAAGTGTTTCACTCCTTTTTTTATTCTGTCATTAGCGGTAAATCTAGAGTCTTTTTTATACATCGTGTTAATGTACCCTATGGCGACAGTTTCTTTTTAGCTCGCCCCGCTGGCAGACGACTGCTGGCACAGTAATGTCAGCATAATAATTTGAGGTAATATCTTGGCAGCACAGAAACACTGAGCGCTTTGTTTTGTCTGCACCTTTCTGAAATGACACCCTCCTAATTTGTGTATTAGAACACAATGATATTACACTATAAACCGCTGAATATGTGCAATTAAGTGCAGCACATTTACACGCATCTGTTACACGCAAGAAATTAATGTAATCCCATTATGCAGTCAATCTAAAATTTAAAGATCAACGGAGAATCTGAGGCTGCGAGGGACAGATGTTTGTGTGTATCCTGACTGCCAACATCGTGCAGAAGCTTTATTAAAGCCTTTTTTTTTAATAAGTAATACATAACCACGTATCCCTCAATGTAATGCTTTAACATTGTAGTGGATCAAGAAGCAGAAGCCTTGTTTTTATCGTCTCTGTTCATTACAGACAAACAATTCATCATTTCCTCTGCTAGACCACAAAATTGTGTTAGTGTATTATCCATTACAGAACCCAGTGGATCTGAATCATTAACAGTGTTACTGTAAGTTAAATTAAACGCTTAGTTTCTGCACAAACTCTCGAGTATTCCAAGAAAGTCAAGTGAGACGATGTAAATTGATAATATTATTGTTGTATAAAACAGGCATTTGGCTTTTCAAATGATCAGCTTTGCCGTAGACGCCGGGTCACAGACCAGACTAGAAAAAACATGGTTTAAATCTGATGGATGTCGTGCTGCTTTCTGTCAAGGTGAAAGAGACAAACAGCCCTTTTATTCAGCGGTGCCTCGGCCTGAGAGACCTTGAGATTAACATCTGTGTTGGAGAGAGAGGACAAGAGACAGACCCGGAGGTTAAATAAGGACTAATAAGTGCAAGAGAGAGAAAGTTTTTTGTTTTGTGTCACTATATTCTTTCTTTTTCTTGTCTCTGGATGCACCACCTCACATCACATCACGTCGTTCGTCACAGCCACATTTTAAATTTGACTTTAATTCATCTTAATCATATTCATCTTCAACCCCTGATTACTAGGTGTTCTGGATGGAGATCCGGGGAGAAGACTGGATGGTCCTGAAGGAGATAATTGCTGATAAAGAAGCTTAAATTGATTCATGAAAGTCAACTTTTTCAACACATCCTTCTCCGACAATGCCGAATTACGCTGCAGTTGAATAATTCACTGTATTGACACGTTTGATGTGCACATGAGCGCGATAGTTCGGTCTTGGTTGCACAGAATTCACGACTCCAATTAGAGACTGCAGACGAGAAACAGCTGCCTTCGGATGGCTGTAAAGAGAAAAAGGCCGTCAGTCGAGGCTCCTAACTGCGGAGGAATCACTCGTTAATCTCCGTTCTGCCTCGCTAACGTTAACGCCGTAATCGAAATACGGCTTTGTCGTACGCGTGATCGCATGTCATCTGGTTGAAAACGTAAAAATTAAAGTGGAAGATGAAGCAGAACATAAATAAAAGTGTTTCAGAGAGGTTTATATCACGTCTTCACCAAATGATGTAACAAAGGGAAGACAAATGGAGCAAACTGAAGTGCGCTTTTTTGTTTTTAAGCTTCCTCTCCCTTGTTATACTCTCAAATGTTTTCCCGTGTGAATGAAAGGAATATCAACGCTCCCACAACCTCACCTTCAATCTGTTTATCCTTGCTGTGCTTTTTAATAGTACGCTTATTACGCAGCCTCTTTTCTCCTCTCTGCCATAAGCGTCTCGGCTGTTCACCTCTCCAGAACGCTTCCAGTTTTACTGCCAGTCAGCTGTTGGATTGCCGCTGTTCAATAAATTAGATTTCATCCTCGCGGTCCAATCTACTGGTAATTAAGTGCCTCAAACACACAAACACACGCGTAACCTTAAGGCAGAGTGTGTACTGCTGGACATGGGTCTCCAGGGTCAATTATGGCAGTGTAATGATTGTAATTGGCTAATTTTCAGCCCATTACCCTATTTTATGTCTCATGCAGCGGGTCGTAATTTAGCGAAGGAGTGATGGCCGGTCTGGCTCTCCGGTGATAGATGATAGTCGGCGCGAGAAAAAGGGGGGAGCTCCATCATTAATAGTGTCGAGGAATGAGCTGTCACGTCGTCGGGCCCACACACGGGGACAGAGCGGAGGACGATAGGCGAGAGGGAAATGCCCTTGACGCAGTGTGAGTTTAGAGTTTGTATTTAGAGGCTGAATGTCCATATGGATGGAGTCAGACGTCCACGCAGAGTCCAGAATTTCATAAAGTTGTCAAGATTTGTCCTTTTTCTCGACGCCTATTTACACGTATCATGTCAACAAGACCGAGTATAATGAGACCTTGCCTTATGTCTTTCTGGGAACATCGCTTAAGTGTCTTCTCCAGTTATATTTTTTCTGCGGCATGTGTCTGCATTCTGCTCACATTTTGGCATACCAATCACAGCGCAGCGCTAAATCACCGACTCAAACGGTCCCACGGGATCTGACAGCTGTGCAAGCGAAATAAAGATTTTCGTGCGTCTTCTTCTTCCCACTGCCATCGAAGCCTCCTCTGGGCTATCAGAACAAAAAAAAGAAGAAAAAAAAAGAGGAGTGCTCACTTTTCCAGAAGTGCCAGAATGTGTGAAAGGCAATTCCAAACGAGTGACAGAGTAATGGATGAGGGCAGCGAGGGCCATCAGTCAAGTGCCGAACTAAGTCAGAGTTCCAGCTAACATATACTTACAACCACTCTCATTGCGTCTGCTCTGGCTCCAAATGACTCAGTTTCGCTCCCAGCGGCAGGAAATTACTTTTGAAAAGTTCACCATACAGATATATTTTATGAAGAAGACGTCCGTTAAGTGTTTTGAAATCATTGCTGCCGTGTCGCCGCGACGCTAAACTAGTACGAGAGCAATTTTCCAAAGCTGACCGCTGAAGTCTTTCGAGAGAAATGTGTCAAAATGAGGAGCTGAAAAGGTTAAAGGCCTTTTTTTTTTTCTTCTGTTCACATCCTCTTGCGGACGCTGGAAACAATAGTAATGATATTAGCTCAAAGTAAATATAGAAATGCCCTCTGAGCGCTTCGGTTCCGGTAAGCAAACAGACTAACAGGTGTTAAATGAATGCATAAAAGACACATTTGTCCATGTCTGACTTTAAGCAGAGAGGTTTATGGTAATTGTGTTTAATAATTAGTGAGAATGGCTCAATGCAGTTTTGTAAATGCTCATAATTAGTTTAGAAAATATAAATAGTGGCTGTGCTCGAGGGCTCAGCACCTACAGTATGTGTACTGTGCATGTTGAGCTCCACAGCTCTGCAGCTGATGACCTCATTCATGATTTCCTGTCATGTTATTAGTATTCAGTCGCAGGTTTTTATCTCGTGTTTCCCCCCCGAGGATTCCTTTGTCTCTGCTAATTGTGAGCGAGCAAGTGAGAATAAAGGCAAAGTGAACGGAGAGGGAGAAATGAGGAAAACTCCCTCATGTATGTTCTCCCTCCCTCCCACTGCACAAACAGATGAAGACGGTCTAATACCAGCTCTTTCCTGCCCTTCTAAGACCTTTCGTTGACCTTTTTGTGTCATTTAACTCGATCACAAGCGGGGCTGTCGCTGCGAGGTGAGGATTTTGTCAGCTCACAGTCCATATGGGCGGGGTATTAAGTGGTGACAGACCCAGAAGAAAAACTGATCCGTCCACTTCTAAAGAAATAAATCCGTCTTGTATCACTCTCTGATGGTTGAACAGGCCTCTGACCTTTTGACTGTTTCACTGTTTGGCACATTATTCACATTTTAATTGGATTGAAAATCATTGCTGCTCAGTATTTGCACTCGCCTTATTCCAAGATGCTCATTTCTTCTCAGGTGCATCTTTCACTTGTAAGCGTAATCAGATTCAGTCTCTCCACCCCGCCTGGTAAATACTGCTGCTGCGGTACACAGAGACAGAAAGCAGATCTGACAGCTTAATGTGAAATTTATTGGAATGCATGCGAACTGGCCGTTCTTCTCCGGTCTCACACTGTGAATTATGATAGAAAATCCGTGGAAGAAGAACGGCGTTCTCTCTGAGAAACAAAGACACCTTCACTTTTACCTCCGCTGACAAATGATCAAACATGACAGCGACGCACGCATGAGCTATTGCCCGCCGTATGTTGTGACAAACACAACTAGCGTGCGGTGATCAATGAAAGATGACAGATTAGGTTATCTTAACCTCCGCGGCATATCAAAACTACACCGCTCATTACCTCCCCCTCGTGATGTTTTCTCTGAACGTACCTCGGTGATGAATGCGGCGTGCGGTCTCCGGGCCCACGCCCCTGCTGGCCCGCCTGAGTGACGGTTTAGTTGTGTCATTTTAATAAGCGTGCATTAGCATGCATAAGATCTCCTGGGGTTCTCAAATGCCACCTGTCAGATTTCATTGATGTCGCGTTTGCTTTAACTAACGCTACAGTGAAACACACAGAAGAGATAATGTGGGAATTATTTGGTACCCAAGCGGAGGCAAAAACAGTAAGCCGGGCGATACGAAAGAGATGGATACGTTTATTTATGCTGAGTTTTGCTCTGTGCCGTCTCATTTCTAGAGGAGATCAGCATCGCCTCCGTCTGTTTGTATATAATGACGCAACAGCTCTGCTGACATCTGAAGCAAAGCTCCTTTAAACAAAATGACATCCTGTTAAGTGAGGTGGTGCTCGTGAGCGTTGACCCCGGTGACAGTTGACACGCCGACTCGTGCTTCTGTGCGTCGTTTGGCTGATTTGAGCTCATTGTCTTGAATTGTCGGACCCAGTTGAACCATTTGACGTCGCTGGCACACCTGACTAATGCAAAACGACGGTGGAACAAAATGTCAAACATCTAGCAAGTGGGGGGCCGAAGCTAAAAGGCCAGTTAATATCGGACGCGCCTTTGGCATGTGGTGAGAAAAGGACTGAGAACATTAAGTCTACCTCACTTTCTACTGAGTTTGTTAATAGAAAGCAGTCGTATGCTAACATGTTAGCCATAATAACCCTAATGAGATGATATCATGTTGCCATGAAGGCTCCTTGCTGTGCGTTCGTACTGGAGTCATTCTGCAAATGGCGATGCTGTGTCACATGTGGTCCTTTGATATTGTGATGGGATGCAGGATCTGATGTGGCCATGTTGATGTTCTTCCTGGAACGTCGTAATTAAGCTGTTGCAACCTCATTGAAAAAATGACTCAGAAAATATGGTACCCAGCCCAGGCAGAGTATTCTAAGGTTTTATATGGAGTCTGGATCTTTTTAATGTGGGATGTGTTTCCATGATTACCTCAGTTTTCAAAATAAATTTGTCAGTCATGCTATTTTTTCTTACCGTTCAGTTTAATACTGTAGTTGGAAACAGTACCAGAGATAGTTGTGGGCTGTAGGTCGACTGTGTAAGGCTTATGTATGTACTGTATTCAAATATCATATCAATTTGATCACAAAAGAATAAATAAGTGTATTGTTCAGCTGTTTCTTGAGCTGAGCAGTGCAGGGCTTAAAAGTGTAGTCGAAGTGGACTCTGGGAAACAGATATGATCGCTTTTGTGTTGTTTGTATTATTCATGGGGAATCTTACACAACTGGAACGCTTCTGCAAACATGGTTCAGTCAGCGACACGTCCAGCAGATGGCTATACAGTTAGATCCGATTTTAAATGCTCTGATGTTTAAGGAAGCTCTGAAATGAATCTGAGCAGTGAGGACGATTCTGCAGAGGGAGCAAATTCAAACTACCACATAGGGAGGATGTGGAGCTGCAGCAGCAAACGGTGTGAGTGTAATCAGCAGAATAAACAGGTGTAGTCGGACAGGTGTGAATGACCCAATCATTGAAATCAGCCAGTAACATTACAACTTCAAGTCGTCAAGTTTTCAAATATTAAACTCTTTGGGACGGTGGGGTGTCACATGCTTTGCACTGCACTAAACACATACAGTGTAGTACGCTTGGATCAAAACACTGTAATGTTTCCTGTGTGTTGGCGAGTTTGCTTGTGTGGGAGTTGTGTTTGTATTCTTGTGTGCAGTGAAGCGTGTGCATACGGCACAAATTGCGACTGTGAGTGTGTGTCTTCCAGAAATCAGTGGGCCATGTGCTCCTCTTCTCAGCGAGCTCCTGAGCTGACAAAGGTCGTCGTCGGAGACACGGTGACATTTACAGCTCAGAGGCTTACGGAGACTCCCCGCTGTACCTGGCAGTCTCTGATTATCTCAGAAGCCGCGCCACAGAAAAAGAAAAGAGCCACAATGATATGAATGTCACCACGGAGAGAGGTGTGATTTGGTCGACGAGATAATGGACGGATCATGCTAAGTATGAAAAGATTGACAAAGAGAGCAAATTGACCTCAAAGAATGGTCAAAATGAGGTGATGCTAACGAGATGCACAACTCTTTTCAACATTTAGAATAAAACAAGTTGCCTCAAGCAGGCAAATTATTGGTTTTCTTTCTCACTGGGGCAAAGGGGGATTGGAGGAGTGGCCTGTCAATCAAATGAGAATACCGTATTTTTCGGGCGATAAGGCGCACTGTGAATTAACGTGTCTATGTTCACACATAAGGCGCACCGGATTGTAAGGTGCATTAAGCAAAACAACACAGTCCGGTAAATCAAACTTTAAATACCTGTACAGAAAAATACACTCACTTATTCATTCATTCCTCTTCCACAAATCCATCGAATTCTTCCTCTTCAGTGTCAGAGTTATACAGCTCTGCGATTTTGCACCTAACAGGTGCCATTTCTGGGGTCCTTTTACATACACACTCAAATGTACTGTAATATAATGTTGAAGCACAGTACGTATTACGTATAAAACGTGGCGGGGGTAAGCGTACTAAATACTGTTCTCTGATTGGTTTATTGTTGCTAGCGCGTACTCCGGATCCGGGCTGCCTTACATGAGTGCACTTCTAGTTTAGACATTACAGTCAGGCAGTCTTGTAGACTGCTCAGGGGTCCTGTTACGGGACACAGCGTACCGTAATGCTCCGAATATCCATTAAGCGAAAGTCGTACTTACACATTTCGACAGATTTTTGAGCGCATTGTACCACATAGAATCGGTCAAAACATAAGGCAGCAAGGAGCGCTGTCAATTTTTGAGAAGATTGAAGGATTTTAAGTGCGCCTTATAGTCCGAAAAATACGGTAGATGGTCAACCTTAAACATCATTCCACTTAAAGTATGGCTGGTGAAGTTGTCACTAACTTCTGCTTTTGTTTTGTTTTTATGTTTTTTTATACAACATACTACAGCAAATTGTTGCACCACAATAATCTCCATTTTGCCAAGTGTGAAGTAGATCAAATTAATGGTTCATTAGATATGCGAATAACACACACACACACACACACACACACACACACACACACACACACACAGACACACACAGACAGTTAGATATGCATATGTATGTGTTTGTGAGAAAGCACCTGCTCTCACAATCAGCCCCCAAACTGTGAAATACCGTCACTTCAAGAAGCCATTTAAGCGTCAACCGGTGACCCTCGGAGAGCAGCGAACTGTCAGTTTTTTACGAACAGCAGGTGACTGTGAACAAAGAGGAGTGGAGGGAGGAAGGTGAGAACGAGGGTAGAAACGAGTGTGGTCGAGGCGTGTTCGGGGTGGAAGAGGGCAAGGTTGAGCGGCGCATCTGAGCGCCGATGTTAAGAGCTGAATAATTGCTTACCGCTGTGAAATCTGCTGCAGAGGAAGTAAGAAGCAACATGGGGAGGAGAAGGTGAGAAGGAGGAGGAGGAGGAGGGGAAGCACACTGAGATACTCAGTGGTGCTATTTATACCTGCATTAGTTATCTCACACTGTAGCTATCTCTCCTTTTTCTATCACCCCCCACAGCTTCTCCTCTCCTCCCAATCACTTTATAATCCACTCTTTGTATCTCTTTGACCTCCTCTGTGTTACATGTCGCCGCTGTCTTCCTCAGCGCTCGTACGTCGGCCGTTCTTTTACTGTTTCGCAGAGGGTTTCTTACCTTATTGTCCTCCTACTTTTAACAATGTGAACCAGTGAAGTGAATACGAGACTTGCTTTGTGGTCCAACTTTTGATACGCTGTTCCAGACCCCCGGGGCTCCAGGCTAACTTTTTTCATCACTGTCTCGAAAAACCAATTTCAAGCGCCCCTAAACAAATGTAACTGTCCCGAATCAAAATGTTGTTTCTCCCTCCCTCCTGATACATTTTAGTATTATCATCTATATATGGTAGTTAAAGGTATTAGCATTCAAAGTACTTTACCTCCAAACTGTACTCAGCTAACATACTTTAGTTAGTTAATTTACTGTAAATGTTGTGTTGAACTGCAGTTCACTGTTTAATGCTTCATAATACTCTGAACAGAAACTCTCAGTCCTGCTGCGTTTTTCGCTCTCAGCTCTATTAGCTCCTTTAGCAGTTAGCTCCCTTAAAGGCATATTCCAGTGTAGATTTCCGCAGCTCAAGGATGAAAATGTCTGATTATTACTCCATGGAACGCTCAGTTCTTATTATTGAGAGCTGACAGGGAAAATAATGGAAGTAATGGAGTAATAATCAGACATTTTCATCCTTGAGCTGCGGAAATCTACTGCACTCGGTAATCGACTCGTCAGGGCTTCCCCACACAGGCAGGCTGCTGGAGGAGAGGGTGAGTTGTGCTGTGTTTTTAATACAAATCCAGCAAAGCTAGCAGATGTTTGATGCTTCGTACTGTGTGCTGGGACTGTACATGTACTGTTGCTGAAGTTTGCTGCTGTTCTCACCATTAATTGTGGCTTTTTGATGGCGGTTTCTAGTTGGAGACATAAGCTGCAGTGTATTGTTATCGTGCCGTCTTTTCTGAGGTTGCTAAAACTAGCTAAGCTAGCGGTCAGCTAACTTGACATCTCGAGGGGGAGTCTTACTCGGTGTCAAGGTGTGTTAGACCATGGATTAAACTTACACCGGAATATCCCTTTAACCAGACACTGCCAGTATTGGGGGTAATGCACTACGTCATTAGAGTACTCATCATTTCATTGCTGTACTGAGTAATGTAACACATTTGTTAAGTAATCTGTTACAGTAAGAAGTTCTCCCATATTTCCATGTTCCTTTCGTTGCTACACAAACAGACTAAATAGAAAATCCCCGATGCGCTCGCCCCATTTCTGTTTCTGTCCTGCTTCTTGGCAGGCAGCACACACACCACCTCCTCCGGATGTGTTAGTGCACAGGTGTAACTCAGCTAGCAAGATGAACAAAGCAGAGAGAGAGAGAGAAGCAGCCTCTGGTTCATTAGTTGCATTTTGAAACCTGATGTACTGTAGGCTATACAAGCCCCTGTTCTCTTGTTTTATTAGCGGCAGCTGATAAAATAGTCGGGATGTGTCTCGTTGGCTGAAAAGTCTGACTCAAGACTCACGATTTTATGTTTTGTAATCAAACATAGAACATAAATAATGAGCTGTGAAGGAGATATTGCATCTGTGTGTTAATGGAAACAGATTATTGATCATAGAACATGTTAATAAGTATCTGTGGAGTCGAAACAGACGTGAATCCTCTGGACATTAAACACAGCAACACACAAAAGGACTTGCGAAGAGGCTTTCATTTTTAGTAAAGCAAAAAGCACTCTCGTGGCTTACTGTCTCAGAGTGTAACACTGTTAGATAACAACTTTTTACTAGCAGTAATCTTGTAAAAAGTTACTTTCAATAAGCAATGCACCGCTGAACACACCACGGGACTCTGTTGCCTGGCTGCTAACAGCCAACTAGCGCTCTTCCTGCTGATTTCAACACTGATTTGTTGTTCAAAATGTAGCATAGCCAGCTGATGGTGAGTTAACTGCATCCCCCTCTGATTTTAACACGTTATATGTTTTCTTAGGTCTTGCACTGAGCAGCCAGCCAGTGATAGTAACCATAGTAACCACACGAGAAGATGCACTTTCCCCTCATTTACCTTTTGTTTGTGTTTCACAATTTGCGGTTAAGCACGTAGCTAAAAGTTATCTCCCACGCTGTCATCCTTGAGTCGTAAGTAGCCGCTGTTAAAGTCACAACTTAGAACTATCTATAGTTGAGTCCGACATCAGCTGCTGGCTCTCCTCTTTGTGTTTCGGCTTTAAACACTTCAGTCGAAATGCTTCTCCGAGCGCTCCTCTTCAGCATTTAAGTCACACAGCGGCGTCTTCACGCAGCTAAATTAACAGGCAACACTGACGGTCTCAGTTCATCTGATGAATTCTAATCCCGCAACTTCAGAGGTTGCAATTAACACTAATTGCATTGCAGACCACCAAAGCCCCCAGCAGAATGAATGGGTATTGTCTGGGATATTAAGTTCTCACCGTTCCTATATCGTGTTGGCCACGGCATCGGCGGTCCTCGGTGAATAGATGAACCTGAAAGTGTGTGTGTTTGTATGTGTGTGTGCATGTGCTCTCCTTCTGTGTGAGCTGTTGATTGGTCACCCTGAGGTCAAGTGGATGGTGCGACAATCTCCCAAATGCAATTAGGAAGTGGCTCGCTCTCTGAAGGAGCCCGGCGAGACTCTGATGAATTGCTCCAGCATGTTTCTGTTGGACTGACCGGGAGCCGACTGCACCGGTCAACAACCGAGTAGTCTTTGTGCCAACCTGACTCTAAAGGAAATAGATTGTTGTTCCTTTTACATTGAGAGTCTCTTTTGTCTGAATTTACTGGAGGGGAATGCAGCGCTAAACTAGATGTTGGTGTTTTTGCGTTAGAGGACATCGCAGGAGTAGCTCGATTTTGTGGAGCTCTCAAATTATTTGAGTGCTGCCTATAGGCCGAGTTATTTTCATGCGTGTGTGTGGGCATCTGTGTGTAAAGAGGTGCTTTAAATCAATACCATATGTGTTTTTTTTAGTATTCAAAGAGTGGGTGAATATGTGGGTGCACATACAGAACCGTAAACAGATCATACCATGAAAATACTCCTGAATGTAAACTCAATATTGACCTCTGTACCTCATGACTTTCTAATCCATGAATTTATCTTTTAGGACGTTCCTCCTTTTGTCTTGAGCTTCTCTTGTGTGAAGTGGTGAAGTAACACTTGTAGAGTACATTTAAAAAAGCCATTTGTTCGGCAGTGAAGAATCGACAGAGCCGCCGCTGACGTCTGACAACTTATCCTCCGGTTAACTGGCTGCCACTCACTGTCCTCATCATGTCCTCACCAAAGACCTTGAGACAGTACAGAGAAAATCCCATTAAAGCCAACAGGATAACGACTTAGTGGACGGCTGCGAACCATCATTTGTTTTCATCCTTATCCTTCTCTCGAACCGAAGCTAAAACTACACAGTAGAGAAAAAAAAGGAGTTATTTTTCTAATCTTCAGTCAGTGTAGTTAATTTTTGTGTTTTGAATTAGAGATAAATTCATTTTAAAGTGCTGTCTATTATCCCCACGCCTCCAAAAACAACTGAGGTACACTCAATAAAACTTGAAATGTCTAACCTTGGTACAAATTGAGTTTTCATATCACAAATGAAACCCGAGATGTACAACTGGGACCCAAAAAAAACCACCGCAACTGCAAGAACACACCATTGATCATTATTTAAGTGGGTAAAGTTATGGGCCGATAAAAAATTCAGTCACGCAAGAGGCGAGTCCAAGGTGGTTCGAGGCTTGTGATGTGGCATTGGAGTGAATTAATGTATACAGGGAGGTGTTTTTAATATTCTACCTCCCTTATGTATGTGTGTGTGTATGAATTGCATGAGTTTGTACAGGTGGACGTAATGAAACTGGTAACTCGGCAACAGGAGTCTGAGCCTGAGCTGCCAGAGAGTGAAAACACACTCAGCCAGGCTGGAACACAACTTTAAGTAATTGGTTCCTCCGTCTAAACGTGCTACAGAGAAGTTATATTCTCTTTATTTAATGCCACATTAAGCATCTTTTCTTACTCAAAATAACAGCTTCAGAAGCATTCTGATGGTACAGTATTTTTTAATAGGGTCCTCGAAAACAGTTGACCAGTTTTCCAGGAACACATGGAAATTGAGAGAAAAAGCAGAATGTCCTGTAAAATCTTGTGTTGTCCTGAAACATTATTTAAACTCCCCACAAGGAAACCAGTTAGTTGTTCGTTTTAAGAGACTTGGTCTTATTTTTTCTTTTGCTTATTTACTATTGCTCCCGATGAAAGCAAAACCTACAGCAGACCTTGGTTACTGGTGTTCATGCTATTAAGTTATTAATGTTCAGGTAGACATGGATAAAACACTGTAATTCACATGAGAAAAAGGCATTAGGGTTATGAATTGATTAAGTTAAGATATACATGTAGATCGTCACTGAAAATGTCCTGGAAAATGATCTCTAGAAAAGCCTGTGAATATTCTCATTCATCCAGGTCATAGTTATCTCAAGGAAATTGAATCGAATGCAACTGGATTTGGTTTTTGTCTTGAAGACGTTTCACCGCTCATCCAGTGAAGAAGCCTCTTGGATGAGAGGTGAAACGTCTTCAAGACAAAAACCAAATCCAGTTGCATTCGATTCAATTTCCTTGAGATATCTCTAGAAAAGAGTGGGAACCCCATTATCACTTGTTTGAGTGAGAGGGTAGGATCACAATGTTACGTACATGTTTACTTCAACATACAAGAGGTGAAAGGTTTATCAACATGGATTTAACTTGGTTAGTTCCAGGTAGTCAGGCACAGAAAACTAAAACCAGATCTTCTCAGAAGTTTGGGGAGACAGCTGGCGTGATTGAAGCTCCAGAGCAGCAAAGGACTTAAAACACATGCCCCTTGTTTGAATAACAAGCCATGTGCTCCACATGCCCCAAAAATATGTAGAAAAAGGTTCTTCTTCACGGATGAAACCCTCTTTGTCTACATGGAAATGCACGAAAGATTAAACGTGAAAAACACAAATCTAACCGAAGATCTGGTGACATTTTAGATATATTAAAAATAAACACTAATTTAATATGATTATTATCTTTTCATTAAGAGGTAAACCTTGTACAAATAGAGCTGTAGCCTTTTTTTTTTAGATTTATTATGAATAAACACACAGCAAAAGTTTGACGGTGTTATAAAGGTAATTTTCATTTTTAATCAATAGGTGTGTATTCTTGGAGATGTGTTTGTTTAAAATGAATGCATAAGTGTGTGTGTATGCGTACTATATATTGTGTGTGTGTGTGTGTCTGAGTGAGTGTAGTTAGGGTGTATCTGTGGGTCAGTAGTGGAGTGAAGTGTAATCCAGTCATTAATTAAACGAGAGGACTGTAAGCTCAGTGATGAAGGCGGGAGGGTGAAGGAATCAGGGCTTAAAACCTCCTGACACACTGTCTGCCTGGAAACTCACTTTAATCAAGGTCTTGCAGTCCCCCCCCTCCCTGCACACACACACACACACACACACACACACACACACACACACACACACACACACACGCACAGTCAAATCTCGATGCTGAAGCCTTGATGTCTAATGCTCTACGCGGAGACAAACACGCTCAGACACACCAGATGGAGTCACAACAGTATTTGATTAAGAAGAGGAATTAACATGATTGAATTTCCTGTTTCTCTGTCGAGGCTTCGCTGAGAAAAGAGGGTTCACTTGAGGCTTGCGCTCCTTTAAATTTTGCCGTCACAGCGCGGCGCCTCTCGGCTCACGTTCGGGATGTGTGGCGACGCGTCGCATTGTTAACCGCTGGAATCTAAAGAAGAGGGATGTCTCTTTGAACGGCGTTATATTAGCTTGTCACTAAAGTCGAGGCTTCAATTCATTTCCCACTGATGTTGGACGTGGATCACGTTGTTGGACAGCATGACATATTCTTTCATTTACATGCTGACGGTACACAATCGTACCTGTAGTGTATTTCAAAGCAGCCCGTCTTTTAACATAAGTGTCTTCTTGACATCAGCCTCCCATCTGAAGGCAGAACTCACAGATCCTGACCCCAGTTTGTCTTCTCATACGAAACGCTGTGTCTCGCTTCAGTTTAACGAACATGTTGGTGTAGTTTGTGTTGTCTTTCGTAGTGTTGGGCTGACCAACATCTGTAATTTCATCACAGATGTTCATGCCGTTGTCACATCCTGCTGGTGACCTACCACTGATTAGCTTAAATTATATTATTTGCCATTTCTACGCTGGTGTGCATTACATTTTGGTACTGATTGTAAGATACTGATGAGTCTCATATGAAAGAGCTCCATCATTTTGACTTGTCATCTTCACAGGTCTAAAGAATAAAAAATAACCTAAACAAAGTATTGATTTTCTTTTTTAGTAACCCCCGTGCTTTGGGAAAAGTTGTGTATGAGAATATAATATAACGTGTTTAAAACAACAAATCTTGGAATATTAAATCATTCATTTTCGCTCACTACATCTTAGCTCTTCAGATGTGTGTTTTACAGGCCAGGAACTTCCTTTTTTTTAAAGTTTAACACAAAAATATCTGTATCAGCCATCGGAAGCCGATAATTATCTCTTATCGGTATCAGCTGAAAGAATATCCCGATTGTGCATCCCTGTTTTGTTTGATTTTAGGCATCTATTTATATTTTATTCTAGTCTTTTCTTTTGTTAAATGGTTTCCAAACCTTTATTTTAATAAGCTTGTGAGACGGCTGGTTTGATATTTTTATCTAATTTTGTAAATTGTACAACTCGTAGATGACTACGGTTGTTATAACTACAGGTTCCACCGTTTATACCCAGTATAACAGTATCTGAATATACATCAAAAGATGCAGCTGATGTATCTGTTTTCTCAAACCTGGGTCCATTGTTCATGTTGTTTACTGTGGAAGTTTATATTTTTACTTCATTATTATTATTTCTTTCACTGAGTTGCAAAGGTTTAATGTGCCGTTTCAAAAGAGACTAACAGGCAATTATTACAAATTAAAGTGTATCAAGAGGCGTGTAAAATTATCTTAAAAAATGGGTTTTAGGAAAATATCTCCAGATCCAGCAGCCAGATAGACTTGGTTTTGAGATTGAATCCTTTTTTTAAACACTATAATCGACAGTATTTTCTCTTTTTCACCCTTTTAAAAATGGATATTAGAAACCAAGTGTAAGTAATTGTTAAATCCAAGAAATTGGAAAAAAATAACTTGTCAGAAATTAAACGCTCCGTCATCCTCTATTACTCACGGCAGGAATACAGAAAATTTGTTTTGGCTCCTGGTGACGACTGGAAGTCATCCTGTATGGAATCACTCGCTCATTAATTGTCTCCATCTTGTCCGTTTCCATTATATCGGCAATTTAACATCCCGTGAAATACATGTTCCCTGACAGCTTGACATTTTCTGTCAATGCAGTTTAAGCTTCCTGCGGAGCGCCATCTATTTTAGATGAGCGTTATTATCAAACCTTTTTTTTTTTTTTTGCTGACTCCTCCACTTTACTCTCAATCTGCCGTGGCAACGTGCCAACTCCCCCGGAGCAAAAATCCGTGATATTTACTCTGAAAAGCAACACCTCTCCCTCATGACGTACAGTATAGGGCAGGAGATTAGACTTCATTTCATCCGTCCGCGCGGGTTCGGAGGAATTATAGTGTTCCCTCCGGTGGGGCTGGTGGCAGGTTCTGAAAGTGAGTGTGCGTTTCTGGGAAGTGAACGTTCGCTGACATGCTGCGAGTCCGTCTCAAATCTCTGTCATTAACATTTACATATACATTGGCACACCACATCCCTCCTCCTCCTCCTCCTCCTCCTCCTCTTCTGTCGGTCCCTCCATCTTTCCCCCCACTTCATGACTCCGTTACGTCCTCCTGTTAAACGTAATCCAGAAAAAAATGAATTTGCCGCAACAGATGGAGCGGAAAATGGACTTGCATGCAACCCAAAACTGTTACGTGGAGCTACCTTTTCCCCACTCGACACCACTGAGTCCAGGTTTCTGCATAATCGCTGGTGTTCGTCTCTCTTTGGTCCCATCTAAGACCTTATTTGCGCAGCTTGTGTGAATGAATGTGTGCGTGCAGGCGGGATCAAGGCCGTGCTTATCGCCCTCCTTCCATACCTCCCCGCTGTGTTTATTATTTTTCTATACATACAAACCGCATTCCGCCGCCGTATGGGGAAGCATAGCATTCCGATAACACCTCAAAGGGGGCGAACAGGAGGGGCAGGCGTCTCGAAAATTGGCTAGGGATCAAACCTGGAAGCCCACTGTGTTCGGCTGCATCATTATTTCACCAAGAAGGGGGGATTTGAAAAAGTTGAATCGGGTTAAAAGGAAACCAGAGAGAGAAAATAAGTGGCTATAAGACCGAGCGCGTGACAGTGGGACGTGAAGACGAGCGGAACAGAAGTGGGGAAAAAAAAGCCCATTTGCGAGTGGGAACTTTGTCCTCGTGTTGTCGGCGGGGTTTGAGCGCGCAGGAGGAATTCCCAGAGCTAGGTAGCTTTTTTGTTTCCGCCGCGTCCCGCCATGTTGTGTGAGATATCAGCCGGCGCAGGGTCAGAGCGCTGCAGCTTTTTTGTGCTCTGCGCGAGGAGATTTCCCAAATCCCTGAAATGAACACTTGTGCAGGGGATGAACTCCTCAGATGATTCGAGGCTCACACAACCAGATCTGCACACACACACACACACGTGTTAGGCAAACAAAACACACTGGTGCAGATGATGGAACGCTCTGTGAGCACGAGAAATTCCATCTTTTTGTCGAGCTGGCACAGTTTGACACATATCGGACATTATTTTTCTCTTAAGCACACCCCGAGAGCCGTACGCTGTGTTGTTTGTGAGCAGATCTTTGTCCAGAAATTGTACTCGTCGTGCTGTAAAGAAAAATGTCAGCAGCGTCTTGTTGTTAGTTTTTACTTCATTGCTCACAGTTTGATTCCATCCTCAACTATATGAGCTTTTTGTCAGCTGCTGCTGGGCTCAACAAAACGACACGGTGGGGGAAGAAGGAAGAAACAAATTGCGAGATAATCAGATGGTACGAGAAGTGTCGTGAAAAACAGTGATTCAATGACAAATGTTCAGCTTCTGGAGATGTTTTCCCATGTTTTGTTCATTCTTATGCTTTTTTTTTTAGTGGATATAAGACTAAGTGGCTAAAGACAAGTATTAGATCAGGTAGAACAGTTTGAGTACAGAAAATTACGACCACTTTACTTTAAAGACAACACTGTCGACATATCCTGATATAACGATATCCAAAATCTAAGTCCTGTTCCCACATCGTCAAATGAAGTCTCAGATTTTTTTCCTCTCATGATGTACGATGGTATAATAGTCGTGCCAACTGCCTCCATATTTGTCCGTGATGAGCCACATGCTGAGCAACATTTTTACCCTCTGTTGGGGATCTGACATGTCAAGGCTCATTATATCACTGTGGGTTTTTTGTCCAGATACACAAACGACTGTCCTCCCTCGAAATTGACTCCTTCAGTTCTCTCTTAATGTGCTATCTCCATCCAGTTCTGTCTCTGACGTGTCCTCACACTGTTTTATGTTTATTTCCAAGTTCCTCCTGTTACATTAACTGACATTATCCTGGTAGATTGAGAGCGATGCCTTCATGTTTGGCACAAGAGGAGAATAATTGAGTTTGGACACTTCGGTAGTGATGGCTGATTGCTGACACTGTCGATGTCTTTCCTCTTCTTTCCAGGGGAGATCTGTGCCTTTAAGATCTACGGTCAGGACGCTCCGTTTGAGGCCGTGGTTTTGAATCGCACATCGGGAGAAGGCGTCCTGAGGGCCAAGGGTCCTGTGGACTGCGAGATCCAGAAAGAGTACACCTTCATAATCCAGGCCTACGACTGCGGGGCCGGACCGAGCGGGGCCGACTGGAAGAAATCGCACAAGTGAGTCAGCCGGCGTCTGTTCATGAGTTGTGGGTGTATTTAGCTCAATAAGACAGAACAAGTCAGACATGTTTTTGCATGCATGTGTGTTATTTAATCTATTTAGTTTATTTATTTGTGGCCTAATTTGAGAGAAACACTTTCTATTCTTTGATATTTGTGTCCACAATCTTACTGTACATGGTTCAGAATACTTTATAAGCTTATTAGTCATGTATTGGAGCAATATTTGGTTTTCATACTCGTGTTTTATTTTCATTTTAAGAGGCTTACAATTAATATTTTCTTGTTACAAACCAGAATTTTGCCTGGAGGAACCTATTCTGACGAGAAGATCGTAACTGGCTGAAGAAATAGCAGGAATATATTATGAATATATATTATAATACAATTTAATTCACTGTCACTGCAACACATTTGAGCTATCTGAGGCTTAAAATGTTCAATTTGCATTAGAACTATTTCTGAGAAGTGTTCTTCTACTCTGTTATGATTTTGTACTTTGTTGTGAGCAAATCAGCCTCGTCCGTCTGTCAGTCAGAAAGAGTTCGGCACATGTTCTCAAAAGCTTTTACGCGTGACTTCGCTAACTCTTCAGCCAGCGGCTATCTGACGTGTTTGTGCCTCTGAAACTTTCTTTATGTTGCCTAAAAGCTCAATTATGAAAATGATGATTGTCAGCTCCTGTATTAAAGCTGTCACATGCCGCTAATTATTTTTTATCTTTGAACGACTCACTTGTGTCGCTGTCAAAATAAGTCTCATTTAAAAGTGGGCGGATGACATGACACAAAAACAATCATTCATATGAAAAGTATTTAAATTAAAGTTCCCGAAGGCAGCCGAAGGGAAAAGAGTCGTATGAAGTTATCCTGAAAAACAGAGGACAAAGCACAAGCGGTGCCTCAGAGAGACGGCGGGATATTCGCTCAACATTACCAGAGAATACACCCTTAAAAATGACCTGAGTCTAATTAACACCTATCTGACTGTGTTAATTAACTTAACATTGCAATTACTAAACAGCAAACCGCCGCGCTAAACTGCATTATGTCCTTGATGCATTTCCTACCCACCATTTTTTTTTTACAAATTAACATTTAAATGGCTGAAATGTAATTAGGGAAAAATTAAATGATGCTTGTGCACATTTACGTGTTAGTTTCATGCATGATTCAAATCCAAAACAGGAGAGGTCAAAGCTAATTTGTGTATGACCTGCAAAGTAGACGACTGAGATGTAGTGGAAGTGCGGTGTGTAAATGATTCATGCTTACAAAAAGATTTGAAAACAGCCCCAGTAGATCTCCGACACACAAGATCCTTTCTGGGACGAGGAAACACAAGTCACGTTCACAACAGAAGTGAGTTGTTGCAGGAAGACGACGGTGGGAAAGTGGATCTTGAAGTTTACCTTGAGGAACTGCCCGCTATAATTTCTTCTCAAGGCTAAAGATGAGGCAACAACTGTAATGACTCACCTCCTGCAAGATTTCAGAGCCGGACTTGAATGAGACTCTTTTTATTTGACAAAAAAGGTCTGTCTCCATAGAAATCCCCTCTGTAGGGACTGAGATTACCAACCTCAGCCTCTCAATGCCAAAAACAAGCACTTCAAGTCGACGTTACTTTGACAATCGGAGTTACCCTTAAAGGGATATTCCGGTGTAAATTTAATCCATGGTCTAACACACCTTGATTATTACTCCATTACTTCCGTTATTTTCCCTGTCAGCTCTCGATAATAAGAACTGAGCATTCCATGGAGTAATAATCAGACATTTTCATCCTTGAGCTGCAGAAATCTACTGCACTCGGTAATCGACTCGTCAGGGCTTCCCCACACAGGCAGGCTGCTGGAGGAGAGGGTGAGTTGTGCTGTGTTTTTAATACAAATCCGGCAAAGCTAGCAGATGTTTGATGCTTCGTACTGTGTGCTGGGACTGTACATGTACTGTTGCTGAAGTTTGCTGCTGTTCTCACCATTAATTGTGGCTTTTTGATGGCGGTTTCTAGTTGGAGACATAAGCTGCAGTGTATTGTTATCGTGCGGTCTTTTCTGAGGTTGCTAAAACTAGCTAAGCTAGCGGTCAGCTAACTTGACCTCTCGAGGGGGAGTCTTACTCGGTGTCAAGGTGTGTTAGACCATGGATTAAACTTACACCGGAATATCCCTTTAAGGATAACACTGCAGCCGTGTTGCAGTCGCCAACTGAGACGATCTACTGGGCTGATTCCAAAGGTTTTGGTTGGTATGAATCATTTACACACCCAAACATGTAAATGTAGGACTCAGCTTTTTCCCTTTTAATCCACTGCAGCGCTTCAGCCACTTGTCTTGGTGTCTGTAGATAAAGACAAGACTGAATAAATGACAGTGAGACAGACTGTAACTCAGGCAAAGATTATATATTTTAAAAGAAAACTAAATATTTTACACTTTCAGCTAAAAGTTAGTCTCGTCTTTGCTGCTTCTGTCCTCTCTTCTTTCGTTTTTTATTTTCTTTTTTCCACAAGATCTCTCAGTGACAGCTGAGACTTGCAGTTCTCTTCTCGGGATATGTCCCCCTAATGGTCCATCAATATCATCTGCGTCCGTACGCGCGCGAGGCAGGACTATGTGAATGAGATTGACAGGCAGGCGGACTGGCACGGACAGCAGCAAATCAAACCCTCCGGTGCTTCATTCGGAGAAAAGGAGCTGCTAAAATAAGCCGCTGCGGGCTCGGCACTAAAGGGAAGAGGAGAGAGAGAGGGAGAGAGATTCATCAGCTCGGGGATCGGTGATGAATTTCACCGGTCGGATGATGAATGATGCTCAGTGCTCTCGTGTGTGTGCGTGACATTATCGCTGCGTGACATTTTAAATAGGCCTCATTAAGCTAATGTCATTAATTAGCCAGATGTGCTTCTTCAGATACACCGCGAGTTGTTGTCAGGGAAGGTCACTGCTGAGGAAAAACTTCACGATACATCTGAATTATTGCTCCATTTATGCACTTTGGTGCACAAATGTTATCAGAGTTGCATGGTTGATATCTTCTGCAGCCACCTCCGGCAGATGAGATTGTGTGTTTATGTGGAGGAGATATTGAAAGAGAGGTTGAGAGATAAATTAGGACCCTCCCCAAACTGTTGTGGATGAGTCTGTGCCGGTAGACGAGCCTTGATGAGCATTAAATGGTAATGAGAACTCATTTCACAAAGAAATACCAATAAATAAACAAGACCTCACCTGTATGTGCGGCACTTTTTCAATAATTCTTCTCAAAAGGACTAAATCTATAAATAAATCTTCAAGCAGCTGTTTTCCTCTCCATCTCTCCGCCTCCAACTAACCACTGTTCTTAAGATAAACAGCGAAACGCTTTTGGTCTTAATTCATTTTAATTATCTCTAATGACCTAAAGAGATTTTTGCCTTCCCTCCTCTCTCGCTACTTCCATCCATCTCTCCTTTCGCCGTGTCCTTTCTTTTCCCTCTCTCCATCAATCATTTCCACCCCACTTTCTTTGCATTCTTCTTTCCCACTTCTCTCCCTCCATTCTTCCCCTTCCATTCTTTCAGGGCGGTGGTTCACATCCAGGTGGACGACGTGAACGAGTTCAGCCCTGTGTTTCGCGAGCCGCTGTACAAGGCATCGGTGACAGAGGGGAAGATCTACGACAGCATTTTGCAGGTACTTAGATGTTGTAGTTTAATGTTAATGTTATTTAATTAGCTCTGTTACATTTTGTTTTATACGTAGAATCAGCCTGACGGATACGTTTGAAGGTTAAGATGGTTTAATAGTGCCACAACAGATCAGTCAGACAAGAATGTGTGGTAGTGTGATGGTATCTCTGAGGTGTTGTTAACAGGTGTTGACCAGCTGGATGTTGTCGTGTTTCAGGTGGAAGCTTGGGACCAGGACTGTTCACCACAGTACAGCCAGATCTGCAACTATGAAATCGTCACTGCAGGGACGCCATTTGCCATCGACCGCAATGGTAAGTGTGTTGGAGTGGCTCGGAGTTATAACTGGCGATTTGATTAGGAGTGATGTATGTGTCAGAAGGGAAAGGAGAAACTAGGAGAGCACAGAGAGACAGTCTCTGCCTGGAAATTTTGATTTAAATGACGTATTTCTTAAAGGTGTGGCCAATCTGCAGGTTTCAGGATGTCCATATGTCTTTCCCATTTCTGTGAACACGATATCTGAGGAGCGTCTGCTGTCCAGGTGGACTCGCAGATGAGCCGATTAGATTTTGATGGTCACAAAACACATTTGTTGGCCATAACCCAAGAATTAAAAGTTGACAAAGTTGTCTTGTGTAGGATCAAATGCTGAAGTGATGACATTTTATATCCAAAAGGTCAAGGGTCAACTTCACTGTGACATCATAATGTTCTGTTATGGCCATTATTCAACGCCATAACACTCGAACAGAAGCCGAGATCGAGACCATAACTCACATCTGGTCGGATACTGAACTGATGACACTAATCTTGGCTGCTCAGCATCAGCAACATCCCTATTTACAGAACAGTCCACTCGTCATGGTTACAGCCTCATGGTTACAGCCTCGTGTTTTATCAGAATCAGCTGTGTTGGCCAAGCATGTGAACACAGACAAGGACTCTGACTGTTTTGTGTTTCTTTCAGTGACACTACACACTAAGTAGTCTGCCATAAACTCAGACGTTTAGCTGATTTTTAGCTTTAACTTGTTGTTGCAGCATCTGATGAAGCTCTTTCAGTCTTCCTGTACTACTAAATGTAGACAGTACTGGAGTAGACAGCTTGTCACTGGAAATTAATCACCGAAATCATACATGTCAATATTGTTCAAATATATTGGATATATTATATGAGTCTGGAAAGACATGGATGTAAACTGTAACTTGACTCGTTGGCAGTAATTCTGGTTTTTCACTTTTTAAGCAAAACAGTTTTACCTAATCTGAAACTAAGACACCCCAAAACCCCAAATTTTACTTCCAATTTACTTTTTTCCCCCCCTGAAAGTAGTAAAATTATTGGTACTTACTACTTCTTCTCTTTGCTGTTCCCAGTTTGTCAGAACAAAAAGCTAAAAAATGGACCTTGAGGTTCGGCTGCTCTTTCTTGAATAAAGACTGAACTTTTTACCTCTGCTTCTAATCAAACATGAATGAGACGTCCTTAAAGTCTGCTCGTTCAAGGATCATGAACTTCATTATTTGTATTAAAACTAACACTTGAGATACGTGGAAACTTTCAGATGCATTAATAGCGGCGCTGTTGGCTCGCTTGAATTCAAACAGCATGGTAAATGTCTTAATTAAAGCTAAAAGCCATTCTTCGGCTACATTTGCATACGTACTTTCTATGATCTAAACCAGCTGAACCTCGTGTGAACATGAACACGTCCTGACTAAAGATAGACATGAGAGAGCCAGCTCAGACCGACTGAACCCAGAGATGAATCGTGGCGCGGCGAGCGAACAGAAACCAACAGCGTGTGAAGAAACGATACGACTGCGGTTGATTTTGAAGCACGTTCGCTTGTTTGTATTGGGTGGAAGATGGCAGATTTTCTCAAAAAATCCACAAACCGGTTGTAAAACTTTAACACAGGAGCACTGCGACAGTCGTCTTTTTATAGACGTACACCAAACAGATTACTTTGAATACTCTTAGAGGAAAAACGAAAAGTTAAAAGGCGAGCAGACAACTGTCGCTGATTCCTCTTTTTTATTGCCGCCGTGTTGTGATCTGTGCAGAAGTTTTTTCATCAGCGCGTCGCTCGAAAGTTACTCGACAAAGATCCACCTAACTCTGACAAGCCTCTCTTCATCTTCTTTTCTATTTTCTTTTGTTCTTTCGTGGGTTTTTTAGCACCAGTCCTAGTTCTACCGGTGGAGAGTGTTTTAGTTCTGATTGAGAGCTATTCTGAGCGTATCTGCCTATATGAAATTTCAGCTTTGGGATTTGCGCTGCCTTCTCCCTGAGCTTCAGCATCCACACGGTGCTGATCTGAGTGCAGCGTAATCCAAACTGAAGGGAGACTGGAGGGCTTTGTGTGTGTGTGTGTGTGTGTGTGTGTGTGGATCAGACTGAAGCACAGACTGCTGTCTTTACTGTACGTATCCCCTCCTCTCTCTCTCTCTCTCTCTCAGGGTTGTAGTTATTATTTTGTCTCATTGCTTTTTGAGTTTAACCTCCTGCTCTTTTGCTCTCTGTATTTTACAGTAGTCGGGCTCATTTGATTTGATCTCCTTCCTCGCAGGCACAATAATATTGGCTGGGAGAAAGTCGAAGGCACGGCACGTTGTTTAGACCTGCTTTATTGAACGGGGTAATTTTGTGCACGGAGGGGAGATAAAACACAGAATTAAATGGGCCGGTGCTGCAGTGTGTGTGTGTGTCTCCGAATCCAGATATCAAATAAATTGAGCGTCTTGAAACAGACAGTGAATTAAAGATAAGTACAGTCAAAAACACTTCCTTTGTTTTAAGTGAGAGAAATCCTGCAGGGCGCTGAATCTTCTCAGCAGTGCAAATAATAACATTTCACTTCAATAAAAGCAAAGCAAATGCAGACTTTGAGTCGTCTCTTCGCTATGGTTGAATTTAGAGCTGTCAACTATTAAATTCATTGCCAGCTATGAATCGTTTCGAGTAATTTCTTAAGAAAAAAAAGTCAATAATTTAAAATCGCCTGCATGCAAAATGTGTTTCTTTTCTGCAAGCAGGGTTGATTTCATCGGTGAAAGTAAACTCCTTCAGCGTTGGATTGGTGACAGCGGTAATTAAGGATGCTAAGCAGGTGATTTATCGTCACGTGTACTCTATATTTACCACGAGGAGGGTCACGTCAGCAGCTCTTTACTTCTGCAACGTAATTTAATGAAGAAAGATTGATTGACGTCACATTTTTATAGATAGCTTCCTGGTTTACACTGTGCTGTAAGGGAATGTGGTTTGTATGGAATTTGCTCAACTAAACTGAACTTCATGAGTGAAATGTCTCGTTAAATTGAAATATCAGCTGTTGTTGTAATAACAGTTGATTTCCAGGAGCTGAACCGTCGGTGTTCACACCAGCTGCGGATCAAACAGTCACTGCAGGAGACTTCAGTAGGAACCGTCTGACTCTGACCCGCTCACCTCTCCGCCGCTGACATTTCAAGCTCCGCTCTTGTCTTCTCTGCACTGCTGTGCTCTGAGCTGATTTCTCCTGCGCTCGCTGCACCTCCTCTCCTCTGATCCGCCCTCTTTTCTTTTTTTTTCCTCTCCACTCTCCTCTTCTCTCCGACAGCAATCAGAGTGACAGCCTTTTATACAGCCCAGCCTCCGGATGCACACAACAAAAATAGCCTCAGTTGTCCTCACGGGTCCGGAGAAAGACTGTGACGGCAGTGACTGACGCGGAATGACAAAATAAGAATATGACATCGTTTTGAAGTCTGTTGTTTATCTCGAGGAACATCTGTATATGAATAATGCGTTTAATCTTCGACTGGAAAAGATTTTAGTCCTGTTTTCTTTCTGCTTTAATGTCCTACAAGATGTACAACAACCTCACTGCTGCATTGTTAATGTTCAGCTCAGTCGGTAAAACATGCTGTAAGATTTGTTCCTGGGTTGTAACTCCCAGGTAATGTTGCCCACTCACTTCTACACTATACTATAATCATACTGCAATTTTCCTGTAAACTGTAAACACTTCAAACCCACACATCTCCGGCCAGGCGTCATGAATCACAGTCTGAAATGATCATTTATACGAATCCATCTTCCATCAACTTTAATCACCATGAAATATACAGTAGACCATGGATGCATTATAAAAAACATCAATTGATATTGATTAATACGTGCATGAACTAGAGCCTACTGCAGGCTGGACTCTATTTAAAGTGACAGTCTCCTCTATGAAGCGTCTGTGTTCTCACCATGTTGCTTTATTATAAACTATGAGGCTGTTTATCTCTGGCATTAACATGCATCTTTGGGGATCCAAAGCTTGTTAGTTAACACTCGGTGTCTTGACATGCATCTCACATTACTTCCTGCGATCGTGAAAGTTTTTTACACAAAGAAAGGAGAAAGAAATGAATGTATAACATATGCCGAATTTACAAGAAGCCCCACATTATTTAAAAGTTGTAAGAGACAGCTTTTGGCAAAGTTTATAAAGTTCCTCCGAACTCAACAGCTCATAAAGTTGAGCGATTTTTAAAGGGAGTCTGGGGAATTTCTCTCCCTCTTCGTCTCCTTGCTGTTTACTGGCTTCTTTGACCTATTGTATGTTGGTGCTCAAGCGTGCCATCTGCTGTAGTGCAAAGCACTCTCAACATTTTGTACATTTTCTCTAATAGCTGTTAGATATAAATGATCCTGGCCGTTCAAAGTCACACACAAAACATGGATTTCACACATTTACCCCCAACTGTGACTGAGTCCTTTCCCCGTGTAGAAAGTACAGCAAGGTGAGCAAGTACATGCTGATGAGAGTAAACACAAAATGAAGAAGAAGAAGAAGAAGAAGAAGAAGAAGAAGAAGAAGAAGAAGAAGAAGAAGAAGAAGAAGAAGAAGAAGAAGAAGAAGAAGAAGAAGAAGAAGAAGAAGAAGAAGAAGAAGAAGAAGAAGAAGAAGAAGAAGAAGAAGAAGAAGAAGAAGAAGAAGAAGAAGAAGAAGAAGAAGAAGAAGAAGAAGAAGAAGAAGAAGAAGACCTCATGTACATGTTTGGATGCTCAGGGAAACTGGAAGAACCCGTACTGCAGAGAAGGCTTAAGTTAATTTCAAAATACTTTATTAGTCCTTTAAGAGGCTGTTTGACTACGCATACAAAGTCTAAAAGGTGTTGAACTACACCAGAGTTAGTGGAAGAAGCCAATCCTAAACTGGTTAACAACATTCAACACCATGAATTTACATTTAGGGCATTTACCAGATGCTTTTGTCCAAAGTGACTTACAGTTTGTCACAAGAAAGAAACCACAACATCACCGTCGATGGAGTAAAAAAGAAAAAAATAGAAACAATTCTCAAGCCCTCATCTGAGCATCGTAGCTGCTATTAAAGGAAATGACTGAGAGAATCAACACTGTTAAACATTCATTACCATTATTATGCCACAACAAGCTGCACTCTTAGACTGTAGTAACCTCAGAATAAAACCAGGATGAACATGTAGCATCTCGTCTATCTCAGGCTGCTTACACCGTTACCGTGGTGACAGGTGAAGATAATCCATCATTTCAGTGTTACATCGACTGCTCACAAAGAGGCTTAGATATTCAAATGCAACACAAGGTTATTGGACATTGTGTTTCCAGTAAAAAGGCTTCACTGAACCCGAAGACATATTTTTGTTTTCAAGGAGCCATTTCTTTATTGCAAAGTCAGTTTCAATTATCTGCTCATCGGGAAGCGTTTCCTGCTTTTTTTGTTGTCAAGTCAGCGCAACAGTTTATGTCTCTCTGTAAATGAATAACGGTGATTATATTTCTGTTTTTTTGTTCCCTTTAGGTAACATCAGAAACACGGAGCGGCTGAGCTACGACAAGCAGCAGAGCTACATGATTATGGTGACAGCCTTCGACTGTGGTCAGAAGAGAGCGAAGGAGGATGTGGCCGTGCATATTGATGTCAAGCCTGTCTGCAAACCTGGATGGCAAGGTCAGAGATGAAGAGAAACACTTTTCAAAACGCCATTATTAACAGAAATTGACTCATTGCTATGCAGGCATAAAGTGCACTGACATATTGTTTAAACAAACTTAGACATAAAGTAACACCGTCAAAATTAAAGCAGGCATTTCAGAGCTGTTTTTCGAGCACATCCTTCCCCTCGTGGGAATTCGATCTCATTTTAGAACGAACGTCTCTCGAGGAAATCAGAAGACCTGACAAAAACCTCCAGAGGGAAAGTTGACTGGAGTGTGTTTTTTTTTTTTTTTCCTCCCCTTCCTTTAACATGCGAGCAGCTTGGCATTCGAGCCGGCCCGTCTTCTCCCCGTTGCTTCACCTGTCAGCGCTGACAGCATCTCAGGAGTCAAGCTCACACAGGAACGAAAGAGGAAGACAGAGCAGAGATAAGAGGAGGGGGAGAGGAGGAAGAAGGAGATGAAGAAAGAGGCAGAATGGAAACGGGGAAACTCGAGGGAGGAAAGGGAGAAACAAAGTGAAGGAGAAAAGCGATGCTTTAAAAAATCAGTGACCTACTGTAACCAGGATATGTGTTGCTGCGTGTCGTGTAGTTATTGAAACATCAATCTGCTGCAGAGCTGGGGTTTCATCGTCTGAAGGCATGCGTCTTAAACATTGAGTAATACAGTTTTTAACAGTTTCCCATCATATTCTTATGAAGCTCCAAGACAAACTGAGCCGAGGATGACAGAAACAACTCTCGTTTAATCATGAAACAAATTGTTCTCTGCCAAATTCAACACACACTTAAAAACCATATGGAGGGTTTTTCATTTTTAAAAGTAATTTAGGGGAATTTTAAGCCTTTATTTCACAGAGATGGCAGGAAATGAAGGAGACGGAGATGCATCAAAGGTTTTCAAGCAGTTTTAACCCTTCTTTTCTGCATTTAAGTGTTACTAGACATTTCTTAAATATTTTATTGTGTTTCCAACAATGTTTAAACCCTGAAAAATCTGTAATTTTATTCCAGGTACTGCAACTGTGTTTCATTTGGTCACGTGTTGATACAACTTCTTGGAGAGGGTCGACACTAAACATCACGTGAATAAAACTTTTAATACACTACCTTTTTCCGAGACAACTCCCATGATCCCACGCTGCTCGGCTCCTTTGTTTTGTTTTGGTTGACACCCCGAGCTGCAGGAATCAGGGCCTCCCTCGTGGAGGGTATATAAAACATCTACAGAGTCAGGATACGTGATGCAATTTAAGCATTACTGCTCTTAATGTGTCACTTGCATGGTTTAAAATAAAATTCCAGAAGACATATTGTTTCCATGAAAGCAGTCAACTAGGGAGATGTTATGGTGATATCTGGTGGTACATTTGTTTTACCCCATTCAGCTGCAGCCTTGAGTCCTGTGTTCTATGAGGCACAATGCTATAAATGCTTATTTTAGCTTAATGGATGTTTTTCAGCTACAATAAAGCTAACTCAAATGTGGAATATCTCGCTCAGACGTGCCCGGAGCCATCGTATCATTTTGTGCTAAGATAAGAGACGATAATTTGAAATGAAATCCCTTTTGCACAAAATTACTTGAATGCCAGTGATTTGGGATTTAAGGAGGCTCGCTGAGGGAAATGTCAGTATATATCACAGACGGATGGAGGTGCAGAGCGAGAGAGACTCAGACTGTTGAGAAAGTCTGAAATGCCATTAAATCTTCATTTAAATGTCATCTTCACGTGCAGAATCGCTCCGAGGCCTTAAGAAAGAAAGTATTCAACAATTTAGGGGACGTGTGTTAGTTTTGATCAGAAATGACTTGCAGACCGTTAAAGCAGTGGCGATTGCTCTAAGACTGCAAGGGAAGCTCAGCTTCCCCTAAAATGTCACCAAAAAAAAAGAAAAAAAGTGGTGAAATATGTACTGCTGTGTGTACATTTCATTGACTAAATACGCGCTAGAAAGCCTTCATCTTTTGTTCAGAATCAGCTACTTATCACAGGTAACCGGCGCAACTTCCTTCTCATTCATCCCCGCAGCGCCACAGCGCTTTTCACAGTCGGACGCTCAGCTTCTACTGACTTCAGTGGGGAAGCGTAGAGCGGGTTGTTCCACTGCAGCGAAACCAGACGGTCATTGGATAAATGCTGGGCTTTGTCCCGCCCATTGGAAGCTCAGCTTCTCTGGGGGTCTATGGGGCAGTGGGCTGGCCTGGAAGCTCAGCTTCTGCATGATGATTGGATGAGCTGTCTGAGGCGGAATCCTTTTTTGATTGACAGCTAAATGAGCGAATCAGCGATCTTGAAGAATAAACATACACCGGAGCATTTTCCAAGTTTTTCATTCCGTTGTTCTGAACTGATCTAGAGACTTTACCGATCCCCAGCAACTTTGTCACGACCACTCACACTCACAGGCGGTCACACTTCACAGTAGAATGGTGCAGCAGCTCCAGCTGCTAGCATTAGCAAGGTGCACATCATGGCAGATAATATGAATGTTGTTAGAGTTAAAGAGCAGGGCAGGTCAGCTCCTAAGATTGATTTAGTGCAAAAGGTGGGGAAAAGTAACAGGTCTTTTCAGGTGTCCTGAATAATAATAATATATATAATAAATAAACAAACACATTTATGATGTAGGCCGGAAAAATGAGCTTCCCCTCCTTGAAAGACCAGCAGCCGCCACTGCGTTAAAGGGATATTCCGGTGTAAGTTTAATCCATGGTCTAACACACCTTGACACCGAGTAAGACTCCCCTCGAGAGGTCAAGTTAGCTGACCGCTAGCTTAGCTAGTTTTAGCAACGTCAGAAAAGACCGCACGATAACAACACACTGCAGCTTATGTCTCCAACTAGAAACCGCCATCAAAAAGCCACAATTAATGGTGAGAACAGCAGCAAACTTCAGCAACAGTACATGTACAGTCCCAGCACACAGTACGAAGCATCAAACATCTGCTAGCTTTGCCGGATTTGTATTAAAAACACAGCTCAACTCTCCCTCTCCTCCAGCAGCCTGCCTGTGTGGGGAAGCCCTGACGAGTCGATTACCGAGTGCAGTAGATTTCCGCAGCTCAAGGGTGAAAATGTATGATTATTACTCCATGGAATGCTCAGTTCTTATTATCAAGAGCTGACAGGGAAAATAAGGGAAGTAATGGAGTAATAATCAGACATTTTCATCCTTCAGCTGAGGAAATCTACTGCACTCGGTAATCGACTCGTCGGGGCTTCCAAACACAGGTAGGCTGCTGGAGGAGCACGGAGAGTTGTGCTGTGTTTTTAATACAAATCCGGCAAAGCTAGCAGATGTTTGATGCTTCGTACTGTGTGCTGGGACTGTACATGTACTGTTGCTGAAGTTTGGTGCTGTTCTGACCATTAATTGTGGCTTTTTGATGGCGGTTTCTAAATGGAGACATAAGCGGCAGTGTATTGTTTTCGTGCGGTCTTTTCTGAGGTTGCTAAAACTAGCTAAGCTAGCGGTCAGCAAACTTGACCTCTCGAGGGGGAGTCTTACACGGTGTCAAGATGTGTTAGACCATGGATTAAACTTACACCGGAATATCCATTTAAATCAACAAAATGCGAGCTACATCTTCCTCTCGCTATAAAGGAAAAGAGTATACAATTATTTTCGAGCTTCAGATGGGCACGCAGCGTTAATGACACACTCGCTATTATCCCCTGCTAACAGCCTCATCAATGTTGCATGAGTCTTTGCGTTTGGCTCATAAAAGAGGTCGTTCTGCATAATCCTGTTGTAAAACCATTAACCCATAGTAGCTCGCACATCCATGAATAAAAGATAGCAGCGATGCGTTCGAAGATCAAGTCGCTGGTTCACGTAACCTTATTCATCATCTGTGTGCAAAGGTCAGCAGAGCTGCTGCGGCTGTTTTTCTTTTTGAAGAGGCTGCCTTGGCATTAATAGAGAGCGAAACACATTTTGCTGCACCTCACCTCGCACTCCTCCTCACTCCTACCTGTTCGGTTTTTCTCGTTGTAAATGTTTGTCTCGGGAGACTTGATGAAATGTGGTGTCAGCTTCACAAGAACTGCCAGGTGTCCACCTGCACCCACGCACTCTTTCCTGTACACAGCGGAGCTCGTGCAATTGTTTTCACCCCCATCATTTAGTGATTCTCGTTCATCGAGGATAAATATAACACCTGGGTAATGAAAATATAACACCTGGCAACAGGACTGACGGTTACGAGGAGGTCAGCACCCCTTTCCACCAGGCCCGTCATGTTCGTGGGCCCTTTCAGTCTCCTTTTGACGCGACACATGGAAAGATTTTACCGAGGAAATTCTAAATGCCAAAGTTGCCAACCTGTGTGGTCGCCTGTCAATCTTTCAAGGCCCACGTGCTCGTTACGAAACCACCTACAGGAGTACATCAAATTTTATGCCGAGTGCTCTGATGATGCTTAAAATATAGAAGTAAAGAGAACAAGATCAGAGGACTTGTGTGTGTCCTACGGGGGGAACACGGTTTAAAGAGATAAACACGCTGAAATAGATTTTTATTGAATAAGTACAAGCACTCGAGTGCACATATACATACTAATATGATAAAAGAGGCTGTGTGGAACTTCTGTGTTGTGTTGAAAGCCGGTCGTTTCTCCAACGTTAGCTACCGTTGCTATCTGTTAGCGGAGGCAGTGAGACGAGGCACTTGTTAACGTGCATAAAGTCACATCCTTTGGACTAAAAACCCAAGTCCTACACAAACAAATGCTTGTATAGGCAACCAAGAGAGACAGGGAAAGTCAAAGTTTTCATGTCACATAAGAATCTGATCACATGTGGCCAACAAAAATGTAAATAATATGTGTAAATTGAAAAGACAGGACATTCTCACCATCAAAAGAAGCTAGCGACTACTGTTTCTTTAAAATATATCAGAAACAGAACTATCTCATGGTGAGTAGAAATTGCCAATTTTGCTGTCAGGCCGCTGTAAAAGTACAACATGGTAATTATGCTTGGATTTCCTGGTGTGTAAGTTAGAGAAAGAGTGAGATAAAGTGCAGGAATATGAGATCTCAGACCACATATCTAATTTTCTGAGAGGTGAGACAGATATGAACGACTCATCAGATGCCTTTTTACATCTACTGTGGTACTGTAACATCCTGTGTCATTTATTTTTTATGTCATGTAAATAATGAACTACTTCTTCTATACAAACCACTAAATAAATGTTGACCGTTACAGGTTGGAACAAGCGGGTGGACTACGAGCCGGGGACCGGAAGCAGGCAGCTGTTTCCCAAGATGCACCTGGAGACGTGTGGAGGTCCCCTGTCCGGCGTGAAGGCGATGGTGGAGCTGCAGACCAATCACATCGGGAAGGGCTGCGACCGGGAAACGTACTCCGAGAAGTCTCTGCAAAAACTCTGCGGTGAGTAGAACGAGAGAAGAAAAATAAAGAGAAAAGCTGCTCAAGTATGTAAAAGGTGAAGAGTGGAAAAGAAACTGATTGAAATGCCTCGTTGAAATAGTGAGGCGCCATTTAAGAGTCGAGGACTGTGAGAGCGCGAAGGGTCGGGATGATAATGAGAGGAGAAAGATTTATTTCAAAGAAGAAATTAGCTCTTAAAATCTCACCATCTGCAGTCTAATAATATGGCAGTTATCATACCATTTTTAATCCTGTGGAATACTTTAGAATAACACTTTTCCAAACTGTTAAATGTTTTCATGGCTTCACTAGAAGAGACAGAGAATATTCCTGTTGAGTAAAAATATGAAAAGTCTGAATTGATTTTGTGTTTTTCACAGTGATTATTTCCAACAGCCTCTGCTTTCGTACTCCTCGTCCTCATCAAGTCACATTAACAATCACAATAAATTAATGGTTGTAAGTTGTTAATTATACTGTTTATTAAAATGAACTTTTGTGACATTGTTATGTGAGCGTTGATCTCAGATGTCAGAGTTATATTTGTGAAATGCTCACACACAATATTAGGTTGTGAACGGATGTAGGCCAACTTCTGTAAAAAAAATCAGGTAGAGATAAAGAAAGTTCTTCTCTCGAGGTTGATTCTCTGTGCAGCCGTCTTGACAGCCCCGTATCGTCTGATTGGCACATCCAGGTGCGGCATCGGGCAGCACCGACCTCCTTCCTGCCCCCAGCCCTTCCACGAACTGGACGGCGTCGCTGCTCACTGACAGTGGCCGAGACAGCGACCTCATCTACAGATTCGACGGGCGTCAGGCTGCTAATGTTCCCGACCATGTCGTGCCCCAGAACCTGACAGATCAGTTCACCATAGCGACGTGGATGAAACACGGGCCCAGTCCGGGACTCAGGGCTGAGAAGGAAACCTTACTGTGCAACTCTGACAAGACCGGTGAGGAAACTATTTCATACATTCCGACTGTTCAGAAGAGTGAAAATTAAAGGGATATTCCGGTGTAAGTTTAATCCATGGTCTAACACATCTTGACACCGAGTAAGACTCCCCCTCGAGAGGTCAAGTTTGCTGACCGCTAGCTTAGCTAGTTTTAGCAACCTCAGAAAAGACCGCACGATAACAATACACTGCAGCTTATGTCTCCAACTAGAAACCGCCATCAAAAAGCCACAATTAATGGTGAGAACAGCAGCAAACTTCAGCAACAGTACATGTACAGTCCCAGCACACAGTACGAAGCATCAAACATCTGCTAGCTTTGCTGGATTTGTATTAAAAACACAGCTCAACTCACCCTCTCCTCCAGCAGCCTGTCTGTGTGGGGAAGCCCTGACGAGTCGATTACCGAGTGCAGTAGATTTCTGCAGCTCAAGGATGAAAATGTCTGATTATTACTCCATTACTTCCGTTCTTTTCCCTGTCAGCTCTCGATAATAAGAACTGAGCATTCCATGGAGTAATAATCATACATTTTCATCCTTGAGCTGCGGAAATCTACTGCACTCGGTAATCGACTCGTCAGGGCTTCCCCACACAGGCAGGCTGCTGGAGGAGAGGGTGAGTTGTGCTGTGTTTTTAATACAAATCCAGCAAAGCTAGCAGATGTTTGATGCTTCGTACTGTGTGCTGGGACTGTACATGTACTGCTGCTGAAGTTTGGTGCTGTTCTCACCATTAATTGTGGCTTTTTGATGGGGGTTTCTAAATGGAGGCATAAGCTGCAGTGTATTGTTATCGTGCGGTCTTTTCTGAGGTTGCTAAAACTAGCTAAGCTAGCGGTCAGCTAACTTGACCTCTGGAGGGGGAGTCTTACTCGGTGTCAAGATGTGTTAGACCATGGATTAAACTAACACCGGAATATCCCTTTAAGGGTTTAATTTCCTTACATTTTAGCAACATGTCTGCTCGTGCTCTAGGAGACTGAAGACTACTTGATTCTTGCAGCTCTTTGACTGAAAACCTTCATGTCCAAGTGTCCTCAGTGTTAGAGACATACTAGCAACATGACGCGATCAAAAACATCCGAGATAATTAAGCCAAAACTGAAAACCCAAAATGGCACAAATGCCCTTTGAAACTTTAAACTTTTTTGTTTCCCCACTGCACGTCTGCACTGAGCTGCCTGAACTGTGTAATTAAGCAAGCCATCTGCACATTGCACGCTCTCACAATGGTCTCGCAGATGGCTTATTAGCTCAGAAAATGTGTAGTCTGATCTTGTAATGCAAAACCGCAGAGTAGTTTGTGTCGACCATCGGAAATCTTATAAACCCTTCTTTCAGTTGCGACTGTTTGCTTAAAGGATGTGAACGGTCGCAGGAGGCTTAGTGTGACGGCCAGATCTGTTTGTGTACCATCAGTCCTTTGGCTGAAATAAGAACAGAAACAACAAAATAAGCATGATAATTATGGCAATATCATCTCAGTGGCAAAACATGTTAGTGTAATTACACCAATATTTCCAATCACATGGTCAGAACCAGCGCTTATATTCATCCCACTAATTCAAATGTTTGCTGTAATGCGTTGGTAATGGTAAAATGTGTCACAACACAACATTTTAATTAAAATATTGTGGCGCCACAGAGATGCCCTGGACTACAAATCTGATTCTAGAGATGTAAGGGAACATTGCTCGGTACAGAACCGAGTAAAAATCACATCATCATTTTTCTATATTTATTTTGTAAGAATAAAAAAATCTATAAAATTGTGACTCAAATTATTATCCATTAAAATGTCTTTTTGCTCTAGTTTTCCTAAAACTGTTTTGTCATAGATTGTTGAACCTGTTTTGACATAATAAAATAATATGGACGGACAGCAAATACTAATTCTGTTAGTAAAGAATAGGACATTTAATTTGGTTGCGTTGGGGTTGAGACCTTTATAACAATTAATCAAAAATATTGCCATGTCATGTTTTGACGCACTTATACAAGATTGGAATGACTAATTCTGTATCTGTTGACACCAATCGATCATAGAAACAACACAAACAATGTCTTTGAAAGACGAGCAACACTTCATCTATGTGATGTTTGGTTGTATTTAGAGGAGAATCTGTTGCACACACCACACCTCAGACCCCCTCGGGCTTATCTGGTGCATCGTAAAAAGCAGAGCGAGTGGGACTTGCCTTTCGTTGCCATCTCCAACCGTCACCAGTCGATAATGAAAAACTCGACACACCAGCAGCGTGCACTCTGTGACCACACTCGCTGGAGCCTTTCTGTCATGCTGACAGCTGTGTTTTGATGTGGAGAACCCATTTGCAGTGACTGAAAAGGCTTTCTCGCAGCTGTACTGTTTGACATTTTGTGGATGGTCTCGCAGATCAAACTGCCTCCGTACGAAAACTTAAAAAGGGAGCTTTGCTGATTTTTCAGCCAGCTTCGTATGACTATAATTTAAGAGCCTCTTTAAGGGGCAAAAATAAGCCAATGACGTACAACGTGTCATCTGATGTACCAGCTACAGTACAGATTGTTCCGTCAGTTTGTCGTGACGACCTTCGTCCGTTTCAAACCTATTTCGGTCTACTGTTTATCTCTGATTGAATATGGTTGGTTACTAGTGAGCCGCCTTACTGTGTCCTCTTTCAAAACTGACTCTGAGAGAAAACCAAGCAGTGCCCAACTCGCAATACGTCACCAATCAGCTTGAGGGTTTATTGGTCCATTCTGGTTGTTTTAGGCTTTCTACCCAAGGGGTTAGTATCTCTAACCTGACTCTCGCCGGATGAATTTCGTTCCGCCTAGCTCCACTCATCCATCTGGGATCGCTCCATTGGAGATGTGTTTCAGAAGGCTGGGCCTTATCAAAAATCCTTGCATATGATTGGATAAACCACTTGTCTGTCATCTTTATTGACGCGCTACTTCAACCACTCACATCGAAACCAACCTGTGACGTCTGATGAGAGCGACGTTCTTTTAACGAACAAATATTGGGTAGATTGGACAACACGGATGAAACAGCAGCATCAGTGTTGACGCTTGCTTCCTCGATGCGAGCCGCCATTGTTGTCTGAATCAAAGCAGTCGCTTCTCCGCTACATCACATCTATGAAACTCCCGCCCGGCGGTCCTGATTGGCTCGACCTGAAAATCTGGTGCCGAAATCCCTCCCAACGGGAGCGACCCAAGATGGATGTGAGTGGAGCTAGGTGGAACGAAATGCATCTGGCGAGAGTCATAGTATCTCTGCAGCTGTTAAGTACTTCTTCAAGGAGCACCTTCACCAGTTGTTGTCCTCGAAGAACTAGAGGACATAATCTTGTCGAATGATACACTGTCTGATGTAATAATGTGATAATGCGTGCTTCCCGTTGCAGAAATGAACCGCCACCATTACTCTCTGTACGTCCACAACTGCCGCCTGGTGTTTCTGCTGCGGAGAGATTTCACTCAGGTCGACACTTTCAGACCCGCTGAGTTCCACTGGAAACTGGAGCAGGTGAGGAGTGTGTGTGTGTGTGTGTGTGTGTACCTGTGTGTGTGTGTCTGTGTCCTATTTGAGTGCGAGCATAGATTGAGGGTGATTTTCTGCAGCAGGTGAGGGGCTATCATTATTTGCGTAGTGGAGGGAGAAGCTCTCCATTCTAATTACCACAGGCCCTCCATCACTTTCTTCTACTCGCCGCAGGAGATAAGAGGGAAGAAGACACAGTTATCCAACACACACACACACACACACACACACACAACCTCACACCCACAAACACAAGCACAAGCATAGATCCAATTTGGAAAGTCTGTTTAGTTATGGATAATAGCTCACCTAGCTGCAGATCTCTGTTATCTGTCATGGTTCTGGAGACTTGTTGAACTAATTTGCAGTCAAGCTTCAGTCCTACAGAAAAGCCTTTGAAATGAAAATGTTGCACCACATGAATTGTTTCAGCTAGAAAGATAATAGCAATTATAGAAAATGTTTCTCTCGCTGAATGTTGCACGGTGCTTTTCCTGCTGGAATTACCCCGCAGATGTACACAATGGTGCAGTAATTCACCTCTAAATGACATTATGCACAGTAGCCAGGTATTGTGTCTCGACAGAAAACACAGAAATGTGAGGTCTTAGACAAGTGACGTCTTATTCTTGCACAAACATCACAATTCGGGATCAAGACCAGTGACCGTGACGTCGGAGGGATTAAAGGTCTTGCTCAAGGACGCCTCCGTAAGAAATGAGTGAGAATCATCCGTCTGAGTGTCTAGTCGGTCCAGCTCAGCAGGCAGCCAGCCAACGGAGAAAATCCGACTGTAGAAATAAAACAAAGTCCCTCGAGTCGGAGTGATTTTCATGATAAGCCAATGAACTCTCTTACACGGGAATCTCCCTTTTCCACAGACTCTCCCCAGCTCACTAATAATGGATAGTAGATGTAAATCTAATCTAATTGTTCACCCTTGGGATACAGCGTATATCCACCTCGCACTGAAAACGCTTCATAATTACAGCGAGCTCTCAGGAGTTTTTGCTCACTAAGCAGATTATCGGAGATTTGTGTTTGAGTCTTTCCGCTGGGCATGAACATGTGACCGTGCACGTCGACTCTTTTTGTAATTTTATTCACAGGTTTGCTTTGAAAATTACACACAAGGGTTTTGCTTCTTTGTGTTATGCAGCTAATCCTCATGTGTCTTTTTGTCACTATCTCTGCCGGTGTTTGTGTGACCCCTTCGACCGGCTGGTCATTTGTTCTGGGTCAAAGGTAGATTGAAAAGTTTTTTCAGTCCAGGGTTTGTTTTCTCTCGAGGCCCGCGGAGGCCAACGTGACAAAGAGAAGGGCAGCCGAGAGGTCGACTGAGTTTTCTTCGCAAACAACCTCAAGTCTCACTTCTATTTCAGTCTCACTTCTTCTCATTCTCTTTCAGTCACTTTCCCTTTTTCCCTCTCTCTCTTTATAATTCTCTCCCACACACATAAACAGAACATAGATGGGGATCACATTTGCTTCTCAGATGGATCTCGAGCAAGGAGCACGGACGATGCCCGCTGTGCGGTCAAAGAGAATAGGTGATGAGTTACTCACCAGTACAAATCACTTGTGCAGAGTTTCCACATTAAATATAAATGGGAACTGATCTGAAATACAGGAGGTTAATGTGAGAAACCACATGATGGGAGCATGAATGGACAAAGTACTCTAATAAACAGCTGTATAATTTACCTGTGATGTTCGGTACAGTTCGGTGCACCTGCATTGGCTCAACCTGCTGTATACAGGAACAGTATGTCTGCTTATGTTGATTCTGCACTTACATGGCAGTAGAACGATCAGTAGTGAAACTGGCTTTGTCTGAATTCCTGTAATTAGAAAACATGGCTTGCAGCTTGATTAAATTATTGACTTTGGCTTCTGCCAAATAAAAAAAAAACTGCTGAACGTCTGTGTCATTGTTTAATGTGCCCTAAAGCAGCACACAGTACGTTACGTCAGAGAGAAGTGAGCACAGTTAGCAAACAGCAGCAGCCTTCTAAGAGCCTGTTTCAGGTTATGGGTCTGTTTATTTGGATGCCAGAAGCTTTACTGGACTTCACAACTCAAGTGAAAATGCAGCCATTTTTTTTTACCTGAGTGATGATTGTCTGAACCAACAACATAGTTTTTGTTTCTCATGTATCATTCATAACATACTTTGTCAGTTTCCACCACTTTTAATGAGCTAATCTCTGGAAATTGCAAAACTCTGGAGGTAGTTAAGTCTTGGATGCGATTTTGATATCAACTTAATTTTAATTTTGATTTAATGCTACACAATACAGGTGTTTGACGAAGTTTACAGGTAGTCAGAATACTGTGGCTGCATCACCTTTTCCTAAACAGTCCTACCTTATTATTATTTTTCGGTGGTATCTCCAGACTCAGCGATAGCACCAGGTCGGCCCCTTAGGAAGATTATTTTCTGCAGGTTTAACTGCCACCAACAAGACGATAATACACTCGTGCTTCTCCCCCGGTGCCTCCCTCAATAAAAGAACGGGTGAATCATTTTAGAGATATCGCTCTCATAGAAAGCTGTAATTCATGAAGCACAGGCATCCACTGTCGAGGCTCGGGATATCCTCAGTTGTTCTCTTTGCTACTCTGTTAGATTGTACAAAAACCTACACTGTTTTTGTTTTTGTGTGTTTTTACATTTATATAGTTTGTGTTACATGTTGTTTATATGTACAAGACTCCTAGTTTATGGAACCTTTAATGATTTTTATGTGACAAATAATTCAATACAAAGTCGTAAAGGGACGTTTTGTTTCTCAGAATCTCTCCGACATTGTCAGCAATGTTTCCTGATTCAGTTTCGTCCATGTTGCTGCCTTCACGATACCTTACCTTACCTTTTCTCCTCGTTTCAGTCTTCCTCTCTGTGTGTTTGTTACATCGTTCGACATTTTGAACGTTGTCTGAAACATTAGGGAGAATATAAGTACACAACTCAGCAAAACTTGATGCATAAATGTTACGTATTATATCTTTAAGTTTTGATCACGTGTGTGTCTTGGTTTTATTTCTTCTAAAAAATAGAGAATTACAGAAATTTAACAGTTACAGATTTTGATCCATACATCATAAATTCATATAATTTGTTTTGAAAATATAGTCATAAAATCCAATGTGTTACTGTTTGTGTTGAAACAATACGTAGAAATTGGCATTTTGTGTGATTTGGCGCCCCCCACAGTTTCAGAGTGCAACACCGCTGTCGTAAATACAAATCCCAGGTCTGCAACAGTTTGTAGGCGTTAACTACAAACAAATCTCATGACATCATAACAATGTCATGTGTTGGGAACTTGTATGTTGAAGTAAACATGTATGTAACGCTGTGATCGTACCCTCTCACTGAGGTTACACAGTGCAGAAACAAGTGATGGAGACAGAGACACCATTCACCCTGTTACAAGACACCGTACCATCCCAATTATCTTGAAACTGTTATTTTAAGTTTTAAAAGTTACGTAATGTTGCCTTAATTAGTTTTCTGGTCTTTTGCAGAAGACATCTTCACCTACGACTTTCTGAGCAAAAAATAGATTTAATAGATAGCTCGAAACTGAAATTAAATGAATGTGTAAGTATCTAGCCTCAGTGATCCTCATCATTTTGTCTTCAGGCGTAAGAGCTGCTACTGTGCCTCAAGGTGACTAACGAGAACATGAGTAGCACCGACTGTTTAAAAAGTGAGCGTGGTGGACTGAGGGGAGGACGGAGAGGAGGTGTCACAGCTGCTTCGTACCGTCCTTGTTCCTCCAGCACTTAGAAAGGACACTCAATGGCTTCCGCGGCAACTCCATTTAGCTCTATTGATTTTGCAATTCTCACCCCAAGAGAGGAGGGGGGGCTGGAGAGGGATGAAAGGAAGCTGGCAGAGAGAGAGAGAGAAAGCGAGACAGGAAGAGGCTTCCATTTTCCGCGTCGATCGAACACACTGAAGGAATGTCACATCTGACAAAAACCGTTGCACGTCTGCGAGCACTGACTTATTTGTGAGCGTATGTGGGAGCACACACACACACACACACACACACAGGATGCTTATTTTCCTTCCTCTTTTGTAGCTGTGGTAATGGTCTGGCGGATGGATCACTCCTCTCTGCACACATTTATCACTCTCCATGAGTCTAGAGGGCCTATCAGTTGAATCCAGGTGTTCAAAAGGTGTTCGCTCACAGTCAGACGGCGCTATAGAAATCAAGATTCGCTCCTCTAACGTCCTGTAAGCCTAAAGATGAATCGTACGTGCATGCGAACGAAGTTGGACTTAACGGGAGGAAGAGGGACAAGAGGAATTAATTTTCAGCTATCTGGGCGATTTTATAATAAAGCTACAGCCCCGTTTGGCAAGATGAGGAACAACTGTGTATGGCATTGATCTAAATCCTGATAAATGAGGTGTTATTTGCTCACAGCGGGCTCCTCGGAGCAGGAAAAAGAATCCATGTTAACAGAGGGGTGAGAGTTTAGACAAACACGCTGTAATTTTCGCAGCTGAGGCCCTGAGATTTTGAAAAGGATAAATCGAGGGGCCGAAGATTTATTTGTGTTGGCAGCCGTTTCCACGTCAATCCAAGATAACTGAACAATTCGCGAAATCACAGTGACTCACCGTTAAACTTTTAAAGTTCGCCAATTGCACGCTGCTCCAGACGGCCGCCGACCCCCTGCTGTTTATCGTTTATATCTGAGTTCGATTATCGGCACTGAATGTTGGAGAAGCACAAAATCACCCTCCTATACAGCACCTGCAATTATCTGCCTGCTATAATCACGCTTGTTGTGCTCCTGTCCTGTGTTTGTTAGAGACCTTCCTTTGTTATTGAGGAGATTAATTGGGTGGTGGTGACGCTGGTGGTGTTGTGTGCTGCATCTTTGCATGTTTGCAGCAGTTACCAGGAGAGATTAAAGCGCCTATTCAGAGAGAGATTTAAAGAGATATTCCAGTGTAAGTTTAATCCATGGTCTAACACACCTTGACACCGAGTAAGACTCCCCCTCGAGAGGTCAAGTTAGCTGACCGCTAGCTTAGCTAGTTTTAGCAACCTCAGAAAAGACCGCACAATAACAATACACTGCCGCTTATGTCTCCAACTAGAAACCGCCATCAAAAAGCCACAATTAATGGTGAGAACAGCACCAAACTTCAGCAACAGTACATGTACAGTCCCAGCACACAGTACGAAGCATCAAACATCTGCTAGCTTTGCCGGATTTGTATTGAAAACACAGCACAACTCACCCTCTCCTCCAGCAGCCTGCCTGTCTTTGGAAGCCCCGACGAGTCGATTACCGAGTGCAGTAGATTTCCGCAGCTCAAGGATGAAAATGTCTGATTATTACTCCATGGAATGCTCAGTTCTTATTATCGAGAGCTGACAGGGAAAATAAGGGAAGTAATGGAGTAATAATCAGACATTTTCATCCTTGAGCTGAGGAAATCTACTGCACTCGGTAATCGACTCGTCAGGGCTTCCCCACACAGGCAGGCTGTGATGGCTTTTTGATGGCGGTTTCTAGTTGGAGACATAAGCTGCAGTGTATTGTTATCATGTGAGTCTTTTCTGAGGTTGCTAAAACTAGCTAAGCTAGCGGTCAGCAAACTTGACCTCTCGAGGGGGAGTCTTACTCGGTGTCAAGGTGTGTTAGACCATGGATTAAACTTACACCGGAATATCCCTTTAAGTTCATCTCAAACGCGAGAGACTGACTGCTTCAGTTGTCAGTTTGCTTAGAATGCACTTAACGGTGTAGAAAGTGCAGTTTCTTAAGGTTGATGACAGTGAAAGACAGTGAAAGACAGAGGTGTTTGTTTACCACACAGGTGAGAAGTGATCTCGTTATAGGTTAAAAAAAATAAAAAGTCTCCTTCAAGTGGTTCTGTTGCGCCGGAGACTCACATAAATCCATACTTTCTTTCAGCCGGCAGCACGACTCGTTCTGGCCTTGCTGTGTTTATTCGTTTTTTCCTGTATTAATATTGTTTGCTGTGAGTCACTCTGATTTTGCAAGTCATGCTATTGCAAGGACTCTGCATTCAGCATAGCTCTGACTGGCAGTGATGAAACACACATTTTTCTTGCTTTTTTTTCGTAAGGGCAAAACGAAAACAGGCAGAGAGCAACAGAGAAGATATCGAGCGTGGCCTCTAGCGTGTACATTTTCATTGTGCGTGTGTGTGTTTATTTTATTTCTGGCTCCTATTTTGCAAATGAACTCATTTAGGAGCTCAGCTGTAGGCACTTCCTGTGTTATTCCCACAGCATGCAGAGCTGCTGCCTCTCACTGATTGTGTGTGTCTTTGCAGTGAGTGCATGTAAAGAGGCGGCGTACTTAATTCCACTATCTGCTGCTTATGGACCACTCTGAAGACATGCTGAGTGCACTCTGAGCAGCACTACGTACAAGCATCCAGTCAGCACGCTAATGTATCGACAGCTTGTTTTTTTCCGTCTCTCCATTTTCCATTTCCTCCCCCCTCGTCCTTCCGTCTCATCGCTTATCTTTGCTCTTCCTTCTCGAACTCCTTTAGGCTTTTTTCAGGCTGACCCTAAATGTACAAGTTAAATAATTTACTGATATGATATCGCTGCATTAGAGCAGGTGAGACTACAGACGAGACGGACGGATTGAAAACGTTTTTTTTTTCCAAATCCATCAATTTCAAAGCCGATCTTTGACTTGAAGTGGCAGAAACAGTTTGCGATTCTTTAATTTAATCTGGTGCCTCACATCTCTCTTTGTTTAGCTTCTTCTTGTGTGTGTGTCGCCGACATGAATCAGATGCTTCAGATAGCTTCCCTTTATCCACGTCACTTTGGTAAAACTTCTCAAGGCAGACCTTGATGCAATCTCACAGTCTGAACTATATTTTTCTTTTCAACTAGGACGAAACTTTTTTCATTGAGACAATATTTCTTCTTAGTTGTGTGAGTGTTACTTTGTCTGGTTTAGTGTGTTTTATGCACAGACTGTTGAGCAAATCTCTTCCCTTGCTTCTTTTTACTGTTTTTTTTTCTTTCTTTCTTTTCAGCATCCTTGTCATTCCCTCCCACCACACTGACACATAATAGGCTGGCATCAATAATGCAGTGCCACAACAGAGGCAGAAAAGAGAGGAGAGGAAAGGCGAGGAGTGTGAGTAGGAACAAAGCAGATGAAAAGGGAAAGAGAAGAGGGGTGCAGGTTAGGGAGGAGTGGTGAGGTGGAAGCGTGGATAGCACAGGAAAGGGGAAAAAAAACGGAAGTAGATTAGACAAAGGGAGATGAGACGAGGAGGGATGGAGGGATGGAGGATGCCTGAGGGCAAAGCTTCAGATTTCTTGAAATTATCTTGTGGATGCTGCTTTCACAGAGTAAGCAATCACTATGTGTTAGAGTGGACAACAGCAGAAGAATATTGGCAGCGTAAAAAGAAATCCAGCAACCATTATACTGCTCACGTTTGCAAAATTATTTCAGCCTGTGGTTCTAATGCCAAAGCAAAACATGAGTGGTGTGAACGTGGATCCCTGCTGGCCTCAGTTATATTTGGTTAGTATCCATATAAAGTCCATATAAGATCTCCTCCCATCCCAGACCTCTCCAGTGCATCAAAATAAACCTGACCTCATTAGAAGGGCTTCTCAGCAGCCAGCAGAACGTGCTCGTTATTCTGTTTATGTCAGCACATTTTTTTTTTTTTCTTGCCCCACTGCCATCTGTGAAGGGTTTGTGTTGGGTTTTTCCTCCCTAGCAGGCTACACAGTGAGCCAATCCTGGAGGATAACCTGAGTCTTATTACCTTTATTTGGCACCGTGCTGTCATTGTTAGTAGTTGGTGTACGGCAGAGCAGACCGGCCTCTAATTGTTTCGCCTGATATCTTTTGGGTGACAGCCTGAATTCGGCTCTCCACAGCTCGTCTGTAGAGTATTTTCAAGGTCCAATTGGCTCTTAAGATCTCCCGTCCTCCGTGCCCGTGTATAAGATGTAATAGCCTCTTGTAAATACACCGTGGCAGATTTCCACAAGATAGACGGGCTTATCTCCAGTGTTTTATTCTCAACAATAAAACTCTGCTATTGCACGGTAATATACTCAACAAAAGGGAATGTGGCTCCGCGAGGTGTCTGCACGCTGAATCTTTATAAAGATGGGAGATGGTTAGAGTCAGAGGCATGGGCGTAAGTTTGCAGAGGGACGATAGGGACGAGTCACAACCAAAGTTTAGGAGGGAGGGAGTTGTCCCTTTTAGAGTAATCCTGGGTCAAAATCCTTAACAGAGAACAAGAATAAGGATATTTTGCCCATCAAAGTTGGGCGAAATATCCTTATTCTTGTGATCTGGTCAGGATTTTGACAAAGTATTACTCGAAAAGTACACAGTAAGAGTACTTCATATTATACATGCAATTAGTCTATGAAGTACTTAGTTCAGTAGTACATGAATCTTGGACAACTTATGGAAAATAAGTTTTTTATTCGACCTCAAATTTGGCCGAAATATCCTTATTTTTGTTCTCTGTTAAGGATTTTGACCCAGGATTACTCTAAAAGTACACAGTAAGAGTACTTCATATTATACATGCAATTAGTCTATGAAGTACTTAGTTCAGTAGTACATGAATCTTGGACAACTTATGGAAAATAAGTTTTTTATTCGACCTCAAATTTGGCCGAAATATCCTTATTTTTGTTCTCTGTTAAGGATTTTGACCCAGGATTACTCTGAAAAGTACACAGTGAGAGTACTTCCTATTATACATGCAAGTAGTCTATGAAGTACTTAGTTCAGCAGTATATGAATCTTGGACAACTTATGGAAAATAAGTTTTTTATTGCACATCAAAGTTGGGCAAAATATCCTTATTCTTGTGATCTGTTAAGGATTTTGACCCAGGATTACTCTAAAAGTACACAGTGAGAGTACTTCATATTATACATGCAAGTAGTCTATGAAGTACTTAGTTCAGTAGTATATGAATCTTGGACTACTTATGGAAAATACGTTTTTTATTCGACATCAAAGTTGGCCGAAATATCCTTATTCTTGTGATCTGGTCAGGATTTTGACCCAGGATTACTCTAAAAGTACACAGTGAGAGTACTTCATATTATACATGCAAGTAGTCTATGAAGTACTTAGCTCAGTAGTATATGAATCTTGGACTACTTATGGAAAATAAGTTTCTTATTGCACATCAAAGTTGGCCGAAATATCCTTATTCTTGTGATCTTGCTCAGGATTTTGACCCAGGATTACTCTAAAAGTACACAGTAAGAGTACTTCCTATTATGCATGCAAGTAGTCTAGGAAGTACTTAGTTCAGTAGTACATGAATCTTGGACTACTTATGGAAAATAAGTTTTTTATTCCACCTCAAAGTTGGGCGAAATATCCTTATTCGTGTGATCTGTTAAGGATTTTGACCCAGGATTACTCTAAAAGTACACAGTAAGAGTACTTCCTATTATACATTCAAGTAGTCTATGAAGTACTTAGTTCAGCAGTATATGAATCTTGGACTACTTATGGAAAATAAGTTTTTTATTGCACATCAAAGTTGGCCGAAATATCCTTATTCTTGTGATCTGGTCAGGATTTTGACCCAGGATTACTCTAAAAGTACACAGTGAGAGTACTTCATATTATGCATGCAAGTAGTCTATGAAGTACTTAGTTCAGTAGTACATGAATCTTGGACTACTTATGGAAAATAAGTTTTTTATTCCACCTCAAAGTTGGGCAAAATATCCTTATTCTTGATGCTCTGCTAAGGATTTTGACCCAGGATTACTCTAAAAGTACACAGTAAGAATATTTTTCTATTATACATGCAGGTAGTCTAGGAAGTACTTAGGTAGGTACGTAGGTAGGTTAATGAAATTACTGATGATATGTTTGTCGAAAATCTCATTGTGTTTGTGTTTTATGAAAGTACCAAAAGTCATCCTCACAATATTGTCACAGTATCCATATCAAGGTATTTAGTCAAACACTATTGTGATGTTTTATTCTGTCACCAAGTCCTATGCGTCAGTATTGCAGCAGGTTTAGAAACATAATGTTGCCTCAGTAGGAGGAGAGCAATTTAGCAAAGTCTAAGAGAGAGAGTGTGTTTGAGTGTAAATACTTTGGAGAATGACCTCTTTCCCATTAAGGAACTCAGACAGATGTACAGTCCTCCTTATCTGCTTTATAAGCCAAGATAAAAATAAAGGAAGAGAATTGTGTTGAGTACTAGGACGACTAAAACACCAGTTCTTCCTCTTCAGACTTGTCGTATCAGGACATAAACAGGTTAAACAAAATATATGATGGCTCACTTAGTGTTGTTTTTTAATGTGATCAATTCCACAAGCTTCTCCTGATATGACATGATGAACCGTCTGCTGTGAGAAAAGGTGTGTTTAGGTTAACGGTGTGTGGATGTCGACAGTTTGCTCCGAACGGTGTCACCAAACAATGTGTACTCAGAGGAATAGGACTTTTATTGATAGGACATTTTGTCATGTCATGGGTCTATGCAAAAGGGTCCCATAGAGGCAACACATTAAATATGGGAACACTTTCAATCTAGAATAACTTTGGTCTCAAAATCTAGTGTAGTTAGTTGTTAAAAACGGACTCACCATGCCTCTGTATCTTCTTTATTTCTAAGTTTGTCAAATGTTTCCGAACATCTTTTTCGGTCAAAGTGTTTTTTTCCATCTTTGTCTGAGTTCAGTGATCCCGCCTGTCAAGGTAGCTTGTAAGTTTGTAGATGAAATGGGGCATTTTCATGTCAGTAATCCTTCTGCCATTGTCTGAAAAGCAACCGTTCATTCTGTCGAGAGTATTTGGAGCTGAACTTCTGCTCCACTCGGCCGCAAATCTTCACCGAGCGATGAAAAGGCATGAAAGATAAAAGTTTTCATTGGAGGAAATGTTGTTGCCATTTTCCGCTCTTCTCTTCTAGCAGGCCGTGTTTACCGATCCGTAAAAAAGAAAGATAAACACTGCCTTTTCTTAGAGTTACTCATGAATTACTGTCTCCCTCAGTTATTCAGCCGGAGTGGTTTAGCCATTCAAAAAAGTATAAATGTCTACACTGGTTGTGGGAAATCAGAAGTGATCTCTATCTTCTCACTGAGTGCATCATGTCTCCCCCCATTTTTAAAGTACTTCTCAAAACATTCTGCTTTTAGTGTTAGAAAAACAGCCATTTAATTTAAACCCAAGTCCAAGAAACATGTATTTTAAAGTGCATCTTCTTCAGCAGAGATACGATGTCAGCTGTCTCTCTCTCTCTTCTGCTGATTCTGTTCATCCTAAGCAGGCCTGCAACCTGCTCTGGGACCGGCTCATTACGGCGTCTCAGCATTCATTGTCTTGTTACACTGGTGCAGAGGAGAAATACTTTCAAGCTCCCACTGACTAATGTGCCTTCAGACAGCCATTGTGTGTACAAACACGCCTCAGCAGCAGAAAGAGTGCAGCTGATGGTATCTGCTAATGATGTGTGTGCGCGTGCGTGCCGGCATGTGTGAGCGTTTGTAAATGTGGGGGGACGATTTCGAAGTTAAGAAAGTTGGAATTGAGTGTTGGATTGAACTCAGGGCTGTAGCTTTTCGTATAGTAGCCACATACAGTGTGTATTTAATGAAAATAAACACATTTCTATTCATCCTTGTCCGCTTCCCTTTGTCCTCTTCAAGGAAAAGTTCGCCCAAAAATGTAAATTCAGTCATTATCTTCTCACCTCAGTGCAGATGGAAAGTCCACAAAACATTTCTGGAGCTTCACGGTGAAACAGCGTTGCAGCTTTCTCCTGAACAACTAAAGTAGATGAGAACTACTGCTGGAAAATAGAACATATAATAGCTCCATACAGCTCGAGTGGCGTAATCCCCAGAAAGTCTCAGGAAGCCCCGAGATCTCAAAATGTCATGAAAAGATGTTATTTACACCCTTCACTGCAGCTGCTGTGTTATACTGTAAGCACCCCGTCTGAAGTGGGTGCGCGAGCTCGACTGTGCATCCAGGGTGTAAATATTGTCGTTTACAAATCAATTCGGGATTTCGTCGCTCGCAGAGACTCGGATTACACCAGACGAGCTGCGTGGAGCCATTTTTATTTACAAAACAGCCGTTATGCGATGTTGTTTTGTTGTGAAGCTCCAGAAATGTCCTGTGAACTATGAAGCTTCACCCGACTTTCCGTAGATTTCTTATCCTTTAATATTCGCATACGTCTCGAAGTCTGATTATGCGTAAGGGGAAAGGATTCTCAAACACACAGTCACTGTACGTGTGTTTCTGAACAGCCAAATAGCCAAAGACGACATTTTATTTCTTCATGCCCTCTTTTTCTGCCGTTCAGTCGAGCATCAGTTATCAGTTACCGCGCTCAAAGACACAAACGGAGAAGATGAATGAGAGCGAGCGCAAGATAAGAGATCGAGGGAGAAACGATCAGTCTCCCTGTTTGAGACGAATAATGTAACTCAGTTTGTTGCCGTTTTTATTGTCATACTGGCTAAACTGCATGGAAACGTTTCTCAGAGCTTTTGTGGAAGTGAAGCTTTATAATCTTTTTCCCATGCTAGCTGCGAGGCTCTATTAGTAGTCCTGTCCTCCCATTTGGTTTATCCACAACTCTGGTCTGGATTTAAAATAGCTCAACAAGTATTGGATGGATTGCCATGGATGTTGGCACAGATATTTACGGGTCCCAGAGGAGAAATCCCAATTACTTTGATACATCACCACATGACCTGCATGTGCATGTGGTGACATAGAGAGGAGGGAGGGGCTGGAAGTTTAGCTAACATGACGACAACACTAACAGCAGCTTTAAAGGGATATTCCGGTGTAAGTTTAATCCATGGTCTAACACACCTTGACACCGAGTAAGACTCCCCCTCGAGAGGTCAAGTTAGCTGACCGCTAGCTTAGCTAGTTTTAGCAACCTCAGAAAAGACTGCACGATAACAATACACTGCAGCTTATGTCTCCAACTAGAAACCGCCATCAAAAAGCCACAATTAATGGTGAGAACAGCACCAAACTTCAGCAACAGTACATGTACAGTCCCAGCACACAGTACGAAGCATCAAACATCTGCTAGCTTAGCTAGTTTTAGCGACCTCAGAAAAGACCGCAGGGGAAGCCCTGACAAGTCGATTACCGAGTGCAGTAGATTTCTGCAGCTCAAGGATGAGAATGTCTGATTATTACTCCATGGAATGCTCAGTTCTTATTATCGAGAGCTGACAGGGAAAATAAGGGAAGTAATAATCATATATTTTCATCCTTGAGCTGCGGAAATCTACTGCACTCGGTAATCGACTCGTCAGGGCTTCCCCACACAGGCAGGCTGCTGGAGGAGAGGGTGAGTTGTGCTGTGTTTTTAATACAAATTCAGCAAAGCTGGCAGATGTTTGATGCTTCGTACTGTGTGCTGGGACTGTACATGTACTGTTGCTGAAGTTTGGTGCTGTTCTCACCATTAATTGTGGCTTTTTGATGGCGGTTTCTAGTTGGAGACATAAGCTGCAGTGTATTGTTATCGTGCGGTCTTTTCTGAGGTTGCTAAAACTAGCTAAGCTAGCGGTCAGCTAACTTGACCTCTCGAGGGGGAGTCTTACTCGGTGTCAAGGTGTGTTAGACCATGGATTAAACTTACACCGGAATATCCCTTTTAGACTGAAATCTCTCGATAACATTGTAATGTCATGAAATTAAGCTTGGTCAACACTATTATAGCCCCCAAAATGATGGCAGCAAAATCTCCCACACTTAACAAGGACAGCAGTGAGTAATGTCAAAGCCCGACACGTCCAAATTATTCAGATGCCTCTCATAATTCCACTTTTTCAGCATCTGACATCCGCAGACGATCAACCTGCCAGCGGCTAAATGAGAGTGGCAATTCATTCTGCCTGTCTGGTCCAGTATACATATGAATCCTAAATGTGAGCTGATGAAACTCAAACACACTGTCGTTATTAATAACGTATGCTTGAAATCGTGTGATATCTCGTATATCAGTGTACGGTACAGGAATCAGAAAAACAGACCAGGTTGTACTTTTAGAGACTCTCTGACTTTAAATGGTGAGGTTCAGATCAACGTGTGGTCTCAGAAGAAAGCAATCCAGTTAATAGCATACTAACTAGTTATCTCGGTTTTTGCTGTTAGATGCGATAACCTGTGGGAATATCTGTCTCATCAGGCCGGACAGGGTGAGGCACTACGTTTCTAAATCGAACCTCCCGGGAGACTCCTGGTTGCTCCCACACAGGTCTCAATCCCATTAGTATATCACAGCTTGAGTAAACTACTAATGTGTTTGTGTGTGTGTGTGTGGCCACTGAGCCTGAGAAAAGGAACTCTAACAAAATGAAAATCCATCTAAACGTTGACTCCGTCCCTGCTGTTCTTGCGCTGTGCATCTCAAATTAGCAGATATTCTCCTCTTCAGCGCAGATAAATTGTTTGCTGTTAATTCAACCGAATCCTTCACAGCAGACTGATTACAGAACAACAGATGCCGTGGCCATAAGAGGAGGAACAATCAAGTGAAGACTTCCAAATCCCTTAAGACTTTAAAAGTTGGGAAAGTTGCCATAGACATTAAAACTATGAATATCACTTTAGAAGGTAGTGCACTACAAAGGAGTTTAAAGGGATATTCCGGTGTAAGTTTAATCCATGGTCTAACACACCTTGACACCGAGTAAGACTCCCCCTCGAGAGGTCAAGATCCTCAAACTTCAGCAACAGTACATGTACAGTCCCAGCACACAGTACGAAGCATCAAACATCTGCTAGCTTTGCTGGATTTGTATTAAAAACACAGCACAACTCACCCTCTCCTCCAGCAGCCTGCCTGTGTGGGGAAGCCCTGACGAGTCGATTACCGAGTGCAGTAGATTTCCACAGCTCAAGGATGAAAATGAAAGATTATTACTCCATTACTTCCGTTCTTTTCCCCGTCAGCTTTCGATAATAAGAACTGAGCATGCCATGGAGTAATAATCAGACATTTTCATCCTTGAGCTGAGGAAATCTACTGCACTCGGTAATCGACTCGTCAGGGCTTCCCCACACAGGCAGGCTGCTGGAGGAGAGGGTGAGTTGTGCTGTGTTTTTAATACAAATCCAGCAAAGCTAGCAGATGTTTGATGCTTCGTACTGTGTGCTGGGACTGTACATGTACTGTTGCTGAAGTTTGCTGCTGTTCTCACCATTAATTGTGGCTTTTTGATGGCGGTTTCTAGTTGGAGACATAAGCTGCAGTGTATTGTTTTCGTGCGGTCTTTTCTGAGGTTGCTAAAACTAGCTAAGCTAGCGGTCAGCTAACTTGACCTCTCGAGGGGGTCAAGGTGTGTTAGACCATGGATTAAATTTACACCGGAATATCCCTTTCAGTGGTTTGAATTAGTAGTATTTGCAGTTCTCCCTGTGATCCTTTGGGCCGGTAAAACACAGAAAGCAGTACTTAGTTCTGTTCAGCCGTTTCACAGCACATGACATCTAAGACATTGTACGATGTGAATCATCATAATCTTATCTTACATTCATCCTTTTCTATACCTGTTTATCTTGCCCAGGCTCAGAGTCAAGCATGCTACGTTTTCAGCAAGTCAGCAGCCAATCACAGGGCAAACGCTGCATTCAGGGCCAAACCTTTAAAAAACAACTTCTCAAAACAAGGTAGTGAGGGTAATTCTGAATCCCGCCTCGAGAACTCACCTTGACCCTCCTCATTTAGAGATCCTTGAGCGGCTTACGGCAAATCAAAGAGTCTCTCAGATCCACTTATGAATTCTGCACACGATTGTGCCGTTCGTCAATACCTCAGAAAACTATTTTATACAGATGAGGGATGTTCACAGACATCCACAATGGGCGCTTCCACTGATTCTGTTCCACCAAGGCAAAAGAGGATCCTGGGGAAGGAAACTTTTTCTGTATCCAGCGGGGAATTTGTGGACTAGATTGCTAGAATATCTTGAAATCTTCAGCAGCTCGGGATGTTTCCGGTTGCTGCTTAAGAAATTGGCTGCGAGGTTTTGTCACATGAGGATACTGTGTCTGGTTAATAAGGTGTGTTACTTCGTTTTACTTTCTAGGTTTTATACGGACGTAGCCTAATTATTTTGATTATGTACAGACCCAGACATGCGTATAATCCTTGTAGCAGCTTTAAGTCTTAGATGTGGAAATCCTTCCCATCTTTCCCTTCCGTCCCACATGAAGTGAACTCAGAGTGAACCTGATCTGACCGTTTTCTAAGAAAATATTGCCAACGTTTCACTGGTCGAGTCGACCTTTTCAAATGCGGTGGGATTTGCTGCTTTTTTGTCTCAACTGATAGTGAAAATAACTGTGAGTTTTAGCTGTGAAGTCAAGAAAGCAGAAGTGTTTTGAGCATCTATCCGCGGCCCAGGTACGGGGGACAGTGTGGGTGTTTGTTTATCTCGGTTTCAGAAGCAGGGGGATAGAAGAGAGAACAGGATGTGTCCTTGCAAGATATCCAAATAATCAAAGAAACTCGGGTCTTCCACAGCCGCGTTTGTCACTCATCCGGCGCCTTTAATGAACAGCTCATTAGACGAAAACCTCATTAGCTATCTGACGACAGGGAGCAAATGATCCAGAGATGAGGAGAGGATTTTTTTGTGTGTGTGTGCGTCGCTCTCATTGAAGGTAGAAAGACGGGGGGAACGTTTAAGGATGCGCCTACGGTCTCGGGCTGCATGATTGGAGTAAACATCATCATCTTCGTAACAGCTTCCCCATAAACATAATCCTCCACGGAAAAATGCTCCTAACCTAAATAACACCCCCGAAAAGGAGACTTTTTTTAAAGCTGTCCCATTTTCCTGTACGTGCAAACCGAGAACATCTTCTTATCTGCATTATAAGTGGACACTTCGCTGAAAGTACTGCAGCTTTAATAACATTATAACCTCTCTCTCCCCCTTTTACAGATCTGTGACAAGGAGTGGCACTATTATGTGATTAATGTGGAGTTTCCTGCAGTGACACTGTTCGTGGACGGTGTGACCTACGAACCCTACCTGGTGACGGACGACTGGCCGATCCACTCCTCAAAGATCGATACACAGCTCACTGTGGGCGCCTGCTGGCAAGGTCAGTGTCTAAAAATATACCGCAGCTTCAGAGTAATGCAGAAATGTTTCCACGCCGTTAAAGAGAAGCCGAAATCAAACCGGAGACGGGACGCAACAGCTATTACATTGTGTTGCTTGGGATTGTTTACAGCCGTACTATAATCTGACAGTTGTTTTATATGCAGCAGCCTTTTTTCTGCTTGAGGTTATAGTTTTTATGCGCTCCGCATAAAATGAAGAAATCAGTCATTTATGGGCCTGTTTTCTACGGAAGGAGCTGCATCGCTACAGGAGGAACAGCATCTTCATTTTCTCCTGTTACATAATTGGTTTACGACTGGTTATAGTTACAACCAATAAACAAACAAAGCAGTAAAAAAAAGAAATTAAAAATCACCAAGCGAGGGAACACTTCCTCGAAGAACGTTCCAGAATCTCTGCCAAGGACCATTGATTTCATTTTTTTACGGTAGACGCACAAAGCAACTTAATAGAGCCGCTGTTTCACTGGAAATGCTCAAAAGTTTACTGAGTATAATTGTCTGATTCCTCGTCATAAATATCTCATCACGCAATTACCTAGGAAATAAAAAATTCAGTGACATAAAGAGACTTGTTTTTAGATAATTTTCTCTTGTTTCCAAAGCCGGATTTGTACGGAGCCCCAGACATGACATGGTCAAAAAAATAAATAAATTGTGGCCACAATATAGCTATAACGTGCGCACGAAATACTAATTCGTGGCCACAAAATGCTAATTTGTGGCCACGAAATAAGTATAATGTGCACACGAAATACTAATTAATAATATTAATATCATTCCTGGACCGCTGGGTAAGCAAATCGAGCGCACCTTCTCTAAGGTCTAAGAGGCAGTAGAGGGGCTAAAGCTACACGATGGAGGGATAGTATGATTGAATTTTATTTTAGGCTGGGAATGAGCTACAGAGACATTAATAGCCTAATTAAATAACTGTCTAAATGGGGAATAACAAGATATTGATTAGGACAGAATAAGAAAAGACACTCACCTCCAGGACATCACATAGGCTATTGCAGTTTCTAGAGAAGGTGCGCTCGATTTGCTTACCCAGCTGTCCAGGAATGATATTAATATTATTAATTAGTATTTCGTGCGCACATTATACTTATTTCGTGGCTACAAATTAGTATTTTGTGGCCACGAATTAGTATTTCGTGCCCACGTTATAGCTATATTGTGGCCACAATTTAATTTTTTTTTTGACCATGTCATGTCTGGGGCTCCGTAGATTTGTTTGGTAACACTTCATTTTACAGGTCCACACAGTTCATGGTAGGTAGGTGGTGATTACCAAGTAACATATTTCAAATTTCTTAGAAATTAACCCCAAATTACCACAATAATTACCTCAAAATGTAATGACAATGACTCCCTTGCTGTTTCCCAACAAGCAGTTCATAAATAGCTGCTAATTTCTTTAAGACAGTTCCAGGAAACTTCCTCCTCAGCCACTAGATTGAAGTGAGTTTTCCTGAACTTCCCTAACTTGATCCTCGATCATAAAGGTGTAGCTGTCGGTTACTGGCAGTTTATGGTGGCTAACTATAAAAACTTAATAAATAAAGAGTTGGACTGATGATAGAAATTGGTGAAAGTGGTTAAAAAATGTCCTTCAGTGCGCTGACCTGCAGACTTTAGACAGAAACTAGGTAGAAATTAAAATGTGGATGCTTGTTCGTGTTACAATAAATACCGTTTACAAAAAAATAAATTACAAGCTTCTTTGGAAAATGGCAGAGTATTATTATCAAACCATGTTGGGGTGATTGTGAATTCTTTTTGAGGTGATATTTTCTATTATATTTTGGTCAGTCGGAGGTGATTTCAAATAAATTTTCAGTGTGCTGCTCGGTAATTACCGCCCACTTACTGTGAAATTTGCAGACCTGCAAACTGAACTGTTTCTGATTTTCCATTGTTACTTATTATAAACAAGAAACACCGATTCTTTTTTAACACATTGTTGGAGTGTTATTTTATCCAGAGTTTACAGAGAGTTTTTCTTTTCGTATTGTCTTCCTCAGGAGCGGTTTTTATTAGAATATGAAACAGCGCTGTTGTTCTGAATGATACCAAACAATAACACCGCGACAAAGACGGGAAGAAAACAAAGCGTTTTTCATGTAAGAATACCTTGATCAGAACGAACAAACAAGACAGAGGGACAAATCAGGAAATTCATAAGAGGTTTTAGTAAATTATAGTGTCAAGAAATACAACGTGTTTCTTTGTAATTATGCAAAGAGGAAAGAAACTGCAAAACGATGGCCACATATGGAGACGCGGAGAAACTGCATCGACAACAGCAGCCCAAAGAGACAGAGAGAAGCGCAGGAGTCTTACTGTTAAGACAAATAAAGAGATTAAGATTTGCGCCGCGGGGCTGCGAGCATTTCTTCTTTGAAATGGAGAGGCGGCGGCCCAGTGGGTATCAAACAGGAAATCCTGCGTGTCAGTTCCAGCGGCAAGGAGCGAGAGCCGGGTAGCGATCGCATTGGTATGAATAAGAGCTACCCCGCCGTCGTGTTTATGACTTGAATAATTATACAAAAGTGCTTTACAGGAGGGCAGAATGAGCCGGTCGTGATCCGTTCTGCAGCTTGCCTAAATCACGCTCGTAACACTCGCCAGCGTCATTCAAAAGCTCCGGTCCTGATGGCTTTGGTTGCCGTTTTAAATTTCTTTTCATCCCGTGCCTGATTGCAATTTTCTTTTTGTCGTCATCATTTTCCTCCTCGCTTCATGCGGCCCCTCTCTTTCTGCCTCTTTCCATGAATCTCTGATTGTGAGAGAAAGCCCTGAAGGAAGGATTAGCTGGAGTGAATGGAGGACAACTTTGCCAGCTATTACATCCCAATGAAGCCGCTTTAAGCTTCACTAAGCCGCAACTGATAACTTTGCAGGCCATTAGCGAGCAAGATTGCCTTTCAGCCTCTCATTTCTCCATCCCCTTTTCCCCACAATCAACAACATAATGATGAGACATGTGGAATGAAAGACATTCAGACTGTACTTTCCTGCCCCGAAAGCAGAAAAAGGAGATGCGTGTTGTCGCCACACAAGGTTAACAAGAGAATGGTTTGGTGTTTTGGTTGTTGGGGGTGTTTTTCTGTAGCAATAAGCTGTTTTTTGAGTTTTGTGCGTTTGCCATCTCATTATATGTGCAGCAAGGAAAGTGGGTGTTCAATTTCAAAGCAACCTCCACAGTACGGTACGCAAATACTTTGTGTAGGCATCGATAACTGAGGGTAATTCAGTTTGATGTTGAAAGGCGTCAATCAACATATGCCGCCTGTACGTTTCTGCTGAAGTGGAGACAGTTTGCTACTTGTTAGCATTCCTTTAGCACACGCTGAAATAAGAAGATTTAACATCCCAGTGCACCGCTACGAGCGTAAACAGCTACTGCCTTCAAATTAAAAGTAATCCGTTAGACCTTTTTTTTTTCATTTTGACTTGTCAGAGCAGGAGAAGCACAGGTGTGACTAATAATATTGATTACGACCGTGTTGCACCGAGGTGTCCCAGTAATGCCATTAAGCGAGCAGGTGGAAGAGCAAAGGAAGGAAGAGGAGCGAAATGCAGCAGTCATCAGTGTCAGTCGTTACACCTGTGCAATGACACGTCACCGTTCCTGTGAATCAAAATAAATCACCTTTAAAGGGACAAAGTCTGTCCAGTGGTCAACCAAAGAATTAAATATAACTGAACATTTTAAACCAATACAGGTACGATTTACTTACTAGTATCATGGTTTTGGTTTTCAGGTTTGATGTTTCCTGTTGGGTCATTCCGTGTCAATTCTCACGATTCCCCAGAACCTCCCCGGTGAAATGTTAATAATGTTAGTCTTTCTGGACTTTTAGAATATGGGCAAATAGTCCCGTATTCAAAGGCCTCGATTTTTATGAAGGCATTGGAAAAACAAAGTGTTTCTTGGCTTAAATGTTTGATAAAATGTGACTGTACATGGGGTTAAAAGCTCATTCCACTCATCAAGTGCCCACATGGTCAACCGGGGGCCTGATGTAGGTGGTATCGAAGGTACATTTTGTCCCGAAGCCATTTTTGAGACCCTCGTATTCCCTCATTTAAGGTCTGAGTGCCCTTAAACTCTTCCAATACACTGTAAAGTTCCCAAATATGATGGTAAATCAGTTGCAGCTCCAATGATATACACATTTTCCAAGATCTGGACCCCCAAAATGTCAAAAATGTTAATCGCGCCGTTCAAAAATCCAGTTTTAAAGGGTTAATATCTCCAAAAACAGTCAAGCTATGGTATTTCTAAGAGCAGAATCTGATAGACAGAGTCAGAATGAGGGCACATGGCAATTTTAAGGCCTGTATCTGTCTGAAAACCAAAAATATGGGTGTCCAAATTATGGTTACAAATTATGTGTGACCTGAAAAGTGGGCGTGACACCCAAACTTTGGAGGGCCATGTCTCCAAAACTGTTCGAGGTAGGAAGCTAAAACTTGGGATTCTTTCATTTGGCATCAAAGGATACCTGTGCAAAAACAATTAGGCAAATTGAAGAGGTGTTGTATTCTGCAGAATTCCTCCTCGTGTGTCTTGTTGTCACATTCCACTTCCTGCCTTTGTCTCTTTCCCGTCCTTTTTCTGTCGCACCTGTGTTTCATTTGTTAATCGCTCCCTGCAAATTCAAGCCTGTGTTGTTCCCTCACTTTGTTGGTTCGTCTGTTTCCCCACATCAGTCCTGTTTTCACCATGCGTCTGTTCCCCGTGTTCCTGATTATTTCCCCGTGGTTTTATGGTTTGTTCTCCGTTTTTTGTATAACTCTTTAGACTTCTTGGATTCTTCTTGTTGCCTTTTTGTCGCCTGCCTTTTTTTGTAGTTTGCTATTTTGAAATTTTGGATTTTTGGACTTTGGTTACCAGCTTTAAAGCTCACTCTTTGTTCCTTTTCCTGCCTGCCTCTGTGTCTGTGTCTTGCATTTAGGTCCATTTTTGCATGAATGTGACAACTTGAAACTACAGTGGGATTTTTTCCAAATGGCATCAAATCAAAATAATAATTACATCGGGCATGTTTTATTAAATTAAGGTTCTATTCAATGTTGATCATGTATGTGAATCGAAGGTCTGCCACACATGTGAGGCGTCCTCGCTTCCTCTTTCAATCAATTCAGTCTGATATGCACGTCTAGACGCATGCAATCAGTCGCCACTGAGTGAGGAAATTGAATCAAAAACACAACCTTTCAGAAATGCACTTGCCAGAGAGATAAAGAAGTGCAGAATAATAAGTGATACTTCTTTATTTGGAGAGAAAGGGAGGTGATTGACACCTATTAGGAGACTCTGCTCTTACTTACTCCTTCTGTCACCTTAAAAACAGTGTTTACCACGTCTGTCTCTGATGCATGAGCAAGTCTAAAGAATAAGACAAATCAGTTCTGTGATAAGGTTAATATTTGTGGTTGTTCCACTAAAGAGCACGATGTGTCACAGGGGGAGCGACGAATACAGATTTTTATTTTTGTTATTTCTAATAAAAACAAAGAGCTTTCAAATCACATTTTATTTCTCCTATTTTGTGTTTGCAAATTTGACAGTAGACATCAGGGCAGGAAAGCCTCAACACAGAAATATCTTTCCAACAACAGCGTATTTAGTTTTGTCTGGTAAAAGGAAGCATCATAGAACAGATTCTTCTGAAGAGTGAAGGTGAAGAGTTGCTCTCCAAGGTTGCTATGGGATATTAAAGCAATATACTAGTCAGATATGATAATAACTTAATTAAATAACTGTTTAAAAAAAGTTGTATAGCACACCACAAATCATGCTTAAGGTCTGAAAAACCTGCTTTATTCAAGGAGACGATTTGATCTGAGATGTTTCGGGGAGGCGAGTAGTTTTTAACAGATCTGGCAACCCTTCCTCGACTATATCACAGCATTAAGAGGACAAACGTTGCACCTCATTGACTTTCATTTTCAGTTATAAATGAAGTCTGTTTTCATGCAGCTGCACCAACGGATGACCACAGAAACTAACGAGGAAGAGATTGTTTTTGTTCTTCTTCTTTCTTGTGTCGTCGGGGGTGTGAGTGTTGATGTTCTGTTTCTATTTTTAACTGGAAATGTTTATTTTTTAAAAAAACAATTCTTAAAGACAGACAGAAATCATCAAACTGCACCCACGTACAAACTGGAGCGCCAGTGGCTCCTCAGTCTGACGGAGCTCACCTCGAGGTCAGAATTATACCATTTGCTGAAACCGACTGCCTGCACTCGTATCGGTACATGAGATTTCTTAATACGGCAGAGCGAGTAGGCACACTGACATTTTAAAAACATTTGGGTGGCACTGCACCATCTGCGAGGCTCAGTGTTATAGGCCACATTAGGTCTCTGCATGGTGCTTTTCTACAGGAACGCTGCAAGTGGGCAGCATATAGCCGGGTACAAAACTCTCTAAATAAAGATATCCTCACATTTACCAAACACATTCTGAATTCATGAGCGAAGCACATTAGCTCAACACTTTAGACAATTCAGCTACACATTGTAGTAGTCAGTTATTGCCAAACCTCAGCACTTCACAGTTTTGTTTATTTGTGTATTTTGCTTTGGTTCTGATCTAGGTATGGTACAGGATATTCTCCATAAGCTACAATAGCATGAATGCTTTGAGGTGAAAGCTTTTGAACTCTCGAGGTTGACAAAAGCCAGAATAACTTCCCAGCTGGCACTAGACGTCAATTAGACGTCATAGAGACGTCTAAATGAGACGCCTCCGACGTTGAATAGACATTAGTATTTAGTTGAAAATTAAAATCGGGTTAACGTCTGAACTTAACGTTGGTCCGACGTTGGATATCAGTTATGTAGGCTATCTTAAGTCAAATCAACGTTGTTGATAGATGTTGTCCAGACATTAGAATTTTGTCATCAAAAAGGTCATTATTCAACGTCAAAGTTGTGAGTACAAGACGTCTGACACACGTTGGGTTTTGGTTGCCAGACACCACAACATAAAAACAACAAAATATTAATGTCATTTGACGTCAATATTCCTATGTCAAAAGATGTTGAAAGTAGATGTCAATGGACGTTGGGTTTTGGTCACCTGACGTCATGACTTGAATCCAACCAAAGACCACCGTCTATTGACGTCCGGTGCCAGCTGGGTTATAGCTGTACTATTGCAAAGGTTTTTCGAACTTCCCACCACCACTCAGCAGAACTTCCATGTTGTGTCTGTCCGTGCCTTCATTTATGTTATGACGAGAGAAACCACAAGCAAAAGGACTCAAAGAAAATAACTTGATTTAAAAAAGCAATCTTGTTCACTTGCCAAAAATGTTCAGCACACAGGTGTACAAGTGTAGTTAGAGGAAGAGACAGACAAATCTGGCAGCAAGACGACTAAGACAAGGTGAGGTGAACTAACAGAGATAAAATAACATTTTAAAAGAGTCGGAGCATCAAACACTCGGTGAATTGCTGGAACGCTCGACACGGGGAACAAAGACAAACTGCCACTGAGGAGGAGGAGGAACACACAGACTGACGCTGCCTTTCCAGATAACGTGGAACTTTTTGGGAAATTTACAACCCAGCTGACTAGAAAAGTACAACTGAGCGTCAGTCAAAGTTAGAAGTCCTGCTAGTAAACTTGGGGCAAATCCGTCTACGCTGAGCTCACGACGTCACACAATAATGGACTTATCAACCTTAAGACCTCCAAAATGGGGAGGATTTTGAAACCCAGGCAGGGATTTGAGTTTCGGAGACTTTGTTTCCTGCTTTGTTGTGACTTTTAAAGAATGATAATGACAAAATAATAAGTATACTGAAACTTTTCTCTGGAAAGGATGCTGAATAAATTGCCCCTCTGGCAAGAACAGGTGTTCATCAGTTTTCATTCATTCATTCGTATTTTGCCCTAAAAGAGTCTGTGCATGCCACTGCCTTATGTTTGTCGGTGCGACCCAGCGATCGACAGAAATATAGACACAGCAGATTTCAGAAAAAGACGCCCCTCTCTTTCCAGGACGTCTGAAATTTGCTTATTTTATTCTCCATTTTTTTTATCCATCTGTCAGTCACTGAGGAGGACGATGCACTACGGTACAAAAGACTAAGATATGATAATTAAAAAGAGGGAATGGTGGGAAATAGAAGAATTGTGGCGCCGGGAGGAAATTGTGAGAGGGCTTTTAAAAAAACTTGAGTCTCCAGGGAAAATCAGCAGGGTTTACAAGTCTGGGAGGGGTCGGATGTGTTTGTAGACACAGTATTTGTATAATGCTGGTGAATGGAATGGTTTAAGATAAAATGCTTACAGGTGTTGGTTACCTCATGTGTCATTTACCACTATTTTTGCGGTCAGTTTCTGGATAACTTTTGGCGTCGGGCAGCCGAGACCCTCGGAAAGTTGGAAATGTCAACGAAGAGATTACAACCTCCGACGTTGATGTAACGTGGCATGAATCCACCAGGGAGAGAAGAATAATGAGGGACAGGTGAAACTAATCAAGGCAGGGCTGACAATCACACAGGCAGGAAACACACAAAGACAGGAAGTGAAGTTATCTGCAACAAGAGGTGAGAAAGAGAAGGGTGGGCGATGACGCGTGATTGTGAAACTTTCCTCAGACAGTTGGATTGTTTCTCACTTCAGCTTTTTTTCCCCACCCATTTGTTGCAGTGTTGTTTTTATCCGGTTATTATAAATTGAATACTGTTGGTGCTAATGGTCCTCGGAGAACAAGGACCGCATCCTAAGATTGTGCAGTCGATCATCGGCACCATCAGCGTCCGCCGTCTGCACCTCAGAGTCCCGGGAGACAAACACAAGACGGAGGAGACCGGTGTTATGATTAACACAGACGGAGGGTGTAAGACAACACAAATACCAGAAATCTGAATCAAAAACAACACTGAAGTCGCTGAATAATTAACATTAATATTGTGGCGTAGACGGCCTTTGTGCAGTGTGCTGCGAGTCTCATGCTGAAGGCAGTTGTTTGGCGTCTCTGTGACACGATCTATGTACGCCTGTGTGACTCACAGTGACAGTAGATGCCTCCAGCCTCGTGCTCGCTGGCTGGCTGGCTGGTAGTTGCTGTTCAGAACAATATCTGCCGTTACCGTCTACCATTCCCCCCGAGGCTCGCCGTACAGAACAGCTGAGTACGAGAGAACATCCAGGCGGGCGTACTGTAAGTGGGTTAGTAACCTCAAACGGCAAAAATTATTTATTCAACATTCAGGCGCGTTGAAGAGCGTGGCACGGATTCTTGTTTTGCTGCAGCAGGTTTGAAATACAGCGAGTTCAGGAGTATAAACAATGATGACGTTTCACAACAGGAACTGGGACAAACATGTAATCAAATAAACCCTTTTAAACCCGTTTATGATTTGATGCATATCCAAATAAAAATCCATATCTAGCGTCTTTAAATATGTTTTCAAAGAAGGAAAGTCTTTTCTCAGCCACCACACGGTCACAGATACTACTATGTAATTAATGTAAACATGTTATTTTTCTCGATTTGATTACTATAAACCAAAACCAATAATATTGTTTTTTGTTATTTACAAAATCCAAAATTTAATACAGTTTATTATATAGACTTTAAAAATGCATCTTAAAGGTCCACTGTGTAGTGTTTTAAGTAATTTATCACCTCAAATCAGCATCTTCATTCATAAATAAGTCCTCATTGGTGTAAATGATTCTGCACAATCTCACTTCTCCTCCTGAGGGAAGAATCACTTCTCTGTATTTCCATAGGACGGGCGAGCTCTACGGAGGCTTCCATGTCCTTCCGCTCTATAAAAAACGATGAACTGGCGAGAGGGACAAAAAGCTCTACGTGGTACAGATAAGGCTAAAGGCGTTTTCACTCAGAGCCAGCGTGACTGTGGAACGGAGAAGGAGCTTAGCCAGACGCGCTCGTCAGCTGCAGTTTGAAGTCTGTTTGAAATAACGTACCTCATCACCCGAAACTAAACTTGATGAAGTGCTGTTTGAAGACATGTTGTTGTCACAGCTTCTTGAATCTTGACACATCCCGCCTGCCGTAGTTCCAACAGGTTGCAACGCACATTTGAAAACGCGAGGCGCTAGAGAGCAGTATTCGTTTGAATGCAGAATAACATTTAACCACTAGATGGGAGAAATAATTCCACAGTGTGTCTTTAAATCGTCCCAAAGAAGATGTAAATGTGTAATTTCAGTGCAGCCTCTGTGACTTCATCGACTGATGCAGCGTAGAGTTTAAATACAGTCTGACATACTTTAAATTCTGGTGTCATTTTCATTGAGTAGACTTGAACTTCACCGATAGCGAGACCTGGAAGTAATTTGTGTTAAGTGGAATCGACCCGTACACATCATCAGAAGTGGTGAATTTGCACCGCGGGGCAGAGCCGGCCGGTTCTGGTGCCGTGTATGAAAAAAAAAGAGGACTTTTTTCCTCCTGCACATAATGTCAGGGCTCGAGTGAATTTGTGACGGAGCTGACCCCACAGACTGCAGACGGCTTGCAGTGCAGGTTTCATTTATTTTGCATGAAAGGATGCATTTCCCACTATCTCCGCTCTCTGTAGCAGCTGCACTGCATTTCAGGTCAAACGCGAATTGTGACGTCTGTCAAATTCACTGACAGGAAGTGTCAAAATATCTACAGTGTTGAAAGTGAATCATGAGCATTTCAGACCAGAAGGTTTTCTTGTTATTCCACTTATTCTAAGGTTTGTCTGTTTTTAATTGTTGCCGTCCGCTACCACAACATAATTAGTGAGCGTGTAGTCCTTCAGAAAGCACGACGCAGAGATGTGATTATGAGCGATCGTGTTAATCGCTTTGTTTTCCAGTTACAGATACGTCAGTGTCAGTACGATTTAATTACATCTGTCTGAACTCGTGTCAGGCTTGTTTTCGCATGTTTCTTTCTTACCTCGGTTGTGAACTTCGGGGCGAAAAATAACCTCTAAATTCTTCATAGCTTGTTATCCGCTGGGTCTCGTAAGCTCTTTCTGAAGCAGATTCACAGATGTTATTTTCGGAGAAACTTTGTGTGCTTTTCCCCTGGAAACATGCATAATACATGTTGTTGTCTCTTTCTTACCAGGCAGTGGCTCTGTAAAAAACAGATTTGAACCCAAAAAGCACGACTCTGAGACCAGGCCGGCAAAATGAAACGTTCAGGTTTACTCGAGGTCGGCTTCAGGGCGATAGTCAGAACCAGCCGGGCGGTGCAGGTGGGACACAAAAGATCAGGCGGGGAGTCTGAACACACGAAGAAGAATGGCTGGACCGCCAAGGCGGAAGCACAATAGATGATCTAGTGAGAAATTAATGGAAGTGGGCCAGTATATAAGGCACTGGGCTGATGGGCAGGGGAGGTCAGGTGGTGGCAGGACTTAAGATGATAGAAGATGGCAGCGGGTAAAAAAAAGCAGACAAGGAAAATGTGAGAGTAGGAATTGGCTGACATTGTGACACTGCTCCTTTTCTTGCCCCATATCTCACTTCTCTTTCCCTTCCCTGTGGTTCCCTTGTCTTCTCTCCCCTCCAATCAGGTGGCGAGGTCGCAACCCCGAGGTTTACCCAGTATTTCCACGGCAGCCTCTCAGGTCTGACAATCCGACCAGGACGCATTGAAACCCAGAAGGTTATCTCGTGCTTGCAGGCCTGCAAGGAAGGCCTTGATATTAACTCCCTTGAAAGCCTCGCTAAGGACATCAAGGTGTGGAGGCAAACACACACACACACACACACACACACACACTTTCAGTATTTGGTTGGTAGGATAGCAACTGCAAACCACCTTAGCAGTAATATAAGAGAAATAAACTATTTTTTAAAAAATAAAGATTTCTTTCATCTGAAGCCAAGTTTCCACTGCAGAGACTCGACAGGCTCACAGTTAATGCAAGCTGATGCACTGACTTTTTGTTTCCCTGTCACTCCGTTGTTACCGTGGTCATAGTTTTGCCTGTTAGTTGCTTTTTCATACGTCAGCAGACTCATTTGCCTGATCCCTTCTAATCAGGTCTTTAGGCTGAGGTAGAAGTGCAGCTAACAACGGTGCTGAAGGAACCTTTTAGTTCAACAAATTCTTGGTACTTTGGGTTGAAATGCAGCTTGTGTCATTTGATATTAAAGATAAGCTATAACCGTTTTTATACTGGGCAGTAAGCCACCAATTTGCCGTCCTTTTGGCGGCTAGGTCTGCAGATTTAGACAGAAGGCGGTAAATTGGGGGTCTGTTATGGTCCACACCCACAGCCGGGAGTTTTAAAACCAGGAAACAGCTGATCACAGCAGTCAGTTCGTCACTTCATCCACGAAGATGAGCAGCTGGAAAGCCGCTGAGATCCGGGAGATGCTAGCGTCTCCTCGGTCTCTGTAGCTGTCTTGGTTGTCTGCTTGTTGTTGTAGCGGCGAGCTCATAGCGGTCGCTACTTTCAAATTAAAAGCCCCCCGCTAAGAACCCAGTTCTGAACTCCGATGGGGTGCAATGTAAAGCTCTTATTTTGAAGAAAAACTGCGAAAAATTTCCCATAAGGAATGAATGGGACGGGGTCAAAAAAGTCGCAAAATCATCGACGTTTTTCAAACATCTCCTGCTCTGGCATACTTTGACCTAGAGACACCATTCAAACTTTAAAATGTAGGCACAAGTCTTATCTATTTGAGTTGTATTTGAACTTTCTTTCTACGATGTTTAGTTTTTGAACGGTGACCCTTAATTGATCGTGAGTGATTTCGAAAAAATTCAGAAAAATTCAGGATTTTCAATGAGTGTGTATTGCGGAATGTTCGCACAGCACCAACTGGCAGAGTGGGGGAGCCTGAAAAAAACTCTCTGAAAATGTTTCTTTAGATGACGATCCTAGCCACAGATTTCACACTACAATAGTGATATTTTCCAAGAACGTAGCCACACTTGTCTTCTGTCTGGCAACGTGTCCACTTTATCGGGAGGATGTACGGTTTTTGAATTATCTGCGTCTAACCGACACAAACTCCAGCAACTGCCCCATAAGCCCCAATGTTAAACGGGAAGAGGATTTTGGGAGAAAAGCAGAAACTGCCCTGCTTCTCTTCACGCCCAACTTCCTGCTTCACGTCACGTCACATGTTGACGCCTACCAGAGGAGGAAAAGTGGAGGCTTTTTGGAAAAGGAGGAATATTACACCTCCCTTTTAGATAGACAAGGCGGCACATTGCAGCCTTTAACTTGCTGCAAATGTGCCACCTTTTCTATCTAAAAGGGGCTGATGAAAACAGTTACAACATCAACACAATTGCTTGAATGTGAATGTTGGGATACATGGAGTTTCTTTGTGTGCAGTTCCATTTCAACCCTGCCCAGTCGGTGCTGGTGGTGGACGGGGAGGACGTGGACAGCATCAACACGGCCATGACCAAAGTCTCCTACATCAACTCCCGTCAGTTCCCCACGGCCGGCCTCCGACGGCTGCACATCACCACCACGGTGCAGTAAGTGCAAACGAGCACGGACACATTTTCACTTCGCTCTTTGACTCGTTCACGCTCGCTGGAGGAGAGGTGGTTAGAGCGCTGAAGGAAGGCTCTGTCAGATGTGGCGTGTCTGTCTTTGTTTTTAAGCCACAGAAGTCCCAGTGAGACGGATCATTAGTGGAGAAACTGTTAAATCACTGAACAGGCCAGCTGGCCGTTAAGGACATTAAGCCTTCTGGTGGATGCAGAGACCATCTTGCTCGCATCTCTTTCTCCTCGCTTTTTTTTTTTTTTGTTTATTTTCTTTTTCATTCCTTTTTTTTTTTACTTTCATCTGTTTCTCTCTGAGTGTCCTTCTGTGTATCTGTCTCTGGGTGTAATTTGATTTGAATCGACTTTTGTCCACTTTGTCCCAAAAAAAACAGCAGAACTCTGGGAAACGGCGATGCCAGTCGGTCTGTTTGTCCGAAGCAAACATGTCTTGACTGCGAGCCACATTGTTAGGACATCAAATTACAAACCCTTCGGTCCACAACAACACATTTTGAAAATGGCTGGATGTATCTGTACCATATATACTGGAAACTATAAATCCCAAAACAATGTGTTTAACAACAGAATGACTGAGAAAAAAGAACTTTAACATAACTTCACATCTGATCTACTTGCTGATACTGTAAATGAATTGCTTAATGTTGAGTGAGTGAAACAGATTGTTGGCTAAGAATAACCACAGGTCTCGTCGCTGACCCGGAGCTCCTCACAGCAATAAACTGCATCACATCAAATCTAACGTGCATGATTGCGTCCGTGTGTCTGAGCTCGCTTCTCCTTCCTCTCTAAAACATTTGTGCGTGCTCGCTCGTGTGCGTTCAGATGTATGTTGCACGGGATCGCTGGTCTCGCAGAAGATTTAAGTTCATGCATCTGCTCTCGTCTCCACACTCGTCCAGCGGCTGTTCGTTTGTTTAGCAGCAGACGCAGGCAGGTCAAATCAGCTCAGACACGCGCTGGTCGATAAATTGAGGCGAGCTCGAGGAGCAGCAACAGAGGCTGTCTGACTCCGAACAACATTTCACCGCTGCTCTCGAGATAAAGACGGATAGATCCACCTGCACGCTCTGCAGATACAGTGTGTTGAATACTGCAGGCGAAGGTGTTTATTACGCATTGTTGATATTTTCTGAAGTGTTCTTTAAGATGTGAGGAGCTTTGTGTCTGCGTTTAAAGTGGATGTAGGATTTCAAACAAGCGAAGGTTAAGCTCGCCTTCCTTTGTGTATTTTGCTTATTTTCAAATGAATTATTTTTTTCCCTTCGCTCGTTTATTCCTGTTTGGCTCAAAGTGGATGCTTTGAAGTAATTCTTCACTTTTTTTGGCCACTTTTAATGTCTAAACTCTAAATAATATAACTTGATTTGCTCTCTGCGATTCTTAATACTAACCAGCCTCCTGTGGAAGGAAGGCCTCGGTTTAAATTGTACTTTTTTTACTTTTATATAGTGATTATGTGAAAGAGGTAAAGTTCTGTGGGACTTTAGCATAATAATTTAAAGCAGAAGACGTAGCGTACTCTTCTCCAGAAGTGCTTCCTCGTTCACCGTACTTGATGATAGCTTTGAAAATGTTAAAGACAAACTCAGAGGATGGTTTTCTAGTTGCTGCTTTGCAGTTTTGCAATATATTTCCTGATCACAACATGGAACTAGAAAAGGGTAAAAACTACGAAATGTTTCATTCTTTTCTTTTAAGGTGTTTAACACCAGCTTACTCTGACATTCAACACACTCCAGGAGAAGTTAAAGGTCATCATCACTTACTGGAAAATGAAATAAAGTCATGCACCTCATCTGGTGCACATTTTCTTTTTGTTATTGCTCTTTGAACTTAAGTTGAGTTCAGTTTATTTAGCCAAATTGCTATTTTTCATCTATAGTGGCCTGGTCAAAAGATTCCTAAAGTAAGATGCAAATAAAAGAAAAAAGAACCAAACATACAAAACACATACACAGCCAGCGTCTGTACAGTAGTGCTGACATGTACACATGTACAGGGTTCCCACGCGTCCTTGAAAACCTGGAAGATGTTTGACCAATTTTCCAGTCATGGAAAACATATGGAAAATGAGAAAAAAGGACAAATTTCCTGGAAACGGTTAAGTTTTCCTGGAAAATAATTTCAGGGTTCCCACGCTTCCTGAAATTATTTTCCAGGACTTTTCCAGGACAGCGCACATGTCCTGGAAATGTCCTGGAAAATAATAATTTCAAGGAAAGAGTGGGAACCCTGATGTAGTAATCATCCACTCTTATCACTCTTTATCGTTAACGACTGGTTTGAAGTGGCACCAACCAGGATTGAGCAACATTTGAAGGAAACTCAAGTGACAGTGGTTGGTAATTTACTAATGTATAAATCCGATCAAGCCACACCCACACAGTTTAGTTTTGTAAACCAAAATATAACTGATTTGTCTTCCAAACTGTAACTCTCTAACACGTTTTCTGCCTTTACACATTTTCAGGACAGTATTTTTTCCATCCAGACTATTTCTCACTAACAAGAAACATATTTTTGCATTTTATGATCATAAAGATAAGACGACACATATCAGGAGTGAAGCTGCTGTCCCATCTTGTTGTAACCTCTCTGCTCTCTTCTTCTGTCTGTGTGTGTGTGTGTGTGTGTGTGTGTGTGTCAGGTGTTTCGGAGAGGACACGTGTCTCTCCATCCCAGACATCAAGGCGGTGGTGATGGTCCTGCCGCCCAGTGAACCGAGAATCACCATCACAGGATCTAATCGACTCGTCAGGCCTGCCGGCGACCTGCGGGCCCCGCTGGGTGTGGCCCCCTTCAAAGAGCTGCACATCACCAGCACCGTGATGAAGGGCGACAGCTTCGGAGGATGTGAGTTGCCTGTGTTCGTTGGGATGTTCTCCTGTTGCACCAGCCTTCCAGTAATTCCACTAAATATGTACACGTAGCTCACTTATATTTTTGTGTCATTCCGTGGATGCAGCCCGCAGACCAGGTGTGACGGAGGTGATGCACAACCTGGACTACTGCGACGTGCTGGTGATCGGGGACGAGCTGAATCCTGAGAGAGAAAGTCTGGAGATTCATCACAGCGCTTTGCTGGGAAAACACCTGGATGCCACCAACTCCACCTCTGGGATATCCATATATGGTAGGCGGCGCCAGCGCTCTGATAAGACATCGTTAGAATGCACCACCTTTATCCAACTTAAAGGGACAGTTCGCCCCAAAATCCAAAATACATATTTTTCTTCTTACCTGTGGTGCTTTTTTTATCCCTCTAGATTAATTTGGTGCAAGTTGCAGAGTTTCAGAGGTGGGAAGTAACAAAGTTCAAATAAAACAACTAGAAAGACATCTTTTTACTTTTACTCGCTATATTTTAACACTTTCTGACTCCTTACATTTTCGAAACGGGCTCGTTACTTTAGTCAGAATGCATTTCAGGGGAATTATCAATAATTTATGCCGCTACCAACCCAAATTTTTTGGTATTTGACCTTCTGTGAACGAGGCTCTTTTTATGAACAGCTGGGACAAATCACTGATTTTACCTTTTTAATGTAACAGTCTTTGAATAATATTAATTCGACGTGAGCTTTGCACAGAAATGGCCTGTGGAAAATGTCCTTCAGAGGAATACAGTACTTTTTCCTTTATACTTTGAGAACATTTCAGAGTCTGAACTTTTACTTTTAGAAGTTGAATCAGTGCTTCATTTTACTTTTGTCAGAGTCTTTTTTTTTATGTACTTGAGTAAAGAATGTTTCTATTCTCGCCACCTCTTCAGTGTTTTCGGAGAGACCGGCTGCAGAGACGTCTGCTGTCTCTCAAATACGATCGAACTTAACCGGCACTTGAATACGTTTAAACTCGACAATAATGTCTCTTTCAAAAAATCATGACCCTGCCAAGATAATCCACACAGACATTTGTGAGAGCAATTTCATGTCGAAGCTATTTTATTTCTGTATAACAAAGCCTGCAGGGACAGCGTGGATTTAAACGTTAGCTAGCTCATGTCCATGTTTCCATCTGCAGTGATAAGGAAAGAATATCATTCCATCATGAATGTTCACAGCAGGGTCTGTGGATTATCTTAAGTAACTGGGTCATGATTTTTGGAAAGAGACATTGCTGCTGAGTTTTTTCAAATGTTATTTTTTGACACGCTTTGAGAACCACAAGCCGAGCGCCATATCGTTCTGTTATACTCAAGAGAGGGCGGACGATATCTCCAAAACTCTGAGAGTCACATTTAAGCAATCTAGATGGAGGTTGGAGGAAAAATATGTGATTTTGGGGGTGAACTGGCCCTTTAAATCCTTGAAGAATACCTCTCAGAATGCCGTGCCCTTCATACAACAATGAGACGAACATCCGCTCTCTACACAGGCCGACAGCTGTAAAGGTCCCTGAAATAGACTCCCGTCACGACTTATTACCGTAACAAACCGACACGCTGCTGCACGACAGGTTTCAGACGGCGGTGTAACATGTGTTCCCTGTGTGTTACCAGGAGTGGACTCCATGGCCCACTACGAGCAGGCGCTGAGACAGGTGCGCTACAGGAACTGGCGACCTGCCACCCTGAGCGAGAGAAGGTTCAGACTCACCTGCTCCGAGCTGAACGGACGCTACACGAGCAACGAGTTCAATTTAGAGGTGAGTGATCACCATTTTCAACTCTTTCTTCTTTTTTTATCTTTGTCATTCATACCATGTCGTCTTGCTTATTTTTTTTATTGGTGTCCACCTACTTTGTCCTGACGTTACGGTGTTTGCTCCCGCCTCTGCAGGTCAGCGTTCTCCACCACTCGGCACCGGTGGAACACGTCAATCACATGGCCGCCCAGCCTCAGTACATGAGACCCGTCCATCACCCGCTCATGATACACACTCTCAACTCACACATGTCAGGTGAGCCGGCAAATATATAAATAAGTATTTTAAAGAACAGGGCAGTGTTTTTGTGAATCAGATCCTTTTTTTATTGTTATTAAAACATAAATGTAGATAGAAATATTGAACCTCTGTGAGATTTCCTTCCTCCAAAAATAGCCACGTCTGTTTCAAACACTGCCCACATACTTCAACGTGTCCTTCACGGTGGCATGGATGTTGAGCAAAACAACCACTAGAGGGCGCCAGCTCATTTCAAAGCAGTCCCACATGGACCTCCACCTTTCCGTCACCACTGTCCAACTCACATTTAATTCCCGTCCAATCCCCTCCCAGCTGTTCTGTAGTATCTGTCTCTGTTTTTAAAGCTTCTTCCTCTTTCCCTGTGGTCGTGTCTCACTTTAACTTTTCCCCACGACTACTGGGATACTGCTCTGTTTGTGCGTTTCTGTAAGCTTTCAGGAAACATGCAGAAATATGGATGAAACGAACACAGAATAAAGACTCCCTCCGTATCCGTATCTAACACTGGGCGTAAAGGAGCCTTCAGACCTTCTCTAATGTTCTTACTGATCAGTGTTGGACTCAGATCCACTCTCACACTGTGAGGGATGATTATAACGGACATCTAGATTTGTGCTCCTTTGATTTGTGTTTTCTTTAAGCAGTCTAGACAAGTCAATTAGAATGTGAATTACTCATCCTAAAGCGCTGTGTCACAGAGTTACAGCAAAGACTAAGTTTGTTGATTAATCACAGACAGATGGAAAAGTGTTTATCATAAAGATCTTTATCTCAAACCAACAGTCAGAAATCTATGATCTTAATTGTGTACGATACGATACTCCTCCAGGAGCGGCGCCTCCAGCAGCCACAGTGGTTATTGTGGTTTGTATCGCCGCCCTGGTGGTGATTGTGGTGATCGGCGTGTACAGGATCCACGCCACACATCAGGAGGGGTCCAGAGAGGACGAGGACGGCGGCAAGGAACCCGAGGAAGACTGGGACAACTCCGCGCTCACCATCACCGTCAACCCCATGGAGGTCGGATGACATTTGCAATTAAACATTTAGGTTTTATTCCTTTATAAAGACGATGACGAGAACAGACGAAATGTCTCAGTCGTATTTGTTGAACTAAATCACGTTTTTGTTTTCCAGAACATAAAAGGAGCTCAGGCGCTGGACGAAGAGGTGAAAGAAGAAGGACGTGAGCAGGAGGAGGAGGAGGAGGAGGAGGAACAGGTGGGAGGAATGACGAGCAACGAGTCAGACAACAGCGATGAAGACGAAGAGGATGAAGAAGAAGACGAGAGAGAGAAGGTGAAAGAGAGGAAGCAGAAGGGAAAACTAGAGTGGGACAGTTCCTCCGTCACATACTGACCACACACACACAACACACACACAACGGTCTTTACATGTTCGTCTCTCTCTCTTTATCAACACACACACACACACACACACACACACACACACACACACAGCTCATCCTTCACGCACACAAAAACAAACATCTCCGATAAAATTATTTACAATCTGTTTGCTGGATAAAAAAACAAAACACTTTGAATCTTCCCTCGTTGTCGTCATTCCTAATGAAACGCCTCCCTCTGCTGGACGATGTCGGAACTACAGAGTCGGCTGCAGTCCCACAGTGCTGGAAACAAACATTGTGTGTACATTAATTAAAATTCACGTCACAGCCCGTTAAGAAGGAAAACATACGATGAATATCAAACGAGCGCAGTCGTCTGATTGTATTGTTGCACGATTATCTGGAGTTTGTCTGATAAAACTGAATCCAAACTCAAGTCAGATGTTAAATATTTAAAAAAAAGTCTCCATTTTGTTCGTTTACACAAAGATAATGTCGGCTTTGATCCAATATTTATTTTTACATCCTCAGATTACGTTCGTGTTGTTTATTTTTTAAAGAGATAATCTCCAGAATGATGAGATATTATTCACAGATTTAGCAGAAGTGTACTCACATACATACATATCCATTATCTAATGTACCCATACACGTTCTCACTGTCGTTCCTTTGGCCTGTATAGTGGGTATAACATTAGCTGTACTGTCTATCTGTCACTCAGTGTGTATCCTCTGTTCTCATCTCTTCCTCCAACCAGACTGTGGTCTGTCTGTGTGATCAGTGCTGAGTTTCTCTTCATAAATAACATGGCAGTGCTGTGGTTCTGTGGCCTGGACACTAAAGAGAAACAAGATCCTGTTCTGTTATCTCACATCACAAACTCACGCAGAACATTTGGTTTTTATATTTCAGGTGACACTGTGGCCTGTTGTAGCCTCTGCTGTTTTCGGGGGGTCAGATCAGTTGTCCTTCTTTGTTCAGCAGATGAAATGATACAGAGATGGTCAAGGTTCCTGTCTCCATGTTAATGTGAGCCCTCTATGCAAATTACGGGCCCAGTATAAAAAGAACAGTGCGTAAAAACAGGGGGCGCTCCATCGATTTAGCTTTGCGTAACTCGAAATTGAAAATGGGTTAAAATCTACTGACTTTAGTGCCTAGTATGGATCCATCTCCAAAAACAATACGCTTCCCATAATGCAACTCGGCAACATCTCTTCTTCTAGTGCGTTCACATCCTATTTCCCGAGTTAGGAAGTCGTTCTTCCGACTTTACCGTGTTCATGAGCTTTTAAATCCTAATGTGGAACAACCGAATACCATATTTAAATCACATGTGAGCAAAAAGTTGATATGCAATATGTTAATTAATAAAAAAAGTTTTATCACCATCAACCGATCATTTAACTTTATCCGCCATGTTTCTGCTAACCTGACTCTCGCCAGATGAATTTCGTTCCGCCTCGCTCCACTCATCCATCTGGGATCGCTCCATTGGAGATGTGTTTCAGAAGGCTGGGCCTTATCAAAAATCCTTGCATATGATTGGATAAACCACTTGTCTGTCATCTTTACTGACGTGCTACTTCAACCACTCACATCGAAACCAACCTGTGACGTCGATGAGAGCGACGTTCTTTTAACGAACAAATATTGGGTAGATTGGACAACACGGATGAAACAGCAGCATCAATGTTGACGCTTGCTTCCTCGATGCGAGCCGCCATTGTTGTCTGAATCAAAACAGTCGCTTCTCCGCTACGTCACATCTATGAAACTCCCGCCCGGCGGTCCTGATTGGCTCTACCTGAAAATCTGGTGCCGAAATCCCTCCCAACGGGAGCGATCCCAGATGGATGTGAGTGGAGCTAGGCGGAACGAAATGCATCTGGCGAGAGTCAGGTTAGGTTTCTGCATGTACGACAACAAAGCTTGGAAGTCGTGTTCAGAAGAGTTTCGCCTGAAATTTCCCCAGTTGGGAACGAATATTTCTGATTATTCTGACACATCACGTGAAAACACTTTGAGACCTTTCTGACAAATACCAAGGTTCTGGTTTCACACAGACAGACTTTGACTGCGGCTTTAAATCAAACCGACAGTCAGACGTCAGACTGACGTCTGAATTAATCCTTGCAGAGACCTCTTGTCTAGTTCTTGACAGCTTTAAGTAAGACTAATTTGCTTTGAATTCTGGGTCAATTAAGACGTAGAAATCAAAATCATGGCTGTCAGAGCGCCTGTGTCGAACCTCTCAGCTTTGTTCGCTCCAGCAGAAAGTGTTTCTTTCGACAGTCGTGAAGCTCGGCTGGGAGATGTGGTTTCAGACGTGACGGGGCTCAGTACCTCCACTAACTCATCAGTCAGACTCACGATAGTTTTCTTAGAGCGACTGATGATGTCCTGTCTGCTGAATATTTCCAAAAGGTTACTGCACTCTCCTAACACGTTTGCCTACATCACTCGCTTTACAACATCTTCAGCAAATTGCTATTAATTAGTTTGGTTGTGACTCTGCTGACACAGATTGTTGCTGATAAAGTAACATGACTCAAGTCGGACTTTATTCTTGTAAAACCGTCCATATCTTGCATGATATCTTTCAAGACTGGCACCTTGTCCTTTGTCTCACGATCTAAACAAAGTTAACCCTGATCACAGTCCTCAGGGTTGTTTCTCAGATGAGTTCAGCTCCTCTTGAGCCTCAGACGATATTAAACGATCGTTCTCTTTGACTGAGTTGTAGTAGTGTTAGTAAAATTGGTGGAGTGCCCCTTTAAAGTCAGGTGAAGACCTACAGAGGTGAATGCTGGAGAGAAAAGAATCAGAGAGCGACTGTTTTGCTTTACTGGTGTCAGTCATGTCGGCACCGCTTCACCAGAACCTCGAGCAGAAGTGGAAACTTTACTGATATTAAATTCCATCTCGTATCGTCGTTATCGCTGATTAACTCCGACACAGTGCAGTTCCATGAGTGCGTCTCCATTCAGATGATCTAAAAGTAACTCCGTGTCTCTTTGACATCCTCAGAGGACTCACCTGTTCACACAGTATCAGCGACTATTAGACTGATACGTCTCCCGTCCCCCCGTCCTCCGTCCCTCTGTCGGCCTTTAAGCACCTGTGATTGTGATGTCATCATTGTGAAACAACTGCCTTGTTTCCCTCGTTCCCCCCCTTTTGTCATATTGTGCTTCTGAAAGTTTAAAGACAAAAAAAAAAGAAAGAAGATTCTTTTACATATAAAAACAAACCCTGTAAAAATGTTCAAGACAGTTATTTTATATATATCCGTTTCTTTTTTGTTTTTGTAAACGAAATGGTTGGGATTTCTCTCTCTTTAGTGGTCATCCCACTGCTTTCTGTATATTGACCAATAAAGACTTGTTTTAGACTCTACGCAGTTCTCCGTCTGGTTTGTGCGCCGCACGTCTGATGTGAGATGTTGTGTGTATGTTTTAGAGCTCTAGACAAAAGGCTTCTGAAGAAAAACGTTGTCATATCTGAGGTGTTGCTCAGTGGAACAACAGGAAATGCTGCATTATAGCGTTTCGCCACAATTCATAACCGGAATCAGAGCTGCAAAAACAATCAGCAACACAATAAGTGTGTACATATGAAATATGAAATTTGATGTTTGAGTACCAGAAAGGTCGGGACTCCCCAAAAAAGTCTCCAAAATTAATCTGAGGACAGTAACGAGATGATTATAGGTGCAAGAAAAAAAGATCTTTGCGGCTGGTTTTCTTCTAATTTCTCGCTTTTTTCTGTGTGAAGTTCTGGAGAGTAGAGAAGATCCTCTGTGTGAATCTGTGAAATATGAAAAGATAGGAATCACAACTTTAGCTACACAAAGAGAACATAATTAATTCAAATTAAGTGTTGGAAAAAATAATTTGTGATGTTACGGAGGGTTGTGTGCCAGATTATTTACCTGTTAACTCGAGGAAGTGACCTCTCGTCACGTAGTCCCCGTAAAATCTCAAGTTTTTACTCCAGTTTTTCATAATTAAACACATTTAAAAGTGTACTGTAACTAATTTATGACCCATAAAGGAGCTAGAAAGTGATTATTTAATTTTTTTTTACACCTTTGGATGGAGCCTGGCTAGCTGTATCTGCTGTTTCCAGTCTTTGTGCTAAGCTAAGCTAAGCTAACTGTAGCTTCATATTTGATATCAGTCATGTTGTGTGCATAAAAAGGAAAGAAAAAAGCACATTTCCCAAAACAATGACATTAAAGCCAAGAAGATTGGGAACAGCTGAGTTATAATATATGTTAGTTCCCGTAAGATAAACAGTAGTTTAGCTGAATAACACAAAAGAAGAAGAGAAGAAGACAAAGATTAAAGACCAGATGATGAAGATGACATCATCAGTGAAGACCAGCTGAAAAACATGTTCATTAAACCTGCTGCAGTATCGGCTCAGCATTTCCATCTGCTGATGAATGATGTAACATTTTGCAACCGTGTGGTGAACGAGACCATGAAGACGACAGTGGACGACCTGCTGCTGGTGTCTGAGTCTCTCAGCAGGCTGCTGGGAGGGAAACAACAGAGGTGGTGAGTTCAGACACACAAACACATAATGTGAATATAACGATTGTTTTGGGGGAAGGATGAGAGATTTAGACGAGAGTAGTGACCAGAGGAATTATTGGAAAACGAACCTTATTTTGATTTTTTTTTTTAGAATCATTAAATGCTTCAATAGAAAAATAAAGAAATGGAAATATGTTTATATTTATTTCTTATTTCAGCCTGGACGAGATCATTTTAATTCACCGGTGTGTTTAGTGCAGAGTATCGCTGACCCCTGCTGGTGGGAGGGTGAATTAAATCATTTCAGACAAAAACTGACTTAGAATAATAAATAAAGTTGTAAATATATAAGATTGATGATAAACTAAAGACGACAAACGAGAAACAATATCCAGTTTTAGGAGTCGACACTTTTCTGACAAGTATTTTAAAAGATGAAGAATATTTAACAGAAGTCTGAAAACCCTCCTTCTGTATAAACTTCACTCTATTGATCTTAAATCAATTCCCACAAAGCTTTTAATTGAGCGGCCTCTGTTTGAATTAAGCATCCGGAGTAGATGAAGTGTTGCTGGGCTCGCTGCCCACAGCAGTGCTGACTGTTCATTTCTCCACCCAGCTGATCCCTGAGGGCCAAGAAATACAATCAGCTAATAATTAGCAGCTTAATGCGCCTCTTTAACTGATGAGCGCCGCATGTTCAATATCACTCTGACGGACTCGAGCTGCAGGAAAATAGAGTTCAATTAATTAGCCCAGTGTGGAGATCGCTCAGCCTTTTAGAAGACAAGAGGAGAGTGTTCTACAAGAGTCGGGTTTTACTGCTTTTATAATCTCTGGACTGGATCAAATACGTTTCTTCATGTTTATTGTTCTCTTCTTCTTCTTGTTCTTCTTTTCTTCTTCTGCTTCTTCTTCTTCTTGTTCTTTTCTTCTTCTTCTTTTTCTTCTTCTTCTTGTTCTTTTCTTCTTCTTCTTGTTCTTTTCTTCTTCTTCTTCTTCTTGTTCTTTTCTTGTTGTTCTTCTTCTTTTCTTCTTCTTTTTCTTCTGCTTCTTCTTCTTCTTTTCTTCTTCTGCTTCTTCTTGTTTTTTTCTTCTTCTTCTTCTTTTTCTTCTTTTTCTTCTGCTTCTTCTTCTTCTTTTCTTCTTCTTCCTCTCTTGTTCTTTTCTTCTTCTTCTTCTTTTCTTCTTCTTCCTCTCTTGTTCTTTTCTTCTTCTGCTTCTTCTTCTTGTTTTTTTCTTCTTCTTCTTCTTTTTCTTCTGCTTCTTCTTCTTCTTTTCTTCTTCTTCTGCTTCTTCTTCTTCTTCTTTTCTTCTTCTTCCTCTCTTGTTCTTTTCTTCTTCTTCTTTTCTTCTTCTGCTTCTTCTTCTTCTTTTCTTCTTTTCTTGTTCTTGTTCTTTTCTTCTTCTTCTTTTTCTTCTGCTTCTTCTTCTTCTTGTTCTTTTTTCTTCTTTTCTTGTTCTTCTTGTTCTTTTCTTCTTCTTCTTCTTTTCTTGTTCTTGTTCTTCTTCTTCTTCTTCTTCATTGTTTTCTTTCTTTTCACCTTATTTCAGTTTAGCAACACTGTCTGTTGACGTTACATCAGTTAAACCAGAATTCATCTGATTTAAGATCTAAACATGAATCGTTCAACTCGTTTATTTCTGATAAAGCATGAGGTCTGTTAGTGCCAGTAAATATCGCCCAATACTAAAAACAAATACGTCAATAACTGAGTTAAAGGTCGTCTCCAGGCTGTTTATAGTATTGCACATCTGGAGGTCGCAGTCATAGTAGCAGAGGACACAGGAGGGAAAACTAGAAGATTCTTTCTACAGTAACTATGATCCAGTTTCACCTGATTCAGTGTTGTAAAGTTGTGTTTTTGTACAGTAATCTGTGAGCTCTGGCCTTTTTATACATGGTAGTGTCATAAAAATGTAATAAAGGCACACTGGATGTAAAGTTAGTAGAAGCTCCTGCAGGATGAGTCAACATTACAAACCCTAAAATACCATTAGGGAAACCTACAAATGCTTTTTTTTTCATAGTTGGCCTGCTGCTGGTGATAAAATTACTAAAATATAAATTTTAACGTCATGGGAACTTCAAAACAGACAGATTAAACAATTTATGATGAAAGGTTCGCAGCTTTTCTCTGTTTTTCTGTGATTGCAGATCAAATCTTTGGACTGTTGCTCGGCCAAAAACAAACCGTTTGAAGACGGATTACGGTGAGCAGTCTTCTCTGATACACTTTTACACACAAATTAATTGATTAATGAGAAAAAATGTGCACTAAATCAACGTATGAGTGTAACAATAAGATGCTAAGAACAGTGTGTGTCGACAGAGAGGGTTCTCTGAAGCTATTTGTGGAGAACGTGATACTTAAAAATGTGCAACACAATTACACAGTGGACCACAAACAGTGGCATGAACCCTGCTATCAGGGCCCCTGGAGGACTTTGTCTCCTTGTCATCCCTGTGTGGTTCCCACATGTTCTCTCCTCCTCGCTGCAGCTACTGGAGCTGTGTTTTGTCACCGTGTTGATTAATTGTAGGAGTTCAGACTCTGGAGTCGTCGAACATGCGAGTGGGCACGTGTGTGCAGTTAAAAATGGACGAACTTGAGCATTGTGTGCTCCGTTTTCTATCGATTCTTCCTGCAGCAACACGACTGTTTGCTCCCGTCCCCCTGAAGGTTTCTGGATGTATTCCTTCAGGCTTTGTGTTGTCAGCGTTCAGGCTCTGCTTCCACATCTCAGGGAGAAGTTTCGCTGCACTAACAGTCCCAGATGGTCGTCACAGTTCCATCTGACAAGTGCTTTGACTCACTCAACCACTTTTCTAAGTCATGTTTGTTTCTCTCAGCACATTAGTTCAGAAGTAACGACAGGAAGGGAAACTACTCTGTTATGTCGCTGATATCTGTTATTTCTCTGAAGAAACTTTGAAAACATCCTCGTTGTTCTCTCCATCCCCCCACGCTGACGGCAAACCGCCCTCCTCAGGAGAGATAAGTGCTGCAGACCCCTTTTCACACCTCGGCTTCCTGTAAAAGTCCCAGATTAGATGTTAAGAGCAGCTTTGTCACCTGTTTCCTGCTTTTGTGAACATAAGGGTGAAGTGTTTGCAGCAGCAGAGTCTGTGTGCAGCATGTGGACGGGCAGAGGTTCACTTCATGGTGTTTCCCTCGAAGGTTGTGTTCAAATGTTTTATTCTTTGATTGTTTTGTGAAACAAGTATCAGTTTTTATGTGCCGTTGTAGCAGAGGATATATCGATGAACTTTTGTACAGGGTTACAATTTGACTGCTAATTCCACTCGACTACATTTCAGAGGGAAATATTAAATGCTGTACTTTACAATATCTGACAGCTATCGTTCCTTTACAACATATCAGAGGCCGATTTATCGACCAGCCTATCACACATATATCGTTATCAGTGTGTGTGTTGTCTGACATGCACCGATATGATCTGTTTCAGAGATTATAATAGAGAAAAAGATGCTTCAGATAATTATAACTGTTCAATTCCCAGTAAAGTTTCTCTCAGTGCGCTGACGTCATTTTAGACAATAATGTAAATCTGTAAAATATCTCCATCCATCTGTTACGTACGTATCTTTTACACAAGTGGTTGAAAGATCACTACAGAAACAAATGTTTGTATCAGCAGCTACAGCCTTAAAATGATATAAATAATGAATACTGGAGGGATGCAGCTCGGATGCTGTAAAGCTCAGTGACGAGAAGTAAATGACAGCCAAGTGTTGCTGTGTAACATGAGTCAGCATGAAGGTTCAGATGTGGGCCACCGTGTTTCATAATTGTGACAGTGGGCTGATGTAGATTTACAGTTTTCAGAATATAATACATGAGTAAAACTGGTTGTTTCAGGGCTGTCGGAGACTTTTTGTAGAACTCGCCGTCTGTCTGTGAGACCTGAGACTCTGCTGTTAATCACCACAGACAGTATCCATGTCTGTGTTCGACTGGAAAATATAGATCCAACTGTTGATGATCTGACTGTGTGTGTGTGTGTGTGTGTGTGTGTGTGTGTGTTTCGTGGACTCTCTGCTCCTGTTAAATGGTGATTGTTGGATCCATCCCCTGCACGCTGCGGAGGCATCATTACACCGTCCGCCTGCTATTGATCTCACTCATCAGTCCTCCGTGTATTCAGACCCTGATGAGACCGATCCCACATCACGGGCTGGAAACATAAACCCCCCCTGTAACCACATCAGGCCTCGCTAACGTCTGCCGCTGCACTCTGCGGCGCCCTGCAGGGTTTCTGTTTTACCTTCAGACTCGTCGATATCTCCCCGGCTGAGTGCGAGCTGTGTTTACAGCTGCAGGAGCTGATGAGCGAACATTAGCTGTTTGCTTTCTGGAGTGGAAACTGCACACATGACGATCGGGAGAACTTACAGCCAAAAGACTTTACAGCCCGATTTCCTCCGCCAAGGCCTCCCTCGGCAGATTAAACGCTCCCCCAGACGCAGTTAAAGACGCCGAAAATGTGTCAGCGTGAGTTCAACCGCCAGCCTCTTCTGCACCAACTGTTGTTCTGTTTTCTCGGAGTCAGGATGACTTTAACATGTATATTTTAGTAAAGCGCTCCTTTAAATCATACGGAAGCTTACTGCATTCACTTGATAATTTTTTTTTTTGGTTTGTTTTACTGAGTAATTATTTGTGTTTTTCTGAGTAATTTTCTTTTTCTGTTTTTCTGAGTAATTTTTTTCCTGATTTTCTGAATAAATTTTTTTTTTTCTGTTTTTCGGACTAATTTTTTTCCTGAGTTTACAGAGCATTTGAAGATCCATTCATTCATTGAGAGCTCGACTTCATGGTTACAAACATGACCGACTTGTTCAGTTAAATCAAGTTTTACTTTGATCTGGGTTTAAGACACTGGGAGATAGTCCTGTCTTTAACTCATATAGATGGTATTATCATTAGTTTGTCAAGGCATGTATGCCCGGGCAGGAGTCACCATAGGTCCACGACATGGTCCACGGGAGAACGGGAGTCTGTTACAGGTTGGATGTTCTCGCGGAGTTCGAAGTATATCGATATTTCAGGAAAAAAATTACTCTGAAAACAGAAGAAAAAGAATTACTCTGAAAAACAGAAGAAAAAAATATTCAGAAAATCAGAAAAAAAATTACTCCGAAAAACAGAAGAAAAAAAATTACTCTGAAAAACAGAAGAAAAAAAATATTCAGAAAATCAGAAAAAAAATTACTCCGAAAAACAGAAGAAAAAAAATTACTCTGAAAAACAGAAGAAAAAAAATATTCAGAAAATCAGAAAAAAAATTACTCCGAAAAACAGAAGAAAAAAAATAACTCCGAAAAACAGAAGAAAAAAAATTACTCTGAAAAACAGAAGAAAAAAAATATTCAGAAAATCAGGAAAAAAATTACTCTGAAAAACAGAAATAATTATTCCAAAAAACAGAAATAAATTAGTCAGAAAAACAGAAATAATTACTCAGTAAAACAAACTTATCAAGTGAATGCAATAAGCTTCCGTAAAATCAAGACAAGGGGTGGAGAGGAAAGAAACAGACGGAACGTTTGACGGACGTGTTTCAAATTCACTTGGCTTTTATTCACATTTCGTATCTGTTGACATCTCGACTGCACCGTCTGTCCGTACATTCTGCTACTTCTCTGAACGACCCGTTTCCTCCCCCCGTCCTAACCGATGAAACACAGGAGGTGAGAATGCCACCATCACAAAATAATAATAATAATAATAATAATAATAATAATAATAATAATAAAAGCAGCATTGAAGAAAACAACTGTTCATGTCTCTCTCTCCTCTCTGTCCTCAGCATCTTTGCATTTAATTTACCTGAATGTAACCATCAATGACCAGTTTAAAAAAAACAGAGAACTAGCTTGTGATAAATAATCATCATCATCATTATTACCATCTTCATCATCATCCTACCATCATCACAATCAGACTCCACACTCACAATAATATTAATAATAATAATAATAATAATAATGAAGGATACAAACTCAGAAGTAAAAAAAAAAAAAAAAGTGACTCAAGCTTTTTTAGGAAAGGAAACATGATTGGTCTTCTACAGTGTGTGTGTGTGTGTGTGTGTGTGTGTGTGTGTGTTGGTCATTTGCATCCTGTTCTGAGCCAGGAACACGTCTGCAGCAGCAGTAATGTTCCTCCGTCCACCTCTGACCTCTTCTGAGATCCAGTGAGACTCGACCTGGTCCTGTTTGTTTGTTTGTTTGTTTGTTTGTTTGTTTGTTTGTGGTCATTAAGACAGTTGTGCGGAGAGCAGACAGATGCTGTCTGGTACCGGTGAGCTACAGCAGGGTGCTACAACAGCAGGCGAGGCTCTTCTCCTTACAGCCAACAGCATGTTAGCACTAGTTACACCGCGACGGGCCGCGACCTCCGGCTCCGACCGACGCGTTCGCACGCTCCACGGCTTCATGAGAAGGAGTTCGGTCGTGGTCGACATCGTGATGCGTCATCGAGCGTCCCTGTACTGTCAACTTAAAGGACAGGTCCACCTAAAAATGTCTCATCCCCAGGAGGATGACAGGGGGAAGTTTTAGATCGCACAAAACATTTCTGGAGCTTCACAGCGCTGATGTTGATGGGAACTTGTTTTCCCGTGTTGAGGGTGTCATTAACGTCTTTTCAAATCATTCTGGGATCTCTGGACGAGCTGCTTTATGTTTCGGTTGTTTAGGAGAAAGCTGCAACACAGTTTTGCTGTGAAGCTCCAGAAATGTTTTTGCGGACCACTTTCTATCGACACGAGGGCGAGAAGATAATGACTTTTCTTTTTAACGGTGAGCTAATCCTTTAACGCTCCTTTTACAGGCGAGCAGCTTGTTTTGTTTCTTGAACAAAGCCCCTTTCAGACACGCAGTTACGTTAAAAAGTCATGTCGGCAAGCCTAATAAATTGGACCTAGTAACATTCCCCTAACACTGCCTGCACAGCGCCAGCCTTTATTTAATATCCTCACATTAACAGCAAGGCCGCGGCAGCACAACGTACGCACATTAAAAGATTAAATACACGTCTTGTTCCCTTATTAAAGAACCGGAAAACATTTTCTTAATCAGCTTTTTTTTTGTGATCAATGAGGTCCTGAACACAAGAACGTTTTCTGACAAAGTCGGAACAGTTTTTGGTTTTTGACGCGACTGTCGAGCTGTTTCAGTAAAATCGGTCACATCTCATCACACTTCACCAGAAAAGTCCCGAAGAAGCAGATCCGTGTGTTTAGATCGCTGCTTATTAAGTTCTGTATATTTAACGAGCAATTAGGTTGGTTTGTAGGAGCATAAAGAGAGCTGTAACAAATTTACTACTTAATTATTGTTTTCTTATGCACAAAGGAAATCTAATCTGTTTTACAGGCGTTTTCGGTTGTTGAGGAGATTGTTGTTCTCACGTCAGATCAGACTATAAAAATGATTTTTTAATGAGAAAGAGGCAGGAAAACCCTGGACATTAAGCCTGAATCCTCTCTGTTCCTTAAAGTAATAAATAAACTGCATATAAAAAAGCTTTACATTCAGCATGTAAGCTGACAAGAGTCCCAATAAAACACCTTTTTATTCTCTCAAATAAAATAAATGATAAAAATGAATTTCCAGCTCCACCTTTCCTCTCTAAATACTGTAGAATCACCGTGAATGTCGCCTCAGTGAATCCATCGTTTTATCTGATGGATGTGACTTATTCGTCTGAAAGGGCTCACCTATCATCGCGTGTCAGCATGAAGCCGGGAGTAAAGGTTGGACACGCTTCATGTCTTTCGCGTGCGCGCCCTGCAGCCGTGTTTCGATTCTACTCCTGTACGCGACGTGAGCTTTCGGTCGGGCCCCGAGTCGATCAGATAATAAAAAAAAAACAACATTAGTGCTAAAATCCTCTCGGACGTCTGCAGCCTGCCACCTGCGCTAGAGGAGACCATGAATACACACTACGGTATCCAACAGCAATGATATGGTCGCTGACGGTGCGTCAGAAAGGCCTCCAGGGAAAAGGATTAGTGTGCTTTTCTGGGCGCAGTGTTTGATTCTCGTCACTGGGTGGCGCCGTCCGTCTGAACGAGCGCCACCTCTGAACCTGCCGCCCCCGAGCCATCAGAGGATGGGTTTTCATTCTGGATGAGTGACACGCTGATGGGACAAACCATCATTAATAATTTATTTTCAAGTCAAAAAAAACAAAAAAAAAAGCAGCTGGAAATCCAAAAGAAGCTGGTGCTGTCCTGTTCTCTGGTTGAAAGCTTGGACTTCCTCCGTCAGTTCATCCACCATCCTTTTTTTTAATAAATCCATCAGTGTGGACGTTCCTCCATCCAGCTCATCCTCTCTTTAATCAATTTCTTCCATCCATCCATCTTTAGACGCTCTGGCGGTCCAGTCTGAGTCTGTGTTCTCCCAGTCGGCTCTGCTGGTGTCAGTCACTGGTACTGGAGGTAATTCTTCAGGGACTGGGGCAGCGGGAGGCTCTCGATCTCCTGCAGCCGGTCCCGGCCCAGCGCCAGGCGGGCCGCCCGCCGACACAGGTCCATCAGGGGGAGGGGCTCGGCTGAGGAGAGAAGGAAGGTGACGTTAGGACAGGCTCGTGTTTATTGTTGCGCCTCGGCCTTTAATTCATCCATTATACATCTTAATATTTGTTATGCATGAATGAGAAACAGAAGCAGAGAAGCACACCTTTAAATATTTAAACCTCCCCCTCACACACTCGTCAGCGGTGACACCTGTTCCTATTGTCACATTACTCTGAGAGCATTCAAACACCTTCTATCTAAAGAATAGACTCGATCTGGAAAACGAGAATAAACTATGTACGTTTGCATGACATGTTCACACTTCCCTCTGTGAGCTGTGAGCTCCTGGTCAGCCTGTTTCTCCTCTGACCTTCACCTTCGCAGCAGGAGGTTAAGGAGGTAACAGATACAGGAGGCTGCGGTCGGAGCTGCAGGACCGCAGAGCAGAGGAGGCGGAAAGATGGCGCTTCAAGAGAAAACCCTTCTGAAGCGTGTTGTTGTCGTCTGATGATCCATATAGTCAGAAAACTAGAGGATTCACTGTGCGATTTGAATCACTATCTCCAAATCAACACTATTCATTAGGCTCCGATGCGAAAAGGTCTCTTATTAACACTTTTCTTTACACTTTTCGGTTTCTGTGTTTGAATTCGGATTAAAGGGATGGGGGAGTCTTACTCGGTGTCACGGTGTGTTAGACCATTGATTAAATCTAAGCCGGAATATCCCTTTAAGGTCGTCAATGAGGAAAAAAGAGTTTCTAGTTGAACAAAAACCATCAGATCAGCGAGTCTTCTCGAGAGCGAGAGGTTCCCAACCCTGACAGAACAGTCAGGTCGGTCTTCCAGACTTTTAACTCAACACAACAACATCCTGAAAATGCTGCAATGTTTTACAAACACACAATAAAATCTAAGATCCCTTAATATCCGCTTCAGTTTAACGATCCTGGTCTCGGTTCTGAAGCTTTCAAAGAGCTTTCTATGATATTAAAATTATAGAAAAGTTGTGAAAAAAGGGAAAACATACTCCAGCTGTTATTTATCATGTTTAATTAACATTTTATATCTTCGGCGGCTCATCTCATGTTCAGGTGAGACGACATTAATTAAGCTGCCACTCAGACAACGAGAACAGACGACAGATCGGTTACAAACATTGAAAGCTAAATTACATTAAATTGGAAGAAACATTAGAAAACCCTCGCCCTCATCATACCTCCACTTTATGATCTAAGTTCAGGAGATCCACTGATATGTGAATGGTCTGCTCATGTAGGACATGTGAGGGGTCGGCAGTAATCCTCCCTGCCTCTCTGACTACTAGTCAAACGTCTTTAGTTACCAAATGTCCGCTTTTTTTTTTTTTAAACCTCTAAAATATTCACAGCTGTCTCAAATCCTCCGGCCTCAGCTGTATCTCTTTTCAGCCTCTTCTTTGAAATGCCCACGCACTTAAAACTGAAGGACGTGTAACGGTGCTCCTCGTATTATTCCTGTTATCGCCAATGTTTCATCTGTCAGATAATAAGTCTCGCCTGTCGAGAAGCAGAAGGAGACAGGAGCGGTAAAAAAAACACCCCGAGGATTAGTTGATGAGATTTAAGTGATCATCGAAAGTCCAAAAAGTCCTCAGTAAACAAACAATAAATGAACACAAACTTCCTCATTGAACACCAATCATCTGCTCTTTTGTCCTTCTCCCTCCACTGAGTGTTAACAAACGTGGCCTCGTACTGTCGCTTCCTCCACACGGGTTTTTATAGTGTCATCAGTTTCAATTAATCAGTAATGACCACGTCTGATTGGCTTAATTACACAGAGCAGAGCAGAGCAGCGGGAGAGAGAAGAGAAACACGTCACCACCACGAACTCAGTGATCTGACAGCAAAAGAAACTAGTGATCCTCACCGATCATCGGTGCACCGACTGGAAGAAGATGCAGAGAACGGGTGCAGGATGACATCAGAGGGAGTCATTCAGATGGAAACAGGTGGGCGAGTGAGGAACAATAAAAAGTAAAGAGGAGGAAGAAGACAGGAGCAGAGATCTCTGATTACTTGACGCCCGAATGTGAAAACGTGCTCCTGTAGGTGGAGACACCGTTTAAGATAATGTCTTTATCTGGTACGAGGCTTTAATTAACGGCACGCGTCTTATTTTGCAGGTGTGAAGTGCTTCCTGAGTGACATCAGAGACGATCAGCTTGTCTCTCCCTGCTGCTCCTGTTTAATAAAAAATACAAACTCTGCCATCACCTGCTGCAACTCTGGACGTCCTCCACCCACCTGCTTCTGCAGCTGCACCGCTGTGTGAGAGTGTGTGTGTGTGTGTGTGTGTGTGTGTGTGTGTGTGTGTGTTCAAGGTTGAACCAACAGGATGAAGGACGACCCACATGCCTCTACACACACACATCCACTTCAGCTCCACATGTGTGTGTCCTTTGCGATGCGACTGTCACATTAATGCTCCTCCACGCTCGCAGGAATCACAGTTCCTCGCTCGTGTGCAGTCACGCTGACACGCCGCCGCTGTTGATTTTTCGCCTGACCTCTGTTTGACTCTCAATTACGCCGCCGTTACGAGAGCCGCTCTCAACAGGATGTACGGCAGATGAACGCCGCTGTACGGCGGCTGAGTGGCATCAACGTCGGACGCACTGAGATGCAGACAGGTGATTGACACACACGGCCTTTTGTGTACTCAAAGGTGTACGTATATGTAAATGCGAAAACTATTCCTCTTCTATCTTTTGACAACTTGTAAATTTAGTCTATTCAGGTTCAGAAAAGAGTGAAAAAGCCTGTGACAGTTTGCCAGATGAGTTCAGGGTGATGTCTTAAAGATATTTAATTCAAAATGACAAGAAACTGAGAAAATAAAGACAAATCCTAACATCTGAGAAGAGGCAGTCGAGCAGGAGAAGTAAATTAAGGTTCATTAATTACTGATTAAGGTCGGAGAAGTCATAAAATTAAAGCTAGTTTTCACGTTGGAGTGCTGAGGATGAACTGAGGAGCGAAGCTGCTCTGTAGTCTGTCGGTACGGTGCAGTCACCATCGTCGTCTTACACTTATTGATCTCACGTAGCCAAAAATAGATGGATCACCTGGTTGCCGTGCGTCCAGCTCGCAGCCTGGGTCGACCTTTTTGCTTTTTGCTGGAGTAACTAGGTTTCATTACACACTGGAGTCTACTGACATGATTGATTGCAGCTATTAGTCGGACCCCGTGTGTTTCCAACGAACCAGAGCTAACAGCAAAAACATGTTTTTATTTTGGATAACTGCCCCACGATATAAATACATTTTGATTATGTCTTTTATTTTGTTAACGGCCGCATAATTGCAATATTACACTGTGAGCTTTTAGTGTTGCTCTCTTGCGTTTTCAGCCTGACAGCATTCCAAATATGTTGCTTCCAAAACTAACACACACTCCAGCCAGATCAAAATCTCCAGACATGAGGTATTTATGCTCGTACCGCTTTTGACCACAGGGGGCGCCAGAATCAACGAGACATGAAAGCCTCCTTTAAGGTATCAGTGAAACAAACGGGAAAACGTTTTGCCTTTACCTCGTTAGTTTTCTTTCTTTCTTGAATCCACGACTTAATCGACTAATTCTTTCAGCTCTAAAGCGACTGACAGTCACAGTCACTCAGATTATTACTGGACTTTACTGTAGTTACAGTGAGAGAGCTCGCCGCTCATTAACAGCTCTATATATATATATAACACACTGATGCTAAGCTGGCTTTACTGCCACGCTGGCTGACGACCAGCGAGAGCGAAAGTGTTTACCGACACCTGCTCCTGATCGGCTCGAGTCCTTTTTTTGTGTGTGTGTGTGTGTGTGTTACGAGAATAGAATATTAAGTCAAATCTGCTCTGGCTGAAAGTATTTGTTTACACTGAGTCATGATTAAATGTAGAGTGTAGACAAACTAAACTCGCTCAGAAGTCAAAGAAATATTAACACATGACTATCTACGCTGTGTAACCACACACACACACACACATATGTTTACACAGGCACACACAACCAACACGCCTCACTTCTTTACTCAGACGCTCATTAGCGTCTCTGCAGGAAAAAAACAAAAAAACGCTCATTCGTTCTGCCGACTTGCAGAGAAAAGCATTAATTAGAGTGGAAGGGTCAAGTGAAACCACAGCGGACTGGATCTGAACGATGTCAATAAGAGGTGAGTCAGCTCTCTGTGTGTGTGTGTGTGTGTGACATGTACATATCACGGGGAGCGATTTTGTACCAAATCAAATGAATGTGAGCGTGCTCGCAGGCTCTTCGGAGCTCAGTTATGTGGAGATGATTTCTGAGACAATGCTGTGGTTGCTGAGAGGAGAGAGAGACGCTGTGCACTACTCTTTCTGTCTCTTCCAGTTTGTTTCTCTTCGTTTCGCAGCCTCTGGAGAAAACACTCGCAGAACTTAGAAAACTTTAACTGAAAAAGGGAGAAAAATTCACTGCTTGTGCCACAAAAGTCCAACAGAGAGACTCGATTTGCTTCTAATATTGACTGTAAAAGATCCGACACAGCTCCGCCTCGTCTGACAGATGATATCAGGAGGACTTACTATGGAGCTCATATCTATAATACATTATTAATACCTTCAGGATGGACTCTGATGATGACCTATTGTAATAAACAACTTAAGCTCTTATCATAATGCATTAAGACGTTCATAAGAATTCACTAATTTATTTTGGGAAGGCAACAGGAAGCAAGTCGCAAACATTTTACGATGCCAATTTCAGCAAACAGTTGCATCATTAGGAGTCTTTTGGCTTCATGTTTCTGGCCACCTGATGAATGTAAATCCAACATTCACACTCTTTGTGCTCTGTTTTGTATATATCTGACTCCTTTAGCTGCTAAAGGCTCCACAAAGTTCACCAGGTAGTCCCTAACTGTGTCCGTGGGCTAGTTGTTGCTGGACAGGTGGTGTTCAGTCGCTGTTTATATCTCAAAAAGCTGCCGGTCAAGTGTAAACGAGTTTGTCAATGAGAGATTTGTTCCATACACAAGTACACTCTTCGAAATAAGGGTTCCAAAAGGGTTCTTCTACAAGGGCAGAGGTTCTACCTGGAACCATTTGCTTCTGAAAAACCCTTTCCTGAATAAAGGGTTTTAAAAGGGTTCTTGGTAACGCTAACGGTTCCAGTAAGAACCATTCTGATCCAGAGAACCCTTTAAAAACCCTTTCCTGAATAAAGGGTTTTAAAAGGGTTCTTGGTAACACTAATGGTTCCAGTAAGAACCATTCTGATCCAGAGAACCCTTTAAAAACCCTTTCCTGAATAAAGGGTTTTAAAAGGGTTCTTGGTAACACTAATGGTTCCAGTAGCCAAGAACCAAAACCTTCTGTAGGTTCTGACATAGTCCAGTAGAACCCTTTAAAAACCCTTTCCTGAATAAAGGGTTTTAAAAGGGTTCTTGGTAACACTAACGGTTCCAGTAAGAACTTTTTTGATCCAGAGAACCCTTTTTTGGAGAAAGAGTTCTTCAGGGATTGTTGAAAGCATGGGTATAAGATCCTGTGTGGGTTCTTTGTAGAACCTCTCATGGGGGGTTCTGGGTGGAACCTTACACACACAGTTCTAGGTATAACCCTTTATGTTGGGTTCTAGGTAGAACCCTCCACCTTTATAAAAGGTTCTACCTGGAGCCAAAAAGGGTTCTCCTATGAGGACAAGCCGAAGAACCTTATATGGTTCTACTTAGAACTTTTATTTCTAAGAGTGTAGACATTTGATCCAGGAAATACAATAGAAAATGTAGCCGAGTATAGCAGCGTTAACAATTGTTAAATTTAAACTTTACTTCATGAATGTTAGTTAGAGAGAGAACCGGAGTCTCTGGTGAGTGCTGAATTCACTGAGAGTTGACCTGAATACCTGGACAGTAAATAGTAACGTGGCTGTTTTGGGGCATGAGCAACGCAAATAAACACAAATCACCCTGCGGTCAAACTCGCTCCACCTTTAAACATCCACCATTGCTGATAAAAATCGATCTGACGTGACTCAGGTTTCGTTGGAAACATTTGAGATGATGTTACTACAAAACAACAACATATAAAGCAGAGATCTGATCGTTTTTAGACATTTTGATGCAGAGTTCCTACACATGATATGTTTAAAGTCTCATGTGGGAACATTCAGTCTGATCATAAAGCGGTTCTGGCTCGAGCTCATCCACTAGTAGCTGCTCTTTACTTTAAGTTGGAGTCATTAATCATCTGCCGCCCTCTAGATGGTTATAATGCCCTTTTATTGCATTATACAAGTAATTAGCTGGGCTTCATAACGTCTATTATACCACTCAGCACATTAATGATAAGATGTATTCTTAATGAAACATTTTCCATCCTGTTTTTTATCCCAACAGCATCTCCTCAGGTGGCGCGAGCAGCTAATGAAGAGAGAAGCGGAGGATGAACTGATCAGCAGCAGGTCGTTACGCCGTCGGTGCATTAAGAGGACTTTAAAATGCTGCAGTGCTGAATGTCATCACCTCGCAGGCCAACCACTGAGAGACAGAGGAACAGACCCAAACTGAGTATTTTTTTGTTGCTTCCATTAAAGTTTTCTCAGGTCAGATGTCTGTTTTTAGAGGCGCCGCCCTCCGTTGATCCCTCCAGAGGTGAATTAAAATTGTTAGCTACAGAACAGCGAGACGGATCCTGAACGACCCCTGAGGGAGAACGAATTACAAAGATTACGAACACGCATAATGCAAAGTCGTCGGCAGCACTGGGAATCAAACAGGTAACCTTTCAGCAACTAGTTGTTTTCTCCACAATCTGCTGTGGCTGATTCGTTTATACGGAGGTGGCCGACCCCATGAATTTCGTGAGAGGGTTTTACCGATGGCGACGACTGGACGATATTAGATTGATGCCGTGTGTGTGACACAATCTCCCGCCGGTGCTGAACTTCTTCTCTGATGAGACATTTTATATGGATATGAATTGCGACCCTGGGTCCGCGGCGACGGGAACACGAAGTAATAAGGGCACACGATGTGACATGACGCCTGTAATGAGATGCGGCGCACGGCAGCGCCAGAGCAGGATTTATTGTCTGTAGACAATGATAATGGGAGAGAGGGTGAAAATGGCAACCGCAGCATCGCTTTTATGATGAATGTAAAATGTGACCCGAGCGGAGGGCCGGCAGCTAAAAAAAGCCTGTCAGATGACGAGCGACTTCAAAAGAATAAAGTAGAGGGAGAGAGAGAGCGGAAGGGAGAAAACCTTGAAGTCAAACAGAAATCGGTGTGAGGACGTATAAACTGTAATAACTCAGCAGCAACTGTCCAAAGGATAAAAGTCATTCTGGAACATTTTTGTGAAAACAGCGTCCAAACTTTGGCTGACTGACATTTGAGAGCCGGCGTTGCTAAACAGCCCAAAAAACCTTTTCTCCAAAGACTGCGATTACAAAAGAGACGTCTGTAAAACTGTTGACAGGACACCTCAAGCTTCAGACCAAGTCAATTATGACTCTTTCTGTTCTGAATGTTTGATCGATGGAGGTTTTAGACGTTCCTTAAGCTGAGAGAAGCACTTTAAAAACCTCTTGCCTCACATCGACCTCTTCGCCTCTCAGCTTTGTCTCTGGGCCAGACAGAGTGGACAGGCTGAGTGTCCGCGGGGACGTCCGACTGTCCACAATCACCGAGTTTGGATGCAAGACAACGTTACTCGGTTTCAGCAACATCTTGAACAACTCGAACATCCGGCCTTGTCTGCTCTCTCGCCCAGAGAAGCTCCGGGTGAGGAGTTATAACCCAAGAAGAGCAGCAGCCGGCTGGTCATTAGGGACTGCAACAGCCGAATAGGTCAGTGTGTTTACTGGGGAAACTACACCACTAAGCACCAGAGGTAGATCAGGCGTAACAACACAGACTCCACAGGTACCTGCCTCTCTAGCTGATGGAACTGAAGGGATATAACAAACTATTGTTGGTGCCAGTCCAAACAGCGAACACAACCAACTTTCAAACCTCCCTCTTAAAGGGATATTCCGGTGTAAGTTTAATCCATGGTCTAACACACCTTGACACCGAGTAAGACTCCCCCTCGAGAGGTCAAGTTAGCTGACCGCTAGCTTAGCTAGTTTTAGCAACCTCAGAAAAGACCGCACGATAACAATACACTGCAGCTTATGTCTCCAACTAGAAACCGCCATCAAAAAGCCACAAATAACGCTCAGAACAGCACCAAACTTCAGCAACAGTATCCTTGACCTGCAGTAATCTACTGCACTCGGTAATCGACTCGTCAGGGCTTCCCCACACAGGCAGGCTGCTGGAGGAGAGGGTGAGTAGAGCTGTGTTTTCAATACAAATCCGGCAAAGCTAGCAGATGTTTGATGCTTCGTACTGTGTGCTGGGACTGTACATGTACTGTTGCTGAAGTTTGGTGCTGTTCTCACCATTAATTGTGGCTTTTTGATGGCGGTTTCTAATTGGAGGCATAAGCGGCAGTGTATTGTTTTTGTGCGGTCTTTTCTGAGGTTGCTAAAACTAGCTAAGCTAGCGGTCAGCTAACTTGACCTCTCGAGGGGGAGTCTTACTCGGTGTCACGGTGTGTTAAACCATGGATTAAATTTACACCGGAATATCCCTTTAAGAAGGAGCCACTTTTACTGCAGAGAAAATGTCTTAACCACAGAAATTAGAACAAACACTGAAGAAAATACTGCATTGTGTTTTATCTGCATTAACCGGAGAAAGTGGAGCTGACAAACACGCAGGTAACACACAGAATAGATAGCTCAGGAAAACATGATCCTCTCCTCTTTCTCACCAGCAAGTCTTCCTCCCTCCTCGGGCCACAGCTCCATCTCATCTGTAACAGTACACCTCTCTACTCCTGCAACACCACCTCACCGAGCAAACACGTGACCCGGCTTCCTGCTTTGTTCTCTTTCTTGCTCTTCTTTCACACTCTCTGTTTTTTTCACATCTTTCTCCCTCTTTATACTCTCCAAGGTCAGCGTGTTTGTTCTCCTCCAGCACATTAGAAATGATCACTGTAGGGTGAAAGCTGTATTATCTTCAAAACTGTCAACAGGAGACGGAGAACAGGTGTGTGTTTAGCTTGATGACGGTGCAGTTTTTTATCATTATCCCGTTGGTTTTGGAAGTGCTTCTAAGCCCAAGAGGTTGAAGAATTCGGAGGAGCATGTAATCCTTTAATCCTTTAATTAAAGTCAATAAATATGAAAATGAACAAAACTGTAATTACAAGGCTTTCACACGACGGCAGTGGTACAATTTGGACTCCTTGCTCGCTCATGAGCATGTGTACATATACACAGAGTAATCAGTTAAAGGGTAAAATTACCAACGGATCAATAGTGTGACCTGTAAATTCGGAGCCTCTTCTCTCACGATCTAATGTCATGCCATCGACCCGCCGCGCTGCGTTTTCCTGTTAGCGCGAAAAGCAGAAAACGAGCAAACATTTGCACAAAGGAAATCCACAAACCTGTCTCGCAAACATGTCGACAGGTAGGAAGGCGAATGCAAAGAGCACAACACTTATGTCGGGTCACGAATACAGGAAATCAAAGAAGCAAACGCGCACGTCTCCGTATCAGAAAAGACTCGAGTGGTGGAGGCTTTGAGCTCGAGTAAAGGGCGAATAAGGGCAACAGTGTCACACGTAGGGCTGGAAATGCTGCTCGTGTTAAGACGACACTCGACAATTTCAGAGGTTAAGCTTCCTTTGTTCAATAAAAGGGATAAAAAAAAACAGGCTTATGTTCTTCAAAGGGTTTCGTCTCAGTATCAAAAACATGTAAAATGATCCTGCTGTAGTCGCGTGGATGTTCATGATGTGTCTCCCACAGCTCAGATCATACCAGTCGAATAAAAACTAACATCTACAGCCATGTTTCACATCTCAGGTTCTTCATGTTCTCCCTGTTGTTACCCTCAGTGCAGCTATGAGCTGTACAGACACTACAGACTACCAGTGTTTTAAGTACTGTAGCCTCTGAGCTACTAATAATATCCAAACGCTCTCCGTACGAGATAATAAACGCTTTATGGCTTTCTAACAGCTGGGCCAAGTTTCTATCTGCTTCGAGGCAGCGAGAGCAGCAGAGGGAACCGAGGAGGACGTTTCAACATCTTTTATCATCCTCACTTGGAGGCTCGTCGTTGGCGGTTCATGATGGTCTGCGCTTCACATGCCGATGAATAAAAACTTTTCAAGGGAAAGACAGATAAGTTAGCTACTGAGGAAGCTGCTTCAACACTTGTCTGACGGGAAATCTTTAAGGAGCAAGGACTTATAACAGCAACTGGAAATGTGAGGATGGGGAGCAGGAATGACTCGAGGAAGGTTTAAACCTACTAATATGAAGTTACGTGGATCAGAAATGTATCAGACATACTCAGTGTTGGTTAAACTGTCTGCATGCTGACCAGTGACTCAGTCAGTGATTTGTTAAATGATGACCTAATGGGAGGGTTAGCTTAGCTTTAGGGTTAGCTAACATTATCCCCATGGATCTGGGAACAACACGTTGCTACTAGTTGCTTTAGTCATGCAGATAATCAGGGATAAGTTACAAAACTAAAAGAGAAAAAGGTGAAATGTTAGTTCAGCACAGTGTCATTGATTTATCAGCACGCAGGCTTCTGATATTTGCACAAACCTCAGTCAGATTACGGATCAATGACTCAGGCAGTCTAGACGAACATGTTCAGATAAACAAACCCTCCTGAACTCCTGAACTGAAAGTCTACTTCAGGTGTTTAGGAGTTTTGCTGTGAAGCTCCCGAGATGTTTTGTGGCCTACGAAACTTCACCTGACTCTCCATCAGCGTGAGTAGATAATGAGCGAACTTTGACTTTTGGGTGAACTTATCCTTTAACAAACAGGATGCATTCTGGTCATTTTGCTAACAAAAGGGATGTCATACCCCCTCGTCACCCCGTTAAATCACACACTCCCTGTATTCTGACTGTAACACTGCATGTAGAACAACACAATCCGGCGCAATAAGCATGAAGTCTGGTTTTCAGATCTACTGAACGATGCATAATAGGCTCAAGTTAATTCTAAACACAAAAGGCTGTACTGAGAAAGTGAGTTATCCCTCCTGTCACAACAAAGACGAGAAACTACACAAAAATAACCAGACGAAAATAACACAACAAAGGCTGAGGATTAGGAGGAGGTGTAGCGTTCCTCTCGCACACACTGTCCTCCTTTTTCGAACACACGAGACGCCGAACTCTGCCAAACGCCGACGTCCTTCAAAGCCGCGGAGGGACGATGGCGTTCTCCATCACTAATGTACCTCCGGTGGTGTCCTGTGTCCTCGTCTCCTGCTCATTGTGTAACGACGCTACTTTTTGTGACGCGCCACGTCGACGCAGCTCGTTGTGCAGAACTCACGTCGCTTCGATCCACGGAGGATCTGTTAGAAAAACCCTTTTGTGCTTAAAAACGGCTGCAGCCACGGGGTGTGAGGACTAATGGCTGCAGACGGAGTCGTACTAAGCCGTCCCACACGGATCTGAGAGAGGAGGGTGTGAAATCCTATTTTCTGAAGTCCTCCCTGAGCAAAACTCCATCTTGAGATATTTGGCGAAAAGCTAACGTTGTTCCTCAAAAGGATCCGGAGCTATGAGTCATATCTTACCGGCCACATTAGTGTCACACAGAAAAGATGGGCACTGTGGGCAGAGCTGGCCAGCGGAGAGGAGTTGGTGGTAACACAAGCCGTGCCAGGGTTTCTTTTTAAAGCCCTGTTCTCTCTTTACCATCCTGCCTTACTGTAAAACCCGCTGCGAGCCGGCTCCTCTGGGACGAGAGGCGAAGCGATAAGAGAAACGGGAGGAGGAAAGATGTGAAGAGAGAGCGGGGGAGGAAGAGGAGAAAAGAGCAAGGGGTCATGAGATGAGAGAGGTCGGATGGACACAAAGAGGAGAGAGGCTGATAAACAGAGAAAGAGAGATCACAGTCTGACCCTCGGTTATCATTGACAGCTCCGGCTGCAGGGACGGAGGCGGGCCTTATTCATAAAACTGTCAATATTAGAGGAAATCTGTCGGGATAATTTACGGAGCGCGCCTTCAATTAATATTCCTGCTTACACGCAGTTTGTCAAACACGATGAACCATCCTTCATTCCCGGGTAATCGGCGGAGAAACCGCTGATGTAAATCCACGGTGGCATTTTGTCTGCGTGCGTTTTTCTTATTAAAAACACGAGTAAAGAGAAACTTAGTCAGTGCAGTCGGCTGGAGAGACTTCATCAGATGAGGTGAAAAGGACGAGCAAATGTAATTTGCTTGAAGCGGCACTGAACAATATGTTTTTTGCGAACAATAAAAAAGTTGAGGTCTGCAAAGACGTCGCTTTAGACTTTATTTGCAAAGTTATAGCGACAGGTGATCTAATAAAAAGCACCGTTAGCTCAAATAATGTAAAGATTTCTCTGGGTTTGAACACTGATGGAAACATTGAGGATGATGTAAGTACACTAAACAGAATATTTAACAAAGGTCACGTCGTTTTTAGACATTTTGATGCTGAAATGTTTCATATTACATCAAATGGTAAAAAGGATAATTAATGTTAATGTCGCTGCTAACACTCAACACTACATGCTGTCCTTTTAAAGAGTAGTGCACAGTTAATAACTGGAATTATAAAATGTAGTTAAAGTAGGATCGAGGTGAATAATCTTTATATATTTGCTGCTTTATTTGTTCAAGAAATTACTAGAAATGCGTATACGGTGCACGCACAAATCCTCTTTTTTGCTCTTCAAAAGAAAAAGTGGATTTAAATAAATATATCCACATAGATTCTGTACATCGGTGCAACGTGTCAAGATGTGACGGCCGGCCTCATCAGACAAGGTCAACTAATTACACGGACGATTAAGAGCGCTTACTGTACATTTGTACGCGTCGGATAAAAAGACGGCGGTGAGGACGGAGAAAGGTGAAGCTGAGGTGGAACAGATCAGAGAGAGAAGATCAAAAACGGAACGGAGAGAGAAGCACCGAGAGGGAGGAGAGAGAAGTTAGAAGGTGAAAAAGAGGAGAAAACTGGGGGGAAACTTCGCTCCTGCTGCTGCGGATTATGTGTGAATGAAGGTGTAAAAACCACACCCACACACACACACACACACACACACACACACACACACACACACGTGCACCGACACGTGTGCACAAGCACTCTCACACGTGCACATGTGGGATCTCACACCACCAACCTGGCTGAGACAGACTGGGATAAAAAACCCGGCTGATCCCTGGCTGGCTTTACCTGTCAGGTCAGAGTGTGTGTTCGTCTGTGTGTGTGTGTGTGTGTGTGTGTGTGTGTGTGTGTGTGTGTGTGTGTGTGTGTGATCAGAGGGGGGAAAAACTGGAAGAGACGGAGAGGTGTAGTACTCCACCTCCCTGGATTTACAGGAAGATATTAAAATGTTCTTCAGAGGTTGAACACAACTGTACATGATGTGTCATTATCACTCACGCTCGCCTTCACTTCCGTGACTCGCAGCCAAACAAGTTTATACCTGCCGCCTGGAAAAGTCTCTCTGAGTAACGCTGGCAATCACCAGCTGAAGTGAGGTGATGAGGCAGGTGGATACAAAGAGGTAAATTACACCATTTCAACACAAATGAATGTGCTAGACTCCTGAGCACGGCCTTTTGTGTAAGTGGCGTTCAAGCATTACACAATTACACTTATACAGGCTGCACTGAGACAAAACAGAGGGTGACACAGCGTACGCACAAACCTTCAGGGTCAGAGGTGACTGTAATCTGTGAGCCGCACGAGCTCAGAGCAAAGCTGCCGGCAGACCAAACACGAGATCACCGGCGATAAGGAAGGAGAGAGAGACGGAGAGATACAGGAACTGAATCGGTAAACAAACTAATCATGCGGACGAGGTTCGGGATGTGTAAAACGTGAGCGAGCCTCCGGTTTACAATCACTGTGCTGTTCTGAAGGCTGTAAATGATTGATGGTGACAGTAAACAAGAAGCACGAGGCGGCTGTGAAATATCAGGAATCCAACACGTGGAAAGTTGTTTTTATACTAAAGAAGTTTACATTTTATGACAATAATAACACTGTTTTCACACCTAATTTGCCTTTCGTGCATTTTGACGACTACATGTAAACATTGTGTCCAACCTGACATGTAAACTGTGGCTATAGATGCATGTTATAAACCAGCAGACACATGAATTACATTGCAATTGTTACAGACATACTGGTTCTCCTCCATCTGACATGTTCAGCTTGAATCGGTTTTGTTCTCTCATGATGATAATGGGTTCATTTATCTTGTTATCTCGGGATAACAAAGCATGTTTTCTCAAGATAACGAGAGGAATTAATCCTTTACCTCGAGAAAATGATCTTTGTTATGTTGAGATAACGGCATTTAAAAAAAATAATTGCACTGCCGCGTCCGTACATCAAACAATTAGCCTCTAAAATCATTTGTTTGCTATAACTTAAACACAATTTAACTGTCTTTTCTCATTAAGTGCATGTCTCTAATTAACCTCAGATACATGTTTGATGCCTTCATCGCTCATTGTTGTAGAAAATTGGCATTTTGTGTGATAAATAAACAAGTTTGCTGATTTCACAAAACAAATAAACAGCCTGTTGTCTACTCGGAAGTTACTGTTGGTGTTCTGCAGCGTCACTAGATTTGTAGTTTACTGCCCTGAATACCGTCAGAGCTATCGCTGTGTCAGAATAACTGGAAACCTTTCATGCATCTCTGCTGCCAAACAACAAACCGTCTACAGCCTCCCTAAACTTTAAACCCTCTCCATGAAGCTCGTTGAAAGCCACTTTACAGTGGAACTATAAAAGTGACAAAAATAGACGGGAAACCGGTTTGATAGGACTCATAAAAGTTGTGATTGTTTTATTTTTCACTAGTATCCTGAGTCATAATCAGAGACGGGGAGGCGCTTCAGCCAAGGTGTTGATAAGAGGAAGGTGTGTTTAAAGGAGTGAAGTAGACAGTGCAGCCAAAGAAACGATACTCAAACGACACTTGTGAGGATTGCTAATCCAGTGAACCAGGTTTCAGGGATCCCTGATGTTTCTGCTACCGTTACCGAGGAAATCATCCACAGGACAGACGGTCACGATGGGAAGCCACGACCCAACAGGACATGTTGGTAGGTTGCCTTCTTTTAGTTTGTTGAAAGATGAAAGATGAGAAAAAAGACTTTGATACATGCTGACTATCAGGGACAGTGACGACAGTGAGCAGCTCCAGATCTGAGACCAGTTCTGCAGTTTCAGACAGCAGCAGGAATATGCTAAGAACAATTGTTGTGCTCCACCAGTTTGTCCTCCTGTCGAGCTATATTTTCACACTAAAGTGATGCTTATAAAACTTCCAGTGAACCACTTCATGTGCAAAAATTGCATAAAGTGAAACAGAGTAGCGAGACAACGCTACATGTCAGTGTTTCTGGCTGCAGATTTAAAGCTCCGTCTCTCTCCGTCTCTCTCCAGCCTCACCACATCTCAACATCTTGCTGGTCGGCCCCAGGCGAACTGGCAAGAGCTCGACTGGTAACACCCTGCTGGGCCGGTGGCCAGTTTTTGAAACCAGGGAGGCGGGGCCAGCACGATCGCCAGCGCCATCACTGCTGGATGGCACATGAGCGTGGTGGATGCGCAGGGTTGGGGTTTATCCGAGGAGTTCGTCCCCGAAGAGGAGAAGAGCGAACTGCTGAGAGCGGTGTCGCTCTTTGGACCCGGAGGACCTCACGCCGTTCTGTTGGTGGTCCCGCTGGACTTCACCGAGGCCGAGGGGAGAGCGGTAGAGAGGAGGATGGAGATCTTAACCTCTGAAGTCTGGAGACACACCGTGGTGGTGTTCACATGTGGAGACCGGATAAGGCGAAGCGGGCGCAGCGTGGAGGAGCGCATCCAAGCAGGAGGCCCCGCCTTGCACTGGCTGATGGAGATGTGTCGCCATCGCTACCACGTGTTCGATAACAAGGCGGCCGCCGTCGGCAGGCAGGATGGAAAACAGCAGGAGGCGAAGGGAGAGGGGAGGAAACAGGGAGGGAACTGGCAGAGGAAAGGTGACAGGGCGGTGGGAAGGAAGAAGACAGGAGGTGAGGCGGGAAAGCAAGGTGAGCCGGAGCAGGTGAGAGAGCTGCTGAGCAAAGTGGAGAACATGCTGCTGGAGAACAGAGGGTGGCACTTCTCCCTTCACATGTACCAGAGGATGGAGAAGGAGTGGAGCCACAGAGAGCAGCAGCTGAGGGCTCGATTGGAGGCGAAGATAAACATGGAGCAGGAGCAGAGGTTGGAGACAGAGGAAGAAGAAGAAGAGGAGCTGCGAGACAGCCCGAGGAGAGAGCGAGGCGAGAGAGACAAATGTGTGGAAAGGAACATGAATCGAAGGGAAGATAAAGGGCAGAGAGGAGAGTTTGTGGAGATGAAGAGGCTGAGCAGGGAGGAGGACGGGTGGGCTCTGAGGGTGGAGGAGAGCGGGAGGAGAACGCTAAAGGGATAAGTGAAATGATTGGGCCTAATGGTGGTCAGAGGTCGGCCTTTAGTCCAATTAGAGGGCTCGCCTAAATGCTCACAAACACTGTTTACCGTCCACTTGTGACACATTTATTCTTTCACCCCGTGACACCGAGTCCTTGACGACAAACCTCAGAGCTGTGGATCCTCCGGCGGAGCTTCAGAGGCCAGACTGCTGATACGTTTGTGGACGATTTAGCGGAAATGACGGCTTTTACTCTGGAAACGTGAAACGTTAGAATAATTCCTTTAACCAGTTTGAACTGTAAATACAACCCCAATTCTAAACAAGCTGACTTCACACATGCATGTTGCAGGCATCAAATTCATAAGGAGTGTATATATACAAAAAGCAGTTTGAACATTTAATATCTTTATCTTTGTTCTGTATTTATTTAAAATAAAAAGTTGAAAAGGATTTCCAAATTCCTTCCGTGTGTGTTTTTATTTACAGACAGCAGATGGGTAGATTAGCTTAGCATAAAGACTGGAAACAGGGGGAAACAGCTAGCCTGGCTCTTGATGTGCTGCCAACTCTTTTACTGCACCATCAAAGGATAAACTGCACTTCCTGGTCACATGTTTAGTGCTCACACAGGTTCATGATCATAAAACCTTTTATATCAGGAGTACTTATTATTGTTTGTGCTTCTAAAATTATCCGGATTTGTGAGACAGCGTGTGATGCCAGACCGAAGCTCTCGCTATTATTATGTTGAGTACATTTTCCAAACACACTGCGAATGCTTATAGAGACGTAAGTATACGCAACATTCTCTTATAAAAGAGTAATTAAAATCTAATTTGCTCGCTTGTGAAAGGCAAATGTAGAGAGAAGCCGTCGCCTGTGAGAAGTCAGAGACTAAATTGTGATAAAGGAGACGAACATTAGCGTCGTCATTAGCGTCTTTTTATATTTTCCTGCCATTTCAATTCACAAAAACGAGGCAATCACTGTCGCCGCGCGCGTGTTTTTATGGCAGAACTGAGGGACGTGTGGTCTACCACCCATTTCATTACATCCGAACAAATTGTCAATTGGCTTCAGGGAATTGCTGCCTCTCCTCGGCTGACGCAGACAGTTAATCCTCATCTCTGGCTCGCAGTCGTGATGCCACGCAAGGTCAGTCGTGTTGTAACCAACGAGGTCATTCACGGCCCGGGACATCATCAGGCAGAGCCAGAAAAAAAGGGAATCAGATTAAAAACATTTCCCTCACACTGAATTCAGCTCATTCTAACTGTGCAGTGATTATAAAAGCTACGTAGCCTGTGGGCTGCTGGTGGCGCTTTGTTTTTGAGCATTAAAAAGATTTTCGGCACAGTATTGATTTGGTACAGAACAGGATCAGAGTGAACAAAAAGTTAGTGCAGACAATGATTATTTTTCTACACAGCTTCCTTTTAATTGGACTCGGGAAGCCGCTGCGACGCTAATTTGGTTCCTCTGTTGCTGAGAGATGCAGTATGTTTACAGGGTTTCGCTGCAGCCAAACACCACAGCAGATGCCTTCAGCAGTCGGCTCTTCTCGGTCGGACTGTGTCAGCTATCGGCGAATTTATTTGCGAGTTTGTTTGGTTGCGGATCAAAGCCCACATGCTCGTATCTGGATGACACACGCATGAGTTTGATGTCTGAAAATGATCTTTAAAGGGGTTGTTATGAACAATTATGCCCCCTTAAGTGTGTTATGTTAAAGGTCAACTTTTTTTCCATAAGTAATTGATCCTACATCACACAATTATCTGCAGATCAGATTTTTTGTTCTCTGTGTGGGCTTTTCTCACCGGTTTGACGTGATGACGCAGATTAGCTGAGTTTTTGAGCATTAAACAGGAACCAGCAAAGTTTTGAAGGGCTTGAACAAAAATTAAATACAGTTTCTAACTAGGACAACTTTGTACGAGTTGACTTTGTCTTTGAATCTGAGTCTCTAGTAGAACAAACACTACTATGACTTGCTTCCCTTGTCTCTTACGCTTGACTAAAACTGTTGAGTCACATAAATAGCTGTGGTTCTGTCTGTTTTCCTTGCGGTTCTGATATGTTGTTTTATGAGCTGAAGTTTTTCATTAAGCACGTCGACCCCTTCTGTCTCTTTCCGCTGCTCCTCTCTGTTGCTCATCCTTCAAACCACTAACGAACCCAGAGACACGACAGCTGATAGGTTGGTGTGTTTAACGGGGAAACTACAACTCACAATCCTCTACACTAGCTCTGCCACAGGCTGTCTTTCAGACCAATGGCAAGAAAAATAGACACAACTCCTTAACACCTGACAGCCACTGACCCACTGCTAGCTTGTTAATTTGTGGTGTCTTATCAACGTCTATCAGTTAAACTTTAAGATAAGCTTAGTTTTTGAGCATTAAACAGTGAACCAGCAAAGTTTTGAAGGGCTTGAACAAAAATTAAATACAGTTTCTAACTAGGACTACTTTGTACGAGTTGACTTTGAATCTGAGTCTCTAGTAGAACAAACACTACTATGACTTGTTCCCCTTGTCTCTACGCTTGACTAAAACCGTTGAGTCACATAAATAGCTGTGGTTCTGTCTGTTTTCCTTGCGGTTCTGACACGCTGTTTTATGAGCTGTATGCTGTTTTTCATTAAGCACGTCGACCTCTTCTGTCTCTTTCCGGGACTTCTGCTGCTCCTTTCTGAGTCACTCATCCTCCGAACTGCTAACGAACCCAGAGACATGACGGCCAATAGGTTGGTGTGTTTAACGGGGAAACTACAACTCACAATCCGCTCTGCCACAGTTTGTCTTTCATACCAACGGCAAGAAAAACAGACACAACTTGTTAACATCAGACAACCACTGACCCACTGCTAGCTTGTTAATTTGTGGCGTCTTGTCAGCGTCTATCAGTTAAACTTTACTACTTGTTTGTTTTTTTTGCCTTTTCCCGTTGAAAAACTTGTTTAATTTAATCGTACCCGGACCGCAAAGCCGGTAGGGTCAGTTGGTCCTGTAACGCTTCATGCAACAGGACTCATAGTTCAAAGTTTCACCTCTCTATACACAAATAAAATTGTTATGAATATCCATTTTCCATTTCTGCCCACAGAGCCCCATAAATCCTGGACACTGGACTTTTCAATGAACATCTATCCATCACAGCAGAGTAGTACTTTTCTCTATCAAGGCCTTTGTATCGACACTATAAACCAACTGGAATTTTATACCATATTATAATTTTTTATTGTGCTTCACTGGACAACATGAGACCTCAGAACGTAGCCAGGTGATACTGCAGCTCCTCTGAATCAACTTTATATCTGCCGTGAATCATCTGAGCAAGTTTATGACACAAACTTTGATGTGTGCTGCACAATATTCTTTATAGCACGGGTTGTATATGTTTATCAGTCGAAGGTCTGTCTTACGTAACAGAGATCGCTGTTGGTCAGGAGTCCACTTCTCTGTACATCAACTCGTGAATCGTGAGGAAGTAAAAGTCGAGTTGAAATTAAATTAAATAGAAGGAAAACACGTCTTACATAACGACGGATTTTCCCCTTCGGTAACAGACTGCTCTCCAAAAACCTCATGACAGCGAGCTACAAACAACCTTGGCTCCTTTTTATCTATCTGGCAGCGCAACAGCTGTCTGGAGGAAGCGCTTGTCATCTCTACTTGCGGCTGCTGCTGCTATGAGACGACTGACAGCCCGTCTGATGTTCGGTAGTTTTAAGCAAAAAAAAAACCCTGAAAGACTCTGAGTGCCTCTGAGTGCACGAGATGCTGCTCGGCTCGGAGCGGCGGCGGGATGCACGTCGGCGCGTCGTTTCCCCGTGAAAGCACGAGATGAAGGAGCCAGTGGTCTGAACACAATCCAATAAAGCTTTGCCCCGTTCTGGTGTCACTTTTCTCACTTGAGGTAACCTAGCAACGTGCATTCATTCGCGGGTTTCTGCTCATCTGTACAATATCAACACTTAGTGGGTTAACGAGCAGCTCAAGGTGAGTTTAGCTGCTGCTAATGGCTGGGATCAAAATCTAATATCACTGTAGAATCAGAACAGAAGAGATGTGATCTGATGTGTTGATGGACTGGACTCTTCACCCACAGAGGTTTATGATATTACATCAGTTCTTGTAGTTGACTTTTCAAACTGACAACAGCTCTAAATCTTCCAAGCAAAATGTGAATTAAATCACAAGCGTGTGACTGTTAGTTTACGTATACAGTGAACCCTCGCTATAACGCGGTTCACTTTTCACGGTCTCGCTGCTTCACGGATTTGCATCATGCATTGTGTTCTGCATTCTGATTGGCTAAACAGTCTCTCCGCGTCTTCTCTACCTGTGTGTCAATAACGTTATGGTTTAATATGTACACGTACGTAAAACAGCGACAACAACTACCGATAACTATGTTCTTCTCTCCAAAAAACACACCTGCACCGCAGGCTTTAGAAGAAAAAAACGCCACAGAGCGGAGTCAGGATGCAGCGGCTCAGTCAGAAGAGCAGTGAAATACTGTACTGTACACGTGAGTCACTATTTGTCCTACTGTACTTTGTATTTTTTTTCATAATCATTTTTCATTTTCTCCCGTTCCAATCCGTCACGGTGGGGCGGTGCTGATCCCCGCAATATTAACCCTTCAGCTCGTATTGATGATTAAAATTATTATTTATTTATTTATAACTATATTATTTTACAGTACAGTACAGTAGTTATTTGTAAAAAAAAAAAAAAAAAAAAACGTTTATACAGTACTTTTATTTGTTAAACAAATGCTTGGGCCTGTAAAAAGGTTTTGTTCCTTGCTTTCAATGTTTTATGGAGTATTTCATTGTATAATAACTGTAAAAAAATAAAGGTTTCTACTTCACGGATTTCGCCTATCGCGGGTTCTTTTTGGAACGTAACCCCGCGATAAACGAGGGTTCACTGTATTTAACACTAACCGAGCACTTTGTTCAGTCGATCTGTGGAGAGAGTTGTCAGAGAAATAGTATTTATTATATCACCTGTAACGTAAATGTAGGGCTGTGCAATTAATCGAATTTTAATCGTGATTTCGATTTTTGGGTCAAACGATCTCCAAACTAATATCATCGAGTTGAAACGATTTTTTGGCATTTTTCGTTGTACAGTAGGCCTGGAGATTTTCTGAAAGAGACGCGCATGCGCAATTCAATCCCTCCCCCAAAGCATTCAACGCGGCCATGCTGACTGGATATGTGTTCGCTGCGGCTCGGCCACGGCAGCAGAGCTGATGGTTTCACTTTAGTCTACGTGTTAACTTCCACCAGGTCCGCTGCTTATCTGCTCCGTCCCAGCTCCGGCAGTCCAGAGCCCTCCGGAGGAGTTACGGACTTCTATTTCTGGTGAATCGCAGCCACGACGTAGCAATAAGCCGAATATAGCACATAGCAGACAGGAAGTCACGCACCAAAACAACATAACATCCGGTCACTTTTCAAAATAAAACACAAACAAAGTGTTTTTTTGGGAGAGAAATGCTAATAAATGCATCATGTTTCCAAACTCAAAAACAATCGTTTAAATAATCGTGATTTCAATATTGACCAAAATAATCATGATTATGATTTTTTCCATAATCGAGCAGCCCTACGTTCATGTCTTTTCTTTTCTGTTATTACTCTCAAACTGTTTTATTTGCTACCGACAAACTGAATTTCTGAAAGGCCAACAAAGTAAACTCACTTATGAACTGACACCTCAAGCAACTAATGTGAAACATTAAAGTGTTCATATGATAAAACGTCATTCTGGGCCCGTTATGGAGCACAATCACGAGACACTCACCGCCGTTGCTGAGAGACACAGTTTTACTTTACAACATGACCCAGTGACCCAGTAAACCAGGTTTGTGACCCAGCAGCAGCAGCAACCAGATCAAACTGGACACAAAGGTTGAACTGTTCTCTGTCGAGGAGCTGCAGCTAAAACCGTCACAGATCGCTCTGCAGCCGCGGGGGGGGAAGCAAGAAAACAGTTTGTGTTGGACGATGAGATTGAATTTGGATTTCTTCACTATGCAGAGCAGAGGAAGCTCCGGGGCATGATTAGCCGAGCTAAGCGCAAAGACTGGCAGCAGAGGAGAAGAAGTGTGTTCCCCAAAATTGAAAAATACAGTCCACATCTGTCCTAATAACACATGATGCTTCCTCTTGGTGATTCAACATGTTTATTGATTTCTACTGAGGGAAATCACTTATTATCGACACAGGATGCACTCTTTCATCCGTGTCAATGATTTGTTCTACGAGCCTCTTTTCGAACAATGGGAGAGAAAACACCACCAGTGTGGTTTTGTTTCATGAATTTGATTTAACTGCAGATGAAATGAATAGTCAATGTTTCTTCTTGTGACCCTCAGATCTGAAGAAATTACAGACTTCTCTTGTAGATTAACGATGGAAAACGCTAAATGTTCAAGTTGTCCTTTTGTATCAAGCAGCGAAAAAGTTGCGTGTTCACTTAATTTGCTCTTACTTGACATTGCACGTCCGTCAGTGTGACCATTGAGTGTGTGTATAGTATATATAGCGTGCCGTCCTAACTTTAGGCTCGTAAAAACTCACACGCCATTCGACATCGGGCCGCTGAGGTGAAACGACCTGCAATGCAGCTTCAAACTCTGTCTAATAATAATGATTCACTGCAAGGTGACTTCCACTCTCTGTAATCTGGCACACTTCACAGTGGACGTCCTCACCACATAACAGTCATCCATCACATCACTGACAAGGCTTTGTCACACAATCAAGTCGCGATAAAAAGGTGAACAGAGTCCTTCACGAGGCGGAGAATGAGTCTGAGGAGCAACTCATCGTATCGGTTACAACGTTTCTGCATGTAAGGAAACAGTCACCACGTCTGAACTTTGCTGCAGTGATGATTAAACCGGGATTACAAATCTCGCCCACCAGTCTAAACATCTCTTTTTGCTCTTAGTAACCTCAGCAGTGAGTGAACGTCAGAGGACGGACCATAGTACGTGAATAAGATAGAGAGACGGAGATTAAGTGATGGATAACTAGAAGGAGAACGACATTTAAATGAGAAGACGTACTGTAGAGAGATGACGCAGGCAAAGACGAACACTGGGTGGGGCTCTAATGAGACGGACAGTAAAACGATATATTCAAGGAAATGATTCACAACACTTAATATCCTGACAGTCCGACTCACTTTACTGAAGTTGACTGTTAAATAAATGTTTCTATTCGTGTCAATAAGAAGAGTCGCAGCTGTGCAGTCATGAAAACACACCAGCAGCAGATATTTGGATTCATAAACTGGACAAATCCAATGTTGACTTGTGCAGTAAAATAAAAGGAAACATGGGGTTGAAGCATTTTAAATATCTGTTTTGCATTTGACGTTATCGCTGCTATATTTATCTGTTGTTGTTGCTCAGAAAGTGTCCAGCTGAGATGAGCGGCGATTTAAGGGAGCTACGTTAACGTCAGTCGATAACCTCTTTCCCAAATGTGCCCTCACGTTTTTCTGTGAAAGATGCCCCATCGATTCTTCCTGCTCTCCAGGTAAATCACACAACACAGTGTGAGATTATTACTGTAGATGTGGCAGTTTCACACGACCACTTAAGACAGCTCCTCTCCTCGGTGTTTGTGACTCGAGATCCAGGAGCTGAAAGTCACCTTACAAACACAGAGTCGATCTTTGAGATGTGGAACACAAACATCCACAGCGACGGTCGCGCAGCGCCGACAGGAGAGCGACATCAAACCACTCAGACTGAAATGATGATTATCTCTGTCTCTTATCTGTGGGAGCAGATTCAGCTGTGTGCAGATATTCTGCTATTTGTGATATCTGTGGTTTAAACAGCCTCTCGACTTCTAAATAAGTTTTCAGATGAATCATTTGGGCAGTCATGGCATTCATTTGACAAATCCTAGACGACCAGCGTTAGTCAAGAAGAAGGAATGTGTCCTCTGCTGTCCGACATATTTAACATCCGGAGACGTTCGTATCACAGGTTTAATTTCCAACCACAGATCAGAGAGTCGTAGGTAAGTACTTTGCCGTTACTTTTCTCCGTAACTTTTCAATTGTTTCACTGTGTGGGACGATTTAATTCATGTAACCAGATCAGAAATGAAATGAATAAAAGAAAAAAAAAAAAAGCAGAGCTCACGATAGGTTTCAGATCCAAATTTAGACTTTTTCGGGTCGTGTCTGACATCACAGCTGTGGGTTGAGGACGGTGTCAAAATGACCTGAAAACACAATGACTCAATGTTTCACACATTGTGAAAGAACTGAATAAACAAACCACAGGGAGAAAAAAAAAAAAAAAGCTGTGGTTCGTAACTTGTTCTGGGAACAGACCAAATGAAGCAACACGCCTCGTTTGGTTTTTGGAGAGCGAAAAAAGGGCCAGAACAGGCAGTTTGTGCTCCCGGACGAGGCAGAAGCTCAGCCCTTTGGGTTGTTGGTTTCCAAGGTTACGACGCACAAAACAGTTACTGGCATCTCAAAGCAAATAGACGCTAACTGACGACATTAATACAGAGCAGTCCTGTGCATGTTCACCGAGTCCTCAGAGCAGGAAAGAAGCAACGTCAGTGGAAAGTGTTATCTCGCTTTAACTCACAGATAGATTATCTATTGATTCATCTAAACGGGGAATTCTGGTATTCCTAAATCTGGGCATTATAATCACATGTTTGGGCCTGAAAGTGATTCATATTTACCAAAAGCTGAAAAATGGCTGCAACGTAAGTGCTTGTTTTTGCCAGAGACAGGCTGAGGTTGTTATTACAAGTGTCTGACAACATTATGGATAGATTCCTATGAAGAACAGACCTCAAGTCTCGAAATCTCGTGAGAGGTGAGCTGTTGCAAGAAGACAATGGTATGAGACGTGAATCAGAGCTGGAGAGAGAGAGTTTGAGGTTTACCTGGAGGGACTGACACCAAGAATGTATTGCCAAAGTCGTGGCTGAATATTTATATGATTTGGAGAATCTAGACGAGGCTGAACAACCGTCTCACCTTTCACAAGGTTTTAGAGCAGCTGGAGTTCCCCTGAAGGATTAAGTTGTAGCCTCTGCTGCAAGATTTGTGCGTTCATGTGCATGACAAACACTTTGATGAGATGGAATAACAGAATGGTGTCTTGCACGACTATAAAAATAAGGAATTAATTTGGTGGAAAATACTGATTACTGACCTGCTGCATGTATAAGGCACAAAATGGAATGCAATTTTGATGTCCAAAGCACGTTTATGGAGTAAAAATACAAAAAATGTTAATAAAAAACACATTAATTCAATCTATTACTCTCTGTTTATCTAATGATAGGAAAATGTATTGAGGGTATTAGACACAATGGTCACAAAATGTCCGGACCTCATGGTGAAATGCAAAAGGCATTATTGTATGAGTGTTGCCTTTGATATATGAAAATGTTACAAAAAATATGACATCCAGTGGATTGTTATGCTTTGGAGCAGCTTGTCCCAAAACTGGTAGATTTAAAGTCACCAGATAACAGCTCCAAGTAAATGTGTTGTATGCAAAATCGGATTAATCTCAGTAACCTGGTTTCTCTTGTGTATGTTAACACACTGAATGACTGACAGGACAAACAGTGAGAGGACTAATAAGAACAGAGTCGGCCCCAGTAGCAAACAGTAGAAAACTGAGCGTGAGCTGGGACGTAGCTGGAAAAGAGCGAGCAACGCTCTGTCGACTTTCCGCGATCAAATAAAAGGTTAAAAGAAGGGATTTCAAGGACACGAACGAGATCCATTACATCACGTCTCTGCTCTCTGTTACAAAAGGCAGGATTCCTGAACGCTGAGGCGCTACCCCACACCTGACTGGAGCCGTGACATCACCCTCAAAAGATGTGCAAACAGGAAACGTTGCAGCAGCGTTGTCATGGAAATGCTGCGACAGATGGATGCACTTCGGAGCGAGTTCACAGATGGACTTCCCCCTTCGATGTGTTGCAAGAGAAGCGACGCTCGAACAGAGAGACAGTAAACTGACTCTCAGGTAGCGCCGAGTGAACTGGGCAACTACACCGTTCATTAACTTAAACGGAAAACACACATCTAATCCGGCAGGGCAACAATAAAGAAGGAGCCAAAGAAGCGACAGGTGAATAAATTGGGGGGATTCATCTGCCGGGGCGGAAGAATGTCGAAGAGAGCGGGCCGAGAGACCTTTAAATAGAACTGGATCCACGAGGGCGAACACAAAGGAGCCCGGCCTGTCAGTAAATTGGTAATGTCACCAGGCCAAATGGAAGTGTTGATTAGAGGCCGGTGCTACAGCTTCCCAAACAAAGAGCGAGGAAGACGAAGGCCGGGGGAGGATTATCTCGCTCTTATTCATTACGGGAGAGTGTTTGGATCGGCCCGTTAATTACACCGGACCTGTGTGTGTGTTGTGTTGTGTTGTGTGAGATTTAATAAATGAAAACAATGACACTCTGAATCAAACGCATTGCTTTCAAGTGAAAAACACGCCGTCATGTTCTCTTCAGTGCATTTAAAGCATTAAAAAGGCAGCAAATCTTTTCTCCTCTTCCGTCTTTGTATGAAGAAGAATGAGGCACTCGTGTCTGTGGAAAAGCGTGGCTCGCAGTTATAGTCTAGTCTGTGGCGGCGTTAAACGTGGGATTTATGGGTTTATAAAAAGCAACTGCTGAGCTCTGGAAACTGATTTCGGCTCCGAGGCTTTTCCTCGCTCGCGCAAACGTCTTTGAATCTCTCTGGTGGCTGCTGTTGTGGTGCATGACCGACTCAGAAGCAGAAAAACTGATGCGTCAAAAGGTTTTACTGCCGCTCGGAGTGTATTTTTGGAGAGCTAATTGCATTGAAATGAGTCTCCCACAGGCTGACCTGCACCCTAAAAATGACACGGCGGTGAAATCCTAATGAAATATCTTTCCACTAATACTGATGTCTGGATAGATTCCATCTCTCTCTCTCTCTCTCTCAAACACACACTCGTATACACACTGGGTGGAACAGATGAGGGGAAATGGATCAGTCCTGACGGAGAACTGGGATAAATGTGGAGATAATCAGGTGTGAAATCACTCTGGTTTTTCATTCCGCGGTGACTCTCATTCTCTCTCAGCGTCTCTCTCAGCGCACGGGGCCATTTCTGCTTTACACAAAACTAATAGCACTAATCACAGGGCTGTTAACACACACGGCGGAGGTACAGTAGGGAAATGTTAACCCCGTCAGCTCCCGCAGATACGGCGACTCCCGAGGAGGCTCCAGCTTTCAGGATTTAATGCTTTACTTTGTGCTTTCTCCCACAGTAAGTCCATTTCCACACCCTCATCCATCCATCCTCGCTTCAGTCCCTCTTCTTGTTGATCAGTCAAATCCCTCCTTCTGTCCGTTTTCATCTCCCGTCTCTCCTCTTCAGTCTCTCTGTGGCTCAGATTTTCATATTCAACATATTCACGTCGACTAAAAATGACGCAATGTGGAAAATACTTCTCTCTCTCTGTGTGTTTCTGAAGTTTTCATTTTTCTACTCGACAATCCAAAACGTGGGGTATAAATATTCACTTGACAGTTGGTAACTAAGCTAGCGCGCCTGCTGCTAGCTGGTCGTTAGCTGGCAGCGGACCGGCAGAAAGCAAACAGTAGATTTGGTGTTGCACATGGACTCCTTGGAGGGTTGTGAGTGGAGAAACAAACACACATGCTCGACAAAAAATAACCCACACGAAGTGCATCTAATGTATATATACTAAATTCATGTTAAAGTTAAACGTTTAATCAGCGTGTCTCACATCGCATACTGTCTGAGAGAGAGGAGGGCTTAGATTTGAAAGAAGTTAAAGGTGCAATATGTAAGAATTTTGGTTTAAAAGATTAAAAAATCCAACTAAAATTATCAACAGAGTGAAGAAACAAGAGTTTGGACGTCAAATAAGTCCATGCATTGTGTTGCAGAGATACCTACGAAGGTTAGCATGCTAACCAGCTAGCCCCAAGCTCCCAGTCTGGACCACTTACAACACGGACAACTGAGCTAACTAGCTAACAGCCGCTACAGTCAGGTGATACGCTGCTGCCTCTAAAGGACAGAAGAATTACCTGGATCAAATCAATTACGCTAAAACTGTATTGTTTCATAACACTAAAGAACCAGGAGGAGATCGAAATGTGTTATTCTGCACATCGTACAGCCTCCAGCTTTTAATATCGGCGCTCGGTTGAAGGTTTTTGTACTCAGGTCGGCTTCATCTGTGATAACAATGACTGGTTTCCTCATCAGGGTGCAAATTCAACCAGCAGTTAATCTAGATTAGTTCATCCTGGTATGAAAAGTGGCGTTTTGAACCTGTTTTTTTTTCAAAATGTCATCTATTTCTGCATGTAGAATAAGATTAATGTCAAACACCTGCGGCTGGTGCTCATTAGCGAGCGCAGGTGCGCATAGCTCTGGCCTCGAGGTGCTCGTAAAAGACAGAACGGATCAATAAAAGCCCATTTACCTGCTGGAATCGATGAGTGCTGTCCGAACAGATAAAACAATAGAAGCAGGGAAAAACACAGAATAACTGGAGCGTCCAGCCGCCACATTTCTGGAGTCCTGATGACTGTGAAGCAGGATTTGTGGTTAATGTGACCTCAGGGGTTTTTCAGAGCTACGGCAGCGCATCGCCTCTTACTGGGGTTTATCGTCATGGTAACTCATGCTGCAGGTTATGTCGGAGATAACAGATAAGCACATATGAAAGCACGGCCTTCGGGCTGATCGTTTCTCTGGAAGATGGTATTATAATTCATAGAAGTTCCCCTGGAGGTCAGAGCTGTGCACTCCTGTCGTCATTTCAGTGTTTCCTGTATTGATTTGGACTGTTTCTTTCCATTTCTGCCCCTAAATCGCCCTAAATTCTGCACACTGGGCTTTTAATGCCAGTCGGTGCCGCTGTTGTACCTGTAGTACCAACGCAGGGCTTCAGATGGTCAGCTGAAGTGCATGATGGACTGTAGAAAGGCACCACTTAACAGCAACATCGAAAAAAAGCACGAGAGCCCGGCTGCCCCGGCGAGGTCGTCAGCTGTCTTTTCTCGAGCTCTGAATAAAATCCAACTTTTCTCCGAAGCTTCTGAGTGAAGTAGCATCAAAATAAACCCCGTAGCGAACATTCATTCCTATTCCAGCATTTCACCTCGACCTCCGCCCGTCATTAGCGCCCCGCGTCTCCGAGCAGCTCCTCCATCGCTAATCAGTTCATGTGATCTCCACAGAAACCGACACGACTCTCACACTAATGTCTCTCCTTTGTCTTTTATCATCCCGTCTGTCACTCTTCATTCCAGCCGCCTCGCTTTGATCGTCTCTTTTTCTTTCTATCTCGGTTTATTTGTCGTCTCACATTGCGGCCTCTTATTCTCTTTACTCGCTCTCAAAGCCATCTTCCCTGATAGCGCAGACACTAGACAGCATACAAAATCTTTTGGCTTTTTCCTCTTTCAAACATGTTTTTTTTTTCTATTTGTCTCTTCTTCTCTCGCACGCCACCCGTTTCCAAACTCCTTTTCTTTTTCTCCGTCTCGTTGTATTTTTAATGTTTGCTTCTCTCTTCTCTTCATCTCCGCTGATAAATATTTGATCACGAGTGCACTGACATGACACCGCCGCTCCCCGCTGGAGCCGAGGGTGTTTAGATCTCGCAGCGGAGGATGAAGAAGGAAACACGCGGCACTTTCAAAAACGCACATCTGAGCCTTTTTTTTATCACGAAATCTTGTCGTGCAGTTTCAGAACAGCCAATCAGAGACACCTTTGTTCTTATTCGAGGTCGTAGAGCGTAGCTGCAAATACAAGCATCCATCCGACGAGGATTTTAGGATATTTGGGGAGAATATTGGCTGATGCAGCCTCCGCTCAGACGTTCTGCAGAAGCTATTAAGTAGCTGCGTGGGCTGTGCAAATTAGCCGCTATAATTAGCATCTGTAATGTGTTTTGAGTAGTTTATAGTGCAGGTGTAAACAGAAACTGCGCTCTCAATTTGAGGGAAAACCTGGCATTTTAAATGATCAATCCAACCCGAACTTAGCTGCATTAAACACAGGACACACACTTTTCTTTGTGCGTCGGTACAACGCGTGGGATCTGGCGAGGAGCTGTTGGTGACTTGTCTAAATTCGCAGGAACTTCACACTTCAGGGGGAAAAAGGAGAGACAAGCGTGCACATGTGACGGTGAAAACAAGGGAGACAAATCAGGGAAGCATAAAAAGAAGCAGAGTGCGATCCCACCACGCCTGCAGCGAGCAGCTACGTTAAGCTCGAGCAGTAACCCACTGACCCAAATATCACGCAGGCAGCCAGCAGCAGGCAGCAGGCGGCAAGAAACACCGAGGGTTAGTTCACTGGTTGCCACTAGAAAGCTGAGTCACTGTGTCCAGCAGGAGGATTTATAATTCACAGCGCTGATGAACACACCTGTAACAGAACACAGCGAACCGAGCAGAGCCGAGGTAAACCTACCCGTCAGGAAAATAAGCCGGCATTAAAGGATCAGTGCGGCCGAATCAAAACATTTTCTCACCCACCGTAAGTGGCGTCTAGACGTTTAGACAGTTTCGATTCGAGCTGAAAACACCGAGGGTGACTGGAAATCGCAACAAAGCGTTTTTTCCCGGGACAAAAGAAAATCCCCCGCAGTTAGACAGAAGTCCCTGCGGAGAGTGTTTTGGACTCTCTTCAGCGGAAAGGAGCTGCACCTGGAAGCTCACGTTGGCACAGAATTCAGCTGTTTGCGCCTCCGTTGTTTCTGTGGCGGCAGAAGTCTGAGAGGGAAATATCTACATATACGTCAGCAGAGAAAACCGAAACTATCTGCATGACTTGATCCCAAAAGGGTAACTGAGAAAATGCTTTCATGTGATTTGGATCACATTTGGATTTGTGAAGCAGATTAGTTCAGATTATTTCAGATAACGCAAAAGAGATTTTTCTTTTTCCAACAATGAAGAAACAATCCAACTATTTTTCCCTTGAACTTTCCTTTTTTGTCGTTTGGATGTCTGGGACTGTGAGGACGGGGTCGGCATGGAGACGTCTGAAACGTTCCACCGGATCGTAAATTGAAAAACGTTTTGCGGCTCTTTAATTTCTAACGAGCGACACTCGTTAAAGGCGCTCTACCATATCGTTAATCTGAATGAAGCGATTCATTGGAACAGAGTTACGTGATGGCGTTTGTTCTCCGCAGCGACGTCAGTAATTAAGCGTCAGAGTGAAATAGATTTCTTGTGATTGTATGAATGTAATTCAAGGTGCTGTTAGATTGCTGCCAGACTGAGCAGCTGATTAATGCTTTGAGTCGGTTTGTCTGGCCGGCCACCAACCCAAACCTCCGACAGCCTGGGAATGAGACTAAACAATCAATACATTAAAAGTTAACAGTTCAGAAAGTAGAGCCTGATATCGTTCCTGTATGACATGATGGTTAAAGCACGGGAGCAGTATGAGTCATGAAAATAGGCTGATGAATTGCTCTGTGGGTTTGGTGCATGAATCAGCATCATCAGCATCATCATCAGCAGCAGGTTGGTCTGACCTGGAGTTTCATGTGTTGCAGGCTGAACTGCAGGGACGAGGAGGGGAAGGTCAGCGTGTCGAGCCGGCTTACGGAAAAAAAGTGGGTCACTTCTCGTCGACAGATCTGCTGGAATGTGACGCCTGAATAAGCCTGCGATTGTGACTTAAACTATGAAGTATGAATTAATCCCAGCCAACCCAGTGTTAGTGTTCGTGTCTGCATCGATGCAGTAGTTGAAACGAAGCGTCACTTCGGGTGGATGTGGGTGTTTTGCAACGCAGTTTTGAAACTTCTCTCGAAAAATATGATTTCCTCTCTGAAGTCAGCTCAGGAAGCCGATCAGCTGAGCGTCGGCGTCACGCCGCCTCATTCACATCATCCCACGCGACTGATTCCCTTTTTTCGTTCTTCTCATTGTTTACACGCTCCCTCTCACTGCCTCCGTCTTCCTCCTGATGAAGCTTCACTGAAGTCCTCGCTACTTTTAGATCTTATCCTGGTTTTACTTACTCTCTCTCTCTCTCGTCTGTGCGACCCAACTTCCTCGTTCCACGCTGTTTTCCCCTCGCAGTGATGATCGGCCCCGTCACCAGGTCAGCCAAACTGTCTGAGCCTAAAACTGGTGAATCATATCACAGCTGTTGCATTAAGGACCTTTAATGTCAAAAGAGACGACGTAATCCGTCTACTCCCAAATTGGATTTACGAGGGTATTTCACCTGATAACAGCCATCCGACGGAGGCCTCTAATGGCTCGGAAGAATTATATTCTGGGTGGTTTGTATATCAGCTGATAAGGAAACGGCGACGTTAAGCCGCCAGATTTTTTTTTTGCGGTGGAGTTTGGCGTGATGTGTGCTCGAGGACAAAGAGAGGAGAGGAAGAAAAAAGGAGGGGGAAAGATGGGAAGTGGCACATATCAGGGCTGACACCAAGACAGCTCCCATTGTGGCGAATCAAAGCGCCGCTAATTGGCGCAATTAGAAAGACGGGACGAGGGAGAATACGGAGCTGAGCACACACACACACACACACACACACACATGAGGCAGATGAGCTTCAAGGTAGCAACATAAATTAGCTACACGTGTTTATATGATGTCGCAACAATTAAGTGAAATGTACGCTACGCGGGGATTTGTCGACTTCTCGTTGGGAGGAGAGATTCTTTGAAGCGGGACCTCTGGGAGGATGAATAATTTACACCACATTAACAGGATAATGCAGTCCAAGCTTCCTCAGCGTTTCTTTGCATTAGCAGCTTATACTTCTACAACCGGGCCTGATTGCTTTGTGCGATATTCCCAAACGAGCGTGAGTGCCGGCGGTTGTACGTCTCCCCGTTTACTGCAGGAATGGGAGCGATGATGATGACGAGGGCGGAGCGGAGCGGCGATCGGTGCAGCCGGAGCGATGAGGAAAAAGCAAACAGTTTGTGGCCGCGTCTATAAATCTCGTTTTAATACCCCGCAGTCGTGTCGCTTCCCCTCACGACGATAACTCACAAACAATCCAACGGCGGCTTCTCGTGGGAAGGCCTGTTAGATTAAGTCATTACCGAACTACCGAGAGGATGTTTCATGACCCGACGCGCACAATCATAAACACACAGGGTGGATTTACACGTTATTGAGGTTTAAACTCACAACACACTGTTATCAGAGAAGAGCCGACAAAAGACGGCTGTATAATACGACGTCTGTTGTTCGGCTGACCGCACACACCACTCAAACACACTCCTACACTCACACGCAGACAGCAATTATGACTTCATTCTCGCTATCCGAGTCATCCGCGGGCCAGACAACATGATTCAATTCGAAACTGATATTGAGCGAAGCCTCGACGCAGACGGCGATCGTACCCTGTTTGCACCCTCTGCAGCGAACAGAGCGGCGCCGAGGCCGTTCACTCCGCCTCCGAACCAAATCTGGAGCGATTACTCTCATCACAGTCTTTGTTTTTAGATTCAGAGCGACGGACCCAGAAGAGACCTCTGAGCCACCGCCGCTGTGGTTAAACGTGTGAATGGAATGAGAAACCAGAAGCTTTTTTTTTTGTTTCACATTCGGCGGTCCAAGTGGAGTTCCCCTACCTGAGGCCCGTCTGTCAGCTGAGCCTTTGTCTCGTCTGTCTGCACACACACACGATTTAACTTATGTTGTTTATGAGTTTTTCACTGAATAATTTATAACCTTTTTTGGAGACTGACTTCTAAAAAGGAGCAGTTTTAAGGCCTGGTCACATCAGATAATTGGCACTATGGAGCAACGACAACAGGCCGACTGAACACTGACGACCTTTTAGGGGGGAACTGAGACTCAGAGAATCCAAAACAGAGGAAGCTGTCATAGCTTATCCGCTTGTTTCTCCAACGACTTTCACACTAAAAAGCCATTTATGCTGCACAAAAGGGCCATTTCTCTCAGAACAAAGCACAAACAGACTGTTATATATTTGGGATTTACAGACGGGGAACTGGAGCTGAATATCCACCAGACTCCATTAATAAAAACAGTCTTTTTACCTTGCAGGACACGGGAGTTTCTGGTCTCCCGCTGCATGAATACATGTTAACGACCTGGACTGGACAGGCTGCTCAGATGAACCAGGTGACCTCTCTGGCCTGTCAGCGGGCCGGTCGGCCGCACTACGAGGGCCGGAGCCCCCTGTGGGCCCTCGCGGAGCTCTACAAGCTGGCGCCGTTCTCCTGCCAGTCCTGCTCGCTCTGTTTTGAATCGTTCTGATGCAACACGTTACCTCGCCCAGTCGATGTCACCGGCTAACAATAAAGTGATATTCTGTGAAGACGTGCTGATTCATTTCATTGTCTGACCAGACCTTTACGCCTTCGCTGTTTTGTACTCGGTTCGACAGCTCTGTATTTTTACATTTCCTGCCGTCTCTGCTTTTCTCCAGCCTGCCTCCACTTTTCCACCTACTCCATCTCCTTCTCCCCGTTCCCTTCAGATACACCTATCAGGACGGGCCTTTCAACCTTCACTCTGCACCCTCTGCATTAAGCTGTGCACATTTTCAACCGTCAAACCTCATTTCACAGCGTGAAGTCTGCGCGCTCGCAGAAGCGAGGAGGCTTTGAACGGACTCAATGCTCTCCATATTCTCCGAGGTGGCCCGTCAGACGGACTCGCCGTGAAATCCAGCAGATGGCTCCATAAATGGGAAATGGGCTGAGGTGAGGCGCTTTCAGCCGCTAAAGTATGTACTTTGAACTGCGCCTGAGTGTTGGAGATTACCAGACGTCACCAACCACAGCTTCAGATTCATGTTCCTTAAATTCAGCCAAGTTTTCTGTGTTTCACTCTGATTCACATTCGAGGTCGCCAGCAAAACATCTCATCTAAAAACAAGAATAAGGGCTCGTGACATCGAGAAAACAGGCTCGCGATGTCGTCGTGACCCCCGAGAAAAGAGAACCGCTCAGAAAAATGTCAGCAATGTGTCGGTGACTGAACAAAGAAAAATGAAATGCAACACACACAGAGCGAGACGGGTTCCCTCTCAGCTTTCTGCGGGCTAACAGACGTAAACACACCCTGTTGTGATTTCAAATAAGACCCACGGGTGCTGTGCAAACACGGAGGGGGGGAGTCGGATCATACGCGTGTTTTCATAACACACTTTCCCTTCCTGGACGGTGTGTGTGTGTGTGTGTCCGTGTGTGTAGGTGTCCGCGGTGTGTGTGTCTAAGGGCTCTTCTAACAAGCTGTTCAAAGAGCGGCTCTGTTTAGACTGCGCCGGGAGGAAAGAGCCTGCCTCCTCTCACAACACACACATGTGGACAGACGGTGGGAGTCAAACAGAGCGAAGAGTCTCCTGAAAACAAAACACGTCCGAATACCTAAAACCCGAAGCAGAATCGCATCCAAACTGCTCTTTCTGAACTCCGTCTGAACCTCTCGTACCGCTGAAACACACAACTCTGCACTACACAACAAACAAACCCCTTCGGACCCTCACAGTGAGTCTAAAAACAACATTGAATAAGCAATATGGCGCTGATACCTGCAGGTACCATTTGGAAGACGAGCAAATTATGTGCGAGCGCTTCCTCCGAAAACATCGCCGGTAATATCTGGAGAAATTAGTCTGAGACGAGCTCAGAAGATTAACTTCGCGTCCGGGAGGTCAGTTCCTGCAGAACTGAAAAGTATTAAACTGCACTTATGAGGGCGGCCGGAGGGTAACGACCGTCTTATCATCTCACGAGGGTCAACAGCGTATCTGCACACATCCATTATCAAGACTTAGAGGAGACATATTCAGCTCATTTTCAGGTTGAGAATTTTACTACTACAACAGATTTACAGCTTCAGTGCTCATACAACACGTTCGTTATTCCTAATATTTCCACACGCTCCTGTCTGTTTAACCTGTTAAGCCTGAGTGGAGCCCAATCAGGGTTATTTTCTGAGCACCTATGGTAACATACAAGTGAAATATATAGTTTGGTACCTGAGAAATGTTAAATGACACAGATGGTGCCAAGTTCTGCCCGAGTTCTCTGTACTGACACCTCTCTAATTCTGTTCTGATTCACTTTATTAGCATAAAAGTTGGCAGAGGTGATGTCCAGATGTTTTGCTATGGACCCAGTGACATATATACTCACACATCTGAACAAATACTTCAAGTGTTCCCTTTATAATGATGCCTTGATTATTCAAATAGACCTTGTAGTTGCAGGTTAAGGCCCCCCATCCTCGATACCCAGCCTCCTCTGATGAGCCTGAACCAGCTTACAGCAGCGGAGCAGCTGCTACGTGCCAAAACAGCCACTAGGCATAAATTAAACGCGGTGAAGTAGCGTGATGCCATCAAGTCATGGAATCAAAGGCGGGATAACTGACGAGGCGTTTCAGGAGCAGCGTTTTGAGCTTCTGTCGGTGCCGACTGCAGATGCAATACTTGCAGAGAACCAGAGAAGAAGTTCACAATGACACATCTTTGCGGTTCAGCCTGAAATAAATCAACCACGTAGGAAAAGTATCTACACAAACCTGACTACAGACTATAAGATGACAGTCTCTATCAGAGAAACTGCTGCTAAACATTGGAGAACTTGTGTTTTACCACTGTTGCCAAATGAACTTTCACCCGTTTGCTGTCAGCGAAAGTGAGGCAAATGTCTACAACCTCCGAATTTACAGAGTTTCGTAACAAATTGAAAGTCTTGCGACAACCTATCTAGGACGAGCGGTGACATGTCACAATTCGAATCAGTCTGCCCCCGCTAGTTTCCTCTGCTGACTGTGGCTCAGACTTGTTGGAAGACCGTTCAGCAAATATGTTTGTCCACCTCCTGAAAGACTTGTGTTGTGAGTGTAGTGTGTGAAACTTACGATCTAAGCCGTTGATGTACTTCATGGATATCTCACAATGTCCCCACACGGCGCTGACCACAGGATACAGCTTCTTGCCTTTCAGTCCTCTAAACGCGACTCCTAGATACTGTCCGTCCACCATGAAGCTCAGCGTCCCTTCGTCCATGTCCAGAATCACTAGCAGAGAGTCCGGTAGGGTGAACGACTCCTCCGGGTCCAGGTAACACGGGTACGTGGGCAGGGAGCTGTGGGCCCTGTTCTTACTGTCGTGGTAAAGCCTGTTCCGTCCCAGATCCCAGCCCCAGGACTCACAGTCCGACCCCACCAGCGCCGTGTACCCGACAGAATGTAAAGGCGCCTCCGAGGTCGCCACCCCGACGACGGCGTGGGTGCCACGCTGCCGGGACGGCCAGTGTATCTTCCACACGTGGAGGCCCCGCGTGTACCCGACCCGCCCCCGGATGCAGTCCGTGCTCTGAGCGACCGGGTGGCGGTGAAATGTCAGTTTATCTTCCTCTTTGATGAAGATGTTGAGCGAGCGGTCGTCCGGGTTCCACGCGTGACGGAGCTGCGTCTCGTGTCCGGCGCACGGCATGTCCAGCAGGAGATCCAGCCTGGGAGGTTTGGAGAAATCGGGGTCCCTCAGGACCGGGGGCTGCCGGCGGTGAGCCAACGGCCGGTAGGACGGGGAGCCGCCGCTTTCCCCGCGGCCGTCCACCGACTTGATGCCGCCGGAGATCTTCTGTCCCATGGCGGCGACGGAAGGGTCGACAGGAAGGAGGAGGGAGGGTGATGTTTGAGCAGGTGGGTGCGTACGGCTTGACGTTACCTCATCAAGGCGGTGGAGCTGAGGTGAGAGTTCCTGACGGGAGAGTGGTGGAGGGAGGTGAAGGAGGTGATGGATGAAAGATGCGCGCGATCTCGTCTCATGCCACGAGCGTCTTCAGAAAGACGGAGCGGCTCCTGTCGAGAGAAGAGAAGAGTATTAAAGAAACGGGGTTTTGACCTCTCTAAATGTTAATCGCCAATAGATCCGGAGCTCGGAAAAAGAAGAGGCGACACAAAGAGAGATGACTGACAGAGGAGAGAGAAAGAAAGAGAGAGACGACAAGTGTTGGCAAAACTCCTTGTTCCACAGATTTCTTGCGGCTTTTGTGTCGGCAGGAACAAACAATGAGCAGGATGAGCAAGTATACGCACACTGGCACGAACACACACTCACACATTTCCTCTGACTCAGCCTGCATCCTTCCAACAAAAAGTCATGCGACGATGCCAACAACTTGCATGCAACCCTGCAAACGCTCCCCAGTTGTGCAACGCCGCTGCCCGGATTCTGAAGCCGCTGCCGCGCTCTCATTTTAATGTAATTTTAATGAGCGCCGGCTGAGTCTGCAAAAACCGACAGCACGACGGGAGGAACGACAAAACAACAGGTGATAATTCATCGCCAGGGTTGATAAAGTCAGCTCGACTTGTGCTTACCCTCGCGCTGAATAAGCAGCGGTCGCGCTACTCGATAGACGCGGCGGTGTCGGTGTCCTGGTGAGCAATAAACCACGGGTGATATTGTGGTTTCATTTTTAGAATGTGATTTCCATTTTTCTGTCATTTTCAGTGAAATGCGTTTCCAGTAGATTCCAGCGTGGGCGGGAGGTTTTTTTTTTTTAGTTTGGTTCAGTTTTTTATGAAGTTTCAGTCGACTTTAACTTTAACTTTTGGTTTATATGAGGCAGAGGTGACATCATGTTAGAAACGACAGATCAGGAACTCACAAGTTTTACTTCTCATTTCAAAGAAGTTAATCACATAAATATAGACGACGGATGTCACCTCAATGACCGTGGTAGGGTTACGCCTACAAGTAAAGTGTAGCTTCATTCATTCATTTGTTCACTTACTCTGAAGTGTATTGTTATTTTACTTAAATTTCACTGTGTAGTTTTGGGGTGGAAATTTCGATCAGAAGAGAAAGATCTTCACTGGACTGCCTGGATTAACTCAACAAACTTTGATTTCATGACTGAATAAACAAACTGACCTTAAAGGACGACACAATCTCTGTTTTACCTGGTGTATATGTGGCGGACCCTGCCACCTTTCTAGCCTCAAACAGCTTGTTAATACTGTAAATATTACACATTTATGAGTTTGAATTTCTTCTCCAAAACTACACATATTGCCTCTTTAACAATCATTTCTCTTCATATGAAGCCTCCAAAGATGATATCTCTCACACACACACACACACACACACACACACACACACACACACACACACACACAGACACCTCTGTGTGGTAAAAAAACTGACGTAACCGTCGCTTCCAGGAACAGCAGCTGGTGCTTCCTGTTAGCAGGGAAAAGAGTCAGTCACAACTCGGGCAGACAGGGAAGTGGATGACACAACTCTGTGTGTGTCTCATCTATCGGCCGCATGTCTTTACCTCATGCACCACAAGCAACCCATTTATGTGCGCCGAGCTCGACTGACGCTTCTTCTGGTAAGAGCGCCTCCCACCTCCGTTTATTTACGCGTCAACACTGCAGGTATTAAAAAAAAAAAACACGTAGAGGGTTTAACGCTCGCTGTACAACATTCTGATGAAATCCTGGCTGCTGTGTTCAGTCTGTTGTCTCTGCACCTGATTCAGCATGAAGTGGAAAGCCGGTAACACTGAGCCGAAAATACATTTAATTTCACGAAGGCCGGCGTTTGTGTTCCCCTAAACTGTCACGTTAATATAAATGACATACGGTGTTTTTATTTTTAACCACAGACTGATGACACAGGCGCACATGTTCCCACCAAACCAGTCGGCCGACACACCACAGAGTGAGGTCATGGTGTAATTCTGTGTGAAATTTATATGCCCTCCACACACACACACACACACACAACACACACACACACACACGTCCGTCTCATTTTGGCCGCTTGCATTTTCCCGTTCTCCGCCTTTCTCTCTCTCTCTCCGTCTCTCTGGCTGTGAATGAGGTCATGGCAGCTGGCAGCCAATGTGTGCCACCACTCAGTTCACTCCTCAGCATGAGAGGGTTCAGTGCCGGGACACACACACACACACACACACACACACACACACACACACACACACACACACACACACACACTCAGACACACAGACAGCTGCCCCAGTGTGTGTCATGGCGGCTGGCAGGTGGGTTCAGGGTGGACACTGCATGGAAGATTCCAGAGTCGTCGCTGCCAAACTCCAGCCAAAGAAAACACTATTTAACACCGTACAAACTCTCGGTGTGTGCGTCTCAGCTGGCCCGGTCTGGCGCAGCATGTGGATGACAATCTGGCATTATGGGCCGTCATCAAGGAGGCACTTGATCTCTGACCCCGTGTCGTCACGGTCACCGTTGCGTAGTAACCTCTCGAGAGGCTGGCGGTGGGCTGGCGCGGCGTCTGCTGCTGCGAATAGCGGCAACATGTTTCAGCCATCTGTTGTTTACTCTCCCTCCGTCTCTCCCTTCGTTCGCAGCCAACTCATTGAGGACCGACCACAGTCGCCCCTCCCCTCCTCTGTACTTTCAGCGGGGTCAGACAGGTAAAGGAAGGGACGGAGGGTCACATGGTGCAGAGACACACACGCAGGTGATGCTACGATTTAGAGCCGCAGCTAAAAATTAGATAGTTAGATATTACAATGCTGATTGTCACTAGTTTTATTTAGGTGTCAACTTTTCCATTAATCACCAGCTGTTTTGATATTTATTTTTTTCATACTGGTGACAATTCTTGTATCCGGAACTCATCATTCCACTCACACTACACACACACACAATGTATAGAAGAGATGAGTCAAGGGGTAGCCACACATGCTACGGCGCCCAGTGAGCAGTCTTTGGGCCTTGCTCAAGGGCACCCCAGGATGTGAACTAGCATTCTCCAACTGCTAGTCCACATCATACTTTTTTGGTCCGAGTGGGTCTTCAACCAGCAACCTTCGAGTCCCAAGCCAAGTGCCTAAGGATGTTAGCTATTGCCGCCCAAAAGATGTATAACCTGGGCTCTCAGCTAGATGCATTTCGTTACGCTTAGCTCCACTCACATCCATCTGGTAGTCGCTAAACCATTGGGACGGATTTCGCACCAGATTTTCAGGTCGCTACGCCAATCTAGCATCAGTTTCTATAGATGTGACGCAGCGGAGACGCGAACTGTTTTGATTCAGACAACAATGGCGGCTCGCATCGAGGACAGGCTACCATCGACTCTTGATGTTGCTATTTCATTCCTTGTTCCGTTCAATCTACACAATATTTTACGACTGCAAGAACATCAGAGAACGTAACCTGAAGGCTTTTGTTGGTGTAACGATGTTTCATAGCCATTAGCTCCTAACTGGTATTTGGCAAGTGTTCAATGTTACTAAATGGCTCCACTGTGAGTGCGTTGAAGTAGCACGTCAGTAAAGATGACAGACAAGTGGCTTTATCCAATCATATGCACAGGACTTTTGATAAGGCCCAGCCTTCTGAACCACATCGCCAATGGCATATCCAGATGGATGAGTGGGATGAGGCGGTACTGAAATTCATCTGGCAAGGTCAGGTTAAAAGATGTATGCATTGGCCGGGAATCGACCCCGCGTGGCAGGCGAGAATTCTACCACTGAACCACCAATGCTGAGAGTCAACCAACAGTCTAAAGTCAATGCTCGAGTAACCTTGACATGTAACGTAGCCTATATTAAATGCATTTCCCTCATTAAACTTTTGAAGAAGGTCATCTGAAATCGTTTACATCCTTGTCTCCTTGCTAGAAATCCTCTCAGCTTCCTTTGTTCCATCTACTTCGCCTAATAACACAAAACCAACGACAGGAATGTCTAAAACCAAATGTGGACACATACTTAAAACACTGCGCAAAAATGACACGTTACCTTTAATCTTCACTAGAATCAATATTCCTGATAGCTCACATGTGATTTTGAGGTTGTCATCGCTGTGTAAATATCAAAGTTGTATCATCAGTGGATGGATGTTAGGACAAAAATAAGCAGGATAAGGAGAGAGACTGGGACCAAGAAGAGAAAACGAGTGAACTTGGCAGACTATAAAAGCAATAAACTGACTTGAGAGATGTGCGGCGCAGAGGTCAGTGAATCTGAGACCAAACGGAGCCGACGCGTTCCATTAAAACTGAAAGTTTTCTAAGAGCCCTGTCAAAAAAAAAGTGTAGAGGGATGAGATGAGAGGACGGACGGACGGACGGACAGCAGCGAGCACCTGGTGTGTGGGCCGACTTCATCTGGCTTCTCCTGCTGCACAACTAACAAGCTCCACTCACTAAAAGGCATGTGAAGGCGGTGTGTGTGTGTGTAACACTGTATGAGAGGATTGTGTGTGTGTGTGCCTCAGACTATGTTTTCATCTGAAACTCTCCAACCAGGCAGACAGGATTTGGACACACACACAACACACACATACACAGGAACCTCTCAGTCATTCTGCATCACCCTCTCAGAGTCGATTTCCACAGAAATCCCGTCAGCATCCAAAGCACCGTGTTTTCGTACGACTAACATAAACCAAGTGTTCCAAGTAATTTTGAATAAAGACGCATTTACAGAATCAGTTTGGCGTTTATTTGCCTTTATTGGACAGCCTCGGTGAAGAGGAAGACGGGGAACGTGGGGGGAGACCACTTCATTTATAGTAAATTAAACTTCAGTTAAAGCGGCACTTTGTAGTTTTTGGAAAAGAAATTCAAACTCATTAATATTTACAATATTAAATTAATATTTACAATATTAATGAGGTAATAATACCAGTAATAATACCGTAAGTAGATAAACAAGCTGTTCACAGAGGAAAATAAGGTCCTCAGAACAATGTTTGAAGCTAGAAAGGTGGCAGGGTCCGCCACATATAAAGAAAGTTAAACAGTATGAAGTTTATTCAGTCATGAAAACAAAGAGAGTTTGTTTAAGCATGAAAATCTCTTCTGATTAAAACACTTTTTTTATTATAAAAATGCAGCCGATGCCTAAAGGACTTTGTAAATGGCTAATAAATACACTGTAGTTCATCAATAAACATTATTTGGATTGGGTCGCTGGATGGAATCGAACTGATGACACCCGGCGAACAAGGTGCTCCAAAAACAAGATTCACTGGACTTTACTGTGTGATGGCTCGTTTGTGTCTGAGAGAGGGTCAATCACAAGACAACCTGTGACCCACGAGGCCACACGGGATCAGGGTCACTCAGCCTTCCTGCCGCTCACGCATCAACGTCTGGCCTGAGAGAGAGAGTGTGTGTGTGTGTGGGTGTGTGTGTGTGTGTGTGTGTGTGTGTGTGCGTCGCCCTAGATCAGCTTGTCCAGCAGTTATCATCGCAGCCACCTGCAGACACTGTGACTGCAGCACAAACAGCTCCTGTCTTTGCAGCACTAATGCACGGAGACAACGGGCTGCGCTCGGTCGTCACATATCGTTATCTGTAAATGAATAATTTAAAGATACCTTAAAGGAACAGTTTGACATTTTGGGAAACCCTCTTAATGAGAGTTAGATCGATAACACTCTCATATATCTGTGTGGTCAGTTTGAGGCTCCAGCCAGCAGCCCTCTAGCTGAGCACGAAGGCTGGAAGCAGACGGGACAGCTGGCCGATCCGTCTGAAGATAGAAAGAAAGTAAGCGTATTCCCCAAAGTGTCAAACTATTCTTTTAAGAAAAGTTCCTTCTCCTCACTTAATACACGACTCGCCCCCAAGACCACTGAGACACTGGGGACGTTTATTTGGCAAGACATGCGATGAAACATTTAACAAAACTGCAATTAAAATATTCCATGTGTCCGTGTCTGATTCAGATATCACATGAGAAATTCAGCAGCTTCCTCCTGAAATATTGAGGTGTCTCGTCTTTTTCCGTGCGTCCGTATTTAAAAAAATAAGTCAGCACGCAGGCTGCGAAATGCACTTTTTGACTCGCCTTTCAAGGGTCGCTGAGCTTGAATTATTCCAGCCGCAGTGAATTCTGATTTAAGAGCAGAATTAGAGTGTCAATTTAAAAAACTGCTCACTCGCTGATACGCCGGTCGAGCTTGAAATTCATCACGGCGAGCGGCGGAGCGCTCAGAAAAGTTTTGAGAAGGCCAGACGCATTGTTGTGTTGCCTGCCTTTTAACTCAAAGCCTTTTCGTTCGGGGCCTAAAACCTTGACCACAGCGCTTTTTTATCACCATTATATAACTGATTTTAATCCTCCCCGACCTTGTTTGAACCTCCGCTGTCAGGCTAAATTACCGCGACTCTGCCTCATTTCTATGACGCCCGAAAAATGATTCACAGAGCGGTCACTTCTTCCACTTTCCACTCCTGAGGGGAGTGTATAAATACAGAGCTCGCATGAAAAACGCACGCAGGAAAACAGACATGTTATAACTCTTCGTAGCAACAGCTGTACCCGCCAGATTAAACAAACTACCATCCTCTTCACATTGCTGACATTCATTCCTACTGAGGGAATCCCGGGGTGGCTGGAGATGCCAGAGCGAGACGTAAACTGTGCCGTCTGGATCCTCGCAGGTTGTCAAACTCCAGACTGGGACTTTAGACTTATCTTACAGAGAAGAAGAAGTCCGCTCACGCACACGTCTCAGGACTTATTAGGCAGTTTGTGGAGGGAAATATCGCTCCTCTTTCATCACCGGCTGGAGGTGTGACTTTTTTATCTTCCCTGTTTCCTAACACATCCGTCCTTCTTCCCCTCCGCCGTTCTTGTTGCTGTGGTCACTGTTACCGGTGTTACGTCGTGTGTGGGCACGCAATTATAAACTGAAGGCGTCTGCGCCGTTTAGCAGCACAGAGTCACCGCTTGGCTCCCCCGGGTACGTCTACGTGACGTTGCGTGTGCGACACATTTTCTGGTGAACTGGTTTCATTTTTCGTCCGTTTTCGGCGTGTTTACTGTTAATATTTCAACATTTCTAGCAGATCCCGAGTCTGCACGGGGTGTTTTTGATTTGAAAAGTGACCAGATGCTCCGTGTCTGACTTCGTGCAGCTCGAGACAGCACACATTCGCTTCAGAGCAAAGCGGCGAGCTGCTCACTGGCACGCCTACGACAACTAGAACTACGGGCATCGTCCAGAACGGCCGCGATCGGTTCCAGTTGGCCGTGTCGCGGCCGGAACGTGACGCAGATTAGCCCTGTGGAAACTGGCGTCCGGTACGTACCTTAAAAAGTAATCACGGCCAGACGTGAGCTCGCTCGACACCTGGACACGGTCACACAAACTGAAATCCGACTGACTACACAGAGCCCCGGCATCGCCAAACAGTCATGGGGTGCCATGAAGGCATTAGCTGCCTAAACTAGGCCAAGCTAGCCTTAATGAGACGCTAACATGAGAAACAGCATGTGCTTAACGTGAGCGTTAAAAGATTACAACTGTTGTGTGGACGTCACCTGCAGTTGTTGGACATATTTAGCGGACGTGAACTCAAAACGAATGATAAATGTCAAAGTAATCAGAAACACTAGTGTGGTCACAGGGTGGGAACATTTCCTCACCCTTCCTCAACTTTATCTCAAGGAAATTGAATCGAACGCAACTGGATTTGGTTTTTGTCTTGAAGACGTTTCACCTCTCATCTCTCAGACGTTTCACCTCTCATCCAAGAGGCTTCATCAGTTCCTGTTCAGCAGAGCAGGAACTGATGAAGCACTAACTTGCCTGAGCCGCTCCAACTCTGTTCTTGATGAAGAACAAAAACCAAATCCAGTTGCGTTCGATTCAATTTCCTTGAGATAACTATGACCTGGATGAATGAGAATATTCACAGACCTTACTCAACTTTCTTCTTCAACATTTTCCTCAACTTTCTTCCCCTCTCCATTTATCTCTGTCGCCCATCTCCCTGCCTACTGTACCAGTAAATCCACGGAGACCACAGCCGAGCTGACACGCCATCAATTGGTACAAATTATCTCGGGCCTGCCACCGAGTGTCCCCGGCGTCCACCATGTGGCAATCAATGCGAGCTCAGCACGCAGGAAAAGCAGGGTCTGCAAAACACCCACCACGGGCGAATCCACTCGCAGCTGGCACACATGCTCAGCGACGCACACACACACACACCCACCATCGCACAAGGAGAAAATCGACTATGCATGTATTGTGGGAGAAATGACCTTTGCTCACGAGTTGACGGTTGCCTTCAGAGAAATTTCCCTGATGCGTCAATTTTGTGTATTCCCTCCTCAGTCAGAGAAGCTCTCTCTCTCTCACACACACTCTTTCTTTCTTCCATCACTGTCTGAACTCGAAGGTATCTCCAGTCATCGTCTCCCTAATGAATCATGTTCCCTCTCCCACATCCTCCTCCTCCTCTGCTCATATTAATCCGCTCGTCTCTTGAAATGAAAAAAAAAAAATTCCTCCGAAAAACTCCCTCGCTCTTCTGCTTAAATACTGAACTTGATTCTCTCGAGCGCAAAGGAATTGAAACTAAACAGAGGCCTAAAAATAATAAAATACCTTGGAAACAGACAGATTTAAATAGGGAAGACGTGCGAACACACACACACACACACACACACACACACACACACACACTCTCGGCTGCTAAGCTCTTATATTTCCTCACCTCTGCTGTGACACCTTAAAATCCATGGTGCCCTAAGGGAAGACTATTAGTGCTACAGTGATTGAGCACTCCTTTACGGACACCTACGCAAAACCTATTCATCTCTCACACACACACACACACACACACACACACACACACACACAGGAAGCCTTGGCGGTGCCATCCATAAAGCTCTCTGGGGCAGCAGTAGATTCAGGTGGCAGATTCACAACCGCAGCAGTAATGAAACTGAATCAAAGTCTGCCTGAAGATGACGCACTGCCGCCTGCCTCGCTCATTTAACATCCACACCGCTTGCACAAGAGCGTGATGAAACGTGTCACACCCACATGAGTCACAAGCCGTGAATTTTTTGCATTCATGTATTATTTTTTTTACGTCGTCACGGTGGAATCACGTCTGAAACATCAGCATCTGGTCCGCTGATCTGTCTCGGTTTCACTGGATGGTTTTAATTTTACTTAACAGCGGAAGACTTTAGATTTAAATGATGAGTTGATTTATTTATTAGTGAAATGGCAGAGAATTTAAATAACTGATAGATTTTGTTATTCCGTAAGCAACAAGACAAAAGGCCAAACCGACATTGAGGAACTGAGCGACGAAGGCCGACTGTAGTGTCGCCTCACGTCGCCTTTGTCTCTTTATTAAGAACTAATTAAAAAACCTGCAAAGCTTGGAATTTACCTAATTACTTTTTCTCCACCTTCACTGTGTTTATTAGTTCTCACAGAATTATTCTACAAAAGCAAAGACAAAAAAACAATTCACCTTCTTCCTCTCAGAGCAGCTTGTCTCTGGTAAACACCCTCTTACCTGCTTAACCCGTCTGGGTTCAAACGTTTTAACTACAAACTCTCATTAGTTTAAGGTTCGTCTCCTCGAGGACTCTCAGCAAAAACAACACTTGTTATTAAGTCATAACGGAATAAATAACTTGTGATCTCGGGAAAACAAATACAATCAAACTTGTTACAAAGAGATAACGGAACAAATAATACGTCTGACCCGCGACTGCTCAGTGCTTCTGTGTTTTTGTGCTAATCAACAGGCATAATTAATGAATGGGGCCAATTAGCCGACGAACAAAATGAGCAATGGGTCACATTTTGAACAGGTCTGATGAACACCGTCTTAGCTCAGTGTGTTAGCATGCTAACGTCTGCCAATTAACCCTAATCACAAAGTACAGGAATATAATACATTTTCCAGGTGTTTTGCTTAAAAACAAAGTCTCAGACTAATACGAATGTTTGTATAACATCATGTCAATCCATCCGACTGACCGAGCCACTTCTAGACCCACACAGCATCGCTCAAATATAAACTTTCCTGTTTTTTTCTCTGCTTTACATCGTCGTAAACTGAATATATTTGGGTCAAAGCAGTATGAAGACTGTCAGGTTCTGTGTTCAGACAACCTGAGAAGAGCTTTTTCCACTCGTGTCTTACAATAAATCGATTTAGCGGTTCACACACACACACACACACACACACACACACTTAATGATCAGGGCCACTTGTCTCTCTCGCGGTGGTGTTCTCCAAAATTGCTCTGTGCTAAGTGGAACAAAGGCTGCTGTGCCAGGACATTGGACGGGGGAAAGTACGTCCACACGAGCACAGTGACGCGGAGCAACCTCGACACTGTTCTCAAACTGCCACCGGACAGAGACAGAACAAGAAGAGAGAGAGAGAGAGAGGGAGGGAGGGAAAAGCGCAGAAAAAGAGCGATTACTCAAATCGAAGGTCCGACTATAAAAAGCAGGCAGAGGCTGCGGTGGAGGACGGCCGTACGGATTTGGCAGAAATAAAGAGAACACAAACAATGAGAGGGACGGAGAGAAAGAAAGCAACGGAGGTCAGCAGCTGACAAAACAAAGGGATAAAGTCAGAAAGGAGAGCTCCTATCTCTCCATCCCAGGATGGACCACACAAACACACTGCACACTGTGGGAAAAGCTACTGCAGGCGGCGCTGAGCGAGGCGAGGCGTCAGATTAGGGGTGTTTGTGACATATAGACAAACTGTGTGTTTAAAAATAGAAAGCAGGATCTATCCTATTATTGTATGTGAGCGGGGGGAAATCCTCGGGTGGCTTATCCCAGGACTTTCAACTCCGTATCTCTCCTGAACAAAAGCACACACACTCTCTCTCTAACACACACACACACACACACATTTGCACACTGGGGTATCCCAGCCGGCCAGCTGGGGCCTCGAGACCATTAAGAGAATTAAAGGCGACAGAAGATAAGCAAGAGAGGAGGGGAGAGAGAGGGAGGCAGGAAGGAGAGGCTGAGTGCACGGCAGCATCCACGGGAGGAGAAAATGTGGAGTGTATCGTCAGAAGGTGAACAGCAGCAGTGTGTGTGTGTGTGTGGGCTCATCTTGTTTAATGCAAACACAATGCAAAAAGCTACTTTTAACCCCTCAGGCATGCATTGTTCATCCCTGCATAAATCTGCTACAGCGACACTATTTCTTCCACCCCTGAAATAGCAACAACCTCCTTCAGTGAGACATATTTCAGTGATGACACACGGCACCTTGTAGGCAGCGCCGCGGATCAGGACACTTACAGTGAATCTCCGGCGGCTCTTCTCATGTCTCGCTGCGTGCGGCTCCTCAGTCCATGTTCGAAATCCAGACAGGCAGCCAAAACACAGCTAAACTCCTCCAGCCAGCCGCCGGCGCAGCAAGAGAGAGCGAGAACCCGAGTAGACAGGAGGCAGGAGAAGACCAGCAGCCGGCGAGTCGCACCGAGACAGAAAGAGAGAGACTCCCTCTTTCCTCAGAGAGCTGCCCACCTCTCCCCTCCTCCTCCTCCTCCTCCTCCTCCCCTCCCTTGTTCCCTCCCTCTTTTCCCTCCCTGGAGCTTATCTGTCCCAAGGCTATCACTTCTTCCTCACACTCCCCCACCGCCACCTTCCCCCAACACACTCGGGCTCCAACTCTTAAGAGTGTTTCCAAGGCAGCGCCGTCACGACGTTCTCCTCTGACAACTACAGACTTCGCAGCCCCACTCCAGTTTCAGTTCCACTTCAGTCTTTCCGAGAGAGAGAGAGAGAGAGAGAGAGAGAGAGAGGGAGAGATGAAGGGCTGAAAGCCGATCCCCTCTGATCTCATCAAGCAAAGTTACCAACAGCAACCAGACCAGCAGGCAGCTGAGAGAAACACCCGCTTCACCTCCCTCCCTTCTTCTTCTTCTTACAAAGAGCTCACACCGAGCCAACCAACCAAACCAACCCCCGCCTCTCCCTCTCTGTTAGAGGCAACACACACATGTTCACATAAACACACACACACACACACACACCCCTGCACGTGCCACACGCACGGCACGAGAGGAGCTCGTGCACGTTCGGGTCAGCGATTCGAAATATGCCAGTCACGACATGTTCAAGTTGATCCAGTCCAAAATAAACTGCAGATATCACAGAAACTGTCAGGAGGAGAAAGAAAAAAACACAATGTTGGATGACTTCTGCAGAGTTCAAAGTGTGTTTTCTTTCCTACATTCCTGCCGTTAACGCATCACATCCAGCGCCGTCTGGGTGAGGACGCGCTCCGCTTTGTTCCGCTCCGTCGCTCCTTCCTGTCATCACGTCGTGTATCTGCCCACATTACTGCAGAACTTGGCTCCGAGGTGATGTGATGACTAAATCCATTTATCGGCCTTCGGTCGTCGGAGCCTTCTTTCCCGCAGCTACATCAGTCATTCACAAAGTCGGGGAAGAGATGAGGAAGAGTTTGGACGAACGCCATCGTGAGGCATCTTTTTTTTGTCGCTACCAAAAAAAAACGTTTCGCCTCCGTGTGGCGTGCGAAGACGAAACTGCACCAACATGCTGATGCACTTACACACACATAAACATGAACTCCCTCTTACAGGAGGACGTGTGTGTGTGTGTGTGTGTGTGTGTACACATACATGGCGCAGACTACAGTGTCCGCAGTCATGCAGGACTGAGGCCCAGCCGGCTCACTTCCTGTGCAGACTTCCTTTTCCCAGGGCTGACGGGGACCACCGGGGGAACCAAACTCCCCACAACACCGCCGTTCCCACTAACATCGCCACCGTATCATTACATCACATGTCTGCAGAGGCGTTCGGATGTAACGCAGTAAAAAGGAGGCGCGGGACGGTTTGTCATGGTTCTGTCTGACTTTTGCTCTCAGACACCTACAATTAACAACGAGGATGCATTTAATTATGAGCTGCTGCGTTCAACACACACACGCTCAAAGCAAGGAAGGTCGACGTTTTAGGTATTATGCTTATTTGCTTTCTGGCGGAGAGCTGTATGAGCTTTAGAGGCTGATTCTAAGGATGCATGACACAGATCTTTTTCAGCCGATACCGATATTTACCTGCTTCTCGTGTCAAACACAGATAACAGAAATGTTAACATTTACACACTTCAAAGTTCAGACCCTGTACTTTATGCACATCTGAAGGTAAAAAGTCTAAGATGTAGCGAGCAGAGATGGATGATTTAATATTTCACAGCTTCCTCTCTGAACCCTCGCGGAACATGTTTTCTCAATTCAGCCGTGTCGTCTTCCTCGGAAAACATCCACGCCAGCGACAACATATTTCGCTCTCAGGTCTTCTTCTTCCTCTAAGTGTTTATTGGTGGACTCGCAAACTAACTTTCAGCCAACTGTATCAGAGCTTGTAGATGCCGTGCAAAAGCAATTTGGCTGAGGCTCCATTTAAGTATCAGTGAGATTTCACCAAGACTGATACGGAGCCGATAATGTCAATTTCCCAATAATTCAGCGCTGTACATATCGTGCACGCCTGATTGATACCGTTGTATCCATCTGTTAGATATGAAGCTACAGCTCGGTTAGCTTAGCTGAGCTGAACCTGCCAGTTCTTCACCAGCACCAGGAAACTCTTGGAGTTCAATAAAATGGCGAGCTGTCATTTGTACGCTTCGGTTTTTGTTCGTATCAAACAAACATGACTGACCTTTATGAACTTTCATGAACTTTAGACGCGCTAGTAGGTGGATTTTACAAAAAGGGAAGCTAACCAGTTGCTGGCTGTAAAAGCTCAAAATCAGCCCTGTGTTGAAACAACGTGTGTGGCGGCGTCGGTGGTATTACTTCAGATACTGACGAGACATGGAACAAAATCCAGGAAGTCGAGATCGACGACCCTGAAGAGTGCACGTCGGACGATAAGTGGGTCGTGACCTTAAACTGAAGTACAGTCTTGCGGAGACGTTAAACAAAGGTGAGCAGGTACGGGAACACACACACACACACACACACACACACGCACACACACACACACGTCAAAGCCAGTCAATTGGCCTCATTCAGACCGAGAGAGTTGCAAAAGAGGAAGCAGGCATATCTGAACAAACACACGCTGGCGGCTGTGGATCACCTGAAGCAGACGTATGGGTTAGACATGTTACCTTTGCCCCAGTTCATGCGTGTGCACACACACACACACACACACACCGAGCTCAACCTCCGAACTGACTCGCCGTTATTCTCGACAGCCGATGTAGGTCAGTGGTTTCTGAATGTAAGCAGTCACTGTATGCTCGACATAACGCACACAGGTAGACGGAGGAGGAGGGGGCTTTGAAGTGAGCTTAGAGATGTGGGGCCCTGTTTCCACGAAACACACCAGTCCAGGTTTAACGTTTGGGGAAGTACAACATTCCTTTAAAATTAGGATTCTGATTGTTTGTGTATAAACTAGTTTAACTGCTGTAATCCCAACACTTACATATTTTGTAATCCTGTTTGCTGCAATAACCCATCAGTTCCCCCCACAAAGGCCAATTAAGTGTTTCTCCTCCTAAGTCCTTGAGGAGGATTGTGGCAGTCTGCGTCTGTAACGTGACAAAGAGACAGGACCCAGCGATGCTGCACTGATAGCCGAGGCTCAGCTGTACAGACGCTGTGCCCACAGACAGGTTGAATCTGCGAGTACACGAGGGCTCAGCTCATTATTTTGCTGCCGCTGATAATTTACAGTTTAATTTGCATGTAAAATACAAACCCACACACTCAGCCCCCCTAATTCTGCCAGGATTAGAAGCTTTTCCGGGTTTTAGTTCCGGGGAGGCTTTGCTTCGAACCAGTGATCACCAAAATTGATCGTGTTGTCCGGCAAAACACGCTGCATGTAAAATGCGTTTAAGGTCAGATGTTCCCTGATAAAGTTAAAATACAGAATATTTTACAGTTTCACCATCCATGTCGCTCACACTCCTGCACAAATCATCACTCGCATGGATTTAACTCCTGTATTATCTCAAGGAAATTGAATCGAACGCAACTGGATTTGGTTTTTGTCTTGAAGACGTTTCACCAGGTGAAACGTCTTCAAGACAAAAACCAAATCCAGTTGCGTTCGATTCAATTTCCTTGAGATAACTATGACCTGGATGAATGAGAATATTCACAGACTAACTCCTGTATTGTGTAATAAAAGGGTTCAGACTCACTTCTTTCATCCTGAATAAAGAACCAAAGATACAGTTTGACTTTAAAGCCTCAGACGCAGGACTGAGCCTCAAACATCCCCCATCTTCTCCGAAAGGACCCTGCTGTAAATTGCCCCCTGATTTTCTGCCTCAAGGCACATTCACACTTAAGGGACCCCATGGGGCCAAGGGAGAGTGTCTGTGTGTGTGTGTGTGTGTGTGTGTGTGTGTGTGTGTGTTTGAGTTAATCTGCAGGACAATGGGGACCCTGTCCTTACCCACACACACACACACACACACACACAAGCAGAATTAGGGCTAGGGGCCTCACAGCTGAGCAGCTTACTGACAATAGAAACTGGAAGTGTGTGTGCATGTGCACTTGTGTGTGTGTGTGTGTGCACGCGCTGACTCCTGCCAACACACGTGTCAAACACAAAGCCATCCAACTGTCCACACGGCCCAGGGGAGAAGGACTGACAGAGAGGGAGGGATGGATGGATGGATGGATGGACGGGTGGATGGCAGAGGAGAAGAAAGGATGTGGGAGGAACGAGGGGTCGGAGACGTGCCGCCTCGGGGGTGAAGGGTGAGGAGAGTTAGAGGCAGAGAAAGAAATAAAGGAAACAGTAGATGGTAGAATTACACGTACAGATGGCGGAGAGAAAGAGCGTCTGGAAGAGGAAATAGAAGGGGGAAGTTGATCAGCTGTTGTTTTCACACACATTCATATCTATGTACATGTGGGGACCCTGGTTTTCTACTCTGATCCCAAACTGCTTTCACTTAAAATCTACAGGAATAGTATTTTTTGGGAAATACGCTTATTGGCTTTCTCTCTGAGACTAAGACGAGAACATCGATACCTATTTGTGTTTTCTGTGGGGCAATGTGCTCGACTGTTTCCTGGCCAGGAGGAGCAATTTCTCAGTCTTGACGTCAGGAAGCCGCTGCATCCGGCCAAGAAATAGTCCCTCACAAAACCCCCCTCCAAACCACAACGTGCCCTCTTCACACTCTGTTTTTTATAGGATTAAACAAAAGACATTTAACATGTCAATAAGTGAGCGTTACAGGTGCTGGAAGGCGGATTGTGTTTCCGTTGGCGAGCCGCTTCCCTTGTTCCCAGTCTTTATGCTATGCTAAGCTAAGCACCACCTGGCTGTAGCTTCATAATTAGCCTGCAGACATGAGAGCGGTATCGATCTTCTCATCTAAATCTCAGTCTTAAAGTAAATAACTGTATTTCCCAACATGTCGAACTCAAAGTCTCAACTGGGATCAAACATCATCAGCCGCGGAGTCATAACTTGCAAAAGTCCTCCAAATTCTTTCCCTAAAACGTTTTTTTTTTGTGCTGCTTGTTGCTAAAGCTCAGTAAGGTTTCCAGAAGGGTTTCCAATGTGACCACAAAGCCCCACCTTACATAGATTTAACATCATCTCTGCACTCTCCATCGCCCATTTTCATCTTTGAGTTTAAGACATTCATCTTGCGAGGCGACTCCGATCTTCCCTCTGGGTGTGGCTCAGTCGCTTTCCTATGTAGCACACCCGTCCTCCCCTGAGTGACTGACCTGTTTCTCTCTTTTTGAATCTCCTGATGATGCCTCAGGAAATCTCAAGAGTTTACAGAAAAAAAAAAACTGCTCTACAGTTCCTCTTAAACAGAGATCATCATGCAGCTTTGAATTTTTGCACTGAACCAAACAACGTAGGTACAGCGGTGGGATTTCAGATTGTTGTTCTTTGTCTTTCAGTCCAATTGCTGCTAGCTGCTTTTAAAAAAAATCCTCCGGTGGTGGTGAGCTGCACACTTCACACGTCTTCAAAACATTACACCCCTGTCCCGTCCTGCTGGTTCCCTCCTCACACACATGTCAATTTGGCACTACCTCCCGTCTTAAAGACAGAACAACAGCCCATTCTGTGTTCGTCAGGGTGGAATAAAGTACCAACATCTTGAAAAGGCTGTGCAGAATGGGGTTTTTCTTATTTCAGAAAATGCACGGCGATATATAATCCTACTCACAATCCCAACTCTAAACCCGTCTTAACCTTAAACTAACCTTAATTTAACTTAATGAAATCCAAATCTAATCTTAATTCTAATCCGTAGATTGGATCTCAACCCTCAGTCCTCATCCCAGAAGACCCCCCTAATAATAAAAATGTCCTAATATCACAAGGTTGTCCTCGTCCGTCTTTGTCTGTGAGGACGAACATTCAAGCTGTCGTTCTGTGTGGACACAAAAGAAAAGGCTCTCTGGAGCACACAGCCTCCACTCCTTTCCTCCACACACACACACACACACTTACACAAACACACACACACACACGCGTACAGATGCTGGCCATCCGAGTACAGCAGGTAGGCATTAATTCAGCCCGGCTGCACAATCAATGATGGCAAATGGAGGCAGCAGGAGGGACGGACGGCGATCTGCTGCTTTCATTTCCGTCTCCCTCTCTCCCTCTCTCTCTCTCTCTCTCTCTCTCTCTCTCTCTCTCTCTCTCTCTCTCTCTCTCCATTAAAACACAACCTTTCCATGTCTTGTTTCATTATAGGAAAGCTCTCTAAGTGAGTCACAGTCTCACTTTGTGCAGCACACGCAGAGTTTTCTCTCCTCTCTCAGACTCAGACATTTATACCGTCTCTGGTTTGGTTGCATGTCTGCGCCTCGTGTTCATGAAGGCCACGTCGTCACACACACACCTCTGAAAACTTTCCTGAAATGTTAAAATAATGAACGTTTTCGATCGGCTTGAGTCGACTTCACACTGTCATTCGGCTTTCGTACCCCACTTAAGCCAGCAGTTCTGCTAAAAATGTCTACTGGACTGTATATTTCACAGGTTTCTGAAGGGTTGCTTGTTATTTATATACGTCTGAATGATGAAGTCAGCAAGTTGGAGTTCTCAAAAATGAGCCACGTGAAAATGAGACATGACAATCACATGTCAGCCTTTTCTCTTTACATTAAATCCCCCCGTCAGAGAGCACTTTCAGTCCATTTCACGTCTCTGCACGGCTCATTTCTTTCTTCTCATAGCTGCCTGATGGCCTCTTTCTCACCTTCCTCCCCTCTTTCCCTTCCCTCCAGCCCTTCACCTCTCGCCTCTCTTCCCCGTCGCCTCCATCTCTGCTCATCCATCCATCAATCAGTCCAGCACCTCCCTCGCCACTCCTCCTCTCACAAAAACCGTCCCCGCAGCCAATCCCCTTTCCTCGGGTCTCCCCTCCCTCCCCCCGTTCTCAAACATCTGCTGGTCTGCGTCTGTCGCTGCTGACCTCTCGCTGCCACGTGCCAAGTCCTCCTCTCAGTGTCCCACAGAGACCCTAAATCATTAACACACACGAACAGATCGGCCTGTGATAGGCGGCTGTCTCCCACCCGCCAAGGCCGAACAAATCTGCCCTCCGATTGCAGACGCCCATTACGCCGCCGTATCGTTTGTCAATTAAACGTCTCACAAAAGGGCAAATCCTTCAATTAAAGTGGCTCGGGCTACATGTGCGGAGAATCTCGACAGATTTAAGATCATCACTCTGCGGCGCCGATTTCATTAGAGCCGCAGACACATGAGCGCTGACACTGGCATTTAGGTCTGAAACAAACCACGGCTAAAGAGAAAGTTGTGCTTTTTTTTCCTCCACAAAACAGATAAAAGTTAGTAGCAGAAAAAAAAGTAATATTGGTAAATCAGTTTTACTGGACAACCTGCAAGGCCAGAAGTCATAAGTGTCACCTCAGAGCCGCACTGTAACGTTGGCTCGTGCTCAGGCTGCAGGAATAAGAACATTACCGCCGTATATTGCAATACAGAGCAGATTACCACAGGGACAGAAAACACAACATGTCCGCAGTGTCGGATTGCTTGTAGCGTTCCGCCGCCTCTCCAATAATACGTGCTGTTTTACAGACTTTTCACTTGATTTTTTTTTATGGCTCATGGCATTCCAGACCTTTTATTGTCAACCTGATACACAAGAATCAACACGTCACACACTAAGAAAGCAGCTTATCTTTCATTTCCCTTCAAGGCCCGACAACACCTGAGACACTACAGGAAATAGGGGAGGAAAAAAAAACACACCACAGTGACACATATCAAACACCGTCAGGCACATCTGCTCATCGTACACGGGGTGGATGCTTCGAGCCCACAAGGACAAGGCTGCTGTGACACAATCTGTGTACAGTAATTGAGCTGTTTTTCTGGTGAATCAACCTCTGTTTTGGAAATCTGAGTCACGACTTCAGGTCAGACTCAGACAGACAGACAATCAGATTAGAGAATAAGAGACAGAGACAAAGGTAGTCGTTGGAGACGGTGCCGTCATATCTACACATGTGCACAGAAGAACAAGCTGTTTAAGAGAGAAGCAAAGGATTAAAGGCTGAGGTCACCTAAAGACAAAAAAATGCAGTCATTATCTATTCTCCCCGCGCCGATGCAAAGTCAGGTGAAGTTATGTGGCCTACAAAACAATTCCGGAGCTTCACGGTTCTCCAAAACAACTGAAGTAGATGTGGACTTTGTTTTTAATTGAGAAACAATTGCAGTCTCCACACAGCTCGTTGGCGTAATCCAATTGTTCTGAAGCCCTGAGATCCCAAATGGATTTGAGAAGATGTTATTTACACCTTCATTAAGCCAGAAATCTTCACTATAGCAGCCTGTGGGTGCACGAGCTCGCCCGTGCATCAAAGGTGTAAATAAGACTCTGATCACCGCAGACGAGCTGCATGAAGCCATTTCATTTCATTTATTTGTTTTGCTGCTGTTTAAAGGGAATGCTGCAACTCTGAAACTTCACCCGACTTTTCTTCAGCATGTGAGTGAGTAGATAATGACTGAATTTTCATCGGTGAACTCGTCCTTTGAGGTTGGAGTTCTACTGTTACTGTTGTTGTTGCCTGAAATCGAGTTCGCAGAGTTCATGAACATGTTTTTATCTCATATGTTTATGTAGACACCAGAGGCCAAAGGTGCAGGGTCAGTCCAACACGCAAACAACAGGGTCGCCTGAAATACACCACACAGACACTGAGAGCCATCAGGATTGTACTCAACCCACGTTCACTTTCCTTACTGCCTCTCCCTTCGTCTCTGTGCTGTTGTGCCTTCAGAAACGCTGTCGCAGTAGGTGAAGACAAATCTGTCTGCCGGAGCAGCATTTTAAGATGCCATCAACCCTGAGTTTCATATTTTCCATTTACTGCACGTCATGCCGAGCAAAGAGACCCATTTACAAAACTTGATATTAGCCTTGTCACACGAGGTGACATGCACTCTGTTCTGTTGTCACGCCGCGCGACGACAACGACGCCGGCACCCACAGAGACGTCGTTCTCCCCCACCGAAGTCTGATGTGTGTGTTGTTGTCACCTGTCTCGCTCGTCGAGTCAACATCCCTGCGTCTTTATGTGAAACTCGGCTAAACAGAGGTGTAACCGTGTCACCGCCAAACATCGTTTATACCTATAATTCAAGCCCGGAACACCTGCAGCCTCTCACATCCTGCGAAACTGAACAGCTGAAGGAAATATTGTTGGTGGTCGTGCACAACTCAGATAATAAACGTTCGGACTGTAAAGTGAAGATCACAACCGAAAATAAAGTTAGATATTTATCAAACAAGTAACAAACTGCGCAGAGAAAATTACGTACGAATAAGTACGAATAACTTTTCATTAAATAACTATTCATAGGGTTGAAGGTGTCCTGCAGGGTTTTCTTCTTTTTTCATTTACTGTTTCTCACCAAAACATTCCGCGTTCATCCCTGCGGGCTAACCGCTGACTGTTTTGAAAACATGCTCATGAAAACATGTTTGCTAGCTCGCAGCCTTTCTTCTTTCATGCCTTTAATGGCACGTCGCTTTGCTTCTCAGTGCATCGTCACCACTAACTGTTCCATCAGTGGCACTCGCTCATCAAAACCTTGCTCTATAGTAGGGGTGTAAAGGCAGCGTTACACTTCTGCAACTGCGTAATGCGCTATCCAACTGTGTAACCACGGAGACCCCTCGAGCCCTCATAGTTCTCCGTTGTGGTGCCGGATACGCAATGCAATTTCCCGCCCGATCAGTAGGGGTCGCTACTAGCTCGCTACGCAAGACTGGCCTAGTCCCGTGACGCGTCCAGTGTTTACGTTGTGATAGTAGTCAAACCGGAAAAGTAATTCCGGAAATGGTGTCTTTAGAGGACCAATCGTAGCCCTTGCCGTCTCCGTTGTCGCTTGACGGAGCGACGGACACTTAAAAATATTTCGTGCCGCCGGAGAGCTCTCGACTACGTAGAGGGCTCTCCGCGACCTACGTACAGCACTTTACGCAGTAGTAAAAATTAGGCTTAACGGTATGAAAATTTAACCTCACGGTTATTGTGACCAAAATTATCCCGTTTTTTTCGGTATTATCGCGGTATTTTTAAAAGTGTGTTCAATATATTTATTCTTATTTGCTCACAGCAGCACAACATTATTTTAAAGAAAATATAATCATATAATAAATAATAAACCACAAAGAATGTGCAAATAATTTTGAACTGTAAACATTGAACTCCAGCTTTAACATCAGCATTACATACCTCGGGTCAAGGCTGCTGAGTAATTCTCTGAACCCGGCTTTTCAGCGGTATAAATCGGAACCGTGTCTTTGCATATGTGCGTCGTGATGGCCTCCGTCATCTCCCTCCATCGACGTGATTTTTTGTCAAGCTCTTTTGGACGAGAGGAGCCGCTGCAACTTTTGGCTTTCATAATACTGCTTCGCATGTTTTAACTGTAAGTGGTGGAAGAGGTTACCGGTGTTTCCACTTCCGGCAGCAGCCGTCGCGCGACACTCTTTGCAGAGTATCACTTTTTGTTCATTGTCTGATCTTTTAAAACCGAAAAAGTTCCACACAACAGACGTAGCGCCCTTTTTCGGACCGAGTTCCTCCTCCTTTTCGTCATGATTGTTATCACTCCGGCAGGTAAAGCTGTTTCTTCTTCGTCGTGCTCATGCAGCCACGCCGAGCAGTCTGCTGCAGTGCCTGCAGCGCCCCGTGTGGCGAGGCGGTGTAACTACAGTGACTCAGAGAGACGCCGCAGACGTCTGTACGGAAGCGTATTGCATTCACTTGATAAATGTATTTTTTGGTTTGTTTTACTGAGTAATTATTTGTGTTTTTCTGAGTAATTTATTTTTTGTCTCTTTTTTGGAATAATTATTTCTGTTTTTCTGAGTAATTTATTTTTTGTCTCTTTTTTGGAATAATTATTTGTGTTTTTCTGAGTAATTTATTTTTTGTCTGTTTTTTGGAATAATTATTTCTGTTTTTCTGAGTAATTTATTTTTTGTCTGTTTTTTGGAATAATTATTTCTGTTTTTCTGAGTAATTTTTTTTTCTGTTTTTCAGAGTAATTTTTTTTCTTCTGCTTTTCGTGGTAATTTTTCCCCCCCTGTTTTTCGGAGTAATTTTTTTTCTGAAATATCAAGATACTTCGAACTCCCACGAGAACATCCACCCTGTAACAGACTCCCGTTCTCCCGTGGACCATGTCGTGGACCTATGGTGAATCCTGCCCGCGCATACATGCCTTCAACTCTCTGACCGTACCGGGTCAATATAAGGTAAGGCATGTAATTAGTCTACACAGAGAGTTGAAGGTATGCGTGGGCAGGAGTCAACATAGGTGATCTGTTACAGGTTGGATGTTTGTAACCATGGAGTTCGAAGTATCTCAATGATTTCAGAATAAAAATTACTCCGAAAAACAGGGGAAAAAATTACCACAAAAAACAGAAGAAAAAAATTCACTCTGAAAAACAAAAAAAAAAAAAATTACTCAGAAAAACAGAAATAATTATTCCAAAAAACAGACAAAAAATAAATTACTCAGAAAAACACAAATAATTATTCCAAAAAACAGACAAAAAATAAATTACTCAGAAAAACACAAATAATTATTCCAAAAAACAGACAAAAAATAAATTACTCAGAAAAACACAAATAATTAATTAATACCGTCATACCGCCCAACCCTACTCTATAGTGCTACTAGTTCTAGCTCAGCTTCTCCAAATCATCAAGAAAATGTGCATCTCATATGAAGCGAGTGTGCACACACAGTTTTAGTAAAATAGAAAAACAAGGGCAACACTCCAGTTTACAATCTCTCACATCCAGATCGATATATTGATTTAGTGATCAACGATCCAGAAGCACCGATGCAAAGTGAGAACATCGATTCAAATCGTCGCTAATGATTAGGATCCGCTTTTATTTTGAATTTCCCATGGCACCATTTCTGTTAAAGACTGTTTTCCATTTAAATGTCTGGAACCACTGATAAAATAATATTTCCACTGAAGAGTTCAGTAATAAAATTGCCAAGTTATATATTAGTTGCGTTTTGTGAGTTGATATAAATGTAATTGCATAATATAGAGTTAGGGTAAGCAGCCAGCAGTAAAGAGGAAAGACATAAAAAATTTAAAATGAGTTTGTCAATATGGGCACGACGAAAATACATTCTGGGAAATTTAACAGCTCTTAAAATATTTTAAACCCTCGACACTTCCAGTCAGAAATGCTGAGGTGTGTGTTTGTACGAAGGAAAAGAGTTTTATCATCATCACCATTTTGTTGTTTATGTCATCACCTTACGCAAACACAACTTGTACATCACCTCAAGTGCTCTTTGCAGCTATACTCGACACACACACACACACACACACACACAGAGTAACAGACCAGAGTGACAGCAGCCACACACACAGACCTTGTCCGACAGCAGGGCTCAGCAGAGCAGGTTAAGTGACACATAGGAGGCGACAGCCGGGTCAGAGACGAGACGAGGAGTTCAGAGTGGAGCTGGGAGATATCGAGCAGCGTTCCGGTCAACACAGCAGCGCCGGCCAGCAGTTTCTCAGCCCGCAGCAACTCAGCGGCTTATGGCAGCTCCATTTCCTCCGGGCAGACTGGGAGGGAGCACCGGGCTGCTACAGTAATCTACTTTAGTTTGGGATTAGCGGCCCTCTGCAGGTGTCACTCTCTGTCCGTCTGTCTGTCTGGCTCTGTCAAGACCTCGCTAATACTCTCCCACACTCGACAGCTCATTCACAGAGTCCAGCCTGTGTCGACTCCACCGGTCTGATATTAAGAGGAAGCCCATCAGAGACGAAAATCAGCTGAGCACCGATCCTGCTTTTGATTTGAATGATCAGACGTTGAGAGCTTGATTTGATGGAAATCATTAGTTGCTAACTCAACAGAGAATTAAGCTCAGTGACTGAATGTTTCTCCCAGAATTGCAAAACAGGAACAGTTGTTTACTCCTGTCTTTTTATTTCCATGGGCACAGACTTGTATCACATTTAAATTAAAGAACCAGATCTTTTTGTACTGATTATTCAACTGATATAATCCCATCACAGCCTTGGCAGTGCTTGATCTGCCAAATTAAAGGCGACATTTGCGTTTGGATCTCCAGCTGACCGCTCTAACACCTCCTATTTTGCAACTCTTTACGCTACAAAGCTCATTTCCTCTTCACCTGGGACTTATTTATTATGGTTTGGGCAATTGGTCGTGATTCCACTTTACTCACCAGTCTCACTCGGTGCCGGGTTCAATCAGTCTGTCGAAGGAGGAAGCAGCTCTGCGGTCGCCGGGCGTGGAACAGCAGACAGTCTGTGTAACAAATTCAAAGTTCACTTTTATTTACATTTTCAGACGGATGGTTGCGATGAGCGAGATAAAAGCGTGTTTGAAACCTGTCTGACTGCTCGACTCTGCGGTGTCTTGTGCACGACTGACCTGCAGAGTTTCCTCTATGGAAAAAGATAAACAGATATCACAGCGGCTCTGATAACTTGTTCTCTCTTTATGAATCCATAATGAACAATAATCATTAGTTGAAGCTCCTCTCCATTGTGTGTTAATATGATATTTACACATCTACACCAATCTAATCTAAATAAGGGACCGTTAATCAGATTATTGTGTGCATGTAACCAACTCTGTCTTCTCTCTCCCACAGGCAGAGAAAAGGTTATATAAGAGTGTCGGTAAACACTCAAACGCCCCGAGCACAAAGTTAATGCCTTTCAGTTTTGTGCTGGCGAGTCAAACGCAGGCAGACCTCGCGGTAATGACGGGGGGGGCGCCGTCACAAACCCGGAGGAGCCGAATCAAACTCGCCGCGGCGGAGGAGACCGCCTCGTATATTCAATCTGCCGATCAGCTCTCTGCTGAGGGGAAAGGTCAACCCGATGAACATCTCCCTCTGAAAACAAAAGACCTTGGCTCATTATACATCAACCTCACTGAAAACACCCTCGTATGCTGGGCGATCTAATGTTGCCATGACAACCACAGAAGTACTGACGAGGCGCACACACACACACACACACACACAGACAGACAGGCGTGCAGGCGACAGATATCAGTAGGACCCAGGCCTACATGGGGGAGGTCTCCGCTGTAAGCAAGACAGGAGGATGTGGAGCCAAATATAGGAGCAGAATAATGAGCTTCTTATCGATGCTCCATCGTTTCCATATCTCCGCTGCTTCCCTCGTCGCTCCATCTCCCTGTCATCTCTCCTCCCTCCTCCTTTCCCCTTGAATGGACCAAATATTTCCCTAGAGCCGCTCTCCTGTATAAAAGAGATCTATTACACCAGGAATTTTCGATTATGTGACGGCGGTGAGATTTTTTTTTCTTCCCCCAAACAAAAAAACATCTCTACAGGTTCTGGCAGCAGGATATTGGACAATTTCCTCACCTCGAGCACCGAATACTTCAGTCTGTCAGATCATGTCCGCGCACGGATCCACATTTTATCAGCACACCTGTCAGAAATGCTAACTATTTTTCTCTCTCTACTTTTGAATTGACTTCTAATCCTCTTACCACAGATTAAGGGAAAGTGCTTGAATGTGATATTAAGCTTTTCGGCTTGTTTAAAAGGTGTTATTTGGAAGAGATGGACAGAAGTGCTGCTCACTATTCTCCTCGTTTCAGCAATTAGCTTCCATTAGTAATTAGCTCAGTTAGAGGTGGTGCTATGTTGTCCTATTAACTGATGGGACTCTGGGGAGTCATCGCGGCCAGCGGGGCTCAGCTCAACCAGGCTCAGCCGCCTCCCCGTGAACACGGCTGGATACCAGACTGTGACTAAACACAGCCTCAGAGACTGTCAGATGATTTGAAGACGAGCGGATACAGTTACAGTACAGAGGTGATTTACAGTCGCTCTGACCAGGACTATGACTCCGGGGGGACGAGAAGACACAGCAGCAGACAAGAGAGGCATGAAGAAGCAGAGAAGCGAGAGAGACTTTGTGGAAAGTCAAACCAAGACTGTTTTGATGAGTTTTATTTAGTTCACGTCGAGTTTAACGATGCGTGAACGAGGCAATTAAGCTCGTCTTAAGTTTACCGCAACAGAGAGAAACTTGAATTCAGACGTTGTGCGGTTGTATTTTCTGTATGATGCCGAAAATAAGTGTGAAAATGTTTATTTTCTTGACATTTTGTGAACTGGAATACACTTCATCTACCAGACTATCACCTCTTGAGGTACAACATGGTATTAAGAGAGAGGACGGCTGTCAATACATAGACGTCTTTGACATAACATCGACACAACACAAGAGACTCTGAGCCCCTCTGGGTGAATTTGCATTAAATTCTACCATATTAGTGTAAAAATGTGAAGTTCATATACAAGTTTGAGGTTTGTCAAGAGTCAATACATCATATTTTGTGAAATTATAATTTAAAAAACCCTTTCTTTTCATTCCTTTTAGGTTGTTAGTGACAACAATAATTGTATAATAATTTTCTGAAACAGTTATCGAACCCTGAAAATCTCAAACCATAAGCTTGAACACAGAACAATGCAGGAGTAGACTTTAACGATCGCAGAACAATCTTTATCTACAAATAATGTACGTTCACAACGATTGTTTTACAAAAAGGCAGAAAGCCCAGCGTGTCACGTTCTTTGTCAAAATAAAAAATCTTAAAGAAATATTGAGCATCTTTGTGTGAAAATTTGCTGAAATGATAATAAACGTTCAAAAGTAATACTGAATTTGCCGTCTGCTCTTCCTGTCTCTCTGTTTCTCTTTCACACACACGTTGCGAGGTGTTTCGTACTGTACAGACTCTCCAGTTTCACAGCCGCCTCCTGTTTCTTTGACTAATTCAGGGCGATCGGTCAGATCTGTTACAGAGGCAGATAAACCAGCTCGGAGGCTGAAACCCTGAAGGAAACCGATGCTTTTTTCTTATCGCGATGCAACACAACACGCTGCCACAAATTGTCTCCATCTGTCATGTGAGTACAAACACCTGCTGGTTTCTGACCGAGGGGAGATGACAAACAGCTGGCTCGCATATGTCTGTCTCTCTGAATGCCCGTCTCTCTCTTCACGTCTCCGTATCGGCCCTCGTATCAGCCGGCCGCCTCATCTGCTGCTCCAAAGTGGCAGATTTCACTCCTCATTGTGCAGAAACATCTGTCCTGTTCCCTCATTTCTTCTCCTCGCCCTCTCACACACAGTCGTGCTCCTGTGCCTGACCCAGATCCTCGCTTAATGAAAAACAAAAATGAGTGAATAAATAATTCATTAGCGGGGGGGGGATGCTCTCCGTACGGCGTGAACCTAATGCCCTTCCTATATCCTGGGATGGCTTTGCACACGTCTCTCCTCGTTCTCTCAGTGCAAACAAACATTATCTTACTCTTCACACACATCTGCGTCACCGAGCGCTCGTCATCTCTTGTAATCCTCCACATGAGCTGGGCAGTGTTTTTTTTTCTCCCTTTTGCCTTCCTCTTCGACCCTCTTGCACACACACACACACACACACACACACTGTGCTTTACTACTGACATGATTCTCGGTGAAACACAAAGTGCTGACTGGATGACACAGTGCTTCTGCCCTAAGTGTTCTCTGAGAGCTGCGGCACGCTCGTTTTGAAATCGAGTTTGCTGTGTGTGTCTGGAGGAGGTGATCGAAGATGAGCTGATGCTGGAAATAATTCCGGTGGTGAATTTTTCAAAACAAAGACCACACAGGCTCCAGCTGTGCTGAAAGTCACAGCTAATAATACAGAGGGAGGAAGATCATTAAGAATTCATTTCAGAAGCCACAGTTAAAACGGCAGACAGGGAAATTGTATGTTCATTCCTTAAACTAAACAGGGAGAGGCGCGGAGAAGAGTCTTCTGCTTAATAACGGATGAGGAGGGAAGTGTGAGGTGCTGTCAGATCAGCTAAAACGGGCAGAGCTGCATAAATAAGTTCAATTAATTGATTAGACAGTCGAAAGAGAATTAATTGCCGTATATTTTACGTCATTTCTCAAGCAGAAAGCTTCCAGCCCTGTATATTTAAGGATTACCTTTTATCTTTTTGTCATTTTTTATAGTAAATAAAGATCGTTTGGGTTTTGGACTGATGGTCGGACAAAAGAAGCAATTTTGTGGACGTCACTTTGGGCTCTGAGAAGTTGCGATGAGCATTTTTCACAATTTTCACATTTTTTAACGAACGAGTAATCATGAAAATAACCCGCAGATGAATCGATTAAAAAATATAAAGGTTAGCTGCAGCCCTTAAAACAACTGACAGCTTTCATTAAACACGTCCACCAGTCTATATATATGTGTATATAATGTCTGGAAGTTAATAACAAAGAGGTGAAGTACAGAAATATGAAAGATAATTGAGGTTTGAAATCATTTAGACACAAAATTACGTTGTCCTGCTCAGTACATACTTCGATCACAATTCTTTTATTGCAATAATAAGACTATTTAAGCGAAAGATTTATTTTAAGATGTGACGTTTCTGTGATGTGTTTATGTTAAAAAATGAATATCAGACATTCTGTAGTTTATCTCCGATTTTGAACATCGGTATCAGTCGAACGTAAAAGTACTGGCCTGCTGTTTTCAGTCACGTCCTTGCAGCTCTTCCCATATTTGTGGATTTCCTCAGCAATACCATTAAAATGTATTGTTGTTGGTCTCACACCTGGTCTAATAATTAATGAGGGAGAAACATAAACTGCAGGTAAGCAGAGAAACTACTCGCAGTCTTGGCTGGAGTCGTGCACACACTGTGGCAATCGAAGCCCAGCGCAGGGGTTGTTTCACCACCACATTCACTGCCTATGAGAACACGCCAATTTCCATTTCCCTTCAAATTTACTGTCAGATCAAATCGTCCTGTGTGTGTGTGAGAAGAAGAGACGGAGGGGGGAGTAATAGTTGACATTTCCATTATAACCAGTACTTTTCTCTCTCTACGGGGTCCACAAATATCCTCCAACTGTTGTTTAAACAAAATGGAAAATAGTGTCGAAAAGCCCCTCCAGCACATTTTTGTGAAAATCAGAAATCTGAGTGAGATGCAGCACCGGGGACGCTCGAGAACATTTTGAAGTTCGTTCTGACGGACTCGAGGCCACACTTGACTGGTTTACTCATTTCACTTCTCAGCTAATGTACGGAATACATAAATAAACATTCAGTATACTGTATAAATAAACACAGCACTTCCTTTCAGCTCTTTCTGCCACACATGAATATGCATAAACACACAGCTGCTGCTGCTGAATGGTATTATAAGCCCGTCCAGTCTGGAGCTGCTTGATGATCAGTGATTGCCATCATGTGATTAAGTGATTACTAGCTTCTTAACAATTCACACACACACACACACACACACACACACACACACACACACACAGGGGCTCTGCTCCTCTCAGACTGGTGACACACCTCATCAAACTGCGGTCTGTCATAATTGGTGGTGACACGTGTGTTTGTGCGCCTCTGAGTGTGCGTTCATAATGGTACCAGTATGTGTGTGTGTGTGTGTGTGTGTGTGTGTGTGTCACTGTCTGTGCGGCGGCGGCGTGCCTTCACAGCGTGTGGTGGTGGTCTGGTTTCCGCTCACGGTGCTGTGAAGTGGCCTGATGAAAGCTCACACATGGCGGGGAGACGCGCCTGATCTCCTGTCGGGACCGCAGCGCTACAACAGCTGGACTGAATCCATCAGCAGATGTTCATCAGTGACAAGATAGTTAGCATTAGTAGTTTTTAATGTCCGGGTGCAAAACCATATTCACACTTATCTCAAGGAAATTGAATCGAACGCAACTGGATCTCCAACGACTGTCGTTACAACACAATAGAGCACTAACGAAGTCGAAACCAACTTTCCACCATCCCCAACGACCATACTAACGACTGTCGTTGGCAATAATGGAGCACATACGACCCATAGACATCAGTGGCCTTGTGACCGCCTCCTAAGAGGTTAAATAGCTGGACCTCCACACCGGCTAGTTGGACTAGTCCCAGCCTAGTCAAGCGAGCAGGAACTGATGAAGCCTCTTGGATGAGAGGTGAAACGTCTTCAAGACAAAAACCAAATCCAGTTGCGTTCGATTCAATTTCCTTGAGATAACTATGACCTGGATGAATGAGAATATTCACAGACCATATTCACACTTCATTAGTAGCCACACTGCCCCCAGAAGAGAAGGGCTTTCAAGGAACAAGGAAATGTTCTTGTTTTTCCAGGTACTTTCAGATAAATCAGAGCTTTCTACAAGTTGGAATCTCATAATTACGATACCTCCGATATGACGTGAACGCAGCATTCAACCCTTTCTGACTGATAAACATGGGCATCTTCCGTTTTTCAGTTTGTCATGCAGCCTTTCCGCAAATAAAATCTGTCGACTCCAAGCCTAACCCGAAGTAACCCCGATGACATCATTGCAGAGGTGAAGACATTGCCATTTGATACCATCAGCAGGCGAGCCAACGTTGACATTTTCACACCCGACACACACCGGCGTGCAATATCGTATCTCATTCCCCGTATGCAGATGTTTCCATACGGTGCACAAGAGGTCACTGAACGGTTTGATGAGTATGAAAATGATGTGAATCCTGCGCGGTGGCATTTCGCCGCCACCTGATCTCAATTCAAAAAGGAGACATATGATGCTTTTCTGTATTTTTTGCTTCGCTTCAGTGTTTTATAAACAGAGCGTTCTTGTGCATGTAAAAGATCTCAGAAAGTTACAAAGGGGTCGCCTTGGCTCCCTCGTCAAAAAGGTCTCTAAATAACACGAGTTTATCATTCTGACACGCTTTGTTCTGCAGGATATTCTTCACTGATGAACACCACGTTTGGGATTTTCGAAGATTTTCGATTTTTTAATGTTCTCGACAACCTTTGTGGTCTCATTTAGACACTTGTTAGTAACCGGCGTGTTGTGAGACACGTGAACGCTTTAAAATTGAATTGTGGCACATTTAATGACTTGTTTTATGCTGCAGAATAAAACGGTTTAATATCTTTAGCCTGTGATTTCAGGCATTTAACCGAAAACCAATTTTAAAAAACTCGTAGACTTTCAGAGGAGGGAACCGAATGTACAAAAAATGATTTCCTGTGTTTTAGGACTACAAACTACACCACTCCATGAAGGTTATAATGATCAGTTACTGTTTCAGCTATTATTAGATAGTTTATTAGGAATACATATAAATGAAACAGCAGCAAAAAATACTTTTGAAAAGAAAGTATTGAAAACAGAAAATTGGTTGCCAACAAACAACCTGAAAAAGATGGAAAAGGAGTTTTCCTGAGTTTAATTTGACTTTTTAAAAAAATTATTGATAGAACAGCTTCAGAGACGACAGGAAACAAGGTAAGAGAGAGGCGGGGTGACACACGGCAAAGGGCCGGGACTCCCCCAAAACAGTGTTCCCTGACCGGGAATCGAACCCGGGCCGCGGCGGTGAGAGCGCCGAATCCTAACCACTAGACCACCAGGGACTTAATTTACTTTTGAAAGAGTCGAATTCTGTGTCACATTAGCTCAGTTCAGAGTTGATACAGCAAAGCACTGTATCCACTCTGAACTTATTCTTTCATACTTTTATTTAATTTGACGATGTAACTTTATTAATTGAAGAAACTTTATTAAAAAAAATGTAATATTCACTAGAGCACTCCACCGCTACTAAGACTGCTTCTGGATTGACATCATGTACTTAAAACTGCTCCTTTACTACATTTAACACAACGACAGATGGAATAAAATCACTTTGTCAAACAGCCAGTGCTACAAAGTAACTTTTTTTTTTATTAATGAAGAATTTCTTCTTCAATAAAAGTGGGCGAACCGGACGACCCGGAGAAAACCCGTTGTAGCACAGCGTTGACAAAGCGATGTGTTAGAGCAGGTCTAAGTACATTTATTCTAGCTATTTGTTTCAGCTGCTAACACAATGACAGATGGAATAAAATCACTTTGTCAAACCGCCAGTTCTACAAAGTGCAGCTGTTCATAAACCTTCTGCCCTCGCAATAAACAACCTTTCCCAGAAAACGTACATCTCCCACAGCTAAATAGGAGAATACTGGCCAGATTGTGTTGCCGTGCAGATGTTTTTTTGCAGCCTGAACTGATGTAACTTTTTTTTAAATATTGAAGAATTTCTTCTTCAATAAAAGTGGGCGAACCGGACGAACCGGAGAAAACCCTTTGTAGTACGGCGTTGACAAAGCGGTGTGCTAGAGCAAGTCAATCAATCCTGAGCGTGGATTTGGGCTCTAGAAGAACCTCCGGAACCATTTCTTCTTTTTCTTCTTGTTGATGAGATCTTCCAGCTGGGACTTCATGGAGCTTTCTTTCTCGGCCCACTCCTCCTCCTTGTCTTGCAGAGTCTTCTTAAGATCTTCTCTGGCCTGAGTGAGTGACGTCTTTTCCTCCTGCCACTCAAAACGATGGCTGTCCAGCTGCTGGGTGATGCTTTTCAGAGCAGCCGCGAGGGTGTCGTTCTCCTGTTTCTTCTCGTCCAGCTGAGCCACATGTAGAGCTGTGGATTTCTCCTTCTCCTCCAGCAGGGAGGTTCTCACCTGCCACCAGCTGAGGCACTCAGTCTCCAGCAGCTTCTCTGCCGATTTCAGAGCAGTTGAGATCTTCTGGATTTTCTCTTCATGTTCCTCATGCTGGGCTTGAAGGGAAGCATGAGATCTTTCCACAGCCTCCATTACCTCCAGCTGCATATCCTGCAGGGTCTTCTTAAGATCTTCTGTGGCCTTAATGAGTGATGTTTTTTCCTCCTGCCACTCAAAACGATGGCTGTCCAGCTGCTGCTTGACGCTTTTCAGAGCAGCCACGAGGGTGTTGTTCTCGTGTTTCTTCTCGTCCAGCTGAGCCACATGAAGAGCTGTGGATTTCTCCATCTCCTCCAGCAGGCAGGATTTCTCCATGCTGCCAGCAGAGGCGCTCAGTCTCCAGCAGATCCTCTGCCGTTTTCAGGGCAGTTGTGATCTTGCTGGTTTTCTCTTCATGTTCCTCATGCTTGGCTTGATGGGAAGCCATCTCCTCCAGCAGGCAGGATTTCTCCTGCTGCCAGCAGAGGCGCTCAGTCTCCAGCAGATCCTCTGCCGTTTTCAGGGCAGTTGTGATCTTGCTGGTTTTCTCTTCATGTTCCTCATGCTTGGCTTGATGGGAAGCCATCTCCTCCAGCAGGCAGGATTTCTCCATCTGCCAGCAGAGGCGCTCAGTCTCCAGTAGATCCTCTGCCGTTTTCAGGGCAGTTGTGATCTTGCTGGTTTTCTCTTCATGTTCCTCATGCTTGGCTTGATGGGAAGCCATCTCCTCCAGCAGGCAGGATTTCTCCATGCTGCCAGCAGAGGCGCTCAGTCTCCAGCAGATCCTCTGCGGTTTTCAGGGCAGTTGTGATCTTGCTGGTTTTCTCTTCATGTTCCTCATGCTTGGCTTGATGGGAAGCCATCTCCTCCAGCAGGCAGGATTTCTCCTGCTGCCAGCAGAGGCGCTCAGTCTCCAGCAGATCCTCTGCCGTTTTGAGGGCAGTTGTGATCTTGCTGGTTTTCTCTTCATGTTCCTCATGCTTGGCTTGATGGGAAGCCATCTCCTCCAGCAGGCAGGATTTCTCCATGCTGCCAGCAGAGGCGCTCAGTCTCCAGCAGATCCTCTGCCGTTTTCAGGGCAGTTGTGATCTTGCTGGTTTTCTCTTCATGTTCCTCATGCTTGGCTTGATGGGAAGCCATCTCCTCCAGCAGGCAGGATTTCTCCATCTGCCAGCAGAGGCGCTCAGTCTCCAGCAGATCCTCTGCCGTTTTCAGGGCAGTTGTGATCTTGCTGGTTTTCTCTTCATGTTCCTCATGCTTGGCTTGATGGGAAGCCATCTCCTCCAGCAGGCAGGATTTCTCCTGATGCCAGCAGAGGCGCTCAGTCTCCAGCAGATCCTCTGCCGTTTTCAGGGCAGTTGTGATCTTGCTGGTTTTCTCTTCATGTTCCTCATGCTTGGCTTGATGGGAAGCCATCTCCTCCAGCAGGCAGGATTTCTCCTGATGCCAGCAGAGGCGCTCAGTCTCCAGCAGATCCACTGCCATTTTCAGGGCAGTTGTGATCTTGCTGGTTTTCTTTTCATGTTCCTCAGGCTTGGCTTGATGGGAAGCCATCTCCTCCAGCAGGCAGGATTTCTCCTGATGCCAGCAGAGGCGCTCAGTCTCCAGTAGATCCTCTGCCGTTTTCAGGGCAAATGCGACCTTTCTGGTTTCTGCTCTGAGATCGTCAGTCTGGAGTCGATGGAAAGTCTGGGTTCTTTCTAGGGTCTTCTTAGCATCTTCCTTTTGTTTTAGAAGATCTTCCGTTTTCTTGCCCAGTCTCTCCTGCAGCTTCTGAACTTGAGCCTTCTCAAATACAAGATCGGCCTCCAGCTGTTCGGCTTTCATGCGAGCCTCCAACTCTGCCATTTCTTTGTCAGACAGCTGCACCTTCAGGCTTTGAATAGTTGTCTCAGTGCTGTGTTCAGCCGATGTTTGCAGCTGCTTTACAGCACGGACTTCTAATTCCATTGCCTCTACCTCCTTCTGAAGGCCCTCATTCTCAGCCTGCACTTTCTCCAATTTGACCTGAACATCCTCGGTCTTAATCTTCTGCTCCTGAAGCTGAGTGTTAGTGTTCCTCAGTTCCTTGTCAAATTGGACCAGCACTGAGGTCTTGGCGTCAGAGTCATCTATCGCCTGGATAAGATGATCCTTCAGCTTTTGTATTTGATCTTCAAGTTTCCTGCTGTCAGAGTTTTTTGCATCAAGATCATCCAGAGTGAGAGACAGTTTCCTACAGAGCATTTGGATCTGTGATTTCATATCCTCACGCTCCGTCTCTGAGAAGTGGATATTAGACTGGCTCTGATTCAGCTGGGCTTTCAGGGCACCTATCTCTTTCTCCATCAACTGTTTCTCATGGCTCCACATTTCCTTTTCTCTGATCTGATCGTCCTTCTTGGGGTTGTTTTCCATGTCTTCAAAATGTCTCGACTGCTGGACCTCTGTGTTTTGTCTCATCTTTCTTCTCCTTTCCTTCATATATTCTCTCCGCTCTTCTCTATCTCTTTTTTGAATCTCAGCTCGATTTTTCTCCTGGCTGCTTTCGTCACGATCCATTGCTACAACAGTAAGATGTGTCTGATACAAACCAAGTTGAAACCAGTAATAGCATAAATGTATATGTTCGCACCTCTATTTATACCTTTCCCAACATTCTAGAATGTTCACTTAACGGTGATCAAAGAAGAAGAAAGGCTCAGAATGTTCACGGAGTCTTTCTTTGATCTTCTTGCTGTTGCTATAGCAACGATGGCTGTGTTTATTTACTAAATGTTATGGGTTTTTTTTTTTAATTGTCTTATTGTACAAGTGTATTTATCTAATTCATCTAAAATGCACGCTTGGTGCTGTCATTTCTCACTAGCATCAACAATTTCACTAACCTAACCTACATGAAATAAACCAACCAGAAACATCCGAAAGGTCCGACCATCATGTTTAACCAGAAATCTTTAAATGTTAAAGTTACACCTGTAAATGATAGCAGAAATAAACAGGTTTGCTGATTTGAACACATCTCCACGATGCAAATCAACTGAAAGTCAACCAGAAGTGGCTGGTGATGTCATACTGGAGCGATCGGGTCTACTGGATACCAGTTGTTTGACTCTGTGAATGAAATGGGTCCAAATGTGGACCAACATTTTTAATCATTACTAACCTGCCTGAAATTTGATGTAGAAAGTATCACTTGAGAATTAATTTAATTAAAGTCTTAAAGAGACAGGAGCTGGAACAGAGCGTTTCAGACAGAGGCCAGGGCAGTATGAGTGAACTGATGTATTTTTTGAGCATTAAAAGAACTTGGGGCAGGATCAAGAAACAAGACTCAATAGTGACACGACGGCCGTTAAACAGGTAACTGCAGCCATCAGCCAAGCCGGCGCTGGAGCGCGTATGAACTCTTCACAGCAGAGCAGCTGATGCTGTGACGCTGTTATTTCTTTACTCGCTGTTCACGTGACTGTTTACTGCAAGACCTCCGCGCATGCCTCCGCGGAATGACGTTGGTAGCTTACAACTGCGAACTGTGCTGTGTGTTAGCGATAGCCTTATCCCCTACACACAAAAGCAGCCAGGAAGCCGGCTCGCTGTGTGTAGCGACACACAAGCGGCGAGTCTGAAAGGCACAGGCGAAAGCAAAGACGCATATTGGGGGACAAAAACATCGTCTCTGATACGGGACTGCTGTGTGTTAGCAGCTAATGCTACTACACAGACACAAACAAACCGTTAGCCTGTGGCTACAGCCAGCTGCTAACGTCACCTCCAGGATAACAGGTTGGGCTTTCGGTCCCATATGTAAGGGGACATATTTCTAACTATTCGGTTTCAGACTGAAGGACCGTGGAAAATGTGCAGCATGTAACTATTCAGTGTCACACAGCGGTGGACTAAGCTACATGTTAGCAGCTAACGCTACTTTGCACGTTAGGTCACTCCGAGTCCTCGGTGATCTCATATGATTTTCAGATCAAGCTCTAAACATGACCTGTAATGTTTTCTTACCTGGTCACTAAGAAATGAGCCATGTCAGCATCTGTTGTCAGTCCCAATTCAAGTTGAAGCTGCCTCCATCAGTTGAACGTGTATCCGATGTTTATTCTGGTTCCGGTCCAGCTTTGGTCATAATTTCATTTCGACTCTCGACTTGCCGCTGATAAAACCTTTGTTTTCATCTTAGTATGACTTTTTAGTGGACTTTGTGTGGTGGTGGGTCGTTTTCTGGCCGTAGCAGAATCCATTACTACACAAACACTAGTTCGGCTCCACCGCGCTTGTCTTCTTCCTGTATCCAAGCCGTCGAGGATGACATTCAGCGTCATGTGACGTCACGCCAGCAGGACTGCCGGGAAATTCGTACCAAGAATTGCAGTACATTATGCAGCACACAGCCTGTTCAAGGCAACGGAGAGATACGTGGGTGGGCTCATTCTTTGTGGTTTTGAAGGCTCCATCACCCATTAGCATTAAAAAACTTAAAATGCATGTTTATTTTTTCACAAATCCTGCCTCAAGTCCCTTTAAAGCTTGTAAACCGATTCTAGCAGTAACCCAAAATGAAATTACCAACCTGAAAATGAACAATAATATGTCTCCTTTAAGATAATGCTCACTCATCATCCTCAAAGCGCTAATTTAAGGAAATAACATTTGAAATAATTAAATTCATCCCTCCAGGAGAGTTTCAGAGACACCTTACTATGGCACTTTATTTTGGTGTGTCCTTTATTTTGTCACCCGTCTGCACATTTATGTAACTCAGTGATGTAGTATTTGAGGCAGCCTTTAACAGCTGTTAAATTCAATCTGATCCCACCGTGATAAATGCTAATGTGAGGGGTAGCCTAAGGGATCATTTTGAACTCAGTTCAGCGACAGTATGAGAGCATTATGAATTTATAAAAACACAGCACAGACACCTAACCAACTCTACCAGTGAATCATTTATATCATCATGCTATTTTCTATTCTGGGACTAAACATACACGCTTGTTGTGTTTAAATTCGCCACCCTCGCTTCTCACCTTTACAGAGACATCACCATCTGCAGCGACACACTCCACTGTACTCCCTCGTCTCCCAGCCTCCCAATATGCTGCTCGGGTCTCTCGTCTTTCTCCCACATTTCCTTACACCTCTCTCCTCTGTTCTTTCTCACCACTCTCCCCCCATCCTTCGCCAGCCTCCCTCCCTCCCTCCCTCCCTCCCCATCTGAAAATGACTCATTACAATACAAGCCTCCTTCTGAAATGCCAAAACTCTCACCCCCATGTCTCTCTCTCTCTCGCTTGCTTCTTTTCTCACCTTCTTCTTTTCACCTTTCTGATCTTTTTCCCTCTCTCTCTCTCTCTCTCACACACACACACACACACACACACACACCTCCCGATTGCCCCTTTCCTCCCTCAGTCCGCCCACCGTCTTATACACTCGCTCCTTCTGCTTTTCCTTCATCCGCCTTTTCCAACTTCCTGTCTTCCTGCTTCTGCTTCTTTCAGCTCCAATTCATTGATCCATTTTTGTGTATACATAGTTTTGTTCACGCACCGCCTTCCTTCCTTTCCAGCTTTCTCCAGCCAAAAAAGCATGCCTCCCCCCCTCCCGTCTCCCCCTGACTCAATGCTGTCCGTCATAGAGTCAATGAGTCACACTTCACTGCATCCCTGCCGTGACTTAGCATGACACGACATCCAAGAACCCCATCCCATCCTCCAGACTGCCAGATACAAACGCACACACACACACCTGCCAGGCTTGTGTCCGTCATTATCTCACTATTTGACAATAGCGAGCCGAAAGAACCAGCTGTGCTATCATTACCTCCCCGCTGTGTGTGTGTGTGTGTGTGTGCACCAATTTGTGCTTACACCTTTGTTTAAGACTATATTAACTTTTCCCAAATTGGAGGCTTTTTGATCATTTTCTTCCAGCCTTTCCGAGCTCATTTTAAGTGTGTGTGTGTGTGTGTGTGTGTGTGTGTGTGTGTGTGTGTGTGTGTGTGTGTGTGTGTGTGTGTGTGCGTGAGGTTGTGGATCTCCATAATTAGGGCAGGCCAGCCACACATGGGTCTCCCTCGACACTTCCCCTCCAAGACCTAAATATTCATGAGACTCTAAACGCTTTCATGAGCTCTGTAATTATGGCCAGAAAATAGACGGAGAGCGAGACAAAGAGAGAAGGAGGGAGCGAGTGGGAGGCAGAGGAGGAAATGCCCTCACACTTTTTAAACACTGGCTGTCCCGCAGTATCAGCAGATAGCGTCGGCAGCGTCGCGCGACTCTGCCGTCCAAGCCCGAGACTATTTCGACTGTCACGTGAGGGAGCTGAGAAAAAGGTCTTCACTGCGTTAGGCTGAGATAATTCCAATAAAAACAAAACTTTCCCTCAGTTCTTTTTGCTTTACTTGATAAAGCGAGCGCACATCAAGCCTGAATGGCGTTATATGATGATGTGATAATAAGTGGGTGTTTATCCGGAGCCTCAGCGCCACACTGGCAGCTCTCCTTGACAGCTGTGGACACAAATCGCTCAGACTCAACAGTCCAAAGAGTCAAAATCAATAATCAGTTATGGCAGCACTCTCTTTTGTGATGACTTCAAAAAAACAGATTTGCTCGGTTTTATTCCTATTTGGCTCGAAGCAGAGCTGGGAAAAGAACCAATAATGTACCGAGGCTGACACCAAGACCCGACCTGGAAGTGACTGATCTAATTTGGCTGCCGCAGGTGCGTTCGGTAAAAGCTTTTCCCGCGGATGACTTAGTGCGTGAGTGGTCTGCTAAAACACTGCAACACCTCGTCATCATCGAGTCGTATGCTGAATCTTCTTGCTTTGATTTCACGTCTATATTCATAACCAAACAACACGATGAGTGATGATGCTAAAGGCCTAAAGTCAGACTGTTGGGTCACCTCCCATCACTCGTTTCTCGGCACGAGTGATGCACTTACACACGAACAAATTGCTGTTATGATTTTTTTTTTACACCAGTATTGCTAATACAGCTACTTCTAATCACGAAAGTGTCTAAAGAAGAGTTGCAAATGTCACTGAGGGAAGGCGGAGGTGAAAAATAATCATAGATATTACAGCGACGGCCCTTCCGCTTCGTCCTTTCTTTTTCCTCGCTTTCTCTTCTCGTGCACCGATTTTGCTCAGCCAATCAGAGTGATTTTTCCCACCGATTAGCTCCAGCACCATTTCTACACGCTCAGTCGTACTAAAAGCCGATAAGTTTAAACCCTGCCTCTATTCACCGTGTACACACCTGGTCAAACGTGGCATATAGAGGGGAGATGGTTTGGTTTTGGGAAGCTCCAAAGCTTGTCATATGCTGTCACATCCGGTCTGAAAAGATGTTTTCAGATGGCGTTTGATAATCACAAGACCACCTCACTGAAATGGGGCCTTAAAGGAATAGTTGGGCATTTTTGGGACGGATGGAGGTAACAGAATCTGCCTACCAGCCGGGGCTGGCAGCCTCCCCCTGTTTCCAGTCTTTATGCTAAGCTAAGCTAACTGGCTGCTGGCTGTAGTTTCATATCGACCGCTCAGACGTTAGAGATGCATCGATCTTCTCATCTATCTCTGCAAAAATGCAACAAAATTACAGAATTACACAATGTAGGACTGCTTGTTTCATGCACTTTTTACTATCAGCAGGCCTTAAACGCATCTATGATAACAGGTAACATCATGGTGCTGCAGATATATCGGCCATATATTCCAGTCCAAAGGCTATGTTACAGTAAAAAGGATGTCGAGGGCTGGGTTTCCCACAATTGTCGCAGAACTGGGTTCACCCCATCCCTTTTTAAAAGCCCGGGGACAAATCTAATATAACATCTAATATAAGTGGGAATATGATGTGCGGTAACCCGGCCTCAGAGAGCCGTCTGGTCTATTTTGGGGTTTATAAGTAAACAGTCGGAGAAGGCAGCCAAGATTCCTGTTACAATAGCACAGAGAGATGACACATGAGAAGACTTCAGGGCTTTTAAAGAGAATCTCTGGCAGGAAATTCTATTGTTTTTTTTCTTCCCTTTTTATAAAACCAAAGCCGATACAACACATGCGTTGCTCACCAAAAGCGCATCAGGGCAGTTACTACTACACCCCGTCAGTTTTTTCAGTCTGTGACAATATCCTCGCATTTATCTGGTGTTATTTCACTCTAGCCAAATCGACTTTACATTCCAGGATGAGTCAAGTGATTTTATCCAACTGAAAAAGCCATCAGATAGTCTCCTGGAAGTTATGATGTCACGGGCAGACGGCGGCGGGAGGCAGCTGATTCAGAGCTGATTGTCTCGGCATTGACACATAATGACGCCGCGCCGACACACAGAGAGGACAAAAGAAACGATTCAATATTGAGGAGGAACGCACACACACACACACACACACAAACAAACATCACCACAAAATGACAAATGAGCCAAAAGTCCAGCACCTCAGACGCTGCTGTCATTTATATGTAAATGAGCACGGCGACCGATACTCCCTCCATGCAGCCCCTATTTGCTCAGAACCCCAAAAAGATGGAGCCAACCTCCAATCAGATCAGACAAGATGTCAGATGAGGTGATTGGGAGCGACGGGACGCCAAACGATCAGTGACAAGATGAGACACAGCGAGGGCGAATTGAGCCGAGACGACGGGGTTTGCGAGGAGCGGACATTAGCCGCAAATAAGGCCCGTTTGTCACGACACTAATGATTTCATGTTCCCTGTTGTCTCCCCAGGGGAAACCAGCGACAGTGCTGCAACCTCTTCCTGAGCGGACTGACACGTGTCCCGCAGGACGGCGACAAGATGACAGCGTCAACCTTGACCCGACAGACTGATGAGCGAGCTAAAACAGAGGGAGAAGTTGCACACGGAGACTGGTTTTCAGGGAGACTCTCCGAATTCGTCTCCGCCAGTCGCACTATCAGCACCCACCGGGAGGGAAATCTGCCAGCATTACTGCAAAGTGCACCGCCGCTCGAGTTATCCTGTCATTGTAATGGCCTCTGTGAGTCACCAGAGCATCAGCAGGCGCAAAAAAAAAAACACACTGCCCACACACTCGCACATAAACACACAGGTGTGCGCACACGCAGGTCGTACACTGCATTTAGACACAAAGCACCTGTCAAGGGCGGCGGGAACATGTCGTCTTCCTGTTTGTTTCTCTCTGCGGCAGCTGATGTCACTGACTACAGAGCGCAGCGGTGCATGAGAGTGCTGTTTTCCTTGAGTGATGCCTGTGTACGTTTGTGTGTGTGTGTGTGTGTGCTTTTTTTGTGAGCTCAGCAGTCTATCACTGACTTAACAAAAGGCTGCTGCATATAAATTCATTCCCACACCATCTGCCAGTGGAAGACACGTACATTTACATGGTTGTCCATGGACAGAGATGTATAAATGACTTTACGTTCCATCCATCCATCTATCTATCTAAACCGAACGCCTGCATCAGCCTCCTCAAATCCTCCCAATCACAATACACACATGCTGATGTTAAGCAGTTACAATATTCGCACTGTTAACCACATTAGCTCAGCGTGTTGGAGCTCTAACATTTGCCAAGACATTTACAACTAGACAAATTGCATTTCCTGCGAAAACACAGTGTGAATGCTGACGGCTGAAGTGACTTTGGAAAAACTGCAGAATATATACTGGAAAATACTCGCTTGAAATGCATGAAACTATAAGAAGGACTGGTCAAGATTTTGCAGAAAAAGCTGAATTTTTCAAAAGCTGAAAAGTATTAGGCTGAATGGGCTGAAAAAGCTGAAAAGTTTCTCTAGCTGATCATAAAGCTGAATATTTAAAAAAGCTGAAAAGGGCAGAAAGCTGAGAAGTATTAGGCTGAAAGAGCTTAAAAAGCTGAGCACTTTGATAGCTGAACAGTTTCTCTAGCTGAAGTAGTAGCGGAGACAAAGTTGAAAAAATGTCCCCATAAGAATGAATGGGAAAGCACCTCCCAAACTCCTGCAAGTCTAGAAAAAAGTATAATGTTTATGGCCAAAATATTTACACAGTGAGTAACAGGAGACATTGCTGAACTCTGTGATGTGTTTTTTCATTTCTGTAGAGTGAAAAATGAGCTTGCGAGAGCGAGAAACAAAACTGGTATTGTCTGTTCTCCTCCAGATTTTAGGCTCAAAATTAACATTGCGGCTTATGGGGGAGTTGCTGGAGTGCTTGTCGCTCTAGGACTTCTACAGCCAAAAGTGTAAGTCCTACATCTGAAATAAGACCATCAGCTGAAAGCCAACAAGATTTCCTACATTTCTATGTATATATTGTTTATGTGAAGTAAAAGATGTGGGATCCAAATCGAGCTGAAGAGAACTTTTTCTCCAGTTTTTCCAGCTGCTCTCCACTCTAGCGATGATGTCACGCACTCTAGCTCACGCAATACACACCCATTATAAAATCAGAAGAAGTGCTAAAAAAAACTTAAAACTAAAACTGTGATGATTTCAAAACTGTAAAAGATTTTAAAAAGCTGTTTACATGCTGAATAGTTCAAAGTCTTGTAACTCTTTAAAAGTTAGAATGGTGTCTGTAGCTTAAAGTATGAGGGACGAGAAGATGTTGAAAGACAGGTGTTTTTGAATAGGATTTGAAGATTTTCCCATTCACTTCCATTGTAAATTTTTATCTTTTTTTAAAGCTGAATATTTAAAAACGCTGAAAAGTCAAAAAGCTGAAAAGTACAATGCTTAAAAAGAGCTTAAAAAGCTGAACATTTTGATAGCTGAACGGTTTCTCTAGCTGAACGTATGCTGAAGTGGTAGCAGAACGAAAAGGATGAATGGGAAGAAATTTGCAGAAAAAGCTGAATATATCCAAAAGTATAAAAGATAGAAAAGCCAAAAGTACAAGCAGTAATGTCCTTAACGATCTGAACAAAAGAAGAAGATGCAATAATTTGCCAGCCAACTACAACCACACAAAATCATGTAGGGGGAGATAACAAACAGGAGCGAGACACTCTACCCAGGTAGAGTGCAGGTAGATATCGTCATAATATCGTAATTTTACTTTGGTCTGGATAATCGTGTCGTAAAAATCTGATACTATGAATGACAGGAAACTAAATATCTTTGTAATTTAGACTGTTAATCAGACAAAACAAGCCGTTTCAATAAGTCTATTTCAGCTCCGGGAAATTATGATGGAAATTTATATTAGAAACAGCAGAATTAAGTCAATTTTATTTAAAAAAAGCGCCAAATAACATTATCTCATGATTAATGCCTAATCAATCAAGAAGCACAGAGCACTGACATGCACTTAGCTCATGGTAGGCAAAATGTGGCTCTCACCACTTAGTCTAATTTGAGGCTTCACAGGTTCCGATCTTTGAGCCTGTGCTTCCTGTTAGCGACTGCTTCCTGTGGTACTCTGCTGTGGCGCACGACGAGCACAGTGGGGGGAGGCGGGGAAGCGGTGTAATTAAAAATAATGATGGCTGATGGAAAGCAGCTCATGCCGACTACAAAAAAAAGCCGTCGGTCTTGTCACCAGATTGCCTCGTGTGTCACCGAGCGACGTGCGCGTTACGCCCCGGGCGCTGAGCAGAATGCAGATGAGCAATGTGTCCGACAAACTGGCAAAAAGGGGAAAAAACCTAATTTTAAATTCCACCCTGTGTGACCAAGATGTTGATTAACTGATGCGTAATAACAGTGAGTAAACTCCCGGGAGGCTGTTGAGTTTGCGAGCTACCCCCCAAAAAAAATCGCCCGTCGCTGCATTTAAATTAGTGCTCTGACATCACTGGCGCCCTTCTGTACGGGGATTACGCCAACACGCCTCAGACAGAACTTCCACTATCTCAATTTGAGGATTTTTTACCAGTCTGCGCACAGTGCCAGGCGGTATCTGTTCAGTTTAAGTAGCAGTGACAGGGTGTGAGAAGACACATCCGAGTTAAAAAAGCCTTATCGGGCCTACGAGCTGAATCCCGTCTGCCTCTCGCCTCAAACAGACTCATAATGCCGCTTATTAGTCCCTCTGGAGGGATAAAGGGGACAAGGGGAGATTTTTAAAAAGGGAGGGAAAAGGCAGGAAGCACCGACAGACAGAAAACAGATTAAGAGGGGAAAGAGAGCTGAGCGAAGGAGGAGAGAGGAAAAATGCAAAGAATGTACAACAAGCCGAGAAGAGGGCTCAATTTTAGGAGAAAGATTTAAGCGCGCTCGCTCATCCTGACAAGTGCAGGTGCAGAGTGTGAGCAGTGAGAGCAGCCGAAATCAGTGGAAGTGTTTTTACTGAAGGCAGTGGACATTTCCATTTAAACATTAAGCCCCACTGGCAGTTTGAGTGTCAGGTTGTGGGTCAAAGAAGGTGCTTAGCTGAAGTTCGGGCTCAGTGATATGACCTCAAAATCATAATCGTAATATTTAAGGCCATATTGTGATACACGATATAGACTTCAATGATTAAAATCTCTGCAAAAGTGCAAGGATGAACATCACAATATTTTTGACCAAACAGGCCCTACTTCGATATTACAACAACATTGTCGGGGATGACTATTGGTACTTGAAAAAGTAATTACACAACAGGTTTTCTGATCATTGATCATCAGTAATGTGGATATAATGGCTCAGTGGGTAAAGACAAGTCTTAAAACATGTAGAACAGCCTTTAAAACCAGGAAAAGACATATTACGATACAACGATCTAAGACAATATACAGTCTCATATCAGGGTAACGATATCAATATGAAATTGAAATTGAGGATTTTAAGAGATGAACGCAGTTGAAATGTTGTCAATGTACGTTTCTGCAAACCTTTGATACCTGACAACTTTACATTTTCTTTAGGTTCAATTTTAAATGTAATCTTGTGACAGCGCTGTGCTTATAGTCTGCTTTGCTGTAGACACAAACAAACATTTGGTTGGGTTTAGGAAAACATCATGTTATGGACTAAATACCTGGCTTTAGCCACCACAAACACAGCTGGAGGTGTCCTGAAGCCACAAACCTGACTGGAAATTGTTGCGAGGTCTCCTTTCCACCATCCGATATAAGAGCCAGGTCGTACGCATGTTAAGTGAACATAATACGGCGTATGTAGGAAAGTCCGTATGGTAGATATGACACTTACAAATGAACGTATCCGTAGTTTGCAGTAATGTAAGCCGTCAACAATCTAATCTAGCGGCGAGGCTGCACTTTGCTAAAAGCATCTGAATATCAGCTGGAGTCTAAGTGGCCGACGCAGCTGAGAAGAAGTGCAGCGCAAACAGCTCGAGTGTCGGCTGGAGCGTCTGAGCCGTCAAAATTGTGAAAAATGTAAACAGTGAAAGCAGCTGATGTGTGAGAGATAGTGTTCGCTGGAAACTGCTGATGTGTCACCGAGTTGAGGAAGTGAAGAGACGAGGTGGAAGAACAGGTAGAGCGACGGTGAGGACAGGAGACGGGTGAGACGTGAGGGAGAGTAGGGAAGAGAAGAAGGAAGTGCTGCGGAAGCACAGGTAGAAGAAGAACTGGGAAGTTAGGCGAAAAGCAACAACAGAACGGACACAGCCGGCGAGTGGCGGTCCTGGTGAGCGGCCCGATCTCCCACAGTGACCGGCTGGTCAGATCCTCCAGACAGATAAATGGCCCCCTGTCACCACTACAATGCTCCATCCTCACCACCACCTCCTCCTCCTCTTCCTCCATCTCTCCCCCAACCAACCACCCCCCTCCCTCGTCCCGACAGGTCATCCATCAACCGGCAGACTTCACCCACCCACATGCACGCACACTTTTTTGCCCGTTAAACCAAATGGGGCGGCGCTGCACCTGGCACATAGGAGGAGGGAGAGAGTTCCTGCTGTTTAGCAGCTCCCGCTCTCGTTTGTTTAGATTTTTTTTTTCCTACCTTTCTCTTCCACTGCTCCCATTCTTCTCCCTCATTTGTGCTCGCTCCACCCGTCTCCACCCCTCCACGCTCTCACCACCTGCTCTCCATTTTCCCCATCCCAGTCACCTTACCAATCATAGTGAGAAAATGTCATGGCACTTTTTACTTAATTTTTCACGCTGGATGACAGTTAGGCGCACCAGCCCATATTTTAGGTGCAGTCATTAAGACATTTTCATTTAATTTCTTGACACATTATGTCACCAGGAATAAAAGGTGCAAATACACGTTTTCCTTTAAATCACAAAAGCACAGCGAGACAACAAGATAACCTCAACCGTTTATAAAGTAATTTGCCAAATTTCCAGCACACAGGTGCGACCAATGAAAATGTTTAGTCGAAACTCAAGGAAATTGAATCGAAAGCAACTGGATTTGTTTTTTGTCTTGAAGACGTTTCACCTCTCATCCGAGAGGCTTCATCAGTTCCTGCTCGCTTGACTAGGCTGAGACTCTCAAAAACCAAATCCAGTTGCTTTCGATTCAATTTCCTTGAGATAACTATGACCTGGATGAATGAGAATATTCACAAGCTTGTAGTCGAAACATGACAGATTTTTTGGTGCATGTGCGACCAAAATAGTCCATTCTGAAAAATGCAACACCTATAGCTCTAAAAACAACTGCTGTATTAGAGTAGACTAATACTTTCCAGAGCATTAGGATGGTTGTTCAGCCTGGATGCATCTTCAGACTTCCATAAACATTTGATAACATAAAAAAATGTGGAAAAAATGCGTTTGACGACGCAATTTATATCACTCAGTGGTTTGAAACCTAGATGTCAAGACCAAAATAAATCAGAGAGGTTACAAGATGTTTATGATTTGACTTTTTCTCCACATCTTTGCTCTTTTATTTTGAAATACGACATAATTTGACCTCTTTGTGGGTCTTAAACCTCTCTGACTTCAACAGTCCCAAGTATGAAATCTCAGTTTTCACAACATGAACACATGCAGCATGTGACAACAAGGGGACATAATGAAAAGACTGTTTTAGTTTGAAGGGTCACAGGACGTAGAGGCAGGAAATCATCAGGGTAATTAATTCTCTTAATGGACAAACAGGCAGCTAACAAACAGATCTGTCTCATTAGTGAGATCATGATTGAATTAGGTGGGCTGTAAGAAGACAACAGGAGGTGACACCAGGCAGTGGGACCACACACACACAGAGAGAGAGAGAGAAACACATCCAGGTACGCTGCCTGAGTGTTTCTCAGGTAAGTTGTGAGAACTTCGACACGGCGACAAACTAAAAGTAACACGTTCCCACAGAAAGAGAGGTTGTTTTCTCACAGTTAGATTTCGATCCACACAGTCATCGATCCAACATGAACTGAACACACTTTCCTAAGATGAAAACACTGAGCTCGTCTACCTACAGCTGCTCAGATCCTGCGGTCAGCTCATCCGGCGCCAACAGAGAAACACTCACCGAAACACAAACTCGTCTCCGACACTTCTCTCCGAGGGTTTCCTCTCTCCGAGGCGAGCAGGACCGAGGCCTCCGTCCTCCTCTCCGCCGATGACAACAACGTTATTCCGGCGTTGTTACATGTGTTGGAGCGATGGAAGCGACGGTTTTTCTTTGTTGCAGTCAGAAGGAGCTCGATACATCCAGGCAGCCGCCGTCCCGATGCTCAGTGTCCATTTACTCCGCACAACGAGCGCTGATTGGCCGCTTCTACCACAACACAGCGTTCGGCTCTGACGCTATTGGCTCAGGCTCGGATGGTGCGTTCACGGGCTGCTCGTAAACTTAGGTTGAACTGTATAAAAAATACCACTGCTACTAATATTACTATTGCTACCACCACTACTACTACCATAACAATAATAATAATAATAATAATAATAATAATAATAATAATAATAATAATAATAATAATTGCATGTGAATTTTATTTGTTTATTCAACCAGAAATATTCCCATTGAGATTCAAAATCTTCTGTACGAGGAGTTCTGGCCAAAACAGCAGCATAAAAAGTTTCACACAAAAAACACATTTTCACATAAAAGAAAAAAGCAGTAGACCAAACAAGAAGGCAATTAATTCAAGACAGTTGTCATAAAAAAACAGCTGATTAGGAGGCAAGACAACATCGCTTCCTGTGTTTCTAAACTAATTTATTCAGATTAAATTATTTTTTAGAAATGTCTCATTATATTTCTCATGTATTCAATAGATGTGATCGTTTTTCCAATACTTTTAAATGTATTTTCTATCTGATCTTCATATGCCCTGTGATGGTATGTTAATTGTTATGAATTGATCGATTTTTTTTTTTTTTTCAATCCTCCTGATCATATCTGGACTGGATTCCGACAGCACTTGAAGGCACCATCATCTCCATGCTTTACTCCTCTGTTCTTGTGCACATCTCAGATTGTTTCCAGCAGAATCTCCACCACTAAACAAATCAGCGACCTGTTAAGTGGAAGTCAATTCAGCTGCATAACCACAAGATCAATGGACTGATCTGCTGTAATATTTGAAATCCAGGCTATTTATGCTGAAGTAGAACAGAGTAGTGCTGATTGATTTGCATCGAGGATCAGTGTGTGTGTGTGTGTGTGTGTGTGTGTGTGTGTGTGTGTGTGTGTGTGTGTGTGCTGTTTGTGCTGAGCAACCATAACAGCTGCACAGCAGAATCAATACAAACTAATGTCCGATGGCCTTTTTTTTAATACAAGTCACAGCCAGGACACGTATGATGATGGATCATTCCAATTTCCATCCAGCCACACTTATTGACCAATTCTGCTGCTGGTGCTACACGTGCATTAGAGATAACTAAACAGAAATCGATGCCTTTATTGGCCCCCTAACGTGTGAGCATGAGATTATCATGATTGCAATTTAGAGAGACGAAAACCAATGAGTTCAGTAAATTGAACTTTAGCAGTGGTCACTCTCATCAGGAGCTATCTGGCTCCACCTGGTGGTGCTAGTAGGTAAATACAGATTGTTGACTCTTTATTCTTGCACCATCATATTTTGCATTTCCCCCCTTAGATGTGTTTACATGGTCTATATTTGTCTACTTTTATTTTAAGACGTGTAAAGGTAAATGTGTATATTTTACTATGTATAACGAGCATCTTTGGCACAAACATTCCCATAGGAATGTGTTAAAGGTGCAACATGTGAGTTTTAGTTCAAACATTTAAAATAAATTAAAATGATCTACAGAATGTGAAGAAAAAGCTATTTATGTATTGTCTTATTACTGAAGTTAGCATGCTAACCAGCTAGCCCAGGCCTGTCTTGTCCTAAGCTCCTAACACCAACAGCTCCCTGTCCGATCTGCTAGATGCACAGCCAACTGAGCTAACTAGCTGACAGCGGCTACAATTAGCAGTAGTTAGCGGTTACTCTGTTTGTATTCTGCCCATTTTAAATTCTCACATATTTCATCCTTTAAGTTCCATCTAACAACAAACATGACCGTCCTCTACAAAACAAAAAAACAAATGAAGAGAAATTGATTTTAGTTGCATGTTGATTTTTATTTACTTTTGTGTTTTAAAAAAACAAACAAACAAAAATACATGGCAAAAACCAATGTTCCAGGTTTCATTCAACCCTGCATGAGGCTGCATTCTGTCCAAGCAGGTCAAAGATATTTGAACTGCATACAAACACTGAAATGAGAGGTAAAATATAAAGTGAAAATGTTCTAGTCCAGTTGTCTGTTAACGTCACATTTTTGTAATCTGAGCTCAAGTATCGCTGCCGTTGAGCCAAAGACAACAGCTGTTAGTGTTTGACTGGAAACGTTTAAAATGAGTCAGCAAACTTTTTTTTTTCAAGCACCGACAGCAACTACGGGCTGGTAACATGTCAATGGAGACTGAAAATCAATAATAATTACAAGGTACAACACAGGCCTCGGATTGCCTCTGAAATGATCCTGCGACAAAGGGGGGAAATGAGAGCGTTCAAGAGCACCGTGTGTGAACGCACAAGATTTTGAACGTGGAAAATGAGCAGACTTTATCGGTTTCATGTGGAGAGGTGTGCGCTGAGACCACAGCGGCTGAGTCAGGGAGGTTTTTCTCTGCTCAGAAGGATGTTTTAAGATTAAAAGTATGCAGGGGAATATTTGATCATAGTGCTAGAATACAATTTGAAATATTCTTAGGTCTTCTTACATCTTACGTCTTTGGATACAAATATGTGTTTGCCTAAAATTCCCGATAATTCTTTATGTTTACCATGTTAACTTTTTGATGGTTTACAGGGGTACGTTTACTTTACAACTCTCTTCAGTAACAGATTAGTTTACCAAATTAACAGCCCCAGTTCCAGTTCTTGAACTCTCACATTAAAACACAACCGTTTTTATATTCAGATCATGTTTAGCACAGAGAAGCAAACATAATCTGAAAGTGAGGAACACTGTAAACACTAACAATAATGGAAACATCCAAACTTCACAAAATTTAACACTTTTTATGAACCCCGGTAAAAAGACTAACCAGCGCTGCAGCACAAATGCTTACATGAGAGTGTTTGTCTGCGGCGCTCGTCTGCTTTCATGTAAGAACAAATGTTGCATGACAGCGACATACAAATACAAATACAAAAAAAAACACACATCTTATACTGTCAGAAAAATCAGCCAAGCGATATCAATATTCATGTCAACAGTCAATGTCGAAACAATGTTAAATTGCACAAAAATGGATGCGATAATTTGCAAAATGCAAAATACAGCATGATCATACATGGGCCTCAGAGAAATACGACAAATGATATGCATATACAGTATCTATATTATGTACACACATTTGGACATCATTCACAACTACTGAGAACTCTAAACTGTACAATATATCTGCTTGAAGAACAGTTGCGCAAAATACCATTTTGATATACAGTAATACTTTTTTTTTCTTTTACAATGTACAAGTTGAAACTGTCCACACAATAAAATGCAAAGCACAAGCCCTGAAAGGCCACAAAAGTGCATGTTATCAGGTCAGTTGGAAGCCACTAGAAGGACGACCGGCGTGAGAGCGAGAGTGAAAGCTGCCAGCGTCGTACAGGAGCTTTAACACACTCCCACCCGCAGCGTCTTGCAAGATTAATAGTTTATGGAGGGAAATCTGGAGTAGATATTAATTATACATGCAGGCACACATGACTGCAGATGCAAACACACACGCACACATTCTTGAACATGGTTAGATCAGTGACCAACATGTTCGTCTCACACACACACACACACACACACACGCACGCACGTTACGGGGTGATGATGAAACTCCATCAACATTCTCCCACTCCAACATTCCCCCACACCGTCACATTATATTCAAGTAGTGGCACTCCAATGGTAGATACTGAGTCTCGGTACCTTTCGGACAATCACACACTTCACATCTTAAAAAAAGGACACGTCGCTCTTGCATTTTCACACAAGGTTTGAGTCCTGAGCAGTGACCGGCTGCAGGCAGACGCTGGCCTCGTGCACTGATCTCGCTGTCGACACTGAAGGCCAACTGCAGCCGAAGCATGTCACCGCCAGGCACTGAGCTGTAGAGCGATAAAACAACCCACAATCCACTCTTTATGAACACAGGCGACTTTACTGCAGTGTGTGTGTCTGAGTGACAGGCCGTCACAAGCTCATCACCGTGTCTTTGGCCACTTAGCTCACTGCTGTGTATGAACTTCAGGCCGTTGAGGGGGGCGGGGGGGGACTGCAGAGTTCACAGGGGAATGCTTCAAGCCACGCTTTTATGTAGTGCAAAGATACAGGTGACTGATGTCTTAGTTACTTTTAAATGCTAGATTTCTTCTTACATTCTGCCTTAAAGGACCCATACTGTTTTGGATTAGATATATTAATTGAAGGCACACAGCCTGTATTCACAAATTGTGCCTTTAAACGAGCCTGTGAGACCGTGATGTCACAATTATCTGCCCTTAGCTTTGACCCCTACGCGGCTGTGGTTGCACAAACACTGGGTTTTTCTGGAGGAGGGTTTTAAAGAGACAGGAAGTGAAACAGAGTGTTTAGACTGAGGGTGAAAAGAGGCACTGCAGCAATGGACAGTATGAGAAAACTAATCGAGTGTTAAAGCCCACAAATCTTTTTTTTTAGTAGATGCCCTAAATAAGAATTTGAACAATATGGGACCTTTAAACAAACATTCCTTAACTGCCATCTCATCTTATGATACAGCAGTCGCACAGCACTGAAGCAAGTGCAGACAAAAAGAGCCAAGTAGATTTTTGGATTATTAAAACTGAATTACGTTTAGTTATCATCTTCAATTCAGTTGCCTCCAAGCATTCCCCTTCCACAATATCATCTCCATCTGAGAGTGAAACAGGTTGCTTTTCACTCGGCGCTCAAAGAGAAGGACCAAACCCTTTCTGTTAAGGCCACTGAATTGTGCTAAAAATCTTTTCCTTCAGAGGTACCATCTGTTTAACAGGTGCCGAACTCGTTCTGAGGCTTTCCTGTCGGTTTCTTCTGTGAACTGTAGTGACCTCTATCTGATCAAGCAGTCTGATAAAGGGAACTGGAGGTGATGAAGCTTAATTTGGCGACAAGGGGCTTTTCTCTTTTCAAACGTTTTGATCTCTTGTTGATTTGTCCTCTTCTGGTACACAAGAGGCGGCACAGTGGAGCAGTGGTCAGCACTGTCGCATGACTGCGAGGAGGCCGGGGCCTTTCACTGTGGACTTCACATGTTGGTGTCTGCATGAGTTTCCTCTGGGTGTTCCCTTTGGCTTCCAAAGACATGCAGCCTAACTGGTGTAGAATTGCCTTTCCGATGCCCGATGTCAGCTGTGATCAGCTCCAGTCCCCCTGCAAAGGATAAAAATGATGGGTGGATGGATGGATGGTCCACTAGAATCGGTTCTTTTTTCCTTTGGTCTTCATTTTGCCATTTTGTCCCCACTTCTTTTCTCGGTTTTCCTTCTCAGTCATTTGCTAACTGTCACACAGGAAGGAGGCGTACATGTTGGGCTAACGGCCGAGCAGGTAGACCACCACTTCATATGTACACATCATGATGGCGGTGTTGGGAATCTGTCTGACGAGGTGGGTGGTGAGGCCGCGGTACAGCGCCCGGTATCCTTCCTCCCTGGGCACTGTCAGGAGAGTTTGGAAGAAGGAGCGATACCTGCTGCCTTCCTCTCGTAGCCGTGTCCGGATCACCTCTGCAATTTGAGAGCAGAGGAAGAAAACTGTGTTAGAATTCACTATTAGCTACTCCTCGTCTATAATCCAGAATGACTTAGTATCAGAACTCTTGCATTCAGCTTTGAGCTGTACGTAGGTGGAGATTGATCGTGATATTTATACCATAAGTGGATCGTGACATTTTCCAATACAAACAAGTGAGTCACTCACAATGCAGAATGTTTCCAACCTGTGAAAACTACAAATTCAAGTTTGTACCTTCGTGTTTGTCTTAAAATCAAACAAACAAGAAACAAGTTAACTGAAAAGCTTTACAGGTGCAGATTGGATCTAAGCTATTCACCACCTGGCTCTCAACACACAGACATTAGAGTTGTATTGATTTTCTCCTCTACCTCTTCTCAACAAAGTGAACTCACTTATTTCTGAGACTTCAACAATCCCCAACAAATGCACTATTTACTTTTGTTTGGGAAAAAGGTTTGTTGTGACATAGACTCAGTTGCTACTTACTAGCCCAGCAGGCCTGTCTGAGTGTTGGAATTGTTTTTGAATATCTATATACATGTGGACAAGGTCAAAAACTACAGAAGACAGCTGTTTCAGGAATTTAGTTAGCCTAGCAAGTGAGAAAGTATTGAGTGACAGACTAACACATTATCTATTTTGTCTTTTTGTGAGTTTTATAGACAATAAAAACATTTTGGAATATCATTAGCTGTTCATGTTATGAAAGAGAAGCTCACCATGAGGATATGCGATAGAAGTGGCACAGGTTTTGGAGGTGGCTGCCGCGAGCATCATGCCCACAAAGTCTGAGGCGTCTTTGACAGACTCCTCCTCTTCGTCCATGCTGGCGTGGGCCTTGGACTCCCGCAGTCTACGTTTGATGCTCTCATAGATGACAAAATGGATAACAGTCTCAGAGATGCCAGCGTATGAGGCTGACATGCCCCTGTAGAAACCTCGTAGGCCGTCCATCTGGTACACTCGCCGCACGCACTCGAATGCGTTCATTCGCCGCTCGCCCCGGTTTCTGTAATCATAGAGACTCTTAATTTAAGTCCCAATTCATTCATACAACCCATTCCACTTGTAGACTTTAAGGTGTGAGGCTGCTCACCTTGTTTCCAGCTGCAGACGGGTCTTGATCAGCCAGATGGGATTGGTGGCTGTGATGGCGGTGAACCCTGGGAGATTCAGAAGAGGTCAGAGGTTCAGACAGATGCAGAGACATTTGGAAACACACAATCCAATCATCTACATTACACATTAAATCTATACTGTACAAGGACAGTGAGAAAGCACTTCACTAAACAGGATCAGAGATGTATTGTTTAGATTATTTGGGACCACGTCTGTATTCTTTCTGAAAAATCAATTAATTCAGGTCCAGATATATGTTTTCCATATTCACTTATTGATCCTCTTCACGTGAAATGCTACACAGGTGTATGTAAACAACAGCTCTCTTCCTGAAGTAAATATCAAACTAATAACAGTGCATGAAGGCAGCAGCTGTGAGTGATTTCTTTTCATATTAAAAGAAGATCTAACTGCAAACACTGGGAAATGAAAACAGGCACCATATTCACTTTAGTCCTTTAAGTGTGGCAGATTATCATTATCCTGCCGTCTGATTCATTCGTTTGAAATGCTAATGAGAGCTCTATAAACATTTTTTTTATATGCAATTAAAACACAAGCTAATCTTTATGAGCTTACAGAGGCGGGGTGTTTTTTCTTTTAAATATCATTACACTCTCAGTGTGCTTTGTTAGCAGTTCTGTCAGGAAACAACAGTCACAACACAGGTTTAATTCTCAGTTTCCACATTGTTCTAAATGTTCTCCTGTAGTTCAGCAATATGATCGTGCTCCCTCTATTTGTCAATTAACATTAACATCTTAATATTTATCCTGTGACATTTAACAAACCAGTGGTTCGCAGACTGTAGGTCTGATACTGGTTCTACAACAGCACAGAGAAACTAAATGTTACATGGAGGAGATTCTTCAATTATTCAGCAGGAGTAAAGTGGAAAGTCTTTACTTGAGCGGTCTTCACTTCCTAACAGTGGTGAGGACACTTTCCTTTTTATATATTTAGCCGCCTTCACAGCCAATATCAATGTTAGCTTAGTTTGAAACTTGGTCCAGTTAATAATGGGGTCCCTGAAAGTGCATTAAAAATGAAATTGTGTGCAGAGAATACATATCAAGCAGATGTGAGTGTTTGCATGCACTTATTTTTGATTATTTACAGATGTGTGTTTGTTAAGTGGGAACACTCAGGGAATATACTGTCATATAGAGTTTGATATGTAGGGTGTAAAGCTAACTAATGATCATGTTGTATCATTATGAAACGCCACAAAGTCTCTCTAAAAGTTTCTGATACAAGTGATGTGACATAGAGGAATAAAAGACGGCCGTTTGCAGAAAACAGCTAAGACGAGCGTGAGTCTATAAGGAGACACATCTACTGCTTCAATGCAACACAGCCCTACGTTATGGCGACTGCATGAAGAAGAGAGGATGACACAGGTCTGTTGAAGAGCAGAAGAAAAAGAGGAAGAAGAAAAAAGAGGGAAGTAGAAGGAAGTAGCGTCTATGGCGTGTACTCACGAGGGAGGGGCAAAGCTCCTCCAGCTCCTCCCCGCTGCAGCTAGTAGCCTGCAGATATGGGGGGCTCAGATGGCGGGGGTGTCCCACCCAATCACGCAGGGGTGAAAGCTTTACAGTAAAGCCCTAAAATAGACACAGGCTTTTCTGTACCACAGTCACACACAAGCAGCAGTCACATCCACCCCCAACCCCACCAGTCAACCACCCACCCCAACCCATTGGTACTGTACAGGTCGTGGAGAAGAGATGGGAGGGGGAGGACTGGCCTCCCCCCCATCTTTCCCCAAAGCCTAGTCCCAACTCTAAGCCCCATCAACTTTAACTTATATGGTTTTTACATTTCTTTGACTCTTACTTTATTAAGATGTATCTCTCTCTTTACTCCGTAATTAACTGGAATAAAGAAAATGTTGACTGAATAGAAACCAAGCCAATCCAAAACTCCAGCTCCGTCTCCATCTCACCAGAGTGAGGTACAGTACAAATACAAAGGCAGAAATCAAATTTAAAGGAAGTATCCTTCAGAATCATTTTGCCATTATCAGTTTATAATCTACATATTAGAGAAAGAACAAAAATCAAATTAAATCAAATTAAAAAAAGAGGCAGGAAATGCTAACCTTGTCGCTGTGTATAACAGATTGTAAGAGGTGGACAATGGTGATGAAAGGACTGGAGGAGGCCTTTTTATAAATAAGTGATGGCACAAGATGATGAAGAGAACGATCAAAGTAAAGTGAATCAATGAAGTGGAACAATGGATAACTTTCAGCCCCAAATACGAACTGGGATGAATGTAAAAATAACAGTGAAATGTCCTTGCGCTTGTGTCTCCTGAGAGGCAGCATGTTTCTTGAAAAACGGATCAAATCACTCCCAAAGGAGCTAAAAGTCCTCCTCAATGTCACATGAAAGGACACGGAATGGAAACCTCAGTGGAAAAATACTTGTTTTTCCAGTTATCTCTTACATGGGCCCTCTGGACCAATAATGTAGCCTATAAAAATGTAGACATGACATGAAGTAACTAAGATCAAACCACAGAAAAAGATGCTTTGGGCATCTATAATTCTTAAACTCCAAATGAAGTTGAATGTTTCAGTGCATTGAGGTCATCTCTGACAATAAAGGTTATTGTTAAATGGTTAAATATTCTGCCTCCATTACATATCTTTGTCACTAGTGCTTAATAACATATATGGGATCATGCTAAAATTGAGTTTCAGTCGTGCTCTACCAATTATAGAAGCTATAGTAGACCTTGAACTAGTTCTTGTATTTGTCCATGAGGTGAACCCGTATGAACTACATCTGTAAATAGGCACGTTGCTGCACGTTATGCATAATGTTCCTTCTATAGATACTTGATCCCTGCGCAATTTCTCCAGAGGAATTTGACCTACATTCAGAGAAGGCGGGCATGCTTTAGATTAAATACTAGAGGGGGAAAGTAAGTCAAAGGGAAGCAGTGAGGCCCGCCTCCCTCACCCGAGTGTAAGGAAGCCCATAATTCTGAGCAGGGAGGCCATGAGAGACAGTGACTCCACAAACTCACCAAACTGGAAGCAATTATCAAGGCACAGCGGAGAATGGTAGATGTTTGTACTGTATAGTACAGCTACAGAGATGTGGTTGGTAATTATTGAAACAAATGCAGCTGCCATGCTGATGAGCTAATGTGCACAACATAAAGGAAAAGCAGCAAAAACTCCCTTTATGTTGTGCTCAAGTTTGCATGTCCGTGACTTCGCTGCATCTTGTTCACATTCAAGTACTTATTTGTATTCTCTAAACTGGTTCCAGTACTATGGGGGGTTAAAATGTTAAACAAACTTGACCTCAAACTAATTTAAAAAGAGGAAGTCGTGTCGAAATACTGGCCGATACAGATTCTCCCTGGACAGAAATGACTGATGGTGGATGACGACAAAAGACAAAATGGAGCACATCCATTACAACTTTCTGTAGAGGTGACAAGGTTAGCATTTCTTTTGTTCTGACAACAGAAAATCTACAAAAAGTATGTGTCATCACTTTACCTTTACTAACAGGCTATGGGAAAGGAGGTGTGTGTCAAGACTAAGCAATAAACAAACCTAAAACTACAATCCAGCAGCAAACACATTGCCGTAAGCAATGGTAATATCATTACAAAATGAATAACCATTATGAACTTTCTAATATTCATAAAAATCACCATGGTTTTCATCATACCAGTGTAAAGAAATGGGGTGCTACCTGACGCGTCCGCCTGAGTGCCAGGGGCCCCGGTTGACCTTTCGGGGCCGTGCTCTCTCCTCTATACACACAGAGCAAAGAAGGGGGCCCAGACCACACTGTTTAAGTAACAACTGGGATGTTAAACCATTTACAGAGTCCTCCGGAGAGGCCTCAAGATGAATGAATAAAAAGAGCAAAAAAGGGCAGGGGGGAAATAAAAAAATAATGGAGGACAAAGGGGGACAAAGGGGCTAGGAGAGCAGGAAAGCACAACCTAAACTTTGAGGACCATGTGGTTTTTCTTCTTCAGTCACGGTATAAATGCCAGCAGTGGCACATTACAGCCAGAAATTGCCAGTGTGCTGTGTCTCAGTTGGTTTTACTGTATTAAAGTCTGAGACTGATACTGGTAGAACAATGTTTCTGGATTATCTGGGTCGAGAAGATGTTAAGTGGAAGCAGTAAAAATATGCTTTGTGACTGTGTCACTGGCATGGTTTCACTGTGCATTTTCCTTTAATGCGAGATGGGAGATTAACTCTTTTCTTTTCAGTAATTCCATCGTGTTGGACTGTAAAGACAACATAATCACATGTGTCTTGCATGGCTCGGTGACACAGTAATCAAAGCACGAGGCTGTTTTCACCACAATCAAGGTTTAGGTCAGTTTGATCCTGAGAGTCTCAAATTGTGCTTTCTGATAAACCCCCTATCGTTTATTTATATTTCATATTTCTACACATGAAACAGCTACATAACGACTACTTATATAACATGTGTTATTAGTTAGCTTTAGCATGCTTTAGGAATTCACAAGCTTTTTAAAATTTGAGAAAATCCCACCATCCCACACATGTACATGGTTAGGGGAGGGGTATATAAAGGGGGAAGAGAATGACGTGAAACTCCGATATTTTTAAATCGTGACAAAATAAATGATGAGAGGATAAAGAAAAATGAAATCTGTCTGATGAAGACAAACTGAAATACTCTTTATATTCATATATATATATATAAAACCCATCAGTGATTAACACTGCTCAGGCAGACTGACAGAGAGACAGAGACAGACAGACAGAGAGACAGACAGACAGATATAACACTCAGCGACACACAGTGACAAACAGACAGCAGGGAGGGGGAGAAGGAGCCGTCATTACCTGCCAGCCCAGCCGACACCATGTGCACCTGGGTAGAGTCTGGCTCCAGCACCCCATTCAGCTTCTCCTTGGCTGTTGAATAGGCCGCGAAGTAGATCGCCCTGTGGCAAACAAGACAGAGATCAAGATTAACTACACCGCTTTCACACATAGCTCCAGATTAATTAAACAGATAACCTTTGGGGCACCAAAAGTGCTTTTCAATATTCATACATGCAGCTACATTCAGGGACATGTCATGGCAATGTCAGAATAACTGGGGCAAAGTACAGTGCAGCGGCTTGTGGAGGCCAATTTTACATTAAGTCAACAGAAGAAGGTGGGGAGAGGCTGGATACATGTGTACACAGCACAAGACGTCCCTTACTTTTATAGAAACATGGCGGATGAGGAGCTGTTTTTGTCTGGTGGGAATGTTCTTAACTAACACTTCAGAATCATTATATTATGGTCCTTGTAATAAGTGTTAGTTATTATGTAAAAGGGCATTTATAAGTCCTTCTAAAATGTTCAACTCAATACATTTGTAAAGCTTTTATAAACAAAAGAACCTCATAGGGCTTTTACTAACATTCTTAAGCAGTCTGTTAACAAGTGCTAATAAATGTTAAATAATCTAACAATAAATGTGTTTATTACGCTATCATTAACACTTATATAGAGTCATTAATGTAAATAAGTATCTCATAAGGACTTATGAGGGCTTTATTACTAATTAAACAAAAAAGGGTAAAGGTTCCTTTTATGATGATTTTACAACACCAAGTTAGTAAATCACTTACACATATTACAAGGACATCAATATAAAGTGTAACCTGTTCTTGTAATGTTCAACAAGTTTGCAAGTAAAGGCGACCACAAACAAGTCACTGATTCAAATATCTCATCAGCAGGGTCTCGTGATTGATTAACGGACGTAAACCTTCACGTGCTTTTCCCTGTAATGTTATTGCTTGCATGTTCCCTCAGAAGTCTTGACATTTCAGGGAAAGACAACATCTGTGAAAGAGGCTTAACACGAACTAATAAGAAAACATTGCTCTTCTTGATTTGCTTCTTCCGTCTGAACACATGCACACTGATCAAAATGAAACATTTAACACGAAAAATGAGTAACGAGCATTTAGGAATTCAGTTGCGATAGAAAAGATGACTAACAGGAACCACAAGTTGAGTAAAAAAAGGAAAAAAACTAACTGCATAATTTATATAAAGAATAGCATTACGTTATCTGCATTAAATATAAAATAATATTATTTAAATTGCCTGAAATTAAATACTGCCTAAATTCTACATGAGGTCATGCAGGAATAAACCAAGCTAATATGTCGTCTAAAAGCAAGGCACTGAAAGAGGTTTATCTCTGTGTGTGTGTGTGTGTGTGTGTGTGTGTGCGTGTGTGCATCTAAATCCCATGAAACGCTTCAGTAGCAGATTTATCTCCCATGATTCTCCTCACTAAATAAAAATCACAGGATTTAGTCAACATTTCTGCTGAGTGGAATTAAACCCGCTGACCTCCGCTCCCCGTCCTAGTTCTGAATTGAGATCCCGCATGAACAACATAATCATGCTGCACTTGCAGATGAGAGATGAATTATGACAGTGAGCCTGAATGTGTATGTGCATCTCTCATACGCAATGAGTGCCGGTGCGAGCTGCTCTGCATGTGCATGTGTTGTGTGTTGCTAATGAACGCCAGCAGCATGCCCAGTGGACCGCGATCTCATTAGCATCAGAATTTTTTTTTTAGCTTTCCAGCGTCAGAGTGCTGTTTCCTAATTATAAGGAGAGAATAAGTCTGTAGCCCAGCAACCCAGACCTCCACCGACAGAAATATAAACTCGTAAATCTGTTATTTCATCAATTATATTGCGTTGGAATGTTTATCTAGACTCCGATTAAATGGAGTGGAAATGTTTCATCTCACGTTGCTATAAATCTTAAAAACTGGAATCTTCCGCTCTATCTGTCATGGACTACGCAGACACTGAAGGCAGCATGTTGATCAATAACCCGGAGACATTTGGACATTTTTCAGAGCATCTTAGTTGAAGAATCACTTAAGATTTTACTGCTGGAAGCTGAAGCCGAACCGAAGTGATGAATCTGATGAAGGAGATTTTCAAGTGTTGCTTATGACTCCCAAGAAGACAAACTTTGATGAAATCTCTGCATACATTGACATTTTATTTAGCTTTTCACCATCTGATTTGTCCAAGTGTGGATGTGTGAATTTCCTCCGTAGTGAATCATGGTTGTAAATAGGGCCGCGCAATTAATTTAAATAATATTGAAATCATCACATGGCCACGTGCAATATCCAGATCACAGAGAGTACAATTTCTTAATAAAAGGTCCCCTTGGTTCAGGTCTAAGAAACCATGTTTGTTTGGTACACACCCCAACAAATGTCAATCATCATGATTTTAACAGTTTGTTTAGGGAAAATAAAAATATATGTAAAAAAACAAAAAAACATATTGTAACACACAAAAAACATAAATCTGAATAAAATGACTTCAAGTAATGGGCTGCAAAATATGTTGGAAAATTTTTTTACTACTATAGTGATATAATGCACAACTTGTGGGAATAATCTTTTTTCTGCAATGTAGTTTTAATTTTCACAAAAAAACTATTAAAATCATGATGATAACATCTGTTTTTGCCTGTAGCTTACATCTGGTAAGCAAGATTTGTCGGCAAGGGCATCTCAGAAGCACAATAGTACTTCAATATATTGTCACACATTTTACCTTCTTCCAAAAAATTGCAGCTTCTTGCTATTTGGTTAAAACTTATGTGGTATCTGGAGGCATACAAAAATATATTAATATTTTAGTATTAGGATGTTACTGCCTGGAAAGATTTGAGTATATTTAGGACTACATAAAAACAAGTTCAATGGTGAATATTATATAATAACGTTGAAGAAATTAAGGAAACGTGGTTCATAAAACTACACATGACATTGCAGTAGGCCAATGAGTTCATCAGGCTTACTACTTATGTAACAATATCTTCCTATAGCACATTGTGCTATAGCTGCCATGAGCACGAAACAAGCTGATATTTCCACAGCTGGACAACTAGCCCACGGGAAAGACACACACATCCGAGGGCATTTTTTACCCCTCTGACAGTCCGAGTCAGACAGGGTGAGACAGCATAGACAGTGAAGGACCGAGAGGACAGAACAATTCTGCATTTTTATACGGAATGGCAAACATGGAGAGAGAGAAGAGGATACGAATATGGAAGGGATGACTCAGATAGAGAGATAGAAACCACAACGAACCAACGGGAAGAGGATGACAATGGCCATGTGATGCAGCCGTAGCTGAGGGAGAACTAGACAGGTCAGGGCGGGGGACTGGACACAAACACAACTATCTGACTATAGGAACTCCATTGTGATGATACACAACAGTCACATGACGAGGGTGTCACAGCTGGCCAGTGCCAGCTGTCGTGCTGTTTCATTCAGACTTTGATTGACTGGGTTCAGGCTGTTATGCAATCATTACCAGCCAAGCTAAGGAAGGGAGAACCTGCTCATTTCCTGTGGGATTTGAAGCAGATTTCCATCGCATTTCTTTCCGTATTTGTGGCCTGCTATTGTTGCTGCAGACATAAGCTCCTAATGAGCTAAAAGCTTAACAATAAAAGCTAAGACTATCAAGCAAAGTAAAAACATTCCTCAACAAAACGTGTGCCCAGGTTTGATGTAACACATGACGCAAATGATGCAGAAATACCTTTATTCTCTGATAAGAGGTTGTGCTGGTCCTGATAACAGTGGCTGATTCTTTAACTTTCTTATAAACTCTAAAGATTGTGGTGGCCTACATGAGCTGATTATCAGATATGTAAGTATAGGTTGTTTTCTTTTTTTTCTCTCTTTTGACTACATTCTGTAAATTTTTTGTGATATTACTTGAGAGATCCTAAAGGTTAAGTTAGGCAGAAGAAGACATACAACACACCCACAATACTACAGACAATACTGTATGTACCTGGAAGGTGCCACACCCACGAGGTTGGGTCCCAGTCCTCTGAAGAGGGAACGGGGTCCCTCTTTCTCGAGAATTAACCTGCAGAGAGAGATTGAGATTTGTGTTCTCTTGGTTATTCGATCATCAAACAAAGCAAGCAAAGAGTACAATTAACATCCATATAATGTGCTTTTTATTGATCAACCACTGGATTGGCTACTTATAGAACCTTTTTGCCGATTGTTCTACTCTAAAGTAGATTTCCCAGTCTCAGTACGAACAGGGGAGTCTTGGACTTAGTGCAATGTGAAAGTGATCTATAGGTAAAAGACATGAAAGACACTCAGGAAGTTTGCCAAACAAGATGAGAAGATTAATACTACTCATGTTTGTACACTGAATATGAAGCTGGCACCAGTAGCAGATTAGCTTACTGTCTGCACAATGAGCAGAAAGCAAGCCTGTTTCTGTGCAAAGGCTGCTGCGAGCCTCATGTTTACTGCACAAACACAAGATTGGGATCAGTCTTCTCATGTAACTCTCAGCGAGAAAAACTATCTCCCAATATTTCAAACTATTATTTTAATACTTGACTATTGCAATCCATTAAGCAAGTTATACACACAAAACGTTCTTTATATCATCATTGGGTTAAAAAAATCTCTTACATATGCCGTATGATGACAGAAAAAACAGAGCGAATACTTAAACATTGATATTTAAGGGGCACCACAGGGAACAGAAAGAAGTCGAACTGGAAAACATTTCATTTGCCAAAACATCTCTGTTCGTAGCTAAATTTAAATCAAATGCGGTTACCCTAAGCATGTGGAACAGTCAGTAATACTTCATGGACAATTTGCCAGGACTTGACACCAAATACACCCTGACATTATGCACAGGATCACTATCAACACACTGGCTGACCCAAAAGAAATGACAGGTGTGTCCTTGTCCTGGTGGTGTTTGCAGTTGTGCTATCATGATGGCGGCTCACGTGTTCCCCTATGGTCGGCACCCGAGTTCAAAGATTGTTCGTTCGTTGCCTAACCCATTAACCTCATTCAATTTAAACTCACGTTTTTATAGTAACTGTGATGCATTACATCAAGAAGTACAGAAGCCAGATTAGAAACTGGTCTTTTGGGGGAGGTAACAGATTAATGATAGATAGCGCGACTTGAGCTGTCCCACACAATTACAAAAAAAAGGCCTGGTCCGGATGTTTCTTGAAGCAGCTGGATTTTTTTCAGCTCGTGGGTTTATGTACTGTGCAATCTCCTCAAGAGCACAGAGTATTTGCCCAAACCACAAAACACACAGAGCTTGGAGCGACAGTGTAAATCATACTCTGCTCTAAACTGGAACAATGCCGCACCTCACTGCATGTTGACCTACTTTGGCTTGTGCAAAATCTTTTCCTTTCCTTCTCTTCCCTCTTCTGCCCCTACTCCTCTCTGTGTCATGTAATAGGGGTGTACATATTCTGCCAGAGGCTGTTTATCTCAAGGACAGCCAAAGGAGTTGGTTTATGTTAGCACCGAACCAATGCTGAGCATGAAACAATGCCTCGATTATGTGTAATTGAAAGAAGGCCTTAGTACAGTGTTCATAAGAAAAATCCTCAGAAAGCCTTGTTAATGCAGGCAATGTGACAAAGAAAACATTCCCACTCTTGCAGTAGTCACTGAGAACGAATCAATATTTTAGCCAAACAAGTGTAAGAAAGTGGTTCACTACTTTTTGACACATTGTGCAAGTGCAAGATCAGCATTTTGCCTACATATCATGGCTAAGCTTAATTTAATTTTACAATTCTGTATTTTTTTCCTTAGATATAAAGTAAAGCCTTGGAGGTTCCAAGACTTATTTGTAAGAACATCAATGCAAGCATTTAGCTGACGAAAAATGTCATACACTTCAGCATTTTTGCATTATGCAATATGTTTCGGGGATATTGGAGAGTGCAGGAGCAGGAGCGCAGCACTGTAGCCATGCTGAAAATGGCTGTTAATCCCTCAGTGACCAATGTTAACTATGCGTATCCAGCCACACTGGCTAAAAGAAGGTTGCAAATAAACACCTAACCAATGTTGGATTCCCCTTCACTCTCACTTCCCATCTGTCTGGTAAATTTCCACATTCCAATGAAGAGTAATGAAAGATCTCGATGCATAAACAGGAACAATTTATAGTGCATTTCTTACACTGGATTTCCCGGTAGTTGTTTAGAGAAGGTACCAAAAACAGCCACAGAACTTTAAGGTCAAAATGAGTCTTACAATTCTGCATATTGTCCCTGAATGCCAATGACAGTAAATACTTGTGGCTGGTCTTTCGGTTTCATTGTTCAAATGTCTCAGTAGTAAAATTCTGCTGCTTTCTAGCAACTTCGTAAGTTGGTTTACTAAAAAAAAAGATTGACCAGGAATCCAAAACAACTTGAAACATACTCCCCAGGACACGCCCACCATTTCTGCAAACCCTTTCATGTTTGTAGCTCTGAGCATTTGCTTATAGGAAACAGTGTAAAATGTTGAAGTGTAAAATAAGAGTCAGTGTAAACAGACTGCAGTGACACAGGACATACAAATGACCCATTTAATTATTACTGCAGAGTCACTTTGGAGTATCATAGACTACAGTAGGTCTGAACAGCCTGTGGTCAAGTTCACCAACTGATATGGGCATTTGCTGTGACAACAAACACAGACTGTATGTGGCTTTCACAGAATGAGTACAAAACTTCTGCGATAATTTGCATCTTTCAGACCTTCTTCCCGCTGTACCTGTCTTTGCACATACATTGAGTGTGAATTGCAACTTAAGATTACTTCAAATTGAGACACATTTTAGGATAAGGTTCCCACGGTGATCATCCCTGATAAAGTAACGTTAGTGCAATTAACATTTAGCGTCATTCTCCTTACTTGAGACAGTGCAGAGGCCCTGGTGGAGCCACACGTGCCACACTGGCCCCATTGACGGTGCTGAGCTGGACTTCAGAGATGTAAAGAGTGATGGCAGAGGACTGCAGTCTGGTCTTCACAACCTCCAGAGGACAAGTCAGAATAGCGCCCACTGTGCCACCACATCTAGAAGGAAGTAAGGAAGGAGGACGCAGATTAAAAAAGGAAAATGGGGTAAACACTTTCACACTGGTCAAAAAGAGACAGATAACTTACATACCACTTATCATAGCACTTCTATTGCATTTTGGTTTTCTTGGTCCTTTATAAATCATTAAATTTTTCATGTTAAGCATCTTAAAAATCTATCAATAAACACAATATAATAATATTATTATTATCATTATGATGATATTGTATTAAGTCACATCTATTCTTTGCCTATTTACTCTACCGTAATATTTCCAAAACCTTCCTCTGATACTTAATCTCCCTATCGCTGGCAACATGATCTGTTATTCCTTTTAGCTCTAAATTTATCTAGGAGCATGAATACTTGCACAGAACATGACCTGGTATTGCGATATGCAAGATAGTGCCATGTGTAAGCTGCCAGCTAAGAGAGACCAAGCTCTTCATCTAGTTCAGTAGAAATTGGTCGATGGCTCAGCGTAAGTGTGACCATTTTGCTGACTTTTGCCATCTGAGAGGGCGAAAAATGAGGTGTCATTCAAATTTTACTGCTGTTCAGCTAGCTCACGAGCTCACGTGCTCACACACACATACACACACTGTAAATAAAACCGTGACTGCCTACAAATAAACCAAAGAAAATCATGATCATGTTTCGACCTTGAACTCTATTCTGACTGAAGCCATCTGCATGTAAACAAACTGAAGCAAATCTAATTGCAATAAGGTTTATCTTCATTATTGAAAACAGATATCAGATAAATATAACTTTATTATCTGTTTCACTGATATCGTGTACTTTATTTTTATAAGCCAAATGCTACCAGACGTCACCTCAAAACAATGTTCTGCCACCGTGCCACAGATGCACAGTCACTGATCCTCTCTGCTTTCAGCAGCTTTCCATAATAGGACAGAGCTTTACAATCGAAGGACAACAGAGCTGGAAAATGCTTGCTGTCTATTGCAATGACAAACTATATAAATGCTCTATAGGTCAGGTTATGGAAATACAGTGGTGAAGACTGACATCTTGGCAGCTGGCAGTGAATTCCTCTCACTGCAGCCTCTTTTGAGTAGCACCAGCTATATTTACCTTTCAAAAGACCGACCTACATTCATGCTCACAGGCAGCGGTGACCCTTGCCCTACTTTTGCAGCTACGCTGTCTGCTGCATGTGTGTGTCTCAGTGGCTGTGGGAGGAAGCACTATGCTGAGGCCTCCAGCTCAGGATTTTTAGGGAAGGCAAATCTGATTTTGTGTAGTCAAGATAATTGTGCTGTTTACAGATTGTAACTGCCTAACAAGAGAGATAACAGAGGAGTTGTGCTGTTGCAAGATTAACACATTTGAATGTCAATGGCTTGGTGCAGAGATGAAAGAAGGGGGAACAGACGCGGAGAAACTGAGGACAATAGAGCAAAAACAAGACAGACACAGTGTTCCAATAAACTGCTGCAAGTCTGTGTTTACATTTTCTTTGATGAACAAGTTGTTGGTCTACAGGATTGTGAATGAGAATCACCTATTGTATGGGTCGCTAGTTTGAGTAGTAGTATTGTCCGCCTAGGATTACAAAAGATCCTCAAAAACAGCTGAAAACTTTAATGTTAACAGGCTAAAATGACCTTGCACGTACAGTTTGGAGTTAAACAGTTAGACATGCAGGAAAAAATCATTACATGTGAGAATATTATCAGATGGTTTGCAGGGAAATGCTCATCTACTGTATCTGGGACCTGTAAGGATAAGTTACAGGGGTCGTGGGTTCAGTAATAATGTATTAACGTCAATAAAGAAAGTAAATATACAAACTTAATTACACGATTGACTCCAAATAAATAACATTGACATCTAACAAGTCTGTAAGGTTCCTAAAATGCTACATCACTGGGGAAAATGACCGACTCTGCTGCTGCAGTTGAAGAAGATCCTCAAGCTAGCGAGAGGAGCAACGAGCCCGGAAATAAACTGAAACTGCCTTCAAAATAAAAGCGTACTTAATTAGGAGACGTTGATATTTAAAGGCCTAAAACGATTTTTTAAAAGCTGTGCACTACTGAAAAACTGGTTGTATCCCCGAATACACATCTAAGCATATAGCTGCTCTCTATCCTACAGCCCTGACATTTTTCACAGCACATATGGACGTATTTTGAAGTGATGACAGGAAGTTTGTACCTATACGTGACTGACGTGCCCACAGCTGCCAGGGGTAACGTTAGTTGCACATGCACGCGCTGCGTAGAAAACGGCCCTTGTTAGCTAGCTAGATAAACCAGACGACCGTTGGTGTGTCAGTGTGGTTCATATTAAAGAAAACACAATATCTAAAATAAATTCGTTGTTTGACTTACCCTCCGGCGAACAAGTGAACCAGTGTGTCCCTTTGGCTCATTATTTAGAATGCTCTGCCTAGCAGCGCACCTCAGGGCTGCGGCAGGGGGGTCAAACGCGGGCTTGGGTCCCGTCCCTTCCCGTTGCTTTCTTCCTCCAAGCGGATGCTCACGTACACTGGGCAAACGACGTCGATGATGAGTCGGTGGCGGAGCGAGACTCCGGTGATTCAGACTGCAGTGGGCCGCCGATAAACCCCCTCCCCTCTTTCGCTGTGCGTTGCTCTGGTCTCGCACTGACAACAGATTTGGTTCTTGTCTTCGGCTAGACCACCAGAGAGCTGCGAGACCGACAGGCAAACTCCCGACAGAAGGATATCTCGGCTCTAATAAAGACTTTTATGGCACATCCACTGGTGTGTCTCGGTTTATCCCTCTGCTTTCATCGCTGCAGCGCGAGGCAAGGGGGCAGAGCTCATAGTATTTACTGTACAATCATAGGCTGGAAAACAGACGCAGCCATTGGTCAGCCTGGCGCGTGACGTCATGGCATGTCCGCCCTGATCATGCACTGTTCACATGCACAGCACTGAATGAATCAGAGCTGCATGGTTTGGTGCAAGCTGCTAAAGCCTTTATCTCAACATGCACAGACAGCCATATTTAAATACGATGAGTCACACGGTTTATGAACTCTCATTGAAATCAATTCTGAGTCAAAACCAAAAAAAGAAACATAACACATTCATATTAGTATTAAGTTTATTTTGAGGTGTATAAAGCCCATCTTGCATACCAATGGGCATGACTGTGCACTAGCAGTAGGATTTTACCATTGATAAAGGGTTTTTCAATTGATCTTACTATATCACAGTATCTAATGCTGTGCAGTTTTTGTTGGTTGTTCTTTGTAAACAAGCTGATTGTTGAATTTAAAGCTGGACGCTTTGGTTTTGGTGGTATTTGACAGACTGGGATTAAGGCCCTGGACATTCATACATGGGTATTTTTTCTCAAAGCTTTTTTTATGCCTTTTGGCCTTCAGTACACACGTAAATGGTGTTTCAGGTCACTGAAAACGGAGCTCCTGGAAAACTTCTGCCAGGGTGAAGATATTCAGAAACGCCGCTTTCTACGTTTATGTGGGTTAAGAAAACCTTTTTTTTTTGGCTTGTCTCCTTCGTTTGACGTGAGAGTGTTCGTCGTTATCTCCTAAGAGTAATTTTCATACATTTAGCAGACGTTTTTGTCCAAATTGACTTACAATGGCTGCCATGCAAAGTGCTGACCAGCACATCAGGAGCAGTTTGAGGTTCAGTATCTTGCCCAAGGACACTTTGACATGCAGATCAGGGAATCGAACCAGCGACCTTCCAATAACAAGACGCTGGCTCTACTCCTGAGCCACAGTCGCACCCATTATATATGTTACACGTATATACACGTCTTGGAAAGGTATTGGTCTATTAGAATAGCTAGGATGTCGCCGTACTTTGATTGGCAAGAGTCCACATTTTCTTGGATTTTGTTCACTTTATATCCAAGTGTGACACTGAGGAGTAACTCGGGGTACCATTGTTGTTGTGCCTTTTCCGGTAATGACTTCAGGTTTCCGATTGGCCAATGTGGCATTAGGGTAGAGGTCACATCGCCACCTGTTACTTTGGCGCGCTCTTGACATCCCTTGACAGCCTGCATTTGCGTTTTCATGTGTGTTGACCACTTGTTACACTGGAGATTAAATAGAGTACCGTCTAGAAACGGCACCTGGACATTAATTGATCAGTAAATTAATAAATATGTGATATTTACAATGAAAAATTAAATCTGTATATTTCATGAATATATCTAGTTTTGAAGTTAATTTGCATCAAAACACAGGACATTGAGCATTTTTTCCGTTACAAAATTCATTCAGGTAAACCTGGCCAGTCCTACACACCCACACAATAATGAACTTGTGTTTAATTACTCTGTCTCAATATCTGTTATCTCCCATATTGTTTATCTCTTCTTGGAATTTTACAGTGCTGTGGCATAGTTACTGATATCATTGAAAATGTCTGTATAAAAGTGAACTCGTTAACCTAAAGATAGTCTGGCTAAACATTGGAATTAAGAGCCCGCTGATTGGCTGTTTCTTAGGGCAATGCACGATGGGATTTATAGTAGACTTAGCTTGTAAAGTTTTAATGCACACCTTTGGCTTTTTTTTAATTTCAATGCAGTTGCTGTTTATTTGTACTGATGATTCAACTGCGAGAGCTTCATATAGTCCACGTGTTTAAAACCCTGAGCCTTTGCTGGCTACATGACGCTGCCTATGGGGCCAAACAAACCCTATTTCTGACTACTGCAATCCCCAACAATGGAGAGACCACACTGATTTTTATTTAAGTAAGTAATTAACTATTTGAATTTATATTTTTTCTGTATAAAATAACCAATGCTCTGTTGCAAACCAGAACATATGAGTAAACGCAACTTTAGCACATTTGGAACAACAAGGTAGATCCGACTTCAAGTAAATAATATGTTAATTTAAAAAAATGTTTCCATTTAAAACCATTAAAAACCCAAAGTTTAGTAGATCACACAGGTAGAAATGGTCAAAGTAGACAGACTACTTGCAGTTTTACAGTAGATCAAGCAGGATGCTTTACCAAAACTGTAGTTTTTTTTATCTGATTTCTGAAAGCCGCCACACAATCAGCTGACTGCACTCAGAGTAGTTAGCTGGTGATTCAATAATGTAGTTGAATTGTCCACATAGTTTGTAATTGGGAGCACAGTATGACAAGTTGGAGTCATGTGCGTAGTGTCACTGTTCACATTTGTAAATCGAAAACCAATAATGTCGTGTTCCGCATTAGGGAGGTTATGTAAGTCACATGACTCAGAGTTACAGGACGGATGCTGAAGGATCCCCTTCATCTCCACCTGTTACACAACACACATCCTGAATGAAGTTAATGCGTTTGTGACTGAATAAATATTTTAGAGAAATAAATATATTTCTGACCAACATCTCTTTTATCACTTCTTTGTTTTGTTTTCTTTAGCTCATTATTCATCTTTCTTTTTTCTTGTAATTAATGAAATCGATATTTTTCATATACACGAATTATAAAATCTACGTGTCAACAGTCATTTTGCAGGACCAGCCATCTTGTTCTTTCAGTGTTCAATATTTTATTATTATGTCATTTGTAAACTAAAAGCAGGAACAGATCATTTTGAAGTATTACATCTCCTGTAATCAATTTTGATTTAAAATGATCATCAACTTCATCTTGTTGTTTTGATGCTTTGGGACTATTTGCATCTTTAAATCAATACGGTCAGGTGAAAGTCCGAAACATTAGAAATAAACAGTCTGTTGGACAGGTAAACACAGGCCGATACTCAGAATAGTCCAAGGTGAAATTACATGGTATTCCAGTGCAGCTTTGATTGGTCAACAGTGATTAAAATGGAACCGACAAAGTTATTTATAGTATTCATTTCCCAACGATTATTGATCCCGAGGCCTGCCAAGGCTGCTGAAGGTGACAACATATGTCCAGGGTCTCACATTGAAAGGAGTTGTGTAGCTGGATTAAATGCTCACAAGGACCTCTTTATGGAAATAGTTAAAGAAAAAGTGGCTGAAAAAGAGTGATTAGTAAGAGTTTTTCCTTAACTAGTGCAAGCAAATGTCCAACAAGTGCTGCCAGAAATTAAACTAGAGGAGGAAAATGACGCTTAATATCAAGGATATGGAATAAATGCGGCCTTCCCGAATGGACAGTTGGGCAGCGAATAAAACTTTGTAGCGTGAGAAAGGCAGCAAGGTCAAGTCAGTGTCCTCACAAAGACAAGAGGGCAACGGAAAATGGGAGAAACTGAGTTATGGCCTTCCACAGGTGCTCATGAGGACTCCCGCTGACAGTTGAAAGGATCACGAGATGGAACTGCAGCAATCCAATTACACTGTTATTGAAAGCCAAACGCTGTGAATAAGTTCTGCAGTCTGCCTGCTGATGTCCGTCTGTCTCTGTTTCCGTCACTCTGTCTCTATCTCTATTTATTTCTCCCTGTGGTACTGCAGATAAGTTATGTGGAAATATATTGCAGATATGTATGTTACGGTTGTGTGTGTGTGCACGGATCGAATTCTTCACACTGCGCAGTTCACAACTTGTAACTGTTTCCCACATCAAACTTTTATGCTATAGAAAAGTATATAACTTTGAATTAATAGTTTGTGTCTAATTTGATGACTTTTCTTTGTAACCCTGGATTTTAACCCTGCACATGTGACAAAGGCCCACGTGCAGGTGCAGCAGGTGATGTCACGGCTCCTATATAAAAACTGAACTTTTACACAATACAGACGAAGCAGGCTTGTCTAGAAGCTGAGTCAGGTCAATCTGGGGCATCATGATAAGGAAAGTCTCATGCTGTCTGCAGCAGCAGGCTGGAATCATGACACACTGACAATACGTCAGTCATGAGTTGAACAATGGGGGCTACTATTGTGAATGTATGTGCACAATCTGTCGAATCTCAGACATGTCATCCAAACTATTTCAAACATTGTCCACCAGCCTCAGAAACTTCTTCATGACTTCAGCGATGAAGACAAAACCGAACACAAACACACAAATGACCTGGAATATTTCAGAAATACCGCATTGTGTATTTTTCTTACTATTTTCAAATAGTGGCTAACTGCTTCAAATATCCAACATGTGCGATGTGTAAATGAACTACGTGAACATCTGTGTGTGTGTCAGTGTTAAAGTCCACTAACACATGTCTCATGATAGCAGACATGCAGAGAGGTAGTGTCTCATGACCCGCGTTGGACTTTCACCAAACAGACGGGTGGGACAACTAATGAGAAACACGCTCTGAGGTATGTGTGTGTGTGTGTGTGTGTGTGTGTGTGTGTGTGTGTGTGTGTGTGTGTGTGTTAGTGTATGATGATCCCCATTTTCAGTATCACACTCAGATCACACTGACCACGAGTGGCCACCTCGTTTATCAGTGTTTGAGTTCAAAGTGGAAATTAAAAGAAAGAGGCAGGGACAAGACAAAAATAGATATTGTTTAACTAATGGTTAAAAATTAATTGTTACTCTTGGAGGTCGATCGATAAGTTCACGCTCCAGAAATATTTTAGAAATCACGAGGGGGTTCATCTTAATATTTGACGTTTGTTCATAGTCCAGAATTATTTTGTAGATCTAGCGACAAATTATTCTCTTCCATGAGCGGTATAATGAAGGCATGATGACGGCTGACCAAAAATAGAATTGGACACTCTCTGAGCGTTGTATTAAAAATCTAGGCCATGAGGACTTTTCGAAATATTCGCTTTTGCAGGCATTAGTGTCACTGAGTTTCCTTTTTATTGGCAAAGTAAAGTCATTGATCTGGCTCATCGTACTTTTTCTCCCCAGTTCCATTAACACACAAAGTCAATAAGAAGGAACTCTTTGAGGACTCTTGTATCTGATCATCAGTCCTATTTATATGGCACAATAAAGTATGTTTGATACGAGTGCAGACATGCAGCATACGTCATACTTATGATCCAGTGACCTACTTTAGGTTCAAACAAAAATAAAATAACAACCGCCATCAAGAAGCCCTTCCCTAATGTTAAGGAACTTCATATGCAATTTGGGAGCAATGTTTGAACGAGTGAGTCCTCATTAGGTTTTGCTTACATGTTCCTGCCATTGGTTCTGTGTTCAAATCAAGAAAGGTAGCAATGCACCAACAAAGACAGCTGACAGGATCATAAGCAAGCAAGGATGTAAACAATTTAAAATATGATTTCAAATGTTTAATTAGGAAGGAAATGCTCTCAGTATATGCTTGTTACACGTCAAGGATACCAACAATGCATTTTGGTTAGAAACAGTGAACATAACTTTTGTTTGTTTACACGAAAACAGAGCACCTTTAAGTCAAAGTAAGTATCATAAGTAAGTAAGTAAATAAGTAAATATAAAGTTAATTTCTTTATGCAGCAGACTGGCCTCTGTTGGTGTTGTGATATCTTACATACTATATTTTGGATTATAATTATTGATACTTTAACACATCAGCTGTAAACACATGGGCGGCTGTGGGGTAGAGCCAGTGTCTTGTTATCGGAAGGTCGCTTGTTTGATTCCCCTAATCTGCATGTTGAAGTGTCCTTGGGCAAGATACTGAACCCCAAACTGCTCCTGATGTGCTGGTCGGCACCTTGCATGGCAGCCGCCGCCATCAGTGTATGAATGTATGTATGAATTACTGTAAGTCGCTTTGGACAAAAGCGTCTGCTAAATGTAAATAGATTTCTTTTAGAGGGCTGCGTCAATACTGTTCATGCAATATAGTTTTTGTGTGAATGTGACATTTTGGCCCAATGGTGAATGAGAAATCATTATAATTCATCCTCAATCAAGTCTCAACACATGAGCAGCATTTTAATATAGTCAGTCGAGGTAATTATATGGATTTCACTTTCTACACATGAATATATGATATTTTGATGATCATGAGCATGATAATATTAATACAAAGATTATTGTAATGTAATTAAATGTAGTGGAGTGGAAGAATAAAGTAGCATAATTGAAATGGTAAATTATTGGCTTTTTTTCATCTTTTTTTTCAAAAACCCCTGTAAACCCCTGTGTCTCAGCCCTGAAGGTGCCCTGAACCCACCTGAGGAACAGCTGTCCCATTCACTCCCCTCTGCACCACCCTGAGAGGTCTGATTAAATGCTGCCACCCAGCGGTATTATTCTGATATAACTTACTCCAGATGTTTTCTCCATAGAGGATAATGTTCGTGTCCTAGTTGAAATCAAACCCATACAGGCAGGAAAAACAGATTAATCACTTGAGCCACAGTATCTCCTGACAGGGGCGAGCACACGTTTTGTTGGTATTGTTTGTAACGTGCGCTGCGTTCAGGTCTCCTCGTATATTGAAGCTGTGACGGATTAAAGCGCTATTTTGTCATTAGTCACAGACATCAAAACGTTAGGAATTAATGAAAATGTACACGGAACAGGTATAATGTTGATGGCTGTTTTGTTTTTACGTTACTTTATCCTCTTGAAGTGACTGATGTTTGAATACAATAATTGAACAAACTAAGCGATTACACGCATTACTTTCATCGTTAGTTTTCATTGGACTTTAATGGTCACTGGCGTGACTGACAGCACATTTGGAATAAGAATATTACTAATAGTTCCTACACTTACACGCGTACATGACGTGTCCTATTTGTCACCGTGTTAACGGTAATATGTGTAAAGTTTCCGTTATTACAACATCACCAGCGACCGTGAAGGCAGCAGCGTTGTCACATGACCAGCGCACAGCTGAGGGATGCTGAGGTAGGCTTGCCCGTTGCTAGCCTGTTAGCTACGTTAGCCGTAGTCTGGTAATCCTGGCAGAAGCAGCCATTTCTTCCCACCTTTCCACACAGAATCGCCCGGGGGAGACACACGACACGCCATGGAGAGGACTCAGCGCATGTGGTCGTCGTTCGTATCCCCTCATATCGTCAGCTGTTGGTTAGATGTCAATGTCATAGTTTGTAGCTAGGGGCTGCCCAGTTAGCTCAGCTAGCCCGTGTGTGGTTAACGCAGGGCCAAGGCCAAGGCCAAGCGAGAAAAAGGGAGGCCGTCGGGTGAGTACAAATTTACGCTAACGCCTGTTTTTTTCCCCACCTCGTCTGTCATCTTTTCTTGACACCGACAGCACATATCAGCGTGTTGTTTGACCGCTGTCCGTCTGCTTCGCTCGGTTTCCCCGCACCGAGCTGCGTTGTGCCTTTTGTTGGCGGTTGTACATTAATGACACTATCCATCATGTATCTACACATCGGCCGAAATTAGCTGTGACACAGTGACTGTTACTGTTTGATTTCAGGTAGACTGTGTGGTTTCACAGCGTCCACACCGCCTGACAGCTCCGGGTTTTATTCTCTCGGCGTCTAATATGTTGATAACAGCACTGAGCTTCCATATTTAAATCGCAGTGACAGTACTCTGGCTTATTTCCCTTTCATTGTTTCCCTTTTGCCTGCTTTAAATACAATGTAATGTGTCTCCATACCTGTGTGTTATTGTCGTGTATAGCTGTTAAAGATAACAGAACACAGGTGAGTCTGGAGGGCAGGTTACAGGTCGTTGAACCCCCTTTAAACCCGAGATTTACTCTAAATTTTACCTTGAAGCATTTTATTTTTCGAGGCACAGTCATGAGCTGAAATTTGAATTAACTTGCCAACACATTTTAGTGAAGCCCCATGACTCCTTTTTACTGGTAACGTTATTTCTCATGTCTATTTAAAGGTGCACTATTTAGTTTTGGAAAAGCAATTCAGAAAATCAGAAAGGTAATATTTACAATACTGATGAGGTGATAATAGAAATCATACAGAAGTGAATATGGTCCCCAGAACACTGTTTGAAGCTAGACAGGTGGCAGGGTCCGCCAAATGTAAACAAGGTAGAACAGGATGAAATGATGTTCTTCCTTGAACGTCAGTGTGTTTATTCAGTCATGAAAGCGAAGAGAGTTTGTTTATTTGGTTAGTTTAAGCAGGAATATCAATCGATGAAGATTTTTCTCTTCTGATTAAAAGTTTCCCAAACACTACCTTTTTAAATATAAAATAAGTTCTCTTTTTGGTCGCCACTGTAACTGCAGTTTTATAACTCTGGGTGTCATGTGCTTTTGTTTTAACACATGCCTCTGGAGCAGGACATATTTGGAATTTTTAGTAGTCGTGACATCTTGATGTTAACAATTTTGTGTACAGCTCAAGCATAACTCGGTCTCAAAACATGGCTTTGTGCTATCTGGAAAATAGGGACTTTTTTGGAATGTTTTATGCCTTGCTTTGAGACATTTTGAAGGTTGTTTTTCTTGTTTATTTTCAGGAAAAACAGTTTTTCCAGCTAAGGCCGAGAGATGGAACTGAATTATTTTGTTTTGCCTCGTTAGGATGTCGTCCAACACGGCATCACTTAGACCTATAAAGAATCATATGACAGGCTTGCCACAATAACATCATGCTGTACTTGTGTTGTCATTTCAAACTGCCTCTTCTTTGTCTCCTGGTCACAATCCAGCAGGCACTGCTCTGTAGGTGGACAGAGGAGGAGAGGTGTAGGCCATCAGGTTTTGGCTCAGACCTCCATCTGAAGTCGCCTCCACCATCGTCTTAGTCACTGTCGCCCTCAGCTGAGCCATGTCCTCGTCGGGCTGCTGCCACCTACCTGGCTCCCTCTGTGATTACTCCGGGAACGCCGAATCCGATGCCTCCAAGGATTCGGAGGAGTCCGACTCCACCGCGCAGGCCCAGTACATTGCCAAGGTTACGGCTAAAGATGGCCGCCCACTCTCCACCGTTGTCAAAGCGGTGAGCTTGCAGAGGTAAGTGAGGGGCGGAACTCGCGTGGGGCCCTGACAAAACAAACTACAATCACATTGTTCTTCGGCTGATCATCACATTGACGTCTTCTCCGCTCCGCTCCACAGCGATGTGGGCATGTGTCGGATCTGTCACGAGGGAGCCGGAGGGGAGACGCTGCTCTCCCCCTGCGACTGCACCGGTACGCTGGGGAAGGTGCACAAGAGCTGCTTGGAGAAGTGGCTGTCCTCCTCCAACACCAGCTACTGTGAACTGTGTCACACAGAATTCACCATCGAACGGCGACCACAACCACTCACACAGGTTAGAGGCTGTTTGCTGCCAGGATGAGTGATCTGAAAATGAGCAGGCATCACTTATCTCACTAATAGATACTTGATTCTACCTTTTTTTTCTTTTGGCCTTGGACTGATATTTTGGTGAGAGAGATTTTTAGTCATGTAGAGTTTGAGCCAACAGGGAGCATCCTCGGTATGTGAGATGATTTGCCTGTTTTGGTTTCCTGGCCTTGTAATAAGAGCTCTCTATTCATCGGACTAGATTCAGTAGCATTAATGTTAGTTATGCAGGAAAGTCTGTTTTTATTTCTCTTTAAAGTGGCAATAAGATAAGGACAAGGGCAGAATAAATACAGAAAAATAGAGAAACCTCAAGAGAATAAATAATTGCATGTGTCTGAAATAAGTCTAGACTAAAAGAGAAACTATACCAGAGCACAAAACGCTAAATTACATTCAATAACTGGTATAGCTGCTGTTGTATCTTAACTAAAAGTGCAATACTACCTCAAGTGATGTGACATAGTGCATCAGAAGAGTCTATATGAAGAGTTATAAGGTACCGTCAGTACCTGAATCAGTCTCATTAACACCGTCTAAGGTGATACTGTAGAAAGCTAGTTTTCAGTCAGACAAACCACCTTCTCCGTGTTGCTCGTCCTCAGTGGCTGAAGGACCCCGGCCCTCGCAGCGAGAAGCGCACGCTGCTGTGCGACATGGCCTGCTTCCTCCTCATCACGCCCCTGGCGGCCATCTCCGGCTGGCTGTGTCTGAGGGGAGCCCAGGACCACCTGCAGCTGAAGAGCCGACTGGAGGCCGTCGGTCTCATCGCCCTCACCATCGCCCTCTTCACCATCTACATCCTCTGGACACTGGTAACTATATGTTGCTTACATTGTTCTCCCTCAGTTCGAGAAAACATGTTTACATACTGCCGTTAAAGTGCTGGCACAGAGTCAATGTTCTTCTCTCTGGCATCTTCACACCCACAAGTTGGGTTTTAATGTCTCGGTGTCCCACATAGATTTGAAAAAAACAAATATGAGTTGGTGCAGACACAATAAAAAGACAACCAAGCCTTCAGATTTATGTTCTGTTGTTGATTATTGTAGAAGTTACTGTATGTCGCTGCCATTTCTCCAGTGGCACTTGAACAAAGTCAAGAGGGTAGAGAGACATGAGGACATGTGTAACTTGATAATAGGGACGTTAGAGAGACAGGTACTGCGTCCATGAAACATCCCAACAGGTGATCGTACAGTGTTTTTCTTTTTTGTGGAGGAGTTGGGGGTCTGGTTCAGAAAATTAATGACAAACTCCCCAAAAGCTTAATAACAAAACTTGCTAAAGAAGTCCACTGGGGACTAACTACAACCATCAGATCAGGGGGAAAGTCATTTTGGTTATTTTTAATGCTCGCCACATTGATTTTACATTAATTTGGCTGAGATAATTCCACTGCGTCTTAGTTTTAATGACACGAGGGAGCTGGAGTGGAGATGCTGCGCTCGCATAAAATCTTATGATTATCTGCTTTTGTGTTAAGCACTTTATGCATGAATTGAGCTATATAAATAAAGTTCACTATTATAACTCAAAGGAAAACTGCCTGCTAGTAGTGGAACTTGAGTTTCACTTCGCAGCATTCAACTCTTCCAGCGGCTGCTTCTGTAATTACCTGCTAACACGGTTTTGACAGTTACCGGTTACGACAAACCAGAGCAGACAGTTGGGCAACAACAGTGTTTTTTTCTTCCAGCCATCCCTTCAAATGTGAAGTCCCTGATGTCTGGCACAGAGCGCTCATTAGTTTAAAAGTTGTCCAGATGGTTCATGCGTACACATCCACGCATAACTCCGAGAAAATAGGAAAGTTAAGCTGGATTTGACTCTGAAGTAAAACTAAGCTGCTTTTCCTTAACTGGATCATATTATTTAAAAATAGGATGTATTGTTAATCTGAAACCTTCTTCAGAAACCTAATCCTTTAATCTTCAGCAAAAGTAACATTAGATATGACTAACGGTGAAAGATTAGCCCTTTTTTGCACACGGCCTCGCGAGCGCCCGGCGTGCCGCAGCTTCCGTCAGCACATCGTCCCCGTCGCGTATCCGTACTACTCTGTCTCAAATATCTGGCTTTTCAGCTGTATTCATGTCTGTCTTTTCTCTCCTGTCTCTCCCAATCTCAGGTGTCATTTCGGTATCACTGTCAGTTGTACTCGGAGTGGAGGAGGACCAATCAGAAAGTGCGCCTGCTCATGCCCGACATGAAAGGGGCGCACACCACCCAGCGTTCTGTGCCGACCAAGTCGACCAAGAAAATGACTGACGAGACCATCGTATGAGTGCAGAGTGGTGCCAAGAGGAATATTTAAAAATGAAGCACTCTCTGAAAAAAAAACAACAACAGCAACAACAAGATTAATCATATTAATGAACTTTTGCACTTCATATGGACCATTCTGAGAGGAGAGAGCTACTTTCTCCCTCCGTTTTCTTTTATCGAAGCACTTGATGTAAACTACTACGGTATTGGCCGACCACGGAGAGTGGTTTTTGGGAAAGAACTCATTCCGGAGTCGAAACACAGAGTTGTCACTGGACAGACAGACGGACAGTGCTGGGATGTGACCCGCATGGACACATGGACAATGGACGAACCAGCTCAACTGTGTGTCCGTGACACAAACTTATGAAATACTAAGACACAAGCTAATGTAGCAGGATATAAGTGATTCAGCATGCTACTACAGTATAATATAAAAACATATTCACTACCTATAATTCCCTCATGCCCCCTTCACAATGTATTTAGCTGTTTTTGAACAATGGGCAGCCAGTAGCCCGGCAGAGGAGAATAATCTGAAACCATGATTGACCAAGTCTATCTGTGAGTGTTCATTCTCACGCCAACGGCCTCGTCTATAATCTGAATCTGAAGTTTCTTGGTAACGCTTTATCATTGCCGTCTGAACAGCGGAAATCAAATCCTTTGACCGTTCAGACGACAGCTGAGGCATCACGTATTTATCACACTCGTCACAGACTGTATTATATGGGATAACACTACCTGCAGCCGCGAGACAGCGGCGCAGGAACGTAAGGGAAACAGTATTGAAGGTGTGGAAAAGTGTTTACATTCTAATTGGACGACGTCTCTACTATTGTCATAAAAAAAGTGCATTAGCTCCACTTGTAAATGCACCATTCATTAATTGAGCTGCCTAGCAACGACCAGTAGTTAACGTCCCCACATCACAAGAGATGCAGTTTTAACTAGAAGACAAACCAAGTGTTCTGAGATTACAGACTGAAAAATGAAATGATAAAACACACAGCGATGTATCAGAGCAGGCTGGTACTCTGTAAAAGGTGCAAAACAGAAACGTGTTCTGAGATGTCAATCGATGTATGCAGCGTACGCTCGACGAGAAGTATTTTGTGTTATTGTAGTCTTCCTGCTGCATCCCCCTGGAACGTTGGGTTATTGTGCAATAAAACACGAGGGACTCCTGTACTAAATCAACGTGGACTGTTGACTCGTCTGCTCTTTTCAGGTGTCTCAGCTTCTAACAATCTGCCTGTGGTCTTTGGAAATATAATCTGATGGTCGATGTCGAGGTCGTGCCCTGAGATTCCAGCATCTTGTGTTGTGTAAATGTTTAAATCAGCTATCAATACATTTACGCAAGATCTTTACTTTCAGGTACTTGTACTTCATTTTAAAATAGACATATTCATCAGTTTTGTACTTCTACTTCACTACAAGTCAGAGGGGAAGTCCACTCGTCTTATTTTACAACAGTAGTTACTTTTCAGATTGAGATTACTTAGGGGTGCTGTTTTTAATTTTACCAAAGTGATAATACACGATATCTTTACTTTTACTCAACTATGACTTTAAGGTCCTTTTTACAGCACTAATCTTTGGGTTTTGGACTGTTGCTTACACAAAAGAAGTAATTTGGTCATCACCTTGGGCTCTGAGAAAATGTGATAAATGTGTCATTTGTCGTGTTAAATATGATTTGTTACCAGTTCCACCAAAGAAGTAAGGAGGAGTAAAGAAACCAGAAAATATTCACATTTAAGAAGCTGCAATAAGAATTTAAACTTTTTTTCCTTCAAAAAATCACTCAAGCTGATTAATTGAATATCGAAATAGTTGGTGACTAATTTAGTTGTTGACGACCAATCGATTAATTGTAGTAATTGTAATCCTGGCTAAGCATTGATCAAAAATGCCATCGACCTCTTCTAACTTAATGTTGCGGCTCATATCCAAAACTCTCCCTGATGTACGGTTTTCCCATAGAGCTTCTATGATGGTTTCATTAAAGTAAATTAAACTACTCAAGACCAATAGAGATAAAATTGTCCAGTATTTCACAACAAAAGCAGGATTCTCTTGTCTAAAACACACGTGCAAATAAATGTAGAACACCTTTTTCCTCTTTCTTACCCAAATAATCACCTCACAGCTTCTAACAAGATAACAGTTATCTTGTGACCCCTTGCAGGGCGCTGACCCCGAGGTAGGGGAACCATCAACCCTCACAGGATAAGATAAAACTCGCTCCACCTTGACCAGAATCAGTGGTTCTCAGCACGTGCAGGTAAAGTGTGTCATTCACTGTGTGCGTTACTGATAAAAGGAGGACACGGCACCGTAATATTGTAAAATTTAATTTCATGGCATTAATATAATGTATGTGAGCAGACAAGCTATCAAAATCAAAACAAAACAAAAAAAAAACAGAATATATTTTACACAAAATGAAATAAGCATCAGCAGCGTCACGACCACTTTTGAGATGATGACTGAACGAGGAGGAAAAAAGCCCAAAAACAGGACTGCTGGCACGACTGAAACAGGCGAGATTCAAACCCCGGGGCCTCCGACACGTGGCCTCGACCGTCTAACAGGGAGATGTCTGGGCTTACAAGGTCTCAGGCAAAGCTATTCTGACTGCTACGCTATCGTGGGTGACCGTGGCAGCTACTTCCGCGGTGCCATCAGTCCTGTTTTTGCACTGCGATGTAGCGGATTGTACCTGGGTCCGATTACAATTTGAAATCAATTCACACACCTCTTTTCTGGGATTGATCGTTTGTGGCATGAGGGGGAACCGACTCCACTGATCTAAAAAAGTGCAGATTCAGACAATATTGCACCCCAGGCTGGATGGAAGCACACCGACACTGTGGATTTCAATTAATAATCGACCCAGGCGAAGGAGGGAGGTTCTTGCCACGTGTTACAGGTTCTGACAGCACTGCAGTTTGCTCCCCCTCTGGCCGTCCGTGGTGGGCGGCACGCTGATGTCCACCACGTTGTTTCCCGGGGACTCGTCGTGGGCAGACCGCTCGGCGATCTGTTTCTGCGAGACGATGCGGTAGATTTCTGAAAAAGATCGGAGAAGAGACAGATCAGCCTTTTTTTCCCCCTCCAGTCTATCTGACAGGATCACCTTTCTAACGACACTGAGATGACATGTTGAGGGTTCACTTGGCACTTCAGAGGCAACATGTTAGGGAAACACCCAAAAATTATGTTTAAACCCAGAGGTGAGATATTTTACACGATGATACTTCAGTTACAATTTTACACGAGACGAAAATAACTAAGAGGAAGTGACACGAGGTGATGCGTTTAGTTCCCAGACATTAACATTTTCGAGCAGTTGTAAATCATTTCTCTCTGTGAAGACTTCCACACACAGGCTGCCCAAAGTGAGGCTCGTGGGCCAAAGGTGGCCACCATCAGGTTTGATTTGGTCCGCCAGAATAAAAATAATAACATGAAATGCTGCTTATGCTTTTTTTTCTGAGGTAAAAAGGCTCTTTAAATATTCCTTAATTATCCTTAATCCTTATAATCTGAATTTGGTGGACATAGTGACATTTTGTGCAGGAAGCCATTCAATTAAAGGACAATTTAGTCTGCAGAAGCCCTGAGAGGCGTTCACAAGGTTTTAAGTCATAAACACAAGATCACCTACTTATCTCCTCTGACGGCTTCTGTAGACGCCATTCTGCGCTCTAACAATACATTATAATAGGTGTTTGCTTTTGGCCCATGGACCTCCAAGGTAAAACAAGTTGGGGCACCCTATATATTCGTCAAAAGTACTTTAGTTTCTTATTATTATTTAAGTAAAATATCAACAGTGTAGCTCTGCCGTCGCTCCTCTGTTCACAAGCATACCTGTTAGGATATTCTTGAAGGCTTCTTCAACGTTTGTTGAGTCCAAGGCTGAAGTTTCTATGAATGACAGATTGTTCTTCTCTGAGGGAAGGAAAAGAAAACACATGTTTAACAGCAACAGAAGCTTACAGCTGACTTTATATATGAATTTATAATAATGGCAAGAGGAGAACCAAGCCTTGACAATGTTTTTTGGCGTATTTTCTTTGTTGCATAGATAAATATCAAATGACTCTAAAGAAAATCTAAAGTTCCTCTTGTGTCTGTCTGTGAGTTTGGGTACCTGCGAAGGCCCGGGCCTCGTCTGTCGGCACGGCCCTGAGGTGGCGCAGGTCGCTCTTGTTGCCGACCAACATGATGACGATGTTGTTGTCGGCGTGGTCCCTCAGCTCCTTCAGCCAGCGCTCCACGTTCTCATAAGTCAGGTGTTTGGCTATGTCGTACACTAAAAGCGCCCCCACCGCTCCTCTGTAATACCTGTAACGGGGAAAAAAGACCCAGTGGTGACGACGCAAGTGTGTGCAGGAAATGTCAGAACGTCTGCAGGTTCATAAAAGTCATTTTATTACAGGAGTTAGTTCAATCTGCTTTACTGAACACTGTTTAAGGTCATGTTATGTGAACAACTAGGTTCCTGGTGTCTTATTCAACCAATACACATTTTTCAAGATGTTATGAGATGTTCTTCTTCATTTTGGTATTTAAATCGGTCTTAAATTCAATTCTATGTGAGACATAAAGGTCAAAGTCAGTGTTTGCTTTCTGAAAAACCTACATATTCTCTGGATTTACACTGAACATGTTTGACATTTATGTATCTGGAACACTGATGGCTGCCTGGGGTTCTGTGTTTAAAGGAACAGTCCACCCAAAAATGAAAATTAATTGGACATTATCTAATCACCCCTATGCCGATGGAGTCGGGGGAAGTTTCGTAGTCCGCAGAACATTTCTGGAGCTTCACAGCAAAACAGAGTTGCAGCATTCTTCTAAACAGCTGAAGTAGATGGGGACTACTTCAGGGAGCATGAGAATTAGTTTTCTCAATTAATCAGTTAGTTGTTTGGTCTATAAACCTAATACCTCATTTCCTAATTACCTAATTTCCCCTCATCTATCTATCTATCTATCTATCTATCTATCTATCTATCTATCTATCTATCTATCTATCTATCTATCTATCTATCTATCTATCTATCTATCTATCCATCCATCCATCCATCCATCCATCCATCCATCCATCCATCCATCCATCCATCCATCCATCCATCCATCCATTAAAAATGTAAAAAGGGTGAAAAAAGTTTATCCAAAACCCAAGATGACGTCCCCAAATGTCTTTTTTTGTCCACAACCCCAAATATATTCAGTTTACTGTCATAGAGGAGTAAAGAAACTAGAAAATATCAAGCTGATTAACTGAATATTCAGTTAATCAGCTTGATATTTTTTGGGGACGTCAATAGTTGGTGACTAATTAAGCTGTTGACGACCAATCGATTCATTGTTGTAGTTGTAATCCTGGCTAATCATTGATCGAAAAGTACCATCGACCTCTTTTAACTTAACGTTGTGGCTCATATCCAAAACTCTCCCTGACGTAAGCGCTCTACTTTGAGGGACTGAGCGTCAGAGGTGGACTCACGCCGAGGTGATGGCTCTGTAGCGCTCCTGTCCTGCCGTATCCCAGATCTGAGCCTTTATCGTCTTGCCGTCCACCTGGATGCTGCGCGTGGCGAACTCCACCCCGATGGTGCTCTTACTCTCTAGGTTGAACTCATTCCGCGTGAACCGAGAGAGCAGGTTGCTCTTCCCAACGCCCGAGTCCCCAATTAACACAACTGTGGAGGAAGAAGAGACGGAGAGAGGAGAGGGAGGGGATGGAAAAGATGAGATGAGTGTGTTCGTATACAGTATGTGTGTGATGGGTGAGGTCGGGGATAGGCTTTATATATTAATAGATCCAAAAAGTGTTGATACGGCATAAAAAAGAGCCTCTAAATGTTGGTTTCAGCAGAACACGGGGGCTTCGTGTTTTCGGTTTGATTTATGGGATGTGAAAAATGCAAATTTCTGCTGTAAAGTAGGAGTGCAGCGAATTACAAAACACCTCCCAGATGACATTAGACATGATCTGACTCTGACTACGTTTAAGTTCGAAGCCATAAACGCTCCTATTTTAGAATATAACACCACGTCATGACATTAAAAAGCCTTTGAACCGTTTCTGTCTGTGTTTTTAATCTTTCTGTTTCACCAGATGTGAACCGTAAGTTTACTCTTTAGTCTTTTTTTGTCTTTTGCACTTTTCACTGTGTTGTTTTGAGTCTGTAAAGCACTTTGAATCGCCCCATTGTATGAAATGTACGGTACAATAAAGTGGTCTCGCCTTCTTACAAATGAGAATCTGCCTTTTTTTCCCTCTTAAATCAATTTCCATTTCAAATAGTTTCAAAACGACAACAACAACAACAGAATGGCTTCCAAAGGAACGCGTGACAACATTGTGGCTTTAAAGCCGCAGCAGCGCGGCATTGTTTAACCGATTCTGAACAAAATATGTGATGAATCGTCTGATAATTCATGTGTTTTGCACTGAACAATGTGCTACGCTGATCTGTTTCTCTGACAGGCCTGTTTTTTAACCAAATGAACAACTATTCTTTTAGTTGATGTGCAGCCAACTACAGCTGTCACAGTAAAGAATCACTGACGGAGAGGAAGAGCGACAGAACCAGCGAAAACAAACATGTTGCTGTTAAATCGAGGAAATCGATTACCTCAAAATTACAAAGTAAAGTAATTGATTTCATGACATTTTCAAAGTGAAGTCGACTTTTAAAATATAAACTGTAGAGACTATGACGAGATATGGTATTTGGTTTTTATCACCCAGCCATCAGTTATCCACTAAATAAAGATGTGCTTTAGTTTCTGATGGTAGAATCTAAATAATAAAGTAACTGCCGAAGGTTGTTCTTAACTTTTTACAGGTTTTCTCCAAGCAGAATAAGCTCAACTGAATAAATGATGTCTTCGCTTTTCACCCTGCATCTTTAATAAACTGTATACCTTTCATCTTTCAAATAAAGAGTTGAGCCAAGCCAAAACACCCTGAGGGTTGTGATATTATGTAGATGAACTGCTAGAGAGCACTCAGGTAGGGAGGCTTTCACCTGGTTAACCTTCAGTTTTAAAGACCTATTATATTTTTTTTTCATTTCCTGTGTTAAATATAGGTTTTTATGCATGTAAAAGTTAAAAAGCTCAAATCAGTGCCAACAGGAGCTCTTCTCAGAAAAAGCTGCTCCTGAAGTCCTCCTGAAATAGTCCCGCCTTTAAACCTGTGACTTTGTGACATCACACTACATCACCATGTCACACATTTGCATAATTTATGTCTGTATTCACAGTAGAGGTGAAGCTAACTGGAAGCTGAAAACAAGACAGAGTCGACCGGTGGCATGGTGAGCGGTGCTGGCTCAGGCGTGTGAGAGCTGACCAATCAGAGCAGACTGGGTGTTCAGGAGGGCGGGCCTTAAAGAGACAGGAGCACTGGACAGTTTGAGAAACCTGGTGTTTTTTGAGCATTAAAGAGGTCATATTATGCAAATTTTCAGGTTCATACTTTTATTTGGGGGTCCTAGTAGAACAGGTTTACATACTTTAATTTTCAAAAAACATTATTTTTCTCACATGGTGCGTTGCTGCAGCATCTCGTCTCACAATGTGTCTTCCAACGCTCCGTTTTAGTGACAGAGTGAGACATCTCGCCTGTTAGTTCCTCCTTAGTTAGAGGAAGAGCAGGGCGGGTCATTCCAAGCAAAGTAGTGTGATCTAAAATAACGCTGCTACAACAGTAGCAATTGTATGTCTGCTGACTGACTGGAGTGTGTATGTTTAATAATAAATATATACATATACATATTTATATAACGCCTGTTACATAGTGACGCACATAAATGAAAGGAAGGAAAGGCTCGCACTCAAACCAAGCATTTCAGGCGTGGACTTTTTCACTTCGCAGACCTTTCTCATGCACAAAAATGCAACGTAACACAATAAAGGAAAGGCAAAAAAACCCCCCAAAAGCAGAAGATGACCTCTTTAAAACAAGTAAATCTGTTCTAATACTAACCCAAAAATAAAACCATGAACCTGAAAGTGAGCATGACATGTCTCCTTTAAAACTTTCTTTCTGCAACAAAAGTTTCTAGTGCCTTCTACAATAAAGGACTGTGTGAATGAGGCAGCAGCACAGTGAGGGAATCTAAAAGAAGCCCACGTTAGCTACAGAGTCACTGTGCAGCCTGCTCGGTGTAAAGTGAGCCGACATGGATCGATCAGGAACAGGCCCGAGCTCAGTGAGACGTCAGAGGGGAAGTGATCCGTGCTGTCAGCACCGGGCTGAGGTGGCTGCTGCTCCCATCACAGCAGCAGCAGCAGCAGAGGTGGAGCCCTTTTGTTTTCTCTCTCACACACAGACAAAAAAAGGAAATAGAGCCGAACTTTGTCCCCTGCGTGCCGACATCGCTCCGGTCCGGGCTGCAGGAAGCTGATAACAGGGCTTCATCAAAACCTTGAATCGACAGTTTCAGGCCGCCTTGCCCTTCCTGTTTCGGCCGGGTGCACAGACGATGGCTCGGGCAGAGAGAGGGGAGACAGAGAGGTGGGGGAGAGAGAGCCTCCGGCAGATGCCCCATTCATCCCACAGAGGATACTTTGTTACATCTAAATGGCCCTTTTGGCTCCTGCAGGCCCGGGATGTTAATGTGCCACAGGAGGAGCTGATAGCACGATCAAAGGAAGTCATTCTGGATCAGACTGAAGCTCCCTGAAGATAAACCCGGACCTGAGTCCCTGGTACCTACCGCCTCTATCTCCAGATCACACACACTCATCCAGATCGTCACGATAATGTGAACACACACACAGAGACACACAAAGTAATCAGATAAGATTATAAGAGCATTTTTTTCCAGTGAGAGCAGACAGGCTCTGAAACAATCACATGAGGATGGAAGCTCATTGATCAGCAGAAAGGCTAATAGGCCTCTCTGATCGAACCTCAGGAGGTGATGAGCACAGAAACAACCAAATGTCACCCGGTGGGAGAGTGAAAAGTGTTCGCTCCGAACGACACAATCCTGCCTGTGTGAGTTGATGAAAGTTTAATAGAAAAAGGCAGAGCACGGATGGGGTGTTGCATCCTACACCTATAAATATAGCTGCAGGCGCTGTGGTGTCACAATGACAGCATTATGTTGTAATAACAGCAGCAGGCGATCATCATCCGGCACCTCCTGAGTCCGAACCGAGCCAGAACCGCACCACAGAACAATTACAGGCATTTGTGTAAATCATAGCTTCGTCGGTGAGAGCCTGTGTGAAAGGGGAATGCAGTCATTTTTTTTTTTTTCTCTTTACCTTTGAACAAGAAATCGTATTCATCGTCTCGGTTCCCCATTCTAGACGAGGCCGCTCCAACGCTTGGTTCCGGACGAGGATGTGTGAAGAGTTCGGGTCTGGATTGTCGTTATTATGCCAGAAAAATATTGGGGAAAGGTCTGTGCTGAGACTCTGCGCCAGTTTTGGCTGTCAAGGCGAGCTGGCCGCAGAAGGGGAGAGCTCCCAACTCTGCAGAGGGAGGGGAGGAGTCCCTGCGCTTCACATAGCTGCCTCGCGGGGGCGCTCGTCGCTCGGCATGCCGGCAGAGAGCAGCCGGCTGGAGCCCAGTGACAGCCAGTCAACTCTGGATGAAGACAACAACAGGGCAGGGCAGGGCCACGAAGGATGATCATTAGTTTTAAAGTCATAACAAGCACTTAAATTCACTGATAATGTGGAATTTAAATTTTTTTTTTAACGTGTAGAGAAAAAATGCACGAAAACAGGATTTTCACAAGAAGGGCTTTAAAATTTACACAAGGAGATTATGATGGTTATTGTATTGTTTCTCCATTCATTTAATTATTTATTGCAGCAAGGAAAGTGGGTATATGTGTGTATATATTATATAGATATGTATGGTGAGGGTTAAGTGGGTGCTGGAGAATACATGCTCACTTCAATTATTATAACATGTTTAATTAATTATGGGAGTAGTACATGTTCATATAGAAGACAAAATAAATCAATATATAAGCTATAATACATAAGATAATGGTTGATAAATTAAATTATATCTTGCAGGACATACTTGTTTATAAGTTATCCAAGCCCATATGGATCTGGATGATGATTTGTCCCATTCCCAAAACTGTTTATCCAATGCTTCTGCAGGTATTGACTGAAATAAAGCACCCTGTGGTTTTTAAAAACATTGTTTTTGTTTTTTTTGTTGGTTTGTTTGTTTGTTTTTTTTTACCATACTCAAAGCTTGGTATTTTAATTAATTTCAGCAGTTATGAGTTCAGTTTTTTTATCTTTTCCCAGTTCTACTACAATTAAAAATATTTCAGTAGCTTTAATCAAATGAAATACCAGAAAATAGGTATTCCTCATGGTTTGCCCTCTCAAGGGCTGAGTGGAAGCGCTCTGTGTACATGTATGCTACCAGTAAATCATTCCTGTTTATAGACCTGTGTGTGTGCTTTTATTACCTCATAACGTCCAGTTGAAGATGAAAAGGGGCATTGTAGGAATAGTGATATTATTCACATAAACTGAGCTAATAGGGGAGATAGTGAGTGTAATAAATACATTTATGTGTCCTTCATTTCCATAATTGTGCCTAATATAGAATCATACAGAATGTAGTAGTAACATATATTGCATCTGTAATATAGACATTGGCTTTAGGTCACGAACAAGATCTGTAAACTATAAATCCACAGTATAAACTACAACTTCTGGATGGAGTTTCGACTGAAAGATATTCTTTTGTAGAAGTGTGAAAATCATCATTTTAAAATCAAATACAGCTTTAAAGTAGTTTTTATTGGTTTGCCTTATTGCCTACAAATGCCTAATACAATCAGATACTGTATTAAAATGATAGATAACGCAGCAGGCCTATAAATGCAGTGGGAAATGTGCTCCCAAAAGTTGAATTCAACTTGCCCTGTGTTGCCATTTCATACCACAAAGATGCCAAATGACTCAAGTAGAAAGGCAAATAATGATGTATGCCATGTATGTTACTAAAATATAAATGAATGTCCTTTATTGGTTGATCTAATTGTAGATTTTCCATTTAGTTTCATAGATAACGTTTATGTACGTAAAGAATTAAAATTACGACTCTTAAATCCATCAGTTAGCGGGTGTCTTAAATGCAGCAGCTGTCACAGATCATTGGCAAGCTTCCAAATTTCCCACTATCCTGAACGAAGCACGGTTAGGGTACTGGATGTGGGCGGGGCTAGTTGTACATTGCTGACAGCTGGCCCCGCCCCAAGCCCCTCACCTCTCCTCCTATTGGCCGAGCGGAAGGTCAGCTGCTGCGCCAAGGATGCACGTGCTGCTCCGCGCATTTCAAGATCAAGATGGCAGCCTCCGTGTGTCGGTGCTACGAGGTGAGACGACCATACATGTCCTTCACTGCAGCTCCTGGCTTTCCAGCAGATAATTTGTTGAAGGGAGTAGCAACGCACGGCTTTGTTAGTCGTCCCTTAGCTTCCGGTTACGTTGTTGGGAGTTTGTAGGGTGTTTTTAATTCAGCGAAGAGCGCGAGATGTCCGTTATGAAAGGCCTTGTTGCAGCAGGCTGACGGCAGGGTTCACCATGTTCTCTGCTATATGACAACGTCTAACGTTAACATTTTGTTTTAGACTCGTAGGTAGGACGGTCCCTGTGTTTGGGGGCTTATAACTGGTAACATTTGGGTGAAAAGTGAGTCTTGTAGATTGAAATATGTCAGCAGGGACTGACTCATCGCTTCAGTGACCGGCTGTTATAAAACGCAAGCAGTTGTAACAAGGCTCGTGATGGTGTAATAACCGTTTGTTTAATAATGGCGGTGTTACATCAAATTCTGTGACCCTTCGTATTCTGTGACCTGACTGGGAATTAAGCTATCACAGCTATCACATACATCATTGTTAGCTGTCATGTTTAGCTCCTTACCCAAACATTAGCATTCAGATAGAGTCTTAAAGTTTGAATGTGTGATTGTCAGTGAATGTAAATCTGTGACCCTTCACATACTGAGGATTAACTACTTGTCTATTGTTCTGCTGTCACTCCTATCAGAATTTGTGACCATGTGGGCACCATTTTATGTTACACTCCCAAAATAGCATGTATGTATGTATGCCAGAAACATCAGTGACATTAAAGGTGAACTTCTTGCTTTGGGGGTCACAGAATCTGGTGCAGCAGCCGCCTGCACACACAGGATTACAGTCACACAAATGTCTCATAGTTAAATCCTTTGTGGAGATACAGACGGCTGACAAGTGAAAAGAACGTCTGAATATATTAATTGAGAAGCGTGACTAACACAGATGCTCCAAAACATGTTTACTGCCTGAAATAAGCAATTATCCTGTCAGCTGGGCCCATCTGAATAGCTTGTGGATCAAGACCGCGAGAGGAAAACATTAAAGTGACTTTTCGAAGGGCACCGATGACTGGAGCTTTAGTAACAAGTGAATCAAATGGCAGTGACTAAAGCGACAGTGAGGGCTCTGTTATGCTGCTGGTGGGTTGTCTCCTTCGATGATAAAGGTCACTGAACGGTTAGATCTCGACCCAGGTGAACACTTTAATGTGATTTTTGATAAATGTGTGAAACGGCGTTCACCATCACCATCATCAAAACACTAAATGAGGGAATATCTTTTTAGATTAAAAGGTGTTCATACCAAGGAGCATTGAAGCTGTTCTCGATGACTGTGTTCGGACCACACCTTACTGATACGTTTTGTTGACATTGCTTTTAATATGTCACCCATCTGTGTGTGCTGTCAATAAAAAGTTACATATAATCTGCTGAAGGTTTTTAGCTAAGAAGCCTGGATGCAAATGACCCCCCAAAAAATTGGAAATTGGGTTCTTATAAGTAAAAACACTCCTCTTTTTCCTGCCTCCTTCCCTTTTTCATCCTTGCTCACTATTGATGGGGCCTGACTCATTAGTATCCCATTAACCACCTGTCACTCACTCTTTATCCACTGCAGTGTTGGCAGAGTTACTGTTTGTACTTACCCTGACTCTTCATTGCAGCTGGTTGGCAGACGTGCCTTAGCCCTCTGCTCCCGGCCTCTGGTCTCCTCAGCGTGGAGAGGAGATGCCTACAGGTTACATGGGAGCCCAGCTGCAGCCGTGCAGGTACACACTCACTGTTCACCTTTAAATAACACACTCATTGTGGATTATATCATAGAAAACAAGCAGCTGTTTGTGTGACTTTAATGTCACAGATGAAGCAGGACCTCCCCGAAGAAATATGTGAATATTCCACTCATTTGTCTGTGTGTTGAACTGAAGTCTTACTTTCTTTTGCCTCTTTAGGTGCGATATGCATCAGGACGTAAAGGTTTCCTGGGAGAGTTCGTGGACAACCTGCGTCAGGAGTTCAGTAAGAATCAGGAGATGAAGGACAACATAAAAAAGTTCAGAGAAGAGGCCAAGAGGCTCGAGGAGTCTGACGCCCTCCAACAAGCCCGCAAGAAATATGTAAGAACATTACTTAGTTTATTTTAAACAGTGTCTCTATGAGTCAGGAAATGAAAGTGTAATTTATCTGCATCACTTTTTAGAAAACTATCGAGGCTGAGACGGTGAAGACTTCAGAGGTGTTTAAGAAGACCTTTGGCTCCCTGTCAGAAACTGTCAAGGAGGTAAGATGTCACCACTTCCTCACGCTCCTGCGCGGTGGGTGCAGATTGGCCTTTAGGAAAGCTGTTGAACTTTCCTGTCTGATTATACTGTTTTCTCAATTATCAGTGCATCTTGAAGGTCATTCTGGAGTCATGATATTTACTAATTGACTCCAAAGCGTTTTCCCCACAGCTGCAACTATCGATTCTTTTCACTGTCGATAAATCTGTTGATTATGTTTTGGATTGTTTTGTCCACAAGCCAAAGATAAGAAAATAAAGATTATTTAAGAATGTTAAGGATATTCAAATTTAGGAAGGAATGTTAAACTTTTATTTAAAAGAAAAACAAAAATGTTAATCGATTATCAGAATAGTTTGATTTAAGAGGAGACAACCATTTGACTTCATGTCTCTGTTACAAAATACCATGGCCTCAAATATGGTTTCTGTTGGCATGTTGACCGCAGGGTCTCGAGGAGGTGAGTCGCACCGACATCGGGAAGAAGATCAAGGAAGGTGTGGAGGGCGCAGCGAGGACGGCCATGCACTCTGCTGAGTCCGTCACCAAAGGCGGAGAAAAACTGGGCCGAACTGGTGCATTCAAGGCCATCTCACAGGTGAGGAGAGACGACGTAACAGCCACAAGTTTCTGAGATTTCACTCTTACATGAGAACGTCTCTGGAGGAGTAACACATGTTATCTCTGCAGAGCGTGGAGACCATGAAGAAGGAGATAGATGTGGGTGACGCAGGGCCTTACAGAGCTCCCTCTCAGCTGAGGAAGAGAAGCGATTTCTCCTCCAAATCAGCTGACAGCGACTCCCGAGTGTTCGAGGCCAATGAGTGAGTGATGGTTGGAACTGAAACTCCACTTCCTGTTAACAGATCTTCTCGTGGACACTGTGTGATCCCTGTTAATCCATAACTCCACTAATGATGGAAGTGATTCTCTTTCTTGTGTTGCAGGGAGGATATGGGCGTCGTGCTCCACAAGGATTCAAAGTGGTTCCAGCAGTGGAAGGACTTCAAGGACAATAACGTTGTTTTCAACAGTAAGAAAATCCCCTGGATTTATTAGCTCAGGTATTGTGGAATTAGTGTTAGATAATAGGTCACCTACAGTATCGCTCATGTGTAATTTCCTTTAAGGGCAGCAGGTGGCGCCAGACTCTGTACAGTAGATTCCACAATAAACTAATAGAGCTCCAGCTTGTGTCCAACCAATCGATCCTCATCAGTTTCCGTCCTGTTGTTTCCTTCAGGGTTCTTTGAGATGAAGATGAAATATGACGAAAGTGACAACGCCGTCATCAGAGCGTCCAGAGTGGTGACTGACAGAGTCACTGACTTCTTAGGTACAGTAATGCTCCATCACAGGATGTAAAGGTGTATATTTGATAATGCTCTGTTCGTGGTACTGAGTGAGCTCTGATGGTTGATGCTGCTGGTGTTTATTTTTCCAGGCGGTCTCTTCTCGAAGACAGAAATGTCCGAGGTGCTGACGGAGATCGTGAAGGCGGACCCCACCTTCGACAAAGACTCTTTTCTCAAGCAGTGTGAGAAAGACATCATCCCGAACATCCTGGAGGTAAACAGACTCCTCTTCCTCTTTAGTGGAACACCCTCAGGCACTGAGCTAAGTAAATACTTATCGATGAGGGTTTTGCTTCAGTAAATGTGAACTTTTACTCCAGATCAGAATCAGTAATTTAATTTGTGACTTCTCCTGTTAGAGCCAATACAAGCCAGGCTGCAGCTGTCAGATTTTAAAGCAATTTCAGCTGCAAAAGACATAATTCAAATGATTGATGGCAGGAAACAGTCAGTGTCTTGTGTCTTTCCCAGTTACAGAACGAGAGAACGTTACAAGCACATCATTTTGAAAAAGGGATGAAGATCTGGGGCCTAATTTATAAAATTGTTCTCAGATTTATACTTGTTCTTAGTCTTAAAATAATTTCTCGATAGTGTGCTTGATATTTAGGCTACAAGTCAAGACCTTAACATGCAACAGCATAATTAAATTATACACAGAATAAGTCAGATGTACTGTTTCAGCTGTCTTGAATTATGCCTCTGTTGTAATCAATCATCAGTAACAGTGTCACTGTCCTTCCTGCAGGCTATGATCCGTGGAGAGCTGGACGTATTAAAAGACTGGTGCTACGAGGCCGTAAGTTCAATGCTGCAGTCTGATACTTAATCAAGTCTTTGTGTTTCATCTCCCCTCGTCCCTAAACATCTCGTTTTTCAATCTTTTTGCATATAGCTTTTGGTAAAATGCTTAACTGTCGCCTGGCATAATGTCATCATGCGTCATGCCACATGTGTGTTTTCTGTCGTCAGACGTACAGTCAGCTGGCTCACCCCATCCAGCAGGCCAGAGCGCTGGGACTCCTCTTCCAGTCCAAAATCCTGGACATCGATAACATAGATGTAAGTGATTCCCACGAGCCATCACACTGTGTTTGCAAATTATTATTCAGTACATTTACACGCACAAAAGCCGACACCATTTGTTGTTTCCTCGCCTTTTAATAAACCATGTTTCTGTGGAAAGCTGCAGTAACTCTTGTTACGCGTGCTCTTCTCATTTAATTTGTCTGTGCACTGTAGCTGGCGATGGGTAAGATGATGGACCAGGGCCCGGTGCTGATCATCACCTTCCAGGCACAGGTCGTCATGGTGATCCGCAGCCCCAAAGGAGACATCGTGGAAGGAGATCCGGTCAGTAAACTCGTGATCGCTGCACCACCGTAGGGAATCTAATAGAAACGGAGTAATTTCAAGGAAGTAAACAACTGAAAATTAGATCAGCACTCTGCAACACATGTCCCATTCCCATCTGTCTGTATTACTTAGAAGTATAAGTGTTAAATATCTTATATGAATATTAACATGTTGCATTTAGTCTGCCTAGCAAGTTCACACAATCATCCTCATCACAAGCCAAATCAGAAAGATGCTGTAGTTCTGAAATTTGAACTTAAGTCTAGAAAAACCCTCCACCCTCTCCATACTGTCTCTCGGTGGCTGACCCTCTGCTCTTCTCCCCCTCCTCACCAGGGGAAGGTCATGAGGATGATGTACGTGTGGGCGTTGTGTCGTGACCAGGAGGAGCTCAACCCCAACGCGGCCTGGAGACTCCTGGACATCTCCGCCTCCAGCACTGAGCAGGTCCTCTAGGAGCAGGAGGAGGAGGAGGAGGAGGAGGAGGAGGAGGAGGGGACGCAGGTGTAAAAGGTCGATACGGGATGCACTAACTGTGAAGAAGGGCGGGAGATACGAGGATGTGGCCGGAACACATGCTGCACGTGCTGATTCACACATATATACCATCGACATTTGAAGGCAGAGTGCGTCCATGCTCCTGTGTTACGCCCGAGACTGCAACCTCACACACTCATATTTGGTGTAAAAGTACGCATCAACATAGAGACAAACTACCAACATATAATATATCAATAGAAAACTGTGCTTCCACCAATATGTGTGTGTTGTTCGTGCCTCAAGGTGGAGTGTAAATATAGAACATTTACATTCATTTGAACAGGATGGAGCCAACTTTTTCACCGACTGGCTAAAAGAGGAGCCTGTGCCATTTTCCCCCTTTGTTTCATCCAGTGGTACGGTCCATACGGTCCATAAGAAGACAACATCAGTGGAGAGAAAATGGACAACACTACTGTGATTTTAATCCTGGGTCATGAGACTGTAACAGGGTTTGAAGCTAAACACTGACTTTGTGAAGTAACGTACACGGGAAATTCAAATGTGGGCGGTGGGATGGAGCCCGTCGCAGCAACCAATATATCTCAGTGGGACGGTTAAAAGGGGCAATCCACCAATTGGATTCAAAGTCACCTCAGATTGGGCTTGAGACAAAATTCAGCTGTGGTGGTTTCTACATGGTTCCTGCTGGCCTCACGTCAGAAAAGTTCAAGCAAATACAACAGGGATCGACCGATCGTCAGCTCGGCCGACTGTCAGATCAGAAATTTAGCACTTTTGTGTTTGTCTGAATTTGTTTTTTTGTTTTTTTATTGGGTCTTTTTTTTTGTCCTATTTCCAACAGATGAAATTAATTTAAAAATGAGCTACTTTTGTCTGTAGTCACTCCCTCAGCATTCCAGCCACAACAGTCTGATTGGTTACATGTCAAGACTGAATAATCTGAATCTGCAAAGTATCTACTAACTAAAGTTATCAAATAAATGTGGTGAAGTAACTAGGTACAATATTTGCCACCAAAATGTGAATACTCAAGTAAATTTCCATCACTATTTATTTAAGATATTGATTATCGGTCTCCTTGGTATCTGGTCGATCCCTAGTGCACAACAAGTACGATGAAGTTTAAACCATATATAATATAATGTGTGTATGCAGGGTCCATACTCTCATATATGTGCTGTAGCTCAGAGAGCCCAGTGCGTTACAACCTGAAGAAAAGCTATGACATGCAGCATGTTTTCTCAGGTCGCGGTGCATCGGGCCTCTGTACAGTCTGTACACCCTCAGTAGAAAGACATGTATTGCATCTACAGCTCGTAACCTCGTTGTAAATATATTAAATGTCGAGCGCTGCTTCTGTGTAAGCTCGGGTGGGACCACTTCAGATGTGTCATCATGGCAGCTCTATTGTTTGGAGGAACATTCGCCGTCTCATGTTGCACGTTGTTCAGCTGTACAAACACGTTTGGTTTACTTTTATGTATGTGGCTTCTCAGCGGGGCGGTGCTGAAGACGAAGACTTGAATGAATGAGTGAGTGAATTACCAGACTGTTGTGTTGACTGTGTTTAACATTTATTCTGTGTGTCCACGTCGGTCTCTGTTCACGTGCCGCTGAAGATTGAACACATGATGATTGTACTGTACTAATCTAAATCTAAGACTCAATCCAGACTTTACTTAGAGATAAGATCATGTCCTCAGCAGAGTAAGGTCTAATTGTGATTTTCTGCACAGTCATACACACCTGATTCAAATGAACAGGTTGTGATCAGGCTTCAGCAGAGCTTGATGGAGGACCAGGATTGAAAAACACTAAACAATTGAAGCAGAAGCTGCCATTCTTGTGACCCAGAGGACAAACCCTTTCCAAATTGGACATTTCAGGAGCTGTCCTCCAGCTAAAATGTCCTCTTTGAACACAAAATGCAGCTTCATCATTAAAAGTTAAGGTCGCCAAGACGCTAAATGTTCTTTATTTAATGACCATATAAACTTTCCTCCAACATCACTACCTGTATGGCTCAACAGATCACTGCTATCCAAGCAAAAAACAAAATAAAAAATAAGGACTGGAGCACACCGATAAATTAACGGCTTTAAATTGTGCAAACAATGTTTGAACACTACTGTGTCTTCGTCAGAGTTACCATGAAGGTGTCCCACTTTATGGACTGTGTCATGTTTTTATCCCTTGTCCCACATTTTGATTTGGTATAGATTTCAACAGTCATATTTTTGACACTTTTCTAAAATTCTGGCTTTAATCTGATGGCTGTAGGAGAAAACAGTGAAGGGTGTCATCACAGGGACTTGTTTTGTTTTATGTCAGTCAAACTGCATAAAAGTGGGTAAAAGTTACAGGTTAACCTATCAGTGCATTTGCTGCCTCTGCTATGTCCAACAGGATTTAGGTGGAATCTAAGACGGATACCAGCAGCTGTAATAACGAGCATTTAACAAACTGTGCAGCTCTCCCAACGATACATGTCAGCAGACAGCGGTCGTAGGTTAGCACTAGTTATCTTCCTCACTTGAAGAGTGGAAGAAAAGAAAACGTAAGTCATATGGTCGTATAAAAAGCAAATTAATTTAAAACAAAAAGTACAACGATACAAAAGGACCTCTCAAGTGTGCTAAGAAACATAAATACAGTAATTCATCAGTGCCAAAAGGTAAACATCAGATGACAACAGAACGCTGACCTTTGTTAGAGTTACAAGGATGAAAGTACAGAATACAAACATCGGTCAAGTGTGACGAATCGTAGGAAGTATGACAAACTCAGTTCTTCATTAATGCCTCGGGGCTCCGCTGTGTTCAGAGTGTGATACATACAGCAGTGAGTTGATGATGTCACCATCTCTAGAGGAACTGTAAGGCCTCTGCATAATGTCGGGCAATAACATAGTCCATGTTTTGTTCATTTTGCAGTCTTATGTTCACATCTGTGAGTCTTTAAAGCTCTTTTGTTCGACCAACGTAAACCAGACCAACATATAAAACAACATGTATACTGCTGCAGTGAATGAAGGATTTAATGAGGTATTTTATTCCAGTAGGTGGATGTGTAAAGAACCGAGGACAGTGGTTGATTAGACAGCCAGGAGGCCGTGTTAGGGTGAAGCAGTCTGTCTGTCAGACTGCAGCAGCCTATAAATGTCATCAGTGAAGGCACAGCTGATACTGTTGGGTCACTTCTGAGGACATTTCCAGTGTTGAAGGATAATATTTTTGATCCTGCCTGCTGGAGGAGAGTCCTCGGTGGAGGAAGTGGTGGCAGCTCTTCTATCAGTGAATTTAACTTGTTGAAATGTTCGATAAGATCTTTGAACACGACGTCAGGTTTTTTGCTGGATATAAAGATCTCACGCTCTCCTAGAGATGGTGACATCATCAACTCACTTCTGTATCACACTCTGACCACAGCGGAGCCTCCTTGGCATTAATGAAGAACTGGGTTTGTCTTACTTCCTCTAATTTGTCACACTTGACAAATGGCTGTTTCTGTCCCTGATGTACTTTCATCCTTGTACCTCTAACGGAGGTCAGTGTTATGTTTGTGTTTCAATACACTGGCTTTTTGGCGTTGATGAATGACTGGTATTTGTAATGTTTCTTATATTTATCACGCATGAGAGGTTTTTTCGTCATCATCTCACGGCAACTGCACACCTGAGCCAGGTTGACTGTGATTGTTCGCCTCACGTCTTTATCTTCTCTGACTCTGATGAAGTAACAGCAGTGTCGAAAATGTGAGCGTGTTTGCACAACTGAAGGCTGTAAATTTCATCCATTCGTTCTTTAAATGTTTGCTGAGGCCACTGACATGCTCCAGCCTTTACATGCTCCAGTTTACCTATATAAAATCTTTCCTTTCTATTTGATCGGAATAAAGATAAATCATTCAGAATGGACAAAATGATCCTTTTGTTTCCAGATTTTCCCTTTATCATCCATGGTGTAAAGGCATTTTGAAGTGTCCCACTACGGTTTACAAATCACATCTGTCCTTCAACTTTACATTCATTATTTCACCTTTGAGTTGAGAAGAATAAATTCATGATTTCTTCTGTTTTTATCCAGTGATATCATCTGTCTGTCTGCAGAATAAAGAGTGCTGTTTTATGACTTGATCCGTCCAGGCTTCTTCACAGTCAGCAGCTTTGTATGCACCGAGTATGTTCGTGCTCTCAAGAGACAATTAAACTCTGCACGCTTTGTGTGTGTGTGTGTGTGTGTGTGTGTGTGTGTGTGTGTGTGTGTCCGTTGTTTTCTCATTTCAAAACTGACATGCTTTGATAGATGTCCATGGGTCTGGCCATTGACACTGGTTGATAAACCTATAGATTTGGTAGTATAGGGATGATAGATCAGGCTTTAAATAACGCGTGCCTGTAGATTCACGCACGGGGCCGATATATAGGAGACCTCATCCCACAGCTGTCTGCTGTGATGAATGACCGGGGACGTCCTTATACTAACTAACCTCCTTCGCTCCTCAAAAGTCCACTCGCTTCTCCTGACTGAGACTCCGACCCACTGATGTGTGAACAAACATCAGCTCCTGGAGCTAGATTAACTCGAGTTCCACGTATGGTTTAATTTCTTTGTGCAGCGCGACAGTCAGACATTTAGATCACAGGATATACATTAGTGTGAGCGTCCTTGTGGAAAGAGTCCATGTTTCTCCCCCGAGCAACGAGCACGCTTATTGTGTGTGATTGAATGGAGTTGGATGGATGCATTAACACAGAGAAGACCTCGGAGGCAGTACAGTGCTTTCCTTTCTCTACCTCTCTAGTTATTACAGTGTGTTCCTGGTGACACACCACCATGTACACGCCATGCTGTAACCTAACCTACGCAGATTTTACACAGAGTTTGCATGTCATAAAACCTATATCACTTTTTAATATTTGTTTCATTTGTTTTGATGAGAAGCAACAAACTTCAACACAGTATGTCTCAAAAAAATGTCCTGACCTGAGTGACAAACTCCACTGTGCACAGTGCAAAACAGTCAACTGTAGGTTTTTTAATGTCCTAATGTAGATAAGTTATGTTGCGTACATAATGTTACCTAAATTACGTACGTAACATGGGTGTGTTTGTAACTTAAAGGGGCAATATGTAAGTTCAATTCATACTCAAAACAAACAGGGGGCAGCATATCACCAAGATAACCGCTAACTGCTAACTTTAGCTACCATTAGGCAGTTAGCTCAGTTAGCTGTTCATCTAGCGGGAGTGTCTGTGTAGACATCCCTGCAACACAGTAGACATCATTTTGAAGGTTTTCAACTAAAATTCTTACATATTGCACCTTTCCCTAACCTAACCAAGGAGTTTTCTTGCCAAACTGCACACAGAAACTTAAAGGTGCTAACTGGAACCAAATGGTTCTTCGGAGTGATGCCATAGAAGAACCATTTTTAGTTCCACAAAGAACCTTTTAGCACGAGGTTCTTTGAAGAACCCCCAAAGGTGCCTCAAAGAACCACCATTTAGCAGAAATAGGTTCTTTAAGGAACCATTTTCAAGAAAGTTCTTTGTGGACCCAATTGGTTCAGTAAAGAACCTATTTTAAATGGTTCTTCAGTCATTTTTCAGAATAAATGGTTCTTTGAGGATTTTAAATCAAATCATTATGGGCACATTGTTGGCCGTTTTGTATTGACATTCTTTTTTATTTCATTGCCAGCTATTAAGACACATTATACATTCTGTGCAGAACATGGACATTGCAGGGTTTCAAGTTCAAAAACTGTAAGAGAGGTGTTTGGAGCTACAACGATTAGTTGATCAACAGAAAATGTATTGACAACTATTTTGATAACAGGACTTAATAATCGTCTAAGTAATTTTTAAGCCAAAAAAGTAAAATGTAAGAATTTGCTGCATTTCTGGGTCTTAACTGAGAAAATAATCTGCAGGTTAATCGATTAATGAAAATAGTTAGCTGCAGCCCTAATTTCATGCTATTACATGCCAGCAGATAACTCCAATAAATATGAAGAACCTTTAGTACTTTAAAGAACCACATAAAGTATGTGAAGAACCATCCCCTATATAAAAAGGTTCTTCAGTTGGTGATGATTCTTTAGACAAGAACCATTATTTTTCTGTGAGTGCAACCAGCAATGAAGGTCTGGTGCATTACCATGTTGTTTACTGTGTCATCATGTTGGGATATATGTTTTGGGAGTTTCTCTGGCAGTCGACATATTCAGTCGTTTTGTTGTGAGGATGTGTTGCTTCGATCAGAAAAGTTTCATCTATACGTCTCTTTCAAGGTCGGAGCCTGCGATCCTGATACAGGAGCTGAAAAGGGTCTTAAAAGAAGTGGAAACACAAGTTCAAGTGTCCCACAATCATTCTTCATGTGGCTCTAGGTTTCAGTAACCCAGATTCACCTGCTGTCACTGGTCCAGATATCCCGTAGAGGTGACCTACGTCTTCCCCACTGGGCCACAGCTTGACCTCCCGCAGCACCATCTGTAACAACAAGGAGAGCGATGGAAATGTTGAATCTCATAACCTCACAGGTTGGATACTTTTATCAATTAGGACCTCAGTGGGCGTCCTGCGGGAACACTGCTCAGTGTGATTTGATTATGAGTCCTGTCAGGACAGCGTTACAATCCACTGACTATTAATTAAACCGACAGGGAGATGCGGATGTGTACGAACGGCAATCTGTCCCGGTGTTTGTACCGTTTTAATTGTGTCAATTAATTATTTCTCACAGCGAGTGTCTGGAGCCGAGCCACAGGCGCAGTCAGGGTGAATCACCTGTTTTGCTCCACATCTTGATAATGTGTTTCCTGCAGGTCAACAAAACATATAATGCGGTCTGATGTAAGATGTAACTAAATCAGCTTATGCAACCTGCGGTAATGACGTCTTTCTCGAGACTTTATCGAACTGAAAAAGGTTCAAATTTTGAAATGTATTAATTTAGGGAGCTTTTTAATCGTTAACTGTACAATTACATTTTTTGTAAGTCTTATTTAAATGAACGCTGAAAATCAATAACTGGTCAAAAACACAGGGATTGAGTGTATTATTTATATATATATATATATATATATATATATATATATATATATATATATATATATATATACACATATATATGTATATATATATAATATATACACTCCAGTCAGTCAGCAGACACACAATTGCTACTGCTGTAGCGGCGTTATTTTAGATCACACTACCTCGCTCGGCATGACCCGCCCTACTCTCATCAAAGATTGAACAGAGGCGAGATGTCTCACTCTGTAGCTAAAACGGCGCGTTCAAGACACAACGTGAAAAGAGATGCTGCAGCAATGAACCATATGAGAAAAATAATGTGTTTTTTTGAAAATTAACGTATGTAAACCTGTTTTACTAGGACCCCAAATAAAAGTATGAACCTGAAAATTAGCATCACATGACCTCTTTAAGGTAAAAAAAAAGTTACATAATGTTGCTTTAAGTGCTTAATTTTGTTGCTGCAGAAAAATATGTTTATACAGACTATATATTCTGATTATATAAGAATATTTAATGATATATCAATATTGGATTTTTTTCTTCCTAATATCGGTATTGCCACAAAAATCCAGTATCATCGAAAGATGTCAATGAAAAGATTTATATTTTTCAAGGAAACTTTCTCTTTGAGAATATTTGAGACCCTTAAAACAAAGAGTTAACATTTGATTTATGCTGGTTCAAGTAATCTCCAACAATCTGGTGGATAATTAGGAAGATTAAAGATTAAAAAAAAAATATGGGAATAACATTTTTTTTTACTCACACAGCCTAAAAACCATTCACATAAAATGGGACACTAATTATTTTGGAGTAAACAACAACAATAAAACTCATTCCCACTTGTGTCAGTGACATATTGGCTGCAGGGCTACAGGAGCCTCACGCAGTCCTCTCCTTACATAATGTCAAAGCCACACATGGCTCCGGGCGCTGTACTCATCCGGACGAAGAGATTATGTGTGTGCAGCCCAGGCAGGGGAGGAGGGAGGGAGGGAGAGGAGGGAGGAAGGTGGGCCGGACCCCTCAAAGTGAGCGGACTTAAAGCTCCTGACAGAGCAGAGGAGAGGAGAGAAGAGAGGAGAGGAGGAGGTGCTGCAGGACGTGACCGGAGATCAGACCTGAAGCTCGGAGTGCAGCCAGAGACGAGTCATCATCAGCATCATCATCATCATCATCACCTGTCTCTGATGACACGTCCTCACCTGTCACATCAGTAAGTACACAGCAATGTTTTCTGTATTTTGTTTTGTTTTTATGTCATGAATTAACTTCAGTATGTAGGAGTCAGGGTGGAGCTGTGACTGTCGTGTCACACATGGCCGAGGGAAACTTCATGAATCACAAGTTGTCGTCTGCAGGCTGTAACTTTTGTTCCTGTTGTGTAACTTCATTTCACATTATATTGGAACAATGAAAACTGGTTTTCTGGGGGAAAAAAAGCCTAAAAAATGTAATGTTTTAAAAGAAAATATACATTTAATCTATCTCTTTAAAAGGGGCACTGTGTAGAATTTCAATATTAAAAAGAAATGTTAATATTAAGCTGCTCTTAGAGGAAAAATCAGATTCCAGAACAATGTTTGAAGCTAGAAAGGTGGCAGGGTCCGCCACATATAAACAAGGTAAAACAATATGAAACTGTGTTGTCCTAGTTTGTTTATTCAGTCATGAAACAGAGAGTTTGTTCATTTTTTAATGCCTAAAAGAGGAAGATCTTTCTCTTCTGATTAAAATGTCTTCCCCAAATTACGAAGTGCACCTTTAGTATACAGGGATGATCCAATTAACTGTCCTACTAACATCTAAAACAGTGGAATCACTGTAAAAACAGGCAATGGTAATATTAGAAGTTAATTTGAGAACAGTTGGTGCCTTACCAATTTATCAGTGTGTCTTATGTCCTTCATTTTTTACATACAGAGGTTGTAGTTTAAGTTTTAATAGGACATAAGTGAATAAAATCATCTGCTTTCTCTTGAGAGACGCTGGACAAAAGTGTAAACCGCCTGTCTTTTCACTTGTTCCTGTATTCAAGAAGCTTTAAGAGTAAACATCAACCTACAGAACGTCTTTGTGGTGATATAATCAGGGATTTTCAAGAGAAAAACATGGAGGCAGCAGTGTTACGTACGCTGGAATTAACATTTAGATGCCATAAAATCAGAAAAGTTAAAAGACAGAGAGCTTCAACTGTGGATATTTGGGGCTGTTTAGCCTGACAGTCCCACAATCCAGGCTTTATTTTAGAGAACGCAGTCTCCACCTTTTTATCTGGAGAAGTCCTTGACATTTTTTAAAGCTGCTGTCATAATCCACAGGTACAAACGGGAGGTATTACAGGTATTACAGCCACGAGGAGCGCCATATGTCACAGCGTGGCGTCATCTGCGTGGCTGCTGCAGGGCTAAATCGACTTTCAGATTTGTCCACAACTTACAGATAAAAGTCAGTTTTTATTTTTCCACCTGTGGTCGGGCGCCACAGTGTGATTTATCTGCTGCTCGGGGACAAAAGCAGCTCTCTGGATGAAGATCTACGAGGCGTGACGATGACGCTGCCATCTCTTCTCATATTCTTTAAATCTGTATTTGCGTTGCGTCTCAGTGCCGCAGGGTTTTTTCTTCACCCTCCTCCTCCTCCTCGGCTCGGTGGTGTTTGCATATGTATCGCCGTGACCTTGGGTAACCTGCAGCGCGTTAGGAACTTCCCTGGACATCTTCAATGGGCTCGCGTATCTGCTGAGTGTGCTCATGAATAAGAACGAGACAAGTTTTGCGATACATAAAAGCCTCGACTCGGACTGTAAATTCTGCCGACGTGGCAGAAAGTGAGCCGTCAGTGGAGCTGCAGTGACTCGTTGATGCCCCATACTGGGAAGGGTTTTCATCTTATAGTTAACTTTTTAATCCTTCCTGCAAAATATGATCATCTTGCATCTTGCAGCTTTCATTAGCAGCCTTCTTCTCAGTGTCCCTGACTCTGATTAACGTGTCGTCCTGCTGTGTAAACTTCATGGCTCTCTATCGACTTTTGAATCTGCTTCAGCTTCCCTCGCAGGCTAACCCGAGCTGTCCGGCCTGATGTAACCGCAGGGCCATTTGATAATTGATTCCGAGGCAGGCCGTTTCCCTTTCGTTATGTCTTCAAGTCTTTTCCTATTAAACCTCCGCTCGGCCCTTCAGTCCCATCACCCCGGAGGGCAGGGAGGAGGAGGAGGAGGGGGGCTATCAACGTGTCTTTGCGAGGGTCGGCGGGGTGGTAAAGGAGGGTGACGAAGCCTCCTGGAATAGAATCTGCTGACTTGGAAGTGCACCTCCAGCAGGAAACCGTCTCTCTCCACTCCACAGCCCATTAAAGAGGCTACGGAGAGTGTTTCCGTGCAAGAGTGCAGCAACTCTCTGAGGGTTTCCCCCCACATTTTTCTCCTCCCTCATCAGTGTCTGATTTATTTATCTCGCACTGTTACCTGAGTTCAGGCGATGGGTAGGAGCCTCTGCCTTGTCTAGAAGATCGGACAGGGTTTGTACTCAGGTTTCAAAGTGAGACCTCCCTCCAGGATCTGAAACAGCACAAAATCTATAATCTTTGACGTCCGCCGCCCCCGTCGAGCTCCGAACCCCTCGAATCAATCGAGACTTTCCCCTCACATCAGCACACTCGCTCGCTCATATGTTGTGTCTCATCTCTGCTTTTTGTTTCTTCTTCCTCTTAGGGATCTTGAGGAGCGAATCCCTAAATGAAGAGGTTCCTGGAGATGAAGATGCAAAAATAGAAGCATCTTGCAGTAAATCCACCGAACCGTTCGAGCGATTCAATACGGAGACGTTCTCCGAGGCATCACCACGCCGATCATTTACAGCCTGCGAGCACTTTGATTGATCTGTGGAGCATCTTCGGCCACTCGATTGAGATTTATACATCGCTTTCTAATCACAATAAATGCCCCTCTAGGGCTGCTTTTGGATGACACTTGGGATATTGACAGATGAACCGAAGGCCTCGCAGATGATGTGAAGCTGAAGTGGCGACTGTTTGTATTGTGAGCTTCTCTTGAGAGAAAGCAGCCGGTTAGCCCCAATTAAACCTCACTGAGCATGTCTCACCGCTTCACCAGAGGTTTTATTAATTTACACGACTGATTTTTACAGGAACGCTTTCGCTATTCGCCCTGTGGATTGAGTTCAACATCTGCCAGACTCCGCTATGTGATGACAAAGATGACCCTCCATCCCTCGTAGCTTTCCGACTGCAACACAAGACTCACACGGTAAAACAACCTTCAGAACTGTTCCTCTCGCTTCCAACATGAGCGACACAAACTACTGGGTCGTGGACTACGACGTCTCCTCTCCTGCTCCGCCCGGGTTCCCCAGGGGCCAGACGGTGCTGCAGCCCATGGCGGGGCAGCCCGAGCAGGGCTCGGCCCTGTGCTTCGTCGGCCTCCTCGTGCTGCTGCTGCTCTTCCTCGTCGTCCGCTGCGTCCGCATCTTGTTGGACCCCTACAGCAGCATGCCCTCGTCGTCGTGGACGGACCACAAGGAGGGCCTGGACAGAGGACAGTTTGATTATGCGCTGGTGTAACGATGAGGGGGTGGACGTGTGGAGGATCTCTTCAGGGACTTTTTGATTGATGACGTTTTCGCTGCCTGACGACGGGAGACCCTTACGTGACAGTGTGTTTGAGTTACGAGCGTTACAGGACAAAGAGAGAAAGAAGCCGAGACGTCAGAAGTCCCTGCGTCCAATTTTAATTTACAGTAATTCATGTGTTATCAGAGACTTTTACACTGCAGCTTCTAGCAGGGAGGCGACCATCAGTACGTTTATCATGTCATTTCTGTAATTCTGTAATGTTTTTACAAATCCCAGGGGCTGGATCGTAAACGGAGAGCAGAGCTGCTGCGAGAGAATCATGATTGAATAAAAGGGAAATCAGTTTAGTTCAGACGTGGAAGTCATTCAGACGAGTCTAATACACACCGATTTAGAGATGAGACAACTTTACATGTGTTTTTTTGGTGTGTAGCTGAACCAAAAGTTTAGAAGATGTCATAGTTTTTCTCGAACTCATTTATTTATTGTTAATATGAACCATGCTGGATACTATGAGGTATTTACACCACCTCTAAAGATGATCCTCAGGTAAAAAAAACAATGAACCAAAGCCTCTGTGATTGGAGGGAATCACTTATTTGGAGCTTATAAGCTGCTACTTGTGTCACTCTTTTTAACTTTTTAAAAAATACACTGCGTCCTAAAATTTCAATCTCATGCCGCGATGGTTCATAATACATAACAGTTAATACGGCGCACTTTATTTATTTGGGGGGGGTTGTTGTGCTGTTTCATGTCGCTCTCTCCCTTTAAGAGGCTTACGAGGCTCGGTGCAGGAGTGAATATGTGTCATATAAAGTTATGATTATGAAACGCATGCACACCAATTTCCTCCGCCTAATCCCCTTTTTTTGCCTTTAGGCCCCTCGTCCAGCGCACCAGCCAAAATCTGTTCAACAGTGCCTGTAGAGATACGAGAAAAAGCTAATATCTGTTTCGTACTATGATGCTACACATGGTTTGTAATTATTGTTTCTGTCCTTATTAAACTATAAAGTCCTTTGACGTGTGGCTACGAAAGACTCTTTATAAATGAAGTTTAGTATCGATATTTTACTGATTTATTAAAGTTGATTTTCTTTCTTTAACGACGACCAAAGGACTGTTTGATACCAAACTGTTTCACGTGGCCCAGCTTCCTGGATGTCGACTCTCGCTTGTAAAAAGTAGATATTTTCCTAATGTTTCTTCAAAGTGGCATTCAGTTTTTTTTTCTAATGAAATAAAAGCTTTTGTCTTGTCTTGATTTTTAGAAAAGTTTCATTACTTTACAAACCTGCAGCTACACACACACACACACACACAAACTTCTACTGGAGCAGAGCCCGTCCTCGCTGCCGCCCTGAAATCAATACGAGAAAGATTTAGAGCAAATGGAATCAATCGAATAATCAATCGGATGCTCGTAAAGAGACAAAGTCGGTTAATTTACGAGGATCAGCCCTCGCAGAGCCGGATCACCCCCACACACACACAGATGAAATATATCCCTACGCTGACTTAGACCCTCATCGAAGCTCTCTGCATGTTTGGACAAGAGAGACGTTCAAACAAGAGCAAAGTTCAACACGTTCACATCAGATAAGAAAAGTGCTGAACAGGAGTTTGGATTGAATTAAAGAGATCCAGATGAGAATGAGACGGGACTTGCATATGAACGACTGCAGCGTTGGCTCAGCTTCAGTTGCAGTTGCACAGTTTTATAGAGCATTTAAAAACGCAAACAACCTCAATACAATCAAGTGCCTTCAGGTCATCAAGAAACTACAGACCCTCCAAGTTCCAATCAAGTCTAGCCAGCACTTAGAATATAGTTAGGAGATGATTAGCTTAGCATTAATGTTGAAAACAGGGAAACTGTTGGCCTGGCTCTGTCCAAAATACAACAAAATCCACCTACCAGCACCTCAAAATCTCACTAATATATAATTTGTTTAATCTGTGAGACAAATAAAGTGTAAAAGCATTTTATTTATGACTCCCCGTCACAATAAAATACAAGGCAGCATCTCTGAGTTTCTTGTTTTACTCCTCAGCTTCCTGCTTTATCAGAAAAAATAAGTATTTTTGCATTTTGGTTGAGCAGTTTGACCGTTTATCATCACTCGTGTCTGTCAAGATATTCTATTCATATCCACAAGTCATCCTCAGAGGAATTTACATACAGTCTGTGCATCGTACAACACTTTTAGTTAGACTCTCGATTCAGAATAAGGAATAAAACTATTTAACAGAAAGAAGAAGAAGAAGAAGAAACCTCAGAGGGAGCAGCAGGGGAGAGGTTTGTCTTCTAGGATGGACAGACTGTAGGTGTTTTAAATAGTGTAGACAAAAGCAACAATAACATAATGACAATATTAGGTAGATATAACTGAGTGAATACATTAAATTTAATTTACATTTGTCCAAGTGCCCTCTTGTGGAGAAGAAGAAGAGTGTTGGCTGTCTGGTATGAAGGTGTGGCAGGTGGCACTCAGCAGGAAAAGGGGAGGAGCTCCACCTAGTGGAGGTCAGCAGTAGCCTACAGAGGGTCCACCTGTAGTGGGAACACAGGTGGAGAAGTTTGGTTCAGGCCGGTGGAGTGAGGCAGGTACACACTTCATCCAATACATAATCCGATAGTTACAAAAATAATAGCAATGACAGAGTCTCATCTTATATAAACATCAAGAAATAACAAAAACCCAACTATTCCTTTAAATGCAGTTCTCTGTTGAGCCCACCAGGTGGAGCTATAGCAGCTTTATAATGTGCAAGATTAAATACACACACAATTATGATCAATAATAATGATATTACTCAGTAAATATATTAATATTACAAATAAAAGTCCAGCTGGTTGAGAATTAAATGTTTTGATGACGTGACTTAGATGTAAAGTAGGTTTAAAGTAGGATCTCATAGGACATTTCACATGTTTCATTCATCTGGAGTTCTCCACAGGTTGACATGGGCCTGACCTCTGGCGACGGTCGTCATGTTTCGTCTCCAGGTCCACCTCCACTGTCTTTTTGTATTGTTTTTATTGTAGATTTCCCGTCACAATAAAATACAAGACATCATCTCTGAGTTCCTTGTTTTACTCCTCAGCTTCCTGCTTTATCACTCTGCTGGGATAAAAAAAAGTCTTTTTGCATTTTGGTTTAGCAGTTCGACCGTTAATCACACGTCTGTCAAGTCGAGTACATTTTATTCATTCTCACAGATTTTCCTCAGAGGGATTCGCAGTCTGTTCGTTGTAAAACACGATCTCGCCTCTAGAGACCAGTGAGGAGGAAACATCGTTTACAGCGGCGTCGAGATGTAAGTTACAAAAGTTAAAATTCAGGCTAATAAACATGTATTTCTGATATTAGTTCATAGCATCAGAGTCATAAACAGATCAAATTTATTATTTTATGATTTTGAGTCAATTGATCACATGACCCGGAAGCTATTGAGCTAAAATGCTAATATTTATATTTATAAAATTAATAAAAAATATTTAGAGATTTAAAATGCAAAAACAAGAGGTGTGTCTCATGCAGCCAGTACACAGTAAGAGTACTTCATATTATACATGCAAGTAGTCTATGAAGTACTTAGTTCAGCAGTACATGAATCTTGGACAACTTATGGAAAACAAGTTTTTTATTGCACATCAAAGTTGGGCGAAATATCCTTATTCTTATGATCTGTTAAGGATTTTGACCCAGGATTACTCTAAAAGTACACAGTAAGAGTACTTCATATTATACATGCAAGTAGTCTATGAAGTACTTAGTTCAGTAGTATATGAATCTTGGACTACTTATGGAAAATAAGTTTTTTATTCGACCTCAAAGTTGGGCGAAATATCCTTATTCTTATGATCTGTTAAGGATTTTGACCCAGGATTACTCTAAAAGTACACAGTAAGAGTACTTCATATTATGCATGCAAGTAGTCTATGAAGTACTTAGTTCAGTAGCACATGAATCTTGGACAACTTATGGAAAATAAGTTTTTTATTCGAACCTCAAAGTTGGGCGAAATGTCCTTATTCTTTGTGCTCTGTTAAGGATTATGACAAAGTATTACTCTAAAAGTACACAGTAAAAGTACTTCATATTATGCATGCAAGTAGTCTATGAAGTACTTAGATCAGTAGCACATGAATCTTGGACAACTTATGGAAAACAAGTTTTTTATTGCACATCAAAGTTGGGCGAAATATCCTTATTCTTATGATCTGTTAAGGATTTTGACCCAGGATTACTCTAAAAGTACACAGTAAGAGTACTTCATATTATACATGCAAGTAGTCTATGAAGTACTTAGTTCAGTAGTATATGAATCTTGGACTACTTATGGAAAATAAGTTTTTTATTCGACCTCAAAGTTGGGCGAAATATCCTTATTCTTATGATCTGTTAAGGATTTTGACCCAGGATTCTTTGTCTCTGTTAAGGATTATGACAAAGTATTACTCTAAAAGTACACAGTAAAAGTACTTCATATTATGCATGCAAGTAGTCTATGAAGTACTTAGATCAGTAGCACATGAATCTTGGACAACTTATGGAAAATAAGTTTTTTATTCGACCTCAAAGTTGGGCGAAATATCCTTATTCTTGTGATCTGGTCAGGATTTTGACCCAGGATTACTCTAAAAGTACACAGTAAGAGTACTTCATATTATACGTGCAAGTAGTCTATGAAGTACTTAGTTCAGTAGTATATGAATCTTGGACAACTTATGGAAAATAAGTTTTTTATTCGACCTCAAAGTTGGGCGAAATATCCTTATTCTTATGATCTGTTAAGGATTTTGACCCAGGATTACTCTAAAAGTACACAGTAAGAGTACTTCATATTATGCATGCAAGTAGTCTATGAAGTACTTAGTTCAGTAGCACATGAATCTTGGACAACTTATGGAAAATAAGTTTTTTATTCGACCTCAAAGTTGGGCGAAATGTCCTTATTCTTTGTCTCTGTTAAGGATTATGACAAAGTATTACTCTAAAAGTACACAGTAAAAGTACTTCATATTATGCATGCAAGTAGTCTATGAAGTACTTAGATCAGTAGCACATGAATCTTGGACAACTTATGGAAAATAAGTTTTTTATTCGACCTCAAAGTTGGGCGAAATATCCTTATTCTTGTGATCTGGTCAGGATTTTGACCCAGGATTACTCTAAAAGTACACAGTAAGAGTACTTCATATTATACGTGCAAGTAGTCTATGAAGTACTTAGTTCAGTAGTATATGAATCTTGGACAACTTATGGAAAATAAGTTTTTTATTGCACCTCAAAGTTGGCCGAAATATCCTTATTCTTGTGATCTATTAAGGATTTTGACCCAGGATTACTCTAAAAGTACACAGTAAGAGTACTTCATATTATACATGCAAGTAGTCTATGAAGTACTTAGTTCATTAGCACATGAATCTTGGACAACTTATGGAAAATAAGTTTTTTATTCGACCTCAAAGTTGGGCAAAATATCCTTATTCTTGTGATCTGGTCAGGATTACTCTAAAAGTACACAGTGAGAGTACTTCATATTATACATGCAAGTAGTCTATGAAGTACTTAGTTCAGCAGTACATGAATCTTGGACTACTTATGGAAAATACGTTTTTTATTGCACATCAAAGTTGGGCGAAATATCCATATTCTTGTGATCTGGTCAGGATTTTGACCCAGGATTACTCTAAAAGTACACAGTAAAAGTGCTTCATATTATATATCAAAATATTGGTAGGGACAACTCCCTCCCTCCCAAACTTTGGTTGTGACTTGTCCCTATCGTCCCTATGCAAACTTACGCCCATGATGTCTTGTCACACTTCATGTGGTTGTGTTTATTTTCTATCTGAAGCATCTATCAGCAGGTGGCGCTAGAAGACCACCAAACACACCTTTGCAACACCTGACCTGAAGTCAGCAGACACAATGTACTGAGAGAGCAGAAATCAGCACTAATGGCTCAGAAATAATCGGCTTGAATTAATAATCATGTCTCATAGCTCGGCGTCGTCTCTCTGCTGAGCTCTATCCACGCTTAAATCAATGAAATCTAACCAGCAGTTTATTTTTCCTCTCTCCTGTGGAAAATGTCCGATTATCTGCATGGTTTGTTTCACCGTGCAAAAGTTATTATGTGCAATCAGAGGGAAGAAAATCAATGATGTGACAGCGAGGCCGGGGGTTAGAGGATGATAAAGCAAACGGCAGAGTTTTCTCCGAGCCAGCAAAGATTAGCTGAAAACAGAAACAAGAGACGAGGAGTCTACTTATTCCATCCGAACCTTCCCTCGGCTGATTAGAAAGAGAGTAAGGAGCTTTTTTTAATGGGAGAAAACTCCCCTAATGTCCAGGTAATGAAAATGTACACGTATAATGTACTTTTACCTCGATTGAACTGCTGCACAGTGAGAGCAGAGTCAGTAAATGGACCTAATGTGGTTCCAATGAATATTCATGATGATGTTTGCTGTGGGCCAAAGAGCTGCGTGTGCATTGTGAGGCAAGTAAAGACATTTTTTAATGATAAAGCAACATTTAAAGGGACAGTACACCTCTAAATCAACAGTACCTATTTGTCTTCCTACCTGCAGTGCTGTGTTTTGGTGTGAGTTGCAGAGTTTTGCAGATGTCGGCCTGCTTAAATATAAGACAAGATGACAAAAGAACATTTGAGAAGCTCGACAGCAATGTCTCTCTCAAGAAATCACGACTCAGTTACGCAAGATGATCCACAAACCTCGTGAGCAGCCTCATGTAGGAACTATTTTCTTTCGGTGTTGCCGAACAGAACGAAGCGTGCTACTCATGGATGACAGGCGAGCTAACAGGAGCGTGTACGTCCATGAGTAAACGCAGCTCTCCACGCAGCGACACGGTTGGCGGATGTAGTTCAATAGAAAGAACCTGCTCACAACGAGGTTTGTGGATTATCACGACTGAATGATGAGAGTTTGACAGACATGTCAAGACATACAGTGAGATGGTGATCTAGTCTTTCAGACAGGAATCAAACTGCTTGTCCTGATGTCATCGGCGATCACTCGAAGCAAGTATGATTGTCCTCCTGTCGGTGGGTCTGGTCACTTGTGGGTCGTCAGATGGCGGTTGTGGCCAATCCTCGATCCACAGACTCTATTGCAGTGGTGGCATATGTAGATTGTTGCCCTGGAGGTTGTGGTTTGAGTTTGGGGAGCTGTTTTGGTGGTGGTTCTCTCCTTCCTAAGCTGCTTTTTTGTTTCTGCGGCACGGTGGAGGTCCTTTTCTAGCTGTGCTGTACCCTCATGGACCGTCCGGCTCCACACGTCTCTCTTGAGCGCATCCTCCTCCCAGTTGTTGAGGTTGAAGCGGCACTTTTTGAGATGGGCTCTGATATTGTCCTTGTACCCCTTCTTCTGCCCTCCTTGGGTGCTGATGTGACCACTAGATGGCAGTAGAGGTCTGATCTGTGAGCTTGTCTTGTATTAGGAGTTTATCAGCTGGAGGTTTATACTTTCTAGTGTCTGGGAAAAAAAAATCCTCAAATATTTTAGACCTTAACGGGACATTACTGCAGGAGAGGCCAGAGATCCTCCAAAATTACCCTTCAATTAAAGAATGAAGGAGCCAGAAATTAAATCCACTGAAGCATCAAAAGTTAAAAACATTCATCTGTTTGAAGAGAGTTGTTGAATGTCACATTTTATATGCACGAACCACTTGATGTGTACGTGTCAGCAGCTGGATCTATGTTGATATTGTCAGTAGGGGGCGCCAAAGACCTGATATTTAAAAATCCAAAGACAGTGTCTTCTAGGAAAATTCAAACATCCCAAATATTTACACATCGACACCAAAAGTTACCAAAAACCTGGCTGACAAAATGATGGCAAGTGTGCACAGAAGCGAACCCTCAGCTGTGCAGCCTCCTTTGAGACGAGGTATCAGACGCTATTATACATTTTATTTTACTGGAAATGTGTCTAAATACAACATTAATTCACCTAATACAAACACTGCAATCTACAAATACGCCCCATGTGCGCTGCAGTTGTTGTGTGACGCGAAACAACCGCTCCTTCATGAAGTCGGGTCGATGCATCTGCAGAGAAATTCTCAAGCATTCTTCATGAATTGTCTTGAACGCAGCATTAGATCTGAGTTTGGCGGCTTTTACAAAAATATGCATGTTGATTTTTTGTTGTTCCCTTTAAAAAAGAAGCCTGGTGTGTGTCAAAATGTCAAATTCTGTTTGGGTATGAAGGGGAACAACTAGACATCCACATTTATGTCGACAGTAGATGCTCGAACAGCTGTAGGTTACTCGACACTCATAATCTATAAATGGAGACGTGGTCATATTCTTTTCCCTGCGATAAGTGATGTATCTATATGTTTAGAAATGTTCACCTTCAGCAACAAAACCAAACATATTCAGCTCATCTACAAACCGAGCGGTGGTGTCGGTGTCTGCCGGAGCAGAGCCGAGCTGCACAAACAGCGTCGGAGCTGTAACAACCGGCAGTAATTAAAACTCATTTCACGCCGCTGCAGTTTGTGACGCCGCGCACACGGAGCTATTTGTCAAGATTAGTTGTGATGCTCAGCAGCACATCGCAGCTGTCAATCAACGCACAACCTTTTCTGACCACCGATCGGCAACGCTGACGCTGACGAAGGCCGTACAGCTGATGTGAGCCGAGGGTAACGGAGAGGAAAGACACGACTCGTTCATCTTTGGAGAGAGCTGTCGTGTTTTTAGTGTTTTTAAGTTTTGGTTTGTTGTTGCTGTTGTTTTTGTGTCGTCTCATCCTTCAGTTCCGACAGTCATCGATCCGTCTAAGTGCTCCAGAATTAGCTTACATCCATTAAGAGGAAGATTATTATTGAATGATTATATTGAGATGAATCCCTGAAGGATATGGACTGTTGTCAGAAGTTCATAAAATTGTTCCTAAACTGAGTGGTTGTCAGATTTTCTTTGTAGCTTGAGATGAATGTGGACAATAGTCTACAGAGCCTTGGTGAAGGGTTTTGTCATCGCACAGAGGAGAAGTTTTCCTTCAAGGTTTACTAGCGGCAGTGAAACCGGACGTTCGTCATACGCTTCTTAGGTTTAGGCAGGAAAACTACTCGGTCAGGTTTAGGAAAACATTGTGGTTTGTGTTAAAATAAGCACATTATTTCTGTGACTTCAACGCCACTTAACTACGTTAGTACTTAAGAAAAACTCATCGGTGAATATTTGGTTTGGGACTCGACACAACAGCAGTCTCCTGGGTTAAAGTCCTGTGATTGTTTAACCCGACAATCCTCCTCCCTGCACAGACTTTTGGCAATTTATCTCTTCTTCCTCCGCTGTAATACTCACTCAGGCCACTAGAGGTCGCCGCCCAACAAGAAAAACGTAGATACGTGTCTTAATGAGCTGCTTTCATAGCCGACCTTTTCTGATGAGGACCGGCTGGACCAGAGGACCAGATGTTGTATCCTGTAACAGCAGGGCTGGTTTTCTTCATCATTCCTGCTGCGTCGCGTCATTTTGATTCGTTGGTGAAAAACTCATTCAGTCCAATAAACCATAAAAGCTGAATTTCATTCCTGAGTGAGAGAACTGAAAGGTGCATCGACGGGACGGACATCAGAGGGGGGCGAAGACGAGGGGATGGACATCTGGCTTCATATATATTCCCCTGTGAGCGTCTGATGCCTTTTTCTTTATACGCTTTTATCATCACTGTTTCTGCCTCCGCCGCGTAGACGAACCTTCAGTTTTCATATGTGGGCAGTTTTATTACCATCAGAAACCCCAGCAGAGATATAGACTTTCCAGCAGGGAGCTGTGTGTGTGTGTGTGTGTGTGTGTGTGTGTCCAGATGCCTGCTGAGGTTTCTCCCAGTGATTTGTTTGTCTTGCTGAATGAGTTTGCTGCCCGTCTTTAAAAGCAGCCACGCAGGAAGAAAGCTGTCCATCAACAGCCCCTCGGTGGCTGCTCCGAGTTCAGTTTCCCCCCGTCTCTCTCTCTCTCTCTCTCTCTCTCTCTGCTGCAGACAACATCTCTTCATTTAACTATAGGTGTCTAATCGATGCTCTTATGCAAAAGCAACTCGCTCAAGTGGAACAGTAGAGCAAAGATCTTTGATGAATCCCCGAGGAAGCGAGCGAGCGAGCAGCCGACGGTGCAGGGAGAGCAAAAACAAAACATTTCATCCTTTTCTGCGAGGGTTCAGAGGCAGGCTTTGTAGCTCCTGGTTGTTTTAAATCATTCCTACAAACGAAATGCATGATTACCACTGTAGTATAAATGTGCATGTGAGAAGTTGCTTATATTCCATAAATCATTTTATAACCCTGCAAACTAATAGCATCCCACAGATCCTTCAGCTCGAGGGGAACAGCTGAGGTGCACAAGATTCATCTAAGGATGCATTTAAATCTGAGAGTTGAAGGCTGATTTTTGGGGATGGAAATCATCTGGGTGCTTCCTTCAGGACAGGAATGATGGAAGAAACCTCAAGAAGAGTCAGAGGAGGCATCGCCAAGTGGTCACGAAGCCTCCTCTCGACCGTGGTGACCTGGAGAACCCATCAGAAGACATTTTACAGAAGTACAGATATAGGAGCTGGTTAAACAGAAGAGAGCAATGATCCATGGGAGTCCAGCAGTGACCTCCAGCTCTGATTTTGACAGGGACACAGTGAACATTTGGAACATTTCCAAAGATGCATCTGTTTGGCTGAACTGTGGGTTTCGATCTCCGTCTTTGACGAGGCGTCTAAAACAAAGTGTTTAGCTGAAAGGATGTGCTCACAGCAAAGAGCCACGCTTGAATGTTCTGCTAGATATTTACTGCGGTTTACCGAGCGGCTGACAGGCTTTGTATGTGATCCTTTGAAAGTGAGAATGATGCTTTCAGCACCAGCAGCGAGCTGAGGTAACAAATGGAGTCCAGCGTCGGACACCGAGGGATCAGAATTGTGTTATTGATCCTGTGAAGCTTGATGACTTCTTCTGTCAGAGAGAGACACAAAAACAGGGAACAAAGTAGAAAAGGTGAACCAAATCAGCCTGTAGAAGCCGCCAGACAAATGAACATTACACTGCAGACCCGTGATACATAATGCAGATACAACCCCGGAACAGTGGACTAATTAAAACGCGGGTGTATTTTCCACATTGAGCTGTGGACCAGTGGTCCAGTGAAACAGAGGATGGAAGCTGTTTAACATCTTGGGTCATTAGACGCAGTGCAGGCAGACTGAACTTCATTTCCTCCGAGACAAAAGACTCACATTACTAATTACGTTATAACTCCATCTGTGTGGGCGTAGGCCAAGATTTCACCTTATTTTGGGGTGAGTTTACGAGTATTTTTACTGACACATTATATAAGTAATACAGATTTTTCTTCTTATTCTCATCATATCTGTTCTACTTGTGAATAATTGAGTTAATTAAGAGTTCTTGCATTTTAGGTTTCAAGCCCACAGAAACTGAATCACAGTTAGACATGTTTCCTCTTCCAGATGTTTCTACTCCTTTCTGATAATAGGTGAAAGTCAGTCGTACGGTCTGAAACTCTATAGCCAGGAAGAACCTTCAATATCAAAAGTTTAGGTCTAATATTAAAGGATAAGTTTCGGCTTGTGATTCTTTAAACCAATGACAATCGTCTCGGGCTGCCAAAACCCAGGATGCAGCGATTTTGCCTCCAATAAAATAGTGTTCAGGGAGACCGATCATGCTTTTTTTGTTGTTTCTCGTGCCCTTCCCAGTATTTTACATGTTCTTGTGCATGTAAAAGGTCAAAGTCTGCGCCAACAGAAGCTCCTCTCTCCCACAGAAAACACTGATCCTGAAACGCCTCGTCAGTAGTCTCGCCTTAATCACACTACGTCTCTGTGTCACACATGTGCGTTATTTCTGACAAGCGGCTAGTTTGACATGTGAGATTTGATTTAGCACACCTGCTCTGTTGTTGTAAGCGGTGTTGACTCAGGCGTGTGTGAGCTGACCAATCAGAGGAGATTGTGTATTCAGGGGGAGGAGCCTTAAAGAAACATGAGCTAAAACAGAGCTGCAGCACTGGACAGTTTGAGAAAACTGATGTGTTCTTTGAGCTTTAAAGCATGTAAACCTGTTCGAGTAGTACACCGAAATAAAATTAAAGACCTGAAGATGAGCGAAAATGTGTCTCGCTTAAAGGATTATCTTTTTTAGGGGGGACTTTTAGGGGAGTCTTAAACTGCCAGATCTCCGTAATCTACCACTTGTGACCAGATTAATTTCGGTAAGATGCTGTTTTCAGAGTATGTTTGGAGCTCAGAGGATGTAGTTGAATCTCATAGATGAACAGGAACATTTCTAAAAACACTCAAACACGAAGGAGAATTACATATAACAGTATACATCAGGTGAGTCCGACCGATGACAGCAGAGAGGAAGCGACGGGGAGAAAGACTTCGCTCCATCACCATTATTGGGACAATCGTGGAGAGATTCAGCAGCTTTATGTTCCTCTGGGTTCACTGCAGCGAGGATTACTGGACCTCCAACCCAAAGACAGCGACAGGGAGGCGACAGCTCTTCTTCTGCAGGCTGAGGAGGCTCATCAGGGACTCCAGGTGACTCTACAGGTGTGCAACCTGGCTGCATCATCACCATCAAAGACCTCCAACATGTATCGCCTAAAAGAAAGAATGTAAGGTCGTACGTTTTGAAGTTCTCGAGCAGAAGTTGTCGTAAACATCATTAAAAAGTCGTTAGTGACTTCTCTCGTAAAAAGTCCTCATAGAAGCCATTAGTAAAACGCCTGAAAGTCTTTGCTGGGAGTCATTATTGGGAAACTTAAGTCAAAGTTGGAGCCGTTAAAAAAAAAAAACCTTTGTCATTCTTCAGCAGAAGTCATTAACAGTGTGAGCAGAATAAACAGCGTCCTGCTCTCCTGCTGCGACGCTCCAGCTCATTAGCCTCCACTCTTCTCCCTCCCTTCAAACCTTTTTCATCCTCAGACACCTCCTCCGTTAACTTTCTTCATCTGACAACCCTTTTTGCTTTTAACCCTCCGTCCTCTCATCCCCTCCCTTCACTTCATTCCTGTGTTTGGGAGTCTTACTTTATGTATTTCCTCCGGCAGAATGACGATGAGTCGGCTCGACGTCATCCCAGTCAGCGCTGTGATGCAGCTGTGTGTCACGATGTAATCCTCGTCTCTCTGTGTTTGTCATCAGTGCGTCTTATAACCAGAGGAAAAGTCCAATTCTGTTCGTAGAAGAAGCAAATAAGTGTTTCCTGTCTCAGTCCGTCTTGTAAATGAAGAGAAGGTCAGGCGAGGGAGGAATATGAATTTCAGCGCCCCAGTTTGAACTCTGTTAAAGTTCAGTTGGATATTTTAATGTTCATTCTTGAAACCCTTTTTGTAATTGAGGCTCGAGTTTTGTTGTTTGAAAGACGTGTGGACGCCTGTGGTGAGAAATTAAAAAGCCAAAGACACATTTTAAATTGAAAGCGTTTGTAAAAGTCATTTTTTTCCTTGTTATACTTTTGTAAATGGAACGGGCGATTGGTGAAGGACAATCACTTTATTATTATTTTTTTTTATGCAATTAGCTTTTAGGCTAACTACTAATACAGAACTATATCATGATTAAGAGACAGTCAAAATGTTAGATTTTTAGAAAGCCTGGTGAAGTAAAGTTTGATTATTGGTTGGATGTTTGTTGCAGAATAGATGTCTTTGTCCGTCTGAAGTGATAATCATGTAGTGTGCTTTAATAAACGCTAATAGATGCATTTGGTGGTTTAGAAGTTTGGTGTTCAGCATTGACATTTAATGGATTGCAAAAGCCTAGACTACAGATATTTTTAATAGTTTAAACTTTTTTTTTAAACAGTAAAAACAAAAGTTCTTCAATATCTGCACATGGTAATTGTGGAATGGTTGAGTTCAGGAAAAGTTTTTGGTTTCAGCAAGTAAACTGTTAAAATGGTTTAGGCAACTAAAACACTCAAGTTCAAGAGAAAAAAAACCTTAGTTATGGTTAATAAAACGATAAGAATTTGGCAAACTACAGTCTCCTGCATGAAAGTCACACACTAGTGGTGTTCAGATTAATGCAGAGATATCAAAACATCTAATCCCAAATGTCTGGATCCATTTTTACATTTCAAAAGATCGATATATGAACTTGGTAACTAATCAATAGTTGAACAGCAGATGTTAACTATGCTATGACCAGAATCTAGTCTAAAAAAATACCAAGCTAACAGGAACTACATCTCCTTTCTGTCCCTGCACTCCACGTCAGTCCACAGACTTCACATCGATTGACACTGATATGACGTCACAAACTAAGCTAATAAGCTAAAGTGTACGTTGTATTAAAATTTTGATCTCATGTTCGAAAAAAAAGGGGGGGCACCCACCTAAGTTTACAAAGACTGAATGTCTGTACCAAATGGCAAGAAAAATCCACAATCAAAAGACAAAATCTGAGACATTTTACTCAGATAACCACAAATATGAACCTGCTGGTGGCTCTAATAGAAAAGTCAAAGATTCACCAAAGAAATGTTCGTTGAGATATTTCAGTCAGGACCGAAGACGTGGACTGAGACACCTCAAGAACCACAAAAGATAGGGTACAAAAAAATTTGAGTAACTAAATCTCTTCCCTCGGTGTCTGACTCCTGCTCAACAACCTGGGAAACCCTGTACCTTCTACCGTCAGCACGTCTCAGATCGCAGCGCCGCCGCCGCTCAGGAATCCTTCGACCTTCCAGGTGAGGAGAAGAAATAAGCGAAGCCGCTGAAGCTTGACGCCCAGCAGACAGAGCTGACAACACTTCAGCCGTTCTGACTCCTCTGCAGCTCAAACAGGACGATGACAGTCTGCAGGTCAAACATGGTGGAGGAGTAGAAGTCCTCTGGCCAGCTGAAGGTCACTCCTATAGTCTGCTGAGAAAGTCAAAGTGAGTTCAAACTTCTTCTGTGGCTTTTTCTTAAGACTCCATCAAGCCCTCATCAGCCTCGGGGCTATATTCGTCTCCTGACCTTTCCATCCAGCTCCGGGCTACAGCTCCTGTCCACTCCCTCTTTACTCATCAATGTCAGTGAGTCTGCTCCCCGATGTCATCATCCCGAACATGACTGATGGAGACAAACATCAGCGCGCCGCCCACTGAGGGACACAAATTAACAGCCCGTGGTGCTAAAATGACCTTGGAACTTTATACGAGGCTGTAAGAAATTAAACTGGACACAAAGTGCCTCCGATAAGTAACAGCGCTCGAGTTGGCATTTTACTCTCGTCACACCTTTTTGCTTTTTAATGCGGTCGATTATTTTTGTGTGAGCGTCCCTGCTGCAGCTGTGGGCTGTGTGGTGTTGTGTGTGATTTATGAGAGTCTGTGACAGAGATAATATTTTCTTTGCGAATCTAGGTGTGAAAAATGGAGCAGAGGTGGGTCAGAAACGAGTGCAGATAAACCTCGTCCTGCACACACATGTAGAAACACAAATAAAGCAGCTGACAGAATCAGTTTAGAGGTGGAAGCTGGGAGACGGTTAGCTTAAAATAAATGTTGAAAACAAGGAAACGGCAGGTTGAAGTGTAACAAATTGTGATTTTAGAGGCAGTTATGTGCCGCCATATTACTTGGCTAGGTGCAATGTCTAAGTCAAGCTAAGCAGCTGCTAGACAGACTGCTAGAGTGTTATACATCATTACATAACCTCCCTTAAAACCACAATGTGTCATTTCCATACTTATAAAAGTCAACGTGTGAAGGGGTTCAATGCAGATCAGTTCCACGCTCATGTCTGTCCATCAAAAATGAAGCTACACAGCTACTAAACATGTACCTCAGCTTAGTCACTGCGCCCGACCAACATATAAACCTATCCAAGAGCCTACATAACCATCTGTAAAATCACAGTCATCATGAAGCATTTTTGTTAATTGCAATCAAATCAAATGTTCTGGCACAACAAAAAAACAAAATCCAGTATCTGTGGCCACTGTAGGCCTCCAATAAGCCCGTCCAATCGTCTTATTCAGCCTGTAAGAGAATACTGGACAGGTTATCAGTTTGTCTACATACTGTTCGTGCACTCGTGCGTCTTCCACAATGCTAGGTTGATGCATTGCTAAAGCTATTAGCGAGCCACATTGCATAAGAATGGAAGAGAAAGTGCAGCTAAAATTTCCCAATGCTGATATACGAGCTCGACAACATTGAGGGACCAACAATAGCCGTGTTGGTTGTTTACGTTGAGTGAGACATGAGGTAGTTGGATATGGTTGACACAGCCACTGAGCCTGTGGTTCAGCAGCTAGCTAACCAGGTAGCACAAAGCACAGTGTCCCTGACCCAAAGTACAGAGCTGCTACTGCTGCTGCAGCAACACACTCTTTCAGGAGCTAACGATAGCACAAAGCACACACACCTACAGCAGTAAGTCGTAACTGTTGCACCGAGTAGCCTTTTAACAGACTTGTTTATGCATTAATTAGACTTTTAAAACACCTTGTGAAACAGTTCACGTTCATGTGATTTGGAGGAGTCACTGGAGAGAAGAGTTTGAATTCTTTGGATTGGATTCTTTCAAAACAAACTTCAATAGTTTGCAGCTGAAAAAGATCAAAGTGCTCTGAAAATTAGATCAAAAGAGATTCTTATGGAAAGAAATAATGTCCAGTCATCGCAGAAATACTTCTTTCAGTGACTCAGAGGCTCCTGAGAGCAGTTTGGGTTCACTGAGATTGAAACGTTAACCCAAAACCTCATCCTGGCCTCTTTGGCTCCAGAGACGGACACTCACCCTCACCCTCCACCTGTGGCCTCCGACTCCTGCACCTTCCTGGCCCACAGACAAACCCCTCCACCCGTCCTCACCCTCCGCCCGGCCTCCTGCTTCCAGCCTGAGCTCCGTCTTTTACCCCTCAGCTGTCAGTCACCTGCAGCAGCAGCAGCCGTGGATCCAGCCGACCGATCGCTCTGTTTTCCACCTCAGGCAGCAAAACCAATTAGTGTCTCTGACAGTCGGCCGCAGAGCTTCTCCTCAACTTTCCACAGTCTGTTTTTATTTTCTCCTCCCTGTGACCACAAAACAATCTCGTCCGTTGACCCGTGTCAGCTCGGGGTCGGGCGGAGAGGAAGACGCTGCAGGATACCTCGGCGTCGTGATTCATTTGTCCCCCAGACTGTCCAAATCACATCTTGTTCGCCCTTGTTCGTGTTTCCAGAGGGGCCGTTTAAAGTCTCTGACGCGGTTTAGAGCAATTTATTCTTGCATTTTCCCCGACTTAATTCTCACATAAAAGAAATCCCACGGAGGATGTAACAATCACGGCACAGTTTGCGCGAGCTTCCTTAACGGAGATGAGACCAGACGCAAATGACCCTCGTGAAGCTGTTAATTCCTTCAGCGCCGTGTGTTTCTCTAACGAGTCTTTCAGCTCTGTGGCATTTAGAAAAACACAGGTTTCCACTTTTATTCTACTTGGCAAGAAGTAGTCTAGCTACTGATGGTTCCGGTACGTTTCTTTAAATCATCTCTTCTTAGTCTAACAACCCCTGGAGGGATTTCTCTTATTTAGAGAGTGATAATGAGCTATCCAGTGTCAAACAAACGATTGTGCGTGAAAAACCCTTAAATGACAAAAAGATGAGGCTTGGATGTTTAATCTTAAACCTCAAGAACTTCGATTTTCCACTTCACCCGCTTTGTATTCACAGTGCTGGACACCTGAAGGAGAAGGGTGCTGTGATTACGTTGAACATCAGTGAGAGTAAAACAAAAAAGTTGCACAAATTGAACAAGAGTCTAAAAACGGGGAGACGGATGCAGAGATACTTCAAGAAGACAAAGTGTGATTCAGGAATGTTTCACCTTGAGTGTCTTTCAGCTTTTCTCATCATTAGATCTTTTCTTCCACCGTCTTCTCTACGATTCCCACTCAGTCGCCTGTACTGGTCGTCACCACAATCAGAAGTGCTCATATAGTTTCATTGTCCACAGCATCTCACTCGCTGTAAACATTTTATTTATTTTCTGAAGCTCGACTGCTCCGTCGAAATGGCAAATTAAAATGCACTGGATAACGGGGAGAACAAATTATTCGCTGGCATTTTGATTGCAGCTAATAAATACTAATCATCTATTCATTAATTGTTACTTTGTCCGTTATAATTTGAGCTCAGAAATCATCAACAACAGTTGAATATTCAACAAATATTCCAACTAAAACATGTTGATGTCTGCAGCTTCAATGTTCTCATTCCCAAATATATTGTCTCTAAACAGTTTTGTTAGAATTGTGATGAAAGAAGAGTTAATTTATTCATCTTTAGACACTTTATGATGGTTGTAAATGGTCTACACACACAAATTTGGGATTCAGTATCTTGCTCAAGGACACTGCGACATGCAGCTGAGGGAGCCGGGGATTTGAACCAGACCTTCCAATTACTAGACGACCCGCTCTACCTCCTTGGCTACGACCGCCCCATGCATGTGAGAAAGTGAGTCACGTCAGGTTTCCATCCAGATGTGTTGCACATTTTAACTGAAAGTCATCGACAGAAATGCAAATTAATGCATTTTGCATCCACTTCTGTTCTGAGAATTATGGTTTGCTCCAAAAATGGCCTCCGACACGGAAAAGTGCAATGAAACTCAAAATGCTAAAGGTTGAACAGATACAGATACACAGCAGATGGATGGAAATGGACTCAGGATGTATGATCATCATGGTGAGACACTCAGCTCAGTTCGGCCACAGACTCAGAAAGGAGCAGTTTTAAATCCTACAAATTCGTCTAATGAACTTTTTTCCCCTTTTATCATTTTGCGCTCTAATGTTTGTCCGTCTCTCTCTCTCCGACATCTATCCGTTCCTCTTTTAGCCCAGAACAGGCTGTGGCGAGCTGATAGCAGGCCTTCAGTCGGAGGACGGAGCTGTGATGCTTCAATCAGCAGGACGGACCGATGAATGAACTTCCAGCTGTGTCTCTGAACCACATCAGCCCTCCTCCACACCACCAACACCACCACCACACCACCCACTCACCTCCTTTGTTCCCCCCTCTCCTCCTCTCCTCTCCTGTCGGCCCTTCCATCTCTCTCTGGACTCCTCGATCTCAAATGTTGTCATTCCCACAAAGTTTTATTTCTCCATTATAACTCGTTTCTAGAGCTGTTAAACATTTATATGAATCCAATTAATGTCAGAGTCGATTGTTCCGTTCGGGTATCGTACCGTTTGAAAGGATGATGAGGTTTGGACTGCTGGTTGGTGTTTCGGGTTTATTCAGAAGCTGCTGTTAAACACTTTTGACTGACCGATTCAGGATGTTGAACATTTCAATTTATAGCTGATGCCTCTGATGAAGACATAGCTGGTAGGTCAGGCGGTATTGACCAGAAGCAATACTTCTTCCATGTCCGGAAGGACCTCAAATCAGCGTCTTCATTCATAAATAAGTCCTCATTGGTGTAAAATGATCTCTGCCAACAATCTCACTTCTCCTCCTGAGGGAAGAATCACTTCTCTGTATTTCCATAGGACGGGCGAGCTCTACGGAGGCTTCCATGTCCTTCCGCTCTATAAAAAACGATGAGCTGGTGAGAGGGACAAAAAGCTCTACGTGGGACAGATAAGGCTAAAGGCGTTTTCACTCAGAGCCAGCGTGACTGTGGAACGGAGAAGGAGCTTAGCCAGACGCGCTCGTCAGCTGCAGTTTGAAGTCTGTTTGAAATAACGTACCTCATCACCCGAAACTAAACTTGATGAAGTGCTGTTTGAAGACATGTTGTTGTCACAGCTTCTTGAATCTTGACACATCCCGCCTGCCGTAGTTCCAACAGGCTGCAACGCACATTTGAAAACGCGAGGCGCTAGAGAGCAGTATTCGTTTGAATGCAGAATAACATTTAACCACTAGATGGGAGAAATAATTCCACAGTGTCCCTTTAAATCAACCCAAATCCACAAATGTGTTCGCCCAGCCAATTTAGTGAAACATGATTCAACAGCTGATGCCCGACGCTTCAGACGTCTGTTTGCGTCGACGTGTTTATCGCTGCTTTTGTTTCCAGCCCGACTCTCTCCTTCAGGAGGTCAGTCGGTTTGTTTTCGCCCTCATTTCCAGATCTTAATTTGCAGATGTGCCACATCTCCTGCAGGAATCACGGATTTCGTTCCCGTCGCAGAACAAAAAAAACAACGTTATCGCGTCATCCGTTTTAGTTAATCCACATTTTTGCTCTGATGACAAGGTGTTTGTGGAAAAACACTCGGCTGAATTGATTAGGATCACTTCGAGCTGCTCGGATTCATTTGCACTCGCAGCAGGACAAAGACCCAATCTTCCCCCCTTTTTTTCTGCAGCCGGCGTAAACATGGAGCTCAGGAGATTGGAAAGCAGTGATTAGATTCTTCTGAAATCTAATGCGGGGTTTCGGAAGTCAAGATGTGGAACCGGGCGGAGTTGTGTTCTCGGGGTTTGCCTCAAAATGAATCGGCTCAGAACAACGCGCTTGGTGACAGTACCTGCGGTTGATCATTTCCAACATATTGCATTTCCACAGACAGTCCAATTAACTGGTGTGTCAGCGTCTTCTGCATCATATTGTGTCGCTAAATGAATCCTCATGAAACTCAGGTGAACAACAGGAGCCTCATTTGTCAACACAACATACAAATCTAACATTCAAAACAAGTTTAATAGCCAACTACACCTGGGAGTTTCTTTTATATTAACAAATCTGTATGACACTTTTGTTTTTGCTCCCAAGTTGGAGTAAAAGATCCAAGAGCTTCTGTGAACACTAAACGCTTATTTCTCTCAGATTTTGAGCACCAGTTTGTTAAAATCCATGTAAAGACCTTTGCACAAGTCTGTTTTTCTCATCCAAAAATAAACTAAACCTGTCATGTTAATCATGTTTAAACACAGACTTGATTGATCGACCAATATCTGTGGATCCAGGTGAAACTACACACACACTTTGTATTAAATATGTGATGAAATGTGGCCTGAAACCTCTAAATGTCATGAAATAATCCTGACATAAACCTGGAAGCGATTGGGATAATTCTGCAGCTTCTTTAGTTGAAACTCTGCTTTTACGCTTGTCTCGTTTTCAGGAGTGGATGGACCGAGTGCCTTATTTTTTCCAAGAGGTGAGGGGAACTCAAACTCCTCTCCAGCTGCTTTAGGTTGCAGCATTATTGCATATCTGTGCCTTGGACTGTTAAATAGGCCTAATATTTGCAGGTTTCCTTTTTGTAACCACCGTTTCTCTTGTTGATGCTGCTCTCGACGAAAGCCTGGAGGCCGAATCGCCATCAGATGAAAGAAAAATGCATATGGAACCAGTGTGTAACGCTTTTATCTGCTTTCAGGTCATTTCCAGTGATCAGCACCTCACTACGGCCCTTGATGTGTGTTTTTTTGCCATAATGACGGCATGCAAACAACTCTAGCTGTAGTCAAGATTGAAACCACGAGACCACTTGCTGCATGGTGGCATGACAAGGGCGGGGTAGGTAAAACTTTCTGCATATCGAGGAGAATCAGTGGGTTCAGGGGCGCCGTTTAGCTCACTTGGTAGAGCGGGCGTCCCATGTACAGAGGCTAAGTCCTCGCTGCAATGGACCCGGGTTTGACTCCCGGCCTGGGACCCTTTGCTGCATGTCACTCCCCCTCTCTCTCCTCCCATTTCCTGTCATATCTTCAGCTTGTCCTATCAATAAAGGCCAAAAAATACTAAAAAAAAAAGAATCAGTGGGTTCACAAATTTCACAAGCTAACACAGATTACACATCTTCACTTTAATCACCTTCTTGCTCCGGGACTAATATAACTTTTGGTCACCGTTCCGGACAGATGGAGGAAAAACTACCAGCAGTAATTGTCTTGTCTGTGTGCGAACAGTTAATTAAGACTGAGCGGGAGTGGTCGAGGTCGAGGTCTGAGCCGGCGAGGCTGAAACATCAACGATGGATAACGACACCTCTGTTTACACCAGAGGGGAACCCTCTGGGCCTTCTAGGTATTCAGTGAAGGCCTAAGTATAATTTTTGTGTACTCCAAATAAATGTATTGTATTATACATTTTTTACTTATTTATTTGTTTTTATTCACTTAAATAATATTAATAATTTGTAGATTAGGCTATTATAAACTTGGACTCACTTGTCTTGGCACACAGTGGGTTAAAATAACGGAACGAGAAATGGACCAATCACAATTTTTCTTCTGTTGGTATCTGGGTAAATGACTCCCCCCGCTAGGCCTTCACTCGCAGCAGTGAAGGCCCGTGTAATTCAAGTGAATGTAGCATGAATTTGACATTGACAGGTGTCTTAGCCAATCATATTTCATTGAGTTGGGGGCGGGATCATTTCACGGCATCTTCCGGGTATTCGCGAATACCCAGCATATTCACCATAGATATTCACCTGACTTCGCGAGTTTACCCATGGTTCATAGCGGTAGTCGGTAATGCTCTTCCAGTTGAACTCTGTGTACGCTAGCGTAGCTGTCATGCTCGCTCTAAAAAACGGCTTTTAATAAAAAATAAAGCGACAAACTGGACAAAAATCGGAGGGGGATACACAGTACGGATGTTTTAAAAAGTCGTGAGGACCGTTCTGTAACAGTGCCCCACCCGTCAGTTCTCACGGAAATGGCAGATGACACGAAGCAATGGCCCGGCGTTAGCTAACGTTAGATCGACATGGTTAATTAGCTTGTATTTTCTGAAGGTGTTGACAGCGAAGAATTACGCAATTACAAAAGCACAGAAGCATACAACTACCTGCACAGTAACAAAACAGGGAAAGTACTGTTGAAGAAACACAGCAAGTTTATATTTCTGAAGGCAGCAGTGGAGCCCAGCCAGAGCGCCAATCAGGCTAAACATACAGCGTGGCTAATGCTTATAATAATAAATAATAACATCATAGTTCCGTGGGATTTTTATCGACAAGGTGGAAGAAGCAAACATACACTTTCTTTGGGGGGTATTTTGTCGTTTCTCTTAACTTAGTTGAGTGCTTCTTGCCATAATATGGATTAGAATAGTAGTCAAATGGGGCTATTCACTGTGTACAACTGTGCTACCTATGCACAACACAACTGATGGTCTCAAACACATTAAGAAGGCAAGAAATAACACAAATAAACTCTTGGCAAGACACACCTGTTAATTAAAAACCATTCCCGGTGACTGAGAGAATACCAAGAGTGTGCAAAGCTGTCATCAAAGCAAAAGGTGGCTACTTTGAAGAATCTAAAATAAAAAAACATTCTTTTTTGTTTAACACTTTTTTGTTTACTACAAAATTCCATAAGTGTTCCTTCATAGTTTACATGTGTTCAGTATTAATCTACAATGTAGAAAATAATAAAAATAAAGAAAACCCACTGAATGAGAAGGTGTGTCCAAACTTTTGACTGGTACTGTATATGTGAAATAAGTCAATATGATTTGCTTGAGCTCATCCTCTGTTTTTTCAAGATGGTGGGAATTGCAAATGTGTTTTTTATTTATTTCCAATATTCTTCAAACGATAAAAAAAAATTATCATCTATCATTACCAAATCGTGCCTTGTAATATACTTTTTGTGGAAAAGAATGAGCCTGATGTCCTCTACAAAGGACAGGTTATAAACAATAAATCAATAATGTTTTTGAGAAAATTATCTTGGTAATACGTTTATTACATCCCAATTAATTAAATTATGTACAAAAAAAAAATCTAATTATTAAAACCTTTTTTTCTTCCCGGTCTCAGGAGGATATGCTGACCTTGCATGTCACATGTAGGGCTCTGGCTATATTTTTATTGCTTTGTTTGATTTTTTATTGCCAATTGTGGCCCGATGGTCCGAGTGAAGGCCCAGGGTCCAGGGCCACGGTTCGCCACTGGTTTACACAGACACCGGATGAACAGTTACCCACAAGCCTCTGGGGCCAAGCCGAGACGCGCAGACAGTTGTGGGTGGTCACCGAGTTGACACGGTAACAAGCTGCGTCTGGGAAGAGGCGGCCATGACATCTGCAGGCCGCGTGAGAAACAAACGCTTGGTGATTAATGGCTACAGCAGCGAGGGGGTATAAAAGTAAAAAATGATTTCATCGGAGGTCTTGCATTAGAACAGAAACATGCCGGGTCTTATGAGCTCTGAACGGAGCTGAAGAATCATTCGTTGATTCATTTGTTTTGGTGTTGGGCTGCAGAGTAATGTGAAGATCGGAGAAACCGAGCGCAAATGACCCAATAAAAAAGGGTCCGCGCGGAGGTGAAGCGAGGCTCCTGGGAAATCACCATAATGAAACCCTCTCACCTGAAAACGCAGACCGCCGGGCCGCAGAGCGATTGCCTTTCACGCGGCCGTCTGGTTCAGATGGAAAAATGAGCCGCCGCCGATGGTGTGGACAAACACTGAGGAGGTTTTAAGAGGCCTGTAAAGATCTACCAGCGGGTTTATATACACCGTGTGAAGGATGAGAACTCCTCCGTGGGTTTAGAAAAAAAATACACCGGGAGACGGCTCAATAAAGAAATGAGCACAAAAGAAATAAGGTTACGAAATTATGCTTGTCATCCAGTCCAGGTCCAATACTACGGAAGCGTATTGCATTCACTTGATAAATTTATTTTTTGGTTTGTTTTACTGAGTAATTATTTCTGTTTTTCTGAGTAATTTATTTTTCTGTCTGTTTTTCGTGGTAATTTTTTATCTGTTATATCTGAGATAATTTGAACTTCTTAGTACTATTTAATCTGGAACAGACTCCTGTTCTCTGTGGACTATGTCGTGGACCTAATGGTGACTCCTGTCTGTGCATACATGCCTTGACAAACTAATGATAATATCATCTATATGATTTAAAGACAGTGATTTTTTCTCAGTGTCTTAAATCCAGATCGAAGTAAAATTTGATTAATTTTAACAAGTCGGTCATGTTTCCAACCATGAAGTCGAGCTCTCAATGAATGAATGGATCTTCAAATGCTCTGTAAACTCAGGAAAAAAATTAGTCCGAAAAACAGAAAAAAAAAATATTCAGAAAATCAGGAAAAAAATTACTCTGAAAAACAGAAAAAAAAATTACTCTGAAAAACAGAAAAAAAAATTACTCTGAAAAACAGAAAAAAAAATTACTCAGAAAAACACAAATAATTATTACGAAAAACAGACAAAAAAAATAAATTACTCAGAAAAACTGAAATAATTATTCCAAAAAACAGACAAAAAATAAATTACTCAGAAAAACTGAAATAATTATTCCAAAAAACAGACAAAAAATAAATTACTCAGAAAAACAGAAATAATTATTCCAAAAAACAGACAAAAAATAAATTACTCAGAAAAACACAAATAATTACTCCGAAAAACAAACCAAAAAATAAATTTATCAAGTGAATGCAATACGCTTCCGTACAATACAGCTAATGTAATGACTCTTGATGTAAAGATCCACCGTCTCCGGCTGCAGCGAATGTGAATTTACAACCAAAATGATGTTGAAATTAATATGCATCAGATCTCATTACGACTGCAGGTGTGTTCCTTCAGCCGGTGTGAATTTATTCCTGCTAATTAGCCGTGTGTGATGACGACAAGACACTTTCATCGTGGCAGAGAAAGTGTTTCGCCGTCAGAATGATAGTAAAGTACGCCCAGATATCCGTCATCTGCTGGAGCCACGTATGAAAATACTGTGATGAGTTTATTCTCTATTTGTCATTAGAAGACAATAGTTTCTTTCTGCAAGCAAGGCGACACCTCAACATTACACACAGGAGAGTTTATAAAAAGAAAGCCAAGTTCCTGCAATGTCAGCGTGAGAGAAATAGTTCCTTTACCATCCGGTAACAATCTGCAGAGTTTCTTCATCCTGAACAGAGTTTTCCTTTGAGAAAAAGTTTAAAATCCCCCATGATTCCCGAACACAGAACAGTCTAGAAACCCAATATTTCTGATTTTGCAGTCATTTTTTTCTGTTCCCATCAAACTGCCGGAGCAGGGAAAGCCCTGAGGAGCGTTGAGCCGTGCCGACGCTTATCAAAACTCCTGAGACTCGCAGCTGAAAACAGTCAAACCGCAGCAGGCCTGTTGAACAGGGAGACACAGAGGGGTTTTGATTTTCTGGGGTTGTTACAAGCTGCTTTATTGTTTGGGTGTGTGTTCAGTTGAACCGTGAACGAAGACAAAAAACCCCCACAGCAAAAGCCGGATTGTTGTTTTTCTTCCCAGGTGGATCCCGGGAGATGCAAACAACACACCGAACAGGTGATTGTGTAGCTGAGAGCAAAGAGCGGCACAAACAGGAGCCGAAAATCAGTTTCTATACAAGGATTTAAATGAAGTGGTGGGAAAAAAGGTTAGACGGAGTTAAATCAGTCTGAAAGATTTGCTCCTGACTGCAGAACAAGACGGAAAGTGATGCGAAGAAACATGAAGGAATATACTATTTTAACTCAGAAAACAGGATTTAAAATATCCTTTTCACACTTTAATTTTGAAGACTTCATTCCTCAAATATGTCCAAACATTAATTTCTTATGACAAAGTGTCTATTTTGTGCATCAATGTGGAGGTAAACATGTTATGAACACCATCATGTCATGGAACAATTGTCAAGGAGTCTGGTGTTTCAGCTCTACTGACGTTTCTCCGAGCAAACAGAATGTAAGTGCAACACTTCACCTTAAAGACCAAACCACACGCCGCAGGTGTGGTTCCTGATTAGCAATTAGCAGGTGAGACACCTGACACACTCCCCGTTTCTTCTATATATGGTCAACTAGATATACACAAGTAAATTCAGTTAAACATTTGAGGCGTATCTTTGTAAAATCACATTAAAGGTGAAGTAGAAACTAGAAGGTAGACACAGATACTATCCTAATTACTGAAGGATGCATCATCCAATAAGATGCTTTACATGGGCCTGACAAAACAGTTTATAAAGTGGTTTTAACCATCACCTCAGTTGTACAGCTGTCTGGGCTTTGACTGAAGATGATGCTAAAGAGTCAAGTTTAAGTGTCGTCCTTCTCCAGTTTGGTCAGATCTTCAAAACCTCACAAGTCAGCTGGAGTTCAGGTGCTTCATTTGATTATCTGACCAGAGAAGCACATGCCTGAAGCTTTTAACCATTTATTGTGGGAGTCATGATTTTGTTTGTATTTACCTTTTGTATCAAGATATTAAAACCTTTTCAAATTCTATGAAACCATATGGAAGAAACAGAACGTGTGTCAGGTGTCTCTCCTGCTGATTGCTAATTTGGAACCACACCTGTAGCAGGTGATTTGGTCTATAAAGCGGAGTGTGTCGGTTGCTTTCTGTTTGCCCAGAAAAATTAGGCTGTAGTTTATTCTGTAGCCATGGTGTGAAGAAGATGAAGGAGTCTCCGCTGACACTGACTTAGTATTATATAAAAAGGTTTATTACAAAAAGTACAGCATCTGAACAAGCACCAAAAATCGCCTGTGAGAGGATCCGAAGCCAATGTGGATCTCTCTCCTGATTTGCACACAGATCACACTTCTTATAGCCAATGTCTTGATCAATTCCCGAGGCACAGAGCCCACCTACCATTACCTCATCTTACCTAAACCAGGATATAGCATATGGTTCAAATTTGTGAAACTCTGAAAAACAAGTCTAAAAAGGGCCCATCTCTCTAAGGCCACGTTTATACGTAGCAGGGTATTTAGAGAAACGAATATTCCCCCTCTGTTTTCAAAAATAACATCATGCACACAACATCGTTTTCAAAAAAGTTGTCATTTACATCAACCCGCATAAATACACCGTCGAGCGCCATTATAACTCTGCCAAACCTCTGGGCGGCAGTGTAGGGAGAAGGATAAAGCCATGCAAGCCAATCAGAATCCTCAGAATCAACAACAACAAATAACACGAGCGACTTCCTGTTCCTTTCAAAACAACGCTCACATGACGTTAAGCATTTCCTGGCGCATAGCCTAATGAGCGTGAGAACCTAAAACCCCGTTTCTCCCAGCTGACACGACAACACATAACCGGAGTTTTCCAAATTCTCCACTTTGCCCGGAGTTTTTAGCAATAATCGTTTTCTGTGATTAAAACGGGGTTTTCGTGTAAATGAGAGGCCAAACCGCCTGGAAATATCTGTGTTGTCCCTTCGTGTAAACGGGGCATAAGGGACCTGACCTTTGACCTGGGACCTCTTCCTATTTATCTTTGCCCACGAATACATCTCACCCTAGAACTTATCTTCAAAACTTGTACTTCAAAGTATCAGAAAATTTACCTCATATTCTCCACAAAAACATATCTGAAATAATATCAGAAATTACACCACAAGGCCACTGTATCTTTACACAGTGAATAGTAGCCTGCTGCTTTACTATTCAAAAAAATGCCATGACAGAGAATGATCAGGAATATATGCCAAGCTTGAGTTCAAAGCCACCAAAATAGCAGATAAAGTTCAGGTACACTATAGTTTTTTTGTGTAATCGTGGACGGTTTAACAAATGTTCTGAGGTTTGTGTCCCTGCAGTTTGTCAGACATAATCTACAGATTTGTAAATGCTCTCCAAAGTCTCACGTTGAGAGGACCAAAATCTACCTGATGCTGTAACTGAATTGCATCCATCACTTTCTCAACCCCCGCGGCTGTTTCCTGCTGCTGACACTCATTGTGTTTGTCGTTGTTACGCGTTCGTCTTTTCAGCTGAAAGATTTACGTCATTTCGATTCAACGACTGACAAACGTGACTAATGCAGCCATCGTGTTCGGTTTGTGAGACACACACACACTTCCGCCCACATGACGTTCGGCTCAGTTCAGCGGTTTCTTTACACATCCTATACGTATCCTGCGGAGATGGGAACGCTCTCTCTCAAACCTTCATTCTCAACAGGGCCAAATCTGCCCGCTGGGAAAATTAAAGTGTGGCTGTCAACTCCACCTCAGCTGTGCCGCTCTGTGTGAACACACAAACGAGCAGAGAAAACCTATCTCGGTTTAAATAGATCCATTTGCAAATACATTATTCATGTTTCCCCCTGTAAGCACTAATATATTTTTACCTGCTGTCATGTTTAATTCATTACCCGGAGACATTTCTCTTCCCTCCAAACTGGGGGAATAAATTGTGAGATATGTTGTGAGATTTCTCAGAGGCTGCTGCGTCCACTCCGTCACTGCAAACCCCGCTCGGCTCTAATGATTCCCTGAGCGCCAAAATCGACCTTGCATTAGCTGTAAATATTTCTCCAGGGGTTTCCAAATTGGGACAGATTGCAGGTGCTAAGTGTCAGTTTGTGGGAAAAATGTAATTTTCCCCTAAAGGGAGAAAAAAAAACACGACTGTACCAAAACTTTTACAGCAACTTTTTCTCAGTTTCTAAAAATGTGCAAAACTTCGACAAACTTTTTCTGTTCAAACTCTGACAGTAATTATAAATTGGTTCAACAAAGTTCAACAGAGTTCACCAGGAAGGAAAGAGGTGTCAGTAACGATATAAAGTTTGCTACCTTTTTTCTGTTTTAAAGGTCCACTGTGTAGAGTTTTAAGTAATTTATTACCTCAAATCAGCGTCTTCATTCATAAATAAGTCCTCATTGGTGTAAAATGATCTCTGCCAACAATCTCACTTCTCCTCCTGAGGGAAGAATCACTTCTCTGTATTTCCATAGGACGGGCGAGCTCTACGGAGGCTTCCATGTCCTTCCGCTCTATAAAAAACGATGAGCTGGTGAGAGGGACAAAAAGCTCTACGTGGTACAGATAAGGCTAAAGGCGTTTTCACTCAGAGCCAGCGTGACTGTGGAACGGAGGAGGAGCTTAGCCAGACGCGCTCGTCAGCTGCAGTTTGAAGTCTGTTTGAAATAACGTACCTCATCACCCGAAACTAAACTTGATGAAGTGCTGTTTGAAGACATGTTGTTGTCACAGCTTCTTGAATCTTGACACATCCCGCCTGCCGTAGTTCCAACAGGTTGCAACGCACGTTTCAAAACGCGAGGCGCTAGAGAGCAGTATTCATTTGAATGCAGAATAACATTTAACCACGAGATGGGAGAAATAATTCCACAGTGTGTCTTTAAGTTCCCATTAAGTTTTTTCTTTGCTTGCTACATCTCTCACTGATATCAGCCCAAAAATGGCATTTTCAAGTGATATTTTAGAGTTTGTAACTTCCTGGAATATCATTAAAACCAATGACTCATCCTGCACTCTGGAGCGTATGTTAGTCTTTCGTCTGATAAATGCTTTCTTTCTTTAATGAAGCTGCTCTGGATGTATATAAAAAGAACGTCGCCAGAGAAAGAGACAAAACACAACTTTATAATTTGTACAAAAACACAACTTCATTCACTGATTTGGGTGAAACTGGGTCATGTTTTCAGGACCGTACTTGGCCTCAGAACGACGATGGAGGCCAATTGGCGTACTGAGGTGATTTATGTTGTTTTTAGCTTTGTTGCTAAAGTAACCCCTCACTGTTGCTAAATGTAGTTAGATGTCGTTAACTCGGTGAGCGGTCCTTGCTGACTCGGCCCCAGAAAACCACCTTGGTACGATATCCCTTCATCAAACTAGCTTCCGTCTCCTTGGAGGTGGCGTTTTCTCGTCCTGGTCCGACCGTGTTCAGTCCACAGAGACTCGGCGTTGGAGGCTACGAGGTTTTGTTGGCTGCTGTTGCCTGTTATTACAGGAATCGTGTAACTCTAAGCATTCTATTGGCTGTTTCATTTAAGTAGCTTACTTCATAAAACTGTTGACTGTCCCTAAACAACACACCCTTTTATCTACCGACCAGTATGTCCGAATGTCCCCGTAAACCTCGGAAGAAAAATGAGTGCACTGTCACTGACGGAAGACTCAAATTTACAGAGCAGCTTAATAAAAATGTCTTAACTGCCACCAAAACAAACAACACAGGACAGATGTTTCCGTAAAGCCGTTGATCCCTCAATTCAATACTGCATCACTCGCACCTGGCAAAGCATGTGCTACACCTCGAGTCACAGTGCAGAGCCTCGTCCCTGTGTTTTATCTCAGCTAAACAGGCATGGTATATTGATCTCTTTTCGGTCTTTAGAAAATGATCATGCAGGAAAAATTGCGGATTAAAAGCTGAGGGGGGAAGAAAAAAGCCGCCAAGAAACAAGCTTGTAAAAAAAAAAAGGGGTAAATTGCAGAGACGATGGGAAGACGGAGCCCGCTGAGCTGAAAATAGCTTTATTGCCTCCGTGTGCGAGGTAACAACAAAATAGGACTCCAGTGTAAATGTCAGGATGTAGGTGTGTGTGATGGGAGAGGAGCGGCGGGGTAAAATGAGACACTTAAGCAAGCGAACGGCTCGAGATACGGATGATGGCGAACTACCTCGCAGAAGATCTCAAGAGAAGTGAGTCTTTAAACTCAGATTGTCTTCACTAATGTGCACAGGGTCACGTGTCGGCTTTGTCAACAAACACACAACAATGAATTTTAACGTGCCTTTCGTGGACGCAGGATTCTGCTGTTAAATATACATGGGAGTCACTACTGTTCCATCAGTGAAATTAACTTGGCAAGCCGTTATGCATTCACTTCAGCGCTGTACAGGAAATCTATGAAAAGGGGGGAAGTGTAACCCTCAGGAAAAGGCTGCACTCCAAACTTTGAATTGAAAAGTTTGGACAATAATCTGACTTTTGGTGCCAGAGGGGCTGAGCAGACAAACTCTGAATGTTTAATGGATATCTCTAATGGGAAGACTTGGAGATAAGAGGACTGTAAGTAAGAAGTAACTCAGAGGACACGCAGGAGAGAGTGCCGTGAAACCATCATGTATACTGCACAGCCAGTCCTCAGAAAAACAAATAGATACGTCACCTGTGAATGCAGCTTAAAGGGATATTCCGGTGTAAATTTAATCCATGGTCTAACACACCTTGACACCAAGTAAGACTCCCCCTCGAGAGGTCAAGTTAGCTGACCGCTAGCTTAGCTAGTTTTAGCAACCTCAGAAAGACCGCACGATAACAATACACTGCTGCTTATGTCTCCAACTAGAAACCGCCATCAAAAAGCCACAATTAATGGTGAGAACAGCACCAAACTTCAGCAACAGTACATGTACAGTCCCAGCACACAGTACGAAGCATCAAACATCTGCTAGCTTTGCTGGATTTATATTGAAAACACAGCACAACTCTCCCTCTCCTCCAGCAGCCTGCCTGTGTGGGGAAGCCCTGACGAGTCGATTACCGAGTGCAGTAGATTTCTGCAGCTCAAGGATGAAAATGTCTGATTATTACTCCATTACTTCCGTTATTTTCCCTGTCAGCTCTCGATAATAAGAACTGAGCATTCCATGGAGTAATAATCAGACATTTTCATCCTTGAGCTGCGGAAATCTACTGCGCTTCCTCTCGAGGGGGAGTCTTACTTGGTGTCAAGGTGTGTTAGACCATGGATTAAACTTACACCGGAATATCCCTTTAATGCAACCATATTTATGATGGTGGCAAAGGAGGAAGTCAGGTGAAGAAGTACAAGAAGCGAGCGTATTTAATATAACATCTTTCACAGAGCAGCGGGCTGATTGTGGCTGTTCTCTGCATTATAGTGGAGGGAACAGCAGAGTCGACGTCGACACTTCTGCAGGGATGAGATGGGCTGGACCGGCAGCGTCTTCTCTGGATCCGAGACATGTTTCGTAGACAATTGGATTGCCATGAAACGGGTGTGCAGCTGTTTTTAATCTCCGTGCATCATGCTGTCACGTTGGAACTGACCTTCAGGTGCACTCTCAGCCAATGGGAGAAGGGAGTTTTCAAACCTTGGGGGACTGTGGCAACCAGGCGCCACCTACTGGACACTGGAGTTGTCGCACTTTCCTTTCTTTACAGGCTTTGTTGGTGCATGGAGGCTGCATAATTGTTAGGAGGTCCCAACACCAGGTCATGTTCATAACTGAAGTTGCATAAGTAACATAGTTATTTAACCCAAACCACAATGTTTTACTAAACCTGACAAAGTACTTTTCTTATACTTAACTTACTGTGACTGTACAGTAAAGATCTGGTTTGTTTGTATGTTTTAGGAGTCACAGGCAATTGACCTCTCCAATCGTTTAGGTATGAGGATGTGTTGAGGTGCAGGGTTACATGTTTTGTGTTACGAAGACCAGTCCAACTGATCCATAACAAGAGCTAAAGGAGAGCAGAAGGAAGCTGTGGGGAACATCAGTAAACATGAGGTGTCTTCACTTTATTTATGGAGCCCTTCCGTACATGGAACTGAAGATTTAATCAACAGAGCATCAGCTCCAAATGATCTACGTCTTTACTCTCTATCAAGTCTTCACCTGCTTATCAGAGGGTTTTAAAGCTGGAAGGGTTTTTTTTTTTGGAGACAAAAGATCTTAATTAATAGTCGAGGTTGTCTGGATTCATCCGTGTCGAAGGTCTGAACCCTCACAACCTTCGAGCTGCACGATAAGAGCACCCAGAGGTGAAGCTGAAACTTTTTTTTTTTTTTTAGAAAATCAATTTATTATTGGATAGCGAGGCTGGAAGGTGGCTCAGCCGTGATAACTGATATGTATCGGGATGAGCGCTGACTCCTCTGTGTGGAGGCAGACAGGGAGGAGAATCTGGAAATGTTTCGGGGGGGTGGAAGAAGACGACGAGCGCGAGGATAATCCTTTAAAAGTACACGTCGTCTGCAGGCAGCCGTGTTTAAAAAGTTGTCCTCCACTGCTGTTATTTCTCGTCACAGATTAGCACCGTTTCTCCGGGGACTGTTATTTTTTTTCCATTAGAGATTAGACCACCGTTATCTCCTAAGAGGGAAAGGTTGGGAGAGTCAAGGTGCTCTCAAACCGAAGCTGTGAGACTATAGAGAGCGATCTGATAAATATTCTTTGCAGACGTACAAAAGATTAGTTTGATCTGTGCCTCGATAATTTCTTTCAGTTCTTTGCCTCGTTATACTTCTGTGTTCTCCTCCTTACCTCAGACATGACCGACGGCAACCAGCCATGAAGGTGTGAAATGATTCACTGAAAACAAACAGGGTGGAAAGAAACTGTTGAAACATGGACCCTCACATTTTGTTCAACTTCACAGTGACTTTAAGTGTAGAGCTTGGACATTGCCTACTGTTCCGTGTATGAAATAAAAGAACTAGCCCACAATAAATGGAAATGGAGTCGCAATACAGAACTATATATGCAGACCTTAAGTCCTCCCTGTGTTTGTGTGAAAATGTACAAAATAAAAAGTAGACTCATTTGATAATAACACAAAGCAGAAGCCTAGATTTAACGGATCACAATCAGAAGGATGTGTACAATGAATGACCTAGCCTTACACTTTGTAATATATAACAGTCCAGTTGTTTGAGACTTGCTATCGTTGTTTGTTGTGGGCTGATTTTCCAAAATCCCTCAAGACTAATTGCAGGGGATTCAGGTCACCTGTGCACATGGTGGGGAGATGGACTCCTGATTGAGGAGTGGAAGCAGCTTGCCAGCCAGAAACTCTGGTCTGTTTAGCCCCTACAGTGTTTTCTTGGCTGCCCACATCATTCTAGTTTTGTAATTTTACTATATAACTGTAATACTGTTTATCGTAAAGATATTGTGACAATGTGTGCTAGATTTTTGGGTTTAAATCCTAGCTTGGGTCGGTCCTGTCGGTGTTCCTTCAGCTGTATCAGTGTAATGAAACTCGATCCAAAGAATTCACTACCTCTCGCTTCCTACCTCCACCTGTCTTAACTGTCTCTTCTCTCAATTAACACTTATCTCTCTGTATCGCTTTCCTGTCTCTCCAACCTACTCAAACCCACAAAGATGTGATGTGTGTTTTAAAGGAATGGGTCGCCATTTTACAGCCGCCTGTGACTCTCCCTATTGATGTAGTAACTCTGTACACCTTTGACTGACTGTTGTGTGTACTTTGGATGGTTGACTTGTGCTGGATGTAGTTGAGGTTGTCTAACACAACACCCAGGTGTTTGTAAGATTCCACATCTGTCCCTCCGATGCAGACTGGAGAGGGTGGGGGCTTGTTTCCTCCTGAAATCCACCACCAACTCTTCCTCAGACATTCACCACTGTACTGGTTTCGACACCCTGGTCTCCTGAGTGCAAGACCAACCCATCCACCCCAGTTTCCTCCTGGCACAGACTTAATGCCACTTTAAACAACAGTGGTCCTTTGCTTCGTTCGTTATTGGCCACCTGCTGGTACCGCACCTTCTGCACCTTCTCATGGTGGGTCGAGGCAAACATTGCCCCTCACACACTATCCTCCAGTGGATCCCTGCATCCCTTTACCATAAGACTGGCCCTGCATACCAATACCTATACTACCATGCTATTTAATATGTGAAACACATGTCCTACCAGCATGCTTTTCTGGCTATTCTAACCCACAATCCTCTCCACAGTGTAAGTTACGTCACACATGTCACGAGGCGAAGGCGACCGAATGACTGACACGGCAATGACAGATGAAAGTACATTGAAGTCTAAGTGCTACGTTCTTTGTACTCAATATATAGGCGCAAGAGGGTCAAAGCTCAAGATGAAGTAGTATGTACCAGTATGCATATCCAACTGTATGCACATTGTAATGGCTGCTATAGTACGTACTTGAAGAAAAAGTATGCGATTCAGAACGCAAATGACCTTCCTGTAGACGAGTTATAGTTACGACGAGGGAGCGTATTTGTTTTCAAGGCTCTCTGGCATCCCTGCACTTCCTTATACAACTTATTTTCAAACTAAACAGTCCAATGTTCCCTCAAAACTTTAGCTAACCGCCTTAATTTTCATGCCACGGAGCCCTGTGACATGTATTTGCTTTATCTGCAGAGTCTAAGTTAAGAGACATTGGATGCTTTTTCAGCATATTCATCTAACCTCAAACACAATGCAGGTACTTCAAAAGATGCTCGTGTTCACTCGAGTGTTCGCATTCGTACTTAACTAATATTTTCAGGGTCACATTCTTCAGCGTTAATGGATTTTAATGAGCCGTTCGGTCGAGGCGGGTTCAGAATCTAACAGATGTTCTGAATTAATAAGCCCGCACATGAATGAAACGAAGTGTTTGTTAGATCATTTGTCAGATAAGAGAAATGAGGAGTGAAGAGGAGTGATCGTGGACCGACTGCTCTCTTTCTGCAGGTGGGCTGATAATTAGCGGGACAAACTCCGCCGTCTAATTACTCATCTGTTTGAATTCAAAGTTCACAGCGAGGAAGAAACGTCTGTACAGCTGCTCAGATAGTAAAACTGTGGGTGGGCTGGATAATTACCAGCAGAGATCTTTTCCCTCCAGCAGAGCGTCGTGACAGTGTTGGGGGGGGGGCTTTAAGTCGAAGCGGAGAGAGAAACTCCACTTTACTTACTCCACCGCTGTGTTACGAGACGAGATCCTCCTTTACTCCACCAGCGTCTCTGCATCTTCGCCGACAACCATGAAATAAGTCAAATCTGAAACGAGCATGTTGAGGTTTCAGGGAGGAACTGAACGCTTAGATTTTTAAGATAATATGTAATATTTCTGCAAAAAGAAACAACTAGAACTTTTTTTTTTCCATATATGTGGTTTCATTTCATCGACTGTTGCTATAACTTCTAGGAGAGAGTCTGTAGCCGTTTTTATTCTGGGCAGTAAGCCATCAATTTGCCGTCCTTTTGGTGGCTCGCTCCGCGGATTTAGACAGGAGGCGGTAATTTGGTGGTCTGTTTTGGTCCTCCAGTTTTGCCCTCGGAGGGTAACGTTACACTTATTTGCGCCTCCATTGCTGTGTAAATCCGAGGTGGCAATGTGCCGGCAAATGCTGAGATGGGCGGAGGTGTCGATGACGTGCACTGCTGCGCACCCACAGCCGGGAGTTTTAAAACCAGGAAACAGCTGATCACAGCAGTCAGTTCGTCACTTCATCCACGAAGATGAGCAGCTGGAAAGCCGCTGAGATCCGGGAGATGCTAGCGTCTCCTCGCTCTCTGTAGCTGTCTCGGTTGTCCGCTTGTTGTTGTAGCGGCGAGCTAATAGCGGTCGCTACTTTCAAATTAAAAGCCCCCCGCTAAGAACCCAGTTCTAAACTCCGATGGGGTGCAATGTAAAGCTCTTATTTTGAAGAAAAACTGCGAAAAATTTCCCATAAGGAATGAATGGGACGGGGTCAAAAAAGTCGCAAAATCATCGACGGTTTTCAAACATCTCCTGCTCTGGCAGACTTTGACCTAGAGACACCATTCAAACTTTAAAATGTAGGCACAAGTCTTATCTATTTGAGTTGTATTTTAACTTTCTTTCTACGATGTTTAGTTTTTGAACGGTGACCCTTAATTGATCGTGAGTGATTTCGAAAAAATTCAGAAAAATTCAGGATTTTCAATGAGTGTGTATTGCGGAATGTTCGCGCAGCACCAACTGGCAGAGTGGGGGAGCCTGAAAAAAACTCTCCGAAAATGTTTCTTTAGATGACGATCCTAGCCACAGATTTCACACTACAATAGTGATATTTTCCAAGAACGTAGCCACACTTGTCTTCTGTCTGGCAACGTGTCCACTTTATCTGGAGGATGTACGGTTTTTGAATTATCTGCGTCTAACCGACACAAACTCCAGCAACTGCCCCATAAGCCCCAATGTTAAACGGGAAGAGGATTTTGGGAGAAAAGCAGAAACTGCCCTGCTTCTCTTCACGCCCAACTTCCTGCTTCACGTCACGTCACATGTTGACGCCTACCAGAGGAGGAAAAGTGGAGGCTTTGTGGAAAAGGAGGAATATTACACCTCCCTTTTAGATAGACAAGGCGGCACATTGCAGCCTTTACCTTGCTGCACATGTGCCACCTTTTCTATCTAAAAGGGGCTCAATGGTAGTTGTTTTAATAGCGACACCTCCGTACCTGCCAACATGAGGCTGTGGAGAAGAGGGAGACTTTTCGAGGTATCGCCAAATACAAGGACATGAATATGACATTTTATTCATAGCTTACAGGGTTAGATGTTTATTTAAGTTGGTATACCCTTGCATAACAAAATCAAAACTCAAAGACTTTTCTTTAAAGCCCACTTGGTACAAAGATTTGTGACGGGGGAGGAAGTCGTGTTAAAGTTTCAGCGGCGTCGACTGGCCTCCTCAACTCCGAGGAGACGATATCCACACAGAAACCTTTGAAAAAAGTTTTATTACACCAATTGCTACATCGACTTTTACAAATTTATATGTTGAACTTTCCAGATATTGACTTTCAGACCTGATCCACTTATCAATCATCTCAAAGCCTAAAAAAAAATCCTTCTCTAACTCGACTGCCTCTGTTAACATCTTCTCCTTTTTGTGGCAGCTTTTGGATTCGATAAGAAAAATCAATGCGAGGAAACGGCTTTTAGTCAGATTCATCTTATCAGTGCGTGTAATGAAAAGGAGCAAGTTTGTACATGTGGTGTGTGAATCTCGCACTGAAGGAGTCTGTGAGCTTTGGTAAATGTCACCGTAACCTTCTGGATGAGTGAAAGAGATCCAGTCAGACTGACACTGGAGGTCTGAGTGTGGTGTTGTGTGAGCAAACGTCATTATTCACATGGCGGACTACAATTCACACGTTAAGACACAGTTGAATTATGGGAAAATCATCCTTTTTAAGACATTTTTTGAGAGACTTCTGTCTGGACTTTGCTGCAGATTGAATTCAACCGTTCTCATTTTTCTTTTTTTTCCCAAACGGCCTCACACGTCTCATGATCTTAAATCATATTCCAACAAAAGCTTCAGCTGCACGCCGATGTTTGGAATTAACAATTTAGTCTGTTAATTTTCCTTCAAACACAATCTTTAAATTACTTTTAAAGAGGAAGTGTTTATTCATCAGAGTTATTCTTTTGTGTTTGTCGTAATTCAAATTATTTTCTTCTCCCAGCAGATCTTAATCTTTAAATTACCTTCATTGCGTATTTCAAGCCTCATAAATGAAACCTGCGTACGAACAGCGACGAGTCAGCGGGAGTCCTGAGCATCGACTTCCTCCTGTTACACAACATCTGCTTCATGTGGAGAGCAGCGGAGTGGCTGATCGGGATGAGACGGAGGAAGATGCACATAAAGGAACAGAGAGAGACTCACTCTGCTTCATTACCACGACGCAATCAACGCAGCTGTTTCCTGCGTCATCAGGCGATAGACGTTAGGATGAAGAAATGAACTCATGGCGTGAGTTAAATCACTCTGAGCCAATGTTGACTTCTTTTTTCTGGATTTAAGAGTATCAAACACTTTCTCACGACTTGGCCTGGAAGGTGGTTGTAAAAAGTTTGCTTCATCTTGAACCGTGACTCAAATTACTAACTGATGCAATGGATGCTGCTCATAGCCTGTAGAGGAGAGTCGGGTACAGAACCGGACCTCCTGGAGGAACAAACACCCTGAGTCGCAAGCAGAACATGGATTACTTTCTAAATTCTGGGATTTAAAAAGTGGATTTATCTTCACGCCTGTTTATCAACCCGACTGCAGCTGAGATCTGCGGAGCTGCCAAGCAAGTTTTCATGTTTCGCAACCATCTCCGACATATAAATAAAGAAACGACAGAATGAAAGGCATCGTCGCCTCGAGTAAATCTGTGGATTTGTTTGGATTTGAACTTTTTTTTGTAAGCATTTATCGTAATTCTTTGAACTGTGTACTGAAATTATCCAAAACGTTTAGGTGTTTTTAGACTTTGAAACTCACAGCTCTGGCGATGAGAAAATCCTCGAGGTCCTCCTCCATTACATATCCTTCTTTGCCACCACCATCTAGCTACAGAAAATCGGTAATCTGCAACAATCTGACGGCGCGAAGGTACTGACCCGGAAGTTGAGATCACATGCTTCGTCTTCTTCTCTTAGTTTTACGGCGGTTGACATCCATCTTTCCAGTGCATTACCGCCACCCTCTGTTCGAGATCACATTCGTTTCACCTGAGAATTTTTAATATAGTTCGATTGCCTCCTGCTGGTAACATGAAGAACTACAACCTAATTTCAGTGGAAAAAAATCGAGATCTCGAGTTTCAAAGCCAAGATCTGGCAATGCTTTCTTTTTTTTTTTCTCATGTCACTTTTTTTTTTCCGTACAGCTTTGATAGGTTAAGAAAGTAATTTAATTTAATCTTGAGTTTTGAAAATGATCTTGTCTCTTAAAAGGTTTGAAATATGTTACAGCTGGAGTTGATTGCAACTGAATTCATGCAATTAAATCCTACATAATGAATTACACAGCTTTACCTTAGAAGTGCCACAAATGGAACCAAAATCTTCCAAGTTCAGTTTAAGAAAGCAGATCTTCCTGTAAGAAGTGTGTTTGTAGTTGCTGAACAACAATACGTGCATAATTAACCTAGTTTTACAACACGAGTCAACAGATCATGAGCAAACCTCCTACGGATACGTTCCCAGGAGGGTAGAGATGCATCATGGCTGTTGCTTTATAGACACATTTGATCAGCCATCTTCAGGCTTTACAAGTCAGCAGCCCTGAAGCTGATCAGTTGAAAGAGACGGATCCAACTGATATTTAACATCCCAATACAATGTTAACTAACCCTAACCCTGCCTAAAGATCAGGGAATATTCATCACACTAGATTCTAGTTTGCAGTAAAGTTGTTGATCCTCATCGTTCAATATCACCTGTGATACGAAGAGTCAGTGAAGGCAACTCGGCTTCACATGTTGCTCACAAGCCAATACGAGGAGATTTAAATGAATCGAGCAGAGATCACTGAAGCGAGGCGGCGAATCATCTCGTAACCTCGGGCGTCTAAGTGACTCTTCAGAGCATCACTTTGATATCCTCCGCTCCTGGATGCTTCACAGCTTTACATGTTTCCCCTCATCTCTGTTCTGCAGAGAGACGCATGTCCACAGCCATCAGAGATGTCACGTGTTCGCGCTAAACCGGCAGCGAGTGACAATAAGGAGAAAAGTGCGAGTTAATAATGTGCGCGTATACGTTGGAGGTTCGGAGGGAAATGAAAATCACACTCAGTCTCTGAAAAAACATTTTATTTTCATCAAACAGGATTTTATCTGTAACCAAACACAACATGGTTAAAAGTTTTTTATTTTTTTTCTCAATGGCGCGTCACTCAAACTCACTGACATCACTGTTATATCACCGATACTAAGAACCGTTACATTATTATAGTTACACTGAGAAACGTTCAGCTTCACTACAAACCTCGCCAGACGATAAACCAAACCGCTATCGGCAAAAACTGACTGCTCAAATTTAATGCCAAAAATGATTTTAGGTGTACAGGTGCAGGACCGTGTATGCAACTGGTCTGATGTTATTCTGTCTGCATGCTGTGAAGGTGTATCTGAGCGCTGTTTGTGTTCCAGGACCATCACACTCTGATTTATGTTGTTCCAGGAGTCAGGACCGGGGTTCAAATCCACATCTAGGCTCCATCCAGGAGGGTGTGTGTTCACTCATGTCTGCCAGATGTTTGTCAGCAGGATTACACCAAAACTACTGAACAGATTTCCATTAACTTATCGATCTCAGCCCATTTTAAGGTGCACTATGTAGTTTTTGGGGGAATAAATAAACTATTCAGGTTATTCAGTCATGAAAATGAAGAAACAAACTGACCTTAAAGGACAACACAGTTGCATACTGTTTTACTTTGTTTATATGTGGCGGACCCTGCCACCTTTATAGCTTCAAACAGTGTTCTGGGGACCTTATTTTCCTCTGTGAACAGCTTGTTTATTCACTTATGGAGAAAGTAAATATGTCAGAGTTTGTATTATTACCTCATTAATATTGTAAATATATAATATTCTTTCTTTCTTTTTCTTTTTTTTAACTTTTGGTGCAAAATCTGGACGGATCCAGGCAATTTTTTATCTCACTTTGTCAACATTTTGGTTAATATCTCAGGGAATAATGAACGGATCCTGATGAGAAGGGATTTAAATGTTTAGATGTTTTTATTTGATATTGAATTAGCTTTTTATTTAATTGAAGGGGACTGTTTGTAGAGCGCATACCTCCACCTAGGCCAGAGTGCCATTTTAGTATTTACAGTGAGTTAACTTATTTTCTTTCTCTCTGTGTCTTCTGTTCTGTTTTCTTTTTTTTTTCACGTTACAGTGACGATCCTGCAGCGACATTAATCGTGATGATCCAGGAACAGAACCAACAGTGTCATCAGATTCTGTTAATGAACCGTTTACTGCCAAATCTTCCTCCTAAGATCTGAACAGCTGAGACACATTTTTGCTTTACGACTATAAACTTCTGTATCGAGCAACCCCTTTATCAGAAGACGGTAGAGATCAAGATAATTGGTCATTAGTTGAGTTTGTTGCCACCCGTCCTCTTTGCTCTTTTAGGGCAGATATTAGCTGCACAGTTATCTATGAACCCACGCTGACTGAAACAGATGAGCGAGGTGCTGCTGCAGCTGCAGAGATGCACAGTACTGGCAGGTACTTGTTAACAGCAGTGACAGAAACTGTGCCTGCCATCAGGAGTTCCCTCGTTTTGGGGCGACAAAAATAAAGAAAATACACTAAGAAATTAAGCTTAAAGACACTCTCTGTAGTTTTAACAACTTTAGTCATTAAAATCCCATCTGTGTTCGGGGTCTTGCAGAGAGACGGTGGTTTGTGTTTGACAAACAGCTGCTGTCTGTCAGCTCTTTGCACACGGAGGGATTTTCTTTACGTGTTAATATGTGAATAGCTGTTTTTCGTTCGACACTTCCTCTCGGATTATCTTCCCGTCTCATTCCGATCATCTCTCCGCTTTTCAACGAATTGTAATCCCGCCGATTAGCATTTCAAAAAACACATTAACCGTCTCTGCTGTGCAGCGAGCGAGGTGACAGACAGCCACGGTGTTATATAGCGTGTGTGCTGAAAGCTTTACTGTGCAGAGACATTCAGAGAGCCGGGGGACGTCGCTCCCAGCAGGAGGCATTCAGCGGGGAAGGAGAAAACTTTTAAGTGGGGGAATAAAGAAAAAGCACAGTGAACAGAATGTGGAGGCTTTTACGGAACCACACATGTGATGGAAGCGATCAAAGTTCGAGGATCAGACCAGATTTTTCCCGCCAAAGTCACCAAATTTAGAAATCAAAGACGGAAAGAGGAAAGCTGAACTTTCCAACGCTACCTTAATTATGGCTCCGATATCTCAAACCTTCACTGCAACAAACATTCACACAACAACTGAATATAATAAAATATAAAGGGACCTAGTTTCACTCGATCAAAGTTTGAATGATGGGAAGAGAAGAAGTCACTCTGGTGGAGTTTCAGTGGGAGAAACTGCTCGACGACTTCTGATTGGAAATTTTCTAAAAGCATCACGTTACTCAAGAGACTCAACTTTGATATACTGACGTGTTCGGGGTGAAGGTTAATTAACTTCTTCTTGAACCCTGGCTTGTAAATTACTTGAGTGTGTGTGTGTGTGTGTGTGTGTGTGTGTGTGTTACTGCTCTGTATAACCAAAAGAGCTTATTTTTGATACCATTTTTAGTTGTACATTGTTTGATTGCTGTCTTTAAGGTTGTTTTCATTTGTGGCGGGGTCCGCCACTCCCATCCTGCTGGCTTCAGATTGCCTCCCCATGCTGACATGCACTGAGAACAGACCATTTCTGACTATCATTCGTTTGGAGTTGTGTTTTTAGACACCGCTTGACAGTAGCCGTGTTTCCGTGAAGCATTTTGAAGAATATCACATTAGAAATTTTATGGAAACTTCCTGACTTTTGTGAATCGGAGTTGGTGCGCAAAATGTTTGATTGAAAACAGATTTCCTCTGAAGCAGCAAACATCTAACTCTGATCATGACTGATCAGCCGTTTCTGCTGCGTGCATTATAATCATCGCATTTCTTTGTTGTCTCCGGACAGCATGCAACATGGCCGATGTTAGCTGACATGCATGAACAATTACAACTTGACCTCTCTATTTTGTCTCCTGGTTTTGTTCACCTCTCGCCTCTGTTACTTCCACAGCTAAGCTGATCAATTTGAATATACGATGAAAGAAAATCCTCAAGTTCATATCTTTACTGAAGCTATTTCCCCACATGAAATGTTAAACCTGTCTCGTTGAAGGTTTAAGCTTTCACTTTTTAAGGTGTGATGGTAAGAAGGTTTTTAGAGGTTGAGTACGTCGTAAAATATCCCTGGAGGGTTGGAGGGTGACTTTGAACAAGGTGGGAGAAATCAGATAATCACAACCAAACGTCTGCTGACTGAGATCCAATATAAAACAACATCCTGCCAATCTGTAGTCCTCTGCTGTCTCTGCATACAAGCGCCCGTCTCTCTCCAAGAGAAACCCGACCACAAGAGGGCGCAGCTTCACTTCTTCCCCACTGATTTAAAAAATACTCCATTACTTCCAACATTTCAATATGACAAAGTGACGTTAGCCAGAGATTGTTACAAAGACATTAATTAAACATTTTTTGAATATTTACAGTCGTAACAAGGATATCAACATCTCGTAAAGTCCAACACTGTTGCCTGTTTGTATTCAGTATATTCACAATGTAGAGTAAAGCAACAGAAAGACAACACTGCGTGAATTGTTCTCGTTCGCCTCCACTGCAGCCGGCGAAGTCTCTGAGTGCAGCGTAAAGTCCTGAGGCCCGACAGGAGTTCATCAGGACATCAGATGAAATACTCCTTTGGGTTTTCACTGGAGGCGTTCTGGGGGTCGGCCTGGTTGTTGAACGGGAAATCCGGGCTGTCGTCCTGATTGACTCCCTTCACTTCCTGGTTTCGGTACGTCTCTTTTCTCCGGTAGAGGAATCTGGCGGTTATCGCCAGGCCGGTCACGATCACGAAGATCACCACCGCTATGAGGCCTGCAGAGCGGAGGAGGAGTTTAAAGATGTAGAAAAGCTTTTATCGGATAATTGTCCTATTAAGTTTCAATATACATGAATCTCTCTAAAGGAACGACTCGCAAATCAGAACAAAAAAATGCTTTTCTCCACATTGACAGTCTCGCTAATCTAACTTTCAAGTACATTACACACACACGTCTTAAATCTTTTGAATCTATCAGGCTTTTTCTGCTCCGGTGAGCACATTTGGGAAATATGAGGGCAGGTTTCATTTTAATTGGAGTTCCAAAATACATCTGAAATCAATTTAATACTACATTACATTTAAAAAAAAAAAGACTCTGCTTTTTAAGATAACAGCAAAAAAAAAAAGTTTTCCCATCAGCGAGTCATCCCCGCGCCGGTTTAATTAGGTGAGCTGGCCTTTTGTGCGCGGAGACGGAGTCAGGCCGGTTTAATGGACAGTTTTAAATGACTTTTCGGTGTCTCACCCTTTTCTATCCGCACGGTTATAGATTGAACCTTTTCAGTCTTCACTTTGAATCAATCTGTGCTGGCAGAGCAACAAAGTTTTAAATGAGTTTTAAATGGACTCTCGTCTGGCACATCGCTTTACTCTTTCTCGGAGCTCAACATCTGTCCGCAACTCGAGCAAAGGTGACGCTGAAGCTTTTAGACCCGATCTTTATCGGTTCAAATCGTCCACACAGATACGTTTAATGTTGATATTTGATAGATGGAAATCAGGCGGGCTGGCTTGAGGATGATCGTCAAAAGAGTACACCAAAAAAAGAAATATCCTGGTAAAACGAGATGAGACATTTCTATTTCAGTAAAGTGCAACAGGGTGAAAAGGTTCAGTACCTCCAATCAGAGCAGAGTCAGTCCTGATGGCATTGACTAAAGGTTGACCTGAACCCACTGAACCAGACCGGTCTACAGCAGAGGAAGAAAGAGGAGAGTGGTGGAGAAGAGGAGGAAAGAAGACGGGAGGGGGAAGAAGATGATTAAAGTGAAAAACCCGAAAAGCACCAAGAAACAAGGCAACAAGTGGAAAGAGAGTTTAAAAAAGGAGGGAATAATAGAAAATAAAAGGATAATTGACAGAAATAAAACAAGATCAGAACATCATTCAGAGCAGATTGAGGGATACTACACCAGCGCTCCAGATTAATCTAATAAAGCGTCACGACGTGGATGAGAACGAGCCCAGAGGACCCGAATCCCAAAGGAAACTCTCCCTCGGTGGTCCAGATTAATTTCAGCACTGATCACACTGTCTCCCAAAAATCACAAGGAGGATACTGTTTGTGATTAATGAGCTGGAAAAACAGCTTTCATGCAGTTTTGTCATAAAGAAATGGAGAGAATACAGGAGATGCACGTCACTTTACAGCACATGGATTAAACACCAGAGCAAACGGAGCTGAAATGTTGTCTTAAGCAACTTCTCACATCAATTGTGATCAAGCAATGTGATCAGAAACATCCGGAAGTCCTGAGAGGCAAATGAAAAGTTCTGCCGATCCGCTGAAAGTCTGATCTAAGTTGTTTTCTCTCTGTGCACTAAACGTGGCCTCCATCTCTTCTGTTCACGTCACAACGTCGCTGTTGTTCCGATCATCTGCCTCCTCGACTGGTTGCCAGTTTGTTGCACTAGCTAACGTTAACATTTGCTAACACTAGCTAGCAAACGTGAAGGCAATATATAGAACCATTTGTTCCTGTTTTATCATTTTAAGCTCTTGTGTTTTCCATGACAACTGTAAGAGCTGCTCTGTTAGTGCCTGACCACTCGCACGGTCAGACGGAGTCTTTGTTCAACTACACTTCAGCCATTATTGTGCAGATGGAGCAGCGACACAAAATTTTAGCAAGAAGCAAACAGCGTAACATGTCTGAATGAGTCGAGCAGTGAAGCCTGTCATGCTACATAATAAGAGCTTCAGGCCTGACGAGTTAACCCGAGATACTTTAATGACTTCTATCTGGCAAACAACACTGTTGTCACTGTCGGCTGCACTGACTGTCTTCTTGATCTTCTTCTACCACGTCATCTTGTTCTTCTTCTACCATGAAGTCTTGTTCTTCTTCTACTATGTCATCTTGTTCTTCTTCTTCTACGTCGTCTTGTTCTTCTTCTACCACGTCGTCTTGTTCTTCTTCTACCACGTCGTCTTGTTCTTCTTCTACTACGCCGTCTTCTTCTTCTTCTACTGCGTCGTCTTGTTCTTCTTCTACCACATCGTCTTGTTCTTCTTCTACTACGTTGTCTTGTTCTTCTTCTACTACGCCGTCTTGTTCTTCTTCTACCACGCCGTCTTGTTCTTCTTCTACCACGTCGTCTTGTTCTTCTTCTACCACGTCGTCTTGTTCTTCTTCTACTACGCCGTCTTCTTCTTCTTCTACTGCGTCGTCTTGTTCTTCTTCTACATCGTCTTGTTCTTCTTCTTCTACCACGTCGTCTTGTTCTTCTTCTTCTACTACGTCATCTTGTTCTTCTTCTACTACGTCATCTTGTTCTTCTTCTTCTACTACGTCATCTTGTTCTTCTTCTTCTACTACGTCGTCTTGTTCTTCTTCTTCTACGTCGTCTTCTTCTTCTTCTACTACGTCGTCTTGTTCTTCTTCTTCTACGTCGTCTTCTTCTTCTTCTACTACGTCGTCTTGTTCTTCTTCTTCTACTACGTCGTCTTGTTCTTCTTCTTCTACGTCGTCTTCTTCTTCTTCTACCACGTCGTCTTGTTCTTCTTCTACCACGTCGTCTTGTTCTTCTACCACGTCGTCTTGTTCTTCTTCTTCTACCACGTCATCTTGTTCTTCTACTAGGTCGTCTTGTTCTTCTTCTTCTACCATGTCGTCTTGTTCTTCTTCTACTACGTCATCTTGTTCTTCTTCTTCTACTACGTCGTCTTCTTCTACTACGCCTTCTTGTTCTACTTTTACTACTACATCTTCTACTACGACATCTACTTCAACAAATCCCATGAAAAGGCCAAATGCTGTGAACGACGTCCCTTCAGTGTCTGTAGCTCTCAGCCCCGTTAAAGTAAATCTTTATAAACTGCTCACAAATATGTAGTTTCATTTTTACAGAGGCTCATTAATTTTCTAAAACAATTAGCTGCTGTAATTTATAAGAAACGTTACTCAGACAAATGCAAAAAGCATTTGTTGGACTATTTTCGGTGGCAGATTATTAAACATTTGGTGTTCCAGTGAGTTGTTTGCTTTGCAGCACAGTGTAAGTGTGATTTCATGGTAGTAAAGGAACATGTCGCCCACTGCAGCAGTGTGTTTAACAGTGTTCAGACAACAATGGGGCTCTGTGGCACAAAGGAACAAGCTGAGTCGTGTTTTGGCTACACAGGCGACACTTGTTGATCAATTCCTTCTGGGTTTTTGGTCTTTTCGTGAAATTTGAACACAATGACAAAAGTTAGAAACTATCTCCAGACTCTATAGCTCTATAAAACAGTTCAATGATGTCATCCATTTCTGAGCTTCTAGTGTTAAATCTCTAACTTTATCCCTGCAATAAAGAAAAAGACCGAACCAACTCCCTCCCCCTCCTACCTGACAGGTGGTGCGTGTTCTCCGCTGCGTAGGGATTGGCCGAAGCCGACGAGCCGCAGTTTGACCGAGCCAGCTGTCCGGTGATGATGACGGGGCTGGTGTCCGGGTGGAGCAGAGCGGCTTTCAGGGGGCTGATGGAGTTGAAGCTGACCACCGACAGACAGCCGGTGAAACCCAGAGACCCCAGCCGGGCCAAGTCTGGATCCAAATCATCAGACGCTGTAGGAAGACATCGATGGAGAGAAAGTCAAATATCTATAAGTCACAAATTACACAATATATGAAGCAAATTGTGCTGTCGGACGTCTGATTATCGTCTACACAATGAAGAGAGAAGGTCAGAAGTCTTCTGGGAAACGGTGATCTTTCTAACTGATGACCTCTGCCTCACCTGAACTCAATACACACCCATTGTGCATTACTGATTCTCCCTCTCATCCCTCGTTAGGAGAACATTCGGTGGCGGTGCTTTGACCTGATCTGATTAAAGCTCCTGTAAACATGTCAGTCATTCATTATGCCGAGTACAATACTGTTCGTCCATTGTAGATACCTGGTTTGTTCGATCCACTGAAAGCAGCAGCAGCAGCAGGAGACGAGCTGACATCACGTCAGGATCCATAATTCTCATCAGCATCCAATCAGAAAGCCAAACAGGCAGACACTCTGCAGCTTCCTGTCTGCGTCTATCACTCCCCGAGACAGATGCGCACTCTCACCTCTATCTGTTCACTTTATTGACTGAGGTCCCATCAGCTCATCCTTCACCTCCACTCGTTCGCGGCCGTGTAAACAGCAGCTGTGAGCGCTGACATCACCGCTGTAAACAGCTGCATCAATAACCGAGAGGTGACTGTGGGTTTTTACCACGACACATCTGCATGTTGATGAGAGCGGCAGGAAACATCACAGCCGCCTGTAAGCTCCTCTCAGCCGAGACGCTCGTTACTCCATCACCTCCCTCTCCCTTCTCCCGTCTCTCTGTATTCCTTCCGGGTCCATTAGTTAGGCTGATGGATGACAGGGTTGGCAGGAAAACGACAGAAAAATCCACTTTCCCGCTGCTTTTTCTGATCCTGATCTGACTCTCTGCCTCCTCTGGTTTGACAGAGGGGAGGACCGGTCACGTTCTGACATGACGGGGTTAAAACACACTGAGCCCGGTTACACCACACTGCAGCTTTACATCCTGAGAGGATGTGCATGAGTTACTCCGTCACATGTAGCGCGTGTGCCTCAGATAAAATGAAGATTTATTCAGTTTTATTATGAATTTAACTGCTTTTAAGACATTTGGATGTTTGAAGATGCTTTTGTTTTGAAAATAACTGACAATTTTGCATGCACTATTTTTTTAGTTTTGATCAATTTTGTGTCTAAAATCCGTGTTAATGATATTTTTGAGCACTGATTTTTAAATGAAAGCCTGAAACAACCACAGGCCTCTGAATTCAATCAAAAGTAAAAATAGTCCTTGACTCGTGTGGAATCCAGTGAAATTTAAAAGCTCCACACAAAACGGAGAATAACTGCGATGCTGAGCGCTCACACGAGACATGACAACAAAAAACTGCTGCACGAGTCCTGAAAAAAGAACCACTTAGACGGGAAACTACTAAACGCCAGAAAATTAAAGACGGCGTCATCGTTTTCCTCCTCGCCATCACTTGCTCGTACTGATGAAAGCCATTTTAAAAGGCTGACTCACGTCTCACTACGAGCCAGTGTGTTTCCTTTTTAAATTGACGGAGCAGTTTCTGTGTCGGCGTCTTATCACAGAGCTGTGACGGCAGCCCGAAGCCTCTCAGCCCCTCGTGTTATTAACGGCTTACATCTCAGTCCCTCTCTGATGGAGCCATGACGGAGCCAATTACCGTCTGGCCCCGGCCGTGTTACAGGTCCCTGTCCAGGACTACACAGCTAAATGGATAAAGCGCGGCACTAAAACAACCTGGTTTGGCGACACTTTGCGGTAAAGCATCAATTAAATGGACTCCTGTTCACCTCAGTGACGAGACGGAGGAGGCGGAGAGCTTTGAGCTTTCTGACTCCCTCAACAATAAATCAAATGTACTGAATAACCAGGATTGTGCATTTGTAACAACCTAACATTACCCATACTCCCAATAAAACACACACTTGGAGGAAAAAATGAAAGTAGTCATGAATGTAGTAATTTCCATCTTGAGGGGGTGAGAAGGTAAAGTTTCATAGTCCATAAAACATTTAAAGAAATCTATAAAATGTCTCCGTACAGCTCATCCAGCTGGATCAAAGCCTCCAGAAGCCTCAAGATCCATAATTATATTGAAAATACATTATTTACATTTGTGAGGTACGGTTGTGTTCATGCTAACGCTTTTAGCTTAGCAGCCACAGTGAACATGTCGGTTTTCTGTTTGCTTCGTTTTTGTTTGTGTTTTTTAGTATTTTTGGGCCATTTTATGTGACAAGACAGGTGGATATAATAGGAAATGACGATGATAGGACCAACTGAGCCACTGGGGAGCCCTTCTTTTAGAAAAAGGGGGTAAATAAAGTCTCAAATTGTCAGTGAATACACACAAAGCCAAGAGAGCACAAACATTTGACAGAATAACCGATGACGGCACATTTAAGTATAAGTACCTCGTCTGTACTCCAAAATGTTGTGCTAAGGCTGTGATGGATATAGGAGCAAGAGGTTAAAATTTCAAGGTTTCAACTGTTATGACGAAGTAGTATGTCCCACTTTTATGCTGTATTCTGCACTAAAGGTAAATAAAAGTATGTGATTCACAACGCACCCATAAATCAAGATGTTTTTTACGTTTTAAGTTCAGTTGTGTCAGAATTCTGCAGCACGGTTTTCCTGTGAAGCTCCAGAAATGTTTCATGGTCTAAGCCTGTGAATATTCTCATTCATCCAGGTCATAGTTATCTCAAGGAAATTGAATCGAATGCAACTGGATTTGGTTTTTGTCTTGAAGACGTTTCACCTCTCATCCTCCTCAGCCTCTTGGATGAGAGGTGAAACGTCTTCAAGACAAAAACCAAATCCAGTTGCATTCGATTCAATTTCCTTGAGATATTCATGGTCTGAGAAACTTTCCATCAGCATGAGGGTGAGTAGATAATGACTGAATTTTCATTTTTGGGTGAACTTTTCCATTTAAATACAGGGGAACAGGGTGATCTGGATACAAGAGAGAACACAGCAAAGCATCATGGGGTTCCTGCGATGATCGTGCGTCGACTCTAAACCTGCTGGCGTGATGTTCTGGACGTGAGCCTCAGTTTAAAGTACAACACAAGAATCATGTGGCTGAACACATCTTCACCATCTGCTGAGCTCGTTCTTCTGTTTTGAAACCTGACTCAGCACTTCCCGGCACTCAGCATGACAAAGTGATTTATATTTTCAGTTTAGTACTAACAGCATGTTGCTCTCAGTGTCGGACGAGGCCGAACATCTCGTCGCCGTCTCCTCACTCACCGTGCACTCTGCCCAGCACCAGCGACTTGACGGCGTTGAATTCTCCGTCAGACGTCAGGTTGAAGTCCTCTCTGGCGTTCTGGTCGATCTGCCAGAAAACAACATTCGTCTCGTTAATCGCGGGTAAAACTTTTCCGTCGCCTCGCGAGACAATTTAAACAAAAACAGCAACTTTTAAACGACTGTTAGTTCGACTTCTGTGACAGTTTTCATTATTTAGAAGTCGAAACCTGTCGTGATCCCCGTTTATATAAAGATATATTTTTAGAGCAGCGTTCAGCTCTTGATGTTTCATCTCAGCGGGAGACACGAGTCCGTACTCTCAGTGATAAACATCGTCACTCGCAGTGAAACTCTCAACTGGAGATAATTTTAATGAGGGTTTCTCTACAGACGGTCTCACCATGAGGCTTCAGAGGGAGAGAGGAGGTAGTCAGAGTCAAAACACAAGTAAACCTGAGCATGTAAAGACTATTTAATACCAACTCATGAAGAGATACTTAATTTTAGTCTCATATTTAACTTGATTTTACTTTTAAATTGGAATTTTAATCCATAAGAACCAATCGTAACGCGCTTGTAACCAACATAAATGTCCTAAAATACTTAAATGTCCTACTTTAAACATCCTAAACTCTTTAAGTGTCCACTTTTGATGTCCTGAAATCTTTAAATGTCCACTTTAACTGTCCTAAAATGGGTCTGGGTTGACTTGAAACTCTTGTTGCACTACAGTCTAGTCAAGTCTATTTTTTAAATCTTGTTACAAATGTTATATTAGACAAACTTGCATCTTTGTCTCTGTAGTATTTTATTAAGCCTTTATTTTACCAGTTTGGTCCCACTGAGATCAGACATCTCTTTTATAAAAGGGAGACCTGGCCAAGAACGGCAGCAACAGAGTTTCAGCAAAAGCACACTCAAATAATCACAACTCACAACTAGTTTTAAAAGCTGTTCAGTGGAACAATATTCTGAAGTTTAAGTTCAGACTGTCGATTGTTTCTTTCCCAATTCAGTTCGGACTTTGGGAACGACGAATCACAAAGTGTCGAGAGAACGAAGACTGTGATTTCCACATTTCAAGTTTAAAAGAGAAGATAAGTAAATGGGGAGTTTGCCAAGAATTACTTTTAAAACATGGCAGTGATCGAGGCGACGTGCACGTCAAACAGACCGTTTCACTTCTGAGTATGAAACACAATGAAAGTAAGAGAACCACAGTTTCTGTTGCAGAGCTGAACTGAGTGGAATAAACGGGTCGGATGCACATTTGTTGGGACCAAATAAATGTTTTTCCTTCTTCTATTAAATGAACCATCACACACACACCTATGGACCGAACATGTGGAGTGGTAGAAGATGAAAGAAGCTCCAGGTAAAGTCCTCTTTGCTTTAAATTAATATGATTTATTTTAGTTTCCACAAATTACAACCTGGAGTGTTTTCGACTAACTGGAGCACGCTGTGAGATCAACAGGAAGCCCCCGGAGTGAAAACACTCTAATAACATTATAAGAACAGAGGACGGTGTGTCTTGGTAGCCCAGAGTCAGCGAGGCTTCGGTGAGTCATTTTTCAACGGGACATCTGCTCGGGGAGGCGAGCACGATCCCGTCCACCTGTGAGACTCGCGTGGAGTCTGCAGGCTGCTGGCCAAACTCTCCTCGAGGTTCACCTGACGTCCCCGGAGTACGCTGTTAAAGATACGATGATTCAAGGTGATGGAAACTGGCAACACGAGACGCAGCTCATACTTCACCGGAGCCTCGACGACGACGCGGTGAATCAGGAGGCTGCAGCCATGCAGGACGAGGTCACCTTGTGTTTCATCTCAGGGTGACGATGATTATACAGACATTCAGGCGGCTGTCTGCTGGTTAGACGGCGTTAACCTCATATATCATCCGCGGCTGCTGTTAACAAGATAAGACGTTCAGTAGATCCACATACGATTAAGACGACTCGTTTTTCATCTGAAGCTCTTCTGATGTGAAGTTTGTCCCCGCTGTCATCAACCGAGCCTTTATTGTGGAGAGGAACGACACAGGCAGCGCTGCATTAAAGCACCCTGTTTGTTCCCTACCTTGTACTGATTTGAATTACACCCACACCTGAGCGTGTCTGGCAGATCATTAGTTACAGTATTCTCAACACTTCTGTAGCGTCTTTAGTGACAGCAGACGAGTAATTATCTCGAAGGAGGGAAAACAAATATCTTAAAGTGGCGTTTGCGACAAACGGTCACCCAGCAGGTGAAGATAATTACTGGAAAGAGACCCTGTGTAGTGAAGTGATTCAAGTTAACCTGGCGACGACGACATTTTAGCACAAAAATCTGAACTGCTGTGATTTCTCTTGTGTTACTGTGGAAATCCTGCAACCACAACGCCGTTTGCTATTTATCTGATACGGATAGAAAAGCATGGACGCTTGCAATATTAATCGAAACCTCAAATAAACAGTGACGATGGAAATCTATTGCATAAATAATAAAAGGATATTCCGGTGTAAAGTTTAATCCATGGTCTAACACACCGTGACACCGAGTAAGACTCCCCCTCGAGAGGTCAAGTTAGCTGACCGCTAGCTTAGCTAGTTTTAGCAACCTCAGAAAAGACCGCACGATAACAATACACTGCAGCTTATGTCTCCAACTAGAAACCGCCATCAAAAAGCCACAATTAATGGTGAGAACAGCACCAAACTTCAGCAACAGTACATGTACAGTCCCAGCACACAGTACGAAGCATCAAACATCTGCTAGCTTTGCCGGATTTGTATTGAAAACACAGCACAACTCACCCTCTCCTCCAGCAGCCTGCCTGTGTGGGGAAGCCCTGACGAGTCGATTACCGAGTGCAGTAGATTTCCGCAGCTCAAGGATGAAAATGTCTGATTATTACTCCATGGAATGCTCAGTTCTTATTATCGAGAGCTGACAGGGAAAAGAACGGAAGTAATGGAGTAATAATCAGACATTTTCATCCTTCAGCTATCCTAAACTAGCTAAGTCTCGAGGGGGAGTCTTACTCGGTGTCACAGTGTGTTAGACCATGGATTAAACTTACACCGGAATATCCCTTAAATTTTCCACCACTGACCAATCAAACATTAAGAGCTGTGTTGGTGACAAAAAGGAAGAAAATACTGAGAACAGGGATGAAAAACTTGAGTGGTTATTTTTTATTTCTCGCTTTAAACTGGATGGAAAGTGTTGGAATATATTTCAACCGACATCAACTCAAACCGACCACAGCTGCCGCCCATGCAAGACGAGGTGGCAGGGGTATGCCACAAAAACCTTTTTAAATACAGATTTTATGGAGCACAGTTAGTTTCGGGTACCTTGCGTGCACCTGTAACTGAGTCCAATTGCTTATCTCCAGTTGATTTCACCTGTTCTGAGAATTTGAGATTAAAAGAGAGAGATTACCGTTTCTGATAAACAAGGTGTAACAAGACACACCCACTCCGGTCTGGAGGATCATGTCTGTTTGAATCGGTAACGGCTGCATTCATGGTGTTGCCCTGACTATCTGAAGCAATTTGGGGTTCAGCATCTTTGACACTTGGACATTAGAAGGAGCAGATCAAACCACCAACTCTTTAATCATCAACGTTTTCTGCACAGTGATGTGATGGAAACCCTGCAAACTATACGTGGCTTTTACTTTGAAAGTATCAGGAGGAGTCTAACAGGACAGCCAGGAGTTTGTGCTCAAATCTTCTGTAATCTAAATGCTTTCATTAATTTCTTAAGGTATAATATCGTGTTGTGTTCTCAGCTCTCTGTACCAATACGTATACGGTGCATGTGCGTTGTTACCTGCAGAGACACGGCGTCCGACAGCCTCCGGATGGTGACGGTGTGCAGCTGTCCGTTGGCGAGGCTCCTCACTCTGCTCCTCAGCACCTCGGCGTCTCTGCCGCCGTCCAGCTTGTATCTCACCTCCAGCTTATCTTCACACACGCAGACACACAAAGTTTTTCCAATTTAAACTTTCTCCCCTCGACGTAAACATCCGGGTCGTCTTCTCTAATCTAATCCTTTTTTTTTTTTAAGGATGTATTTTTCACCTCGGTGATTAATCTGAATGATGAGTATCTGAGTCAATAAAGCTTTTCCATATTAAGAGGATTAGCTGGTAATTCCCTATCAATGCCACAACCCCAAATCTAATTAATTTTACTAATATTGGGAGGATTAAGAGCAGATTTAATAAAAAAGCCCCGTGGAGTCTTCGGGCTTTGAAGATTTAAACTACGCCTTGTCCTTCAAATGCACACATATTAACATTTATTTTACTTTTTAGGGATAGTAATTACTCCCATAAAGAATATTTCATATTCTTTTTTATAACAAAGCTGTATTCCCCAGGAAGGAATAATGATTTGCTCTGAGAGCTCATCTTTGTAGCTGTTGTTTCTGATAATAAATGATGTATTCTCGAGAAAAGGCCGTAAGTGACTGACGGAGAATGGCTGTGTTTTGGCTGAGGAGGTTTTTTTACTCCGGCAGAGGGTGAAACTAAAAAGAAGAAACGAGCCTAACAAGAGAAAAGCTCTCGGGGATTTAATTGGACACTTCAGCATAAGTGCATTTACCTGACGACTCCACGGTCAGCATGAAAACCTTAATGCCCTGCTGTCCGTCAGCCTTCTCTGACTCATTAACGGCAGACGAAAAAAAAAATCCATTTACACCCAATCTAGCTGCAAAGTGCTGATTTTTATTGGACTCCTGGATGCTGAAAATGTCATTTTAAATTCAAAGTGCCTCCTTCTACTCTTAAAAGCCAAATTTTCACAACATAATTATTTCATACAAAAGTTGATAAAACACATCGGCAAGTTTTATTCAGCAGCACAGCGACCTGCCGCCCATTAGCAGCCCGCCGAACTTTACTTCCCCATCAGCTCTCAGTGATAAGACCAGTGAAGAGCATTTTCTTTTCTCCCAGCCTGAGACAAAACACAACGGCCGGCCAGGCTGGACGGATTAAAAGGCAACAGAGGCTGACGGGGTGAAACCAGAGAGAGGAAAGATCTGACAGATCCTGATAGATCTGGTGAAGCTGCAGAGCACAGTGGAGGAGGAGGAGGAGGAGGAGGGAGAGGAGGACGGAGAGGAGGAGAGGTCGATATCAGGAGAAGATGACAGGGATAAGAGGAAGTGGGGAGGAGGGGTGAGATGAGAGGCCGGGAGGGGAGGGAAGGTAATTGAAAAAAAGTTGAGGGAGGGAGACGTCAAAAAGGAAAAAGTCTCGACACGATTTGTGATGATGTGAAAAAATAAAGAGCAAGAACCAAGAATGAAAAGAGAAAAGTGCAGGGGAGGGATGGGATGAGTGAGAATTTAGAAAAAAGGCGATAAGGAGGGTGAAATAATAGCACGAAAAGGTGTTTATACGCTGCTTTTCATTAGCCGAACAAACAGTCTCCTTCAAAATAAAAGCGCGCTCACCGTGCTTGTTGATGAGCAGGGCCAGGTGCTCTCTGTAGTAGGAGCTGACGTAGAACAGCACGGCCGGACTCTGGTTGGTCCTGAAGCTCAGGGAGACGTTCTCGCCTCGCAGCGTCGTGTCCGAGTAGATGGAGGACGGCAGAGCGCTGCTGTTCCTGCTCAGCTCGTACGGCTCCTTGAAGGTGTAGCTGACGGAGGTCCCCGACTTGAAGCTGGCCGACACCTCTGGAGGAAGAGAGACACGGACACAAGAGAGGTGATGGTGGATTTCTATTTGCTGATATTAGGAGCAGAAAGGAACGTTTCAGAGACGGAACACGGTGCTCTTTGAAAACAACGAGGCCACACTGAAGAAACAAACATCAAACATAACTCTGATTTAAAAAAAAATATCATTAAGCCTCAATCTAATTGATTCCTGCAGACTACAAAACAAATTTCAACCTTTTGATCCTTTAAAGATAAATGGAGGCTTTTTGATGTTTTCAGAGGATGAGTCACTGCCATTTCATTTTAATAGATGAGGTAGACTTACAGACTTATTACTGAGAGTAAACAACATCTCTACTTCCCCCGGTGCTCCGAGCTCACAGTCATGGTGGAGTCGACTAATGTGACCGCTAGCTGCACGGCTAACTGAGCTAACTAGCTAACGGCAGCTACGGTTAGCAGAAGTTACAGGTTACTCTGGTGAATTGCAGTATTTGTTTGGAGTTTTTCTTCCTTTGTTTCTCCAGATGAAGCTGCATGTATTCTGATAAATTGCATTGTGGGTAACGTAGGCCCAAACGGTTGCACTCTTATAAGACCGTTTAAAACAAATGATCAAAATCAATACAGCAGAACCAGAGATATCACCTGTTGTTGTTCCACACATTCTTCTTCCTTTTCAGAACCTGGTGCCTACAATTACCCACAATGCAGCACACCCACTGAGTGACATCACTGGAGGCAGTTCATCAGATTGCATACAGCTTCCTCTGCACTCTTAGAAATAAGGGTTCCAAAAGGGTTCTTCTACAAGGGCTGAGGTTCTACCTGGAACCATTTGCTTCTGAAAAACCCTTTCCCGAAGAAACGGTTTTTCAAGGGTTCTTGGTAACACTGACGGTTCCAGTAAGAACCATTTTGATCCAGAGAACCCTTTAAAAACCCTTTCCTGAATAAAGGGTTTTAAAAGGGTTCTTGGTAACACTAACGGTTCCAGTAAGAACCATTTTGATCCAGAGAACCCTTTAGAACCCCTTTCCTGAATAAAGGGTTTTAAAAGGGTTCTTGGTAACACTAACGGTTCCAGTAAGAACCATTTTGATCCAGAGAACCCTTTAAAAACCCTTTCCTGAATAAAGGGTTTTAAAAGGGTTCTTGGTAACACTAATGGTTCCAGTAAGAACCATTTTGATCCAGAGAACCCTTTAAAAACCCTTTCCTGAATAAAGGGTTTTAAAAGGGTTCTTGGTAACACTAACGGTTCCAGTAGGAACCATTTTTATCCAGAGAACCCTTTAAAAACCCTTTCCTGAATAAAGGGTTTTAAAAGGGTTCTTGGTAACACTAACGGTTCCAGTAAGAACCATTTTGATCCAGAGAACCCTTTTTTGGAGAAAGAGTTCTTCAGGGATTGTTGAAAGCATGGGTATAAGATCCTGTATGGGTTCTTTGTAGAACCTCTCATGGGGGGTTCTGGGTGGAACCTTACACACACAGTTCTAGGTATAACCCTTTATGTTGGGTTCTAGGTAGAACACTCCACCTTTATAAAAGGTTCTACCTGGAGCCAAAAAGGGTTCTCCTATGAGGACAAGCCAAAGAACCTTATATGGGTCTCCTTACAGTAGAACTTTTATTTCTAAGAGTGTGGAGACACAAAAGGTCGTACACTACTTTTTTTCAAATATTAGGTAGTACCCAGCTGCAAACACACAGTTGGAAGTGTTGATAATATTGTCTTTGCTTTTCTACACTTCAGGACTATTTTCAGAACTCTGTCGGGTTAAAAATGCTGCTGCTCGAATAGCAGCGAAGTAATTTGCCGCTGTTAATTACTTTAGTTTAGCTTCACTGATGGATTTCTTGGAAGTGGAATGAATCGACTTTTCATCCCGCATGAACACCATTTATTTCAATTTGCGGCGTCCCCTTTTTTTTTTTTTTTCCTCCAGTGGAATAATTGTTCAATAATACCGGGAGGAGAACAATTGTTTCTCAGGCAGAGAAACCATTCATACATTTACAATAACTTTTTTCACTTTCAATCACACGATGAATTGCTCGGCGTAATTTAGCTCGATGGGATATTTGCAAGCATCTAAATAACTCTGAGAATCATCACACGAGGCCGTTTTTAAAATTCCAGCACAAACTCTCAGTGCTTATTACAGAAGACAGTGTTTGATAAGTTCAGCTCCGTTCCCTGAGTGGAAACGCAGCTCTAGTCGTGCAGCACTTGACAGCCTGCTGACGTAGATGCAGATAAGTGCAGCAGATCCCAGCAGTGGATCTGGGGGGCAAAGAGAGTCCTCTTAGTTATTGAACTAAGACATAAAGTTTAAATGTGATGACGCACTGTAAGGGCGATGAATTAAACATCAAGCGGACGGCGAAAAATAGACTCCAGCACATCAAACGGACACTATTTGCATGAAACCTTTGATGCCACGTGGAGGCTAAGTACTTCCTGATGAGTGTTTAGTCGGTAAAAGGTTCACTGGAACGATGTACAGATTCTTAACCTTTAAAAAGCAGCAGAGAAACACCCACGCACGGACGCTCCGAACCATCTCTTCTCCTCATCACTTGTATTTCCAGCCTTTGAGTTTCGTAAAAGGACGTTATGATAACAGATCCTATTACAGTCAAACAGAAGTGGCTGCCCATAATGCTTTAAAGGGCTTATTAGACGCAGACGATCAGGGTTCATCTGCATTTGAAGGACTCGAGACAAGTTCCTGCTCCTCCTTTCTCCTGCTGAAGGAATCACAACACCGTCGAGCTAAAGAGCCAAGAAATGACAGAATAAACCCTTTTAATGGCTTCAGCTTTATAAAGACCTTGAGAACTTTCCACTCAGAACTTGAAAGATGCAATCAAAACTTTGCTCCTCGGTGTACCGTGAAGACAAACACTCGTGTAAAACCTCATATTACAGTACATAAAGACAGAAGCTCGCCTTCACCTCTGCGGTCTTCATGTGTTACCTGTGTTGCAGAAGACTCCGGTGTACGCCGACAGGCCGCAGTCGCAGTGGAAGCCGTTGACCCGCTCCACACAGCGGCCCCGGTTCTGGCAGAACGAGCCGTAGCTGCTGCAGTGACCCGGGCAGCCGGGTCGGACCCCGGGCGTGATCCTCGCCCTCTCCTCCAGGTCCAGCGTGACGCCGTTCAGCTGCAGAGAGCGAATGCAGCCCCGGAAGCCCTTCTGCCTGGACGCCGTGCCTCCTGCAGACATAGAAGACATTGCATGGCGTTTTAATATTTTTACATCACGTTTGCTTTCTGTGTCACTGTCCCAGAACTGATGCAATCAAAGCCTGAAGGAATCAAAGCTCGCGCACCCTGAACAAAGACATTCATTTGTCTGGCCTGGTGTTTGCGTGTCGACAAGTCCTGTATGTTGTTCGTTTCTCCTCCTCCTGTCATCTACAGTGAAACCACATGTCGCCTCTGCTCCCCCACCAGCTTCTAACTGTCAGCGCTCCTCTTATGAGATGACACAACGATGAAACGCCAATGAGGCAACAAGCTGGAGGTGGAAAACTGGATCGGGGGCACAACTTTCATCAGCTGTCTCGCGGTCCATCCGTGCAGCATCATTCTAACTGCCTCGCTGAGTAGCTGTCAGGCCGGGCGGCTGGTCATGGTGTGCAGCAGAAAGGCAGGTTTTCTTGCACCATCTCCACCTCAAGTGCAATTCTTCAGATTTTTCACGACACCTGAAGACGGTGAAACAGTGTCAAGAACGCATGTCCACCTTTGCACACACATATACTGAGCACTTATATGAAACGGCACAGCAAGACCGACAAACCTGACCTCTCATATCTACACAAATGAAGGACTGACACTGCTGACATGCCGACGCTTTGCTCTCAGCTGTCTGACTATTCAGCAGCACCGTCCGCTTTTCAAACCCATTAAATCACCGAGCTTCTTCTATGCGCTGATACAAAACTGTGAAATTACTCACATAGGTTTCACAAAAGCGCTTTTGTGAGCGAGTCTCTGCACTCAGAGAACCAAGGTTACAATCTAACCCAACAGTGTTCTTCTCGATGACGGCTGGTTGTAGTAAGACAAAGAAAGGAGCCAACAAACGCTCCTGCTAGCAAGTAAACATGGATGGGAACAATGCAGGATCTACAATATTCCAACAAATGGCTCAAGTAGGAAGAAAATGCATTCGACACATTTCTGCAAAGATCGAAAGTGTTTGTGTCCTCAGAGTTCAGATGTGGCGGCACTTCGCTCTCAGCCCTTCAAAGCTGACAACTTCCGAGTGTTCAGCGGCAGCAGCGGCGGCGTTTCACATCAATAAATCACCGAGCTCTGCTCAGTCCCTCTTTATGCGCTCTGTGAATGCTGTAAATCACAGAACTGGGCAGACTTCACAAAAGCAACAACAGTGCCGAGTTCGAGAAGTGTCACGATGAGAAGAATACTTTAATTAAGCTCAGAGCTGCAAAGCTGATCTTTAGAGTCTGAATAAAACATCTTGACCACATGTTGTTAACTTTCCCCGACAAATATCAGATATCAGAGAGGGATTTGGAGCAGAGCAGAACATCAGAGAGGCAGTTTTATTGAAAGGGATGTAAGAAAATGGTTCCAAATCCTCATCGTGCATTTTCAATGATCTATGTTTAGAAACCCTTTTAAGCTAGAAGGTAAAATTGATGGGATTTTTATACAAAACAAGACAAATAATGAGGCTGCCAAACAGGGAACCGGAGATGTTGTTTACAGGACATTTCCAGCTGTGTTTGTGGCAAAAGAAGTGGGTGTTTTGAAGGAGATCTCAGTACATTTTGCAACCAAAAGATGTATTTTAAGCCAAACCGTGATGTTTTCCAAAGCACAGGTTGTTTCTGAGCCTAAACCTAACCACAACACAGTGTTGTGATGAGAGACAGAAATGGAAAACTAAACCTGAACATGCATAAAGTTGCAACATAAAGAAATGTACGGCTTGCTGCTCCGGCACGATGTTGTGTAGAAACGCATGACGAGTGACAGTTTTCAGCCACACATCCAGCCGTTCTGCTTCAGCTCAGACAAGGACGATGAATTGAAGACCAGAGTTCTCAGAGGAATCACGTCGGGAAAGGTAAGATCATTTATAAAAAGCATAATGAGAGATCTGTGGAGTTAATGATTAAAAGCAAAGATCAAAGAAGCCAAAGGCAGATAAACTCCGACCGAACGAGCAGAGCCATCAGTGAGACCTTCAGGATCAGTGGGAATTTCAGCCTCCTACACAACCTCAGCTCGATTACAGTCTCTCTACTCGAGGTCCTACTGTGAGAGCATGCTGATGAAGCGAACAGTACGAGAGTGAATGGAAAAACAATTAGTGAAACTGAGATCAAGAACATCATCAAAGGCAAAGTGTTTGGCTCAGAATACAACGGACCTCGAACCTGCAGGCTCAGACAGCGACGTGAAGAGGAGGATGAACGAACACAACAAGCAGAAGCTTCGGAGCAGAGAGAGTTTCAGAAAGATATTACACAACGACACGATTAATGACCAGAGAGGACATTAACGCTGCAACTCATTTTTATTTTTTAATCATCATTAAAGTCAATCTAACGCTCATCATCGTCATCAAGAGCTCACAAGACGTTCCAATCAAGCTGAGCAGAACTTCAGCCTCGTTTCAACTCGACTCACTTTTGGTACCAGGTACTTTTCCCAGTTTGCAAATATTAGCATGTTAATAAGCTAAACAATTATACTTGCTTAATCTCAGCTTGTTAGCATTGCCATTGTGAGCATCTTAGCATGCCGGTGTTAGCATTTAGCGTAAAGCATCACAGTGTGCAAGTACAGTGTCACAGTGAAAAGTTGAAGGACCCTTGGAAACATTTTCAAGCTGCTTGTTCTGTCAGTTCACAGCAATAAATATCAGATAAAAGAGGAACATTCTCTGAAACCATAAAAGTCTTGAATGACCTTCCAATTCATTTGCCTTCCTCCTCCACTGCTCCTCGCTAACGTCCCTCTTCACAGAGACCTGGCCTCACCACAACATCTCTGATCAAGCCGATGTAGTGCAGGATGAGAAGAAGTGGACTCTGTGTTTACATCATTGATGCTTGTTAAGGTTTAATGTGAAAATGTGCAATTTCCTGAGTGTATTCATGCTTTATGTGTACATGTTTACAGCCTGAATACCTGTGGATATGTTCTGTGTTTGTTTATTGTGAAGGAGTTACAAACGTTCATGCAGCCGTGTGCGGAGCGACGACGAATAAATCACCTTGAACCTTGAACCCGTCTAATAACAGCAGGTTTTTTATTCAAACTAACTGGATTTACTGTGTCTTCGGGCAGCACGCAGAGCAATAATATCTCGACACACCAGCCGACACTGAGGCCGACGCGGCGCCAATAAACTACGGCTTATCTTTCCAGACCAGGCAATACAACAAGTAATGTGAAATGCTGCTCGCAACGAATGCAAAACTCCTCCAATTGAAACTGCTGCGTGTGGATATTTTACACCTGCACATATCAGGAAGAGCAATCCTGTGGTTTATAAATCCACGCGAGGCCATAAAACGGGTTATTAATCTAAACAACGTGATTCACTGCCTTTATAAATCTGTGCAAGGAATAATTAAGGCTCGTAAATACTTATGAACTCACAGAGGATTTATTTACTTATTTATGTATTCATGCGACTAAGACGACGGACAAATAAATCCGCGGTGGGCTCATAAATGTGCAGATGATAACACAGTGTGTCTATTCAAAAATGCATACGTGGATTAGGAACGCGGACAAAAGTAAACATTTTTCCACATGAGTTTATCGGAGGCAGGATTACGGCTCACGGGCACGATGCACGCAGCTCGTAGAGCCGTTGCACACAAACTGAGCTGTTAGCGATGATTATTTATTAATATGTTGTGTACTTGTGCACATTTACATTTCATGAAAACAGCCAATTCCCCCAAACGGCTTTCTCGAGGTCACTTCAACAGGAAACAGATTATAAATGTTACCAAACTATTCGCCGTTACAACACGTATAACTACCTTAGACTCTTACCGGTGGACTGTACTGATTATTCAGAGGTAAACATACGCGGGTTCGTGACCTCAGAGCGGATTATCGGCTAAACACACTCAGCCAATCAACATCCAGCTCTGCCGCCGCTGCCTTCGTCCAATCTCGTCGCTGTTTGTCGGCTTGTTTTCCCTCCACAGTTTGTGTTTGCTGATATGAAGTGACACGAATAATATTTGCAGAATGATAAAACCTGATAATAACTGATGGATTTTCTTTGCGAGGGGTCACACACAGAATCTGAAGTGATGAAGATAAACACGGCTGCAGGACTGATGAAGTTCCCATCAGAGATGATTAATCACACGACGGCTTAACGAATCAATTACAGGTTGAGCTTCATTTACAGATTATTTTAAGACCCTCACTGCAAGAAACCACCTCACACACCCTACACTTCATATTACTGCTCCCTGATGCGTGCTTTATTTATTAACCCTGATTATTTCCAGTGGTCACAAACCATCGACTCAGCACTTTTATATATTCAATACTGCTGAGCAGCTGGTGGCGTTCGGCCAGCAGCAGTTTAGTGCTTTGAAACTGAATATTTCTTTCCCTTTGAGAGAATGTGGACTTTGTAGGAAGAGGATTGTCTCGGGGATTGGTTCTCAGTATATTAAGAATTTACACAGTCGGGCTGGAAGGCCTGCAGAATAGATATTTAGAATCAGCACCTTTTTATATCCAGTGCAGCTGAGTGGACGTTAATAGAGCAACAGAAAGATTTTCTTTAGCTCCTCTGTGAGGATTTAACCCCAGTCTGATGTTAATCTGTAGGATCGCATCCTGAACTAACAGCTAATGACCTCTTAACTTCTGGTTCCCCCATGTAAGTGTGTGAAAATGGCTTTATTATGTATTTATAGACACTGAATGGAAATTAGTCACATTGTTAAGCATGTGTGAAACAGTTTCTCCGGCTGTTTTTCCTTTCCAGCCTGATAATTCACTGCAGTTTATATCTATGAGGTGGTAAAGTGTTGATTAGTTAGATGTACTGTGTCCTTATTTCATGAAAGGTGTCCAGAGAAGCTTTTGGACGACTGGTGGTGTTATGGAGCGGATGTTTTTAGGAGTAGTACTCCATGTTGTTGTTATCCCTTCACTGTAAGTTCCACTAAATTCAAATCTAAATGTTTCAATTACAGTCACTAAAGTTTAAAAAGGCTCATTACTTATTGAAAATAGTGGACGACTACAGAGGACGGATGAAAAAAAACACCCGAACTTCCACAACATCAGCTTGATTTTCATTATGATTTTGTTTCTAATACAAATTGAAGAAAGTATATTTTATCATATTTTATATATGTTTATTTATTTATTAACTAGTGTAGCAGAGTTTGGTTAACGTGTACATCTAACACCATGTGTGTTTTATTATAACAAATCCTACAACAAGTTAATTAATATTTTTCATAATCTGAGCATGACGGACAGTTTGACACTTTCCACGGTAAGTCAGTCAGTTACAGGATCCTTGTATTTTGCATCTTAACAACACAACACAATCATTTGTTTCAGCCTGCGACCAGTAATCGGTTTTCAGTTTTCTCACAGGTAGGATCAGTAGTCGTTGCTGCCCTCTGGTGGTTGGGAGTATCAATAAGTTCCACCACTACAGTGATAATTGGCACAATTATAGATCAAATGTGACAGTTGTCTCGCCCCAATCTTAAACTAACACAGCTGTACTTTCCCTCATAACGTAGTACTTGCGCAGTAATTGGTGAAGTACTTCCATTACTTTGGAGAGAAGTAACTCGTGCTGTTCCAGTAATGTGAAGTGAAGCAGGGAGGACGGAGATGGCAGATGAAAAACACAGAGGGTTTCAAATTCCTACAGAAATTGGCCCTGCGACTGTTTTTTGAACTTGAGAAGTTTTTTCCTGCTGCGAGGCAAAAAATAACTGACTAAAAGTTTCTGTGATCAAGCTGCTGACTTGAGGAGCTGAAACACTGAACTGCTGGATCTCTGGAGAGCGAAGAGGATGTGAGACACGAGGCTAAGTGTGTTTTTTAAGTCGGTGCCTGAGAGACGCTGAGCGGCAGAAAGAGACTGTCGCTCCGGTTCCCACCAGACTCGAGAAGGAGCCCTGAACCCAGCAGCGCCGAGACTAATGAGGCCAGAATTCACACAGAGAACAACAAAGCAACGAAACAACCAGACTACGGAGAATTTCTGTTTCCGTGCTCAACAGAAAAAACAAAAGGATCATCACACTCCTCACCGATGAACAGCTGGCTGTTGAGCTGCAGGTGGAAGTGTCCGTCAGCCGGAGCCTCCTGTGTGGCGGCAGGAAGCTCGTCCAGTCGGAGCGACGCCTCCTTGACGTTCCGCTCGGCTCGGACCCGGTGCCACCGGTTGTCGTTCAGCGGGACGCTCGACTCCACGCGGACCTCCAGCGGGCCGTTACCCACGTCGAAGGAGAAAACCACCTGAGTGGAGGCTGACGGGAGGAGGGAGAGGAAGGGAAGTCAAAAGAAAATACAAATAAATCTGTGTGTCAGACTTTGATGAGTATTCGATAGTCACACCAACAATTTCCAGAGAATTCCCACCATCTGTTTGATCAAACAAAACCTGAGAAGCAGACGCATTTCATTCTGTAAAGATATTTTTAAATCCCACCGACAAATCAAACTGACAATACAGCGCTCTCATTAAACCGTTACAACAGAAGATTCATTTTTCGCCCCCACAGAACCAAATTTAATCAAATAAATCCAGGCCTGCCAATCAACCAAAACCAATTTTTGTCTCGAGTTAATCGATACCAGATCTACAAAGCTAACAGTTGTATCTTAATTAAATTTCAAACTCTGCAAAAAACAAAATGTCCTGACTCCAAACAGCAGCAAAATGTAGATTTAATACTGATTTTATTGATAATTCGTCCCTTCTTTTGGACAAATAAGGGTCATTTTAAAGTCCTGCTAATAAATCAAGCAGCACTGACATGAATGAGGACGTAAACTGAAGGAGGAATCTGTATTTTTACATAAAAAGCTGGTGCAAGTCTTCACTTTCCAGCTGCAGGTTTTCTCACAGCTCAGACCTGCCAATACCACACGTGGGAACAGAGAACAGGAGCTTTAACAAGCAGGTACCGTCGGACTCGAGCGTACGGAGACCAAAACAAAGCAGATGTGGGGGATGTCGGGCTCCCTGGAATGTGCTTTAATTACTCTTTCACAGCGAAAACAACGAGCGCAAAAGCCAACAGGGCCTCTAACTACGAGCACAGCTCTCCGAGGATCACAACAAACAAAAGACTGCGGGGTCTGGCAGGAAGGCGTGCGCCGATTTACGTGGAAGAACTCACAATGTGAAAGGAAAAATGTGACGTGGCCGACCTCCCAGGTAGGAGCAGGTGCTGATTCTATTCTGGGCCTGCGGGCCTCTGCTGGTGCATTTAATCAGGTGCTGCACGTGTACGGGTTTAAAATAGTTGGACTTAACTTGAGAATTAGCATTTTTATACTTCTTTCTATTTATACTCCAGCACGTTAGAGGGGAATGTTTTAGTCTCTACTTCACTGTTTCTATATGAACACTGTACTTACATGACTTATACTTTATATAAAATATATGATTATCAGTAAAATATAACGTATTTATACAGATTAATTACACAGATACAGAATGATGTAACACTCTGAAAAGGTGAGTGATGTGTACTTAATGTGTATTGTCCAAAATGAGTTCAGTTGCATTGTGGGCAATGTAGGCACCAGGTTTTGATAATGAGTCCACTGCTCTGCGTTGCTCTCCTGGACGGTTTCAAAACAAATCAAAACAGCAGAACCAGAGATGTCACCTTTTTCATTCAACGCACGTTTCGTGCCTACATTACCCACAATGCAACTAAGCCACTGAGTGACATCACTGGAGGCAATTTATCAGATTACATGCAGCTTCCTCTGGAGCCTCAAAAGGATTTATACTACCTTTATCACATATGCAGTAGGACTCTGCAAGACTCATAAACACACTTTAATGTGTAGAATAGGTGGAGGTGCCCTTTAAAATGCTACTCAAAAGTTAAAGTTCGGGATGAGATCTTCAAACTTTACATTTTTAGGGGGGACATTTTCACTTATAACGGACTACTTAACTCCTATTTGTACTTTTTGGCAGCAGGTCTTGATGTTTTCTTGCACTGCAGCTGTTGCAGCACAATGTCGGTGGTGAATCTAAAGATGATCATCATAGTGATGCTGTGATAAACTGTCATAACATCCTCAACAAGACACAGACACACAGGAACAACGGTGCATATTCTTTCCTTTTCAGATCCTTTATTCGCAAACCAAACAGAGGAATGTCTGCACGTCATCATTTGACTGCGAGATGCAATTAATAAGACCTGAGATGTGTGAAAACAATAACAGTGCCTGGTGTGCAGGACAACCGTGTGTCTTTGACCAGTCATCGGTCTGCAGTGTTTTCAGTCCAGCCTTTAGTATCACACCTCAACCACAGTGATATAAAAAAGTACCAGGCACCATCACCAACTTTTGACAAAAGAAAACCCAATCAAGCGAGTGAAGCAGAGCCGAGCCGTAAAGTTTCTCTCTGAGCTCCAACAATCAGCACCACGGCCAGCTCCGCGGGCCTGCTGCTGCCGTCCTGGACAGCACCTCAGTGCTGAATGTGTTCACTCCTCTCCAGTCGTCTGCGCCGCTCTCTCTCTCCAACAGCAAAAGATTTACGAGAGCAAAGGCGAAGCAAACTCTCATCCTTCATGCTGCGCTGGCTGAAGGTGAGAACGTATTACTACGGGAGCACAGAACAAGATGAAACAATAAACCCCCAGCATCCTGCGGTAACTTCATTTTTGAAATTGTCCTCAGACTCCACAGCCACAGCGTCGAGGAAACCGACGACAGAGGAGCGGTATTCAGAGCTGGAACAACCACGCAGACGATGATTTCCCCCGAGGAGAGAGAGAGAGAGGCTGTGTCGGTGCGACGGTGTCCCTGTGTTAGATTCTCTTTGTCCCTTCAAATCTCATTTCGAAAACAAATTCCTCCGAAACGCAACACAAAAACGACCAAAGAACAGCAAAGCAAGCCAAACTAAAAAGGTTAAGTGAAGTAAAACGGCGTCAAAAGGACTCTTAGAATGGAAACAAGGCATTCACAACGCCGTCACACACCACCGCTGCCCGTAAACATGGACCATACCGTTACAACCACATCAGCACAAGGACACCTTGTTGGGTATTACAGCTATAATTTAAACGGCACAATATACGATAGGCTATAAACATACATCTCTCAGCGGCCACATTTCCATAGCACCCATAAACTAAATAACACCCTGTTGGTTATTGCTGTCATAATCTAAATGACACACTGTGGCGCCCATAAATATGTGAATTACATGAGAGACGGGAATTAATGGAGGGTCACGGCTGAAATGTCCCCGAGAGTCCATAAAGCTGTAAAAAATTTAAAAAAAGCTGTTCCCTTTTTATGGATTTCATCGTGGACGCATTTTGTTTGTGTTTGTGAATACGGCGCCGTCTCACGAGGGCCCGGCGCACGTGCACTCGACTGAACGCCGAAAATTGATCGGAGCAACACAACAAACAGTTCAACCCGAAGCAGAACAAACACACGAGAGGCAACACGAGCTGCATACAAACCGGCCGGTCAATACGACATTAGACTGCCGGTCACAAACAAACGGGACCAACACAGAAGAATTATCCAAACTTACTACTTCCACATGAGGGGAAATATCGATATTTTCATATTTGTGTCATTGCACATGTCCTCCGCAACATCACAAGACTGATTTCAACCTATCAGAGCTGCATAACACCTGGACAGACGAGCGAAGACGGGACAAAACAACGTTAAAGACTGAAAAGACGTAAAGAGGGAATGAGACTCAACAATCAGCTGTCTTCGTGGTGCGTTCAGGAACAGCTGGGACAAATCGAACTGTTTGTGCTTTTGAAGTTTAACAGTCTTTGAATTGTAAAAATATGAGCTTCAGTTAACTTTGCACAGAAATGACGAGTAGAAATGTCCTTCAGAGGGATACTTACTTTCTTTTTGACACAAGTATCTGCACTTCTACTTGAGTAAAGAATAAGTGGACTTCCACCTCTGACAGTCATCAGCCATTAATGTGTTAAAAGACTCGCTCATATCCACTTTAACTGTATTTGATCGGGTCTTCATCCAGCAGCTTCTACTCACAGCTCAGTTCGATCCGGATGAAGTCTTTGATGCCCAGGTTCTCCAGGAACACGCCGGACGAGGCCGTGGTCTTGAACAGGAAGGAGATGTCGGCGCTCAGCTCTCCGTGGAAGGTGGGGAAGTGGAGGTACGACGTCTCCTTGTCGAAAAACGCGGCGTTCCAGAAGTTCTCTGACAAAACACACGACGAGAGCTCAGTGTCAAGATCTCTGAATGGAAATCACAGCAGAAATGAGCCTGTTTGATTTGATTGGCTCAAAACAAAGGAGAGGTTCTCTGTTTAAATTAATATATTAAATAAAGACTGAAATTAGAAAAGTAAACATTCACTTTGATTTGTTTTGAACACATGGGTCTCATTCAAAACAAAAAAGAGCGTGGGATCATGGGAGTTGTTGTCTTGAAGTTAAACAACCACCACCGCCATGAAAATCTCTCTCTGTGACTCAGGTGGAGATTTTCACGGACGAGGTAATTCACGTTACGTTCAGTCTCGTTGGCTGACTTCCTTTCTTACTCTCAGGCGACCGAATGAAACGCACCGTTACCTTAAACAAAATTACGTGTTTGAACACCGATTGAACGTTTGGGATGATGTCAGGACACAACTCAACAAAATATATAACAGAGGTTGAGTTTTAAGACAGTTTAATGCAGAAATGTTTTATCTTTAAAGGAATAGTTCGACTTGGACGAAGCCAAACTACCGTCACCTTCTGTTTCCAGTCTTCTTGTTATGCTAAGCTAATCAGCTGCTGGCTTTTGCTTCACATCAAAATGTGTCGATATGAAAGCGGTATCGATCTCATCAGTCACGCCACGACAGTCGTTTCCACACCGAGACGACTTCTCTCATCTCAGGATGGTGCGTAACCAGGCAACCGGAGGACTCGACTTACTGTCTCCATGACAACGGAGCGGCCCCACCCTGTAGGCGGCCTCCGACCCCGGCCTCTGGATGTCACCCAGCACCAGAGAGCGGACGGGGAGGCTCTCCTTGTGCGTGAGCAGGCCGGAGTCTTCAGTCCTGGAAAAAAAAGAAGAAGAAGTGAGAATAAGTCGAAGTGAACACACTTCACTCACAAAAATCCCAAACTATGATGATCTGCATGCATGAATGTATCTGTGCCTGTGTTTTCCTCTTACATCACCCTTGTGACAGTCTCACATGTTGTAACCAGCTGATGTAAACGTTGCACTGTATAGTTGCAATCTCTCAGGGACCTGTTTTATTCCCCCCCAAAAAAACTGAATTATAACCATCCTGACAGTCAGCATCCATCGCTGGCAGTTTGTGAAACCGCTACTCCCGAAACATAACACCACCTGTCCGTTTGACGCCCACATGCAGCTTTATGCACCCGCGAGATAATCCTCCCGCTAGCCTCGTCGCGAAAGAGGAGTTGTGTTATAAAAATACCATCCAGGACTGGAAGCCAGAAGTGTACACAGCACTTTGTGTGTCTGATGAAATATTGAAGAGCGGCAGCGGCAGCTCCGGTCGGCAAAAAATAGAGTCGGCGCTGCACAAACAGTTTGAAATGGGGGGAAAAAGATAGAAGGAAGGAAGCGAAGCAGAGGAAGGATTGCTTACAACATGCGGGAAAAGGTTTAAACAGTTTTGTAGTCGCCGCTGCTCGATTTATCCCGGTCGACTTGTTGTTTGCTGCCGCAGCCGGGTCAAGCCGGGGGAAGGAGAACGAGACGACTTCTAAATATGAAGTTTCCTTTAAACAACCACCACTGCTGATAAAGAATTAATGTGATGTGACTCGGACACAACTGTTCAACGATGAGGAGATGTTTTAAAATGTAATTCATGTTAAGTCGACCAGATGAAACGCAAACCAGTGGATTTCTCTGGTTTGATCATTGATAGAAACAACAAAAGTTCTGGTAGTTCTATCTTTAAACTGTGTGAGATGTTTGTTAAGTTCAGTACCACTCCACGCGGTCGGCGTCACAGTTGCAGTAGTGTTGCGGGTCCACACAGTCGCCCTGCAGGCCGCAGGCGCACTGCTGGCTGCCCGGCTGAGCTCCGCCCCAGTACGTCTGGACACGACCGGCGCCGGGACCACCGAGCCACCAGCTGAACGGAGAGCCCTCTGAAACACACACACACACGACCGACAACAACAACAGCAACATGTGTCATATATGAGGAAACATTTCGGTCTTACTATTCTGTTACAGGTTCAGCTGGGAGTTAATTTTCAGTTTAAAACCGAGAAGAAACAAATATTTGCTTCCGTTGTAGAACAGAACTGTTTGACCGCTCGGTGACACGAGAGACTCATCCGTCACACAAACATTATGCATTCAGAGACACAGATAGATGAAACTTTTCTCGTCCTCCTCTGGGGACGAAGCTGCAGAGCGAAATCTCGGCTCGTACAATCAAAACTGAACACACTTTTTTAGAAAATATATCCAAGCGATGAAATAAAAAATTCTTCTGTTGGGAGCTGGAGCATCATTAAAATGAGAATGTTGAGTTTGAGGTCAGAAGAGGTCGATCCGTTCCCTCATTACACAAAAAAAATCAATAACATCCCTCTACATTTCTTTTATCATGTATTTTACTGGAACATCTCCTACACAACAACATCAGTATGTCCATAAACACTGTTTATAGATGTTTTCCTTTCAGCACGTACTGTTCTTGACTTGTCATTGGATGATCAGACTGAAGTTTGATCAACAATAACGCTTTATTATAAGCCACTGAACGCTGAGAAAGTAAAACCCTCCCTCCATACATCCGTCTGTTTCTTCCCCTCCCCTCAGCTGTACCCACAGGATTTAGATTATGACGCTTAAAACAAATGTTGAGTTTAGCAAAATGCAAAAATAAACATTTGTTCTTGTTTTCGTAAAAAGATCTCAGTCAATTAATGACTCTGCAAGCTCCATGCAGACAGAAAGAAACATACAGACAAACTAAATGGGACTCAAAGACGGAGATGTTTAAACAAAAATCGCACACAATCCATTAATCCGGCTGACTGGTGAAGAGGAAGCAAATCCTCGGAGAATGAATGAGTCTGAAGCAACGAGCGTAACAATCGTTTTGTTTCGTCTGGCGGTGAAAGAAAGATGTGTGGAGCCGCGGGGAGCTGCATCGTTTCATATCGGAGAGCTTTTGTTTTTATAAAACAAAACAAAAGATAAATGGCTCATAACTCACCCTGACAAAACTTTAATTCAAAGATCGGGTACACATATTTGTCTTACACGTTGTGCATTCGGTGTTTACAACTCGAATGAATCAAAGTCTTGATAGAAAGAAAAAGTGAAATGTTTTTCTATTTGTTTTGCTCTCGTTAAGTTAAAGTAAAACCTACGTAAACAGGCTTCCAGTAAGAAACCTTGCGAGGTTAGGGTCACCTTTACCTGGAGTGTTGAGGAGGCGGGACCTCCTGCACTGGTAGGACAGCTCCTGCTCGCAGTGCTCCGATTGGCTGATGGCGACCGATAGCTGCTCCTCTTCGGTCGCGTAGTCAAAGTGAACCGAGTGCTGGTTTCCCAGCGACGACGGCCGGAGTCTGGTGGTCTCCGTGTTGTTGTGCTGGATCACCATCCACGTGTTCTCCTCTGCAGACGGACAGACGGACACAAACATCACGATGATGCAAATCTAACACATGATGTGGTCAAAGGTGTGTTGGCTGCAAAGACCTGGGAAGTTTTTCTCATTTATGTTTTGCAGTCTTCAGAAACTTATCTATTTTACTTTTCATAAAAGTAAAAGAGAGTAATAATTCATCTTAAGCATCACCACAGTTTCATGCATTTACATTTAGAAGACGCTTTTGTCCAAAGCGACTTACAGTAATTAATACACTGATGGTGGTGGCTGCCATGCAAGGTGCCGACCAGCACATCAGGAGCAGTTTGGGGATCAGTATCATGGCCAAGGACACTTTGACATACAGAGCAGGGGAACTGAACCAGCGACCTTCGGATTACAAGACGCTGGTTCCTTAACCCTCTTGATGGTTTCGATTGTTCTGTGCTCTGGCTCTGATTTTTTATCAATATTATAACACACTTTAATGTGAAATGCACTACATCTGATTTCCTTTAACCCTCCTGTCAAGGAAGGAAGGGAGGAAGGAGGGAGGGAAGCAAGGAGGGAGGAAAAGGGAAAGAAGGAAGAAGGGAATAAAGGAAAGAATGAAGGAAGGGAGGCAGGAAGAAAAAAAAAGAAGGGAGGAAGGAAGAAGGAAGAAAGGAAGGAAAGGAGAAAGGGAGAAAAGATGGAAGAAATTAAGGAAGGAAATAAAGCAAGGAAGAAGGGAGGAGAGAGGCAGGAGGTACATGGATGGATTAATTTGCACTGCATCACCTCAGACCCACTTCAACATGGAATAGTTCTGATTATGAAAATCAGATTAAATCAAATCATTTTTTATTTTTAATAGAAATACTTCTGAGTCTTGTGTGTTGATGAGAATCGTGATTAAAACATTTTGGGGCGAACCAGCAGAAGATTTTTCCAAATTCTAAGAGCCAGTCTAAAGTTTGGGAACGACGTTCAAACAATCGTGTGTGATTGTAAAAATTGTGGTTGTTTCGTATGCGAGGAACGAAATTAACAGATTAACAGAGAGGAGACATGAAGAAAGAAAAGCCACGACAATAGAAGAATCAGCATTATTCAAATTTATACAATTATGTAAATCGTGTCGAACGCTTACACAGATGGCAAAGAAAGATTTATAAGAGGAAACCAGAGAAAAATAAAATCAATAATGTTCTATGTCATCATGAGAGTCGAGAAGAGAAAGAGAGAGCTTTGTAGAAAAGAAGGAGGATGGAAGATTAAAATAGATCAACATCACCATTATGTACAATTAATCATACAACATGTAAAGTGGTGACACAAGAATGAGAGAGTTTGTGTGTGTGTGTGTCACCTGTCATGTTGCAGTAGACCAGCTGCGGTCTGATTGGTCCGCTGCCGTCCACGTCGATGTAGAAATGTCCCGACGTGTTGCCGTTGTGTTTGTACGCCTCGCAGGACTGTTCGTACACAGCTGGGAGAGGAGAACATAACGAGATCAGCCCCGACATGAATCACGTCGACATCGTGGCGAGGGATGAAGATCGCACGCTGCCGAGGATTATGGGTACACTCTTAGAAATAAGGGTTCCAAAAGGGTTCTTCTACAAGGGCTGAGGTTCTACCTGGAACCATTTGCTTCTGAAAAACCCTTTCCTAAAGAAACGTTTTTCCAAGGGTTCACTAACAGTTCCAGTAAGAACCATTTTGATCCAGAGAACCCTATAAAAACCCTTTCCTGAATAAAGGGTTTTAAAAGGGTTCTTGGTAACACTAACGGTTCCAGTAAGAACCATTTTGATCCAGAGAACCCTTTAAAAACCCTTTCCCGAAGAAACGGTTTTTCAAGGGTTCTTGGTAACACTAATGGTTCCAGTAAGAACCATTTTGATCCAGAGAACCCTTTAAAAACCCTTTCCTGAATAAAGGGTTTTAAAAGGGTTCTTGGTAACACTAACAGTTCCAGTAAGAACCATTTTGATCCAGAGAACCCTTTAAAAACCCTTTCCTGAATAAAGGGTTTTAAAAGGGTTCTTGGTAACACTAACGGTTCCAGTAAGAACCATTTTGATCCAGAGAACCCTTTAAAAACCCTTTCCCGAAGAAACGGTTTTTCAAGGGTTCTTGGTAACACTAACGGTTCCAGTAAGAACCATTTTGATCCAGAGAACCCTTTAAAAACCCTTTCCTGAATAAAGGGTTTTAAAAGGGTTCTTGGTAACACTAACGGTTCCAGTAAGAACCATTTTGATCCAGAGAACCCTTTAAAAAACCCTTTCCTGAATAAAGGGTTTTAAAGGGTTCTTGGTGACACTAACGGTTCCAGTAAGAACCATTTTGATCCAGAGAACCCTTTAAAAACCCTTTCCTGAATAAAGGGTTTTAAAAGGGTTCTTGGTAACACTAACGGTTCCAGTAAGAACCATTTGGATCCTGAGAACCCTTTAAAAACCGTTTCCTGAATAAAGGGTTTTAAAAGGGTTCTTGGTAACACTAACGGTTCCAGTAAGAACTATTTTGATCCAGAGAACCCTTTAAAAACCCTTTCCTGAATAAAGGGTTTCAAAAGGGTTCTTGGTAACACTAACGGTTCCAGTAAGAACCATTTTGATCCAGAGAACCCTTTAAAAAACCCTTTCCTGAATAAAGGGTTTTAAAAGGGTTCTTGGTAACACTAACGGTTCCAGTAAGAACCATTTTGATCCAGAGAACCCTTTTTTGGAGAAAGAGTTCTTCAGGGATTGTTGAAAGCATGGGTATAAGATCCTGTATGGGTTCTTTGTAGAACCTCTCATGGGAGGTTCTGGGTGGAACCTTACACACACAGTTCTAGGTTATAACCCTTTATGCTGGGTTCTAGGTAGAACCCTCCACCTTTATAAAAGGTTCTACCTGGAGCCAAAAAGGGTTCTCCTATGAGGACAAGCCGAAGAACCTTATATGGTTCTACTTAGAACTTTTATTTCTAAGAGTGTACTGCTTCATATGTATGCATCTCCACTGAATCAGCGTCTCATAACCGCGAGTGAAGACAATCATCTCAAGTTTTATTCCTGCAGCAGCGTCCCATAAAGTCTGGAGAGGACAGTTATGACTGATGGGAGAACAAAGACGCAATAAATAAAACTTTAGGCCGTTATCAGCGCCTGCATCTTCCTCTCTATCTCCATAAGTCTGCCTCTCCAAATCCATTTCTAAAGGTTCCCACACCTGTTTATCTTTCTTCTTCTCGGCAGCCAAAGGCCTTTTATTCATCACAGTCACAAAAAAAAAAGGTTTTCACAGAAACATCAGCAATAAAAATGAGAGCAGAGGTGAACCGTGTGGGAAACTCTCCTCTCTTGGTCTTTGAGGATTTTATCTCGAGGGAATTTGGCACAGAACCAGCGAATCTCAGCCTTATTATATCCACTCGCTGTTTGGCAGTTGAGTCACGGCCGCGGTCTCATTAACCTCCATCATATCACTCATTAAACAAACAGGTTTTTTATAAATCCTCCACAGTTGCTGAGCGGGCATCAAACGAAGCTCACAAATTGGCCGGTTGATTTGAAAAATGCTCCCCGGCTGCAGCAGCCAAGACACGAAAACACCGAGACGCGGCTTTTGTTGTTCGGTCGTAACTCACAATTTGCAGCAGCTACACTTAAAGGCAGAGAAAAACTGTATAAGTGCTGAACAATATGGCGCTTAAGTGCGTCTGTGATTGACAACCCTGGAATCACAGATTTTCTGCCGTTCTGAAGTTCAAACTGTAAGCCGAGCCTCTTTGCCACTCGGAGCTGCCAACTTGAAAGGTCCCTTAAACACTCTTGACATGAGAGCGCTGACATGTACATAAAAGCACCAACACAGGAAATTACCAGCAGTCTCCAGGCTGTTCTATTCATCCATTTTTCATGCCTCTTTTTCTTATGCGTTCCAGCGACATTACTTTTATACGGCGGAGTCGTATCTTTTGATACTTTCTTTCTTTTACAAGTTGCTGAAATTTCTGAAAAGATAAAAGTAACTGCGCATAAAAGGGAAAATTCATCATCAGCCTTTCCAGCGCTGTTTCTCTCACATTGTGCCTCTCGCTTCATTCAAATTTCCATTTTATCCATCACAGCTTTGTTGCTATATTCTTTTTTTTTTAAATCAGTCCAGCAACTCTTTTCTTGTAGAAGACTCAAAAAGCCACCATCGAAGGGGGGCAACCAGGCTCCGAAGGGTTAGTCGCTGTTTGGTATAATAAGCGGCATATGAAGTCTTAAAGGTCAACTATAAAATTGATAAAAAGAATCAATGCAGGGTGGCCAGAATTTGAGTCATCTTAGAAATAAGGGTTCCAAAAGGGTTCTTCTACAAGGGCTGAGGTTCTACCTGGAACCATTTGCTTCTGAAAAACCCTTTCCCGAAGAAATGGTTTTTCAAGCGGTTCTTGGTAACACTAACGGTTCCAGTGAGAACCATTCTGATCCAGAGAACCCTTTAAAAACCCTTTCCTGAATAAAGGGTTTTAAAAGGGTTCTTGGTAACACTAACGGTTCCAGTAAGAACCATTTTGATCCAGAGAACCCTTTAAAAACCCTTTCCTGAATGAAGGGTTTTTCAAGGGTTCTTGGTAACACTAACGGTTCCAGTAAGAACCACTTTGATCCAGAGAACCCTTTAAAAACCCTTTCCTGAATAAAGGGTTTTAAAAGGGTTCTTGGTAACACTAACGGTTCCAGTAAGAACCATTTTGATCCAGAGAACCCTTTAAAAACCCTTTCCTGAATAAAGGGTTTTAAAAGGGTTCTTGGTAGCACCAACGGTTCCAGTAAGAACCATTTTGATCCAGAGAACCCTTTAAAAACCCTTTCCTGAATAAAGGGTTCTAAAAGGGTTCTTGGTAACACTAACGGTTCCAGTAAGAACCATTTTGATCCAGAGAACCCTTTTTTGGAGAAAGAGTTCTTCAGGGATTGTTGAAAGCATGGGTATAAGATCCTGTATGGGTTCTTTGTAGACCCTCTCATGGGGGGTTCTGGGTGGAACCTTACACACACAGTTCTAGGTATAACCCTTTATGTTGGGTTCGAGGTAGAACCCTCCACCTTTATAAAAGGTTCTACCTGGAGCCAAATAGGGTTCTCCTATGAGGACAAGCCGAAGAACCTCATATGGTTCTCCTAATTTCTTACTTCTAAGAGTGTATGATCTAATTTTCTTGAACCAGCCACAGCAGCATTTTTGAACCAGCTGACAGACTGAGGCCTGAGCGACGCCTGTGTGGAGGAAATGACAGAAATCTAGAGAAAACATAACGGCATGAGACGATGTCGTGCAAATCCTCACAAATCACACACTGGACTCGATGTCCTGCGCTTCGTACGCCCACCGGCCACACACACCAGCTTCCTACGACTCGTGTGCAGCAGAAAAAACAACTTAACACAAACAGGCAGAATAATCCAGATTCCCTCTGAGCGTATTTGCCAAACATAAGAGCACATATCATCAAAACCCACTTTTAATAGCTTCATTATGTCATTTAAGCTTATTCGGTGCAGATTTCTACACAGTATGTTGAAATCATTGAACGCGTAGCGAGACTGTGTTTTCATGTCGAGCGCTCTGTACCTGATGGGGACTTAATGTAAAAGCAGCAGGTCACAAAGCGAATGCAGTGGGAGGAAGTGGCGGGTCTTTAGCGGCTGACGGCGCTCTAATAGTTCAACCTGGCCCTGCTGTTCCGTGTGTTACTGTGTGTGTGTGTGTGTGTTGATCCGACAGGTGACTTACAGCTGTGGCAGGTGGCTCCGCTGTAGCCGCTGTCGGAGCAGTTGCAGTGGAAGACGATCCAGGACTGACTGCAGTGGCCGCCGTGTTCACAGCGACTGGGCGAACACCTGGAAAGAGACGGGAGAGGTTCATCAGGTTCCCCGACAAATATCCTGATGGACGTGTGTTTGGGAGGAACTTCAATGATTTATTTTTGCCGTCCAGACAGAAAAAAAAAGACACAGATGCATTGTTATATATTCTTTATATGCACTGAGACAGCAGGTTTTTAAAAAAAATCCATTTGCTTGTTTTGGCAGCTCGAACATTTTGGAAACAATTCTGCAGGTTTTTGCTGCCAAAAAGCTTTCGATGCGGTCGATGCCGGTAGACGCCTTCCTGTCAAGAGAAGAGAACTTTATTCGTTAGTTTGTTCGAAAAAAAAAGGCACCTAAAGCATCTTTTGTGTTTCAGCTGAGTCATTTATCCTGCAAATACTCTGATTTCGGATCTGGCTGTGAGGATCAAACCTCGACCTCCTGCGGTTATTTCGCAGACGGTGATGATCGGCGGGAATCGCCGTCAAACTCTCGGTGTCATCACAAAAACAAAGTGCGCTCCGGTGTGCACAATTAGTCCGTTACGTAAAGCTTTTTTTCATTCAATGGGCGGAACAGCACTGCAGATTATGTTGATTCAAGCACGTTATTTGTTTCACGGCCAAATGTGTGTAGGAGGGTCAGGAACAATGAAACCAGCGGAGAGATAAATATTTCAGTTGCAGTATTCTGAAAGGTCACATTTTCCATTTAGGCAGCGAGTTGTGGGAGGCTGGAAAAAAAAAACTCTCTCTGGAAAGTTAAATCTCTAATGTGGACTAGAAAGACGGCTCAGCTGAGCAACAGAGCACTTGGAATAAAAAATCATTTAAATTCCTCTCAACTTTCTTTCAGCTGATGTTATCAGGAGGAAACTTTCCTTCCAACAGAGGACAGTGGAAATATGTTGAGCTTCTTGCAAACCACGTTATCAGACTTGGGTTCTTGATTTCCCTTTTATTTTGAGGTGATAGAACATCTAGTTTAAAGACATCATCATACATATGCATCATACGTTATGTACAGGACGCATTCAAGCAAATTGATCTTCAAATGTGAACCGAGCCATGAACATATCAGGACCACATTACACATATATTGGCTGACTTTTACATCAGGAGCTGAAGGGTTTCGTCAGAGGTGTAACCACTGGGTCCAGACATTTTCCAGCCATGTTTGCAGCAACTAACGGAAAACTTTTACAAGACATAAGGACATTTTCCAGCTGTTTCAACAAAACAGGATATTTTGAACGAGATGTTGGGACATTTCCAATCATACTTGTGCTGACAAAACCAGGAATTTTAAGCCAAAACATAATGTTTTCCTGCCCTCAACCAAGTGTTTTCTGTGGTCTAAACCTGACCAGACCATAAGCACAGCACTGTCAACATATAAGTTCACACATATCTGTAGTTTTCTGGTGATTGGTGAGTAAACACAGCTCAGCTGCTGATCTAGAAGTCGGCTCATTCTGCTGAATAGTGAATGATAAAAACAGGATATAAAAGATGATAACGAGCTTTTCTTAAAGACAGTTAGATGCACTTTGCCTGCTAAGTTGCTCACATGTTGCCTGTCTGCAGTGGTCTTTCACTCCTTGTACTGCTTGTTGACCTGTGGGCATCAGAGTCTCTGATAAATATTACATTATTTTTGCAAGCGATGTGCTTCAGCCTGCCTTTATATCGACCCTGCCTTGACCTCTTTTGAAATCCGTGTTTTCTTGTTGCATCTGACTCAGAAATCAACATTTTCATACATGTGTGTTGCTTTCATGGCCGGTTCCTTCAGCAGGGTTTCTCATTTTCTCAGCGTGTACGGTGTGTTGGTAGCCAGCATGCTCCTGCTCATATCTTAATATCGAGGAATGCATGTCGTGAGCACTAAATGTGAATGTATGTGATGACATTTCGAGTGTGTGTTCCTCCGAGAACAGGCAGGAACACCGAAGAGAAAACAGACGACTGCACAGAATCTGCAGCCGGCAGATAAAAAGCCCCGACTCAGCAGCCTGTCAGCCCGCCACTGTGTGAATTTCACCCCCATTTATCTCGACACTGCTTTGATCTAAAGTGAGCTAGTTAGCATTCACATTAAACTCACGTTAAATATTAACCTAAACGGCCGCCGCTGCCTGCTGCCCGCTTATTTTTTACGTCGAGTTTTAGCGCGTAGAAAGTGACATCGATCTGCTCGAGACGTTAACGGATGTGATTCTTGAGGTGGTGTCATTTCTCTGCTAAGCCGTGATGATGATGATGGTGAAAAGGCCGGAGTTACATTTGTAGAAAAAGGGATAAGGTAAGACTTCTGCACAGCCATTTAACTTGTGTCACACAGAGCGTATTGGCTCCAGTTTCCCCTCAGACTGCGCAGTGCACCATGCTTCTGTTCAATCACTAAAAACCCCAGTGGCGGAAAAAAAGTTTTCAGATCATTTACTTCCATCCGTAAAGTATCTGAAGTCTTCGCTATACAGACAAATTGTCCCCGTCTTTCATGGCTGCTGTTACTGATCAACGGGGCTTGGACCAAAAAGCAGGTGACGGGGGAAGGCAGCGGGATAACGTCAAGTGATTTATGGCAAAAAGGTTTAGATGCAGACCAGCAGCAGGCAGGAGGGAACACAGGAAACAGGTCCTGATGACAGAAACGCAAATACTGGAAAAACAAAAACCCAACAAAGCTACTAGGAAGGAGTGACGTGTGTGAGGGAGGGGAAACAAGGTGAGGGAGTGGGCGAGTAGGCCAGGTAGCTGAGGGAAGTGAGAACCGGCGTGTCATCAGGTGTGACAGTCAGCTGATCAGGTGATTGGTCAGCTCACACACACACCTGACCACACCAGAGCAGCTGTGCTAAATCAATTCCTACGTGCCAGACTAGCCACTAAGCTATGGTGACGTAGTGTGATGTCACAAAGTCACAGAATTAAAGGCGGAACCACTGACGAGGCGTTTCAGGAGCAGTGTTTTCTGTGGGAGAGAAGAGCTGCTGTTGGTGCTGCCTTTGACCTAATTAACTATCGAGCTTAAGAGCATATATAACACACAAAGAAAAGAAAAAACACTCTATTTTAACCCCATCAAAGATCCCCAGGCTCGGACACCAGAGGAAGAAAAAGAAGGGACAAAAGAAGAAGAAGGACAAATAGGACGAGGAGGAGAAGGTGACAATGATGATAAGAACTAATTTACATACGGAACGGCAAAAGGTTTCTCAACATGCTGTTCCATAAGTCAATTACTATAATTATGTTGATTTTATGACAACACACACGTGCACCCTGACAGGCACCTTAATGTTCCCATGTGTGCGCTGAGCTAACGTTGTCCCGAGGCGACCTTTAAACAGGCAGGTGTGCCGCAACACCAGGTGTGAGCTGATGCTGTGGAGTCTCTCCTCGCGGGTTTGAGCTCCCTTTGTGCTTTTAATGGACTGTTTGCTTTGGCTAATAATACTCTCTGCTACTGGCAACAATCATAAAACACACACACACACACACACACACACACACACACACAGCTGCAGATATAATAACCTGCTCTGAAGTATGACCACAACACTGAAGCGGTGTGGGTGAGTCCATTTTCCAGCAGAGTTTACAGTACAATATATCCCATGGGCCCAAAATTCAATCAGCAGGATTACAGCCAGAGAGCATATGGTGGATGATTTTTCTCTGTGGCTCTTTTTTTTTTTTTTTTATAGGTTTGTTTCAGCGAGCAGTCAGATCTGTGCAGGAAGCTGCATCCTGCCGCATAATAATCTGATGAACGCCGAGACGTTAAATTAAAAGCATTCGAGCATAGTCTCCTTATCTGGCAGAGATACGTGGTCGGTTCAATATCCGCGCACGTATGTTGGTGTTTACATCGAGTTTACCGTGTGTGTGTGTGTGTGTGTGTGTGTGTGTGTGTTACGCCCCAGGGGAGGTTTATAATTGCTGTAATTGTCTCATTAATTGTGCTCCTATTTGGCGTCGCACCAAAACAGCAAACGATTCGTTCTGCAGTCCCTCGCTCTCTCTATCGTTTCTCTCTTTTCCAAAACAAAATAGACGGAGGACGGAGTTGTGACTGTTTATTAGTTATTAAGAGTTTACTTAGAATACATTAGAATATAAATATTATGTAAAAATTGAGAATTTGGATGTGAATATGTGGTTTCATGAGGACATACTCTTCTCTTTAAAGGACGAGTTGGAAATTACTTTTGCGGTTGTGTTACTTTCATTTATTTATCTATGTGTTGGGTCTTGTATTGTTATATGTAATCAGCTTTACCAAGTAGGATGTGTGTTGTTTGTTGGGTTGGTTGGTTAACTGAGAATAACACAAAAAGTACTGAATGGATTTTCAGAAACACTTGGATGGAAGATGGGTCTCGGCCCAGAATAGACCCAGTAAACTTTTGGTGTGGACGGGATGAAGCGATGAATTCAGGATTTTTGTCTCACTTTCTTTAACATTACCAAAGAAACCTTCTTTTTTCCTTCTACATTCAACATATCTGAGCATAATGTATGGATCATGTTTACAATATGATAGGGCATTTGATGCGGATATAGGGGACAGGATGGATTTATACTTTTGTTTATCATCTTACCATCGATGACTTTCATTGAAACTATTTATCTTTGAGTGCAAAATTTCTCTTGTAATTCAACATGAAATGCTTTACTGACATAAGTGGCAAAATTACAGTTACATAGATTGTATCTAAACATAATATCACTGCTGAACTCTGCACACTGGACACTAATCAATCATTTAAAAATGTTTTTGTGAGTATATTTGGTGCTTGACTGATTCAAACACCGTGAATCCTATAGATAACAATTTGTCTCTATTTCGCCGACTGCTGTGTCACTGGGATGTGATCTTAAACCTGATCATGGATTTAAAAAAATCTAATATCAAAATACTGACAGATAAACAGATAGAAAGAGCTTCCTCTCACAGCCCAAACAACTCCCCATAGGTTTGAATGTGAGTGTGAATGGTTGTTGTCAGCCCTGTGACGACCTGGTGACCTCTGACCCAGTGTCAGCTGGGATCGTCTCCGGTCCCCAGCGACCCTCCACAGGATAAATAGACACTATAGATTATGGATGGAGGGAGGCGTTCTGCTCCTTCGATTGGAGCACGTAGATCTTCACCCATCAGAGCTGGTGTTCCCTGGTTTTGTCCTCCAGATGTTCATCATCGACAGTTTGAAGAAAGACACGTCTTTAAGTGTTGTTCTTTAAATTGCTTCTTGGAAAAGAAGTGCATCTCTATTTCTGTCTCGAATGCCAAAGATTAAACTCATTAACTCCCATTTTGTGTCTTGGTTTTTATAGTCTTTGTTTCTCTCTGTGTCCCTGTGTCATATATAATTGCATCACGAGAGGTTGGTGTGTTGGTTATACGATCTAAAATCCACCTTTATATTGAATCTGTCTCTATGTGACTCCATAAGAAAAGCCATGTAACTCAACATCTGTGACGCCCTCACGTTGCTTTTATTGCATTTTGCCAATTCAAGACACGAAGGAGGTATAAATGGAAAAGCAGGGAGACAACATACCCACACATGGACACCTGAACGTTAAAATGTGAATGTTGAACATCTCTTTTCAGAATTATGCTGCTATAACGTCCACCGTGGCTCCCTGCGAGTTCCCGTAGGAACAGATACAGACAGTTGTAACACCCGGAACAATAACTGTGAATCTCACAATGGATATACTGAGTGTGTGTGTGTGTGTGTGTGTGCAGGCTTATGACTGTCAGCTCGGAAAAGGAAAGAAACATTTTCATTTATTTTTTTAAAAAACGAGGAGAAGTTGCTTCTCAAAGTGCTGCGTGATGTAACAATCAACAACAGAAGAAACATTTCTAATGTTTCTGTTACACTCTGTCAAATCAGCTGCTTGTGTTTTGTCTCACCACGCTGTTTATTTAATTCTGCTTTGAAGCTGAAGATGAATGAACTGTCACAAGTTTTCTGTCTAAATGAGATATCTTAATAGAGAAGTTTAACGACACAGTCAGCGACAACAGCTTCATTTTCTCTCCTTCTTCACAGCTCTTCTATGGCCTTTAGCTGCTTATCTCACCAAGATGGCCGAGTGGTTGAGGCGCTGCACTCAAGATGCAATCAACACAAGTCCTGTTGAAACCTGTCGTCCTCGTATCGACACATTCTAGACAAATATGCCGGGGTCATCATACATACATACGACATGTGCAACCTGTGCTGCTCTTAGTGGAGAAATCACTACTATCAGATGACAGCGAGTGGTTAACGCGTCTCTCGGTGCTCTTCATAAATCCATTCCTGTTAAAAGTTATTGACTAAAGCCGAGCACACAAAGCGTGTTTGTTATAAGACTCATGAAACCTGTTGAAACCTGTCGTCCTTCTTTGGACAAATCAGATCAACACATTCTAGACAAAAATGCCACAGTCATCATACTTTGACCTTTCACACTCAGTATCTCAAGTAACTGATTGATTAAATCTACTTGCTGCTGTTTTCTTTCCTGTTACAGATACACAAGTCAATCACCAGGATGGCCGAGTGGTTAAGGCGTTGCACTCAAGATGCAATGGACACAAGTCCTCGTGGGTTCAAATCCCACTCCTGGTATAAGTTCTCTATTGTGAAATGTTGAAGATGTGACCTTGTGTACTTTGCAGCAGGATTTCTGGTTAGATAGTTATGATGCTGGACCATTTCCTCCCCATGGTTATGTTTGTTCAGACAAACATGCCAGAATCAGCGTCCTTGAAACATTTATCTTTAACACTCAGCATTTCATTTCAATGAACATCAACATGTTGTTGGTGTTTCCTACAACAATTGTGGCTGTTTAGCGTTAAATGTGAGGCAAATGTCACCAGGATGGCCGAGTGGTTAAGGCGTTGGACTTAAGATCCAATGGGCAGAAGCCCTCGTGGGTTCGAACCCCACTCCTGGTAATTGGGGCCACTGGGATGTCTTAATGTTGAAGCACACTCTGTGGAGATTTTGACATGAAATACTGCAACCTATGCTGCTCTTAGTGGAGAAATCAGTATGTCTGACGACAACTGAGTTGCACCAAGTGGTTGACGTGAATTTCAATGCTCTTCATGAATGCATTCGTGCTAGTTAGTTAGTTTGTCATTGAGTAAAACCACCAGGATGGCCGAGTGGTTAAGGCGTTGGACTTAAGCTCCAATGGGCAGAAGCCCTCGTGGGTTCAAACCCCACTCCTGGTAGCAAAGACCACAGTAATGACAAAGTAACCTTGTCGTGTTCCAATACAACACCCTACTCCTTGTGCTTTCAACTAAAGCAAATGTGAACTGAACCAATGATTGAACATTGATTCATTTAAAGGCAAATATGATGAACCCTCCTCACACTGTGCAGAATTTAAGAGGAGTTTTACATAGATGAAGCTACAAAAAGCGTCTCAACGAACAATTTCTTGGAAACTGACCTGTCGATGATTCCACACATGTCGATCTGCAGGTTGCTGAAGGTTCCCAGCTCCTTTTGCTGCACCATGATCAGGTCCACGTTCTGGTTGTCCAGAGTCAGGAGACGCATGCAGCCCTGGAAGACGTTAAAGGGGTTTCTGCATTCCTGCCCGTCGTCTTCAGCGGGACAGCCTGAACAGAAGAGACGGGGAACATCAAGTCTTTTACAGATGAACTGACACATCTGGATATTATCACTCATGTCTTAATACTAATCTAAATTAGAAGTCGATCTATTTCGCTCTTACCACCAAAGAAGAGTTGACTTTGTATGGCGACGGGAAACGACGGGCTGGCTTGAGCGCCGCCTCCTTCTTCTTTATCCACAGTGATGCTCAGACGACCTCGTCTGGAGTTCAGCTCCACCGAATGCCACTGGCCGTCATTTAGAGCAGAACCTGGGAACCGAACACCCATTAACACGCACTGCTGAATATTAGATTTTTTAATGTGTTCATGGGTGCACATCGAGCCACTAAGACCTGCAGCAGATGCTGCTGGTGCAAGACTTTTTTTCCAAGGCTAAAGCCAAGCTTGGGCACTCATGTAGTAAGGACTGAATTAGATATCCTATCACACCACAACCTGCCAAACATGCACCAAATTAAATACTTGGAAACTTGTAAATGAGGTTTTTCTCCTGCTCAAGCAATAATTAGAAGATTATCAGTCAAGAATTATTCTGGATATCTGGGGTACAGATTGTCTGCTGGTGGATGGAAAATGGTGCAAATGGATTTAAAAACCACTGGGAGCAGGTGAGTGCAGATAACACAGGCGTCCACTTCCTGCATCCTCCGTGTGATTGACCCGCAACAAGTATCTGTGCGGCTGTGCCTGCTTTGAGAATCTGTTTGTTGTTCTGAGTTGAGAGAGAATAGATCAATATCTCATTATCTCCTCTATTTTCCTTACTGAGAAGAAGAAGAACACGCCCGGTCATTTTACAGTACTATCGGCTGCACAGTTGATGCTGATGTTGGACCACAGATGTTGGTTCAAACCTTTGCCCCAGTTTATTAGAGAAACGGTTAGAAGTGACCGCCTTTCCCTCATATGTGATCTGTTAGTTCTGAATTAGGTTGACTTGGAAGTAAAAGCGCTAACTTGTCTCTTTAGCCTGACCTGCAGTGAGCTCCAGCAGCGCCCTGCCAGCTTTATGGATCTGTAGCCGCAGCCTGGCCTCACTCAGGTACAACCAGACCACGCCCCCTTCCTGAGGCAAGCCGAAGGTGAGCAGAAGCCCCGCCTTGTTCCACGTCCTGAACTGGAACCCCACGGACACGCCCCCTGAGGAGGAGGACGCCGACGGCCCCGGCAACTGCAGGAAGCTCTGGGGGCCGGGGAACGTCACGGCGACGGAAACTGGCTCAGCACAGGAGAAGGTCACATTGCCCTGAGACAGAAACATGCAGAGTGGAGAGAGAGAAGAGGAGGAGGGACGGGAAAAAGTGATTACTAGAGAGATAAAACAACATGAAACATGAATATTAATCAGCTGCAGAGGGCGTGTCGATGTGACCTCTGTCGCGGTGATCTCATCAGCGAGTCTCCTTAAGGAGGACATCGGTATTACCATAATGATAACAGCGAGGCTTCGGAATAAGATTAGGAAAACAAACTGAAAATACCAAAGTCACCCAGCTTGGAGGTAAAAGAGATAAAGAACGAAGATGACAGAGAGCGTACAGTAAGCCCCGCACTACAATATCTTGACATCTCTGTTACAGCCCATTGTTTTGAGTGGTGGTTGTGACATCGGGTTCATTGCTACGGCTGCAGCGGTAATATATTACACCTCCCTCCCCTCCACGCTCTCTGCTGGGAACATCAGTCTGCTGTCTTTACAACGCTCCGGAAACACAGATGACATCTAAAAGCCCTTTGTAGAGCTGTTAAAGTGATGTACACTTGATCACGTTGGAGTGCTGCGCGACACATAGTAAAGAGTTACCTTAAAAAACCCCAAAAGTCTCGGGACTACAGCACCGGTCCTCCTTCAGCCTCGCTCTTCTTTCCTCTGTATTGATGCCTCCTCACAGAGCCGTATGAAGCACCGTTTAGTCTCTGCGCTAAATTGCACCATAACTTGTGGCTAGTGCATTAAGAGCCACGGTACGAGCATAAAATTGCCTTTATTGATCTTCAGCCACGCATGTGAAATCTCTGAACCCATCTACTACGAATTCACTCCTGCCCGGGCCTCTTTAGAGCGTTTATTACTCTGCGCAGAAACGCTTCACAGCCTCTCGCTGATGAGATCGCTCCACTCATCTTGAATGTAGAAACACTGGAATCGCCAAGATGAGGACACATTAGCGAGGGTCTAACCACCGTCTACACCCCCTTTGTCCTGGCTTCATTTAACATCAGCAGCTGTATCGAGGAAAACAGCATCTGCAGCGCCTGATTGGAAACGTCAATGCTATTGAATTCCCACACACGAGGGAAATACTTTCACACGAGGGTGACCAATAAACAACAATAGAAAAAAAAAAAACAAAGAGTCTTATTATTTAAATCAAACAGATCCCAGAAGATACATATCTGATGGTCTGTGGTTTTGGATGCACTGTGATCACAAAGTCACAAGAAACACCAAGCGGAATATCTGATCTGTGTTCGAATGACCAAAAGGAATTTTGTGGAGGCAGTCTATAGATTTTGGGTTCAGAGACGACCCCTCGTCCAGAGACTGATGCCGTACCCTCTCAGATAAAAGCCTGAGAGAACAGAGCCTGAGAAGAAACTGAAAGCTCAAACGCGAGACAGACATCTCATCGCTGCAAAGATCTCAGTGTACGTTCACACAAACTAGCTGCTAACATGGTTTGATTAAAAACATATTAGTCATACACTGAAAATATGCTTTCTTTAGTGAGGTTTGGGTTTTCATTAAGTTGCTTCAAGTTGTTTTATTTTGTAGTTATATCCTCACGTGTCATGTCTGAGACTCTCCACCTCCTGTTGACTCATTTTAAAGACACACTGTGGAATTATTTCTCCCATCTAGTGGTTAAATTTTATTTTGCATTCAAATGAATACTGCTCTCTAGCGCCTCGCGTTTTCAAATGTGCGTTGCAACCTGTTGGAACTACGGCAGGCGGGATGTGTCAAGATTCAAGAAGCTCTGACAACAACATGTCTTCAAACAGCACTTCATCAAGTTTAGTTTCGGGTGATGAGGTACGTTATTTCAAACAAACTTCAAACTGCAGCTGACGAGCGCGTCTGGCTAAGCTCCGTCCTCCGTTCCACAGTCACGCTGGCTCTGAGTGAAAACGCCTTTAGCCTTATCTGTACCACGTAGAGCTTTTTGTCCCTCTCACCAGTTCATCGTTTTTTATAGAGCGGAAGGACATGGAAGCCTCCGTAGAGCTCGCCCGTCCTATGGAAATACAGAGAAGTGATTCTTCCCTCAGGAGGAGAAGTGAGATTGTTGGCAGAGATCATTTTACACCAATGAGGACTTATTTATGAATGAAGACGTTGATTTGAGGTAATAAATTACTTAAAACACTACACAGTGGACCTTTAATAACGTTAATTTACACTTCTTTATTATCCCACTGTGGGAATTCCAGCTTGCTGCAGAATAAAGATAAATAATTGACATGTAACAGCACAAAAATCTAATCTGTGAAGAGGCATCTTGATTAGAACCAAAAGTGCACAGCTGCGAACCAACAATTGCGTTTTGTGCAAGTGTTACCCACAGAAAATTGACACAATTACACAAGTCAGCACCATGTCATGACCACAGAAGATCTGAGCTCAGGTCCATGTGCTGGTCCTGGGTGCACTGATCACAGGTGGTTGTGTTCAGCTCAGTGAACTTACCTTGACCTTAACTTGGTGGTCTTTGTGTTTTACGAGCTGTATCAGGTTGAGGCCGTTGTACAGCAGATTCTCCAAGCAGCCACAGAAGTTCCCCTTGGAGACGACTTGTTTCTGAGAGTCGAGGCTCTGGACTTCCCCGACGCTGAGCTGCATTTGGACAGAACCAACAGACACATACATGTGGTTGAATGCAGATTCTTTCTTCTGAGGCTGTGGTTATCTGCAGTACAGATTCCCTCGCACCTGTTTGATCTCCCAGTGGCTGAACTCTGCTGGGATCTGAACCCTCTCGGCGTGTTTGTCCACAGTGAGGTTGAGGTGAGAGCCGCGGCGCTCCACCGCTAAATGGTGCCAGTGCTGATCGTCTAACAGGCTGCCGAGAGAGGCGAGACGCCGGGGTTCAGAGGATGAACCTGGAAGAGATGATGATGACGATGAGCAGAGAAGTCAGCAGCATAAAAATGACTATTCCTGTCTCTGACCTGATGCTAAGAGAGGTGAACACCGGGTCAATAGCAGCTTCTTTACTGTGATTAATATTTAAATTTTCTCAGCATCCCACAGAGAGCAGCACGCTGAGGTCAGCCTCCCTCGTCTCGTTAGGGACTGTGGAATATCTGCATAGTAGAATTTGAGAACCGAAGCCAAATATGTGATAATGCAGAGGCATCGTGGTGAGACACCATTAATGATAGATGAGCGCCAGCCGGTCCAAATTAGTGGATCCATTTCTACATCCCCCCAAAGTGCTGCTGGAGAAAACTTTGTTATTTCTGCTGAGAGAAGGAGTCGCAGGAAGAGCTGAATACAGTCGGCCATTAAAAATGTATCGAGATATTCTTTCGGGAGGAACAAGTCCAACTTCAGAGAGAGGAACACAGACAGTTTGGAAGATGATGGATAAATGTGTTTCTGACATTTCAGCCCATTTTGTGAGATGATATATTTGACTGCAGTTTGGATGAGAGAAACAACTTCATTCAGACGGAGAGAGAGTCAGGATGTGGAGCTCATGACGGAGAGGAAGTCTGTCCTGTCAGCACAGTTATTGCGATGAGTTATTTGATTAAAGTGTGGACGAGTTGAAGAGAGACAGCTCAATCGATATGAGGGGAAGGACAGCGAGACTTAAAAACAAATAAGATGCTGTCGAAGAGAAGAGAGGGAACATCATGGCTGAGGTTTCATTGAATGGATCATTGGATTATTGTCTCAATGACTGGAAAGAGAAAGAGGGAATCAATATGAGAGATCAGAGGGCAAACAAATAAAAAGATAATTAATATTAATACATACAACCCTCTCTTTTCTTTTATTTATCACCGTCTGTCTTCCTCTGCAGCGTTAAAGCCATCAGGGAGAGGAATTCTTATTTTTTTGGGACCAACTGGAGAAAATCTCGGTGTGAAAGTCTACTGAGTGTTAAACCTACTGTCAGTGAGTCCTTGAGCAAGATTGTGATATGAATTGTGATTGGGGGGGTCACCAGAAATCAATAGGTTACTTCCGGATGGGAGCGTGAATGTGCACAGAAAATATTAACAAGCAACGGGTCAGCGGGTACGAAAAATTCAAAAGACGAGGGTGATGGCGCCGAGGAAAGGTCACGAGGTTGCGAGAATCAAAATTTTGTTTTCATCTTCAGAGCTTGAGCGTGAACGGTGCATCTCCATGTGGCTGTGTTCAGCATTCAAAGCCCAGATAACCTGACTGTGGCTGTGAATGTGGATGTGAGAGACTGCACAACAAGGCTCACTGCTTTGGATAAATGACGGATTAAAAAGTGATCATGACTGCAGCATGTTTCTGTGAGCGTCGAGGAGGGTCACACCGGATGTGTTCGCCTCATTCTCGCAGCCTCTGCTGAACATCATGTCTGCAGCTGTCTGTTGTGACTCTGATTACACGGGGAGACAAAGACAGCACTTATCAGGAGCCGCTTCCACTGTAATCAGCTCCAAACATAATTTTTTCAAATTGTAAACACACTTGAGAGAAGCAAATATTTCGGCACTTTGATAGGACATTAAGATTTACACTCCTGTGTCTTCCTGAGGTTTGTATCTCACGAGGAAGGTGGGGGGAGATGACTTGTCGTTAATCTACTGCTGACATTAAAGGTTCTGTAACTGTCTATAAACATATTCCCAAAGTCCCAAAGTCAGGTTAGAAATAACAAGTATACAACCTTCAGTTAGACTTTCACAATAAAGCTTGCTGAGAAACATTTCAGACTGTGAGAACTTTGGACGTGCAGGAAAGGACGAAGTCATGTGACCTTTCTCATCATGGTAACAATAATAAACATGTGGTTAATGTTAGGTTACAGTCACAGTCAGAGGTCCCCTCTTAGATAGTGGAGAAATGAAGTGCCCTGTTAGCAATATTGACGTGAATGTGTGTGTGTTTTCTGACCGGGTTGCTACGGTTTAGGTAGGAAACTGATACTGGATCTCTGGGGCCGATATTTTCAAATACACAGAAAACATACATGATAATGACTGAAACTACTGAATAATTATAAAGTACCCCAAGTATCTTTTTCATGATTGTGTTCTGCAAAAACAAAACAAAATGTGTTTTATATCGGCACGTATCCAACAACATACACACCCATGTGATAATATCAGCCAACTGTTACAAGGTTTGGGCTCTAGGTTTAGGCACCAAAACTACTTGGTTAGGTTTATGAAAACATCATGATTTGTGTAACCTTCAGCAGACATGTCGAGTCATGTCATCCTTGGAATCTATAAAAATCTTACCTCAATGAAGATTAGAAAAAGTATGACTTCATGAAAATTTAATATGATAACACCAACAGAAAAGAGGAAAGAAAGAAGGCTTCTGAGATCCTTAATTTGAGAGGTCAATGCTCTTTAAACAAAACATTAAACTATAAAAGAGATGGTGGACAAAAGACAAAAATGTCCAATCACAGTGTGGATGCCTTCAGGGATATTGTTCACAAGAATGGACAGCAATGAGGTCACATCAACCTCTTATCATATATTTAAAGACATTCTTGAGAGATTGCGTTCAAAAGAATAGGACAAAGGGACGGATAACGCCTCGGACCACAGCTATCGCCGAGGAGGAGGCATAAAAAGCAAAACATCTGACAGAAATCAGAACTCAAGGAAAGTTTTAAATTACATTACAAAAATCTACCTTTTCTAACCAGTAGTGTTTTGTATCTTCTGTTATCCAGGACAGAGTTGCTGCCTCTGTGCAGAGCTGTTACTCACAGTTGCCTCATAAAGTGAACTACATATGCACCAGGGGGGGTCAGACAGCATGTGCAGCAGAGCAGATCATGCATGAGCTCAGGGTCGACTAAAACACAGCCGATGACCTAAATTACACAATCTGTAACCTAAAAAAGGCCAAGAGGGAGGGCAGAGAGGATGGAGAGGAAATAGGGGGAAAGAAAAGATAAGAAAGAAGCCAGAGACTGGAATAATGAGAGACAGGATGATGAAGGGCATCTGACTTAGAGAAAAGAGGGTTGAGGACTGAACCAGCACACTCGAATGTCAAGAGGAGAACAGAAAACATCTGAAAACTGCAAATGGTCTCTTTTGATATGGAAACAAGTAAAGGAGCTGGAGGTCTGTGGAGACAAACAACTGTAATTGGAACAGAAAAGAGGGAAACAAAAAGGAGTTATAAGAGGGAGAGGAATAAGAGGAAAAACTGTTTTCGGTGTTTGTTTGAAGAAGCCGAGCTCTTTCTCTCTTCTGTCGTTTCAAACGACGGCTTTAAATTCCTCTTACTTGAGCTGCAGTCTCTTCGAACACTGACACACACACCACAGTGTTTCTGTTAGGTAACATGATCTTGTAATAACCACTGTAGTGATCCTCTAACCTCATCTGTAGCCATACGGGTTGATATTTGTGATATTTGGTGTCTGCGGTAACTTCAAACAAAGCAGGAAGAAGCTGGAAACAGAATCAGGTGTTTGATATATGTGCGTGATATAGGCTACCTCTGACTTATACAAACAAATCTCTTAAAAAAACTGATAAACACTTGAGATATTTTCCTCACAGACTTGTTTTATGTGTTTAAGAACGTGGGCTCTGGGTTAGTAAGTAGAAGGAAGGAAAAAGGAGTAAGGTTGAGGTAGAGAGGAGGTAGATGAAGTAAGGGATGGATGGATGGAGAAAGTATTTCAGCAGCCAGATGGGATTCCTGGTGAGAGGTGAGCCATATGCTGATGATTCAGCATGGCAGCCTGACAACCTCTGGTTTAACCCCGTTTACACACACACACACACACACAAAACCCACACACACATTCACGTCAATATTGCTAACAGGGCACTTCATTTCTCCACTATCTAAGAGGGGACTTCTGTTTCTGGTCATTTAAAACATATATATATATAACATAAAAGCTTCTTTTAAGGTTTTTTACCATAATATCACTTCAGCAATATTCTACCTAGCATAGAGAACACACACACACACACACACACCACACACACACACACCTGTACAGACTGTATCCATGCATCAAGTCTTGCAGAGTCCGGCCCCCTAACACATGCTACAGTAAACGTGAACCATCCATCATGGCTGTAACGAGACTGAGACGCAGCAGCAGAGCACGAGACAACATTTAAACCAATCAGGCGGCAGCGTCTGTCGTCTAACTTAGAACAAGCAGAGAGGTTCACTTTGGAGAAAGCCTGGTAGTCCGGTAGCCCTAATTGGGGGACTCGCTGAGGAAATGAGTCTCGTTTTCATGTTGCTTTGCCACTCATTGGTGTGTGATGTTGTGCTGCACTTCATGTATTTGTGTCCGTCACTGTTTTGTGATGATGGTGGTGAAATGTAATGTTGATTTTCCCTGTGATGTACTGGGCTCTGAAAAGGTTTTTCTAAAGTCTGAAGTCTAAAGTCTAGTGCTGAAAGAGTAATTCTCACTGAGCCACAACGAATCCAAAGTTATTTCAGAGAGTTTATGTCCTTGTCCACCTTATAAAGTTGTTTTGTAGCAGCAAGTCCACAAAGTGAGTCACAATTTACCTGAAACAAAATGTGTTCTTGCTGATAAAACCGCTTTGAGCTGTGGATTTTTACTGTTGTTCCTGTCGGATGATACAGATGTAAACGTCATGTTCCTTATCAGAAGAAATGTGTTTACCTGCCGCGTTTGTATTTTTCCTGGGGATGCCAACAACGTAAGCTTCTTAAGCCCTGCCATTTATAACGGCAGATTTGGTTGTGCTACCTTTATATCCAGCTATCATTCTTCAGATAAGCCTGGTGTTTATGCAGGTTTTTCCAGTGTAGTCGGTATCAGCGTGAATAGATGTCAGTATCTGTCAGTGTATCAGTTTGTGGTGTGTTGTACCTTGTCTGAGCAGCAGCTGGAGCTTTCCTCGCTCTAACTCCAGACTGAGGCTGAGTCCTCCCTCTCCCTCTGCGTGCAGCAGCGACCCAGAATTCCTCAGGGTTTTAAACTTCAGAGAGACGACATCTCTGGGCGTCCGCCTCGACCCGGGACTCAACCTGTACGCCAGGCTGCTGCCGCTGCTGCCGTCCAGACTCACGACATCAGAGGCTGAGAGACAACGAAGAGATACAGCAGTCAGGAATTTTTGGTCATATCAGTTTCTGTAAAAGAGCAGGGAAACATTCAACCAGCACCTTAGGTCCTAAAACCATGGCACAAAAAGCAGAGTTTGTGCACAGCAGGTGGTGACGAGAAATCTTTATAAATAAAATGTAGTAACTTTGCTCTCGTTGGGGAGTTGGGCTTAGCTGCAGTGACGCAAAGGCACAGCCGACTGAAGAGTTTTGACGAAACTACAGTCACAAAAAGCAAATGAATGTAACTGTGTTTGAGCGCAACACATTCTCAAATATGGCAGCTCTACTAAACCTTCTAGCGTCAGTGGTCAACGCAGACACAAAAACACTGCTCTCAGCGTCTGCTGTGACTTTTAAAAATAACATTTCAGAAACAATGATGACTTTTGGACGTTTATTAACATTGTGAAATGGTCACGGTTTGGTTAGATTTAGGAAAACATCAAATCAAAGTCAACACTTGGTCACACACGGGAAAGTAAATCCCAGTGTCCTGGAGGAAAGTCCAGCATATCAACCACCCTACCACCCATATCGCCCTCAACTTGTGGACTCCTCTTGTGCTTTATACGACTACGCTAGAGGGGAGCCTCCAGGAATATTGCTCAAACACTGATGTGCAAGGCCACTGACCAGGCTGCTGCCCCCCGAGTGAGAACGGGCTGCTTTGAGCAAAGGCAAACATGTAGGACAGCAGCTTTTGTTGGTGTTTTTTTTTCCACAGCTGCAACGGAGCTCTGAAGCAAAAAGCACACAGGAAAAATAGAGAGAGCCTTTCGAAGGAGGGGGTGAACAATCAGTGAGGGTATAATCTGTTTAAGAAGGGCACATCCTTAAACATGGAGATAATCGAATGTAATGATTCACATATCATGTTTCAGATTTGTTTTAATTGGTTATTTTGCTCCTGTTTCTGTAACACGTTATTGTTTCCATCTGGCACCACACGGCCTCTTCTTTGCTCTTTGAGCTCACACTTGCACCTTGTTAGCAATCAGCGTACGAACATATTTTTATGCTCACGGAGACCACGAAGGTGCACGTGTGCTGCCACGGGTGTGCATTTAGCCGACGGCCTTTTGACGGCAATTTGTTTAACTAGCATTATTAATTTAATGATTATTTGTTTTTCCAAGCCTGTCTCTGAGAATTTATGTTTGCATGCGACTAATTTGCAACAGCGACTGCATTTTGAAGGGAAATGTTGAACCAGCCTTATTAAGTTTTCTATCAACATAATGAGATGATGTTCATTAACTGATGCAATAAGCAATTCTGGAGGGAGATGGTTGATTGTTGAGTCTTGTTCCCAGTGTCATCAGCGTCAAAGCATCGTGTCTGATGACCTGAGAATGAGACTCAACAATTATCTATCTCACACACTGAATTTTTAACATATTCGGCAAGTCGAGAAAGATTGTGGTTTTAGTATCCACAGTGATTTCCTCTGACTTTAAACAAACCTAGCAAAAGATGGAACTGTCTCTGGTGTCAAAGTCCTCCTCTCTGTCTCCTCTGAACATCATCCAAGCAGCGATTCCACATGATTTTGTCCTGTCATATTAATAAACTGCAAAACTAGTTACATAATAGTGGGGATACAGTCTTAACTTAACTTGCAGTAGATGCAATTTATGGTATTTGTGTCACGTTCTACATAAAACGATCTTCATGTTTTTGTTCTGTGTCTAAATTAAGAAACACTGTGACCAGAGATGTTTTTTTCCCCTTTAAAACAAAAGGTGGATGTTGTACAGTTAAGATATGATGTGATATTTCCCCCATGAGAAGAGAACAATTATACCGAAAACCTGTCGTGAAACAGAACCAATTAACGTGTTAACGAACTGTGATTTGACGCTTTCTCCCCCCCGAGGCTTTTCTGGCTTAGGGGAGAAGAGTGTGAAACGTGATGGATATCAGTGTTGAGAAGAGGTGAAAATTAAACCGTGGAGGGAGACAACAGCCGACAGGAAGCCTTGGTAACTCATACCAGTCAGAAAAAGCGTGTTTGGAAACAGAATGTAAACTGATAACTCAACAGGTGTGCGTGCTAAAAATAACACGGCGATACAGTGTGAAAATTATGAAATGAGAAAAACATAAGGCACTTGAATTGATTATGGTTACGAAGAAGAAAAACAATCTGAAAACCAATTAAAAGTCAAACAGATAACGGAGAAAGTGCCTTCTTCCCACAGAAAAACAAACATTCTGATCATAATGAAAAATGAAGCTTTTCTGAATTTACTTGAAGGTATTCACACTTCTGAATATGTTGAGAGTACATCGATAAATGTAGACTTACATTCCCACAAGATGACTGAATAACGAGAGGTAAACTGTCAAAGTACTTCTTCCATTTCTTTCAGTCACATTTACCAGATTTCTTGGGCTAATTTGGAGACTTTCATACGTAGAATTTCATAGTTCAAACACAACAGAAGTCTAAATGATACCAAGTCATTCGTGTATATTAAATAATTCTAATGTTACTCGTTCTCCTGCTCATACACTCTTAGAAATAAGGGTTCCAAAAGGGTTCTTCTACAAGGGCTGAGGTTCTACCTGAAACCATTTGCTTCTGAAAAACCCTTTCCCGAAGAAACGTTTTTTCAAGGGTTCTTGGTAACACTAACGGTTCCAGTAAGAACCATTTTGATCCAGAGAACCCTTTAAAAACCCTTTCCTAAATAAAGGGTTTTAAAAGGGTTCTTGGTAACACTAACAGTTCCAGTAAGAACCATTTTTATCCAGAGAACCCTTTGAAAACCCTTTCCTGAATAAAGGGTTTTCAAAGGGTTCTTGGTAACACTAACGGTTCCAGTAAGAACCATTTTTGATTCAGAGAACACTTTAAAAACCCTTTCCTGAATAAAGGGTTTTAAAAGGGTTCTTGGTAACACTAACGGTTCCAGTAAGAACCATTTTTATCCAGAGAACCCTTTAAAAACCCTTTCCTGAATAAAGGGTTTTAAAAGGGTTCTTGGTAACACTAACGGTTCCAGTAAGAACCATTTTGATCCAGAGAACCCTTTAAAAACCCTTTCCTGAATAAAGGGTTTTAAAAGGGTTCTTGGTAACATTAACGGTTCCAGTAAGAACCATTTTGATCCAGAGGAACCCTTTTTTGGAGAAAGAGTTCTTCAGGGATTGTTGAAAGCATGGGTATAAGATCCTGTATGGGTTCTTTGTAGAACCTCTCATTGGGGGTTCTGGGTGGAACCTTACACACACAGTTCTAGGTATAACCCTTCATGTTGGGTCCTAGGTAGAACCCTCCATCTTTATAAAAGGTTCTACCTGGAGCCAAAAAGGGTTCTCCTATGAGGACAAGCCGAAGAACCTTATATGGTTCTACTTAGAACTTTTATTTCTAAGAGTGTACAGTAAAAGAGAAAATACACTTTCTGGTATCCCTGCACATTTTATCCAATCAGGACAGAGAACTCCACGAGGAGGCGGTCCGGTCTGCTCGACGACAAGCCGAGAGCAGGTTCCATCTGTTCTGGTACTTTCACCCACAGTGGAGGAGCAGGGAGAGCTCAATTCCAATTCCAGAGATCAATTCCTGTGTCAGCTTATACTACTTAAACGGCCAATCAATGAAAACACGCTTGAAGGCAAAGAAGTCAGCTGACTTTTAAAGAAAAAGGGGTTTGTTCACACATTTTCTTCTCCAGTATTATATTTGCTGATCTAACAGCTTGAACTGAACGTGCTACTCATGAGTCTCTAATAACTGTTGCCTCTCACAACCATCCTTATTACAATAATTCAACAGTTCCCCACTGAAGACTTTGCTTTTATTACTTCTCAATTCAATTTGTGCGCAATATTTTTTAATCACGTCTTGTTCTGAAAATTAGATTTTTGCAGCAAACGATCCTCTAGGTATGATTAGTCCGGCACTTTATTACCAGAAGCTTTATTTGTAAGCAGCAGGGATAGGTGTGCAGTCTGTGTTGCTATGGTGACACGGACCGGCCTGAGGAGAGCCGGCATCTGTCCACTCTTATGAAAAAACCCAGGAGAGCCCAGTCAGGTTGGGCGAAAGACAAAAAAAAAAGACTTTACTGTAAGGACATCCGTAGGTCTCCAGCCGGAGCCCGATCCTCCCGCTGGGGTTCCAGTCCAGAGGGATGAGGCGGAGGAAGCGAGCGACGGCCGGCTGCTGCAGTTTGTACTGAACCACGCTGTCTGCATTGCTGTTACCTGGAAAAAACTGAAAACACACAAACACATATACAGTTGATTTATGAAGTCAGGTTTCCATCCAAATACAGCCAGAGTTTTGGAAAATACAGTGAATTCTGCCACCATCATGCAGTTTAGTTGTGTGCAAACACTATTCCTGCGGATATTTAAATCAGTTTATTCTCATATGATATTCTTCTGGATTAACAATGAACACGTTCTGCCAAAATGTGTGATTTAAAGATTGGACCGATCGCTCTGCCTCCGTCCTGACTCCGGGGCTGCGAGCCTGATGGATCGCTCTTTTCATCTCTCGCCATCTCTCCCATCTGGCAATCCATCCTAATTACATCCCTCCCTTGAAGTTGACATGCAGGTTAACTGGCTCTCCCACCGCTGAATGAAAGCTTAGACACATAATTAACGTATTAATTCCTCGGTAATCATGAGCGAGTGGGGCTGGATGTGCTCGTATGATGCAGAGAGACGCTGGGTTGTGTAATAGTCTTGTAATAGTGTAGGTTATGTGTGCATAGATCTCCATTATTGCAAACTTCTGTTGTTCTTACATCTAAAAGGAACATGTTCATTTAATCGATGTGCATGCACTGTATATAACAGTATCCCATTTATCTTTAGAAACATGACCTGAGTCTCACACACCTTCACACCTGTGTTAATTGAAATCCGTCACTGTTTAAATGTATAGTGAATTCACACCCCAGACGCTTTGGCGAGTTTGGGTCGGATGGTGTCACGCAATGGAAAGCATCTGGTGACGATGACGGATGAGATGTTCTCGTTTTCCTCACGTTAATGTGCATCTCACCCCTTGTTTATTTCAAGGTTTGTCCAATTTAGAAGCATTTAATTTCACACAAAACATTCGAAGAGTTAACGTAACAGACAGAAATGCTGGTCTTCACGCTCTCAAAGCCAAAAGCAGAGGCTTAGTAGTTAATATGTTGTGGTTTATCCAGTGACTCTGTTAAGTTAAGAAGCAGTTTGAAATGCGACTGGGATTGTGTTCAGCATATGTAGAGCGTCCGATCGACCTGTTTTTAATCCTCAGTGTTGAGATTAGCTGGATTCCCTCCGTATGACGAAATGGGCTCAGCTCTGCTCCTGATGAAAAGCTCCTCCTGCACCGCTGTAACTAACATGGTTTTACTCTGAATAACTGTCCACGCTCGCAGTCGGTTAAGTGGGTGTTTTTCCCATTTTTTTCTTGTATATTTGTTGCTTTGATTCTGGTGAAAGGCTCACCAGGAGCATGAAAGCGAGAAACTCGAAGAACATAATTTTAACTGGCTCTCTGTGCTGACGGGATTCATCACCGTGATTGCTTCCTACACAAACAAGATCAAAACGACTTGGTATTCCTGTGGCTGTACACTAAAATAAAACCATGTACGATTACAACCGGAGACTTTAAACTGTAGAAAGTACATCTTTCTTACATGATGTCAGCCTGGAACCTTGTATTCCATTCATCACTTGATGATTCATGACAATTTAACACTGCTATAGCAGGTTTATATTGCTTGAATCAAACCATAGAAAACACATAAAATCACCTGGTGTAGAGTTATTTCAGCCCTGAACCAGGAAGATGCTCAAACTCTGCACGTGATCTTGTGTTCGCTCTCTAACCAGCTGAATGAAAGTGTCCTCGATCTGTATCTGACACTAAATTAGCAAGACAAATGCAAAGAAAATCCACACAAACTTTGTGTGTCACCACTGATTTGAATATACCTTTTTTAGGATTGGTGGCCGAGAAGCTAGAAAGTCGCTAACCAGAGCAATGAGGCAAGGTTTGAAATAATGTGCCAGTCTTGAAAGAAAAGTCTGATATTGTGGATAATATGCAATGCTGTCTTGCTGAGAGTTAGATGAGAAGAATGGTATCACTCTTGTGTCTATAAGCTATGAGTCTATAAGTGCGTCTAAGTATGAAGCTACTGCCAACAGATGGCTAACTTAGCTCAGGATAAAGACGGGAAACAGAGTTCTCGAACATCATGTCACATCTCGATTGTTTAGCCTGTTCCGAAACCAAGAAGTTGTTCAGCACAAAACAGCAAACTAAAAAAATGTAATGCCCATTTTGATGGATTTTCAATTTAGAATCAAAATTGTGACACCCCTGTTCTCTTCTCCCTCCTTAGTAAAAAAGATAAAACTTCAGACTGAACGTGTGCGTTGAATCTCTTTGGTTCAACAAACACACACACACTGGAATTTTCCCTTCAGCGCTCCGGACTGCAGCGCACGGCCTCGGCCAGGAAAGTGACGCCGGGCTGCCTCTCTGTCCTCGCTCTGTGTCCATCAACAGCAGCTTAAGTGTTTTGGCAACAGGTCCGCGCAGTCAGCAGAGCTCTTTCATCGGTTCATGCATTATTAATGAGGAGTCAAAGGATCCTGATGACTGTGATTATCTCGGCAGGGTAGACTGATCCCTGCAGACCGGCGCCGCTAAACGCCAAATCCACTATAAATATGACTGTGGCGGCGCAGGAAAATGAGCCGTAATGAGCCTGAGTGGTGTTCATCTTCACATCTATTACCTGATGCTGCACCTACAGTACAGTCCTGTTTGTGCACTCGTGTCTCAGCACTTTGGGTGGTGCTGCCTCAACCCACTGCAGCCTCTTTTCTACTCGTTTCTAATGGTTTAATGGTTTTCTGTTTGGCTTTATCTTTATTGCCAGAGTGACAAATGGAAAGAGAATACATTCGAGTTAGAAGGATATTAAATTCAAGATTAAAATAATCCTAGATTCATGATCTACACGTCATTTTGTTTGAAATGGTAAAATCTCATTTTTATTGTGTTCACTTGTTCATTTCCTTGTGTTTTTTTGTTTTTATTACTAAAGTGGGAGATAAGTGTTATGAGTCTGCTCAGCCTGAGATTGCCAAACATTTATGATATCATGTTAATAGTAGTTAAGAAGTTAAGTTATTCTGTGTCTACTATCTCTTGTTCATGAATGAGGGTATACTGGAGCGTGACATCAGCGCTGTGGTGAAGAAGGAGCTGAGCAAAATGCAAAGATTTTCCATTTATCAGTCGATCTACGTTTCCAACTCTCGCCTTTTGGGTAGTGAATGAGAATGTGGATACAAGCGGCCATAATAGACCTGGAGAAAGAGTAAGGAGCTCCAACATCTCGAGCCTGAAGTTTGTCAGCAGTTAAAAGTGATGAAGACATCTGATCAGAACCGTTCTTGGGCGCCGCCTTCCTTTAGAGGTTTTCCGTGCATGTCCAAACTTCAGGAGACCTCAGAACATGCCGGAGAGAGATAATACATCTTACCTGGCTTGGGGACACCGTCGGGATCCTTCAGAAGGAGCTGGCAAACATTGCTATTTTAATTAAATTGACTATTTTGCTTAGCCTGTTTTCACCTCAGCCCCAGATTAGTGGCAGAAAACAGACGGATGGATGTGACTTCAAAAACAGGTGTACATATTTTAACATATATTCTACAGTTGTCTGTCACTCAAGCAGGGTTTGTATTCTCCACGGAGAGACATTTTCTGTGCATATGTTTATTTGAAAGTGTTTGTGTTTTTGTTAAATACATTCAGTGCAGCACCTTCTCACTCTCATGGTTATTTTATCACATTTTTTCAGGGGAGTAACGCCTGGTTTTGAATGCTAAGAGCTGTGCAATAATCAAAAAATACTCTACAGATTAACTTCAGTATGGATTTATAATTTCACTGTTGTTTCAGTGTGTGTTGTTTCTGTCCACCGCAGCATGCACTCACCCCGATACTGTCCTCCTGTCTGTACTGCTTCCAGTTGTGTCCCGTGTCGCTGAACATCAGCAGGTACGACGTCAGCCAATCGGAGCTGCCGTAGCGACCCTGAGTGGCCACAGCGGTGATCTTGGTCCGCTCGCCCAGGTCGACCTCCAGCCACTGATACCTGTCTGAGGTGAGAGGAGACCAGCCTCCAGCTCCTGCAGGCGGAGAGAAGATTGATTTTTTTTCACATTTCAGCCTACAAGGTAAAAGATGTAATAAGCTTTTGAGTCACCGACGTGTGTGTGTGTGTGTGTGTGTGTGTGTGTGCACTGTGTGTGTGTGCGTGTGTGTGTGGAACAGATTGCTTGACCTTTGAGTCTCACCAAACATCACATTTTGTTGTTCGAGCCAAACACAGGACATTTCACTGAAACACATACAGCAGTTTAAAACCCATTTCAGCGTCATGTGTTTCTCCTGTCGTGCTTGAACATACGACCGGTTTCAATCCGAGACACTGCAGGAGTTTTAATATCGCAGGAAATTGAATTTAAAAAGTCTTATGCGCTCTGATTGCTACTGCATATGTTGGAGTCCATTTGTCTTCATGAATCAAAAAAGGAGACTGTCGACATAATGAAAAGCTCAATTCCCCACAATTTTCCAATTTACAAACCTGCAGCCTCCACAGCTTTTCATGCTGGTTAAACATTTGTCTTCGGATTGAGACAACAAAGTGCTGATTAGCAGGATTTCTGGATGACAGTGTATTATTTTTTTTCCTCTCGCTTTCTCAGCACACAAATGCACCGTTGTGCATTACTTAAGTTGCTGTGTAATGTGGCTGAATATGTTAGACTGCAGAGTCAGTAATCATGGCAAGCAGCTCTATGAGGCTGTACTTAACATGTTCAAAACTTAAAACATGTTCAAAAGTACAACGCCTACATGGGGATGTCATATTTTAGCGTGTTAGCATTCTAGCATTTGCTGTGAAACATAAAGTCCAACTGAGGCTGATGGGAGTCTCATCTGATAATGACCAAAGTTGCTGGAGGAGAAGTCAGAGGATCAGCAAAGTCATCCTGAGGGTGAAGGGGACCCTGAATGTATCATCGACCTGGAACAGACAGCGCTGCTCAGCCTTGCTTCCAATTTTGCGCAGTGGTCAAGTCCCCCCAAAAAAGCGTTTTCCTATAGAGCTCTATTATAATACGTTTGTTAACCATTGTAAAGACGTCTGTAAAACTGCTGACAGGACACCTCGAACTGCAAACAAGGTCAATAATGTGTCTTTCTATTATGAATTCTTGACCCCTGGAGGTTTTTATGTTCGTACAACTTTCCTTGAGCAGAGAAAAGTGATTTTAAAAATGTTTGACGTCATCACAATGTAAAGTCTTTGGCTCTACAAGGATCTCACAGGCGGAGCATCGGGAGAAACTCTACTGAGGATATCCAGCGTACACGGAAGCTAGAAAGCCTTTTTTGGCATATATGCACCAGGCAAGCAATTCTCATTGGACCAAATGGGCCCCATCTCTGCGGTCATCATCTAGTTCACGGCAATCCATCCAATTGCTGATGATGAGATGCTTCAGTTTGGACCAAATGTTGGATGAGCACTTTCCCAAACATAAACTGGACCACGTGCACAGACTTTTTTCCAGAACAAGCTGCGGGTGAAATGATGAGTTGGACATTAAATATAAGTTGAGAGATGTAACCTTAGAGTCTGTACACACACTTAAAGTCGTGAATCTAAACAGACTTTTATGCGTCCGTCCCCTGAAGAAGAACATTTTTATACACCTGTGATTAAAACCACTGAAACATCTTCTTCCTCGTGGCGAGATCCGAGGCTTGGATCTACTTCGCCGTCATTGATGAGATGTTTTACTGGATTTAGATCATGAAAAACTGTGTAGCCCCTTATTACATTTCTATATCAAAGCGTCATCAACGAGAGGTTGCGGTGCCAAGTATTGATCTGTTGCACTGAATGCCAGACCATCTGCATCCATTCCCAAATACAGCATTGCTAAAAGGCTGTGGCGTGATCTATTGATTAGCTGTACGGCGGCGTGCTTGCAGGGCTGGAACCTTTGCTATATAGAATATCATCAATAGGAGGTTGCGGTGCCAAGCATTGATTAGTTTTACAGTCGCCCTGCAGGTTTGTATCATTTCCCGTATTACATATCACCAATAAGGAGCGCTGTTGTAACGTATTGATCGGTTGTATTTTAGGTCAACAGGCGGAGAAAACACAAAAAGGAGGTTTGATGAAACATGCTGTTGATATCTTAATTTAAAAAGTGCAGCTTCTTTGACAGGCTGGAGGCTTTTTCCTTTGTGTCGTATTGCCTAGTTGCACATTAAGCTAATGACAATGTGTCTCATCCCAAAACACTTCCAATAAATGCTGTTATTGATCAGCTGCGTACAGGCTCATCGCCATTAAATGTGTCCGTGTTTTCAGATACAGAGACGACTGCTACAAGAGAAAGAAAGGAGCGAGTGTGTGTGTGTGTGTGTTGGAAAGTGCTTTGTCAGGCCAAATCAACGCCTCGGAGCTCAAACGCCAGATGGACGATTCTGAAGGAGGAGGCTGCTGACCAGTGTCCCACTGAGCACACACACACACACACACACACACACGTACGTACAAATACACACAAACAAAGACAGCATGGCGAAAAAACACACAACAATTAATAGAGAGGAAGGACGAGAGGAGGCGATACCACACACACACACACACACACGAGGAGTCGGCGAGCTCTTGGAACGCATTAAAAGAACAAACAGTGTAAATGTCAGTTGTTCTCACGATGCCACTTTGTTTCAAGCATTTTGAAACAAAGCTACACACAGAAGTCATCCTGACCCTCCAGAGGACGGTGCTGAGCTGCTCAGTTTTGGGGCGGCAGCTGAAGACCAGTTGATGCCTGTGAGCCTGTTTTTACAAAAGAATCATCTGTAAGACATTTTTTGTGTCATTTGTTCAGTCCAGCAGTCGGATGAACCACTAATGTCCTCTACGCTCAACAAACAAGGACCACCAGGACACTTTCGTCAGCACTTAACAGAGACCGACTGGTAAACGGGTCAGCTTCCTCCATCAGCACAGAAACTGGACCAAGCTGGCTGTTAATTCTACCCTACTTAGACCGTTAAGTGTTTGAACTTCCTCGCACGGGGTCGCCACACACTCCTGACTTGAAGTTGGCGATCCACCAAAGGGTGAAGTGCTGACACTCACCCCGACTGAGTCCCGACATTCAGCGGCAATCACTCGACGGCAGCCGGCCAAATATGCGTAGGCAAAAAAGCAGACATGCAGTCCTGAAGTTCTCCTCAGCCTTGAGATTCTGTCTAAACAGAACTGATGATGAGCCACATCTTTGTTGAGGCCCGATGAGAAGAAAGAAAACAGCTCTGAACTGTGATACTAACACAGGATGGCTGCCACAAGATAGTTACTTCATAACCTTTCAGTGATCTCGCAAGAGTCAAGAGTTTCTCCATTGTAGCATGACTAGGACAGAATTTGCTTCAGTGGTCCTGAAGCTGACACTGTGGATCGATCGGAGCCTCGGTTCCAGCAGCCTGAGGGCTGTCAGGCTTTGTTCATACTTCACAGCTGTTTCCATACAGTCTACAATCTGAGGTCTGAGTACAGAGACGCCCCACACAAAACAAGATGGTGATCTGACAGGAAGAAAGAGGAGCTCCTGTGTTTGTTGTGTTTGGCTGAACAACAAGAAAAAAAGGATCTTGTGTGAGACGCTTCATGAGAAACTGGCGATGGACGGAGAACAAAGTACAGAACACAAACAGAACAAGTGTCCATTTTGATTTTGAAGCACACGTACAGTTGGCGTCCAGTCTGCACGATCGCAAGGATGAAAACACAACGTGGCTCAACAATTGGTTGTTTACAGACTCAAAGCTTGCAGAGCTGAAAATACCAACTGTGACAACAATGCCACAGGTCCAGGTCCAATTCATGTGCTTCTTTGTAAGCTGTAAGTTGTTCTTGAGATCAATATTATGTTTGGTATTTTGATTATAACACAACGTCTTTCTGATCTTGTGCAACTGGTAAAAAAATGAACATTTTCTATCTACACTTATTTTGTTCCGAATGAGAAATGCCTCTGAAAAACATGTGGTGGAAATAAATCAGTGTCGGCTTGGTGGCTGGTGGAGGCTGATCTTTAAAGAGCTAAAGGCCAGGGCTAATAAGCAGTCGACTAACAGACGTGTCCAGTGACAGAAGAACAGAAAAGAGCAGACGCCCTGACCTTTACTCATGAGGATTAGACAGGGGGAGAAAAGAGAAAGAGATTAAAGGGAAACGACTAAGAGACCGAGAGGCGTTACAAAGATCTGCTGTGTCCACCCTGTCAGATATAATTGAAACAGCGGCGAACTGATGGCTGATGGTCTGAACGCTTCCTGTCACGGCTGTCACGTTAAATCAAAGAGATCTCCGCGGTTTCTCTCCCGACGGTGTCCGTCAAAGAACTGACTGACCGTCCACTGAGAGATGTGGCTGCACTTAACCGTCACACATGTTGACCAATGTGGGGAAGCAGCAAGTATTCACCACTGCTGATTTGCCTTAAAGTCAGTCAGGAGTACGACATCACTGCTCTGCCAGCCAACTAAAATGCCAAACTTTCCCGTGCTTTGGCTCAGAGAAAAGTGAGACAGCCGTCAATGACATCATAAGGCTTATAGTCTACGTAAGCTACGTAAGCTCCTACTTCCGATGGTCCAATTTTCTCTCTCGTCACAGCGTTGTGCTTGTGGTCTGGTTATGTTAGGCACAAAAACACTTTGTTAGGGTTAAGAGAACGACCAAAACTATCTGTAAATGTCCTCAGGTCTCCTTAAAAAACACCTGATTTTGTTGCTACTAAAGCTGCTCGAGATGGTCGGCCTTCCCGTGATAAATAGACAGTTTCTGTAACACCTACTACCTCTATTCTCACCAATAAAATAAAACAACACAACTGATTCTACCAACAATGATGTCATATGTGACCTGTGAGTGGGGCTATTGTGTGATTAATCCAAAGTAGTTTTGTTGAACTAACAAAAACAAGTGATGGCCAATTCATGAAGAGTAAACTGCACAATTCCTTTAAAACGTCATTATCTCCTCAGTTTTCCCGGTTGTTTCGCTCCTGTTGGTCTGACTTCACCATACAGACGACTTTAAAAAGCATATCAACCTGCTTCTAGTCCCAGCCTAGTCAAGCGAGCAGGAACTGATGAAGCCTCTTGGATGAGAGGTGAAACGTCTTCAAAGACAAAAACCAAATCCAGTTGCGTTCGATTCAATTTCCTTGAGATATATCAACCTGCTGTTTTCATGTTGATTCCTCCCCTCTCTTCCCTTCAAGTCAATCCTCACCTGTCCACTAGATGCCCTCAGAATTTCTTTGCCCCTCACCTGCACACCTGTCCCTCGTTTCCTCCCTGAACCACACCTGTGCTTTGTTACCTCGTTAGGTCTCCATATATACCAGGCTCTTGCGTTCGCTCTCCTGTCTTGCCGACACTGCTGTGTTGCCTCCTCTTTGTTTTACACAAACCTGCCTGCTGCCCGTCTCTGACCAGCATCCAGCTTCTGTTCTGTCAGACTTTGTTTGCCTCTTTCGTCTCCGTCTTCTTCCAACCTCACACCCGCTGACCACTTCAAGTAAAATCCCTTTAATTTAAACCAGCCCCGTCAGTGTGTCTGTGTTTGAGTCCTCGTCTCCTTCGTCTATACCTTCGACAGTGGCAGCTGTAGCTACACAGAGGCTCGTACGCACCTGCTCAAAAAATGTAATTACAGCTGCAGCAGACAGCAGCTTCAGGAGAACCACATAGAGCGCAAGAACAACAACATACGATGTGTCAGCGTGACACGCTCTGACGCCAGCGGAGATTATTGATAGCATCGTTAAAATAAAGCTCAAGACTTCATGTTGATGGAACAAGACACAGTTTGAAGGAATGTGAGCATGATTAATTTAGAGGCACAATATGGCATTATAATGTACGATACATCTATCTAGTGTGGTGAAATCCAACACTGAAGCACAAATGACTTCTCAGCTGAAGGCTCAGCGACACGGGAATGATAACACCAACAAACATCGGCTCGGCTCGAACACAACTGGCTTTCTGCAAAACTGATGTATTGATAAAGGGACAGCAGCTTCTCTAGACAGGATGACACAAGTGTTAATGGTTAGATGATGGATGTTTTCATGAGCCTCATCTGTCACCAGTGATCTACATATATGTTAAATTATCTCCTTTCCAAATGTCACCTTATCACATGTTCAGCTGCTCAACTGTGCATTGACTAAAAGATCCCTGAAGGTTACAGTCGTAACTCATTGGAATTAATTTATTTGAAGCCAATGAGGGAGTGCCTTTAAACCTGCAGTCTGTCTAATGGCCATCAGGGGGCGACTTGACTGAAGTCAGATTTTGCGTAGGCTTATGAAAAAACAACCCTAATTCTCACCTGGTTTATTACCTCAGTTAACAGTTTCTTAATAAGTTCATGGTCTCAATCACTATTTTGAATTCTTCTTCAGTACAGCATGATGTTAATTTTATGAATTATGGTTCGATTTAGAATAAAACAGAAGTTAAAGCCAACATGTTCTCACTCCAAACGCGTTTAACCATGGCGCTTCACAAACTTGGTTGGGGGACGGACAGTTAAAATAACTAACGCAAGTTTCGGACCTCACATCATGTAATTTACGTTACGTAAAATGACCCTTAACTCTTGGTCATAAAACGGAATGCGAACCCAGATCTCAGGAGGGAAGGTCTTGTACATTAGCCAACCTAACCCGGGAATTCCACTGGTTGCGTCTACGTTACGGAACAGCTCCCCTACGGTTTGCTCCGTGCTCCGCTGTCCCATCAACCCCCACCAGCTGCTTAGTTTTGTGTGCTGGCGTCAACACAGTTATGAAAATTAACCGGATGTTATGTTGGTGTTGTCGGTGTCTTACTTCCTCTTTGCTCTGTGCTTAATTGTTGCGCCGTGCACCTGCATCTGGCAGAAATAGAAGCCTTACGTATCTGCTACGTAAGGGTCCAGACTGCCGGAGCTGCAACGGAGTAGATACGTAACGTAGTGGAGCAGGTGGAAGCACACACATAGACTGGAGTGAAATATATCAGCTCTGCTGCTGTGGCAGGTGGAATTTAGGGGTAAAACTTCTTTCCAGGTAATTTCCTGTAAACAACAAGAAAATGATTTGGAAATTATGGACCAGTAAAACAGGACATCACCCATTTATTTCTGCCTGTTTTCCCTTAAAAGTCCAATCAAATAATTGACGGTAGTATTACAATGTGCTGTAGGGTAAACTTTAAATCTTATCTTTATATATATTAGGCCGATTCTGTCGGACAAAACAAAAACCTCAGGTGGTTGTAGCAGGTTCAGTGCTCTTTTCATACTTGATACTTCCTCTTTCAGCACTCTGACACATGACACCTGCCCAATTTGTTCTCCCTCTTGTTATTAGAGCAGTACAGCTCGTGTACGTAACAGGTGAGGACGAGAGCCAGTCAGGCTGCACAGCTCTCCTTTTGCTTTACTGTTTAAAGGAAACCAAGCTTGACGTGAGTCCGCTGTGGACAGCAGCTCCGCTGTAAGGAACCGACGGACGGATAAGTAAAGAAAGGACTGCTGGATCATTAATAATGCACCGATATTCCACCTGACAGGTACAGAGGATGGACAGGAACATACAAAGGGAGAGACGGGGGGATGAAGAGTCAAGCAGGAATGGAAAAGGCCAGAGGAAGAAGTGTAGGAAAGTGAACAGAGATGGTTTAATGCCTGGAGTGAGAACTCAGCATTTGCATGAGAATGTAACAGCCTGGATGGTAATTCCAGCAGCCCGAAAACATACGAGACAGATAGAAAGTCTAACAGACCCGGGGCAACACGTCTCCACTCGATTTTCAAGTGTTACATTCGTAACTTTACAATAACGTACGCACACAACACTTCATTAGTCGCCAATCTATAGACACAACCAGAACAGGCTTCCAATTAAAGTTTAATTCCTCTATTAAATCTCATTCATTTCGGAAGTGATTACTGTGGCACAATAATTCCTTTTTTTAAAGTCCATTCCAGCCTAATTGCAGCAGCACCAGCGATAATTGTCCGTGTTGCCCGAGAAAAAGAAAACGTTTAAACATGACGACAGCCCATTAACATTTGGCAAGAACTCGGAGCTGGTTAATTGGTTCTTACCGATGAAAATGTGACTGCGCCTAGAGTGGAAATTATGATTACAACGGCACAGAAGAAAATTCAAAAGATGACAGTTTTAAAGGCAGGATGGAAAAGGAGAGGAATAAAAGTGAAGACAGGAAATGATAATGAAGAACAGGACAGGCTGAGGATCAACACAAAGCTGCGAGCCCAAAACAGTGAGTCATTCATCCCGCAGGTTCTCGGTGAAAGAGACATTCATCTCCAATCAGCTGCCTGTCAGAGCCTTTCAGCCAATTCTAAAGTTGGTGTACATGCACGAAATGTCGCGAAAAAGAAACCATCTGACATAAAAACGAATATGTATCTCCGTGAATGCTTTTAGGCCAGACGTGAACACATTTATCACTCCTGAGCCGTGTGTGATAAAACAATGCGGCAAGAAAAGAAAAAAAACCTCAAAGAAGGAATTTGTGGACATTTTAGCTGAAGCCTTCATCTGCTCAGCACGTCAAAGACCTATAAGAGACTGAATGTGCCGGTGACAGATGGAGGGAACATCAACTCCACTTTATGTAAAGCAAGATGGAGTCGGAGTTAGTTTACTGTACATCCAAAAGGATGGAGCGGCGGACTGTGGAGTTTAAGGGTAAAAATGGTGCAGTAAGTAACTACTCAACGATTTGTTTGGCACAGAAAAAAATATGTTCTGTCTGTATCAGAGTCATTAAAGGGATATTCCGGTGTAAGTTTAATCCATGGTCTAACACACCTTGACACCGAGTAAGAGTCCCCCTCGAGAGGTCAAGTTAGCTGACCGCTAGCTTAGCTAGTTTTAGCAACCTCAGAAAAGACCGCACGAAAACAACACACTGCAGCTTATGTCTCCAACTAGAAACCGCCATCAAAAAGCCACAATTAATGGTGAGAACAGCACCAAACTTCAGCAACAGTACATGTACAGTCCCAGCACACAGTACGAAGCATCAAACATCTGCTAGCTTTGCCGGATTTGTATTAAAAACACAGCTCAACTCACCCTCTCCTCCAGCAGCCTGCCTGTGTGGGAAGCCCTGACGAGTCGATTACCGAGTGCAGTAGATTTCCGCAGCTCAAGGATGAAAATGTTTTATGATTATTACTCCATGGAATGCTCAGTTCTTATTATCGAGAGCTGACAGGGAAAATAAGGGAAGTAATGGAGTAATAATCAGACATTTTCATCCTTGAGCTGCGGAAATCTACTGCACTCGGTAATCGACTCGTCAGGGCTTCTCCGCAACGAGCAGGCTGCATGTTAGACCATGAATTAAACTTACTCCGGAATATCCCTTTAAAGTATGAGGGACGTATCCCTCGTCATCGATTACTTGCAGTAGATGACAGTCAAGCAGCAAGACTTATTTTAGCCACCTCATTAAATATATATCCATTTATGTGTAAGCTAATTTTGAACATTTTTGGCAATTTATTAAGAAAGTTTAGATCAGAAGTCTTAGTTTTAATCTATCCTTATGCATCATGTTCTTTATACAGTCTATGATCACTGTGTTTCCTAAAGAAGCCTCTACATTAAAATTTAATGACTACATTCTGATTACAGTCACTTGCTGTGGGAGAAAAACTAGGCTGAGGAAGCCCACGTATTAAACACCATGCGGTGGTGCTCCGTGGCTTTGATAATCTGTTCATTTAGCGAGCAAATGAACTGAAAGCAAAGCCGCTCCTCCGAGAACAACGAGAGGAGGCAGAGAGTTAGCGGCGGCGGCGGCGGCAGCAGGGGATGGAAATGAGACGGAGACGTTCATTTATTCATCGATTTCCTCTGCAAACAGCTGGAATCGTGTCAGCTTTGCACACTTAATCCAGCTGGGGAAGGAGAATGTGACACGAGCAGCCTTCTCTAATCTACCGACAACTAGAGTGAGACTTCAGCGGCGCGGCAGCGGAGGGACGGGTTAGTCATTCATTACACTCCCACTCCCAATACCTGCATTTTCTCAAACTGACATGATTATTATTAATGAGAGGAAGTCTGACTCTTTGCACGGGTGGTTTGAGGCATGTTGGGAAAATATGCTGGCATAGATGTATTGTAGTTATAAAGGGCAAAGCTGCCTTATGATGATGATGATGATGATAATGATGCGACTATAGAGACTCATTATGCTGAATTTAAAGCAGCACTAATTGATTTTTCTTGGGGGCAGTGCAGCAACCTTTTAACATGTAATTGTTGCATTGTATGTCGACCGTTTAAACTGCAGGTTGAGCAGCTTTCTGCAGGCTTCTTCTTCTTTTTTTAGTTTCCCAGGTGCTGAAATCATTCAGATCGAGATTAGACCCGTCTCACCCTCCCAGCCCGATTCTCAGCTTTGATGTTGAGATAAAGCGGTGAGGCGCGTTTCCCTGCAGAGAGCGCCGCAACAAACCGCGATCTTCATTTTGTCAAAGCCTCACATCAGCATCCAGCAAAGGACTCCCCACAGGGCTTTGTGTTGGATAAACAAACTTCATTCACGGTTATCCGTCTGGCAACACACGCGGCATCTACAGAGAATAAAGACGAACCAAAGCAGCTATTGCTTGTTTTTTTTCTTTTAGTTTGACGTGTCTCCTATAAATTATTATGATCCTCTCTCTCCCTCCAAACGAGTCACTGGTGATTTGTCTATTAGTCCAGTAAAAACTTTTCTGTTTTGTAAGGTTTGGTGCTCTGCGTCCTGAGCCCAAACACGGCCTCTTTAGCGCTGCAGTAACAGATGGCTGCGCCTCTCCTGATAAAAAAACATTTGATCAAGACAGAACGATCCGAGAGGAAATACAGATACATTTCAATCTACATTTAGTCTCATCCATAATTCTCTGATGCAGAGGCGAGAAACCCTGTCGGTCTGCTTTTCCCAGACTGAAGACTGTTTCACACAAGAAGGAAAGTAAAAAATATCTTTTAAAGGCAAAAAATAAAGCAGGGATAAAGATTTTTTATTAAAAACTGAGAAGTTTCAGGGCATCGGGTTGGACTCGTTTCGTACCGTATAATTGCAACATCTCTAGTTCAGTTTCAGCCGGAGTCCTCCTGCCGAAAAATGACCTAACTAGCAGATTTCCTCCAGGCAGTGATGCGCGAGTCGCAGTTATATGCACGGACACTGCAGATTATCCACATATCAGGCGAGCTGAGTCATAAAAATGAACATTCTGATTAATAGCAGACGCACTCAGCGGAGTGCAGGTTAAATAATACATCGTCGTTGAATAAAATATTAACTGCATTACCTGGAGAGATTTCCCAGGAGCAGAAATGAACGATAGGATCGGTCAGGATCTAATGTTAAATAATGTTCTGTGTTCTTCTAAACACCCAAAAGGTCGCACATAAAAGAGTTTCTTTAAAATAAAGCAGCATGATGAATCCTGAGCTCCATCAGAGCTGTTTAATTCTGGAGAGTTTCCTCTGTCCTGTCAAGCTTATAACTACAGCTTTTAGTTTTGCTGCTTAAAAGTGCCACAATATTTCCAGCATCGACAATAAAACACACAGTAAAGAAATCACCTAGAAAGTTTGCACCAGTTGACATAATTTAAAAGGAAATACAGCCTTTAGAGACAGAGGTGACGTGAAATGTCCATGAGGTTGTGAAAATGATTAATTTGGGTGGGTGGTAGGTGGATGATTTATGCGTAATTCAGATGATGTCAATGATCGGCGCATCATCTGGGGGCGAATTGAAGCAGCAACCGCAGCCCCAACCATCGACTCAAGAGAGAAGTCAATAAAAAAATATGTTTTTCAAAAGTTGTGATTCACCACAACCACAGGAGGTCCTTCAGAGTACAGTCATACATGTGGGCAAAAAATATTAGACTGATGGAAACAGTAGTATGTGAGATACAAACACCCACAAGAACAAACACCTGATCCTCTCCAGGCCTGGAAAAACAAAACTTTTCCTGTCATTGTTATTAAGTAATAATATCCAGTCGCACTCATTCAACACAACATCCTCCAGTCTTTAATTCACAGAGGTATGAAAAACGTTTTCTCACCGTCTCTCCTGTTGAGTTTGGCGAAGCCCGGCGCGTGACTGCTGGACAGGTGGGAGGAGCTCCGGAAGGACGACGGCGGAAGATTGGACACCAGCGCGCTGTCGCACACCTCTGTCAACCAATCACAAAGCAGAAAAACAAGCATAGAAGGTTAGGACAGTACGCTTTAAATCCATTTGTGGCGTAAAAGAAAAACCCAATAGACTTGTTAGCTAAAAACTTTCCAGGAAAGCAGAAGTTTTTGCGAGCAGGACCTTTGCACCTGACATCCATTCATCTTTCCAGAGACTCCAAATATTAGAGATGGTTGAGCAGAAACACTTGTCCTGAGTGATGCAGCACTTAGAGGTTCAGAAAAGCAGAATACCAGAAGCAACGGGGCAGGAGCTTCACATCGTTTTTTAGCCATTGAGCGGCTGAAGAGGAGTGGAGTTTTTACCGCTGATGGAAGTGGAAACAAGGCCTTTGACATTAAACTCTGGTCCCTCGGGGAAGAGAAAGTACTTCACCACAGCAGGTTGCAACAGGAATGTCTCCTCACTTAACATAAGTTAAATAGTCTCATGGTTAAAAATAAAAGTAGCAGGAAAAAGAGGCGTCCAAACTCTTCAAACACAGCCGAGGGCAGAGATCAGTTTTACCATTTCTGATGCAGCTGGAGACAGATTGTTCTTCATCTTTTTTAGCCTTGGTGGAAAATGTGTTTAATACTTAAAAACAGCAGGATGAGAGCTCACTGATGCGGAGAGGTGGGAGCCTTTTATCTCAAAAATCTCAGCAACAAAGAAATACAGAGTTGCCTTCAACTTGACCGTCCATCCGCTGTGGATAATGACATCCACAGAGACAGAAATGCCTTTAAATCAAAACCAAACCACCAAAATTAGAGTTATAATGTATTCGCATGAGAGTAGGTTCATCATCATTCCCATTGAGTCTGTGAACATTAAAACATAAGTGTCAGAATGGAGCCTAATCACCGAGAAGCAGGTCTAATGTTCCCCAGGTGGAAACTGGTCTTTTAGCTGTAATGACACCATTTTAGATGAATGAACAGTGTAATAATGTCCACTTGGATGAGCGAATGGTGTAATTCTGCCCGAGATGGAAAAATGAAAGCTGTAATCGTGTCCTGTTGTGGAGATGAATGGCGTCCTGACTGGCTCATTACAGATCGGGCGCTGATGGAGACGGATCAGCGTCGTCAGAAGCAAAATGTTTCACTCTTTTAATGGTTTGTGGATGATCGCCCGCAATAAAAACGTCATACGCTGTGCACGATGTGCAATAATTAGCATTTTAATTGGCTTATCTCTCCAAAGAACATATCGTCCGTCACTATGCTAAAGCAGGCCCGACCTTCACTTCATTTTGCATCTGAGCACAAAGTGGAACGACGGAAAAGTCAAAAAAGAAATTAAAATCAAGTGCTGTAATTTTGTAGCCTTAAAGCAGCAATATGAAAGAACTGGTCGGCTGTCTAATTCATACTCCAAACATAAAGGGGGCAGTGTGACCACTGACTTATGCTAACTGTCACTGCTGTTAGCTAGTTAGCTCAGTTAAGCGTGCATCTAGCGGTCAGGACTAGAAGCTAGGCGCACCAGGGAAGTGTTGGTTACACTGATAGCACTGGAGCTTTAGACAGGACAGGCTGGGGCTAACGGGTTAGCATGCTAACTTCAGCACACTCTTAGAAATAAGGGTTCCAAAAGGGTTCTTCTACAAGGGCTGAGGTTCTACCTGGAACCATTTGCTTCTGAAAAACCCTTTCCCGAAGAAAGAGGGTTTTTAGAGGGTTCTTGGCAACACTAGCAGTTCCAGTAAGAACCATTTTGATCCAGAGAACCCTTTAAAAACCCTTTCCTGAATAAAGGGTTTTAAAAGGGTTCTTGGTAACACTAACGGTTCCAGTAAGAACCATTTTTATCCAGAGAACCCTTTAAAAACCCTTTCCTGAATAAAGGGTTTTAAAAGGGTTCTTGGTAACACTAATGGTTCCAGTAAGAACCATTTTTATTCAGAGAACCCTTTTAAAAACCCTTTCCTGAATAAAGGGTTTTAAAAGGGTTCTTGGTAACACTAACGGTTCCAGTAAGAACTATTTTGATCCAGAGAACCCTTTTTTGGAGAAAGCGTTCTTCAGGGATTGTTGAAAGCATGGTTATAAGATCCTGTGTGGGTTCTTTGTAGAACCTCTCATGGGGGGTTCTGGGTGGAACATTACACACACACAGTTCTAGGTTATAACCCTTTATGTTGGGTTCTAGGTAGAACCCTCCACCTTTATAAAAGGTTCTACCTGGAGCCAAAATTGTTCTCCTATGAGGACAAGCTGAAGAACCTTATATGGTTCTACTTAGAACTTTTATTTCTAAGAGTGTAGATGTCTCTACAACACGATACATGTTCTCAACTAAAACTCTTACATATTGCACCTTTTTAATGTAGCTAGGCTAGTGAGTATCTTGAGGCGCCCTCTAGTGGTACGTGGAGGAATCCCAGATATATTTAAGTTAATTTAAAACCATATAATTCTATTAAAATATGACAATTAATCAAAATCGAATATAAAACAAGTTCAGTCTTTCCTGTATTAGGTTTGTTTCAGCCTGTAGCCACGTTCATGACGTCACACAGGCAGACGTCATCCATCCTTCAAGAAGTTTAGGCACGATTTTATTCTATAATGAGGCGCTGACGTCGTGCACACCCTGTCATCTATCATTTAGAGAAACAGTACATCAAACAGTAGAAATACAGCCCCGTAGTGCAATTGCATCCCACTCACACACACACACTCACAGATTTGTGACCATCAGCTCAGTAAGTATTCATAGCTTTTCCTCTGCGGCTCCACACTGTAAGCCGCAGCCGAACTAACGCTGCCTCCGTCTGAAGCCTCTCTGTTAATGGATGTTGTTCTCCACCTCCGAGACAAGAGCCAATTACTATGATTCACGCCGCGGTCCGATCCCGGCCCACAACTCTGACAACGAGGCTTTCGCTTTGATTACTCTGTCAACATCGGTGTACTTCATCTGAACAGCACAAGGTCTTCATCTGCCTCGTGTTATCCACCACCGCCTGGTGATTTCGCTGTTTTTAAAAGGGAATTTTGCATTTAAACAGACACAGATTTCTCAGCAGTGTCGAATTATTTATCTTGAATTGATAGATTCTTTGGCACGAAGTGAAGAAGACTACATCTTTCAAGCAGCCTTTCTTTTAGAAATCAGTGGCTACACCTCCCAGAATACTTCAGGGGAGGTAAATCTTCAACCTGTAAAGAGGAGAAATATGTTTAGCTGATGCTGAATTTTGGCTATTTGTTGTCTTCAGCATTCATTTGAAGCAGTTTTTATGTCCAGTGGTCAAATTTAAGTCCAGTATTCACTCCGCTTTTGTCTCTGATATTTCCAACACCATTACAAATCACCGTTTTGAAAAACAAAGCATCCTGTAATAATGTAATGAATAAGTACTTGTGGGGAAACATTGCGGTGCAGCTTACAATAACCACTTCATTGTCTCCACTGAACGTTTAGTACTCGCACCAGGATGCGATCAATACAGTGAATAGTCAGCTCGACAAACAATCTTTCCAGTAGCCGACTTACAGCTTCACGTCCAAGGTCAAAAGGGAAGGTGACGATGGTTCTTCTTAGCTATACTGTCTTCTCCTCTGAACAATAAAAATCCAGATACAACCAGTTTCTGTCAAAGGAAATCTTATATATTTGAGACACCCCAAGGTCTTCTAACCTTTAGGAGAAGAGAGTTTGAACCTTCTCTGATGTCGGATGATTTCACAGTGATTCAACCTTGAGGTTCAGGGACGATCGTGGTTACGGCGCCTCCTATAGGACCTTTGTTTCATGTCTGAGCTGCCTCGCAAGGTAAAGCGTCAATTTATGTGCTTGTGGCTGAACACACAGGAGAACAACTGGAGGGTTTATATTATTGCAAGTGGAGCAGCTGAAGGCTTCTGGATCAGTATTATGGATCTGCCTGCAATACTGGAGGAGAGGCCCCCAACACCTGATGCTGCTTTTTCATCAAGTGACCAAAAAGACATCAGTACCAAGAAAAGCTCAGTTCCTTTGACCCGTTTAAGTTTAAATTTAAAAACAGCAATATTATTCAACTAGAATCCCCAACTTTATTAATAATAGAATTTAGTCTAGTTGGAAATGATTCACTGATGTTAAATGTTACAGTGCTCACAGAAAAATAATGGTTCTTAAATCGTTCTTCAAAAGGCTCTCTGGTTCTTCAAAAGGCTCATCTGGTTCATTTGAAGAACCTTTTTATATAGGGGATGGTTCTTCGCATAATTTATGTGGTTCTTTAAAGTACTAAAGGTTCTTCATTTTTATTGGAGTTATTTGCTGGCATGTAATAGCATGAAATTAGGGCTGCAACTAACTATTTTCATTAATCGATTAATCTGCAGATTATTTTCTCAATTAAGACCCAGAAATGCAGCAAATTCTTACATTTTACTTTTTTTGCTTAAAAATTACTTAGACGATTATTAAGTCCTATTATCAAAATAGTTGTCAATACATTTTCTGTTGATCAACTAATCGTTGTAGCTCCAAACACCTCTCTTACAGTCTTTTAACTTGAAACCCTGCAATGTCCATGTTCTGCACAGAATGTATAATGTGTCTTAATAGCTGGCAATGAAATAAAAAAGAATGTCAATACAAACTGGCCAACAATGTACCCATAATGATTTGATTTAAAATGCTCAAAGAACCATTTATTCTGAAAAATTACTGAAGAACCATTTAAAATAGGTTCTTTACTGAACCAGTTGGGTCCACAAAGAACTTTCTTGAAAATGGTTCCTTAAAGAACCTATTTCTGCTAAAGTTCTCTGAAGCATTTTTTGATGGTTCTTTGAGGCACCTTTGGGGGTTCTTTAAGGAACCGTTTGCCATTTTTGTTTCCAGTTAGCACCTTTATTTTTCTGTGTGTGTTTTTAAAGGTGACGCTGTGGCTCTGATACTGACCGAGTCTGGAGTCAGTTTGTTCAGACATCTTGATGTACAGTCTCATTACACTTCAGAGTCAATCTTAAATAATTCTTTTGTTAGTGACCGAGTGGTTTTTGAGCCTCATACATATTTAACACGGCTGCTTTAAATGCGGTCCGGCCACTCAACAATCATCTGAAGGCCTCCGGCTCTGCGGTCGCCTGAAGCTCCTCCTGATAGTCTTTATCCCCGCAGACACTTGTTCCTGTGGGTGGTCGGGGAGCCCTCAGCGTGAAAAGCAGGTGAATTACAGCCGTCTGAAGAGGTGAAACGAGAGGGACGGCTCTCCAGAAGCGAGTGCTGTAATCCCTGAGGAGATAATGTGTGGTGGGAGCGCGTCCTCGCTGAGGTAACACTCGACGGAGAGCGAGAGCAGAGGAGTTTAAAAACACCGGGCCAGCTTTCCTCTGCAGTGCTTTGGCATTTAAGAGTGGACGTCCCTGACAGTGTGACCAGCGGAGCACAAACACAGAACAGCTCAGAGGAAAATGGAGCTAAATGTTGAATACCTGCTGGACTCTGCAGCCGCTGAACCTCGACACTGACCCCGGCTGTGTAGAACAGAGAGCTTTTCCTGAATATTAAACTCCCGCACCTTCCTCCTCTGCACGAAAACAAACCTTCTCTCTCTCTTTCTGTCAGCCTCGACCGTCTTCTGGAGGGACACATTTAGAAAAATGTGTTTTCCTCTGACATTTTCACTATCTGCACTAATGTTAGCCAAAGGAAGAGACGTTGACATTTCTGAAGCATCGGTTGAAACCAACAGCTAAGAGATCAAGACGTCAGAGGTGTGAAACATTACTGTGACAGTCAGATGACTTAATGTGGAGAATAAAGCAAAGAAAATGCTATTTTGCTTCAAAGTAAGAACAGTACAGGAGGAAAATGTGGGAGAAGAGGCCATCGAGGACCCAGCCAGCTGAGGCAGGACGACATCTCAGCCTATAATATAATACAGGAGGTGATTCTGCTGTCTCAAATCTGCTGTAGAAGAGAAATAAGTACTTACTGATCTAATAATGGACCAAAATATGATGCTATTTCTTCCTCGGGTGAAAAAAAATAACAGAGGAAGGAAGTTCCGGTGTAATTCAGGACATCACCAGGCGTTATATTGATGTGTGAGTGATGGGATATGGCTTTTCATCTCAATAAAAATATCCTCCCATCAAATGAATGTTTAATCGTTTCGGGTACCTGACGAGGATTTAGAGTGAGAGAGAGAGAGTCAGAGCTCTCTCCTGCAGCCCATCCATCCACCCGCAGTGTCAGTTTTATCATTCGGAGTGAATAAACTGTGAATCTGACGGCTGTAAAAAGTCTCAAAAGATTTAAAAGAAGGGGGGGAAAAAAATCTCAGGAGTGCCGAGGCCTTGGCACTGTCAGGCGCGATTAATCACCGCCGACATGATAGGCGGACTAATACTTGGCACAGGAGGGACAGAGGAGGGAGACCACGGCTCATTCACCTGCATTGTCCACTTCTTTACTGTTCGGCTGAATAGCAAAGCGCCCCCAAAGAGTCCGTGACAGAGCCGGAGACCCTGAATACCGATGAGCTCCATCCATCACCTCAACAAACAGCAGTGAACAGAAGGTCCTGCACTCCGGAGCTCTATAAGCTCCCACAAACCCGGAGTTCAGTGCCTCTCAGCGCGAGCCGACTCCACTTGTTTAGCCATTCAGAGCGCGTAGCAGTAAGCAGGATAATGAGGCTCCGTGCGACGGCTGTTTTTGCTCCAGAGGACTAACAATCATCCTCGAGCAAGAAAAACGTCAATGTTCATTTTACTAATCCGCCAAACTTCTACCTCCAGTTTGACCCGAAAGAGAGCTCGGCCGAAAGTAGGGAACGAAATATACAAATATCGTGTGTGTGTGTTTGTGTGAGCTGCACAACGTGGCGTCCTAACAAGGCGGCTTCAACTTTTTTGAGTTCAAGCTGCGCCAGTCACGATTCTAATAAAAGAAAAGAAATAAATAACAACGCGAGTCCGTGGAGAGAGCAACAGCATGCATCACCGTAACTTCAACTTTTTTATTTGTTTACTCGGTTTCATTTCAGCCAGCCGATATTGCCAGAACATCTTGGCGCACAGGAGATTATAGGGCCATTTCCATTACTCATTTGTTTGTTGAATAATTTCTGCAGTTAGACGACTCGTTATTTAGTCCGTAAAACGTTGGAAAATAGTGAAAAAATAAGTATCACAGTTGCCAAAAGTTGCAAATCTACAGTTTTCATTGGCATAAAACAAAGAAAAGCAGCAAATTCTTACACAACATTGCATATTGAAGTGATCTTTTCTCTAAATCGATTATCGGAATAATTTAATCCACTGATCCGGAGGAGAGAGTTGGACTTTCTCTTGTGGAGGAAGGAGTTTCAGGCTGCTTCTCCCCCGACAACAACTGGAGGATAAATCTGAATCTCCTGAACTGCTCACAAACTGATTTTGGAGCCACCCTGACAAATATCAAACTTGTTTGATGCCCAGGATTTAACTCTGTATCAGTACTTTTTCAGCAGGACTCGGTAGAATCACTGCAAAGTGTTAATGTTACTGCAGCAAGTTGTTGTGCCATAGTCTCCATTTTGTTTATGTCTGCTTCCCCATGGGATCACTTGAGGTGGTGCATTGCGCCCTCTGGTACGAGGGTAGTGTAGAGTGTGTGTGTGTGTGTGTGTGTGTGTGTGTGTGTGTGTGATGTGCCATTACTTTTAAATCTTGTAGTGTGTGCATGTTTGAGATTAGAGAAGAAGAACATCTGTGACGACCTTCTTTATGTGTCTGATGCAACCCAATTTCAGAATCGGTCAGGATTTTAGTTCTCCTGTAGCTTGAGGCCTCCTTCTTTTGTAACATGTCTGGCTGCGTTCATGGTCTCCACGGTGTTCAAAGTTGTTCTCTGTAGGTGTGTAAGCCCTAAAATAACTGTCCATTATATGAAAATGCCTACGACTGTGCGAGTGTGTCACACTGAAGAGTGCCAGTTTGGAGGTTTGAAAAAACATCCACCCTAAAAGAAAGTCTAATAATCACAACAATATTGCTGAAACTAATTAATTTCACTGCCAAAGTTTGCAAATGAGCCTTTAGAGTTTTGTTCTGTTTTGTTCCCACTTCCCACAAAGTACAATGCAAAGTTCAAATGTTCCCTGTCTGACTTTAATGAAGTCAAATAGGAGCATTTGTCCTATTTTTCAACATATTCCAAACTAAACTTGAGAAAAAAGTGACACCAAATTAATTGACCGCCTGAAAAAATGAGAAAAACAAAAATAATAACCTCATCTCTCGCTGTGACAACCTGCATCATCTGTGAAGATAAACAGAAAACCACACTACCACACACTCTCTGTTTAAGCTACACACCACGTTAGATTTATATTCCGGCCGTGATAGATAGAACAAGCTGATTAAAACTGCTGAATTATTCAACAGGAGCCAGTATCTGTTCCAAAGCTGCCTGTGGCCCGACTTGTTAATTGATTAATTGAAATGCAGAGCAGCGTACTGTGCTAACTAATACCCTGAAGGTAAGGACATGGCAGGAGCTCTCCTCTCCGCGTTTAATTAGCATTGCTTTGACGCATAATTAATAGCACAGGATGAGAGAATCTGATCGGGCTTCATAGCAGCATATGGCATCGAGCATCAGCAGCCACACTGCGACTGCAAAGTTATTTAATGTAAGTTATTGTGTTTAAGCTACAGTCTGAGAAAGATAAGGACTGTAAACTGCACTGAAACACAACATGGGACTAAAGACACAAAGTACTTTCTCAACTTTTGGTTCCCAATATGTGCCAGTTATTCAAAATATTTATTTATCCAATGTTGTAGCTATAATGACAGCAGAAAGTTATGTTATCGGACAGTAAGATATATTTCAGTATTAAGGTAAAACCACAAACAGCAGTGCCGATAACACCCAACCAAGTGTCCAGAGTACATTTTGGCAGGTTTCATATGTTGAATTTATACCTTTAAATTACAATTTTTGATGTTATGTTGTGACAACATCTTGGTTAAGATCAGGATAGGCTGGACCCAGAAATCACTTTGTAAGGGTTAGGAAAAGATAACGTCTGGGTTTGTCGCCCCAAACATCTCTAAAAGCAGCTTGTTTAAAATATCCAGCTGTCGGTTAAGCCTAATTTTTACTACTGCGTAAAGTGCTGTACGTAGGTCGCGGAGAGCCCTCTACGTAGTCGGAGAGCCTGTCGGAGAGCCTCTCCGTTGTCTCCGGCGGCACGAAATATTTTTTTAAGTGTCCGTCACTCCGTCAAGCGACAACGGAGACGGCAAGGGCTACGATTGGTCAGCACTCCTGCAGCTCGTAGCGTTTCGGCGATGACGGCAAGGGCTACGATTGGAAATTGCATTGCGTATCCGGCACCACGACGGAGAACTATGAGGGGTCTCCGTGGTTACGCAGTTGGATAGCGCATTACGCAGTTGCAGAAGTGTAACGCTGCCTTTAGTCTTGTAAAATGGTCTGCTTCTTGGCAGCCATCTTGGACAACTCATATACGAGTGTGTCACTTCAGAAATGTTGATAAAACAAACAAATGTAACAGCGTTTGCAGAAATTTCAAACATTTTGTTGTGGTGACACTTGGTGAAACGCTGCCTGTTTTCACCTTAACTAAAAAAAGTGCATTTTTGCAATTTCATAAACTCTTAAGTTTTGTGGTAAATATGTTCATTTGATTTGATACAGACGTGATGCAGAAGTGGTTTAACTCCTCTCATCTAACCTTAAAAGCACAGGCAGCTTAGCTTAGCACAAAAACTAGAAACATGAGGTAGCAGTTAGCTAGCATGGCTCCGTCCAAAGGTAACAGAATCCACCTGCCAGCACCTCTAAGCTCCCTAATGTACATATTATGACTCATCTGAATACAACCAGTCTCATGTGGTTGTTTCCACACTTTGGTTTTAGTATGTATTGCGTGTGTCAGGGTTTAAATATGACCACCAGACAGTTACTATAATCAGACCCCACCTTCAAGCACTGCAATGGAAAGAAACGTGGACAAAAAGGTTTTTTTCTGATGTAAATACGGCGAAAGTCCAATAAAAAGCGTTTCCCTTTGGTGCCAAAGCATCTGTCGGCATCACATGGTTCACAAAAGCACATTAATGTATACGTGCAGTCAACAGCCCACACAAACGGCGTCCTAATGCATGCTCCGCTCCGCATTACGCTAATCTACAGCCGCCTCTGAAAGGACAGCACAATCATCCTCCTCGTCGCAGCGAGCGGCGACGTGGGTGGCTGTGTGGGAGACAGACATCAAGCGACTGAAGTGATCAACACAGCGAGGAGCCGCATCGCCGCGGCGCTTAAAAACCTCTTCATCTCTAAACTGCCGGGTTTAAAGCGCAGACAGAGAGAGTTGAGAACCAGACGTTCTCCCAGGATTCAGTTCATCCGCCATCGATCAGGGGAGACCAGACGGTGGTGGGTTCAAGTCAAGCGTGGACGAGTCAATACGGAGTGAAAAGGTGGTGCTGTACTGTACCCATCATCCCTCCACATCAGCTGTGTGTGTCTGTGTGTGTGTGTGTGTGTGTGTGTGTGTGTACAGTTAATAACCGACTGAGTGAAAAAATGAATTTCCCCATGGGGAAAAATAAAGCAATTTTTATTTGAATGCCGCCGGCTGCATCACTCTCACAGATGGCTCCGGGGGGAGACGTGTATCATAAAAATCTACTAATTCACCAGCTGCAGTAAAGTAAGTGATTTGAATATATTTGCCTCTTAATTGAAAATATCAACACATTTCCGTAGAAAAAAAAAAGGTAATCTGCCTCCGTCACTCAGGCAGCGAGCGCACAGATATTCACATCATCCAGGCAGCTTAGCCAAATTAATTTATCTCAAAAGTGAGACATTAAATTGAATGGGGCACTTGGGACTCATAAAATGGAGGAAAAGCACCACCGCTTCAGTTGAGGGAGTTATAATGTAGAAAATACTGATGCCAGAAAGGCTTATTACAAACCATTTCTCCTCTGCAATCCATTGATCTAACGGCAATGTGTCGGGACTCGCACTGTTGAGATTATACAACAAGATTAGTGCTCATATTTAAAAGTAAAACAGTGTTTGCTGACATGTTGCTAACTGGTTTCTCGCGTCCAAATCAGTGTTTACACTCATTTTTCCACCTCGACATCCTCCCAGATGTTTTGAGGCGGTAACACAAAGATGTGATATCTCTGATTTTCACACAAAAAATGCTTTGTTTTTCTTAAAGGGATATTCCGGTGTAAGTTTAATCCATGGTCTAACACACCTTGACACCGAGTAAGACTCCCCCTCGAGAGGTCAAGTTAGCTGACCGCTAGCTTAGCTAGTTTTAGCAACCTCAGAAAAGACCGCCATTACTTACGTTATTTTCCCTGCCAGCTCTCGATAATAAGAACTGAGCATTCTATGGAGTAATAATCAGACATTTTCATCCTTGAGCTGCAGAAATCTACTGCACTCGGTAATCGACTCGTCAGGGCTTCCCCACACAGGCAGGCTGCTGGAGGAGAGGGTGAGTTGTGCTGTGTTTTTAATACAAATCCGGCAAAGCTAGCAGATGTTTGATGCTTCGTACTGTGTGCTGGGACTGTACATGTACTGTTGCTGAAGTTTGGTTGACAAAAGTACGTTATGTAGTGAAACAGTTTAAGTTACATATGTGAGACAAGTTACACATTACGTTATGTTACGTACGTGGCGTCAATAAGTCAAAATAACCCAAAGTTGACTTTCGGTTTCACAAAGACAAACAGAGTCAAAGTCCTGTGTTTGAACCGCCCATCTGTTTCAGCCTCCCTCCTACATGGACCTGACTTCCTCCTTTGCACCCATCATACTTACACTGACCACAACAGGTCGCCACCAATATAAACATCAGTTGATTAAATACTGTCGGGCAACTGTTGAGGGCAATTATTCAACAGCAAAGGTAGTCTTTTTAAAATGCCATCTGATACGTGCAAAACAACAATACCTTTCTTTTTCATCTATTTAATGTACGTGACATTTCTGCAAAGCAATTACATTTTCAATCAAACATAATACCAGCTGGATTATGACCCACGTAGCGCTGCAGTGACCGCAGAGGCCTGTTTCCTCCAACTCTCTTGACTATTTACAGAAATAAATTACCTGAGATGATAAACAAGCTTTGTTATAGTCATCTTTTTCAAGGTATTCAAAGTTAGAAAGTCCAGAGGCACCATGTGTTTGTTCACATTTAACAGAAACTACAACATTTTCCTGAACAGAACCAAGTGTCTGCCTCTTCACACCTTCACCAAACCACAGCAGGAGTTCTACTTTAACAGCCGTCCTCCCCTCAGGAGACATTAGAAGATAAGTGCTCTTTAAAAAGAAAAACTCCTCTCCAGTTAATGTGATGTTCTCCGTCTTCTGCTGCCTCTCAGACACTCACAGCTCCGGAGGCTGGAAACACACAAGATTTCTTTAAGGGAAGAGTTTTTGTCCTTTCCAGAAGTTTCAGAGTCGAGCAGACGAGACAAACACCAATTAGCGCACCAGTCGGAAATGTCAGAGTGTTGGTCACATCCTTCTCGACAGACTGATGTTGTCTGTTGCAGGAATAGTAAAACTTTTACATTTTGAACATCTGCAGCAACATTTCAGAACCCAACATTTACACCAGAAACCACACTCTTCACACCGAAGAGATGGTGGTACCGGTGATGACGGCTGTGGTCCAGAAGCAGACGATCGTTTCCTCCACACCGTTATCACACACATTTGTCCTCTGCCTGCCTTTAATTTAATCTTTCTCTGAAGCTTGAGGTCAATCTCATCTCTGAATTGATAACGCACTTCACAGAAAACTCAATTTGTCGTTAGTTTCTCCGCGTTAAGACTTCGTACGTTATTGCTGTGTGAGCGGTCAGGACCTGAAAACCTCCAGCAGCTGCTCTCTGCTGCAGAACATCTGCTCACATACGTTAAGTAATTGTTATAACAGACTATGTTTATGAGAAGTGACGCAGTATAAAACCCCGGGAGGAACATTATGTTTCCTCTATGATAGCAGGGTACGGTACAGAATGTAGTCGGTGGAGGTTTAAGGTAATTATAGGCCTCTCTAATCACTGCACTATAGCGATAACATTATGTTCTGTACTGTTCAACATAATGTCAAATAAACCTCCAAGCATCAGATGATATAACCTCGTAATTCTCTCGAGTCCAATTCAAATATTCTTTTCATTAAAAAGGAACTTTTAGTTTAACCCTGATGTCTCTAAATGACCTCAATAACATCAGTGAGAAAACTGGCTACTTCTATACTGTTGTTCTTACAGCTCCAATTTGTGAGTCTCAGTCCCACCTCGTAAAATACTGATGCTTTTATGACTGCAGATCGGGTCGGCAGCCATCCCAAAACATCAGTATTTGACGAATATGGAAACCCAGAGTTTCAGTATTTGATGTTGGGAATGAGACTGTGGAACTGAGACCGAATCAGAATACACCCGAGGTTAAATGGCCATTAATCAGCTTTTGATTTGGGAATTTTGGGAATATTTTCTCACAAAATAATGTTTCAGGCGTACAAGATATTATAATATTGGTTTCCAGCTGACTTCTCTTATGTAAGCTAATTGATGGATACTTTTAAAATAGTCTACTGTAGTAATTTATACAACTAACTACACACTTATATAACGTATATTGACGGCAACTTGCTTGTAAAAAACATAATTCTACCTAAGAAATACTGCCAAATGATTTTTGGCGCTCTTGGGGTCTCTGGTTTGCTCTGACGTCCTTTTAAAACACTTTCCAGTATAACTGATGTTGACACTGTTTGTAGGACAACTCTCGTTACAGAGTGCCGGAAGAATTTCATAAAACTGTATCCTTCGGTGGGTTTTGTTGGCGACGCTGTTAGAAGGATGTTATCGTTAATCAGTGTGGACGCTAACATCGTTATGGTTATTGTTCTCGGTGTGGACGGCCTTTAAAGGTCCGACCAACCAGAGGTATTGCTTGTCTAGTATATTAAGTTGAATCATGACATCAGTGCACAGGAAATAACTTCAAGTATGACTTCACAGCTGAGAAAGAGGACCTCCTGATGACCACGTACACTAGAGGCAGTAAAGGTACTGTGAATATATAGACCCACTATAACCTTGACTTATCATAATCTTCAATGTCGACTAGCACGGCCATGGAAAAAGCCTTAAGAAGTTCTCTACAACTTAAAGGAGTGATGAAATAAGCCTCTTATCTTCCTACTGATAATGGATGGAGTATTTTATGCCTCCGACACTTACGGGAGGTACAAGTGCTCTGTAGTCTTTCCTTTATTAGTCTGATTCGGTCTTTGTTTAATTGACCGAGAGCAGCATGTGAGGAACACTGAGGAACAGTTCGAGGCTGTTTCTCCAAGTTTCACCCGAAAACCACTGATGGTGAATTTTTTTTTGGCCCAGACATTAATATTAATGTCAGTGCAAAAAACCCGACTCGCAGGGCTCTTCAAAACTGAGAGCTGAACATGAAAAACGCACACACACACACTCGAAAGCCAGCGGGGGGTGAAATTGTAGAGGCAGCTGAGAGTGTCACTGCGGCGAAACAGACAGAATGAAACTGCTAAATTCTCCGAGCAAAACTATCTGTTCATCCCTCCGGTATCTTCTTCTCCATCCCTTTGCCTCTATCGACCCTTCGACCCCTTTATTCCTCGTCCTCCTTCCCTCTCTCCTCACGTTCCTTCATTCCTCCTGTCCTCCTGCTGCTTTCGTCTCATGAAGTCAAATCATTTCTGCGATGTGTGGCGGCGCATCCAGAAAGCAGATGGCGGCCCGTACAGCAAAGTCAGCGAGGGATATAATGGGAAAGGCGGCAGAAAATGTCACTGCAGTTGTGAGAAACACAGAGGGAATACTACAACCAGACAGCCTGCAGACGCTGACCCCTAAAGTTTATCCTCTCCTCTTCCTCCACTTCTTTTCTCCCTCATCCACCCTTCACTCCCCCTCTGCCTCCGACATTAGCGCCTAACTCTGATTAAGCTCCGTCTCGTTCCGTTAAAATCCAGCCTTCCCCTTCCGTCTCTAATGGCCACTGACTCAGCTCCGTCCTCCTCTCTAATGCAAACCGACCGGCCCTGCTTCGTCTCATCAGCAGTCGCCGCAGAGCCGCAGTCTGCAGAGCCGTGGTCACACCGTGCCGACTTCATAAAAAACACACAGCAGTGACAGCATTAAGCTGTGATCAGCATCCATCCCGGCGTGTAACGAGGACGCATTAGAGCCCGGACTGTGAGGTATGAAGTTATGCAGATGCACTCATGCAGAAGACAGATATTAGCCAATTAGCCTTGAGAAAAAGTTTGAATAATGCTCCTAAGTAACATATCACGGGGGCCCACTTTTCAGGTTCTCAAGGTGAAACTTATTATTCTAATGCGGGGAGGACGTATGAAAATGTGACATTAAAATTCCCACAGCAGTCTCCGTCTCCAGAGCTCAGCAACACCACCTGTCTCCGTCTCTCCCTCTCTTGAGCCTCTATTTCATCATTTTATAGTGGGTTCAAGTGAGAGCGAAGGCAAAGTCAAACTTGCAAAGTGTGAGGAGCTTAACATAACTGATGACCGTGGCTAATAGGATGACCATTTATTAGAAAAGGCAACTTCTTTGATATCATGCAGGGCGTGAAATACAGAGCAGGGTCGGGGAACAATTCCTGGGTTTTCTGTTTCTTACGATGCCGAACGTATTTGGCAGTCATTTGGCTCGCGGGCGTGGGTGCGGTTGCTTTACGAGGTGTAATTTGTTTTAAATGCCAGCGAAATTAGCATTTAACAGAAACACCCACAACATCCTGGGTAGTCACCAACGAATGAGTAAGACACAAACTGATGAACTAAGAGAGAAAGTTATGAAGTTTCTCGCTCACAACACGAAGAAGTTCAAACACCGGATTTTAGTGAAAGTGACATAATTTCTTTCTGAAACTGATTCAGTGTTTCCCATTAACTAACGAGACTCTGGCGTCTTGCCATCGTCTAAGTTGCTTCATCATAGTGTCACATCTCTAACATCAGTTTCTTATTTATGGTCATGTTTTTTGTAAGATAGCCTCTTGATTTTTCTCTCAAAGCGCACCAGATTGATGCATTTAACTTTTAACTAAATGTGCAAATCTCTCTTCTCGGGGGACCGTGACCCTGGAGGCACCAAGGTCCACCCACTATTGACTGAACCAACGTGATTGAACGTGATCCAAGGTCAAAACAACACACAAAAGAATCTGTCTATTCAAACAGAGACGACTAACCGAAGGTTAAACAGACAATCAGAAAGACATTCACAGCGATATTGGTTGTATTTCTGTTTCGTGTTTCGTTCTTCATTCCAAACGGGAAGCAAACTCTTGTCTCGTGTCAAGGTCCAGGGAGCGACCCGGCCCATCTATCCCAACCTCATCTCGGAGTCTTACTAGTAGACGAGTAACCTCCCTTTACTATGTGACTTACGGTAAATAATTACCGTATTTCACCAATTAATCACCAGGCCGCAAATAGCCGCCTGGTTCTTTTAAACGCCTGGGGTCAGCACCCTTTTTGCATATTAAACGGCCACCCGAATAACCACCGGGGCGATTATTTGCATTATTTTTGCAGAAGTAAACAGTCGGCACTTCCGTTTTGTCAAAATAAGAGAAGTAGCTAACGTTAGAAAAGGGTGTACCGTAATCTTAGATGACCGACTAACTCTTATTTTGACAAAAAACGGAAGTGTCAGAGAGAACGACGAGTTTAACGCCCCACCTTCACACACCGGAGGACAGGTCAACACGGAGGAGAACGGACAGCAAATGGACATAAATGATAACGTAAGAAGGAAGAAAAATAAAAAGTATGACGCTACGTTTAAGCTTGGAGTTGTGAAATACAACTGTCATCACAATAATGGCCTGGTGCAGGTCTGTGTAGAAATAAATAAAGGCCTGCAGCGAATAGCCGCCTGGTTCTTTTAAACGCCTGGGGTCAAAGTTGATTTTGCGTATTAAACGCCCGGGCTATTAATTGGTGAAATACGGTATGTCATCAATGTAGTTATTTTAACCGACACCATGATCATGATCCTGAACTTAAACTTGGTGGACCAACCTTTAAGGTGGACCAAAGTCATCTGAGTCAACTCAAGGAGACAAATTCTCAAAAAAGTACCTGAACCCTATATATTATATCTCACTATATATTCAGAGCATATTAATATTCACATCAACACGTCAATTAGTATCAGGGGGAATAACGTGGCGGATGGCTGAGTACAGACTTGCAGGAGACCGGAGTTTGCATTCTGTCACAGACGTGTAATTAACTTTTGAATTTGTATTAACTGCAACCATGATATTTCCCCAACCGTAAGTATACAGTTTCCCTTCCCAGACACTGTGGAAAGCCAAAATCTAACAGACAGCGACATTTGACATTGTGAGTTTTGCAAAAACAAATTCAGTTTTTCATGCAAGAACTCAAAATCTCACCAGGTATATTTCGCTCTTCACTTTCTTTATCTCCAGCAGCTGCATGAGATATTCTTAGGCTGTCGCCTACAGTCTTGATTTTGCACATTTCCTCTCCTGTAAACACTTTCGAACACTTTTTAAACCCCTCACCTCTGACACTGGAAAAAACACACAGTGAATAAATTCTGTGGAAGATGCCTCTCAACATCATCCCTCAACATGAGTGATAGAGAGTCGTGACTTCCACAGGTCAACAGAAATGATGAAAATCTCACATGATGAATGGCTTTATTTTGGGCGGGACTAAGATTTTCTTTCTATACAGTAGTCCAGTAGGTCCCTAATATCAAACGGGTGGGCAGCACACTTAACCGCCTGTTCCTGGGTTAATAAATCCTGTTTCATGACGGGTGGCTCTGTGTTCGCTCTGTAACCTTGAGTTCATCAAATCCCATTCATGGCTCCACTTTGCCTGCATGCATTTCCATAAATGACACTAAAGAAGAAATATGAAGGGGATTCATCCACAGCTACTTCCCTTTTTTCCTCACCCCGGCTCTCGCTGATGCTGCCCTCTCATGAATCATAAAGCACCGGGAGGTTTACACTTCGCCATATTCACACCTCGTAGTTTATATTCACAGTTTTATGTTCTTCTCAGTGCAAACAACCGGCTCACTGAGAAGCAATAAATCCACACGAGACCGGGCAGTGCCAAAACCTGAAATAGGCTGCTGAATTTGCACCAACCTCAGCATTTTCTCAACCGGGGCGAATCCTGGAACGCACGAGGGTTACTTCATGAGCTCGAGAGATTCAATCAAGCAACCCTAATATTCCCCCGGAGCGTCCACAGCTTAAATAACCAACTCTTTGAAGAGCCCAGTTGCCTTCATTGAGCGAGTAATAACACCCCTGAGTTAGCCATTTAGCCCCCGGCATCTCAATCACTTCCCTTCAGCTTCAAATGTGCGAATAACCAAACAAAATCTGTCTTTAATTTGATGTAATTATCGGAAACGCTCATAACAAGATCGAGGCAAAGAATTCACGATCTGCCTGTCATGTCTGCCTCTTTGTGGCGGGATCACAGGACAACTGAAGGACGTGGAGCAAAAGACATTTCAGAGCCCGTCTGAATATGAATTAATCTCACCTCGACTTTCACCTGACAAAACATCTGACTCCCGAACAGCTTTTCAAACTCGACGACTGACATTGAGGCAGGACGGGACGCCTTTCTTTCCCTCAGCGGGTGGAAAATAAACAGACTACTAATAACAGCTTTAAGTTCAAAACTTCTCTGCTCGAGGACGGCGGGGAATCCTTCGACTCCGGCGAGCTGCCATCATCTCGGCAGATCAGCATACGCACACATACACACACAGCGGGAGTGTAGTGGTATTATCTGTCATTAGGCTGGGATTAAAGTCATTTAGTGTTCTTGAGATTATCTGTCATTAGGGTATGATTATAGCACACACTCCAGTGGCTTTAAATCAGCTCAGAGGGAGGATAAAAAACCTCAGGGAAGACTGATGAGGCGAAGAGAGAGAGAGAGAGAGAGAGAGCAGTAAAGAGCGAGACAGACAGCATACCTGAAGATGGCTGGTTGGGAAAAGTGAGGGCAACCATTCAATCATTCATGTGTGGATGATGAGTAAGATGATGAATGACTTTCTGTCGCTGCAGAGCCGGAGAAGATAGTGTGTTATATGAATAAATGATGGGTTGTGTGTCATCGCAGCTGGTTCATGGATTGAACGTAACTTGACCCCGTTTTTACCCTCAACTTTGCCAAGGACACGATCCTAACACGAAGAGGATGGAGTCATCTGCGTAGATGATTTCCAGCTGTAACTACGAGCTGCAGCAAACTGTATGTGTGTGTTGTACATACGTTTCTAAGATATATAACAGGGGTAGACTGTTTCACTCACTCCACTGAGGGATCTAATAATTAAAGTTTTAATGATGTGTGTGATTATTTAAATGAGTTTGTGTGATGACTCATCTTCTTGTGATCTCGCATGTATATTTAAAGTGTTCTTATGTCTCTCTTGGAAATGAGATCTTGATCTCAATGAGACTTTCTGAATAAATACAGATTAGACGGATAGCCAAGAGGAACTGCTATGATGAGCAAGGCAAGGGTCATGTGACAAATGGAGGCTGATTTCCACTTGCCAATGGTTTTTAGAGAGCGCTGAAGAAAAGCCACAGAGCTGAGACTGTGAACAATTTAAAAACACAATCCAGAGCTTGCAGGTGTGTCGCCAATGCCCGCTGGATATCTAGGAGGCTAAATATCTGGTTATATCCCTCACTGGTCGGAGGCGCCATGAACGAGCTACAGCCGATGAGATCACTTCTCTCTCTTCTCTGGGTTCAGAGAGCTACTGCAGATGTCATCAGCTCTCTGAACCCAGTCTTATCATGCATCAATTTGTGTGGCAAGGGCACAAATAATAGTTTCTATCCGAATACGTCGGCATACACAAGCTGTGTAATTGCGTCGTCCTTGCTGAACCACAATGCCAACAGGCAGTTTCACGTTTTCTGTTCAGAAATAATCCTTAATAAACCATCACCCATATTCCTGTCTTTTTATTCCTTGTTTTGTTGCTTGCAAACCAAATCACAAACAACCGCTTGGACCACGTCGTTCCCTCGTCACATCTTGCATGTGTGACCTCCTGTCACTGATCAGTCATGTAGTGTGTAGAGCACAACGATTGCAAGACTCCGATTACCATGACCAAAGCACAAGTTGTGTAGCAGTGAGCAAGCACAGTTGGTCACAGAAGCTACCGTTCATTACACTGCTGTCTTCGGGCCCAGACACCAAAGAACTAGTGGAGATGAAGGCTGACTGTTGCGTCGCCTCCCGCCTATGTTTAAAGTTTGGTTAGGTTTAGGGAAAGATCAAGGTTTGGGCTGAAATGACATCTACATGGAGGTTTTGGTACTTTTGTCACCATGGTTACGATAATAACAGATGATCATGGTGTGGGAAAGATCGTAGTCCTGCTTTAATAAAAACAGTGTTGCCTTTGAATGTCAGTGTCATAGTATTTTCTTTAGGTGCTTGGCAATATGCACACGTAAAATTGCTTTTTTTAATGGCACTGAAGGTAATTTCCCTCAGCGGAACTGATATATAGACCACTGGAATAAAACTGTTCCAAGTGCTTCCCTCATTAACAACTCAATAAATCAGCCACGTCGTCACACTTGTCATTAAGCAGAAAAACTATTGCACGCCGCACCGACGCTGAATTATTGTGAAGGAAGGGAACACAAACATCATAACCTCTCAGGACGCATTTCAGCGCCTTCAATTTACTCTGACAAACAGCTTCGGACAGACCTTGCCCCCGGCGCTGGCGGAGCACTGGAGCAAATGACGTGTGGAGAGAAGTCACGGACGATTATTAAGTGAGTGATGAACAATAGGTGGGCTCTCTCAGGGATAAACAGCTGAAGGACAGCATATTGGTTTGAGCGAGCTGTAGGTCCTTTTCTTCTTGTGGCTGCGGCTTTTTTAAAGGCCAGACAGCTGTCGTTTTTCCAAAGTAATTTCCTTTGAGGCGGTGAATTCTTTAATCCAGCTGTTGTCTGTCAATAACAATGTAATATGGTGGTTCTTTATCATATTCTATGTGCACTTCTGTTCATTCTGCTCTTCCGGTCTGATCCCTCAATAGTAATTTGCTCTCTGAGATAATATGACACCACTGGCTTGTTGTATCTGTCGTGTTGTGTATTAGTCATCCATCTTTATACTATATATATATACACCTTTATACTATTAATCCATTCCAAGCTCCTGTCCCAGCCAACCTTGTGATCTCATCCTGATTTGCAACCCTTATTTAACCAGGCATGTTAACAAATGTGCTTAAATTATGCATCTAAATCCTAGAAACAGTAAGAATATACAAATATTTGTGTATCTATAATATTTACGCCTCTGTTTTGTTATGGCTCTGTAACTTAACACTTATTCCTAACACATATTTAACTGAATTTTCCATCTGTAAAGTCTCACCAAATGTTTTATTCTCTTTCCAAACAGCCGGGCTGATCGTCTATGCCGTTTTAATCTCCCCTCTTATCTTCAAGTGTAAACACACACTGAGGAGCTTCAAATGCACATTATCTTCTGCTTGCTGACCACTTCTGCACTTAAGCAAGCATTACCACTGCAACTTTCTAATTTTCAGCCTCAGCCTGGGGAAGAACCGTAGAGGGAGGACGAGTCTTCTTCCCCGTAGAGATGTACTGTATTCATTACCGGATGTAGAAGCAGGTCAGATGTGTCTCCTTCACCCGCGGCAGCTGCATCTTCATATTAATGTACTTACATAAACTCTGACCTCATGTTTGCTTAAAACACCCAGGGGCAAATGCAATTAATTTGAGCCCACAGCGGGAAGAGTAACACATGTGAATTTACACACAAGCCCACTTGCTAGGAAATATACACACATATCCACACACACACTGACCGGTTTGTAGCATGATCACAGAGGCAATCACAGCTTTCTAAAAGTTAATTTTACCCAACATGGAGTACTAGTAAGCTTCTGAAAACAGTGGAATGGACACTCTGTGTTACAAACTTAATATAAAGTTTGTAACATGCCTAGATTTTCTTACTTTCTTGGTTCGGGATGATTCTGGGAGTCAGCTTTTGGGCAATGCTGTGTCACCCAAAGCCAATAACAGTGCGAGGTTCGAAATCTTAAAATATATAATGACCAGGTTACATCGGTGTCTCCGTCTCTCTGCTCTGCTCTGGGTCTGTGACGGGTGTGTAATGAGTTGTATTTGTGACTGAGGGTGGGGCTGAGCTACAGACACACACACAGAGCAGAGAGGATAAAGTGTGCACTTCTGCTTATTCACACGCAATCTGCAGGGTTCTGTGGAGGTTTGGGCATGTTTGTGTATTCGTGCTTTAGGACGTAGTCGCCATGAAACAATCGGAAAACTTTGGTGTTTTTGTTTGCTTTGTACATTTGTCGTACACATTCATTTGTCAGCTTGTGCGTCTAATGGTCACTGTACGCCATTTATGATGCATATAAACATTTGATACGACAACATCACATCGTAGTTACAGAAACAACGATGATGTTAAGCAATAGCGAGCAAAAATAGAAACTAAACCTAACAACACAATTTGCCGTCTTAAAAACACATTGCAGTGCAGCTCTGAGGAAAAGACGTAATAAAAGAAGAATAAATCATCAAACTTCCTCACACAATAACTCCTCGTATGCACTACACAGCACATATTAAAGAGTATGTAACTCTTTAATTCATTAGCTTGTTCTCAGTATCTGTTTAAATCAAAGCCACTCTTGAATAATACAGGCCTTCATGTTCTTCATGGAGAAATCAAACCCTGTCAATCAATAATATGCTCATATTACTTATCAGCACAGCGCTGGCCTTCATGTATGAATAGATGGCACAGTTAGCAATTAACAGCAAGTGTGACATGTCTTCAATACACTGAATTTACGCTTTGAGAACCAGCTGAATTATCCAGAACAAGAACGAGTGCAGGAAACAGGAGGATTTCTGAAGGCAACAGAATAACAACACGGCAAAACTAATTAAATATTCCACTAATTAATGTAGAAAGACATCCAGCCAGTGTTGTACCTACTCAAATTGGGGGAAAAAGCTAAATAAACCAGAGCAAGATAACTCACAAGAGATCAAAACTTTCCGAGGGCACAATTAGAGACACAGCAGAAAGAAAAACCCAATAAACACTACAGAGGAAGAAGGAACAGTTCATGTCTCTCAGCTGCGTAAGAATAATAGAGCGGGCTTTACTGTTATTGACGTTAATGTTATTCAGAGAAGGTCAGCAATAAAATGTGCTGGTTTCTTTTTTTGGCTTCATTTTGCATCGATGGCAGACAGTCACATTTCTAATTAAGCTGGCTTGATTTAAAGGCAATGTCGGCCTTTTTCAGCCACTTCGCTCCAAACTGAGTATCTCAACAACTAGATAGACCTCCATTGAATAAAATGTTCCCCCGACACTTCCCCCTAACAACAACATGAGGCTGACATTTGTGTTTTTCTGTGTAATGTCCTATAAACTATTGGATGAATTTCCATGATATTTGGCACAAACATTCATGTCTATCTTCCTACAAACTGTAATAAGTATGGTGAGCGATGACTTTTCATTCAACCCCATTTTCAGACTTTCAAACTTTATATTCATTTATATATATATATACCTTTTTTATGTAACAATCCTGCCTTCTTTTCATTGTTTATTTGTTCAGCTTTATTGTCCCTGTTCAGCCTATTAATCAATTTGTCAGTCAAAAGAAAACTAGTGCTGATCGATGGTCATTTTTCAAGCACAAATGTCAAACATTTACTGGTTCCTGCTTCTTAAATGTAAAGATCTGCTGCTTCTTAGTCACTTAGATGAAGAGATGGTTTCGGTTTTGCAGTGTTGGTTGGACAAAAGAAGCAAACAAGTCAAATTCCCCATGTGTACACATACCTGGCTGATAAAGCTATGATTGATTTAATTGTCCTTTGACTTTAGTGTTAATTAGAAACTGTGAACATGCCAAACTACGATGGTCATCATGATAAACGTTATATCTGCTCAGCGTCGATCTGTTAGCATCGTCGTTTTAGGGACGTTAACATGCTAAAGTTGGCATTTAGCTCAAAACAACCACGTCCCTGAGCTCAGCCTCACAGAGCCGCTAGCACGGCTGTCGTCTCTCAGTCTCGGTCTTAATACAAATCCAATTTTCCACCTCTGACATCTCAGCAACTCAATTAGAGGTACTCATTTTCAAAATGGCGACCTTGTACTCAACAGCAAATTGGTGTACAGCTGCCCAAAAATGTATTCTACAACCTCCATCAAGTTGCAAATCAATGCGTGTTATTCATGTGCAGCTGTTCGTCTGCAAGAAGAGGCTCAGTTTACTGGAGTAAAACTGAAAAAAGGACCAATCCGCAGTGAAATACTCTGTTTGCTCTGTGATGTCCAAAACATCATTTTCACTTTTTTCAGTTTACCGACTTCTTTTACACTGCAGCAAGACCTTCGACTGACAACTGGTTGTTAGGAAAAGCTCAGTGGTGACACAAAGAAGTTTCGGCTCGCTGACTTTGTTTGTGGACAAAGTATGATGACGGCCACCTGCTTTATTCAGAGCACAACATGTCCTGAGGCTGTTTGGGGTTCTGGTCTGTTTCTGCAGCTCTGCCTGGAAAAACAAGTCCCACTCGTCTTTACAATCGACTTCTAAGACTACGATTCTTGAACACAAGTACAAAATTGTTGCTATGGAAAGAAGCATTTCCTCTTTTTTCACTGAGGGACTGACACACAAATATTATTTCAATGTTCTCTATAAAGCTTCACCATTCAATATTCATATGTTAATTATGGAACGACTCTTAAGGAAATGATCCAACATTCAAACTTCATCAAGCAAACATGACTCCAATTGGAATCGATGTTGTTTCATATCTACCAGATGTGTACCAGCAGCTGTCTGGTGTTCAACAACTTAATAAAACAGTTTTAAAAAGCTTTTTCCGAATCCCCGAGTGGCCAGAAAACTCAGTTCATACCTCCTTAAAATCAACACCAGGTTTTTTCCTTATCCCCACGAGAGATCTGCCGTCCGATCACATCTTTCGGTTAAATTATAGTCCCCACAAACACCGGCCCCACCTGCTTTATTCCACTATCTTCATGCATGAAGGTATCTCAAAACACACATTGACTCTATCACGCTGTTAATATCAGAGGGCGATTAAACGCACAGTGACTCTGCCGCCCCTGCGGGTTGCTGTTTCACACGCTGGCTTCCTCGAATCTCATCACATAAACCCCAGCGCTCCGCTCCTCCGGCTAACAAGTCATCGGAGCGCCATCTGCGGCTGCTAAAATATGTATATCTACTTTGTTGTCGTTTAGTACCACCTCCGTAATGAACAGCGAGCCGTCCGCGGGGAGGGGAAGGAAGGAGCGAAGCCGAGTCTGAAAAACCCAGCGGCTGGGATCCCTCCGCCTCTGCAGGCGGACTTATTGTGCTGCTGTGGTTTATGGTCCGTGCATGATGAGTGTGCTGCCGGGTCGGGCCGGGCGAGACGAACAGAGAGAGAGAGAGAAAGAGAAAGAAAGAAAGAAAGACAGACGGAGAGAATGGATAAGGCAGAAAAAGAGCAACCGATACCAAGTGACAGAACCACTGATTGTGAAGGGCTCGTTACACTTCTGCAACTGCGTAATGTGCTATCCAACTGCGTAACCACGGAGACCCCTCGAGCCCTCATAGTTCTCCGTCGTGGTGCCGGATACGCAATCCAATTTCCAATCGTAGCCCTTGCCGTCATCGCCGAAACGCTACGAGCTGCAGGACTGCTGACCAATCGTAGCCCTTGCTGTCTCCATTGTCGCTTGATGGAGTGATGGACACTTAAAAAACTATTTCGTGCTGCCGGAGACGATGGAGAGGCTCTCCGACTACGTAGAGGGCTCTCCGCGACCTACGTACAGCACTTTACGCAGTAGTAAGAATTAGGCTTAACTGAAGCTGGACCAACAGACAGCTGAGCCTTAATATCAGCTTTTAATGAAACATTCAATACTTATCAGTGTTGTTTCTCCAGTGACATATTGTGGTAAAGCTGCAGACTGCAACCAACTGAACACCCCTCGTCTCAGCCATGTATTTAATAAGAGAAGTCAGAAGGATACAGTGTCGGAGGCGGTGCCCCGGCTATAATATGACCTGGATCTTCTGCACTGGGGCACATAGAGCGCTCGCACGAGAGACTCCCGCTGGCTGAGTTCGCTGAACTTCCTGTTTAGCACCCAGCTAACTTGAACTTGGAATAAAATGAAGTAATAGCTCTTTCGACTTTCCATATGCTATCGGACCGGATGGATAACGAAGCGAGTCGTTTCATGGCGGTTTCGAGATAAGCTTATGGGGGAAAAAGTCTGTTTGGGTCCCAGCGCACCATGTGACGATGTAATTACATGGTTCAGCCATTACGTCGTATTGGCTTCAAAGCCTGGCGCTCCTCCTGAGGGCTCATTCTCACCCTCACCAGCGGTGGCTACAGGCCGATGGAAGAGCAGCTGCTCCCTCTGTGGATGTAAAAGGCTCATTCTGAAACTGCTTTTACAGAGTGGAACAGCTATTCGAATTTCCATTATCAAAAACTTCTGGATGGTACCAACAGAACCGCTTCATGCAGCTGCTACCCTTCTGTTGAGGTAACTAGCACACCAATCAGATACCAAAAGGTGAAGTTGAATCAGGTGAAACAACCAGAGCAGCCTTCTGTCAAAGAAAGCTTATTTTCTCGCTGTAATAAACAACCACACACACCGAGAAGAAGGTGCATATGGAGAGAGAGCAGCAGAGAAAAAGACAGTGAATGCAGTCTGGGCAGAGGATGATATATAATATATATTATATGTGTGTATATGGTGTCCATCTGGCAGTAATATACAGTGTAGGTCACAGTTAATAAATGCAGCAGCCTTGCATAGCAGCTCCTGGAGAGGTGAGAGGGGGTTACAGCCGGAGCCTGGCTGAGAACATCCCTGCCTACATCTGCTGCATGAAGTGAAAATGCAAAAACAGAAGCACACTATTCTTAGTTTCAGGTGATTATCATCACTATCATGTTAAATGTCTGCCAATAGATCCCCCTAAATCCTTCACACTGGATCTTTACACCTTTACTGTGCTTGTTTTACAAAAATCCTGAATGATGAGAAATGTTTTGCAAAGTAATTCAGTGCAGCGACGACTGAGACGACCTGCAGGGAAAAGCTGCAAACCCTGAAACGACGTCTGCTCCCTGAGGCCTCCGTGGAGGGTTTTAGTATCTTATTGTGGACTAAAAATGCTGTTTCAGAGTCTTTTTTCCACCCTGACAGGGGTAGAAAATCAAGAGGAAAGAAACGGAAGCATTAGCATTGGTTTGGGTCTTGAAAATCCCCTTATGAGCGAAGTCCAACTTGTAAGCTGCACAGAGGGGGGTAATGACAGAAACATCAAATCCCCTGAAGAAGGAAAGGAAAGGAAAGAGCAGGAGGAGAAAGAATAGGCAAAGAGAGAGAGAAATGAGGAGCCGAGAAACAGGAGGGGAAGGTAAAAGGGAGGAATTAGGGAGGACGGATCAAGCGACACAGCGGCAGCTCTGATTCGGAGGCAGCAGGAGGGCAGGGATGCGGGTAAAGGAGCGACAGAAATACTCAGCGAGCACGGAAGAAGAGACGGGACGCAAACCAGGAGAGATACGTTTGTTGACAGCCGGAGAACGGAAAGGAGGACAGAAGCTGACAGCAAACAGCAGGAGGAGAACAGAGCGAAGAAAAGAAAAGAAAAAAAACACACAACGAGCTGGAGGACGAGTCGGGGAGGAGATCTGAGTCAGGAGCAGCCGGGAGGAGAAGAGGAGAAGGGAAGGAGAGAAACAGCGGGAGGCGAGGAGACAGGAAGGAGAAGGCAGAAGGAAAAGAGTGAGAAAGTCAGATATTTTGGTGAGCTGTCGATGCTTCTCTCAGGAAGGAAGAACTACAGATCTCCTCCTCCTCCTCCTCCTCCTCCTCCTCACATCATCTCCACTCTCATGTGTCCAACTGTGGAAGGAGCGATCAGTCTTCTGGCTCTCTCCAACTGTCTCACGGCCGACTGACTCTCCATTACGCTGCTCAATCATTACTGTGCACGAGGCTTCGTATGACATGTTCATGATGATGTGCGAGAGAGACGGTCCGTCACACAGAGAGGACCAGAGCGATGAGCGTGAGGCGGATTTAAACAGGAGAAGAAAAGAGGACGCAGGAGAGGGAGAGTGTGGTCAGAAAGCAGAAAAGGCAAAGAAAGCAGATAAAAACACACAAAAAAAAGCAGAGAAGAGAAGAATCGAGGGGAGGATCGGGGTGCAAATCGATAAGTTGTGAGAGAGAGAGGAAGAAAACAGGACTTTTACAGCCATCACAGGCTCATCACAATTCATCTCAGTCTCTATCCTCCCTTCATCTGGATTCTCTCCATCTCTGCACACACACCTGCACATTCACAGCTAAACTCACAAATCTGACAGGAAAATAACTTGTTCTCTCCTTCACATCTCCATCACAGAGGTCAGACAATCCAAACCAGCCTCCTCTCATCCCCAAAGCTAACCTCTCCAGTCTGCACAGGTTACCTCCTCTCTCTCTCTCTCTCTCTCTCTCTCTCTCTCTCTCTCTCTCTCACACACACACACACACACACACACACACACACACACACCCCTCCACACTGTGCCTCCTCTCTTCAGAGTGCCAGCACGACCGTGGCTCAGTCCCAGGCTGCGCATCACGCCGCGCTGAGCGCCAAATTAGCCAGAAAAACAAAGCGATAACGTTGTTTTACGCACACGGTGGATGAACTGGCTGCTCACACATTTTGGGTGACAATGAAATCTGAGATCTTTTTGGCTCTGAGACTGAAAGTGTCCTCGAGCATTCTTCGATTCCCGTGAGGGAATGTGGTCATTAACTGTTGAAGTAAATACACAGCTCGTTAAAAAAAAAAAAAAAAAAACGAGGATTTTGGTTGTTAAATTATTTTGAAGTGAGGAGACAGCTGTTAAATCTAATCCAGAACTTGTAAGTAAGGTAATTAAATCATCATCATTTACATCGAATCACTCAAACGCACATTATTTCTCCTTTCCAGCCAAAAGCTGATGCGTAACTGAGACGCGCAAAATCCCACCGATTTTCCGAAATCCCGAAATCCGTGTACTTTATCCTAATCTACAAAACAAGTAAACAAGACAAACATCTGAATCTATAACTAAATCCAGAAATCACAAGTGGTGTATTATCCAGGTGGAGCAACAGAAGGATGGAGCCCCGGTCTAAAGCCGCCTCTCCGGCTCTGCGCTGCCCGGACTCGCTCCGTCTCCTCCGGGGAGGAAAGTGTGAAAGCGCGCAGCCTGCTCACCTTCTCCGGTTGTCCCGTGCGAGCTGCAGAGCAGCAGGGCGACCTGAACGATAATCCCAGCGAGTCTTTTAGTCCACAGATCCATGATGAGGCGGCGGGAGGCTGCAGAGAAGCCCGGCGGCTGCTGGAGGAGAGAGACGGCCAACCTCTCCTCTCCAGCTCCAAGAGAGATCTCCTCAAACCCGACCGAGGGAGGAGAGGAGGGGAGGGGAGGGAGAGAGAGAGAGAGAGAGAGAGAGAGAGAGAGAGAGAGAGGTGAAGTGTGCTGTCTGTAGTTTCCTGTGGTTTTGGAGCCACACGCTGCAGTCAGTAATGAATAAATCCACTGGACATGATTTGTTTGGGAACTTTAGTTACCCACAATGCCACGCTGTCTTTAGCTTCACTACATGTTAGCATATGAATTTAAAGGGAAAAATACACACACACACACACACACACACAAGGTAACTGGGACAGTCATTCAAAACAAAACCAGACTTTAAATGACAAAATGTAGCCGAGGCAGCTAAAGGCTAAATGCTAATATCAGCCAAAGTATGTTTCAATGTGACTTTACATTTCTTCACGTTCAATTTTCAGTGTTATCGATAAGGATTAAAATACCTGTTCTTGTTAGCCACAAACACGGTCGGAGATGTCCCGACTTTCTGTTGAAAGTATCGTTTATTTGTCGCCATAAAGTGTAGTGTCACACTTACAAATGCTGAAACACAGTCTCCATCACAAGCCGGCTAACTTGTACGTGGACAAGATAATCGTCCAGCTCTTCTAGACGTTCCAAATGTTATTGGACCGAATGGCTCAAATTCTGATGGCGAAACAAGTCATGTCCGTTGTGATGCTCAAAAAAACACATCCACCATTTCACAGAGGCTTCCTTTAACATGTAAGCTTATGGTAAAAAGTCTGTTTCATCACGTAACGATGTAATTACACATAATTACATTTGGCCACCACAAAAACTTTCTGTGTAACTTCATCATTTCTTTACATTCAATCTCCAGTTGCTCTTGCTCTGGTTATTCTTGTGCACAGAAACCACTGGGTTTGGGTTAAAATGGCTTAACATACCTGTCTTGTTAGCCACAAACGCGGCTGGAGGTGTCCCACTTCCTGTCAAACTTATCTGGTATTTGTCGCTGAAACGCGGCTTGAAATTGTCTTAAAAATATCCAGCGGTGACACACTTACAAACACTGAAACAGAGGCTCAAACTTCAGTAATTGGCTTGGCCTTCTCGCCGACAACTCCGGGATCAAATTATGATAATGAAACAAGTTTGTGGGAGTTGTGACACCATGTATTTTTGAGCTGCAGTGCATCACAAAAACTGGCTTCATTAAAATGGGCTTAAAATACCTGGTTTAACCACAAACAAGGTCGGAGGTGTCACCGACTCGGCAGCCTCCAACATGGTGGCAGTTGCATCTAATTAAACGGGTTATTCAACCATCTAACAAGCGTTTGAAATGAAGTTCATGAATCAAACCTCTACAAACAGGTAACTGGTGAGTCGGAACAGCACAAGCTTTTCCTGTTTCTTCCCAATTTGCCAAAACATATGTCTGCAAAGTGGAAACTGACCTGCTGGCACAAGATGAGAAGTCAGGGTCATTAGGATTCATCCTCCGTGCACCTCTGCATGCCATCCATCCGATATGTGAGATAAGTCATGCGACCTCTGACCGATCGGATCCCTACAGACTCGCTGATGTGATTAAAAATCATCACATACATTCAAAAGATGGGGCCTGAGCGTTTCACTGAAGAAGGATGTAACGCAGTCAGGGAATAAAACATTGTGTAAGTAAGGAAATGTGCCACAATGACGGACAAAAAGAACATGTAAGGGGATCATAACGGATCGGTGCTGAGTAGATATGACCGACAGTAACATCGTTAGGAAGTCGAAGTCTACAGTGTTTCATGCCTAATACCGTCCCGGGGGCTTCAAAAATTCGAGCACTGTACAGATTGTCAGCCGTGAACATAAAGAAACGAGTGTGACAGAGAGTGAAAGGCGGCAAACGAGAAAAGACATGAGTAGGAGGCGGATCATACAGACCTCACGGGATATAACGTGATCCCAGAATAGATATGAGAAGACTGAGTGATCCTATCCAGGTCACAAGAGAGTTGTCTTATCGTATGTGGCGGTAAATCAAATGTTTCTCTGATTTACAAGGATCGCCCACCTGCTTCTTTACAGATAAAGAGCGTAAAGTCAATAAAGTTCATGAGTTGTATCAGAGCTTTTATGGGCAGCAGGGACACAATCTTCCCTGCTGCCTCGGGGAAAAATAAATTTGATGTTACATTATTCACGCTGATGCCATAATCATAGTTTGATTGGCTGACAGGTGTGCAATAAAAGTACCATAAGTGTATGTGAAAGGGCTGGTTGGACTTATGTTGCAAGTGATTTTAAAAAGGGAACCTGAAATCCAAAGTGTCGTAGAGAGAAAAGAGAAAAGTGGCCGTGATTGGCCTGAAATGGTTTGATTCCAATAGTGAGACATTTTCACAGCGGAAAAAAAAAAAAACCATCCAAAGAAAACCATTCCAGCAGCATAAATTACTTCTCTGCCATTTATCCGTAAATTCAATACGCTCTAAACACTCACAGTTTCAACAAAATAGGGGCTCTATACGCTTCCAGCAGAGCTGCAGAGCGTAAAAAAACATAACAGTTGCCTCCCAACAAAGCAGCGAGTCTGAATCTATTTTGGTGAAATGATGACAGCTTGGAACAGCAAAATAAAAATGTGTTGTGCAAGATTTGTTTTTTTTTCAGCGTTGGAATCCGCCTTCGTACGACCCCCCCAAAAAACAAGTCGGGACGCTGTGTGAAGCATCAGTTAAACACAATGTGATGATTTACCTCATAAACTTTATTGATTTTTGTAAATATATATGCTCATTCTGAATTTGATGCCACAGGTGAACAGGTTCGTTGGTTACAGGTGATGGTATCATGACCGTGTCGTTCAAGGACGGGGCAAAGTTCACCACTCTGTCAAACACATGATGGTATCCACCTTATTCCTCGCCATCCATGATATCTTGCACGCATTATGGGCGTGACGTCTGGAGCGTCCCGTCACTTAACCGACACTGTAATTTCCATGGTAACAGGATGCTAATCCTATTCTTCTAGGTTAGCCACTTTATAGAGTGACTAACACCATTATTATTGGTTAGCCCACTTCTTTAAACTGCATCTAGTGTGTCAGTGATCATCATACTTCATTACTTACGCTAGTTCTCCCGAGCACCTGAAGTAACATCCATGATCGTTTCCACAGTAATGTCGCCCATCACTTCCCCAGGAAACCTGTGAATAAAAGATGCTACATAAGCTTTGGTTAACCTAATCACCTGAATAAATGTTAGCCATGTACGTTTCTGCAAAACCACAGATAAGTTGAAACTTAACTTTTCTTTATGTTGCAACTTTAGGTTAAACTTTCCATTTCTCTCTTGTTTAGGCAAGAAAACCACTTGGTTAGGGTTAGGAAAACATCGTGGTTTGGCTTAAAATACCAATTCTGGTCGCCACATAAACAGCTGGAGATGGTCTGCCTTCCCTTGTTTTGGTCACCACTAAAATGCCCCCACAGACTCGGACTGCGGTCGCCTGTATAGCCTTGTGGGTTGTAATATGCCACCACCCTCCCCTCCACCTCCTGATGTGAAGGTCTGCTAATGAGCATGTAATGTGATATGCCAGGTCTGGTACAAATGTCAACATTGGTTTGGGAACGTCTGTGGTCGTTCCCAAACGTTAACTACTTACATTATACTCAGTGCGACCGGGCTGGCTCAGGAACACTTTGTAAAACCGTGATAATTGCATTCTGTTGTTAATATTGTTTTTACAGCTATTTTGTTGCAGGAGGAGGAGTGGATTCTGGGTAATATTGCACTTTAAATTGTAATATAGCAGCAAGTGTTAAAGCACGACACTTACCAAAACTGCTAACACTTTGAACGTAGTTTCCTTTGCTAAGAGGCTGTGGTAAAGCATATGAATGCACCTCGGGGGGTCCTTGAAGCATAACTGTTCTCTGCATCAAGGCTTTCATCCTATTAGTGTCTAACACGGAAACCATGTCTTACAATTTGCTTATATAACCCGTTCAAAAAAGAGTTTTATGTTAAAGAATTAATGAGGAGAACAGCTGCCAGTGTGAAAATGAATACCAGTGGGCATTCAGTGTAAAATGAGGAGCAGCGAGGAGAGGGCATGCAAAACACAACCCATTTTTCATGCCGCTCACGTAGCTGGGCCATGAAAACCTGACTAAAACAGCTCTGTGTTAGCTCAGAAGCACATCCCTGTTAGCGGACAAGAGGGGTAACTGTGAACCCACGTGGGAGGGGAGCTCTTGGTAGCATTCAGCCGGGGTTTATACATGAAAAGAGAAAGAACCGAAAACAGAGAGGAGAGGGGAATGTGAACAGAGAGAGAGAGTCGGCGGGAGGGAACCTGATAATGAAAACATACAGAGAGTAAAGACAGCGGGGGAATCAGATGATAAAAAAACCTGTTGAGTGCAAACACAGCGGGGGGAATCGGACAACGCTGAAGCCAGAGAAACTAACACACACAGTCATTATGAGCGTCACACACACACCTCACACAGAGAAACCGGCCGGCTGTTTAATGTTCAAATCAGTCGGGCGACAGATTTTAAAACTATGTGGCGCTGAGATGCGCAACAGGCTGTTCAACGGGCACGATGTTGATTTTTCTGTTCGCTTTAAGCTCCCAGCTTCCCATTTCCTCCCGAAAAAACCTGTCAGTTTATGGTGGCGCGATGACACAATGTGGCTTTTGTTAACACTTTCATTGTTGGGGGGAAAAAAAAAAAAAACATCTTCAGCTTTACCTCCTGCGAGAAAGCAGAATACGAGGTCTGTTTTGTTCGGGGAAGATTACTTGCCGGCGGTCACAAAGGTTTGATAAAATCTCTTGGCAGACATGAGTGAAACTGGCTACAATGGGAAATGTGGGGAAAGCAATTTGTTTCATTTCAAAGAGAAAATGCGCCCTCCCTCGTAGCTGACCCAATTGTGTCTCTCAGAAATGTGCCCGAAATGATTTTATTGTATTTATTTATTTGGGGGTATTGACTTTATTAAATGATTCCCAGGAATATGTCTTTGCTCCGCGCCTCCACAATTCTCCGTAGGAAAAAAAGGGTGCGTTAGTGACTTGTTTCCCAAATGAAGAGGTTTGATAATCTCATTCAGGAGGCGTGAGCGTGACAGGTGGATCAACGATGTGGACCACTGAGGTCAGGAGGGAGCAGAGCCTGAGGGGGGAAGCTCTGATTTACAAAGTGCCAGTTAAGGTCATGAGCTTTGAGTGGTGACAGAGGAGATAAGATCACAGATACAAGCAGTCGAAATAAATTTCCCCTCGCAGTCTCTGAGCGTGTCCTCGGGGACGGGTCGGACAGATTGGATATCCAGGAGGAGCAGGGGGAAAAAAGGCCGGGTGAGGTGGTTCAAATGTCTGATCAGCATGTCGAACGCCGCACTGTCTCCTATAAACTGTGGTCATATAACTTGCTATTCATTCTGGGAGGACATGTAGTTGTCACTCAGATTCTGCTACTTGCTACTAGGAACTACTTTTATGTAGATGTTGTTTATGAAGGAAATGTTGGAAAAGCATAGCTAATAATATAATAGAGGCTGAATCTTGTTTACCTTTTCAGTTTCAGGGTCTGATATTGTAGAGGTAAATCATTTGTAAAGAGATGCACCCATGAAAACAGATGTTTTATTATGAATCCCACTGTTTTTCTTACAAAACCTGCCCTACTTTTCTTTGTCTAGCGTAGAGGCTGTCCTATGCAGCTCTGAATTCTTACTCGTGTCCGGTCTGCTGCTGCTCCAAACGGGGTCACTCATCTTCTGGAGGCCAAACATCGGCTTGGTGACCATTGTTGGGCTGTAGTGGTTGGTGTGTTTACTGGGGGAACTACAGCTCACAATCCACTGTATCAGTATCGCAGCTGGTTGTTTAGTTTTACAAACCAACAGCGTGAAAACACAGACACAACTCATTAACACCAGTTAACACAACCTTGTACAAGCCCCCGGGACCCTCAATCTTGTTGTCCTGCGGCGGTGTACAAGAGCCACAAATCTCTGTTAAGAAGAAATCTTTTCTCGACTTCTCCTGTCGAAGATCATCATGGAGGTATTAAGCATTGAGTGCCAGGACCCAAAAGCTGTCAAGCCTTTCGTCACAGGAGTGGGGCGTGGTTGACACATGTAATAAAAGAAAGACACAAGCCAATCTAATGCACAAAAATAGTTTGTTTCTCAGAACTATGTGGAAATGTGGTGCTAGAAACTGCTAAAAACCAGCATCTTTCTCCAAAACATACTGATTTAATATTTAATTTGGTTCTTTTTTCCAATAACAAAGTGCTTACCTTCAGTTCATTAATGTCTGTGCTGGCTGACATGTATCCTCACCTGTCTCTGGGTTTAGTTTGAAGCAGTCCTCGTGGAAGAAGAGAATTAAACTTGACTTAATTTTCTGTTAATTATTGCCGCCACCAGTCCAAATCGTTTCCCTCTCACTTGGCCAGAATGACCCCACTAAACGAGTGAAGGACTCAGAGATTGGATGAACTGTTGTAAACATTTATGCGAAGCAATTGACTCACAACAACCAATTAAACGAGTTGAATGGACTTTGGAAAAGACGAAGGGGACAGCAGGATGGAGAGGCAGGTTTTTGTGAGTGTATGACGAGTGTCATCTGGACAATGCTTCATTATGAGTTTGTCCTGGTTGCATCCTTTATCTGTTAGAGTCTCTACTTTCAGGCTGCTCATTGAATTTTCACACTCAGTCGTTGCTAACACAGCGTCAGGATGACTGTTTTCATCTGGAAAATGAGAACGAGCTGAATATTTACACGCAAACGGTTTGAATATTTGAGAAAACACTGGCTCGGGATTTGTTAGTTATTCTGTTTGATTCGGTGGATAAATATTGATAAGAGACAGACACATTTCATTTGAGTCAGTTTACCGTGGCGTCGTCTCTGATCTCAATTATGTCAATAATCATATCAGGCATATTTTTACAGCAAATTAGTTTTCTCATCTGCATTCATAGCTTCGTATTCCTTCATTTTAGCCAATACTCAAACTTCACAAGCAGAATATGTGCAGTTCTGTTCTACTGAAAGCCGTTCTGTCATCCATCAGCATTAAGCTATAGCGAGTTGTCGGTAAACACTTATTAAAGGGGTAAACGGAAGTATTAAGGGCTCAAAGTGTCTCTGGCATGATGAGTGAGTTTGCCGCTGCCTCCTCTTTTTTCGTCCACGCTCGTACATCTGTTGAAAACCAGATGGAGCGAGAGCCGGTGATGGATGCACTCTGACTGTACTTTATATTCACAGCAGCAGCTGCAGGCTGTTGGAGGCCTGCTGCCCGACCGGCCGGCCAGTTGGCTGAAACACAAAAGACACTCAGAGGTTCTTTGAGAGCAGAGCAGAGATCAAGCTGCTGGAAGCCAGAGGCAGAGAAATCAACGGGTTTGAAAGAGAAGTCAACTGCTCCGTGAACTGTACGCCGAAGCTTTCCACCTTTTCCAAATCAAATAAAACGCTCTGTCACGAAGGTCTCGTTGTAAAGTAGTTGTAGGTGACGATGTTTAAAGATTGAATGTTTAGGTTAGGGTGTTTTTTTTGTTTTCTCGGTCCAGCCTTGCAGGCGCTGACCTACTACAAGGCTGCCAATATAGAGAGCTGACATCCTGAACTGCCATTTAAGCTGACCCTCTGTTCCTCTCCTCCGCCGGCCTCCTAACTCTCTCCGGCTGAACACGAATCCAATAAAGGGTGAAGACAGCCGCTGACCTTTTTAAAGTTTTTACCAGAGGCAATTGTGTAACTACAGAAACATCAGTGGATATCAAACTCAGTGGTAGATGATCATGTTTAGACCAAAAGCACAGAAAGTAATAAGTGTAGAAAATGGATTCATGATCCTCTGATTCCTCTAATTTGTCCTTGTGCCAGGAAGAAACAAATATAACCAATGAAAATCAGGTAAATACAAACATCAAGTCCACAAAAGTAGAAATAAAAAGAGTAAGAACGTAACAAGCCCATCGCCTCAGGCAGTTTATATGGTGGCTAGCTTAGTTAGCAATAAACTGATCGAAGGAAAATTTAAGAAACACAGATGATAAAAGATTCTTTCTTTCATCACCCTTTCCTATAAGCCGAAAAACAGTAAAAGGGTTTTCACGTCCATATAATAAGATGAAATTGGGGTTTAATACTGTATCAGTCGGATGTTTGAGCACCTGATCGTTAGTTGTTCGTGTGCTTATACCTGTAGGAGTCGAAACAAAACGTTAAGGTGCATCACAGATAAACGTTCAGCTTGAATTTATCTGTCATTTTGCAGAAACAAACTTAGCCAACATTTATTCTTTTGTTTATCATTCTCTTGTGCCCCTGCTGACACTAAAAACAGTGTTTGTATTTGATTACAGAAGAAGTTAAAATTACAAATGTTCAAAAGGTTTAATAAATAATTATCTATCTAACAAACTGTATTAGTTATGCTTTTAACAAGTGCGTCTCTGAATCTTTAAACTCCTGTTTTCAGTTTTATTTGGAGTTAATTAGCGGAGAGTTCCCCGCTGGGCCTCGGTGTCCCACAGTCACGCTGTTGGCTGCCGATAAAAATCACATTCTGTCCTGAATTATGAAAGCGTTTTGTTTTTCATCCAGAAATATGTTGTTTTATTTTCCGAGTTCATCGAATGTCACCAAACTCAGAAGAGTCTTCTCCAGGAAACTAAATCTGCAGAGCCTCCAGTCTCCCGCTGGTGTGTGGTTCAGATGGGAGGCCTGGTGAAGCCCCCACTGGACCTGAGCGAGGTTGGCACTGCACTGCACACCAGACTAGATCAAATTTTGCATGTTCACAGTTTAAAACCTCGAACATATTACTTGTACGTGGGATAAGCGCCAACATGATTTAATGAGGCAGGTTGGCAGCACACGTCAGGCCCGATTAACACTCAGAATTCAGCTCACCGCTTCGGGACAATCTGTGATTTGTATCGCTTATTAGCCTCGTGGCTCTGGTGCTTTTCAGGTTCTTGCCGAGGCAACGCATGACCGCGCTGGGAAATGAAATCATGTGGACTTTAAAACTTCCGGCCTGTCAGAAACAAAGAGAACTGTTTATTTACTCTGCATTTAACAGGAAATACACAAAGGACAATAATATATATGAGTGAACTTTGGGAAGATTCTGCACAATCGAAAGAAATATTCAAAGATTGGATTTTGTTTTGTTGATGAGAGAAGATACCCCATCATGGTTCTTTGCTGTCACTTGTTTATTGTTTGCTCCAAACTCATATTGGCCGAAGAAATTAGCAGTCCGGCCCCTATTGATCGACCATCAGCCGACTAATACTTCAGGACCCACCAGAACAGCAAATATGCATCTGTAAACGGTGCAACTGCAACTGATCAAATTGACTTAACTCACAGCAAATGTCTAGCTTTTGGGGCTTTATCTGGTTGATAGTACAGTTTGGACATCACCAAATCAACATGAACTGTCAGGAAAAAGGATTTTATAAAGTCAGATGTGAGAACTTTAAGGGCCTTTTTAAATAATTGTCAAAGAATCTGAAGGACTTTTCGAGTACGGTGGGATAAATCTCATTCTTGATTCAGTTAAAACAAGGTCTCACATAATTGTAACATTAAAGATGTAAACGCTGCACCTTTGAACACAATCGAAACTATTTTCTGAGACAGTTATGTATAAGAAGGTAGATTCGTATGAGTTACAGAGTCCACGACTGGACGGTTATGGATTGTTCAATCCTCACCTGACAGATTGTATGAAATGCCTTCAGGCTGCTGGTCAGATGATGAAAACAGCAGCAGGACTGCAGGTGAGCTGCTCTTCACCTGATCTTAAAGAGTGGAGAAGTGTCGAGCTAAATGTTCATCACTGCTGGATCCTGAGAACACTCTCAGCTAAGCACACACACAAAACAACTTTTAATGACCACTGGTTCTGCATCACTTAAAATTCAGACGCTGCTTCCAAAGATTATCGCGCTATTTATCTGTCGGCACAAACAAAAAGAAAATCCACGATTGTTTGTAGCCTGTTTCTTTCCAATAAACCCCACTGATGATCTTATCAGAGGCCTGTGTTTACTCAACCGATAATATTTATTTCAGTCTCGTTCCACTTTTGCTGATTTTCTATCTAATCTATCAGTGCGTGCTTGTGCACTGCTTTTTCCTGTTTCGCCTTTCAAATTACTGCCGGAGCGACAAAATTTACACCCTAATCCGGAAAGTTTCCTCGTATTTCTTCGAGCAACATGATTGTTGCCATAAATTCTATTCAGTTCTTTTTATTCAGTTAGGTTTTGGTGTTGCGCACTTGAATTTAAAATCCAGAGATGCATTCCAACAGAACACGATGATGAACGGTTCTGACTTTAACTCACAGCTGATAGAAACATATAGGAGCGACGACTTCCTGCTCCAGACTCTGGCTTTAAATGTCAGATGCCTGCCGAGCCCTAAATCCCATTTATTTACCTTGCAGAGCAATAATGCCGCATTGACATGTCATATTACTCATTTATGTTTATCACGCAGCAGGATTATGTTCACGGCATCCGTCTAAATGTCAGCTGTCACTATCAACAAAGGCTGAAATTGTTTTTATTAGCGGCGTCCTGAGAAACGAAGTGGGATTACGTCGCTTTCTGAAACGAGAGAGCCGTCCATCATTCAAAGCTACGTGGCTTAGCGAGCTCTATTACTGTGTTTGCTCAAGGGTTACAGGTTATATCTCACGTGCAACGTTGGTCTGAGAGTCGGTGCACCACTTTAACTTAAACGGAAATATCTCAACAACTGTTTAACAGCTTGTGATGAAATTTTGAACAGACATTCATGGTCACCAGAGGATGAAGCCTACTGACTTTGGTGACCCCCTGACTTTCCTCCAGCACCACCATGAGGTTTTACATGTGTTGTTTGAATTGTGATAAAATGTCTCAGCACCTGTAGGATGGATTGACATTAAGTATGCCACAAACATAAGTACATCTGTCCGAATCATCCGGAGGCTGGTGTACAAGTGGCTCAGGAGAAAAGGGGATGGAGCAAGAAGAGGTGCTACTGTCTATGACATCACTCGTAGGCTGTTGCAGGCCACAGGGCAGGCATAGAAGCTCCTAACTGGTCAAATCAGGTGTTAATCAATAGTCCAGAGGTTGAACTCTGTATTGCAGTTTTATGAACATGTATTATTTTACTGAAATAGATCTAGTGTACATTTGGGAATACGAGAAGTTTGAGTGAAGACTGAAACACCCAGGCGATTCTTCGTGAGTTGTAAAAAGTTCCTACTCGCTTGTTTGCAGGTTAGTTGGTGTGTTTGTTGTTGATTTTACCTGCCTGATGTGGGTTTGCATAAACGGAATCAAAAGAATCTAAGCTTTCTAATGATGTACGGCAAAACTAAACACTTAAATTGAGGTGTTGGCCTGTTCACTTAGCTGTGTTTGTATTGAGCTAACCAGCGGCCCGCCGACAGGATCATATTCAGAGTCCAGCATGTTTCTACAGAATCCAGAACAAACAATAGATGCCACTAAATCCTCCACACTGGACCTTTTAAAATGACTTAGATGAGACCATCATTGGGCTGGATGGAGGTGAAGCTGGCCAGATCTGTGGGTGTATCCTTCCCTCACCTTTAAGCGGCTCCTTCTGGCATGATGTTCTACATTTAACGGTTGTAAACAGCCTCAAGGGAGATTTATAAGCCCGGATTGGAAGCAGAAGAAAGGAGATCCAAATGGCCATAAAACTTTCCTATTTTATCCGCTAAGACACTGATGTTCTACAACTACAGACAGCACCTCCACTAATCCTACATGTTTCTCTTTTATGGCATTTCGGGTTTTTGCTGTTTTGGAACAAAGCTGATCCGACTGGCAGCCGCAGCTTCCTGGAAGCCGCTGATCGGTTCACTGCAGCTCATCTCTTACAGGAATTAACACGCTTTCTGCTGGATTATACAGCAGCAGACAACAGCTCCTACATTCACATCACAGAGGAAGAAAAACTTGTATTTTTTTACCTCCGTGTAATAAAATAAAGATGACACAGTGTAATCTTTACTCTCCTCACAGTCTTAGAACAATTAAACATTAAAATATCAAAGCAGGAAGAGGCCGAGCAGAATATATATCTTTCTTCACAACTTTCATCTTCATAACAAAAGGCACTGCTGATTCATCTCGATGCAGTAATTAGCAGAAGAAATAATTCTACTGCTTTACTTTTTGTTTTTCCACAAAAAACTTCACCTTGTTTTCTCTTTGAAATTCCCTTTTTATTCATCATCAGCCGAATGTCTTAAAAGGATCAGTGTTTAATGTTGTTTTACCAACAACGTGAACTCTGTCGAAGTAAACTAGAGCTTTGATTTTAATCCAGCGATATCTTTTCAAAGGGCACAAAAAGTACCAATAACAATGACATTCTTTGTATTAACATCACTAATAAACAAATTAACAACATTGTACTATGTTAATTCACTTGTTCTTGAAATTTAGCTAAATAAAGCTTGTGCTGCTAAAGTGATCGGAACAAACTTTTGCTACATTGCACACAGAAAAATAAAGGTGCTAACTGGAACCAAAAATGGTTCTTCGGAGTGATGCCATAGAAGAACCATATTTAGTTCCACATTCCTGCAAATGGTTCCTTAAAGAACCCCCAAAGGTGCCTCAAAGAACCATCAAATTTAGCAGAAATAGGTTTTTTAAGGAACCATTTTCAAGAAAGTTCTTTGTGGACCCAACTGGTTCAGTAAAGAACCTATTTTAAATGGTTCTTCAGTAATTTTTCAGAATAAATGGTTCTTTGAGCATTTTAAATCAAATCATTATGGGTACGCTGAAAAACAAGGACGATAACATAGTTGTTGGCCGTTTTGTATTGACATTCTTTTTTATTTCATTGCCAGCTATTAAGACACATTATACATTCTGTGCAGAACATGGACATTGCAGGGTTTCAAGTTCAAAGACTGTAAGAGAGGTGTTTGGAGCTACAACGATTAGCTGATCAACAGAAAATGTATTGACAACTATTTTGATAATAGGACTTAATAATCGTCTAAGTAATTTTTAAGCAAAAAAAAGTAAAATGTAAGAATTTGCTGCATTTCTGGGTCTTAATTGAGAAAATAATCTGCAGATTAATCGATTAATGAAAATAGTTAGTTGCAGCCCTAATTTCATGCTATTACATGCCAGCAAATAACTCCAATAAAAATGAAGAACCTTTAGTACTTTAAAGAACCACATAAAGTATGTGAAGAACCATCCCCTATATAAAAAGGTTCTTCAAAGAACCAGAGAGCCTTTTGAAGAACCATTTAAGAACCATTATTTTTCTGTGAGTGCTTGCCTTTAATAAACATGTCCTGTGTAACACTGTCAAACGTAAAGTTAGCCATGAAGTGGTTGAACGCTAACGTTAGCTGCTGTCTAAAGTCGCTAACAGCCGATCAAACATGTTGTTTCACCTTGAAGCATGGCCCTGTGTCCTTTCACATTTTCAACATCACTCCCAACGTTTGTGAAATGCGACCTTGAGCACAGCAGTCTGTCGTGATCCTTTTGAGAATATCAGCGGTGAATAGTCACATTGGGAGTAAACAACCCTGTGGGCTTCTGGAGGACTGCAGCAGTGGGTGTGTGCACGACTCAAAAAGCAGATTTCATTTCATATTTGTGGAGTATTAATTACATATGTTAGCATTTGTGTTTCCCTGCATTTGTCAGTGACGCACGTAACATCCATTCACCACAGTAAGACAATATCCTCCATGTTAATCTATTGATCATCTCTGTGCAGTTTACTGGAACATGTATGGATTAACCTCGACTGTAAATACACCACAGTATGAAGAAGAAGAAGCAAATCTACTGACCCAGACCGGGTTTGTCATATCACTACTTGGCTAAAAATATGAAGTCTGCCACGCGTACATACTGTGTTAGCAGACAGCGTGGACATATCTGTGCATTGATTCCACCTGAGCCTCACTATTAATATCCATTAATGACCTCATTTGAGGGAAAAGAGGGAAATAGGCTTTCATTAAACCTGAAAATAGCATTTCAATCCACCTCCTTCATTAAAAATGTTGTTGAAAGGAAATTCATCAGAGCCAAAATCATCCATTATTGGAGGGCAGCTCAACTGCGGAGGAAATTAATCCCGCAGATCATAATTACTACACCGAATATTGGCTGGATGTCTCTGTTTCTCAGACCTTCAGTCCAGAGAGAGAGAGAGAGAGAAAAAAGAGGCAGTGATTATTTCTAATGATGCAAAAATTCAATATGGATTTACTTGGATTTATTTTTGTGTTAATGCGATTTTTTGAATGTGGATTGGTTTTGCTCATTCCAGTTATTGCTTGCCAGCGTGCAGTTCGTCCTCACTATCAGCAGCCACAACTGCGCCGCAGCACAGAGGAGAGGAAGTAGAAGAAGACGAGCCTTTTTCCAAAATAGCTCAATTACCCAGAATATTGGCTGGCGAGCTGGACCGGCGTGTGCAGACAGGCGGGATGGACGGGTGGACGGCCGAGATGAAATTATTTTTCTGAGAATTCATTTCGACAGAGTTTTTTTTTCACTTCCTGACAAGATCCCATCTTTACACGAACAGCAAAGTGTTACAAATACAATATGTGTTCAGACAGCCAGGAAGGAAGCCACACACACACACACACACACACACACACACACACAGCAGTCGTATACTAGATTCAGACACAGAAGCTGCTGGATATCATTCAATCACATATGCAATTACAGGGTTTGGAGTTCATTAGTGTAGATGTATTGTGTTCTAACATTGTATTTCAATGCACACACCACTGTTCCTGTTTCCACGCATACATTTGAGAGCATCTGACTCAACACACAACAACACATCTCTTGATAATTGATTTAATAATGGACGAAGCATCGTTGACAGATAAAACTACAGCTGTGTTGCATCTGACTGACAAATGAAACCTTAGCAGGATAAATAACTGTTTTATCAGTTGGTTTCAATTGATGGTTTGTGTGCCGGAGTCTTTTTTAAGCACCGGAAACAATAACAAGCCAATAAATGACCACTTGCAAAGATGAAGAACATACTTGCAGGGCTTTTTTTGTCTCAACACACAAACTTCTGAGCCTTATAAATGTGTTTGTGTGGGAATAACAGCCATACATCCACTGAGGAGGCATGAAACACGGCTTTAAATAAATGCTAATGTTGCTCCACAGCTGAAAAAATGTGTCAATAAGCAACTGTTTGCAAGCAAGTTCGCCATATTACCTTTAAAAGGTGATAAAACGTCAGTGCCCAGATAACAACATTGTACCAGACACCTTCATCCGGCCCACATACTGCGTGGAACGATCAGCAGTCGGATGGTCCATTCCTGTTTACAGGATCTGAGCCACAAACAAGTCTAAGCCAGATCCAGCCCGCTAATAGAACAAACTTCTGGTTCATTCGGTTCACTCTTTGCTCACTTGTGGCCTGCTTGTGGCTCAGATCTGGCAAACAGGATTGGACCACCCAAGTACCATTATTCCTAGAGGTATGTGGACCAGATGAACGTATCTGTGTGGGTCAGTGTTTCCACTGTCCCCAAGTGGTCAAAGAAATCATTTATTGTGTGTTTACCCCAATCTGCTACATACAGTTAATAGTGTATTGTGTGTCCGAAGGGACCGTCGATCAGAAAACACACATATGAACCGTTTCTAGGACAATATGATGCAGATAATTTTTTGGACAAGCTGTTTTGCTACTGAGGTACGAACACTCATTGAATAGTTTGGAGTCCAACTGAAAGAAGAAGGAAAGAAAGTAAGGAGAGACAAAAAAGAATTCAAGGTAAGACTTTTTACAGTAAGTTGTTCGGAGAACATAGTTAGGTGGTCATTAAGTGCTTTGCTATTATTCAAAGGTTTATGAGTGCAGGTTGTTTACGTGCAGTGGTTGCCATCCTGATTGGGGCAAAGTTGATAAAAGTATGATGACAAGAATATTATTTGGGATGTGTTTCGCTGAGGCTTTTATTCATTTTGTACAGTTTATCATTTCAGAAGTCACCAAAAACTTGTTTTCTTTACGGCTCCTAACATGAGGTCCAGATCTGTTGGCTCAGCTGTGACGGGGTTAAGGAGGCTGAATAAAGGTCAGAACAATGTAGACAGTCGACAGACAAGCGCTTTGAGACAAACCAGTTCTAATTTGTTCTTTTTTTAAGGACTATTTATATCTGTTGAATTTAACCAGGCAGTCTGAATAAAGCACAATATGTCTTCACTTCGAGAAGTGTGTCTGATTTAAAGTGAACAGCCTCAGAAATGGAAATGTTCCTTCTTTGTTCAAGTCGTGCTTCAGATCTCTGTTCTCTCCACTCAGAAGAGATTTACTCACACAATGACAGACAGGAGCAAAAATATACATGAAAATAGAGCGAACTGATTCTGTAAAGCTGCGTTCAGTTTATCTCGCCCGACACAAACTAACAGCCTCGGAAGTGGAAACGTTTCTTTCAAGATAAGCGACAGCAGAGCTCCTTAAGCCTCTTCAAATATACGAAGGATGTACAATTACTGTTTATATCAGATCAGGTGGAGGGAAGTGGCGACAGAGTGTCGGGTAAATACCTTTTGGTTGAAATGTTACAGAGATCCAAAAGCTGATCTCCATATCTTTTTGAAAAGGAAATCGTATCCTGAATAGAGCTGAGACAAAAGCATCATCCTTCTCAGTCTATCTCTCTGACACGTACTATTTAGAGACACTAAAACTTTTTGTCGTACAGAATTTATTGATACAGACTCGGAGTCTGAAAGGTTCTCTAGTGATTCCCTGAAAAAACACTGTCAGACAAGATGTAGCGAGAATATTTTGAAAGGGAAAATGAGAAAAGTCAATAGAGAATTGTTCACCAACTGTTGAATCTGCGAGCACTGCAGAGGAGCGAGGTCTGATCAGAACCAGCAGTGGTAAACAGAAGCGTTGTGCTGTAGTCGCAGAACGTCTGCGTTGAGTTACTCCGTTTGGTTTGTGATCAGTAAAGCAGCGGGGGTGTGTGGGTGCCGTTTGTCAGATTACAGACTAATGTTGCTTAGAAACCTAACAAGTCTTCAATAACCAGGTCTGACGTTTGAACGCCGAGCTGTTCAGTTCTGTTTTTGATCGGTTATGAAACAGTCTAAATTCAATACTGACGCCTCTGATGCGGGAACATCTGCGAGGAGACGCCACCGGGTACGATTCACAGCGAAATCAGGCCAAACAGTTTAAGATACGCAGATCAGAAAAGCCAGTATTTACTTTTTGTCAGGCAATGAAGGATTTTTTAAGAGAGTTTTACTTTTGACATTTATTTTTGTTGGTGCTGATGGCTGATTCTAGGCAGGAAAGAAAAGTATTCACCTGCTCCATCACACCTGAGGGAAGAACACAAAGTCAACCTTGGTCGGACAGATTAGGAGAATTGTTCGGATTTGAAGGGGGGATATTGATAAGTTTAGCTAATCAATCCTATTGGAGGAATTAAAGTTTTAGTTGTCTAGTTTTGGAGCACTATTTATGTGAAAAACAGCAGATTGTCTTGATGGTGCGACTTGATGTTCTGGCTGTATCACTGTCTCCCTGACTGATGAACTCACTCGCTATCTTCAGGCCCGAGGGTCACTGAGAGTGTCATGGAGCATGACATTAGCCCAGAGCTTCGCCGCAGGACTGAATGAACCACTAAGCGGTTGGGTGCCCGCTTGACTGACTGATTTTTGAGGTTTGTATCCAGCTGAGGAGCCCTGAGGAGTGTTGTGAAGCGTGATATTAGACCCCGAGCTTCACAGCGGGAGAGAATTCGAGAGTCCTAACAACCTCTGAGCATCTCCGACCCGTCGGCTGTGACTGACAGCCGCGCTCATCTGGAACAATACGCCGCTAAAAGGGAGAAACTGCCTCAATAGTGTGGAATGACGAGGAGACGGTCAGCAGACTAAACCGGCTATTACAGTGACTGTCTACAGATTACTGAACGCTTTGACAACGCTGATGGATTTGGCCGAGACCAAGAAGCGAAGTGAACCGCAGATCACTGGATGACATGAGGGCGCCGTGAGGAGTCCAGGCCGACAGACCAGTCGCACCAGAAAGTGGCAGGAAAGTGAGAAAATCATTACCACTGAACCTCGCAAAGCAGATGGTGCTGAGCTTTGTGGTGCGGTGACAAAGGCTGACAAGATGTGTTCATGGCAAAAATGGCCACAAGGAAGGAAAGCTCAATTGGTTTTGGATGAGACAAAAGCTTTATATCATAGCTTCTTCCCTCCCAGCGACTCTTTCCTGAAGATCCTCACAGTCGTGACGTTCACAAAGCCATCGATATTGCAAATTACCGGGTTGTTGAAATTAAACTTGACAGCACTTTGCACACTTTCCCTGTTCAAGGTCGGCTCTGTGTGTTCGCCTATCCAACGGTTTGCATGGATCGGGTGCACAACCTTTTCCAAAAGATGGCTGAACGACTGAAAGAGGGAGCCGGGGTTCATGTTAATGGGAAAATCAGTGAAATATTCATTTAATGAAGGGAAAAACATGTATATTTTGTACATGAAAACGTAGCCAGTGTGAGAGACCTGCTGTTTCAGTGCATTCTTGTCTGCATATATCTAAATATCAGAGTACAGGAAGCAGTGGCACAGCGTCACAGCAGGTCCAGCAGTGACTGCCAGGATAATGACACGGGGTGAAGAGAACAGTGTTGAGTGTTTAATGAAAAATATGGTTATTAAACAGATTTTGGTCCGGATACATATTTGCAGAAGATTAGAGCCAACTGTTCACTGGAAGGGTTCTTGTGATGGACTAAAGAGCGAGCGAGCATGTGTGTGATGCTGAAAGACGATAAGAAAATACCAGCCAGGCTGATTTTTCCCAGACTGGAAACCCAAAAGTTCTTATTGATGCTTTTAACTGAGGCTGTAAAGAAAAAAAAGGCATTTGTCACAACTTTTAAGCCTTTTATAAATCAGACTGGTACCAAATCTAATTCAAAGTCCCCCTTTTTTTAACATTGTGTGAGAAAGATTCTGGTAACTATAAAATGTTAGAAGGAGAAACATTCCAACATCACAATCTGACTGGTCCGAGGGTTTTGTAACACAGTTCTGTTGGAGTCATTTTATAAAACACTGCAGTGCTGCTGTTCTGGTTTCAGGGCCCAAACCTATGAAAAGGAAACTGCCCACATATACATTTGAACAATTATTCATTTCTAATAACCTGCTTCACACTCCTCGGTAATAACATCATTTCCTGCTCTTCACTAACTCTTAATGCGTTTAGCGCTGCCTCAGGCTACATCCTCCATTTAGATGGAGTTTCTACTTTACATATGTAATTTCCTCTTCTGCCTCTCCTCCTGTCTCACTGCTGTCCTCCTCCTGTCTCACTGACTCACTGCTGTCCTCCTCCTGTCTCACTGCTGTCCTCCTCCTGTCTCACTGCTGTCCTCCTCCTGTCTCTCTGACTCCATGATGTCCTCCTCCTGTCTCACTGACTCACTGCTGTCCTCCTCCTGTCTCTCTGAGTCACTGCTGTCCTCCTCCTGTCTCTCTGAGTCACTGCTGTCCTCCTCCTGTCTCTCTGACTCCATGATGTCCTCCTCCTGTCTCTCTGAGTCACTGCTGTCCTCCTCCTGTCTCTCTGAGTCACTGCTGTCCTCCTCCTGTCTCTCTGACTCCATGATGTCCTCCTCCTGTCTCACTGACTCACTGCTGTCCTCCTCCTGTCTCTCTGACTCCATGATGTCCTCCTCCTGTCTCACTGACTCCATGATGTCCTCCTCCTGTCTCACTGACTCACTGCTGTCCTCCTCCTGTCTCTCTGACTCCATGATGTCCTCCTCCTGTCTCTCTGACTCCATGATGTCCTCCTCCTGTCTCACTGACTCACTGCTGTCCTCCTCCTGTCTCTCTGACTCCATGATGTCCTCCTCCTGTCTCACTGACTCCATGATGTCCTCCTCCTGTCTCACTGACTCACTGCTGTCCTTCTCCTGTCTCTCTCACTCCATGATGTCCTCCTCCTGTCTCACTGCTGTCCTCCTCCTGTCTCACTGAGTCACTGCTGTCCTCCTCCTGTCTCACTGACTCACTGCTGCCTGTCTCTCTCTCCTCCTCTGTCTGTCTTCCTGTCAGTGTCGGTCATTTCCTACCTGTCACAGCTGACACTTGTTTCCCCTCCACCATCTCCTGCTGACAGCAGCGGGGCTGATCTGAGCAAACTATTTCTCCTCCCATGTAAACATCCATTACCGACAGAGAGAGAGAGACAGGGAGAGAGAGAGAGACAGGGAGGATGTAAGATCACACATCCGAGTCTCACGCGTTTTTAAATGTCTTGAACACAAGCCTGGTGAAAGCTTTGACCTCAATTCCGCAGCAGGTGAGGACATTTCCATTACAAAAACTCCACGAGCATCAAATCTCTGCAACAGCAGCACCTCGCTACTGGAGAAGACGTCAGCAACATCAGCGAGTGAAGCAACAAGAAAAAGCTGATGTAATCGGCACATACAGTATCACAGCTGGAGAAACAACGTCTGCTCCTAGAATACAAAAGCAATTTGGAGCACAAGACATTTGTGGAGTTGTGTTTCCACCTGATGAATCTGAACCCTGTTCCATCAGCTCCTTCCCTGTTTTTCAACTTACTATCCTCACCTGTGTTTTCTCCACCTGCACCTCATCCCCTTGTTAGTTTAGTTTGAATTCAAGTCCAGTCTTTAGTTCAGTCTTTGTCTGTTGAGTTTCCATGATCCTGCTGTTTCCCTTCATGCTTGCCTGTTCCAAAACTTTGTCCATTGCACTTCCTGCCAGTCGTCTCCTGCTTTTGTGATGCATTCATAGTGAAGAGAGGGCACTTGACCACAATCTGTCCACTTGAAGGGCACTCTAGAGAGTGCCTTTATCATGTTTTCTCCACTGCAAGGACACCCTAGAAGTTGCTCTATTACATTTTGTCCACTGGAAGTGCAACCTAGAGGGCACTTATTGAGCATTATTCTGAACATGTGGAGCGATGTTCAGCCAACGGTCTGACACATTGTTGATGTGTTAGCATCCAGCTGACATAAAACAATTCACTCTACCTTCAGCTCATTGTTGCTCATCATCATCATCGGTATAATTTCCATAATAGTTCATGTGAATCCAAAAATAAATTAAACATTAACCAGTCAGGCACTTTTGACCATCCGTCAATGACCCCAGCATGTAATGCGTATGATCACGTCACCTGACAGGAGGCACCAGACAGCGTGGGTGCAGCTCGCGGTCAATGCCGTCTCTTGGCTCATTATTATTATTAAGGGATGAGCCTCCTCAAGGCTCATCCTATCTGTACCTCCAGACACACACAGTCTGCTCACATAAATATGCCAAGTGTGAAGGACGGAGAGTAACCATGTCAACGCACAAGTGAAACATTCCTATGAGACACACACTCCTACGTTCCTCCATGATCATATGTTTCCAACAGGTGTGTTAAGGTGAGCGAAACCTCTCACGTTACTATGATCATTTGATTCATTATATTATTATATTTGATTCATCTTATGCAACAACAGAAACAATCAGACTGGACATTTACGACCACAGTCACCACAATCATGACGACATAAGACATAATCTTGGGGATTACAGTAACACTGTTTCCTGATCTGGAGATACCAGCCTGTTTTTATTCTCTGCTTCCCCTTCAGCTAAAATTTCCTGTCAAAAAACCCATTTTACATCCTCCGTATAATCCATCATTACGGCCGTAACATCAAACTGAACAAGATTTAATGAAGCCTCGGATGATGAAACCCTCGGACGGCGACAGTTCCCTTGAAGAAGAACACGGTGCTCTTGAAACTTCCGCACCTGAACGTAAAACTGTCAGATCCTTTTTTTTTTTTTTTTTACCTCGTGTCACATATCTTGCTCAGCCCTGTCAAAGGTCGTACTCAATCTGCGCTGACACTAATGGTCAGGCTGACGGCGAATAACTTAAACACCTCATTTCCCATCAGCAGTTTGCTGCAAAGGTCAAGCAATCATACGACGATTCAGCATTTTTATGGGCGAGCTGCGCCCGTCCCTCAGAGCTCGGGACGGTCTCGGCGCTCGCCATCAAAATGTCACCAATCATCTGTTGATTCGGTATCATAATGTTTGACCTGTGCAGAAACATTTGAACTGCTGTATTAGGGAAGAACCGACTCACTCTGCCGTAATGAGCTTCTTCTCGGTGAAGTGAAGACGCGCTCGTTTAGTCCAAAGGCCGTTTGACTCGTCGTCTGCAGGAGGCGAACTGCTGAGTGTGGAATTAATGGAGGCGCTAATGACTCCACTGAATCAGAGTGGAGCTGTTTGTGCTTCAGTGGCTGCAGGTTCAGAAGGTTAATGGATTATTTCTCCTTTAGGGCCAAGGAGGCAAATAATGTGGCGGTAATACGGTAATCTGAGGAGAGGAGAAGGAGAGGAGGTTTGATTATTTCCGTATGGTCTCCTCTTCCATCTTTCTCTTCCCTCTCTGTCTCTAAAGGTGCAACCTGCAAACACATTTTAATTCTCCACAGGTGCTGAATAGCAGCCGAGATTCAGCAGGTCATTTATTCATAGTTGCACTCATTTATGTTCTGCCGAGACTAATTAGATGCTTAATATTCCCTTTTTGTCACAGTAGAATTAATTAATGCCCTGACCCGGGCAAAGAGAAGAGAAAAAAATCTCACTCGACGTCGTCTGGGTTTTTTTTTCTCTCTCTCTGCTTCTGTCTTAATGAATAAATATTCAAATGAAACCTGACACTGTTATGTTGACTTTCAGCAGGTCAAAATCTTAATTGTGATTAAATGAACGCTGATTAAATGAACGCTGTGTACAGTGGTTCGATGTATTAATTTTTCAAATAAGGTTTGCCCTCTTGCAAAGCCAGGGCTGCTAAAGAGCAAGTGTTAACAAGCATTAAAGGGTCAGTTCACCCAAATAAAGGAAAAAAAATCATATTTTCTCATTTACCTCTGGTGGTAACTGGCTGCTAGCTGTAGCTTCATACCGAGCAAACAGACGTGGGAGTCGTACCAGTCTTCTCATCTGCTCTTGGTAAGAAAAATAATTGCAACTATTCCTTCAAACCTTTAAAGCTGAAAAATCAGTTTAACGAAGAAGAAGGAGAGGAAGAAGAGGAGAAGAAGAAAAGGAGGAGAAGAAGAAGAAGAAGAAGAAGAAGAAGAAGAAGAAGAAGAAGAAGAAGAAGAAGAAGAAGAAGAAGAAGAAGAAGAAGAAGAAGAAGAAGAAGAAGAAGAAAGCCCAAAGAATGATACCTGGAATCATGTGACTGGCTCTGTGTTTTGAGAGACCTACAATCATACTTGTTGCCGAGAGACATCCTGAGCACCAGGTCATTAACAGAAAATAAAAAATGCTTCTCTACATAATATCTGATGAACTCTACAGAATTAAAAAGATGATCATCTCATCAGCTCAGTTTCATCTGAATCCAGCCAATGGCAGCCTGCCGCTGTGATGAAACCGAGCAGAGGATTGTGGGCCGTCGGTGTCCAACCATTCTTCCCATCAGCGGAGCTGGACGAGCCTCGGTCACATCACACTGGCTGTATAAGTGAGACTCTCTCAGCTCTGTGTAATTATCAGCCATTTGACACAGTGCGAGCGTCTCGTCTGGAATACGAATGAGGACGATAAAAATACTGAGATCACAGCGAACCAAAGCCTCGTACCTGAAAGAATTATCAACGCCTCGACTCCCATCAGCATCCTCGCTGAGCGCTCGCTAACAGACCACAATTATCTCGTTTGTGGACGCTTTGCATCCTCACATCTTCAGGCGGGTAATTCACTTCCATTCAGAGGTGAATCCCTCCAGCACGTCCTAAATATCAGCCGGCGTGTCGCAGGTTTGCAGAGGCCGTATGGCACCGAGCCCAGAGCTGCTATTGATGTGTGCAGCTTTTAGCGATGCAGCTAATAAGAGCTCAATGATCTCTGTATGTGTTTGTGTTTTTAATGGCTGATCTCACGGGAATCCTCTCCCCTGATATCAGAGGTCGGGTCCAGGCGGTCTGTCATCACATCCTGTTTACTGACCTTTGATAAAACAAAGTAGGAATCAGGCCTTTCAAACGTCCTCTTTAGCCTTGACCTTCCTAAATATGCTAATCCCAAACACACAAAGAAGTCCTTGTAAATTAAATCCACTCCTTCTCGTTTCAGCTCCATCCGAAAGGCTGATATGTGACAAAAGAAACTAAATCCCTTTCAAGTAAGTGAAGGAAAGCGTGTTAATTGATGAGGCTGTTTTGGCGCTGAAGGATGAGAGACATGTTTTTTTAAAAATAGCTTGTGTCCCTGGTATTTTCAGAGAGGTGTTGATTTAATTTCCACTTCAGACTGAGGGGGCAGGTCGGCTGTAAGCCTTTTTTAATGAAGACCTTTAAGGATGAGGACATTTTCTGCTGTCATATCGTCATCAAGATGATTTGTCAGCTCTGATCGTAGTTTGAAAGCAATAAATCGTGTGGTTTCCCACGACAGCGGCGCTAACCTTTGCTTCGACGAGACCCATTGGGGGGGGGAACCAGGCAAGGCCCCCCGTCGGATTCCTCATCAAGGCCTGACTGGCAGGCTAATGGCCCTGCTGGCTAATTGTACCTTGTAAGCTTTGAAAAATCATCAGTTTGTCGTGTCATGCACTTGGCAGGCAATAAAAAGCAAAATGGACAGCCTCAAACAAAGCACCTCTTAGCTGTTGCAGGGGCAGAATGAGGTAGAGATAATTCAGCTCAAGCGTGAAATAATGAAAAAACAAACTGATAAACTTCTATGTTATGAAAGCAATGCAGCTAAAAGTGTTTAACTTCAAGAGTGGACAAGTTAAGTTAAAGGGACGTGAGGCAGGATTTGTGAAAAAATAAACATGCATTTTAAGTTTTTTAATGTTAATGAGTGATGAAGCGTTCAAAACCAAAAAGAATGAGCCTGCCCACGTATCTCTCCGTTGCCTTGAACAGGCTGTGTGCTGCATCATGTACTGGGGTCCGAATTTCCCGGCAGTCCTGCGGACGTGACGTCAGATGGCGCTAATGCGCGTCATCGACGGCTTGGATACAGGAAGAAGACAAGAGCGGTGGACCCAGGCTAGTGTTTGGGTAGTAATGGATTCTGCTACGGCCAGAAAACGACCCACCACCACACAAAGTCCACTAAAAAGTCATACTAAGAAGAAAACGAAGGTTTTATCAGCGGCAAGTCCTGAGTCGAAACGAAATTATAACCAAAGCCGGACCGGCACCAGATTAAACATTGGATACACGTTCGACTGATGGAGGTAGATTCAGCTAGAACTGGGACTGAAAACAGATGCTGACATGGCTCATTTCCTAGTGACCAGGTAAGAAAACATTACAGGTCATGTTTAGAGCTTGATTTGAAAATCATATGAGATCACCGAGGACTCGGAGTGACCTAACGTGCAAAGTAGCGTTAGCTGCTAACATGTAGCTTAGTCCACCGCTGTGTGACACTGAATAGTTACAGACTGCGCATTTTCCACGGTCCTTTAGTCTGAAACCGAATAGTTAGAAATATGTCCCTTTATATATGGGACCGAAAGCCCAACCTGTTATCCGGGAGGTGACGTTAGTGTAGAGGTTTGAAAAATGAACCTATTTGTAGTTTCAGAAAAAGAGACACCCTCTAAATTTCTTTGAGAATATTGTGCTGAATTTAAAAGTTATTTGATATACTGTAAATTGCTTTTTGTTATTTTCTTTGAAAAAGGTCACACATTACACCACCTGGACAGCAGGTGGCACTATAGGCATGGACAATGAGGGAAGTATAAAGCTCGGGTGCACCGCTCATGCGCACTTCAGATTAAATCTATGTACGAGCTGACGGCAGTATCTTGTGCTCCCTTTTCTTCATTGCTCCACAGGTATGTAAATATGTAAAAACCCATCTACTTATCATTTCTAGCATTGTACAATCAGATGAAATGTTTATGAGGTGTTAGAGGTGTTATCCAAGTTGTAAAAGTGTTTAATACGATGTTATGACGAGTGACGCCAGAGCTAGCTAGTACGGTTAGCGAAGCTAATGCCAACGGTCGGAGTTCTCTATAACGCCAACGGTCGGAGTTCCCTCCACCTCGCCGCGATATGTATTGATGTTTTGTTATTTAGCTTGTGTACAGCAACAAGAAACGGTTACATGAAGAAACATGAAGGTACTTTTGTTTTATGTGTGTTCATAATGTGAGCACTGGGCTTGGCTGCAGCCGTGTGTGTGTCTGTGTGTGTGTGTGTGTGTGTGTGTGTGTGTGTGTGTGCGTGCATGCGAGTGCGCGCTTGTTCATGTTCATGTAATGGCGGTGTCTGTAAACAGCCGTCTGGTCCAACAGTTGAATGCAGCGTTTCATGCTGCGTTTCGTTTAGTTTAAAGGGTTAGTTACCATAATTTTGTTGTTGATAAACTGATTGGTCTAACATGTCTATTGTGTGTAAAATGTTATGATGAGACTTTAATTGAACATAATTTTATTGTTGATAAACTGATTGGTCTAACATGTCTATTGTGTGTAAAATGTTTATGACGAGACTTTAATTGAACAAGTCTATTGTGTGTAAAATCTTATGATGAGACTTTAATTGAACATAATTTTATTGTTGATAAACTGATTGGTCTAACATGTCTATTGTGTGTAAAATGTTATGATGAGACTTTAATTGAATATGTGTAAAACCTTAGAGATATGTGGAGTAAAAATGTTAGTAAAACAGATGTGTTTGAGAAAATGCACTTCAGATTAAATCTATGTACGAGCTGACGGCAGTATCTTGTGCTCCCTTTTCTTCATTGCTCCACAGCTCGTTTGCTGCTGGCCCAGGTTCCCCTAGGCCTGAGGCCGGTAACATTAGCAGCTGGCTGTAGCCACAGGCTAACAGTTTGTTTGTGTCTGTGTAGTAGCATTAGCTGCTAACACACAGCAGTCCCCTCATACTGCCCTGGCCTCTGCCTGAAACGCTCTGTTCCAGCTCCTGTCTCTTTAAGACTTTAATTAAATGAATTCTCAAGAGATACTTTCTACATCAAATTTCAGGCAGGTTAGTAATGATTAAAAATGTTGGTCCACATTTGGACCCATTTCATTCATAGATTCAAACAACTGGTATCCAGTAGACCCGATCGCTACAGTATGACGTCACCAGCCACTTCTGATTGACTTTCAGTTGATTTGCATCGTGGAGATGTGTTCAAATCAGCAAACCTGTTTATTTCTGCAGTCATTTACAGGTTTAACTTTAACATTTAAAGATTTCTGGTTAAACATGATGGTCGGACCTTTCGGATGTTTCTGGTTGGTTTATTTCATGTAGGTTAGGTTAGTGAAATTGTTGATGCTAGTGAGAAATGACAGCACCAAGCGTGCATTTTAGATGAATTAGATAAATACACTTGTACAATAAGACAATTTAAAAAAAAAAAACCATAATGTTTAGTAAATAAACACAGCCATCGTTGCTATAGCAACAGCAAGAAGATCAAAGAAAGACTCCGTGAACATTCTGAGCCTTTCTTCTTCTTTGATCACCGTTAAGTGAACATTCTAGAATGTTGGGAAAGGTATAAATAGAGGTGCGAACATATACATTTATGCTATTACTGGTTTCAACTTGGTTTGTATCAGACACATCTTACTGTTGTAGCAATGGATCGTGACGAAAGCAGCCAGGAGAAAAATCGAGCTGAGATTCGAAAAAGAGATAGAGAAGAGCGGAGAGAATATATGAAGGAAAGGAGAAGAAAGATGAGACAAAACACAGAGGTCCAGCAGTCCACCAAGAAGGACGAATTTGCTTTGCTTTCCCTTCAAAGAAACATGAGGTGCGTCTTCTTGGACAGCATGGCAAAGATTACCCAAGCTGAATCTGAGGGCACAGTCAGTTTGGAAATCAAGAAGGATGCACTGCTTAATATGCTTGATCAGCTCAGAGAAAAGGAAACGTGGAGCCATGAGAAACAGTTGATGGAGAAAGAGATAGGTGCCCTGAAAGCCCAGCTGAATCAGAGCCAGTCTAATATCCACTTCTCAGAGACGGAGCGTGAGGATATGAAATCACAGATCCAAATGCTCTGTAGGAAACTGTCTCTCACTCTGGATGATCTTGATGCAAAAAACTCTGACAGCAGGAAACTTGAAGATCAAGTACAAAAGCTGAAGGATCATCTTATCCAGGCGATAGATGACTCTGACGCCAAGACCTCAGTGCTGGTCCAATTTGACAAGGAACTGAGGAACACTAACACTCAGCTTCAGGAGCAGAAGATTAAGACCGAGGATGTTCAGGTCAAATTGGAGAAAGTGCAGGCTGAGAATGAGGGCCTTCAGAAGGAGGTAGAGGCAATGGAATTAGAAGTCCGTGCTGTAAAGCAGCTGCAAACATCGGCTGAACACAGCACTGAGACAACTATTCAAAGCCTGAAGGTGCAGCTGTCTGACAAAGAAATGGCAGAGTTGGAGGCTCGCATGAAAGCCGAACAGCTGGAAGCCGATCTTGTATTTGAGAAAGCTCAAGTTCAGAAGCTGCAGGAGAGACTGGGCAAGAAAACGGAAGATCTTCTAAAACAAAAGGAAGATGCTAAGAAGACCCTAGAAAGAACCCAGTCTTTCCATCGACTCCAGACTGACGATCTCAAAGCAGAAACCAGGAAGGTCGCATTTGCCCTGAAATGTGCAGGGGATCTACTGGAGACTGAGCGCCTCAGCTGGCAGCAGGAGAAATCCTGTCTGCTGAAGGAGATGGCTTCCCATCAAGCCAAGCCTGAGGAACATGAAGGGAAAACCAGCAAGATCACAACTGCCCTGAAAATGGCAGTGGATCTGCTGGAGACTGAGCGCCTCTGCTGGCATCAGGAGAAATCCTGCCTGCTGGAGGAGATGGCTTCCCATCAAGCCAAGCATGAGGAACATGAAGAGAAAACCAGCAAGATCACAACTGCCCTGAAAACGGCAGAGGATCTGCTGGAGACTGAGCGCCTCTGCTGGCAGCAGGAGAAATCCTGCCTGCTGGAGGAGATGGCTTCCCATCAAGCCAAGCATGAGGAACATGAAGAGAAAACCAGCAAGATCACAACTGCCCTGAAAACGGCAGAGGATCTGCTGGAGACTGAGCGCCTCTGCTGGCAGCAGGAGAAATCCTGCCTGCTGGAGGAGATGGCTTCCCATCAAGCCAAGCATGAGGAACATGAAGAGAAAACCAGCAAGATCACAACTGCCCTGAAAACGGCAGAGGATCTGCTGGAGACTGAGCGCCTCTGCTGGCAGCAGGAGAAATCCTGCCTGCTGGAGGAGATGGAGAAATCCACAGCTCTTCATGTGGCTCAGCTGGATGAGAAGAAACACGAGAACAACACCCTCGTGGCTGCTCTGAAAAGCGTCAAGCAGCAGCTGGACAGCCATCGTTTTGAGTGGCAGGAGGAAAAAACATCACTCATTAAGGCCACAGAAGATCTTAAGAAGACCCTGCAGGATATGCAGCTGGAGGTAATGGAGGCTGTGGAAAGATCTCATGCTTCCCTTCAAGCCCAGCATGAGGAACACGAAGAGAAAATCCAGAAGATCTCAACTGCCCTGAAATCGGCAGAGAAGCTGGTGGAGACTGAGTGCCTCAGCTGGTGGCAGGTGAGAACCTCCCTGCTGGAGGAGAGGGAGAAATCCACAGCTCTACATGTGGCTCAGCTGGACGAGAAGAAACAGGAGAACAACACCCTCGCGGCTGCTCTGAAAAGCATCACCCAGCAGCTGGACAGCCATCGTTTTGAGTGGCAGGAGGAAAAGACGTCTCTCACTCAGGCCAGAGAAGATCTTAAGAAGACTCTGCAAGACAAGGAGGAGGAGTGGGCCGAGAAAGAAAGCTCCATGAAGTCCCAGCTGGAAGATCTCATCAACAAGAAGAAAAAGAAGAAATGGTTCCGGAAGTTCTTCTAGAGCCCAAATCCACGCTCAGGATTGATTGACTTGCTCTAACACACACTGCTTTGTCAACGCCGTGCTACAACGGGTTTTCTCCGGTTCGTCCGGTTCGCCCACTTTTATTGAAGAAGAAATTCTTCAGTAATTAAAAAAAAAAGTTACATCAGTTCAGGCTGCATAAAAACATCTGCACGGCAACACAATCTGGCCAGTATTCTCCTATTTAGCTCTGGGAGATGTACGTTTTTCTGGGAAAGGTTGTTTATTGCGAGGGCAGAAGGTTTATGTACAGCTGCACTTTGTAGAACTGGCGGTTTGACAAAGTAATTTTATTCCATCTGTCGTTGTGTTAGCAGCTCAAACAAATAGAGCAAGTCTAACTACATTTATTCTAGCTAACACATCGCTTTGTCAACGCTGTGCTACAACGGGTTTTCTCCGGGTTGTCCGGTTCGCCCACTTTTATTGAAGAAGAAATTCTTCAGTAACAAAAAAAAAAGTTACTTTGTAGCACTGGCGGTTTGACAAAGTGATTTTATTCCATCTGTCGTTGTGTTAGCAGCTCAAACAAATAGCTAGAATAAATAGTAAAGGAGCAGTTTTAAGTACATGATGTCAATCCAGAAGCAGTCTTAGTAGCGGTGGAGTGCTCTAGTGAATATTACATTTTTTTTTTAATAAAGTTTCTTCAATTAATAAAGTTATATCGTCAAATTAAATAAAAGTATGAAAGAATAAGTTCAGAGTGGATACAGTGCTTTGCTGTATCAACTTTGAACTGAGCTAATGTGACACAGAATTCGACTCTTTCAAAAGCAAATTTAGTCCCTGGTGGTCTAGTGGTTAGGATTCGGCGCTCTCACCGCCGCGGCCCGGGTTCGATTCCCGGTCAGGGAAAATGCTTTTGGGGGGAGTCCCGGCCCTTTGCCGTGTGTCACCCCGCCTCTCTCTTACCTTGTTTCCTGTCGTCTCTGAAGCTGTTCTATCAATAATTTTTGTTAAAAAGTCAAATTAAACTCAGGAAAACTCCTTTTCCATCTTTTTCAGGTTGTTTGTTGGCAGCCAATTTTCTGTTTTTTCGAAAGTATTTTTTGCAAATGTTGCTTTGCTGCTGTTTCATTTATATGTATTCCTAATAAACTCTCTAATAATAGCTGAAACAGTAACTGATCATTATAACCTTCGTGGAGTGGTGTAGTTTGTAGTCCTAAAACACAGGAAATCATTTTTTGTACATTCGGTTCCCTCCTCTGAAAGTCTACGAGTTTTTTAAAATTGGTTTTCGGTTAAATGCTAAAAATCACAGGCTAAAGATATTAAACAGTTTTATTCTGTAGCATAAAACAAGTGATTAAATGTGCCACAATTCGATTAAAAGCATGAACGTGTCTCAAAACACTTTTTGTCTCCAACCTAAGGTTAGTGAAATTGTCGATACTCGTGAGAAATTATGATTTTAGATGAATTCGATAAATGCACTTGTACAAATAACACAATAAAAACAGAAAGTTTAGTAAATAAACACGGTCATCGTTGCTAAAGCTTCGTGTCTTATTGTTTTGTCATCACGTCCTGTGTGATGATGTGCTGTGAACACCGAGACACAGACTGCTTCACACCACAGTTCACACTGTTCATCACACAACGTCACTGTTTATGTAAAAGCGTCAGAGCCGTCGGAGACATCGACACTTCTGCTGCTTATCGTTTACGCTGACGGTCCCGTGGCTCCGGAGTGATCCGCCTGTAAACGTGTTCACGACAGACGCGCACGGAGACAGCCGTTAACTGGATTACACAGAGCTGACGTACACAACGCAGAATTTGATATACAGTAAACACATCCAGCTGGAGGACATAAATCCAACACGGGGCTGACAGGAACACATTAGGCCGCATTAATAATAAACGCGCGTTGCAGCGAGCTGACGAGAAAGAAGCGAGAAACCCGAAGAAAACACGACAAATGAGTTTTAGAAAGTACACAACAAAATGTATCTGACACAAAGTAATTAAGATGATGTAAACACGTTATACCGACATACACATAAACCTATCGAGGGAGATTATTCCAGGATTCAGCAGCAGCTGAGACAGTTCGTCGTTTCTGTCTCTCTAATGAAGCCGCTGAAGAGGTTACAGCAACAAGACTCAGACAAAGAGAAAGTGGATCAGATGCAAAGCACGTTTATTAACTCCTCATCTCAGTCCTGACCTTTAATCCACCTCCTCCAGCCCGTCTGTCTGTCTGTCTCTCTGCTGTCTGTCTGCTGTTTCTCTGTCTGCTGTCTGTCTGTCTGTCTGTCTGCTGTCTGTCTTTCTGTCTGCTGTTTGTCTACTGTCTGTCTGCCTGTCTTTCTTCTCTCTGTCTGTCTGTCTGTCTGTCTCTCTGTCTGTCTGTCTGTCTCTCTGTCTGTCTGTCTGTCTGCTCTCTGTCTGCTGTCTGTCTGTCTCTCTGTCTGCTGTCTGTCTGTCTGTCTGCTCTCCGTTTTTTCTGTCTGTCTGTCTGTCTGTCTGCTGTCTGTCTGTCTGTCTGCTGTCTGTCTGTCTGTCTGTCTGTCTGTCTGCTCTGTCTGTCTGCTGTCTGTCTGCCTGTCTGTCTGTCTGTCTGCTCTCTGTCTGTCTGCTGTCTGTCTCTCTGCTCTGTCTGTCTGCTGTCTGTCTGTCTGTCTGTCTGTCTGTCTGTCTGTCTGCTGCTCTGTCTGCTCTCTGTCTGTCTGTCTGTCTGCCTGCTCTCTGTCTGTCTGTCTGTCTGCTGTCTGTCTCTCTGTCTGTCTGTCTGCTCTCTGTCTGCTCTCTGTCTGTCTGCTGTCTGTCTGTCTGCTGTCTGTCTGCTGTCTGCTCTGTCTGTCTGCTGTCTGTCTGTCTGTCTGTCTGTCTGCTCTGCTGTCTGTCTGCTGTCTGTCTGTCTGTCTGTCTGTCTGTCTGTCTGCTGTCTGTCTGTCTGTCTGTCTGTCTGTCTGTCTGCCTGTCTGTCTGTCTGTCTGCTGTCTGTCTCTCTGCTCTGTCTGTCTGCTGTCTGTCTCTCTGCTCTGTCTGTCTGCTGTCTGTTTGTCTCTCTGCTCTGTCTGTCTGCTGTCTGTCTGCCTACTGTCTGTCTGTCTGCTCTCTGTCTGTCTGCTGTCTGTCTGTCTCTCTGCTCTGTCTGTCTGTCTGTTTGTCTGCCTGTCTGTTTGTTTGTCTGTCTCTCTGCTCTCTGTCTGCTCTCTGTCTGCTGTCTGTCTGCCTGCTCTCTGTCTGTCTGTCTGCTGTCTGTCTCTCTGTCTGTCTGTCTGTCTGTCTGCTCTCTGTCTGTCTGTCTGTCTGTCTGTCTGGAGGCAGAGGACATTAAACCAGACACCAGCAGTTCTCCACAGGTCAGTGGAGCTACAGAGAAGGAGAACATGACCGGAGCAAAAGAGCTTTCAGAGATTTGAAGACGGTTTCTTTAGCTGGTTGATTTATGTTCAGGATGTTGGAATATAAGCTTCATTTTAAAATATATTCCCCGATCAGAGTAGGTCAACTGTAGGTCAACCAGGTGGAAATGAGAGAAGCAAAGAAAGAAAGAAAAAAAAGACAAAGCAAACAGTGGAGGGTAATGAGAGAAGACACAGATCTGGGATCAGCACAACTTTTCATGTAATGTATTCCAACACGGACAGAATGGAGGTAGAAGAAGAGGAATAAAGGATGTTTTTGTCCGACACTTCAGCCGTCCAGGTGTCTGCGTGGAAAATAAAAGAGGGGGCAGGTTTCATCGGCTGGCAGGAGGTCAGCGAACCAGGCCGGGACACTGGAGCCCAGTGTTCAGGCGCTGAATGGAGCTCCTCGGGGAGATCACGCTCACAAATTCACTTCTCCTCCTCCTCCTCTCTCACGTTTATCAAGGTCCAGTCTCAGTCATCTAATCCTTTGATGAGCCGCTGACGAACCCTGAACGTCAGCCTGCCGCAGGTTCAGTCATAAATACTGAAGTTAAATCGCAATTAACACAAAATAAATAACATGGACGTGGTGATGTGTCGTGTTCATGATGTACTGTGAGTCATCAGAAAGAAAGTGTCCCGGAAATAAAGTATTCTGTAGAAAAAACATTGACGCAGACACAAAAATTAGACTTTTACCAATATTTTCTTTTGTCTTTAAAAAATTTAATGTAAATAAAATATATTTTGTATATTAAGCATTTAATTTACAAATCAGATTATCCTGACAAAAACAGTATTGGCACAAACTACAAGTGGACTGTGTGTATTATATATGTAGGATGATATTTATAAAAATAAATTCCATATTTTAAATAACCTACATAATCCAAAAAGTAATCCTTGACAATGTAACTCTACATTTAATTCTAAATTCTTGGTCTGATTATAGTGATTTATTTGTTGACAACATGTAATCTGATACTGAACCCTGAGTATAATAAAGGAAATCATTTTTTATTAATTTAATTACTCATGCGTTAATATGTAACATTGTTTTATCCAAACTTTAAAATAATTATGAATAAATTTAAATTAAAAACATGAACCTGAAGACAAACGTCTGTTCTAACCGATTAAACTAATGTAGTTGGAAATCAGTTTGTTTGTTTGTTGGGGTCCAAGTGAATGATCGACTCTCTAAATCTAGCTGACCAATAATCAAAAGTAATTTTCTTGAGTCTTGCAGCCTCATCTGGTTTTATTTAAAGGTTGCGGGCGTCGACACGGGAAACTACGCACGTAACGAGTATATTTGTCTCACTTAATCCCAGTGGCATTATACTTTCACTCCTTTTGGAAGCCATGAAACTTTCTTCTGTTCGCATCTGTCGATGTGTTTCTGTCCTCTGAAAGACGAGTTAAACATTAAACGGCAGCATCAGAAATAAATATATCTGGGTCAACAGCTTTGTTCTAAAAATGTGCTCCAGATAAAAGACTCTACTGTAAAATATTCCTATTTTAAATGCTGCAGATGCACTCTGACATTTTGTTCTCCGCCCACCGCAGACATTAAAGAGCTGCGCCCCACAAAAGCAGCTCTAATTGGACTATTTATGTCCATTTCCTGACGATTAGGACGCGGTGACAAAGCTGTAACAGAGTGAAGAGGGACACTCTGTCACGCGGCCGACCGTCTGCTTAATGTGCTGCTTCTTTGTGCGTTCGCGTCCTGTTGAATTTCAGACGGTCACTTTCATCAGACGATAAGGAAACGAGAGAGAGGCTTGAATCCGCGCCCCGGTTGTTATTGAGATTATTTCTCGTCTCTCTTCATCCTCCCTCTCGTTGAACGGTCGCTGATGTTTTTTTTTTTCTTTAAGAGGCGGATTAATATTCAGTTTCTGTCTTCAGAGACCGACGAGGCTTCAAAAAGAGATTTGAATTCATTTCAGAAACAAAAATCTGCAGTTTGTTTGACTGAACGAGGAGAAGTTTTGAGTAACTGCTCCAGATTTTATCATTTCGTAACTTCTCGTCTGATAAAGAAAAGTTCCTCTTATCATCTTTGTCCTGCTCCGTGCAGATTAAAGGGGCACTCCACCCTTTATTGAATGAATTTAAATTCCCCTCCTCATTGGAATCACTATTCTGCCTGAAGCGAGAGCTTCAATGTCGTGTGTGTCTTTGAAAGAAGTTTTCTCTAACGTCTGGAAAAAAATAACCTTGATGATGTCATCGGGGTTTATTTCGAGTTTGGCTTGAAAGAGATATTTGTAACAGGAAGCTGTGTCGTAAACTGGGGCACGGAGTTGTGGAGACATTAACTACACAAAGAAAGTTTAAGAGGAGACATGATGGACGTTGCAGCGTCTTTTGGATCTTGACTTTGCAAAGAACTAAAAGTGAGAATATCTCAGACTGTGCTGCGTCTATTTCTGACAGCTCGGTAGATGCGTAGCACTAAATTTCTGGGTATCGACAAGTGTTCTTAGTAGGAAGTGGCTTTTTTAAAGTACAGGCGAGGTGTCTGCTCAGGCCTGTGAGAGCTGACCAATCAGAGCAGACCGGGATTTTCAGGATCAGTTCCGACACTAAAGCAGAGTTTTCAGAATGAGGGTGAATAGAGGTGCACATGAGACCTTTCAAGCCTAATTTTTACTACTGCGTAAAGTGCTGTACGTAGGTCGCGTAGGTCGTGGATAGCCTCTCCGGCGGCACGAAATATTTTTTTAAGTGTCCGTCACTCCGTCAAGTGACAACGGAGACGGCAAGGGCTACGATTGGTCAGCACTCCTGCAGCTCGTAGCGTTTCGGCGATGACGGCAAGGGCTACGATTGGAAATTGCATTGTGTATCCGGCACCACGACGGAGAACTATGAGGGCTCGAGGGGTCTCCGTGGTTACGCAGTTGGATAGCGCATTACGCAGTTGCAGAAGTGTAACGAAGCCTTAACTGTGACGTCTGATCTGTAGAGTGAGGATCCTTTGACCATAAACATCTGCATGCATGACAAACATGGCGCACGTGTTCCTTTGCTGTTCGTCACCATCTGTAGCTCCATTCAGGCGTTTAACATTTGCACTTTCTAATATCGTTTCTGCAAATGATCGAGACAAACTGAGCTGAAATTATAGCACACTACATTTTTCTCACATACAATAACAAGTCATAAAGAATATAGGTAATGATGGTGTCCAGGACGACGTCAGCAGCCGGAGATTTTTATGCATCCATTATCACACCCAAGCTTATAATTATCTTCCATTTCAGGCCTCTTTCTCGGCACATCATCCAGCCAGAGATGACACCGAAACAGGCTGAGAGGGGAGGAGGGGGAGGCGGTTTGTGTGTCGCCGTGTTGACAGGTGTGAGCTCTGTTTTCCTGTCATGTTGACAGAATGTGCGTGCGGTCCGGTGAAGGGCAACACTTTCCACGTGGAGCCAGTCAACAGAGCAGCCGGGGGTGTGAGGAGCAGATAAACCCGGCAGACAGATGACTGATCGTGGTATTTGGAAATGTGAAGTGCAAGCAGAAACCCTGATCGCCGCCGTAAGGCCGTTTTTTTTAACCTACGTATGCTAATGTTAGGTTTTTTCTGCATCGAATGTCTGGTTGGGGTCAAAAGGAGAGATGTTGCATATGATCTGTCATTATTGTTCCTTTCCTACCTACAAACCGTCTCTACAACACTCTACAGTTCAAAGCCGCGTCATGAATCCCATCTTCCAGCAGCCTGTCAGCACCGAGAAGCTGACATTGTTGTTGTTGTTGTTGTTGTTGTGTATTCAGAAATGTCATGTTTAATTCAACGTACTGTAAAACAACGTGACAACAATTCCCCCCGGCGGAGAAGCTGAGCGCTTCCGTCAGTCAGCTTTGAACGCCGCAAGCTCGACGTGGAGACCATTGTGTACGTTCAGAGCTGCGAGACACACACACACACACACACACACACATAGTGGGCTCAGTGGGAATAGATTCGATGCATGCTTGATTAATGATTTGATAACTGTTGAGGTGTTAAACAGAGCAGAGGGAATCTCAGATGAGGATTGAGAGCAGAGCTGAACTGGCTGCTGCAGTAACACGATGTGATGATGTTCCTCTCCGTCTGCTGCGACACATGCTCGCTCTCTCTCTCTCTCTCTCTCTCTCTCTCTCGGCCATTAAACACAGCCGACGACAGAGCTCAATAACACCCAACCTTTGAAACAGCGGGCAGTAACTACGTACTCGCTAAACTCCAGGAACAGATAAACTGGAGGAACCGCGGAGTGAAGCACAGAGAGGGAGGGAACAGCTCGCTGGGCTCTGACAGCGGGACGATAAGGAGCTCGTTGGTGGTTCTGCTGCCTATTTTTTCAGATCATGTCGGCTTCAGTTAGACTCCCGGCGCGATTTGGCTCGACTCCGACGGTTTGGCTCCAATTACTGCGAAGATGTCAGGCAGTAAGGATGCACTAGAAATCAAAAAGAATCACACGAGACAAAACTTTCCAGCTCAACATGTCATCAGTTTTTCTTGAGAAACCCCTCAGTTTTATCTTTGCAGTGCTGCTCAGTTCTGATCCCGACACCCCTGGATCCAACCTCGTTTCCACAATGTGTATGGAGGCGAGTCAACCGGAAGTCCGTTCATTCCTATGGGAATCTCTGTGATATCTGGCCCTGCGAAACCTTGAATACGTTCAAAACTTTAACTTTTGTTGTGGATTTCGAGAGTAAAAGGACCCTTTAACATTAGTTTAGTGACGATACAGTGCTTTTAAAATTCCTTCTTTTACAGTGTGTTACTTTTCCCATCTTCTGTTTCTTCTTGTTTTTAGATTCTTGCTGTTTTACCTCATTTTTTAGACATTTTCATGAACTCTTTCTGTCCTTTCAAGGTCCACTGTGTCAGATTCAGGGTCTCTTTTAGGGATTTCAAAATTGGATATAATATTTATAATTATGATGTGCGTATAATCACATTTAAACAGTGAATCATTGTGTTACCTGTGTCACTACCTTAGAATGATATTTATATCTGCAGAGGGAGAGCAGGTCCTCTTTCACGGAGTCTGCCATGTTTCTACAGTAGCCCAGAAAGGACAAACCAAACACTGACTCTAGAGAGGATGGCGATCTGCAGCCTCATCCTCCACACTGTACCTTTATGTCTCGCTAGCTTAACCTACATATACTGTACATCTCACGGCTGAAAGCTCTTTGTGCTCCTTATTCAGAAGGATACGGATATTCACAAGAATCAGATCACTCTGCTCATCTAACACAGCGATCTCTGTGTGCAGAGCGTAATGAGAACAATGCCAACCTCGGCTGGAGCAGAATAGATTCATCTAGCAGGAATGAGAGCGCAGGCAGCAGTGCTCATTCATCCGGGAGGGCAAAGTGAAAAAAAGCTGTACTTAATCATCTGTTTCCATCGAGCTCCATTACGGTTCATTACATCAATGAACCAAGTACAGTAACAGTGGTTTGTGAGTGAACCTTCAGCCTGACTGCGACTCTCCTCCGGCGTCATTAACGAGCCGGCTGCAGCTCTGTTCTGCTCTCTGAGCTGCAGGCAAAGTCGGCCACTAAAAGAAACGGGACAATTACGCTCATAATGAACAACCGCCGAGAGGAGAGATTAAAATTTAAACCGAGCCAGGTGTGCCGCCGAATGAGAGCAAATGTGCCGCCGGGTTTATGAAATTAGACGGAGGGACGAGAGGAGAAGGCGGGACCGAATAAACGATCCGACTGATGTGAGGTGAGAATTAGTCCGACTCGTTAGGAGTCGAGGTGATCTTACAAAGAGATTAAAACACAAAAGAACAAACACATTCAGCCGACTTGTTTCTCATCAAACGTTTGTTCGACGGTTTAAAGTCGTAGGTTTTACGAAGGCTCCTCTTGATTAAACACCTCCCGCGCAGACTTTAGTAAATCTGACTGTTTGAAGATAAAAGTCTTTTCAGAGAGCGCTGCCTCATAACTCTCCTCCTCTCGTGTCCTTACTGTCTCTGAACTATGATTCGGAGGTCTGGAGTTAAGCGGCCTTTTGATCCAGATGATGTCATTAATCAGCGCCCAGAGGAGAGGAACCACTAACGACCTTTATAATGAGAGTCAACATGCTTCTTCTTCTTCTCTCCTCCTCCTCCTCTGCTCTTTTGTCCTTTCTAGTCCTCATTCCCTCTGTTCTCCTTTCTTCTCCTCTCCTGAAGTCATCTGACCATTTTTCAACCTCCCCGTTTGCTTCCATCGTTCACTCTCACCGGCTCTGCTCTTCCAATTTATTTTGAAATATGGCTCAGAGGCCGTGTCTTTCCCAGTTTACCATTTATTAAAACGGCGCTCCTTCAGGGGTCAGGTGCACCTTCACGGCCTGACAACACTCCTCCTCCTGCTGAGGCCTTCACGCCATTATGGCTTTTCTCGGCATCAGTTTGTAATTGCCCTCCAGAAGGACACGTGGACGAGTTTGCTGATTTGACGGCGCCATCAGCAGAGCGACGTCTTTCACTTGGCCACTAAAACAACGTGTTGAGGGAAACATAATGATCTGCAGACTCTGTAACAATGTCTCCTTTGGCTCCTAGAGGTCTCATCATTACACTGAGTTTCATTTTCTCGTGGTCGACGGATTTATTTTTTGTGCAATATATTACACATTTCCCTTATGATTTATATTTATTAAGCTATTAATCAGCTTGATCAATCATGCTTGGTCATCCAACGTTGGAATATTAGCCCACCTGATGATTTGGACCTCATCTGGTAAAGTGCACGCTTCATGCAAACAGTTTTTGCTCAATGGGTCGGTGAATCAGGACTATTATTATTCCCCAAATCTTCCCCCAGGTGCTCTTAGTTTGTCACCTGCACACCTGTTCCTCCTTCTCTCGTTAAGCCCGAGCATAAATGGCGGCCAATTTGTTGCCTCTCCCTGACAGCCTTCGGGTCGTCCGGCTATTCTGGCCTCATCTGTATTTGGCTGCTTCATCCTGATTCGGAAAACTAACAAAAAAAAACTTTGTCATCTGCCGGGATAGCGGTGCTGAGCATCCGACCCGATAACGAGGCGCTGTGACTTCTAATGATTGTTGATATTTTCGATAATCATGATTTAATTGGCCTCGAGGCAGCTAAAATGTCGCTGCGTCCGGGAGCTAACCCTGCGAGTCAACAGTCTGTAACTGCTGCTTATAATGAAGCTCGCCGCTCTTCCCGACAACACAGTCATTTTATGCACGGGAAGTGTTTCTACTTCATGTCATTAACAGATTTTAGTCAGTCACTTAGCAACAGGAGCATAAACCCGACCCCTGAAAAACAACGTCAGACTTATATCACAGTTGAATTTTAGCTAGATGCACAGAAAGGCTATTATCAAGTGTTATTTTAAGCTGTTGTCAGAACAGCAGCACCACTGAGAACAAACTTTTTCTCTATTTGAATAATTGGATTTGGCTTCCTTTCACTGCAGGTTCACCGCAGTTAAACACGGAAAAAGCGCTGCGTGCGATCAGTTTTCTCTGTCTTTGACGCCACGAAAGGGAAATTAAAGCGACCTCGAGCAAAAGATCAAATCGAGTATCAGTTTGATTTCTGCGTGCTGTTTATCTTCCACCTCGGCTGCTCCCGTTGATGCCGGCTTAAAGAGACACGCGGCATCAGCGGGGCGACGCGGTTAAGAGAAAAATCTAAACGTGGGCGGAAAACTCTGCCTGGAAGGTTGAGATCTAAATGGAGGCATGTTGAAGGTACACAGGAACAGACACAGAAGTATAAGGTTTGCTTTTTGGGGGGGTTCTTAGAGTCAGAGTTCAGATCAAGAGGATGTAAGGAAGAAAGCGACGGTAACGGCAGGCGACATTCAGCACACAAACTCTAATCTGCCACCATGAAAGAACTCTGCTTCCTGTTTCTCCTCGGGCCATCCTCCAGCCCACACACTGGTTTTTTTATGGAGAGCGAGCAGGCTTGTGGCCGAGGCTCAGACCAGTGTGACCCACCCAAAATCCCCGAGCAGGAAACATTAGATAAGATTAAACTCCAGTGATCACTGCGAGAGAAATTAGATTGGAGGTTGAAATGGCTTCGCCTCGCCCTGGATCCTGATGGTATCGCTCAGCCAGGTGCCAGAATAGTATCAGCAAACATCCAGCAGATACGAGCCTGCTGTCACATCAGAGAGGAAGGTGTTGTCGCATTCAAGTCAGATTCAAGGCTCAGTTTTTTAGATCTTTGGGTTTTGTACACTGCCGATGTGAAGGATGAGGGAAGGCTTTTATGCTCACTGATCAATACAGAATCGAGCGACCGTGACATGAGTGACAGTCAAACAAGACGATCGTGTCCTTCACCTTGTCGGCGAAGACGGAAGAAGGCAGCGGTACTTTGTGCAATTCTCTGACAAGAAGGACAGAGATGGTGCAGCAGATATCTGGAAGATGCACACAGTATTGTCTTCACTGCAGCCTCGAGACTACAGCTAGAGTTTTGTGCAGAGAAATCCGACCGTGCAACTGCTCAAACTGCAATCCAGACGTCCAATCAGAAGTCAAGACCCTCTCTTGGTGTTTGAGGTGGAAACAAACGAGGATGATGACATTTTTGTTATGAGGAGAAAGATTTGTCCGGGTGGCCTCGATGGCCGGCCGAAGGTTAAGCAACCCGTTGATTCCTCCGGGTACGTCTCTGTGACACCGTTTTGCTCCGTCCACCACACGACTTCACATCCCATCTCGTTACTTACAGCTAGTTCCACTGATAACGTAAAAGAAAACCTCGAAATAAAAGAATGTGGGTAAGTCGGAATAAAGCGAGATGAGCCTGTGATAGACTTGTAGTTCTCGAGACCGGTCTCGGTCTCAAGACCACTTTTCCGTGGTCTTGGTCTTGTCACGGCCTCGACAGTCTTTGGTCTTGGTCTTGGTCTTGATACTCTCTGGTCTTGGTAGTGTCTTGGTCTCGGTTTAGGCGGTCTCGACTACAAGTCTACTCAAGACATAAATGCATTCATGATGTAGTATGCCTTTTGTTCTACAGTTTGAATGTATATGTTTATGTATCTGTTCTTTGTGATGTCTGTGTTATATTGTTCTTGTCCCACTGAACTACAGCTACAACTACAACTTGATAAAGTGTGTTATAATTGAGATGCCATTGCACACATCAAGGTGACCAGTTCTTCCTCTTGTTAATGTACAATTTGAAGTACAATTTTGTACTATTTGTACTATAAACTATTTGTATTTTGCATTTAATTAAATGCATTTTTTGGTGCACCTGCGTGCGGGTTCTACAACTCATGCAAAATGGCAAAAAACTAGTCTTTTTTTGGTCTCGGTATCGGTCTCGAGCTGAACAAGTCTTGGCCTTGGTCTTGGTCTTGATACTCTCTGGTCTTGGTAGTGTCTTGGTCTCGGTTTAGGCAGTCTTGACTACAAGTCTAGCCTGTGACGTCACAAAGTAAAACTTCCGAGCACTTTTTGTCTCTTTTAATGAAAAGATCATTTAGTGAGAGATTAAAGCAGGACGAAGAGCTGCGATCAAAGCATGATTCACTGCATTAAATCACATCAGCTCTCCCACACACACTCAACCGTCCGTCAGCAGCTCCACCATCCAGAGCTGAGAGCATTTCACTCCTCCAGCCGACTGCGTCCTTTAGCCCTGATGTTTGGCGATCGGAGCTCTCTGCTTCTCTTTTTAACACGCAGTCAACAGTTAACTGTCCACCGGCAGACGGCTCATCATTAAAATGTTGTGCATAGAGGTGTGAAAGCAGCGGGAAATCACTCAGCGTAGCGGCTCAGCTGGATCTGTTCTCTCATTGTAAAGGTATAAATACAGACCACAGCGCTTCGCTGCAGGAGACACGCGTTAAAGTGTTCGTACGTAGAGTGATAACTACTCTGCTGCAGCCTCTTCGCGCTGTTTAAGCTTCCGTCGTCAATTTATGGATGACTCGAGCGAGCGCAGTATTTTACTGTTGACACATCCTCATACCGAAACGAATGAGCAGGTCGATTGCCATTGATTTCCAAAAATACATACACGGTGGCCGAACCGACCTACAATCCCAAAGCAAACCCAAAGCATCAGCATTCCTTCTTGTAACTATCTTACAAATAAGAGCTTTACAAAGAGATTCAGTATCTAAGAAAAATGCATGTTATTGGCGCTCATGAAACGTTGCAGGACAGGAGCGATAAATAAACAAGACATTTCAATCAAACTGCACAAATTTGAACCTTGTTGCGTTGCTGGAGGAAACATCAGGAGGCCCTCAAAGCCGGTAAGCTTCATCCTCTGAGGACCATTAACTTCAACATTCAGCAATCCGTTAAGTAGTTTTTGAGATATTTCAGTCATGAACAAAGCGATGGTCCCCGACACCTCCATCCCAGGAGGTCTTTATAACCTGATTTGCAGCTCCCTCTGACGCCCAGCCCTCCTCCTGTTCAGCTTCTTAATTTGTTGACTTTAAGATCTGATGATGTATGTGTTTAATTAGTCGTCCTGGCAGAATCACCGCCCGTCTTTGAGAGCTTTTCCCACCAAACCTATAGAGGAAAAGTCTCTGACTGAAGTGCTGTTTCTTTCAGGTTTGGCGCCGCAGCGCTTCATGTTTTTAATCTGTTTTTGGATGTAGCTGTTTGGAGATAACAGCCGGAGTGGAGCTTCTGCAGCTTCTCTTTTATCAGAGCTCATCCTGTGTGTTCAGACACCGAAGCCGGAGTTTAGTCAAGGACGTCCGTCCACCTCGACGAGCTCCAGTCAAATCCAAACAACTCCCGCTGGACGGAAACACCTCCTGTAGTCGCTCGTTGTTGTTGTTGTTGTGACGAATGACCTTGGACTTGTTGTACTGAGAGAATCGGAAAAACAAAGCCGGCAGACGCCTGTGAGGATTTACGTTTTTATCAAAACTCAGCCGCACCAGATAAAGACTCCTCAGAGAGCCAGACATCCACCGTGGAACCAAGAGCTTTTCTCTCTCTAAGTGTAAAGCCTCAGGTTTATTTTATTCGTGTCTGAGTTGCTTCATTAGCCGCCGATCCGTCTCCCTAATGACATCATTATCTGGTTAGCGACTAATGAGCGGCAGGTGTGTCTGCAGCAGCTAACAGTCGGTTAAGAGCGCTGGAGTATGATGAAGAACGGAGATGTCTGCTTATTGCTCTCACAACAACCCAGAGAGAGAGTGTTAGTGATTAACAGTTTACCACCTCTTCATGCCGTTTTTACTCAATTAATTATCAGAGGTTAAAGGCTCTAAACGATCCAGTACTTCCTCTTCACCGCTGATTTACATGAAGGTGGTGAACTCGCGAGAGACAAATTAAAAGCAGAGGACAAGATATTCTGATTTTAAAACCCTGAGAGCGGAGAAACAATCCGGTTGTCTTTGCACAAGTTGCCTCAACGATAATTCCTCTCCGAAACACTGGAAGACGAGTCAGTTTCCACTTTAACTGATCGACTTCCTATAAAAAGTCTCTAGCCTTCGAATTAAATTTCTTTCCGTTGATTTAGTCTGTCTTTGGCTCATCTCAGGAGTTTGGATCTTGTTTCCTCCTGAAGTTGAAGATATCAAACAAAATAAGCTCCGTTTTTTTGGCTGATGCAAATGCAGGCTTGGCAACGATAACGTGGCCTCTTCGGAGCCCTTTCGGTTCTCTCATCAACACTCAACACGATGAATATAGAAAACGAACGCTGGAATAATAACGTCTCTAAATCCCAAACACAGTGAATCCGTGTTTCTATTGGCTGACTGAGCTCACCCACCAAGTCAAAGGTGAAAACTGGTGCCGGATGAAGAAACAGCACATGAAACCGTCCGTCTTGAAGGATTTCACAGAAATAAATGGGAAATTTTGTTGTGAGTGAACTCTCTGCACTCTTTCCGGCGCTCCCAGTAGAGTTCCCGTCAGCCCATCAGCTCCCGTAGCTGGATTCCCTCGCAGGATTGTGAACCTCTGAACTCGGCAGCTGTCAGAAATCTCTCGCATCGCCCGACTAGACAACAAACGCCGCTGCTGAACACACACTCAACATGTTGTCGCTGGGGATGCGGACAGTGAAGCAGATCTGCTGGAGGAGATGAGAGGGTTTTATGAGTTGCTATTAATTATCTCCAATTACACTTCTAATGTGCTCTTATCGTCGTCGCCTTTTGCACCGCGGGAGCTTTTGATCCGATCGGCTTTTCACTCAGCCTCGACCTGCTCGGGCGGTTAACTCCGAGTCGGGTCGTAACCAGCCTCCGACGAGTCGTCTGAAGCGATTCATTACTTTCACGAAGCGGCTCCATGTGTAGATATATTTCAGCTTCAGCATCCGAGTGTTGGTGAGATAAAGGGCGACAGCTGCAGGACACCGGCTGCTCACATTAGAATACAAATGAGTATAAATGTGACTTCTGTGAGTTATTGAGGAAACACCAACATTTTTAAATGATGTGACCCAGTTTGTTCGTGTCAAAGCCAAACGCGATAACAACAACATCATCAACAACGGCACAGAAACAATTTACAATCAAATGCAGAGTGAAGTTTAACATCCGTCACAGCTCGCTGCTAACACGTCGCTGCTCCGGCGCCCGAGGCGGCGTTTTGGTTTGTGTTTTTTCTTTATGACTTCTTATCTCGTCTTCTTTAATTTTTCATATAGTTTAGATCCTTTTTAATGTGTTTTTTTAAATGTCTTATGCCGTATTTCTGATCTAATGTCTTCTCTGCATTATGTAGAGCACATTAAACTGCCTTTGGGTGCGAAGTGTGCGGCTCATTTATCATTTGCTACACGATTTAATAGGTTATAATTTGTTTTCCCATTTCTAATGAGAAATAACATTAATTCTTTTGCACGAGAGATGTGACCAGAGACGTAGTTAACAACTTGTTTTCTTTATATTTTCACTTTAATGTGTTAGTTTTATTTCACTGAGCTGCACTTATATTTATAAGCCTTATTTCGTCTGTGTGTTTATCCACCTCTCAAGGTGTCCTCTCACATAATTCCTCCTCCACCACCACAGGTCGCTCGCAGACTCTCAGGCCGTCCTTAAGAGTAATTCTAAATCTTCATTCTGAACGGATTAAAAACCACCAAGTCATCAAACGGCTCCGTCCTCCGCCGCACGCCTCAGTAAACCGAACAGAAACGTATTTAAGAGAAGAGGATTTTCTCTGATTAAAGCATGTTGGATTTAAAACACGACTGAACGCATGAAGAGCTGAAGAGGAGTTTTTTTGAGTTATTATTACTGGTTGATTAATATTTTCAATTATTAACATTTTTAATTTGTTCTGCAGTGGATGAACTCAATTTATGAAGCTTAAAAGTAAAGACATGAAGTTAAGGGATGAATTATTTGCGTTTGGAAATTTTGGACATGTTCTTTTGCGTCTTTAAAATTCCAGTCATGATATCAAAGACACACGCTACTCATGATTTTATAGATTCTTCTTTAATTTATCTGCAGAACCGTTCATCCAATCTACTTTAAACTTGGCAGGTTTGTTTCTGAGGACCAAACGAAGAGCAGCATGGACTTTGGTGCAATTCGGACAAACAACATCTTCAATATCAAGAAAGTTTACATAAAACAAGAAACTCCGGTCCATAGTTTGAAGATTGATCCAAGCATTGATTGGATAGATACAAAGGGATCAGTTTCAGTTTCACTTTCCTACGTCATGCTCATGTAGCTATATTTCATAATAACACATGTTGGTCTTTTGCTGTTTTCCCAACAACCCGCTGGTGATGGCTGAACGCAGCTGTGAATGTGATTCAAACATACTTTGCGGACTGTGATGTGTGTCGGAAAGATGTTGGCTACGGTGGCTACACCTAAAACTTGTTTAAAGGACACGAGAAAGAGAACACGGAGCTGCAGGAGACAAGATGGGAGGAGGAAGAAGGTGTTCAGCCCACTGAAACATGAAAATGGTTGAAGATATTGACCTTTTAGTGTAACTGTGACAGGTGTAGGACTCCTATATGGCAACACGTAGTCTATCATAGGCTATAAACCTACTATTTTAGTATTTCATCGAGGTGATTCCCCAACACTTCAGTTATTTGTTTTAAAAACTCCAGTTTTTTATAATTAAAAGTATTATCGGTATCAGTGATATTGGCCTTGTATTACTCGGTACTTGTGGTGTTAAATGGACGTCAGCCCATTTCTCAGTTTTAATGTTATGGTTTTGACAAACCCACTGCAATCAGTGTGGAGAGTGCAGCTCTCGAGAAGACCAACACGAGAGGAGAAGCAATCAAACGGCACTAGAAAAATAAAATAAAAACTGTCAGGAGACACACTGAAGAGGGATGTCTGTCTTTCTCTGGAGGAATTCAAGCCACTGTTGTTCAGTTTGATGACACTTGAGAAAAATCATCTATGTCACCGGTGATTGAAGTGTTCTCGAGGACTGATTGGCCCCAGAAGCACAACTCGTTCACGTCGGGCACACGAGCCATGCTGGGTCTTGATCCGCCAAAAGATAGAGACTGTATCAGTCAGAGCAGTGAAAGAATATGTAACTTTCCAGCATTAAAATGTCTAAAAAACAAACAAACAAGGAGACCTTTGTTATATATTATCTGTTATTTTACTGAAGTTGTTATTTTTTTGGTCAACTGCCGCTAAAACGTCCGTGGGAGAGTCAGAGAGCGAGGAACCTTTAAACATCACCTGGTCTGTGAACGTTTCTGGCTGAGTCATGTAGATAGATTTTCATCTGCAATGGTGGATGTTAAACTCTGAAGACTACAACTGTGGAGTTACGATACAACATCATTGAGGGTGAAGCTGTGGGCTATAAAACCAGAACAGTGAACTTAAAAGATGTAGGGAACTGTAAAGACACAGTCCTTTGGCACAGATTTGCATAGAAGTCCCTGAGAAACTTTCTGGACTCTTCCCATCGTTTCCTTCATCAAGTCTTAAAACTTCCAACGACCGGAGAGCAAAGCTGTCAGCGAAGTGTCTGACGGAGCCGCAGACAGCAGAGAAGCAGACGCAGAAGTCCTGTGAAGTTCACCAAGTCGAGCGTCTCCTCCACAGTCGGTGGTTTTTATTTCCGCTGGGACCATCTGAACTCAGAGTCCGTGCACTCTCTGCACCGAGAGCTGCTGCAGATAAGAGCGTCCGGCGAGCTGCGTGTACGTATGATGACACCGAGGTGTTGATATCCGTCTCTGTCTGCTGCTTCTGTCGTCTCTTCGCCGAGACAAAAAAGGAAAAACTGCCGCTCCCCAAAAACCCTCCCGACCGCCCGGTTGAGCCAACTCTTCCTGTCTGACGTCGTCCTGATAGAATCCAGCAGAGACCGGACTCTTCCGGAGGTTTATCAGCAGCCGGCAGCAGCACAATTACACCAGCAGCTACAATGGAAACCATTACTGGAGATTTACATAACTCAGAGTGACGGCCTGTCTCCGTCTGCAGCGTCTCGGCGTTCTCCTCAGCTCCACAGTTAAACCTGTTCACTCGTGTTACACGGAGCAGAAGGATTCCTCCACTTTAATCCACATCGCTGTGATTTCCAGGACTGTTGTGTCGCTCTGGCAGGTTTCACCTAAAACAGCGATTAGTGAAGGAAACATGAAGAATACATTTTGTTTGCTCGACAAACAGAAACCCGTCCACTTCCTGCCAACACGCCTCCTCCATCTTTACAGCCGTCTGTTCCCTGAGGCTCACAGTGACGCTGAGGGCAGCCGTCACGTAAATGACTTCAGATATCAAAGCTTGTTGACAGCGAGCGACGGGAGAAGTGGAACTTGTTGGGAGTAATCAGACGAGACGGCGAAAAGCTCGACGCCGACACGGTGGTCGAACTCAACCGAGCGTGTAAAATCACCACGTGCCGCTCCTCCCGCTCTTCTTCGACGGTCTCCCAGCGGAGCAGGAAGCTCATTGATGTTAGCAGACGTTGCGACGACCTGCGAGTTTATTTAATGATTTCAGACGCAGGTTTAGTTGCACCCAAAGAAAAGCAAAAGCAAAACAACCGTTCAGCCTCGAAGCCTCAAGTTCCAGGAGGACGTGTTTCTCCTGGTGTTATTTTATGCAGTGAACACATTTACTGGAGACAGTGTGCACAAGACGTGTAGCTGCTTCCTGATGCTTTATGTTAATCCCCTCTATTATTTGCCCTTTATGGAGACAGCTGCACCCTCAGGCGTGCTGGAGAAATGTTAGCATTGATCTGATATCGTGCCTTCCAGCACCGATCTGTGTCGCGGCTCCAGCAGGCACATATTCATGAGCTCTGTCAGCCAGCACAGCATAATAACACAGGGCTGCAGACGCTCTCATTGATAGTTTCTGTGGGTACGAGCGTCTGCTGCAACTTTAAAATGTTACTGGAAACATCAAAAAATGTTTTTTGTTGCAGAGGTATTCAGCCCTGACAGCAGACGGCAGCTGATTGTTGGCTGTGAGAGGGTTGTCATGTTGGTCTGTGACTCAAGTTTGAGTGTAGAAAACTGTTATTGGTTTATAAGCTGTTTGGTTCACTGAGGATGTTCTGATCCGAGCTTATAAGAGCTTCTTAATGCCGTCAACAAAACCAGTCACATTAATGAAAAGGTCACAAATGAAAAGGTTTCGATATTAGAATAGAAGTAATGCATACTTTAGTACAAGTAAAAATATAGTTACTTCCAATTGTGTAAATCAGTGTTGTATCACAGGTAGAACTTGTAAAAGGATCAGTTAATGGATCAGCAGGTTTAATTTCCACAAAACCAGTAACAGCCCGTAACACAGCTACACGTAAAGGGTAAATTCACCCAAACCACTTTAAGCTTAGCAGCTATAGTAAAGATTTCTGCTCAACAAAGGGTGTAAATGATGTCTTTTTAGATCAATTTGGGGTCTCAGGGCTTCCAGAGACTTTGATTAGATCTCAGAAGTTGACTACGAGGAAGTTTCAGTTTTTGCTGATTCTACCTTTTGACAAAAGCGGTACGACACCAGCGTAAAGCTGGGGCATTTGTTTTGGAAGCGAGTGACCAATGAGGTGATTTTATATGTGATATATGTGATCGGACCCGAGCACAGGCGTTAATGATAACTATATAAACATAGCAGTCTCTTCGCTGATCATTCATCGATCAATTATAATCACCAGAGGAATCAGGAGACGGTTTCATACACACTTAAAATTCCTTGTGGTAACTTTAAAACATTCCATCGAGCAACAATAAAACACAAACTTGAATCCGTTTGTATCTCCTTTCAGCTCCTTTCCCTCTTTGACAGGTTGATTTAGGATGAGACCCGCCTTCTTGACGTCTGGCAGCCAATCAGTTCGTTTGATAACCTCTGACTAGAAAAGGACACGAGTCCTCTTAAAAAGCTTTCTCCTCAACTGCCGCTCGTCGAGTGTCCTGCAGAAAGACACTCAATCCTTTAAACCGGGTCAGTTTGAATAAACGTGACCGAGGAGACGTCAGAAAAGGCAGCTTTGGATTTTTAGGCAGAGAAGTTGACGAACAGGAATGAATAACATCCCGCTTTGAAAGAAATTACAGAGGAACATCGAAGGATCGGAGGTTAATCGAAATGTTTCTCTCACTATTAGCTGTTTTACTGGAAGCCTTCGGAGAAACAAAAGCTACTACCAAGGGCGTTTCTCTCAATGAGCCACTGACACACACACGTTCAGACGGGGATTCAGACGGTGGATCGGAGGTCACCGTGGATTTCACGCTGAAGTAAGTTCACTTAGCGAAGACGGCAGAGTGGAGCCACGCCGAGCATTAAATTCCCGTTTATTAAACAGTGAATTGAGACCATGAATTTCAAAAGACTCGGGGTCAGTTTAGTCAGGGTCAATTTGGTCTTTATTAATCCGCTCGAAAAATGAATATTCAAATGGGCAAATTGCTTTTTGAGGTTAAACGCCTGTGATGTCAGATTCCTTTGGAAAGCAGCCTGACGCACTACAGACCTGCCAGATCAACCTGGCTTCAACTCGGAGCTATTGTGCATTCAAAACATTACATTTTGTCTGTAATTATCCTGCTTCTGTGATTCAGTAATCCGTCCTTTCACTGCCTTATGAAGAATTCAACCTTGTACTCTTTCCCCAGTCGTTAGTGTCGGCCTTGAACATCAGGGATCGATGGATGAAACTTATGAAAAGTGTGGTTTAGTTTCACTTCATGGCTGTGAAGGTTCACTTCAAAAGGTAAAAACTCGATTTTGTTCTCACAAAGATGGCTGTACACACACACACACACACACACAATAAATCTCAACTGACAAAATGTCTGTGTATCTTGAACTTCAGCATCATTATCGACCCCGTCTGTCTTAGGGCCCCCACACACCGGGTCCGACGTCTTCCTTATCCAACTTCCTTCTCCGACCACTCCGTCGGATCCGTTCGGTAGAAAAGTTGCATTGAAACACTCCGCCCCGGCTACACAGTAGTGTATACGTTCTGTGCCTGCGTGAGATGCAATAAGTCTCCTAAACATCGGGTGGCGCTAGTCTCGTGCCAGTCACCCAAAACATAAAAACAGGAAATGACAGAACGGAGTGCGGACCGTAGCTTATCAGACACAAAGCACACACAGTGTTAGCTCGGCATTACTTGCGTGATGTCGTATTACGGTGGTCTCTCTTCCACCAGGGCAGCCAGCTGCTCCTCAAAGTCCTCGGTCCACACAGCCATGGCTTTATCCCCAAAATAACGAACGGTGAAGTGTTGTTTGTAACTCTGTGCCGTCTCTGTTTATGTGGTTTGTTTACCATCGTCACTTCCGCCGCCCCTCCCACACGCCACGCTGATTCGCTGGCACACCGCCAATCAGAATGGTCACTGAACAGCTAGCTAACAACCAATCAGAGTATCCGACGGCGTCCGAACTTCGCATGTTCAGTCAGATCAGACGCCGTCCTCGTGCTTCGCGTGGCTCCGACAACGCTGAACACACCGAACAGAATAGCTCCCGAACTCGTCCGACTCCTTCCTAACACTTCAGACGTCCGACGTCGGACCCGGTGTGTGGGGGCCTTTAACCGAGCCCCCAGGAACAGCGCCAGGCTCTAAAGCCCAACTTTCATTGTGGCCAAACCGTGTTATAGCGACATCACATGATGCTCTGGTGCCCAAACAGACTTTTATCCATAAGCTCACATTGTGAAAGAAGCGGCTGTAAAACCGTGGATACATTTTTTTGACTCGTTTGACATAAGTGGAGCCATTCGGTTCAATAAAGTTTGGAAAGTCTAGAAGATTATTTTATCCCCATTCAAGTTAGCCGGGTGCAAAACCCGAAGTTAGCCGGTTAGCTCGGTCGGCGGAAGTCTCAAGTGGGCCGCACGACACGACACAGTTATTACAACGTCCTTGGTCTTGAATCAAGAGGCCACTCTGACATTATCTTTTTCTTCTCAATGCAAACAAACATCAAACATTAAGTTTCAAAGCAGAATTAGAACCAAAATCACATTGAAGCGAAGCACAAAGTCCACTCTGCTCGGTGGGCGCTCTCAGTAATCCTCTCGCTCAGAGAATATCAACGACCACGATGAGATCTTTGATGTCCGCTCGGGGTTAAAACCTTGATAATGGATTCTTTTATCAGCGACATCCTGGTGTTCGCAGGTGAGTGCAAAGCGTTTTGGCAGGAGAGAGAAATGTTTTCTTGTATTCTGTGGCTGAAATCCTCGATGTCGAAGAAACCGGTGACATTTTGACTTTTCCCCCTGCTGTTCTCCGGCCTCAGATATCACACGAGAACGCTCCGATCCACAGAAAAGATATCTGCCCTCAGAGACATGCATAGGAAATGTATTGGATATCTCTGCAGACCCATTTCAGAGGCGCTAATTCTCCGGCAGGCTTCCGGATTCCCCCAACAGGAAATTCTGATTGGTTTTATGATCGACGAAGGCGATAGCTCCCGAGAGGAAAGCTATCTGCTTAAATCCATAACCGGCTGCACGGCGGCGGTCACACCGCCGATCGCAGCACTCAGGGAAGCGGACATGTGTGAAATAACATGTGGAGATCAGACGGATGTAGAAACACAGCAGACGTACGACACGCTGCGCAGCCACCCACAGGTGTCTGGCTCAGAAGCTCAGGCTCGTTTTTTATGTCAGGATCCTCATGTTTACACGCGTGAGATCAAGGATCAACATCTGATCAGAAGTTTTCCTCACAAACACTCGCTGGGAGGATTGTTGTCATTAGGTATGACGTTAGATCTGGATTGTAGTTGTCTTTACTGCAGGTGGAACATTTGTTATGCATCTCATCTCTCAGCATGCAGGCAGGGAGTCACAGAATGATTAAAGACGGTAAAGCAGTTTTATCCAGATAGTTTTGGATTTATATATCCAGGTTTTGAGATGTCTCCCTCATCATGTTACAGTTATTAATCTTACACAGCCTCTAATAGATATATTACTTCATCACCATGCATCCATCCTGTTAAAAAAGTCTTTTTGGGCTCCAGTGCATCACGTGACGATGTAATTACACGGTACGAAAACAGAAAAGATGTAATCTCTTTACAAAGCGCAGGTGTGTAAAAAGCACCGGCCAAGTTGGATTTAACACTGAGCGTCACATTAACATAAAGACTGTGTTTCTTCTCACATCTGGAGGTGTTGATGAGTGACAGTGGTCCCTGCAGCTGGCAGATGTTTCAGGTGTGTTATATTCTTAGATATGGAATCACAAAGTTGGCTGATATTCGACTGAGATACCTCTAACAGCCTGATTTACATAGATTAGATTCACATGTATTCGCTGCAGCGGTGAATCTGAAAAGCAGAAATCGTCCCCTGAGGAAGGAAGTGTCCGACTTTTTTACTATTTAGATGCTCCTCCAACTGCGCTCTGACCCGGGACCCCCGTCAGCTCCTGCTCCAAATTATATATTTAGCGTAACCAGGTCAAGTATGATCCTGTGTTGGACTTGCTACCAGCTCTGATCGTACAAGACGTTCGCTCGGGAGAAAAATTTGTTTTTGCGGCGATACAGAAAGTGTGAAATGCAGGAAAATGGCGTGAGTTGTTGTAGCGTACATTCGTGAAGCGTCATCCAGCTGCTGGCGCTGATGTTCCCTCTCTGTTTGGGTCGGTTTATCTCGAGTCCGTTCCTATCGGACTGGTTTCTTGCTTCTATTAAAAGTGTCCTTGTGGAGTTTCTCTTGCGAACAAAGTTTACATTCAGTGTTACTCACCAAAACACAATGTGTGTCTCCTTGAGCTTGAGAACAACCTTACTTATAAAAGGTTTCTTTAGTATTTTAAATCCTGCGTTGCTTACATCAGTGATTCTCAAACTTTTTCAGATCAAGGACGACTTCAAAAAAAAACCTTCACAATTGTGCTGCTTTTTCTGAGACATCTGTGAACGAATATCTGGATCCAAACTCGAGAGTTTTACCCTCTTTGAAAGAAACCGTGACACCGACGCACTGATGTTGCTCAAACAGTCACAAAACAGTCATTCACACTGCTGAAGCCTGACAACGCAACAAAACAGCCAGTTCGAATAAGTAATGGTTCAATTTGAGTACATTCTCACTACGTGGCTCTGAAGTCGCTAAAAGTCACAGTTTCAGAAACACTTCATTTGAAATGTGATATTTTACCAGATATATTTGCGTACAACGAGGGGGCGCTCATCTGGCTTACGTCCATGTTTACTAGCCAGCAGTCTTCTTCCCTCTGGGCTGTTGAATAGTCACCTCCTGTACCCCCTTTTTTCTTTGACCTAGAAGGGAAATGTCATCAGGGTTCCCACCCTTCCTGGAAAACCTGGAAAATAGCTGACCAATATCTAGTCATGGAAGACGCACTGGAAAATGGGGTATTTTGAATAGGCTGCATGCTGTGAACACACCTGAGAAACAAGAAAGCTGACATTATAAATGCCAGAACCATTACTGTAACTTGGTTATAGTAATATAGTGAAGTGTTGTACATCTGCATTATTCTATGACCAATTTGTGATTTGTTTCTCAGCATGTGAGATTTCAGAGTTGGAGCCAAAGACAGCGATTTGTGTCTGGCATTCCAGCTAGACTGTCAGTGTGTCCTGGAAAAGTTCTGGAAAATGTTCTCCAGAAAAGAGCGGGAACCGTAAAGGGGCCCACACACCGCCCAGACTCAAACCAACAGCCAACTGCCTTTATCCGACCACTCCGTTGCCTCCCGTCTGACCCGTTTGGCAGAAAAGTTTCCATCATCACATCCGCCCCTCCCACACACTGCGCTGATTCGCTAGCACACCGCCAATCAGAATGGTCATTGAACGGCTAGCTAACAACCAATCAGAGTATCCAACAGCGTCCAATCCTCAGACGGAATTGGACCAGACGCCGTCCACGCGCTTCCGAAAGCTTCCAACACAGCTGAACACACCGAACAGAGTTGTTCTTGAAGTCGTCCGACTCTCTCCAAATGCTTCAGATGTCCGACGTTTGGGCCAGTGTGTGCCTGCCTTTACACGCAGAGGTCGTCTCGCCTCTGTCGTGGCTCTGTTACTACCTCCACCGGCGGATCATAGGTGGAATGAAACTGTCATCCGATACCGATTATGTTGATAATTGTAAAATAAAAATGAACTCAGTGCAGTGACAACTGATCTCTCAATGTTTCACAGTTTTTCATCAACATATAACCAACTCAAAGTGTCCATATGGAAGTGTAATGTCCATTTAAATGTTCTTAGCATTTTAGCTCAATAGCTTCCAGGTCATGTGATCAATTGACTCAAAATCAGTGTGGGATCATAGTACTCCACTGGCTGCATGAGATACACCTCTTGTTTAACCGGAGCGAATGTCTGTCGAATATCCAACTTAAAACTAACTTCACTGCGGAACAACAACATTACTGGACCCAATTATCTACTGGGTTACAGTTTTTATCATTTCAATTAGTTTCAAGTTTCAGTTTTCATGTCGTCACTCTGATCTTCTGATCCAGTGACCTTGAAGCCAGCGGTTTCGTTTCCCAACCTTCCGGTCTGCATTTTAATCACACACAGTTTGGATGTCACAGACTCTGTGTGCTCGGGCTTCATGTGAGGAGAGGATTTATCTGTTAACATTGAAACGACACTGTCGCTGTCACCGTCGGTCCTCCGCCGTGAGGCTGTCGTGTCAGCGCCCCTGGCCCAGTGTCAGGCTCCGTCAGCGGGGGCGATCATTAGCCGCCTCCCCGAGGAGCCGGCCCCCCCATCAGCCTCCACTCCACCTCGCCCTCGGCTCTTTGTGGCTCCCGACGATAAGGCCGAGCTCAGTATCTGCTCCGTCGCTGGCTGCATGGGAAATGATAAATACAGGCTGAGCCGCTGTCCTCTCCATCAGGACAATAGACGCTGGAATCTCGCCCCCGGGCTATTGTTCCTCGACAATAGAGGATAGTGTATGTACAGCTGAAAACCAGGGCAGGTGCTTGAAACAAAACACAAGACAGAGAGCAGCTGACAGGTCGACTTAGTGGCCACAATGGCTGCTCCACAAACAAAATGTCACGGTGTCCACCCCCGGCTACAGTCGCTGTCCAGACTGCTGAAATGTCCTTGAGAAAGACAATGAAACCAGTGTCACCCCCAAGTCACTGTGAATAACAAGAGCTGGGAATCAAATAGAAACAAAAACACCTGTAAGCCGAGTTATTTCTTTCTTTCTTGGTTGTCTGTTTTGTCGAGTGTTCGCCTGTTTTTGTGTTTTTTATTGTCTCATCAATGGTAAAAGGAATCAACTCGGAGGACACGGAGACGCCTCACCCTCTCCACTTTCCTCTCTTCTCACCTCGTCTCTCGTGTTATATTTAAAGTGTGTACGAAGAGAAGGAGGATGGGGATTTAGAGGAGACGCTGACGAATGAGGGAGCAGGATAAGACAGAGGGATTTGTGAGAAAATAAGTTTGGCTCGCGTTCGTGAGTCGGCTGTTTGTCTTTCTGTAATCACGCTCATCTTTACAGAAGTTTGGAAATTGCTTTTTATATCTGAGTAAACAACTGATTTCCATTTCAGCAGGCGCAGAATGATTTCAAAATAAGATCAGGCGTGTTTTTTAAAGAAACGGCGGATGTCATTTTGGGGCCAATCATTTTTGTTAGATCTGATAAGGCTCCAATTAAATTGTATTTTTTCCCGCACAGTTTAATTACCTCTTCAGTCGCCGTTGGTGGGGGGACTTTAAACTGAACTCAAAAACAGACAGACAGCGTTTTAAAACTCTTAAACACAGTTGATTAGATTTTCATATTTGTGTGAAATGACTGATTCCCACAGAGATTCGTTTAAAAGTCTAATTTCTGGCTGATTTCGTGCAGATTTCTCTCCTCGTGTCGTTACCTCTCGTCCCTCCAGCCGTGAAGGTTCGGTCTCGAGCTTCACCGAGTCAAACAGAGTCGTTACGAACATCGTCTCTTTGTGAATGCTAATCACTTTTCTTCTAGTGAAGTTGGCCCTTCCATGATATATTCCCACATTTGTTGAGATTTCATGAAGCAGCTGGGTCGTCCTCCGAGAGACGGGAATGAAAGGAGAACACATGTATTCTTAATGGTGGACGCTTCCAAGGCCGTGTGTCTGTTCCCGTCCACGCAGGATCTCCCTCACACACACTCCTCCTCTGACGCTCGCTGCCAGGCCTGCATGGTAATCCTCCTCTCCTTAATGATTTAAACACACTCACACACACTTACATCCCGACGGGCTTCTCTGCTGACTCCCGCTACCAGATCTGCATGGCGATCACGCTCCCCCCCCCGCGGTGAGCTGCGTGTCAACACAGAAGCCCGCCCACTCATCCAGAAGCCTCGTCAAACGGAAGAATCTGACGCCTGGATCTGCCCGCACGCCGCACAGCGTGGCGCCAACTAGGCGACTTTGCGCCGCCGGTACAAAGCGCCGCGGGAGGCCACACGCAGCATCAGCCCGCCACGTCTGGATGAAGCTCTCCTGTGGCCTTCACATCATGTCGGATGGAGGGTAATGATGGGTGAGAGTCCCAGTTTTACTGATAGTGATATCGTTTACACACTGAATGAACACTTAGTATTAAAGGGGCACGATGTTGTTAACATGGAATTTTGATATTTACAATATTAATGAGGTCATAATACAAACTTAGAAATTATAAATAGCTATTTTTTCCATTATTGAAGAAACACTAGCCCCTTTTAGATAGAAAAGGTGGCACATCTGCAGCAAGGTAAAGGCTGCAATGTGCCGCCTTGTCTGTCTAAAAGGGAGGTGTAATATTCCTCCTTTTCCAAACAGCCTCCACTTTTCCTCCTCTGGTCGGCGTCAACATGTGACGTGACGTGAAGCAGGAAGTTGGGCGTGAAGAGAAGCAGGTCGAATTTGTCTTCAAAATAAGAGCTTTACATTGCACCCCATCGGAGTTTAGAACTGGGTTCTTAGCGGGGGGCTTTTAATTTGAAAGTATCGACCTCTATTAGCTCGCCGCTACAACAACAAGCGGACAACCAAGACAGCTACAGAGAGCGAGGAGACGCTAGCATCTCCCGGATCTCAGCGGCTTTCCAGCTGCTCATCTTCGTGGATGAAGTGACGAACTGACTGCTGTGATCAGCTGTTTCCTGGTTTTAAAACTCCCGGCTGTGGGTGCGCAGCAGTGCACGTCATCCACACCTCCGCCCATCTCAGCATTTGCCACCACATTGCCGCCTCGGATTTACACAGCAATGGAGGCGCAAATAAGTGTAACGTTACCCTCCGAGGGGCAAAATCGGCGGAACAAAACAGACCACCAATTTGCCGCCTTCTGTCTAAATCCGCGGAGCGAGCCGCCAAAAGGACGGCAGATTGGTGGCTTACTGCCCAGAATAAAAACGGCTACTAATAGTGGTTTGAGGCTAGAAAGGTGGCAGGGTCCGCCTTTAATGTCAGTTTGTTTATTCAGTCATGAAAAAGAAGAGTTTGTGTCTCTCTCTTCTGATTAAAATCTCTTCCCCAAAACTACATACTGCACCTTTAATATGACTGGCAGTTAGTTTGGCGTCATATAAAAGCCAAATATGCCATTTCCTGGAGGCAGCATGCGTCTGTGCAGACTCTAAGCATCAAACTCTCGGAAACATCAGTAGAAAAGAGACATTTGTTCATTTTTGTCGAGTCGATACGTTTCACTCAGGCAGACCTATAATATAAGAAGTGATTTAAAGGAGGAACAGCATCGTTTTCTGTGATAAAATAAGCAATAAAAGGTACCGAATACAGAACCGTCCTCTTCCTCAGGTGACCACAGAGTCTCTCAGGGGCTGAAATGAGAAGCGGTGTGTCTTCTGTGCGCAGGCTATTGCGGTTAGCGTCGAGGTTTACTCTTGCTCCATTATGTCAAACCAGAGAGCCACTCGAGCTAACCGGAGAGGCCGCCGGGGCGCTCGGGTTCCACGCTGCGACATCAGCAGGGTTCAAGTGGAGTTTACTGAATCTGCTCACAGGGAATCAGATCTACTGGTCGAATCTTAAACCTTTCAAATTCCATGAACACACAACAATATACTGATGCTCTATGTAACGTTGCTGTGCTTCAGACGGACCAATCATGTGCTGAGGTCTAAGGGGAAACCCTGGTGCATCATGTAAATGAGACTCCCCTCTTCCCATCCCTGAAGCACCAGCAGCAGCAAAGCCTTTTTTAAATAAAGGTTTTTATTCAAATAACACATATGAACGTGCCGGCAGTCTGTCTGAGAGGAGAGAGCCCACAGGAGCTGAGAAGAGCCGGCCTTTAAACCTCTCCGAGGCTCCGAGGCAGGAACCAATCAGCTCCCTGAACAACCTGCACTCACTCAATTAACCAAACACACCCACAGCCAATCACAGCCACACACACACACACACACACACACACACTCAGGTAACACAGACGGGCATTGAAGCACAGAGGCAATTAAAGCACATACAGTAGGAATGTTTATACGAACCTCTGACTCACGTACAAGAAAATACAAGAAGAGAGACGAAGAAGATCACATCGACTTTGTTCCTTCATCTCCACCAGCTCTGATCTGCCCGCGGACTTCAGTCTCGCTCTGCGTCTTTTCGAGGTGAGACTCTGACTCTTCGTCGCCATTCGGGGAATATTTTTCCCTCCTCTGCCGCTCGCCGCTGCCCTCCTGTTTGACATCTCTATTAGAAGTTGTCACGCCGGCCGATCGGCGCCTCGGCAGCCGAAGATTCAGAGCCGCTTCGGTCTAAATATTTAATGCCATCATCTGAGCGCACAGACAGCGAGGACACACCTGAATTAATCATCACATGTTCAGAGTGTGACGCAGATTGAAAAACTAAAAAATCGTTAACGAGGCTGTTCGAAACGTCGAGTTTGTGTTCGACAGTGTCAGCGCATCTTTCTCTCACCTGCTGTTAAAACACCACATTCATTCAGGTTTTGGTTTTTAAAAGGCACAACACTGCAGATTACTTTCCTCACATAGATAATAAATAAAGTTGTCTCAGCATTGACGGCTGATCTCGTGTCTGCAGCAGACGACTGTTATATAAGATTCTGCTTGTTGACAGGATTCACATGGAGACAGCCACCTCCTGCTGTTTGTTTACAGTGACTCACACTGATCCACTGAACTGTTCACCTTTATCAGTTATTAATATACAAATAGATATATGTAAGCCGCAGCAACAAGACGGAGATGATTATATGGTCGGCATCTTCATATTAAGAGTTCGACATCTGAGAAACACTTCCCTTTAACTTCGACTGTGTGTGAGCACCAAGCATCGATGTTATAAACACAGAGTCCGCCTCCTCGTCCTGCTGCAGCTCTGCAGAACACTGTCGGCTCAGAACACGGACCTGTCGAGTGACAACTGCTTGATCCGAGCTGTTGTGGTCAGACAGGTCTCTGATTTCACGTACAGACCCTAACTGAGAGGTCAACTAAGCAATAAAGCCCTAAAACTTCGACCTGAAAACACGACTCAACAGACTTTAACCTCTAAATGACACTCGTGGAGGTTATATACACATCAAATCCGCCAACATCAGTTTCTTTATTTCAATCTGAAAGAGTACAATTGCCATGGAATGAGTCTGCAGTGGTCCCATGAGCTGCCCCTCTAACCTGAGAGATTATCTTGTCCTGGGCACCAGAAAGACTATTGGTGAACCTGATGGAAGGCATTTTGTCTGAGGAGCCTGGACGGATAAACAAAGGTAAGTGTGATGTCCAGGTGACAAATCGTTAACTGACTTCTGTTCACACAAATTAAAAAACAAACCATCATACACGCAATAAAGTATGTAATAAGTGAACGAGAGACGATGTGTTGTGTTATTTTTTGAAGAAAAGGGTGTAAAATGTGACCAAACATAAGGAAATACTAACACTGGTGGACAGCGGCTGATGCAGCTTAATGGATCAGCAATTCTAAAGCATCTTCCGTCAGACTCTCCCTGCCTGATAAATGTCTTCAAAGACCGTGGTCCATGTTTGTAATGAACGCTCTCGGCCTCTCCAATCTTGACCTGAGATAACCTGTGACATCACTTTGACATCACCAAGTCAACAACAACAATAACAGCAACAAGAATAATAATGAACCTTCTTTGTTAGAAATAACTCCCGTTTCTTAATATGATTATTATTATTTGGGTGAACCGGTCCTTTAATAAACATCTGTCTTGCCTCTGGTTCTATAACTTCTGTAACAGCCACAGAAACAACTGTAATTTCCTGCTCAGATGGTTTGTCCCGTGTTGTGTCGTGATCGTTTAACGATGTTTTGGGCCTCACATCTTTGTTATTTTCCGTCTCTGTGTGTGCGAGCTGGTGAGAAATCTACCACTGAGCCATCAACGCTAAGGACAGACCTTTTCATTCAGCCTTAATTTAACCCAGGTTGCATTATTGCTTGGGCCAGAAATGGCATCCAGCCATCCCCCCCAGGTAGAAGGTGTGCACTTCCCCGCTGAGCGATCAATGATATGTTGTGGTTGAAAGGGCAGTTGTTATTATTTTTCTCTGATATGATTGAGGTTGAAAAGGTTATTGCGTTCTCCAGGAATCAAACCTGGACCTCCCGCGTGGAGGGCGAGGCCGTAAACGCCGCTGCTGTATTTTCCAACATAATAACAGGCAGCGTTAATGGGACCCCTGGACACCTGCCGTCATTATTATCATTACTGTCCACACCCTGGTTAGGACGTCGCGGCGCCCATAACGGAGCTGATTGGACGACTCCGACCTTCACTGCACCATTTGTGGGTCTTTGAGCTGTTGTCGGACATTCGACAAACGCTGCTTCTGACTGTCTGATGTTGTCGACCCATTGATTCAAATTCAATGCAGAGATGTCTTTTTGTCTTTTACATAAGCGTTTTAAAGAAAAAGCGGCATTTTTAACAAAAACATTAGCATTTTTTTGTCAATATCTTCCAGGTAATTTGCCTCACTGACTCTACTGAGAGATATTTAATCTGAGCCAGTGATACATGAGCACTTTATGATCTCCACCCGATGCAGACAGATGATGAAAAGCAGCAACGCAGAGATGGCGTCGGCCTCGTGTTGACCAGAGATTTGTCGGTAAAACTCACAGCCGATGACGAGGTCGCTGAAGGTTTAATATACCAACATTGTCCTTCCTGAATATCTCCGTCACAGCAGCTCATTAAAATTCAAAATGTGTTGTGATGCACTAATAACCGCTGCTCGTCTCCTCCCCGCAGCCTGCAGAGGAGCCTCTTTTTTCTCCATTTACCGCCGCTGTCACACTGCTTATTTCCATTTACTGGCCAGTTGGTTTCCCTATTTAAAGCAAATTAAAAGCAGCAGTTAGCCATTGACCGTTTTATGATCTTTTATTCTCGTGGCTTACCTCACAGTCAGCGTTTTGTCCCTTAAAAGGAGCAGTTTTGCCACAATTCAGTAAACACAGCCTCGTTAAAAGATCACAATGTTCACAAACTATCTGTACTCCGACATGGTGACTTCTATTTCTGTCACTCTCTGTAGTGAGCTATTAACAAGTGTTGCAGTAGGCTGAGTTTTAAGCATTGTTGGAAAGCAATTTAATGTCATTATTAGACAGCTGACCGCTGGCCTGTGACTACTCAGTGGTGGGTAGTTATTACATTATTACATCAGTCCTCAGTACTTATGGGTCAGACCACACCCGTCTTCAGACTCAGCCTTAATTTGTAATGATCAGTTGTCAATGACAGCTACACTAGAGTGACCAGGATTGATTAGAAAAGGATACAAAGATCTGCAACCTAAAACAAATGTTCATTAAGTGGCCCAACTACAGCACACCTGAAAGGTTTTGTGATTGAAACTTGCATGATTGTGAGGCTGTCACACTGACAAAAATCTGTCCACACACAGACAGGCCGACAAATAAACACACGAAAAAAAAACTCCAAAGCAACTTGAGTGTTACCATGATGACACACATTCACACACACACACACACATTGAGAACATCACCAGCAGATGATTTCACAGGTTATTATTAAGTTTTAACCTTTAGAATCAGCTCACATTACACAGTGAATGTCGGCAGGGATTTGACGTGTTAATTCCATTATAATAGCTGTTTTTATTGTGTATATATGTCTTTATATGTGTTTTTATTACACTATTATATGCTTATTTTTCCACCTCCACATCCTCTTGTTTTGAGCAAACATCCGCATCTGCTTTAAAAACAGTTTCATGCGCTGGTAGGAACCGTGATAAATGTGGTGTGTCTTCACAGACACCCTGTGCTTACGGGGGTGAGCCCTGACAAGTGGATGTCATGTCTTCCAGAGGTGTTAAAAGGGGTGAGAAGGCTGAGATATCAGAGTTACGCTGTCCTAAAGTGCACACACTTCATCACACCTGAGGCTGATGTAACATCACTTAGACCTGCGAAAAGCTCTCAGCTTCTTTTTTTATTATAGGTGTTTTCACCATCAGGAAAAGAGCAGTCGGTTAAACTACATATGCATTTTATCGTCTGATACGGGGTCCTTCTTGCCTGGCTGGGATTTTTTTCTCTCACACCACAGGCGACACAGCTCATTAACCACAGAGTATATTGCTATATCGTGTGGGTAATGTAATGTAAACTGCCCGGAGATATGAAGCAATATGGAAACATTTGCTGAAAGTAAGTATTTGCAGAAGTATAGTTTTACAACAGAAATGTGATTTTGGCAGACGACCTAAAATGGATCGTGTAAATCAGCTGACATGTTGATATTATGGAGATAACTTTGTCTTAACCTTTTCTCCGTACAATCTGAATCTGCAATAGAATTAAAAGTGCCATTTTTCCTTGTAGTATTTTTTAGGGAAATGTAGCAAGTCTCCCACACATACACAAGTCTAATATAATGCTTAAATACAGTGTTTGAGCAAATAAGATTTTGGAAGAAGAAGGATTTTTATTGTATAAAGAAGGGATGCAATATGGATTATCGGCCTCATTTATCAGATATAATTTCACCAATATCGATTATATACATTTCCTAATATTGGGCTGATTATCTTATCGTACATCACCAATATAAACGTTTAAATATTATTTCATATTTTTTTATTGTCAATTAATTCCGACTTAAATCTTTACTCATGTGTTAAAAGTCTAACTAGTACACCTGGGTAATGTAGTTTTGAGCAAAGATTACTCAAACACAAGAAAGTAGTGCATTTCACAGGGACTACTTTATACACATTTATACACAAAATATGTGTGAGTTCACGATAATAAAGGATAAATCACCCAGTGGTGTAATTATGTGACATGACATATATCAGGCTTTGTTTACCTACACAGACAATATTTGCTGGTATAATTAATTCACTGCTAGTTTGAGAATTTTAATGGGATTTGTTGATAAGAAGAAAATATAAAATGCCTCCATCACCATCTCTACTCCTGTATCATCAGTCAGTACCACGTGTTGTCCTGTAGAGGGCAGCACGTCGCCTCTCATCCCACCGGAAGAGAGACACGTCACGTGACACGTAACAGGAAGTAAATAAACCGCCTTCCCGCGCAGTCAAATCTGTTCAACAAGGCGTCCGCAGTCACGCTTAATCAAACAATAATGGACGAGCTTTATCTGGATAACATCGACGAATATGTCAACGACCACAACAAGATAGTAAGTGCACGCCTTATTCGTGATATGTCTTCTTTTCTCGACGATGTCCTGGCTGAGATATTGCTAACTTACTAACGCTAGCACCGGTGGAATTAGCCGTTGAACTGCGTTCAAAAAACGGCCCGTTTTACTTTTTGATACATAAATATGTTGAACTGGAAAAAAACATAACACAGCTTATTACTATCTACGATTTGTTTGTTGATTTCGGTTAGTTCGGCTCGTAATAACGTAGAAAAAAGCACCTCAATTCGTCAAAAATAGCTTAATATACTAGTGGAAACCGCTAACAGTTGTTTTTGAAATAGACGAATACTTTAGGATTTATCCGATGTTGATATTGTTGTGTTAAAGGTTGAACTTTTGTTAGCTAAGCTACATGTCGTGTTACGTACAGTATTTATTTTTAGCGAGTTTAACTGTAACTGTAGAAACCAAACGGCTAACGTTGCTAAGAATGACAGGTTAGCTAACTGTTATGTTGACCGGAACTTAGCTGAAAGGGTAACTCCGCTAATTATACACGTTAAAGTGGGTCTACAGGTCTACTGCTGTGTATGTAAACAACAACACCACAAAAAGTAGTAGTATAAAGCTGTTTGTGGCTCCAGAGGAAGCTGCATGTAATCTGGTAAACTGCCTCCATTGATGTGGCTAAGGTGCATTGTGGGTAATGTAGGCGCCAGGTTAAGAAACAGAAGAAGAAAGAGAAGGAATGTTTTGCATCTGTTTTGATCATTTGCTTTAAACTGTCCATAATGACTCTAATAATGTTTGCAAGACCAATGGACTGCTTTTCAAAATCTGATGCCTACATTACCCATAATGCAATGACATCACTGGTGGCAATTTATCAGATTCGTGCAGCTTCCTCTGTAGCAACAAAAGGCTTAAAACTACTTTTCCCAACTATTCATAGTACTCCAAGACATGTAAACAAACTGTAACATGTAAAATTGGTGGAGTTGCCCTTTGACAAGAGTCTGACAAATTAATGGCAGTTAAATGCTAATTAGCTGCCTCATTTGTGTGGCAATCAGAACCTGAATGTAAACAAAAGTATGCTTTCTTGTTTCACAGGTGACCTATAAATGGCTGAGTCTCACTTTGGGAGTCCATGTCAACATAGCCAAACAGTAAGTGTTACTCCTTCTCTTCATTCATTTATCCATCCGTCCATCCATTTGTTTATTTATCAGGGACAAGGCGCATTAACAAAATATTGTATAATAATGTAAATGAGCCAGTGTACGCTAATGAGCAAATGAGAATGTGACAGCCCTTAGCTTAAATGACACAAAAAGGCCTTCCTCATCAGATGGAGCTGCTCAGTTGTCATGAAGAGTTGTTATCAGCTATGTAAAAAATATAATCATTAAAATGTTTGTCTGGTTTTCAGGATGCTCTTCCATTATTTGGATCACAAGAGGAAGGAAAGTTCAGCTCAGCTTCATGCCACCTACCTCGTGTCGGGAAAGTTTGTGGACAACGGTCAAACGGTGAGACACAACATATTGTTAGCAAAACTTGCCAATCAGTTGGCAATCAATTAAAAAGTATATTAACTAGGACTCTGATTTTATTTTGTGTTGCTGATGTTGTGCTTCCTTTCAGAGTCACAAGGTGTCAGTTGTCAAAGAAGACCAGTTGGAAGGTGTGTAAACGTTCCCAGGTCACCAGTGTTTACTCTGTAATTGTGCAGCATTGTTGGCTGGTTGGAGCCACAATGCAAACTAAAACTCGCATATCTTCATCAATTCGTTGTAAGAGTTGCCATCATTCAACTCTTCGCTCATGTGTTCTTCATTGTTATTTTGTTTCTGTTTGATTATTTGTTGCAAAAAAAGGGCAGCAGCATTTAACCCTCGAGCTTTTTCTTTTGCAGATGTCAAATCCAAGATGAGCCTGATCGTCAGTGTCCACATCTACAGCGTCCAGAAGGCTTTACTGAAAGACAGCGGTCCCCTCTACACTGTTGACTACGATGCTGTGAAAGACAATCTGAAGAACTGTAGCAAGTAAGCGTTCTTTTCTATACTAATCCAGCAGAGAAGCCTTTTTTATTGAGGTTCCTGCTGAGGTTTTACCTTGAAACATCCACTTCCTCATCCATTTTATCGCCTTCAGTGTTATGGGAGCGGCAGGGTAAATAAAGAGAAGCAGTCTCGGGGGAAAAAAAGAGAAAGATCTGTGTAATTGGTAAAACTGTCAGACTTTGTGAATTGTTCCCTCTTCCCTGTTTACAGATACAGTGCGATCCGCTGTGCCAGCGCCGTCCCCATGTCGTCTGCGGAGCTGCAGCAGGGGAGAGAAATCAATCACGCTCCTCCGCCAGAGCCCGAACACAAAAGATCTGGCATGAACGGAGAGGCTAACGGGACTTCAAAATCTTCTACCAAGCCGCAGAAAGGCATCATGGGAATGTTTGCAAACAAGACTGCTCCTAAGAACACGAACAGTGGCAAAGACATTAAGCCGGAGCAGAAGGAGGAAGCGCCTGTGGTACGGCTGCGTATTCTTTGGTTTGATTTACAGAGAAATGAATAAGTGATTGCTGTAGTTTTCACTGCCGGGTTTGTTGTTGTAGGTCGATGCCACGAAAAGTAAGGCCGCCGCAAAAGCCAATCCTATGACGAACTTCTTCGGCAGTCAAACAGCAAGTGAGTGACACCAAAGATTTGTTGCCTTTTCTTTCTTTTCATGCATTTTCTAAATTAAAGGATTGATAGGAAAAGATGATACGATTAGTAAAAATACAAGCTAGTTGCAGCCCTAACGTCAAACTGACACGGCTGTGTCCGCCAAGGAGTTGTGACCAGCGTCCCCAGTCAGCTGATGAATGTTACCTGTAGTCTGCTGATTCATTCCATCGACAGATTTTCCAACTGAAAACTTTTCCTCACTTCTTTAGAGAAACCAGAAAAAACTGTGAAAGAGGAGGAAGCAGAGCCGCAACGTCAGACTTCACAGCCTCAAGAAAAGCAAGAAGCTGCTGCAGTGGAGCCGACAAAAGACACTAAGAAAGACTCCAGGAGGTGTGTGTTTTAACATTTTACATGAAAGTGCAGACAAGCAGTTGGAAATTATATATATTTATATCCGTCTATTATAAGACATCTTGGAAATGTCAGAAGCTGTAAGAGCTTTTGTAATGAACATAAAGGGTCTTAAACATTTGCTCTGCATATGTTTTAAATGCAATTCTGTCTCTGGTTGAAGCAAAACCAAGCGATTAGTGGATTCTGACAGCGAGGAGGAGAAAATGGAGAAGAAAAGGAGACGGAGGATTAAGAAGCCTGTACCAGACAGCGACAGTGATGAAGATGGTGAGGGGTTAACTTTTTCTTTTGTTCTCTTTATGAGTGCAACAATTGTTTTCCAAGTTCTGTATGAGTTTACTGCTACTGTTCGGAGAAAGATGTGCTTGTGAAAAGATTATAGAATCTAACATTTGTTCACCTCTTCAGTTATTCCAGATTCTCCACAGCAGGTGGAAACAAGAGAACCATCACCGCCTCCTAAGAAGAAGGTCGAGTCTGTTTCACATTCACATGTAAGTGATCAAACCTGGCGATTAGATACTAAAATGTATTAAAAGCTCAGTGTTGGAAAGAGAAAACCCATATTTTATTTGTGAGTCTCTGAACATTCATGTCTGTGTTTTTATTCCACAGCAGACGAGTTCTGATATGAAGATAAGAAAAAGGAGACGAGTCCTGAAATCTCGCACCTTTGTGGATGAAGAAGGATGCATCGGTATGAAAAGCAGACAGATGTTTGAAAATGCATCCTCTGACATCACATTTTTTCCCCTGATTATGCTACAAACCCATGTTGAAATCAGCAGTAGGAGAGCTAGTTAGCTGTTAGCAGCCAGCGGGCAGCAGAGTCCAGCAGTGTGATTGTGATAAAATTGTTTTTTAAGACGGTGGAGGAAAAAAAGTGAGTCTCGAGCCCTGTTGTTGACATTGTGTGTCAATGTAGAGCTGCTAATGACATGCTAACAACTCTATTTTCATTATCAGTTCATTTTAACAGTCATTTTCCTAATCATTTAGTCTGTTAAACAAGGAAACTTGTGGAAATCGCACATTTCGCATCTTAAACTTTCTTGATTTGTTCAGGAAACGTGTACACTTTTGGCATTTTTGCTTAATTAATTAACTATTTCGATAATCGATCATTTTTACTGTATTAAAAAGGTCCATCTCATTGAGTTTATACACACAATCAAGCCCTAAATCACTCTGGTTTCTCTTTTTTTCCCCCCACAGTCACAGAGAAAGCCTATGAGAGTGAATCCTACTCTGAATCAGAGGAGGATTTTCAGGCCACCAAACAAACTCCGAAAGATCCGTTCCCAGCAAGACTACCTGCAAGTAAGAAACAGGAGGAGAAGAAAAGCCAGAAGAAAACGTCGGCCGGTGCAAATAAAGGCGGTAAACAAGCTTCCATCATGGGCTTTTTCCACAAAAAATGATGGAGAGCAGCGTCTGACACTTTCATTGGCGCTGAGGAACAACGAGCACTGCTGCAGACTTTCCGTAATGATCCTTCTGTCAAACTGACGGCTGAAACACAAGACGTGGACTACTGAGGAATGCAAATGACTTCCCACAAAAGACTTCAACTCCATGGACGTGCACAATTCAGGACGACAAACATTTTTCTTTTCACCATATGGGTGCTGTCCGTACATGTTCTGACCTACACATTAAACAAACATTAAAAACTGAAAGTGCGTGTGTTTTTCTTTCTTCTTCTCAGATTATATATGCAGCAGGCTGAGAGGATTTCAGTCTGCTGCACAGAATCTAGTTGGATGTTTAAAAAATGTATGATGATCTTGCAGATAATTGGCATCTTTTCTATTAATTTACCATCTTTTTAGAGTTGGAGATGCACCTCTGTTTACTTTTTGTTTTGATTTTCTCATATAACACTAACAACCATATGGGATTATCTGTACTTCTGTAATGGTGCTGCTGCAGCAGCCACATTTCCTTGCCTGGGGTCAATCAAGGTTTGTCTGATATTTAACTAAAAAATAAATGTAACGTCTAACAATACTGCCCAGAGCTTGATAAATTACTTAAAAGAAAAATTAATGCGGAAATACATTAGTGATCATCTCCTCATCCCAATGCCGATGAAAAGTTGTGTGAATTTGTGAACAATTCTGAAGCTTGACAGCAAAAACAGTGTTGCAGCGTTCTCCTAATTAGCTGAAGTAGATGGGGACTTGTTTAAAAAAAAAAAATCAATATCCTAAATTGATTTGAAACTCATAGTTTACACCCCTGACACACAGTTGAGCTCGTGCATCCTCTGCAGACTCCATGCTAACACTTTTAGCTTAGCAGCGAAGATTTCTGCTTTAAAAAGGGTGAAAAATAACATCTTTTCAAGTCAAATTGGGATGTCGAGGCTTCCAGAGACTTGCATTACAGTGGACGAGCTGTATGGAGCCATTTAATTAAAACATTTTCTCATTGTTTTTTAAGTTTTACAACAAGTCCCCATCTGCCTCTGTTGTTTCGGAGAATGCTACAATGCAGTTTTTGCTGTTGGAAATGTTTTGTTGGCTACGAAACTTCACCTGACTCTCCATCGGCATGGGGTGAATGGATAATGCCTGGATGTACCTTTTTCTGAAATTATATTTTGTGTGTGAACTCATCCTTTAAGACTGCTCTTCATTGTAAGTTTCAACACGTGTGATATCTGTAATATTAATCTCCTGTCTAGCCGAAGTACGGAAAACACCAAATCCCTACGTGCCCCATGAATTCTGTTCTCTTCTTCAGCTCCCTGAGAGCTTTTGTTAAAGTGACTTTCACAGACTTTATATTTTACACATTAAGTGACTGACTGTTGTACTTTATAAACTGCAGAAAGCATTTGTTGAGTTAAAATGGTTATCGCCTCATTTTCTGAGCACTGAGCGTTTCAGAAGATGCAGATTAATGTTGTTATTCCCCCGACACGTCAACGCTCACAGTCTAACGTATTAACAACGAAAGTAAATCTACATGTTAGGAGACTTTAATAACAAAGACACAGCTGTCAGCTAATAGGATTATTGGAAGCTGAGCCCTTTATGGTTCGGGGTGGGGCGGAGGGGGTCTCAAATAAATGTGTAACTCAGTATCATAAATTAACACCTCCGCCTGCTTTGTCCTTTTATATCAAAGTAGCAGACTGTGTAAAGAAATCCAGCTCGTATTACCGAACAACCCTTCAATTCCCTCAGACGACAGTAAACAATGAGTTCTCTGGGGACTTGTTGCTCACTGACAACCAGACTTCCCTGTTAGCTCACACAGAAGGCACCACGCCCTTTCCCTCCCTCTGTGAGCACACACAAGTGGGCCAGTAGAACTGGTACTGGGATTAGCTAAGCACTCCCGACATGAAAAAGGATATCCTTCAGTGTTTCAGGGAGCGGCCAGCCTCTAGTGGTTTCGCCGTGGCTTTTTTTTTTGCTCCATTATAGCATCTGTCGGATGAGGTCACACATGATGCATTTTTATTTAAGAGGAGGTCTCACAGCTGCAGCTCCCTCAGCGTACAGTCGCACCGACAGCTGAGCCGCAGGCTACAGTAATAACCGCTCTAACAATAGCGCTAGTGTGCATAATATTTTCCTTAAAGCGGCTCACATAACATGTCCTCCACACCGTGTGACATCATGTCTCACTTTTCCCAGTTTTTTTTTCTTTTTTTTTGGATTCAGTGGAAGATATAAATCAGAGACGCAGTTTTTATGGCTGGAAAATTCAAGTCATCCTTCTTTTTTTTTCACACACATTCTCACGTAACTCAATGCAGCATGCTTATTTTCAATCTGGGGAAATACTCTGGGATCTTAAAGGAGACATGCTCTTTTTCAAGTTCATAACTTTATTTTGGGTTGACTACTAGAACAGGTTTACATGCTTTAATGCTCAAAACCGCATCTGTTGGAAAACACTCTAATTTAGCTCCTGTCTCTGTAAGCCCCACCCGAATACCCAGTCTTCTCTGATTGGTCGGCTAACACACGCCTGAGCCTGCAGCACTAACAATAACAGAGCAGCTGTGCTGGATGAATTCTTGCCTGCCAAAGTAGCCACTAGGCAGAAATTATGAAATATGTGACACAGTGACGTAGCGTCGTGTCATGAAGTCACAGAATTAAACTGACGAGGCATTCAGGAGCAGTGTTTTCTGTGGGAGAGAGGAGATTCTGTTGGTGCGGACTTTGACTTTTTAAAACTTTTAAGACCTTTTACAAGCATATAAAACACTGAAGGAGAGGAAAAAAGTGTACAAGAATAATAGGTCTCCTTTGAATCGATATAAGATTCAGGTGTTTTAACCATAAACTGTATAACAAAGCTTGTCCACACATTTTGATCGATCAAATGGGTGTATTGGGATAAATTATACAAGTTAAGACGTGATTACAAGCACATTTTATCTTAAACTGAACAACTCCCTTCTTTTATTCCATTTTACTCTCACACTTGTCAGTAAATACACTGAAATGATGACTTGACTTTTTATTCCTCTGGTCATGTGAGCTCATAAAATCAGATTCACTGTTAAAGTTTAACTCGTATATATCTGTTGGTCAGATGACTATGACTCTGTGACACCTCTACTGTTCAACAGTTGTAATAAAGGAGTTCAGACAAAGGAGAAATGAGCTGCTGTCTTTTTGGCCTAAAAGTGTATAATCAGGACCACTTTACCTGCTATCTTATGTCCATTTTTTTGCATTGGTTTCTGTTAAATGCCTGAAATAATGTCTGTACTAACCACAATTTAATTATAAGGCACTTACATATCTTAAAAAAACAACTGTTGCTAAAAAGTGACACGCTGACTCATCTACTCACTTGTAAACTATTTGTAATAAAAGTAAATTTTTTAAGTTTCATTCCCAACTCGTCAAAAACTGACAAAGCGTTGCAAGTTTGGAAACCCAGAGCGTCATTATATAACGAGTTGGGATTGAGGCCCAGTCCACACGTACACGGGTATTTTTAATAATCCATTTTATTCCTGCTTGCAAATGGGGAAATAACCTCTACTGTAAGGCCACGTTGGCCAATCAGAAGACCACTAAACAAGGAGGCAAGCAAAAAAAAACAACATAAAAACTGGATGATTTCACCCCGGCAGTGACCTGAATGGCTGTTTACATGTGTACAGAAGGCCAAAACGCATAGAAAAAGCTTAGTTTTAAGAAATACCCTACGGCATGAGTCTCAAAAATCTACTTTTCTTATGAACTGCACCTTTAAATAGATGTAAGGGAGTAGAAGTTACCAGAAGAGTTACAGTCCTGACAGTAGACTACAGTACTTGAGTACATTTACTTTCTCCCACTCTGTGAAAAACAAGTAAAATGTCTGTGGGTGAGCCCTGGCTGTGTCACATTACAGCCTGTCCTGAGGCTGATCGGTGGTTTTTTCACTGATGCTCGCTGATTATTTTGAGGATTTCATCTGAACAACAGAGCACAGTGAGGAGGGGAGCGCCGGGGTGACGTCATTGTGAACCACATCCACAGCAGCAGGCGGGGTGAGGTGGCCAGCCGCTGATCCACCGGTATCATGGCTTCCTAACAGGAGGGGGAAGTGATTGAGAGGAAAAACAAGGATTTTTGTTGACTGCCCGACAGATAATCGCCCTTTTCCAGAACCTGAGATCGGGACAGAGGGGCTCGGCCTCCCTTTTCGCCCCCAACGGCCGCTCCTGGGATCCAGGATACACTTTAATTTGTATCGGTGAATTTCCATTCGTAAACCGTGGAAGATGGCCGACCCGGCGGAGTGCACCATCAAAGTGATGTGCCGTTTTAGGCCCCTGAACAGCTCCGAGGTGACCAGAGGCGACAGATACATTCCCAAGTTTCAAGGGGACGAGACTGTTGTTATCGGGGTAAGTTGTTTAGCGGCGCTACCTACTTGACAGGGCCCCGGGGCACGGTCAGCAGTACGCCATTTTTGATTGTCTCGCAGCTAGCTACGGTTGTTAGCACCTTAGCTTGTTAGCTAACGTTAGCATGGGCTGACCTGCTCACCGCTGCGATGTTCCGCCGGCCCTCAGCAGCAGCCAACTCCTGGCGCCAGCGAAACACTCAAATAATATCAAAACGTGACGCTTATTCTGTCTCCATTTCGTGGACTGTCGGCTCCAGCGTTTAATTTCACATTTGTAAAAGTCAAACCAAACGCTGGTTCCGTTAAAATGTTCCTATTCGCAGTCGCCCTGTCATGGCTAGCGAGCTGTCATTCAACAAAGCCACAAACAGACAGCCAGGCACAGGTTAAAATGTCGCGAGCGTTAGCCTGCCAGTCATGCACGCCATTCCCTGCACTGTTGTCACGGCGTTATTTAATAACTTGCTGTGCATCTGTGATGATAAAGCTATTAATTGTGAACAGTTTGCGTCAGCATAACGCGTAAGCCAGCTTTGATTTAGTAGTGGCCAACAGACTGTTGGCTAGCAGGCTAGGCCAGCTGGTAGTTGACAGATTAGCCGGCCTTGGCTAGCTGGCTAGTTTAATGCTGTTGCTTAATTAAAGCTAACATTAGCTAGCTAAACCAGCTGGCTACATAACCAACCCTGTTTTTAGACCATGTCGAAATTACTCAAAACATTGAATATAGCATAAAACTAAAATATGCCTCCATTAAGGGAAGGGGAACAGACAAAGCAATGTCAAAATAATATGAGTCTGGCAGTGGAAATGTCAAATTATAATATACAGGCCAGTGGTACTCTGTTGCCCTTGAGTCACTGGACACTTCACAGGCAATAACCATAGGGTTGAAATACATTGTCTAAAAAATGGGGTCATACTTTTTATGAGGAAGTTAAGTTTGGCATCAAATCTAAGTTTGTTGTCTTTGGTCCATTTAGTCCTCAAATGATACGGAGACTTTCAGCACACGATAAGGATAATGGCATAGGCACAATTTCCACTTTGACAAAACAAGGAAATGCCTTCACTAATGAGGTGCCATGCTACCGCCACTTCACTGAACCAATAAAGAATATGTCCTGAGGCCAGGTTGCAAGTGATGTGGACTTGATGCTTTGTCATGATGCGTCTATACAGAACGACACTGTTTACACAACCTGGGTTCATGCCATTGCGTGTCTGTACACCACGTCTATACAAACGGAAAAGTCTGGTCTTTTCATACGCTTTGTATGATTATCGTAATGAGGAAGCATATGTTTCAAGTTCGTGCATGCCAAACCTTTAAAAAGCGAGTAGCACAACATTTGAAAACAGTCATGGCTAAACATTAAGTTTCCACGGGGTCAAACTATCATTCTCTTTGTGGACTTTGGTGTCTTTGGTCACCTGTGCTTTAAATGAGTTTACAAGGCAATATAAACTGATTCCATTCATGAAGTTGCATTGGTTGGCTGAATGGATATGAATCACAACCTCTTTGGAGTGACACTACTAATTTAAGTAGTGAATTTAGACTACAACAGGACTATTCTTTTTCTGTCATGCAAAAAAACAGAAGACCGTTGTAGCTGTGGTGACTTCTTGAATGGTTTTGCTGACACTGACTTCAGGCCTATTTTTCTAATAGCAAGCGTACTGTCTGTGCCACTCAGACACGATGTGGCCCAGCCCAGTTCAGAGTGCCAGTCATAGTGCCAAAATACCAGCGCACATTGTGAAGGATGCAAGTGTTGCGGGCCGGAGCTTAGTAGCCTCAGCTGGTGCATCTGTTTCGTGAAGTACAACACTTACAGTGCCCATAAGCAGCAGTCCTGGCCTCCTGGGTAATCCCCCTGTGTTTTCTCTCCTGGTAACCAGCTGTTCGACCAATCAGAGCAGGCGGTTGGGCCGAGCGCTGGGCAATCTCTCCGGGTGGGGAGGGTAATTATTATGGTGATGTACTTTTGTTTTGCAGACGCTCTTATCCAGGGTGACTGACACACTTAGCTCATATTTTTATCCGTTTTGAAACAATCTAGGGCGTGGACCCTGAATTACGGCTGACTCCTCATCAGCAGTGATGCTGACCACATTGCCTGTGCAGCTTCAACCATTACAGGCCTTGGTGATGCTGTTTTGATACTTCTAGGGTCCCTACACCAGAGATTTTGTTAGTCTCCTAAAACATATTCCTGCACTGTGCCCTTACTCAGCTGTGGCTCACTTCAAGGTCCTGCCAGTCTTTTGCTGTGAAGGGAGGGAGATGAAGTTTCCAGATGAGGTGCTATGGGTGTCGTAACTAGCTGTTAGTGTTCAGCAGGTGAATTATTCATGCATCCATTACATCTCCGTCAGTTTCGCACATGAAAGATCACGTCATCTCCCCGTGCTTTGCTGTCACGTCTCCTATTTGCATACAGTAGCCTGGGACACTACACAAGAACATGACTGAGCTACTTTTAGACGTAGGGTAGTGTAGTTGTGGTAGTGCGTGAGGGATAAAAGGAAGGAAAAGGATTAGAGAGATAAGTGAAAGTGCTCCACATTTAAACAAGTAAATAGAATAGAAGCAATTCACACCTGTTTTTTTTTCCTGCCAGCTTTGTACCAGGAAGTAATGTTACCAACAACCCCGAATTGATAAAAGTGACTTATTTTTATGCTTAAGAGCACAAACCCAGTAAAAAGTCATGCATCATACAACAAGAACCACATGGATGCTGCAGAGTAACCTTGGACAGTGTGCCACTGTGTCTCCTGAGACTTGGCCTCGTCTGAGCAAGTATCATAACAAAGTCATCAGGAAGCAGTAACATGACGGAGCACTTATTAATTCTTCAACAATGCTTTTCGCTGTAATTACATTTTCAGCAAGTAATCCCATTAGACACAAGTGTAGGTAACGAGGCCAGGAGCAGCAGGAACAATGAGGACTTTAAACTCGGGCTGTGTCATTGTTTGCTGACAGCGTCTGGCAGGCCTGATAGTGGCTCGGCTCTCTGGGCAGGGTTAATTGCCCGGATGTGGCTAGCTGGAGTGAATTATCAACGTCTTAAGATGCTGCTGGTCTGTGCTTTGAATGTGACCGTCTGTCAGGAGGGGATTATGAGCCGGAGTACAAACTGAAGACATCTCAGCTGTAGTAGTGTGAATAATTTTAGCTCTGGTGACGGTGCTGTAGTTTTTTTATGTCAGGCAGTGACATATTTGTGGTTTCACTTTGAGTTATGAGCGTGTTTACACGTACCACCGGTCCTTAACGAGAAAGCCCTAATCAGTGGCTCCTCACAGGTGACAACAGCCGTTTGACGACATTCTCTGCCTTCTTTTGCTCTTACAGGCGTTAACGCCGAATCCGGCAATAAATAAGCTACTGCCACTAAAGCATGTATGCTTTGTAACCTGGGGTATCAAATGTGAATGGAGCTGTCTTGTTCTTAAACTCTGAATACACAGATAGAACCCCGCCCATCAGGCCGGAGAAGAGATGAGTCAACTGGGACTTCAAACCTCAGAAGACACGGTGCCTTCCCAGTTGAACCTGAGAATTGCCTGTAACATCAGATTTATTACCCTGCGGTTGCCTTCTTAAATCCAGATATTGATTGCTATCTCACTGGAATTGGGGCTTTGAAGTTCTGACTGGCCCGTGGGATATCACAGTCAGCTGCAATATGCTTCTTTGCCAGCAGTAAAAGTTCAGGGTATCGTTCATTATAGTTGGAGAGGAGTTTAAATGGGATGAGGGATGCTGTGTTTGGACAGCTAGCTTTCAGAGATTTTTTTTTACTAGAATGCAGCCAGCAAAAGCTGAACTAGACTGAATAAATCAAATCGTGACAGCTTGGAGACCATGTACTGCGATTCCCCTGGTTCGAATATGGCAGGAGGTTTTTGTCGGACGTCATCCCTTCTGTTTACCCCGTCACGTCTCTGTTAGGGCTGGGCTCAAACTCAAATAACAATGGCACGATTGAGTGAAGCACACCAACAAGTAGTAAAGAATTGCCGCTGCTAAGTGCTAAAAAGTACATGGAAACGTCACGTTAGAGCGTTGAGAATCTTTTCATTTCTTGGCCCACATGTCACAAGAACCGGAAACTCTGAGAGGACATACCACTTATTTTGTGCTCTTCGATTTGGGGCCTTTTAAAATGGAGTCGTAGCTGTCAGCCATTGTCATTTAGGAGTGAAATGTGTCAAGGGTCAGTAGGGAGTGAACATGGCTTTTTAATGGACCTCAGCCATTGCAACAATCACCGATCATGCTATATTGATTCCAAACATGCTACTGTTGCTGCGATTGGACATGCACAATGTTTAATGTCGTATCTGCTAAATTATTCTTTCTTCTCTTCTTTCCAGGGCAAACCGTACATGTTCGACAGAGTGTTTCAGTCAAATACAACACAGGAACAAGTGTACAATGCCTGCGCCCAGAAGATTGTAAAAGGTGAGGTCTCACTTTTGTTTTTAATCCATATGTTTACACACCAGACTTATTATTTGTACACAACAAAATGAAAAATATACCAGGCCAGCAAACCTGTTGAATCCTTGCTTAAACAAATTCTGTGTGTCTTGTAGATGTTCTGGAGGGATACAATGGAACAATTTTTGCATATGGGCAGACATCATCTGGCAAAACACACACCATGGAGGTAAATATGATGTCTGAAACAGGTGTTGTTTATTCCCTTATGACGTGCATCTTCACTTGTCATCATTACGTTGATTTGCTGTCCGTGTGCAGGGGAACCTTCATGACACAGATGCAATGGGCATCATCCCCAGGATAGTGCAAGATATCTTCAACTACATCTATTCCATGGATGAAAACCTGGAGTTTCATATCAAAGTAAGTGTAGAAGATATTTTTAATCCCCAAATTCCAGCTCCAGATAATGTCTTTGAAATTTGATATTCATGGCTGACAAACACAAACTCAAACTGTTTGTGCTAACAACAAGCTACCTACTCCTTGCTTTGCAGGTTTTTTTTTGATTACTAAGCATTTTTCGTCGTGACAAATAAGTGCTGGAGGAGGCTGATGTGTAATGTGTACCATTTTTGCACCAAAATCAGCGTGTGCAGATTTTTTAAACGTGGGGAAACCTGCTAAAAATATGCAATCGACTCCTTCTCCTTTGCCAGTTGACGAGTTTACCTTTATTTTTCTGGGACACTTTTCTGTGTCATGCTTGAAGAAGTGGACAACTTTTTTAGATAACTGAGCAACATGGCTACTGCTAACATTCTGACTCTTTTCCATAAACTCTTTGTGCAGTGAAACAGTTGTAAGTGATGAAATAGGCCGACTGTGTCACTTGCACTTGTTGCTGCTGCATCATATTTTCTAGCTGACTCCCCACCGTGTTTGTTGATCTCTACCTTACAACATACTGGGGTAAATATTTATCCTGGGAATAATGAAATAATAGGAACATGAAAAATGTTTCAACACATTGGTGCTGTTAAGAAAATACTTTATTTAACTTGTGTTGACTAGTAGACTTGACTCTGTCTGTCTGAACACAGCGTGACTATCAGAAGCAAGTGTGTTGAATGGATTCGGTTATTCAAAGAAAAAAAATTCAAAGAAAAAAAAATAATAGAAGCCATACTCAAAAATGATTGACACATCTGGTTTGTTTGAGGTTTCTTGTGTTTTGATTCTCTGGTCAGGTTGCTCAGCTGGACGGCCAAATAATGAGGTTCTCTCTTTGTTCTCAGGTTTCATATTTTGAAATTTACTTAGACAAGATCCGGGACCTTTTGGATGGTAAGTGGCTGAAGTTGTACTGTACGTGATGTGACAGAATGTGCTGTTAATGGACCCTTTACACAGCAGATATTTTGACTTCTTAAGGCATGAAAAGCACAGGTGGACTTAAAAACACTAGTGATGGCTGCATTGTATTTCGGTTGGCCTGTTCCAGTGCTCAGGTGTTGTGCATGCCCGCTCACTGACATGGCTTAGGTTGACACCTAATGGAAAGGAGACATTGTTAATGCTATTACATTCACTTGTGCTTTTCCTGCTTTGAGAGTTCAAAATGTTTGGGGTGAAAAGAGTGTGAAGCCTATGAAATGTTGAAAAAATACTCTGTCATGGGACATAATGAATAATTAGCTGTAAACACACTGATTTTGTGGCTAACAGACATTCATAAATGTGTATGTTCTTATATTTTACATATACAACAACACCACAAAAGACTGTTCTCACCTGAGGCTATTAAACAGTTGTAGCTCATCTATTTCTAGTTCTAAAAACCTTCTGAGTGAAACTTTAATGGTTATTACTCTCTGAATTGGCCAGTGGGGAAAGATTTCCAGGTAGTTTTCATTCAAGTCAAAGACCATTTGAAATGTGATGACCAGAGGTAATCTATTATAGAGGTGGGAATGGAAGTGAAGACTTTTTTAAGCACACCCAAGGGTGCAAACAGAATTAATCTTTCTATCTATGTAAATGTTTTCTAGTAGTATACCCAAGGCAATTTCCCTGACACTTTTTTCCTCTCATCTCCAGTGTCAAAGACCAACCTGTCAGTGCATGAAGACAAAAACAGAGTACCCTATGTCAAGGTGAGAGCTAACCTCCTGTCATGTGTCAAGCATCTGGTAAAACTTGCCTGTGAAGATGAATAATCTCACCTCTTATTCTGCTGTTCTTTAAAGGGCTGCACTGAGAGATTTGTCTGCAGCCCAGAGGAAGTCATGGATACGATTGATGAAGGCAAATCAAACAGACATGTAGCAGTTACAAGTAAGATACCAACCTGTTGTTTCACTGTTTCATAACTTTAGTTTTTGCATTTTCCGAGGCTGTAGCAGTGTGACCACATGGGTGTCATCTCTTCCTCAGACATGAACGAGCACAGCTCCAGGAGTCACAGTATTTTCCTGATAAACGTCAAACAGGAGAACACTCAGACGGAGCAGAAGCTCAGCGGCAAACTTTACCTGGTGGATCTGGCTGGAAGTGAAAAGGTACAAAAGAAAGATGAACCACCTCTGATAGATTAGATTGGATTCAGATCAGAGTCTGTCCTTTGCCTTAAACATTGAGCTGCGCAACTCCTTGTTAAAGTTGTTGTCCCTGTGATTTTTAGGTCAGTAAAACAGGAGCAGAAGGAGCGGTGCTTGATGAAGCCAAGAACATCAACAAGTCTCTGTCATCCCTGGGAAATGTCATCTCTGCCCTGGCTGAAGGAACGGTTAGTAACTCTACACTACTGTGTTTCCATGTAATTGTCAAGAAACTTTTGAGATGTGGCAGAAAAGAATTAAAAAAAAAAAACTTGAATTGGAGTGAATGAACATGCTTTGACCTACAGAGTAGAAGAAGTAGAGGTTGTGAACCAGAAGCAAAACCAGTTGTTTGCCAACCGCTAGTGAAGTAGAAGAAATCAAACCAGTCGTCTTGTCCATTCACATGAAAGTGTGGCAGTAAATCTGCAAAATGGGAATCTTGTGGGAATATATGGGAAGATGTTGACACAGCTTCTGCTTCTTGGTGCAGAAACAGTTTATTAGTGATCGGAGTTAAATGTTTGCTGCATCAGAACTTATTTGAAAGAGATGTTTAACATTCATCAACATGAACTCTTCAAAAAAGGCTAAAACCACCTCAAGCAAGCATAACAACTTTGAAGTTATGGCTTTTCAATGATCCATTTGTAATGCGATATTTATAATTTAATATAATATGTTAATGTGAACACGGCTATTAAGGCATTGTCTTCAATCACTAAATATGTTGTTGCAGTGTTGAGATCCATTTGTTGAATCTGATTTGGTCGTTATCCTCTTGGTTTTTGTCTCTGGTGGGATAAATGTGTTTCCACATTGAGGTTACTGTTACAGTTGTTTTCTACAGTTAATCTTCAATCGTCGGTTCAGAATGTAATGATCACAAATGTGTTTTTGGCATTATCATAAAGCTTAGATATTTCAGATGTGTTATAACCTCAGGTGATGGTTTTATCCCCACATGTTTTGATAGCATTTTGAAATGACAGACATTACCGTTAATGTAACAGACATGAGGGAAGTGAGCCGTCGTAGCAGCTGCAGAGCCCAGAGCGAGGTGTGCATCTGAAAAAACCAGCATCTCTTTCAGTTATCTTATTGTGAAAGTCCCATTTTTAAGCATCTACAGGTCCTTTGTGCCGCTGAAATAACTTTCCTCCAAGCAATGTTTTGTTTAGCTGCTTCAGAGCGATTTCACACTTTTCACTGTAATCAACGATCGGTTTGTTCTGCGGCTCCTTCGCACTGCAAACAACCTGAGGCGGACAGCTGCTGATATATTTGTGATGGTCTACAAACAAATGAGCTATTGTACAGCGATGTCTCACTCCCGACTGAGCAGAGTGCAGCCTGAAGAAGTATAGCAGACTGCGGCAGCATGGCTTCTTTCTATCAATATCTATAATATATCAAGTTATCATGTAGCTGCCTTCTAACTTTACTAAACTCATGAGAACTGTAACCAAAGCTATCGCTTCCTGTTGGCTCAGTGCTGGTGAAACCGCAGGCCTCGTCTTCAGTTACAGGACAACAGCATGATTGAGTGTATTACCCCAGTGTAGAGAAGACCGTTGTTTTTATTTTGTGTGAGTGTATTTATATTGTAAAGTTAGCAGAGGTGATCTGATATTTTATGGAGCTCTGCTATAAAAATACTCTTGGAAAACCATGATTTGTTTTGTAAGAGGTGTTTTACATCTCGGTCAACAGGTGCTTTATCAGCTATTTGGTTGATTAGATGCAGATCATCATGTATTTGCTCATCCTTTAATAGTTCAACAAAGAAATGATCTGTATTCGTGCTGGGATGGGTTAGGCTTGAACTGCAAGTTGTTAGTTTGAGCCTGAAGTTGATGTGGGTTAATCAGAAGTTGCTTTATTTATTAGAAAACCATTCACCATACATGTTAAGTTGGTAAAAGAGGAAACTATTTACAAACCAACCTCAGGATCAGATCAATGTTTGTGATTAAAAGACAAAGAAGAGAACGATTTACAGAAGTTTTGTTTTTTAAACTTGAATTTTTAAACTATACTGAATACTTCAGCCAAGTACTCACTCAAAACTGATGGTTAGAAGTTTTTTCTCAGAGATTGTAATGTCCCCTACAGTCAGTTAATTTGTTAATTGTTGTGTGTATATATTTTTGTGTGTACTACTGTAGGCTTACATCCCCTACCGAGACAGCAAGATGACCCGTATCCTGCAGGACTCGCTGGGTGGTAACTGTCGAACCACCATTGTCATCTGCTGCTCGCCTTCCTCCTATAACGAGTGCGAAACCAAATCCACCCTCATGTTCGGACAAAGGTTAGTTACAAGTAGAATGAAAACAAGCCGTACTCTTTCAGTTGATCCAGTGATGGTTTTGAAGGAATAATGCTGCATTACATGTTCTTAATCGAGTGTTTTAAGTGGAATAAAATCTGGTATTTTCTACATTCAGAGCAAAGACCATCAAGAACACTGTCACTGTGAACATCGAGCTTACGGCAGAACAGTGGAAGCAGAAGTATGAGAGGGAGAAGGAGAAGAACAAGACCCTGAGGAACACCGTCACCTGGCTGGAGAACGAGCTCAACCGCTGGAGGAATGGTGAGGGAGCAGATTCTGTGTTGGCTTTTCAACGATTGATTCAGATTCTTTTGGTGTTTGAGGTAGCAATTTGTCTCTGTCAGAGTGGTGATCATTTTCTCTTTGTGGTCACAGACGGCTTCTTTCTTTTTTGAATAGTACAAATGAAAAGCTTTACAAACCATCGACGCATACTTAATGTGTGTGTGCGTCATCTTTAGGTGAGAGTGTGCCGGTGGAGGAGCAGTTTGACAAGGAGAAGGCCAAAGAAGAGGTCAAGGCCTTGGACAACATAATCAACGACCAGCCGGCCTCCACGCCCAACGTGCCGGGCGTTCGCCTCACCGACGTGGAGAAGGACAAGTGTGAGGCTGAGCTGGCCAAGCTTTACAAACAGCTGGATGATAAGGTGAGGAAGGGTCAGGGCGTTCAAACCTTCTTCTACGCCTCTTTTCTCTTTTTAATTATTGTCTGTAGAGTCTGTAAATCCTGCTCGTTCTCATAATAAAAACTCTAGTTGTTGTAACGGTACTTAACCTCGATCCATGTTCGAGACTGCGGCATTTTTTGGTCCTTGACTTTGAGGGATTTGAGCTCGGAAAGTCTTTCAGTGCTTGTATTGATGTAGGTGTGGGAACCCTGTAAAGAGTGATTAACAACACTTCAGACATTCTTTTGCCTCAAGCTCCCCGTTAATTGGGTAATTTTCACCCAATTCATATTAAAATGAGATGAGAGAGAAGCGAGCGAACTGTTTGATTCTTTGGTGTTCCTGCTGGTCTTTGGATTATCGACCACCAGGTGTCCTCTCATGAGTAAATGTTAATCCATGGACGTCGCCTACTGTTAGATGTCCTGCTGACTCCCTGAATGCTACAGTCTGAAGAAAGAGAACGCTTTGAAAGTTTCCACTTTGTGGTTAACGAATGCCTTTGTAACATCAAGGGTTTGGTTTCCTTCCAGAGACCAAAAACATTGATCTAATTTGGGATATCCGCTTTCTGAAAGTGATACTTGCTCATTATTGCACAATTACACAGTCTGTTATTGTTGAATGGGGCTAAATGAACAAATATATATACACGCAAAACTAGATATCTTTATTGAGCAGGGTTTCAACAGTCAATAGTAAAACGCTGATTTCTTTTGGACAAATTCTTATATTGTAAGAAAAATGAATCAAGACATTGTTCCTTTCATTCCCCGAGGCTTTTTTTGTTCAGCAGCGGTCTGTCGCCATTGTACCTACCGTCTCTGGTGATATCTGCGGTGCCTGATGTGAATGCTAATGTTGCCTTACATCTCTTGCACTTTGTAGGACGAGGAAATCAACCAGCAGAGCCAGCTGGCTGAGAAGCTGAAGCAGCAGATGTTGGACCAGGATGAGGTGAGTTGCTGGAGGTCCAGCAGGTGCAGAGTGAACTCTTGATCTCTGCAGTTTCAGAGGTGTGAGGTAACAGAGGAAGCTATCAGAGCTGTCAATCTGCTGTTATATTTTACTTTCTCAGTCCTGTTGTCTCAAGTAGGGCTACAATCTGCAGTTACAAGAGGGTTTATGTTCTATTAATTTGGTCTGGAAGCCATATTTTTACTCTGGTAGTAGCAGACTAGATGTGTTGGAAGCAAGCATAGTAGTTTTGCAATTACTATAATAAATCAAGATTAAGTCCTTTCACTGACATTCCTAAATTCATTTTCAGGACAGCTACATGCATCTATCAATTTTAGGAAAGCTTATGTGTTTGGTAACCAGTCAAATGCAAAGTGCTTACTCATCCACATTGTAGCAAACACTAAATAATGTCTGCAGCCCTCATGCAGTTTAAAGACAAGTAGCATAATCACACTTCTTTCCCCTGCTTGCAGCTTCTTGCCTCCTCTCGCCGCGATCACGAGAACCTCCAGGCTGAGCTGAACCGCCTGCAGGCGGAGAACGAGGCCTCCAAGGACGAGGTGAAGGAGGTGCTCCAGGCTCTGGAGGAGCTGGCCGTCAACTACGACCAGAAGAGCCAGGAGGTGGAGGATAAAACCAAGGAGTTTGAGGCCATCAGTGAGGAGCTTAACCAGAAATCGGTAAGCTGTGGACAGATTCCTGCCAAGCATGTCCAAAGTCACTGTGATGCTTTAAATTTGGTCACGTGTCTTTTTAAGTGTCCTTTATTTAGGCGATGTTAACATGCAGACACACAACACTGTAATCAAACTTTTAGTGATTGACTACATTCTGTCAGTCTCATGATGATTATCTGCTTCCACACTGTTCTCTTGTCATTTTTAGTCCATTGAAACGGTAATGAAACATACTGAGACTAAGAACGTATGCTCTCTCTCCCTGCAGTCCATCCTGTCCTCTCTGGACTCTGAGCTCCAGAAGCTGAAGGAGATGTCCAACCACCAGAAGAAGAGGGTGACGGAGATGATGTCTTCACTGCTCAAGGACCTTGCTGAGATCGGCATCGCCGTGGGAAGCAATGACATCAAGGTAGAGGAAGAAGAACGAGATGTTAACGATGGAATCCTTTCACAGGATGTTGTAACGATGATATTTATGTGGTCGTCCCGCTTCAACTTTCCTCTTCTGCCCTTCCAGCAACATGAGGGTGGCAGCGGCATGATTGACGAGGAGTTCACAGTGGCCCGTCTGTACATCAGTAAGATGAAGTCAGAAGTGAAAACCATGGTGAAACGCTGCAAGCAGCTGGAGAGCACCCAGTCGGAGAGCAACAAGAAGATGGACGAGAATGAGAAGGAGCTGGCCGCCTGCCAGCTGCGCATCTCTCAGGTACGCAGGAGCGAACCACGAGTAATGTTGTGACCTGACAATGTACATGTCACTGATTCCTGTGTGTACATAAAGAGTAATTTCATGTAAGTTGTCTGTATACTCATCCGTAGTATTTTTTCTTTCTCCAGCATGAGGCTAAAATCAAGTCCCTGACTGAGTACCTGCAGAACGTGGAGCACAAGAAGAGGCAGCTGGAGGAGAACGTGGACTCCCTGAACGAGGAACTCGTCAAACTCAGTGCTCAGGGTAAATCACTATTTGAGGACGGAGCAAGAGATATGGCAGCGCTCACTTCAACTCCACTTGAATATTGTCACTGGAGGCGTTTATTCCCAACAGCAGCTGTGGAATGAAAGCGAAACAACCTCTCAGGAACTCCTTCACCTCGGCGTAGTTTTTCAAACACATAATTATAGATGTGTGACTGAAAGTGACACCATAAATAAACAAGTTTGCTGAATGCACATGTCTCCACGATGCAAATCAACAGCCAGTTTTGTACCTGAAAGTAACTGTGGTAGTCATGGTGATTCTGTTTAAACTAGCATTGCAAATTTTTGCTACACTCCTTTGTTTTTGTTCAGAATTTGTTTAAAGTGGAAAACAGGGTTTAATGGGCCCATCTTTATTTTCTGATTTTAAAATTTGGTCCTATCCTCGATCTCCCGTAATTTAATAGTGTTTACAAAAGTGGAACGGTGCTGAAAAGTTGATCAAAGTCTAAATTTGGTTTAGCTTTCAGTGTATCTTTGTCTCTTCAGTGACAATGATTCCTGTGTTTATGTTTTACAGAGAAAGTTCATGCTATGGAGAAAGAGAACGAGATCCAGACTGCCAATGAAGTCAAGGTATGTTTCTTAACCCCATCAGACGGTGTCGACACAAGTGATACAACTAATTCAAAATTATCAAACCTTTCTGGTTGGAGTCACCATCAACCACCATTTGAAAACTGATGCTACAACCAATGTTAAATATTAGCTGCTGGTTCATTTTTGCATCAAGCTAACAGTGTATTTATGTTGGCTCACTGTGTTTCTGTAATTTATTCTGTCAGATGGGTAGTAGGTGAATTGTGTGAATTTGTGTGTGTTCAGGAAGCGGTCGAGAAGCAGATTCACTCCCACCGTGAATCTCATCAGAAGCAGATCAGCAGCCTGAGAGATGAGCTGGACAACAAGGAGAAACTCATCACTGAGCTGCAGGAGTAAGACTTCATTTCTGTCACCTTCAGTCATTGTTCCATTAGACATGAAAGGACAGCAACAGGGAGACATGTAGAAATAGACACAATGATAGTTACCATCATAAGGAAGGCAATGTTTCTATGATATTTAGGTAAATTTCTCATGATGCTGTGTCTTCTCTTCCAGTCTGAACCAGAAGATCATGCTGGAGCAGGAGAGGCTCCGAGTGGAGCACGAAAAACTCAAATCCACCGACCAGGAGAAGAGCCGCAAGCTGCATGAGCTGACGTATGTCACACACACACACACACACACACACACACACACACACACACACACACACACACACACACACACACACACACACACACACTCGCTGTTGATTCACAAATAAAGTTAGTCCACTTTGTTCACTTTAACGGTCAAATACAAAGATTATGCATGCCCATTTAGTACCATTTACATTTTCTTTAGCAGAGACTGACCTCACATACAGCATCTGCTTAATGTCTGTATTTCAAATGACAGCACTGTAACGAGTGTATTTGTTCACATTTTAACTATTGTTGTTGTTGTTGTTTTTCAGGGTGATGCAGGACAGAAGGGAGCAGGCCAGACAAGACCTGAAGGGTCTGGAGGAGACAGTGGTGAGTTCATCTACTCATTGTGGGTCTCTGTTGGATCAGATAGTGAAAATTACATCCATTTGCATTTAGAATTGATCGTATCTATGAATTGAGTTCCAAGTTGTAAATGGATTTTAATTTGCCGCATTGCAAGCATTTATTATGAATGAATGAATGAAAAACTGACTTGGAAAAAGCCGTGCCAGAGATGTGACTCTTTCATGTTTTGTGGAATATGCTGAATGAATGAAAACAGCTGAATTCAACCAGCCTTTGTATTAACATTTTAATAATGTGGGAACATCTGCTCACATTTGCTGTTGCAGTGAGTTTCTTTGATCTAAATATAAATCTGCTGTGTTTAATTCTTTGAGATAATTAAAATACGCTGAAACAATCAGTGTTCTTTCAGTCAAGCTTTTTTTTCTCATTTTGCTTTTCTTTTCCCGTTCAAGGCCAAAGAGTTGCAGACCCTGCACAACTTGAGGAAGCTCTTTGTCCAGGACTTGGCGACCAGAGTCAAAAAGGTGAACTGCTCGTCTAGTAGATAAGAAAATCTCTTCAATTGCAATTAGGGGAATCGGTTTAGTAAAAATGTCTGTGTTTTATTTAATATTTAATGCTTGTGTTCTATTTGTCGTGCAGAGCGCTGAGATGGACTCAGACGACACAGGTGGGAGTGCAGCTCAGAAACAGAAAATCTCCTTTCTTGAGAACAATCTTGAGCAGCTCACCAAGGTTCACAAACAGGTAGGATTAATATTATCTACTATTATCTTCTTGTTTTTGCTCGATCTATGTTCCCATTTTGCTTTTGTGCTTCCACACTGGTAGACTGCTGTAGAAACGTAGATTGAATAAACGATTTAAAACGATGCACGTTGTCCCACAGCTGGTGCGTGATAATGCAGACCTGCGCTGTGAGCTTCCTAAACTGGAAAAGCGTCTTCGTGCTACGGCTGAGCGGGTCAAGGCCCTGGAGTCTGCTCTGAAAGAGGCGAAGGAGAACGCTGCCCGCGACCGCAAGCGCTACCAGCAGGAGGTGGACCGCATCAAGGAGGCCGTCAGGGCCAAGAACATGGCCAGGAGGGGACATTCAGCCCAGATTGGTTAGTAGGGATGGATGGGGCGGAAACACGCACATGACTCTCTAAATGAGGGTTAGTTGCCTATTTATGTAGACCACTTTATAGCAGCAGACCAATTTGTCATGCTCGCATTGTTGCGAGAATGGATTAAATGTTAGTATCGCCAGGAATTTAAGTTTTAAATGTCCCAGAGTCAAACTACAGAGAGAGAAACACAAACCTAAAACCTAAAAATGGACATTTTTCATTCATCTGTTTACTTGAAAAGTATTTCAAATTCACAACCACCGACCTGAAACCAGTTACTTTCTCTGCAGAGAGATTCTATGTATTTACTCTTAAGATTGACAGTGGAGACGTTGGAAAAACAGAACAATTTGTCTTCTGTCTGAAATGAAATGCAAATGTCCCCGACGTCTCCAACAACAAACAGTCTTCACCTGAAAAGTCCTCACGCTCCTCTCTCCCCCCTCCCCTCCCCCAGCCAAGCCTATCAGGCCCGGGCAGCAGGCGGTGGCGTCTCCCACCCACCCCAACATCAACCGCAGCGGAGGAAGCTTCTACCAGAACAGCCAGACGGTGTCCATCAGGGGAGGCAGCGGCAAACCAGAGAAGAAGTAAGAGTGACACAGCTCTTTTTTTTTTCTCAGGAATTTAGCGAAGTGGAGACTAATCATACTGTTTCCACAACAATAACGACACATCAATACAGACATGAATTAAATTGAAATGTCAATGAAAATAATTGGTTATAGCCTTGCGTCTGTAATCACATGAAAGATTATGTCAAATATTAGAAGTACAAGTATTGCTTTATTTGTTCAGTTTGTAAAATGTGAGAAATATCTCTTTAAAGTTCCGTCTTCACATTGCTTTTTTTTGTCCAACCAACAGTCCAAAACCCAAAAGCTTTTTATTTACTATCATAAAAGACAAATAAAAGTAGCGAATCCTCACATTTAAAAAGCCTGAACCAGAAAATGTTTGACGTTTCTGCTTCAAAACCGTTGGCATATAATTTTCTTTCTGTGGTAGCGGCTCGAGTTTGGAATTCAGTTTCTGTTGTATTCAGCGTTCGCTTTTTGCCTGGATGCAAACCTGTATCCTTTTTTCCTTCAGGTGAAATGTGTTTGTCACATCTTGAATAGAACTTGTCAGCTGCGTGATGGATGGTCGCATTTGTGTGTGTAAGACTTTCACTAACAGCATTTTATTTTCTGTTTATCTGCAGCTGAAGAGCAGCGGGACAGAAGGACGACACCGCTGAAGAAGCCAATATCACCCCCTCCCCCCCCTCGCCCACCTCGACAACCTGTCATTCCATTACAGCGAACAGGCTCCTCGTCGCTGCTCTGGAGCCACGAAGGAGTTTCTGAATTATAAATATATATATATAAATATTCCTGGCCTGTACAGCTCCAACCCCTCACACCTCCACCCACTCCCTCACTCCCCTCACCCCCCCAATTCTCATCATGACTTATCTCGTTTTCTCTTACTGGATATAATAAAAAAGAAAGACAACAAATTTAATTTACAAAAGGCAAGATAATATTCTTACCCACCGAACCAAACGCAGTCTTGAGCGCAGCCTCGGCGAGAGAAACCGCGCGCACCTCAAATGTGTTGCTTCGGTTTTTTATTTTTGCACAGTCTGTCGTCATCCGTCGTCGTCGTGCGAGTAGTCCTGCACTGTGCCAAGCTGAATGTAAAAGGGTAGCAAGATCTGAAAAAGATAAAAACACAACCTAAAACAAAACATTAAAAAAAAGAAGAAGAAGACCCTACCACGAGAAATAGCTTGATCCTATAGGCTAACCTCTGTACATTTCATCATTACTATTATCGGTTGTTAACCACACTTTTCTCTGGATAGATTTTACATGCTTCTTAAAGGAAAAAAAAAAAAGGAAAAAAAACAAACTGTAAACGGTTTTGAATTGACTAGATGGCGTTGAGCACTACTGTTCTGTCCGGTCTTGTACAGATGTAAAATTGGCACTACTGCACATGCTTCCCTGCAGAGAGAGCTGTATGACAAAGGGGAACGGCTAAAGAGAAGGATGAAAAAAAACAAAAAAACAAGAGCAATGAAAAGCCAAGACGTGCGACAGTGTACTGTAGATGTATTTAACTAAATACCTGTGGAGGCCAATTGTTTTTATCATTAAGTTAAAATAAAAACCTATACTCGTTATTGGTGACTTCATGAGAAGGATGTAAAGAATGTAGACGGGAAGGAAGGAAGGAAGGAAGAGAATGATCCGGTTAACACAACAAACTTCCACCTTTTAGCATAGCTTATGCTAAGTAGCTAAATGTACTGTTTTTACTTCTCTCAGTGGTTGATGATGCTGTGTTTAATGGACGCTATTTATATCTCTCTGCACATTGGAGCACATAGACTGCAGGCGTATAGACTGAGATAGCACCACACCACAATGCTTGTCCTGTCCTAGCTGGGTCGCTGTCACTCACTCATCTCCAGGACCGTTTTCTGTTGGTTTCTTTTTTAGTTGTAAACCTGGAATTTGTTTTTGATCCCTGTCGTGTCATGATTTCTTTTTTCAAGGGGGCTTTGATTTTTTTTCCGTCTTCCTTCTCGCCCCCTTTTTTTTTCGTTGATTCTTGTAGATTTAGGATCTGTAACTGTTCGTGCCCCTCTGGTTGTAAATTTGCAGAAAGCAACGTGTTATGCTGGGTTTTATGTACTGTATCTCTTTTCATTGTTCCATAGATGGTGTAGATGCATTTTTTCGAAGGGGAGCGGAGGGCGGGGGTGGCAGTCGATGGGTCAGACCCTTTTGCCGCTGATCAACCAATCAGGAGAGCAGGGTCTAAAAAATTGCACAACAATCTTCTGTCATCATCTGGAGGAAGCGTTTATTTAACTAAATCTAGTCAGGGGTGTAGGATTTATTTTGTGTTTTGTTGTCTTTGATGTATTTTTTTAGTGTCATTTCATGATTTTTTTCATTTTAATTCCCACCACAGCTTCTTTTTAAAAAAAACACAAAAAAACATAACCCTGTGATGAAGCCCCGGTGCATTGGCAAAGAGCTTGTAGTGATTGTAACCCCAGTGTGAGAACACTAACATCTTGTGCAAGTGCAATATACTGTAAAATACACTGTATATCAGTCAGCTGGCAGGTGTGATCAGGGTGTGCATGCAGCGGAAATCCTGCCATTTGGAGTCAAAAGTCCTGCTCCTCTTCCTTTGTTAGCTTCTGTTCCGCTAACTTTTGGTTCTCATTGTATTTTCTCATTGCCGGCTTCTTTCTGAGAATCTAGAACATGATACAGGGCTTTTTCCCTGGACTATATTCTGAATAAGAAGAGTGTTTACTGCTGGACTGGACGGTAAACTCAGAGGAGAGCAGTGCAGTAGCACAGATTCCAATTTGCCTTTTTAGAAGTACGGATCAAAGAAACGTCCTACTGAAAAAATACACTTTTGACTGAGACTAGTGGAACAAATCTAGCTGGAAGAGGAACACAGGATTTCGGCTTTCTTTCATATGATGTCATGCTAAAACCTGCCATCTCTTAACAGAAAAAGTTGGGTTTAATAGCACTTCTTCACAAAACCTGCACTCAAAAAGAAAAAACACTCCATATGTGGCTGTTTTTGACTGGAGGAAAAGGAGTCTCCAAAGCCCTGTAAACTGTTGGTAGTGTTAATTACTTCCTACAAGCCTGCAGGAGTTGCCGCTCCCCCGTATCTATGACAGGACAGTGTTTGGTGTCTATCGAGATGGTTTATTCCCTCTGTGTAATCTTCTAGATTAGTTGAGACTTTGCAGCATGGACCTCAAAATGTTTATCCTTTGACCTTCCACCAAAACTGGATATGAAACGGGGGGAGGGGGGATAGCAAATAAAAAGAGCAAAGAGTATTTGTGGTGTTTACCTAAATTGAATTTTGCATTAATTCTAAATAAAAAAAAAACAAAGTGTAGCCACTTTTTTTATTACTGTGTAATAGTTGGTCAATTTTTAAAGGACAGTTTTGAGGATCCATCAGTGGACAAGGTACTGGATCATTCCTGGAGAACTGGGGCACAAATAGCAGGGCTCTGATATGGACGGAGATGAGAAGTTCATGAGATCACAGTTTTGGATTGATTGCATGATGTAAATGTATGTGTGATTAAATAATTATGAGAAAACGCTCGCCTCTCGCTCTCTCTGTCCTGAACTGTGTTCATTATGACTTTGTATTGGTTTTGCAGGAGTGCTGTAAAAAAGTGAATGAGTCATTTCATGCTGACTTTGTTTTGAAATCTGGCCCTTATAGAAAGTAGTTGGACAGGCCTGGAGTAAGTTTGAAGGGTGTAGAGTGCAACGATGGTGTCAAAACTTTAATTAATGGTGATAATAATAATTAAACTTTATTATATTGGGCCTTCTAAAACAGTTTACAAAGTGCTTTGGCAAACAGGCAAAAGCAGGAAACAAAGTCTTGTCCAAGGTGAGATAAAACAAGAAGGCAGAACAGAAAATATGAAAACAGTGCACAACAGGAGTCCTTACAAGTAAAAGCCATAAACATCCTAAAGTCCTCCAAACAGTGTCGGAAAAATTTAAATCGGCGCACGCCATTCAAGATGGCCGACTTCCTGTTGGGGCAAAAAAATCCTCAAAATTAATTCCTGGCTATATCGATGAGAGCTATGAGTCCTGCAAATTTCAAGAAGATCAAAGAAGGTTTTTGGTCACATGACCTGGTGTTAGGGGGCGCTGTGGAGTCCCCTGGTCACGCCCACACCCAATCGTGTTGAATCATAAACATTTTCACCAGAATGAGTGATGTGTGTGCAGAGTTTGGTGAGTTTTAGGGGATGTTTAGGCCGCCAAACATGCGCTTCTTTCAGCAGAAGAAAAATTTCAACTCACAGATACAATAGGGCCTCCTGCTGACAGCACTCGGGCCCTAATAACATGGAAAAACTTGGCAGAGTAAACTAGAAGTACTTCAAACTTATACTTAAATACAGTACTTAAGTAAATGTACATAGCTACATTCCATAGCTGACAATTTGTTTTAAATCATGGAGGGTTAAGACTGTAAAGCTTAATGTTACCCAGGTGTCCCCAGTGTTTGGAGCCATCTGCTTGTACTGTGCTTTTACTTTGGAAAACAGTGATATATAATTCCGCTATCTCTCCCTCTTACGTTCCTCTGACATGACGCAGCTGCACTCTGGAGTCTGCAGGACTCCTCCACGGTGGTGAGGTTGCAGTTTCATCAAATAAGAGATATTCAGATCCTTTATTTAAGTGATGTATCTCAGCTCAGTGTATTAAAAGTATGAAAAGTTAAAGTACTCATTGTGCAGTGGTAGATCACAAAGACACTTTGACACAGTTGATTGCTTACATTAAGACAATTATGTTTGTGCTATAAGTTTTATGGAATTGTATGATTAAATCTGCAAATGAAAAAAGGAATTGGAGTGAAGGGCTGAACATGTGAAAAAGCTCATACAGCACAGTTAGCTAACAGGGCCCATGTGTTGTTTAATAACGTCTGAGTAGGTTCACCTCTCTCCATCTCTTATCACATTAATGAAGCTAACAGCAGCTCAGTGAGAGATTTATAATGTTTTACCAGCAGCTGATGTGAAATATACCTGAAGTGCTGCCTGTAATATCAGGAAGGAGACAGATAAAAGGTCATTTTGAGCAGCTAAAGTAGTTTATATGCTCATTATCCAGCCTCATTGTAGTCTGCACACAATGGTTTCTGTGTGTTTGTCTCAGTTCTGGTTTAATGTGTTGTTTAAGTCGCTGCACTGACTCCCTGTGTGTCAAAAGATAGACTTTAAAATCCTATTACTGGTCTATAAAGAACTAAATGTTCTCAGGACTGAACACATTTGGTTAACTTGTACGGGGAATCGGGAGGGTTTATTTAAAATGTTTGTTCTGATACAGTTACTTATTTAAAGAAAAGTAGTCAGTAACGTAGACAAACATTTTGAACTTGACATAATATATGACTTCACATAAAACCAAGTCTATTAAAGGTATAATGGTAATAGACCTGAAAAAATAAAAAAATAAATAAAGATCAATAAATATTACCTGTAGGTGTAGTGTCTGGACACTAGTGTGTTTTTTCTGAATTGCTCTTTGTTTTATTGTCATGTAAAGACCATATGGAGATATGATTGTTTTGTCATGAGGTTACTACAGGTTGAGGTAGCCTCCACTGCGTACGTTGCAACGTGATTACGTCACAGAGCGTTCCTTACGCAAATTGGAGCAAAGTGCAACAGTCCTCTCAAACAGGTAAAATGTTTGCGAAAATGAGTTAAACCAATGATTAAATGCCAAAATCAATATTTCTTTTTAAAAGGTGGAGAAAAATGTTTGTAGGTTTGATATCTGGGAAAACAGCGTTACTGTATGTAATTTAATTGAAGTTGGAGGAAGATACCAATCCTCATGTCTGTGTGCTAGTCATGAAGCTAAAGCTAGCAGTTGGCTAAATTAGCTTAGCACACGGCGCAAACAGCTAGCCTAGCTTTGTCCAAACATAACGAAACTCACCCGAACCTCTGCATCAGTCGTCCAGGTGGACACAAGAGGCACGCTGCATCCATCAGTGTATTTGTAGTTTCACGTTACAGCCATCAGGTGGCGCTGATTCCCCTTTTGCGTCCCGAACACCTGAGGGCTCTCTGACCATAGAGCACAAATTCGACAGGAGGTCTCACACTGAACGTGTTCCCGCTCCAAATCTAACGAGCTCATACAAATAATAACAAAACACAGCCAGTTGTCATACATGAAGCCTTAATAGGCAGTATAAAAGCGACTAAAGTTTGTATTAACAGTCAGATAAAACTTTTATTTCATTCATTGACATATCGCGTCTGTGCTAGAGTGGTCACCATGGCAACGCCAAAGTTTACGCACACTCGGGTTAAGATTGTGTCCTGGGAAAGGCTTCCGAGTGAGACATCCTCTCAATAGACGATCCTTTCAGCGGCGGTACTTGCCAAAGTTGTCAGGGCAGGCGTGAGTCCGCGGGAGCGAGCACTGCTGTGGATTACACCGGCCAGGAGAGACGGGAGCGCCGCTATCTTACAAACCTGACAAGTAACCAACTAGTTTCACACGGTGGTCTCTCGACCGGGGAAGTTGACGGGAATTTAACCTCACGCAGGGATAACTGGAGCGTGCGCTCGTCTCTCCACGGACTGTCTAACCGCCAGGAGAGAAGGTACGTCAGGGTGCGGATCTTTGACTGCGGCACTGTTTGGGACACTGAGGAATGTTTAGCTAGAAAGCTAATTAGCTAGCTAACGTTGGCGACAGATTAGCTCCAGTCAGACAAAACCAACGCCGAGACAAGGAGCTGTAACTCCATGTTGAATATGACCAAACGTGAATATAAGTTAAAGGTGAGAGTTTTACACCTTTACTGGAATTGAACAGGAGCATTCCCATTTTCGTAAAGTTCAGAGGGAAGGCTGCTCAGATATCAGGAACTGCACTGAACTAATCCCATTAGGAATGCTAGCTAAAGGTAACAAACCATAGAAAATCGGAGCTGGATGTAAAGCTGCTGTTTAACAGTTAGCTCTAAAAACAGCAACTTTATCTCAGACAGACGTGTTAAAGTAAGACATATTTGTTTGTTTGTTGTGTTTAACTTCATCAGCAGTGAAGTGAACCTGTCAGGGTGCAGCAGGCTGCTCACAAAGCAGGTTTTTAAGTCATGTCACCTTATCTGTGTGATATGTGAGAAATAACGTTGACAAAAGAAGTTTTGATATCCAGACTTTACCATACAGACAATATTTGTGGTTTGCAAATTGGATTAAAATCACAGTCTTGTTGGTTTGTGTACTGTTGATTGATCTGTGCACTGATTTAGTCATCACCTCAGTCCAGAGCAACCACAATTATGCTTATTGTAGTTATAAGACTTCTGAGTATTGTCCTAAAGGTTTTCAAGGTTTGCAGATATTATCAATCAGATAACAGCACGGGTTTCTTTGCTATTACAGAGCTCTTACTCTTACTAAAGTGTCTGTTGACAGGTCATTTAATTCATTTATCAAGCAATAATACCAAACAATGGCTTGTGAAATGTGAAGCTTTGCTGCTTTCTTGTTGTTAATACAGTACCTCTGTGTTTGGACTTTTAGTTTTTGTAATCAAGCAACTGTGATGGGCATTTTTTTTAATTTTAGACATAAACAAAAAATTGGCTGAGTCATCAGAAGCAAAATCAATGTATGGATCGTTAGTTGAATTAGTTAGTTGGAATGTTCATGAAATAAGGATCTTGTTTGAAAGTCATAAATCACATCACAGATTCTCCCACATGGTTTTGATACAACTTCTACCTGGTAATTTGGTTTATTGACCAGTAAGTATGAGCTTAAAAACAATGGAAGGCGATGTCATGTTGAATTTTGTCACTCCATCCAGCAGTAAACCTCTCTGTCTGCTCTTCTATTAATGGTCAACATACCCGCCTCTATACAAACATGTCCTCCTCTGTTTTGTTTCTGTTGTGTACACTCTCCTTTCTTTCCGCTCTCAAGATGCCCTACACTGAGGAAGATGCAGCTGGATGTGGTTTGTTGAAGTGTGACAGATTGTGGTTACATGACAGTTGCATGCGACCTCAGGGAGTTGAGTTTCGAGGAAAGTCGCGGTGAGAGGTGCCTAACTGGGACAGCCTGTGCTGAATCCAAGCTGTTTTGGGAAACGTGGACCTACATTTGCTGTGATTACGTGTGAAGGTCACAGTGCAGTACTTGACTGGCTGCGCTCGTTCCTGATGGTACAAACTGTGATTTCGCCTAAGATCACCTCGTCTCACATATCAATCGTGATACTGAGCCATGCTGATGGTTTTTGTTTGTCTCTATCTCTATAACTTCTGCCACTTAGGGCTGTCATGTCACTAAATTTGAGTTGTTCTATTCATTGTATGCCAATTGTTTCAGCGAAACAAGTGACTTTTCAAATATCAGACCCGCCCCAAAGTCAATAAATGGCTGTGATTGGCCCGTCACAAGCCAGGATGCAGGGAAATCTGTCTGAATAGGAGGTTGGCCAGACGTATCTGCCAGTGCAAATGAAACATGAGCTTACAGATGCGTCCGGTTCCCAGGCTAGAAAATCAGCAAAGGAAAATGCAGAGTAATGTACTTTTCCATCCACTACAATTTTGCAAATGTTAGACGTTAAGTGCCTTTGGATAAACATTTTGTCGAGGCTTATTTTCCACTCAGGTACCATTAAACCATAGCAGAAGACGGGGGCACAGTGAGATGATGGAAGAGCAGCAGTCATACTTCAAACGGTGGAAAATTAAGTAGAAATAGTGATGGAAGTATGATAATTGTGTTTTATCCAGGCAAAGGAAAGAGACGGGGAAGGTCCCGTTTTTCACTTCACGTTACAATATACATATGGCCAATAAGAAAAGTGTTGACTACATGTAAGTTGACGTCTTGGCTGTTTCACAGTGGACTGTTCAAATGAGCTCAGTGAGTCTGATAGTCATCTCTCCAACCTCCTCTCCCTTCTCTTTAAATAACTCCATAATGGGAGAGAAATGTGCTCTCTCTGATGAAAATAACTCGCTCAAAGTAATCACTGGCGGCCCGCCTCTGGATAGAAACAGTCTCAACTCTGCTAACGAGTGTCATGTGAGAGCCGATGCCGAGCTGCTAACTCTGCTGCTCGCTCGTCCGTGTTTCAGTGGAAACATTTCCCGGGTTAATGGTGAAAAAAAAAAAACATTTCTAAGGTGCTGCTTTCTGTTTTGCTGAGGTGGAAGAAAATGGGAAGGGTGTGTTGCCTACATGTGCTGACAACGGCACATTTTCCACCACGTATCAGTTCAAACAGTCCCACACGCATTTCTTCCATAGCTTACCATCGGTCTATAATCTTCAGCTGAGGTGCTGCCATCATGTCTTGTAGCTCTGGGTGGTTTTATTCCTCTGACCCACCCGTCGACCCCACAACCTGCTGTAAATCTTATTACCATCACGTCAAATTAAGGCGCTTCCTGTGATTTTGCTGATTGCACTCTGAGAAGATTTGTGCTGTCTGCTAAATAGCCGTGCTGAGGCCGGAGCTTAATCTCGGCAGAGATAAGTGAAAGAGACACTCAACCTTCGAAATGCTTGGAGATTGGAGTAAACAAACAGTCTGTGTGGTACTTAGCTTAAATGCTAGGATACTACTTGGAAAGAGATGTTAAAAATGTTACGACCACAAGTAATGATTTTTGCCATTATCATATATTTACCAGAGTATTTTCTGCCAGAAGATGAAGTGAAAAAAAGCCAATTTAACAGTTTCCTACTGGCCGTGGTAGCCTTTGTTTTATATGACAGGCAGCTGAAAACCCAAAGAAATTCAGGTTATAATCACATCCAACCAAAAATAGCAACAAATCCTAGAACTAGTTGCCAATTTCTGGTCAGTTGATCTACCCGTTGATTAATTTATTTGCAGCTCTGAAATATTTTCTCCCTAATTAACAACCAGAGAAGTTTTCATAGAAGCCCAATTGGATTTTGAACTGAAAATACAAAAAAGTATTTGTCTCCAGATTTGTTGCCTTGACATAAATAAGTTAAACATTTTAAATACTGTTGTTGGTTTTAGATATAGAGCATTATGTGCAGCCCATTCGCAGAATAATTTCTGCAAATCATCGACATGTCGCAGCTTTATGCTGTTCTTATACTGCTAAGGTTTAGGCACAAAAGCTGCTTGGTTGGGTTAGGATAAGGATAAGATCATGCTTTAGCTTTAAATACCCTTTTTGGTCGCCACAAACACGGCAGGAGATGTCCCCCCAGTTTCTGTCACCATCAAACTTAAAAAAACACTGTGTTCCCTCTTCAGAAATGTCCAGTGGTTTCACTCTTACACATGCTGCTGGAACACGGTCTTAAACTGCAGTAACCAGCCTGGCGGTCTTGTCTCTGATGACTCCACCTTCTGATAAGAAAGTCCGGTCATAAACATGCAACGTGAACATAATACAATACATATTGTTTAAATATCATTATGATGCATAGCCGATGACATTAACAAATGTGAACGTATCAGTGGTTTGCAGAAACAGTATGCTAACATTTTACTCTGGTGACCAGGCTTTCATGTGAGATGAGGTGTATCTGTCTAAATCGACGGCTGTCAGATTTTGATAATCAATTATTTCAGTCATTTTTCAAGCCAAAATGTCAAACATTCATTGGTTCCAGCTTCTTAAATGTAAAGATTTGCTGTTGGTTCGACAGGAGCAACTTGAAGATGTCACTTTGGGCTAATTTTTCACATTTTTTTGGACATTTTATAGATTAAATGACTAAGTGAATAATTGTGAAAATGACTGGTTGGTGATTTACCTAAAGCCTTTTGCAGGATATTGCAGAGAAGTGAACAAGCGAAGAGAAACAACCAGGGGAAATCTTGCACAAGGGAGGCAGGAAATTAACTTTTGTCTGACTGCTGCAGTGACTTAAGTCGCAAAAATTTCCCACACATTTTTAGTTATTTACCAGCCAAGTGATACTCGTAGAAGAGTGCCTCTGAGGAATGATATTTGCTTTTGAACAGGTTGAGGAAGCCAGGCCCTCTGTTTGCTCTGAGTTGTTAGAATCGGAAAAGTACAGGAAAGATAAGGTGGGCAAACCACAGAGTTTTTACATGAAGTGCATCACCGTGACAGATTGTGTCATAGAGCATTCAGTGTCGCAATGTGCACGGATCAAATCTCACACCGACTCTGGATGATGTAGGTAAACGCTGATTGAAAACCTGGAAGTGTGGCTGTGCAGTTATGGGTATTGTTTTTTGGCAAACTGTTTAATCAGTGAGGCTTATTATTTAGTAAGAAATAGTTCAGGTAGGAGGATTAGATAGAAATAGAAACTATGCTGTCAGGTTAGCCAGCTGAATGAACAGGTCACAGGTTAATGAGGAAAGCTGTCCGTTCTTCTCATGATATGCCCATGATATGTCAGCTTTAGTTCATTTGGCATCAGAGGCGGTGTTTGGTCTAATTTGGCTAATGGACCAGCTAATGTTGGTGAGATTTCCTTCAGTACCTGTTAGCCTGAACCGGCGAGGTAATCCATGGTGCTGTTATCCCTGCAGTCACAGTATCGGAGTAATCCAATCACAGATCTTTATTAAGCTAATGCACAGCTGGCAAAGGTAACAGATGCCGTATTTATATTGCGTAATAGCTGCCTAGCCCATGTTTACTGTTCAGCCGCCACTTCAGCGGTGACACCACTAACCTTATTATTGTGCCTGTGAATCGAGAGGTTATAAAAAGGGTGTGGCTCGTGTCGCTTTGTAGTGCGTGGATACTTCTTCCCATGATATGCTCATTATGGATTTCTCAGACTCGTAATACAGTCAAAGTATGATCCCTAAATTGATCCATATTCAGGATTTTGTCTGTCTGGATGGTTGGTTCTGTGGGTCCGTGTCTGTTTGTGCACCATGAATATAAGAGCAGACAGATTTCTTGTCGTGATGCTCATTAAAATAATAGTCATCTTCTCGGTTTCTTCAGGCTTGTTCTCGCTGGATGTGACTCACTGATGAGTTGTAATATCCTGCTTTAACTGCTACTGACGCTGTAATATCCTGCCACTTTATTTAGATCAGATCAGATCAGATCACATCCAGCCAGACGGCACCATCTTTAATAATCACTGTCTTCGGATAAAATACTTTTAAACCTCAATTTGTTTTGTTTTGGGGGGCGAGGGACATTAGATTAATTTAAAGGATGGGCCAGGGTGTGCACATTACTCCATGAGTCTTGTTACATTACGACACAGTCCTATTTTCGTGTAACTTATCCAAGCATGATTTCACAGTGTTTACAAAGATAATTGTAATGTCACAGAATTTCTCAGTCTTCAGGTGCCCCCATAAATATTCAGTGGGGTTGAAGTCAGGGGACGGTGGAGGAAAGTCTACGACAGTCAGGACTCCTCAGTCTTCTTTAGTCATGTCAAAACTTTGAGGTGTGTTTGGGCTCATTATCCTGCTTTAGTATGATGAATCATTCGCCACAAAGATGCAAGCCAGAGGGTGTAGCTTGTCTCTGGAGGATGGAGTGGTACATGACTCCTTGGTCAGGGTGGAGTCAATTCAGTTCAGGGGTCCAAACCCAGGGTAGGCAAAACACCCCCAGACTTGAATATTCCCCCCACCATGTATCACTGTTCTCTTCTGTTACACCCTTCTGTTACTGACATAAATCTCTAATCTGGATTCATCAGTAGATAGAACCTTTTTCCAGTCATCCATTGTGAAATTCTGGTATTTCTCTGCCCACCTCAAGCAGTTGGCCTCGTTTCACCTCCTGAGAAGTGGTTTAGAAAGTGCTGCTCGTTACTCTGAGAGCGCTGCGAGGCAGCCTTCTTTTGACAGGACGTCTGCTGATTTTTGTATCTGTGATGCTGTTTCTTTTCTATCTCTCAGGGAACTAAACTTGATGTGTTGAGATCTGATGGTGGGGTCACTTTAGGTTTACCTGATCATGTTATGGATACAGCTGATCCAGTTTCTGTGTTTACTGCCTCCTAGAAACCTTAAGGCTAGCCTTTTGACTTATTACATTGTCATTTACTTTCCGAATCCTCAAACCTTCTGATAATTTCCAGCTTTACGCGACAGGATTAAAGCTTTTCAGTGTGATCTCAGACTTTTGGACCATATGAAGTGTCTACATTAATTGCTAGCAATTGCATTTTCTAGACCACCTACAATCCAGGAAGTTTTAGTAATATGTTTAGAAGTCAGTGTTGTAATACGCCTGCAACACTTCAGCAAGAAATGTGCTGCTTTCCTTTAAAAATCTAAGACACTAAACAAAGATACCCGAGCATGATACACATCTTTGAACTCTTAAGCTTGTTAGAGCATAAAATATATCTTTTCCTTCTACTACCTAAGGCTCAAACTGGCACTAGCAGCAACCTGGTAACGTCTCCTTCTATCGAAATAGCACAGAGGTAGCCTGAGGCAATGTATGACAAGATCTCATCCTGCCCACGGGCAAAACGTGCACTCAGAATATAATGAAACATTTTCTTAGCTTTGGCCTCTGTTATTGTCTTGATTTGCCCCGTGGATCCGTTTCCCTGAACTCATGTCTGACCTCAAAGTTCAGTTCAAGTAAGACATTTTTGAACTCCCACTACATTTCTACTGCCAATTTTAAAAAAAAAGAGAGACTCTTCAAAGCTCAGGTTGCTCAAGGTGTGCTGGCGCCTCACCTGATGTTGTAAGAGAGAGAGAGTGTGTGTGTGTGTGTGTGTGTGTGTGTGTACACATGTGACTTCAGCAAGAAACTATGTGTGTGATTCGACTAATCTGTGCGTTCAGCATGCCTCAGTTGCTGCTCGACTAGCTGTCATTAGCCGACAGAGGAGCAGAGTTGGACACAGAGAAACAGAGACATTAGTGGAAGAAGACCATGTGAGTCACATTAGCGTCTCCACTCCTTCTGTCTGACTTTATGTGCCACTCTGAATCTGTGCAGCCTCCGAAGGGGATTAAAGGGCTTCAGTTTGTGTCTCGTTGTATTTGTTCTGATTGGGTTAGGTGAGTATTAGGCTTTAAAAGAGGTTGTTGTCTGTGTCTATGTTGTAGTAAAGGTTACATAAGAAGACAGAAAAGGATGAGGCACTACAAAAGCTTGGTCTCCTGGGGAGAAGAAATATAAGATTGTTATTTTACTTTTTATACAATTTTTACTCAGTGGTAGTAATCCTCAAGGACTCATCACAGCTTAAACAACTTAACCATTATTGTGTTGCCTTTTCCTTTGTTTTTTTTTAGTTCATGAAATTGTAGTTTTTATTTCAACAACATTTTCCATGACTGATCATCAGTATTTCTCCTGATACCAACTATCTTCTTCCTTTTCTTTCTTCCAAATTAATCACCAACTTGATGATTGTTGAAATTGTTTGAGTCAGTTTTCAAGCAGAAATGTCAAACATTTGTTTATGGTTCCAGCCTCTCAGATGTGAAGCTTTGCTGCTTTTCTTTGTCAGTTATGATAGCAAATGACAAGTCTTTGGGTTTTGGACTGTTCATTTAACAAAAGAAGCGATAAGAAGATGTCATTTTGGACTCTTGGAAGTTGTTTTTTACACTCTATAGACAATGTCTAATGGATTAACCATGAAATTAATTGTCAGATTAATTGATAATGAAAGTTACTTTCTTTGTGCTGAAGGATTTTCTGAGTGTTATATTGAATACTTACAATGTCCTTGTTGTTTCCCGTCCAGGTCTGCACAGGAAGCCATGCTAATAAACCTCCTCTTGCGGTGAGCTGCCTCGTGGACAGTTGAAGGCACCATGGCGGAGCTGCCTATTGCTCCAGGCCAGGTCTACATTGAGGTGGAGTACGACTATGAATATAAGGCCAAAGACCGCTTCATTTCCATCCACCAGGGGGAATGCTACATGCTAATCAAGAAGACCAACGAGGACTGGTGGCAAGTGAAGAAGGAAGAGGGGACTAAAGCTTTCTATGTACCTGCCCAGTATGTCCGCGAAGTCCGCAAAGCCCTCATGCCACCTCCTAAACATATCCCACATCCTCCTGCTGCCACTGGCAACACATCTATACAAACTGGGGGTGGGCTCTGGGTGAAGCCGTCAAATCTGGATCTTGGATTCCAGGACCAACCTGCTGAGAATCTTCACAGACGCGAGTCTAACTATCGGCGCTCACCCTCTGCACAAACTGCCTCCTCTGGGCACTTCAGTCCCCCGATTCACCGCAGGGAAAGCAACCACCACCGTGTCCCCAACATGCCCACCGACCATGACCAAGCTCTGGCTGACATCCTTGTCCACGGTGGAGGCCACCAGCCAGAAAAGGGAAAGGAAGGAAAGTCCAGCACTCTACCCCGCAGCAGAGCTCGATCCCCGGAGCTGGTCAGAACCCCCCTGGATGTGGACAGCACCCAACACTGTGACTCTGCAGGTGAAGACAGACGCACCAACGACTCAGAGTCAGGAGACGAGCTGAGCAGCAGTTCCACTGAACATCTCCAGGTAAAGTCAACATACACATACACCATTAAATGTTTTCATACATGTGAAACATTTTTGCTCTGAGACCCAGTTTAAAGTTTGGGCCCAGTCCAAGACTTGCAGGAACACCTTGAGGGAATTCATTCATATTTGTCACGAATGTCCACTTGGACTGAATGACAAACTGTTTAGACTTTGACTGCACAAAACACGTTATTATTGTGTCACACTATTAAAGCTACATCACGTTTTGCTGCCTTTATTTAACAGCACATGAGATGATTGAAGTCAATCATTTTATGTTGGTATAGGCACCAGATTTGTGAACTTGGCTCGACTTATTTTCCTGAATCTTATTGATTTAAAGGTGTCGGGCGTGTTTTGGGTGATCCGATCTCTTGACCCAGTTCTGACAGTTTTGTCGAACAGGAGAGCGATCTGTCACTCCGGGCCTAAAGCTACTGAGGTGCAGGACAAATGCAGCTTCAGTCAGAACGGCTCAGTGAGATGGGGCAGCTGATTACTTGTGAGCCTGGTCAGTGGGGGTGTTTGTTCCTGAAATCATTAGCTCAGTCTGCAGCTGAACAAAGGCCAGAGAGAAAATAGAAACCGGGTCTGTGTGGTGCTGCCACTGGGTGTAGACCCTTTTTTCTGTGTACAGAAAGGAGGGGATTGTAGTGTAAGTCGTGTTCAAGTTACACATGTATAGAGTAGTACTTTTACAGTTTGTGGACTTTGACCTGAATACCAATACTTAAATGTCATAAATGTCAACTTTGACACGGCTCCATGGCAAACACTGTTGACACAGATTGCAACTATTGCTTTGAAAAATCATTTTCTTTACTTTATACTTGACCTTGACACATTTGTAGCAGCTTTTGCGCGTTTTTTAATGTTATTTGGCTATTTGTGAATCTTTTTCATTCTCCCTTTACAGTTCACTTTCAGCTAGAGCCAGATGTGCAGCTGTTTACATTCTTAAATTTACTTTTCTCATGAATTATTATAACCATAATACAAGACATAACAAATGCACATTCTCACAGAGTTTTAGCTTAAGATATACAGAATAAAACACTTTCTAAGAAACCCCACGTACCTGAAACTGACTTTAAAAACGAACATTTGGTCAAAGCGTTCAGTCTCCCTCAGTGCCATCAAAGTCATTCTTGTAATTAATCTAACTAAAAAGACTCAGACAAGATTAGGCTTCCCATCCACTGAATAACTCCTGACACTGGGCTGTAAGTTTCTTACTCAGGTTTTGGTCACTCCAACACTCTGTCAACTTTACTTTTAGAGGTACTGACTTCAGAGCGATGCATCACACAATGACGTAACCACTGACTCAGTATGTTGTGTTTTTAAAGGTTATCTAAAAGTGAGCGTATACAATTTCAGAGTCCGTATATTCTCTGAAAGCGGCCCCCTGTCCACAATGGAGTTCCTTCCTTCCTCTGTGTGCCATTTAAATGGCAGGAGAAAGGTCAAAGTAGTCGAGCTGGTTTTCGGTAATGTGGACAACCAGTCCAGCATCGTGTGACAGTAAACACTGTGATTTAAAACATATCAAAAGTGTTTCTTTATGTTGTTTAAGTTTTATATTGGAAATTAAATAAAACAAGAAAACACTGTTTGACAATGATGTAACTGATGATGGAGTTGAGGTGTCCTCCTATAGTAGAGACATTAAATGATGTGGTATTCGTCACATCCACCTGTATTTTCTTATATCAGAACATGTAAATTACCGAAAATACCGTCCACTGGCCAACACTAACAGCCATTTGCATATTTTAAAAGCATTTGGCTGGTTGCTGGTGCCTTTTTTGAGCCCTAAACATTGTCTTCATTAGGTGATTGATTGTTGTTTTGTCAGGTGAATACACAGTCCTGCAGAGCTCATGTGATCCAGAAGGTGTGTGTTTCCAAACACAAGCCCGGTGAAGAGAAACTGCCTCAGTTTCAGTGGGCTGTGTGTGTGTTTGTTTTCCCTCTGTTCTGTCCGCACGCTGCTGGTGACAGCGGCTCAGGTGTGAGTCAGGACTTCCTAAAATATGCAAACCCCACCCCTCCCCTCATATTATCTCCTCTCCTTTCCTTTCCTGCAGTGTAATAATAAACGAGTGACTTTTAAAGCGGGAGAGGGATGACTGAATGTGACAGGAAAGCAGCAGAGTTAATGTTTCCTGCTGCCCTGGCCTTGTTCCTTATTGGCAGCTGATCCAGCGCCTTCTGCTAAGTTCCCTGCTCATGAGTGTGCAGAGCTCCTTGCCAGGCTCTTATCTGCCACACTGGACCCGACGCCGGGGCCTACTTTGTCACCACTTTTGTGACTAGTCAACTTTCACCACCCTCCGGGCTTCATTCATTGCCACGTTTATTCAGCAGTTGAATGTTGGGCTGAGTCATCCATTAGTCATTATCTCAGACAGATGAGTTGCTTCTTTTTAATGAAGTTCAGGGTTGTTGCATATCATCTCTCTTTGGCCTTTTCCAAAATATCACTGATTTCAGAAAATGGGCACTCATGTGTTTCTCATTAGTGGTATCTCAGACACTGCTGGCTGAATTCTGATGATATCTGAGGGATATATTAATAAAATGAGCTTTTATTAAGTTAGTTTCGATCCTTTTTTCACATAAAGGTCATGACAAAATCTATTAATATCATGGAATTGCCAGTAAATCCATGCAAATCTTTTCCATTAAGTTCAGCTTGATACTGTTGACCAAAAGCAAGTATCCTTGGTTGTGAGGGAGGGAGCAGAGAGCGTCTCTACATCACAATGGTTTTACCTTTTTTATACATGCATGAACTTAGCTGTGCCACTTCCTGTTGTGAAGTTAGGCCTCATGGCTTTCTTTTTGTTTTCAGTGCAGCTGTCTTGTACAAGACTTTACACGGGGCCACACTCACCATAAGGGCAAAGTCCTGCTGCTGATGCAAGATCAAGACTTCTCATTGCCTCTTCACAGTAAAACCCTTTTAGTAAAGATAATTGATAAAAGCACAGCGACAGCTACAGGGAGTGTTGTAGTTGTAGTCTTGGCTGTTAGTTCAGCTTAGCTCAGGTCAGGTTGTAGCTGAGGTAGAAGTTGGTTTGTGTTTGCTTTTGGCAGATCAGTGAGCACAGGTGGGGGTTTGGTATAAAAACAGCAGTTTTTGCAGTTAACACATTATCAAGGTAAACAACACTTTTCCCATTCTATTATTCACACCACCTTCCCCATCTGGTCCCGTCTACAGCATCCAAAATTTGCGGCACATATTTCAGGGGAGACATCCTGTAAACACAACTATAAAGCAATACAAAAAGGGATTTTTTTAAAATAGCACAGCAGTGTCACAGCATTAATATTGAGTTTCGTATCAGCCCAACAGCCATTGATCCTTATTTGGAAAATGCTGAAGTTACCAGCAGAGCTCTCACTTGATAGTTTCATGCATACAGTAGGTTTTAAAGCCCCTGGCTGAGGTGGATTGGACATTGTGTCCAGTGAAGCAAATGTCCCCCCCCCCCAGCCTCTGAATATAGTGGCTGTCAAGGTCTCAGTGTGTTTTAATTTGCTGCTTCGCTGCACCGCCTCATCCATTCTGCTTTTCATCACCCCTCTTCCTTCAGGATCATAATAATCCAACAGTGCTTGTGAGAAACACTGAGTATGCTATACACTGTGTGCTTTAACTTTACATGATTAATTTTGTTGGCTCCAAAAAAAAGGAAAAAACAAGCTTTTTTTTCTCTTCCTGTTTTTCCCCTTGTACCATCAAATGTCAAATCCTGGCTGCTGAACTCTGACTTTTTCTCTTGTCATGTGTCATGGCACACTCGAATCTTTGGTGTTGAATCATGATGCGCTGTGTCACTATGATGGTGTGATACAGACTTACTTCTGCTATAAAACACCACCGTAGTATTTGTTGGATACTTAATTCTTTGTGAATAAATAGGGCTGAGACTAATAATAACTGCCATTATCGAGGAATCTGCTGATTTTCATGAATAATCATTGAGTCTGTAAAATGTCTCATCATAATTTCTCAGACCCCAACATGTCTTCAAATTGCTTCTTTTGACCCAGCAAACGTTGACAAATCGACTAACCAAATTTGAGCATTAGCTTGATGTTTTGATACCTTGACTGTCCGTATTAGTGTTAGTTGGTTAGTTTAGCCCAAACCCACAATTCCCCTCTGACTTTATTGTCCTCTGTGGTGACCTGGTTCTGTTAGCGGCTGATAACACGAGACACAATCGCTAGAAAGGTGTTGCCGGCAAAACCATTGATTTCCTCCGTTACAGTGCGCCTGCAGTGCACTCCTCCCTTGAGCAGTGCTGCATGGTTTTCTACCAGATTTTAGAAGTTGAAATACTTTCAACTTTGCAGTGCAAGGCACATGGTCCCACCCATCATTGCGCCACAGGTGCTTAAACACACTTTTCCAAGGCATTTTTGAGGCTGCCGAACTGCCGGGCAGTGATGAGTATCTGTGTGATTGAGGCCTTACGTCAGGAGTGTTTTTCTAGCTGGTTTTAGAAGTTGGAATTTCTCAACTTTTCAGTGCAAGGCCCCGAGTCCCACCACTTTCACCATTCATTTTATTTGTTCGCCTGGTTGCACATACAGTCCCGCTTTTGTCCGACCCTCTTTTCAGAGGCATTTTTGAAGCTGCCACGATTATAGTGATGCGCCTCTGTGTGATCAGTCCTTATGCTGCAAACACTGCAGGTTAACTTTAACCTTAGTCTGTCTCTATACATTTCCAGGGGAGTCTACAATACTTGAGAAAGTTTTAATCTATTTAAGAATTTGTGTCCTATGGCTCACCTTCTGAGTCCATTAATCAGTTGCTCTTTCTTGGCACACTGTTTTAAGCTTCTGCCTAGCGTCTCACTTTTGAAACTAACAAACACTTAAGAGTGAGCCCCTCTCTTTGATTGTCACAGTCAGTAACCCCCTCTCAGCCCCGCAGACTCCCATCGTTCTCTATGACAGCTGTAATCAACTAATGACTCCCAGCGGGATGATTGATTGGAGGAAGCACTTCCTCATTTGTTTGATTACCAAGTGTGGTTGATTTGGCAAGCGCGTGTCTTCACACTGTCACACCTATTCGTGCTTTAAGTGGCTGAACACGCCCGTGCACATTAATGAACGTCCGGAGCGCATAAAAATAAGTCATTCATTAATTCAGTCATTCATGCAACTCCCACACACACACACACACACACACACACACACACATGCACTGAGTCAAGTGGTCTTGAGCAAGGGCACCATTTCTGTCAGTTATGCAAAGACACACACTCTCTCTTGTCACACACACACACACACACACACTGAGGGATCTGTTAATGGGAGCCAGACCATCTGCACTACTGTTAATTCTCTTTCTCTGCCTTATTAAAAAGGCTTATTATATCACATGTTGGCAGGGGGAGTCAGAACTCGCTGCAGGGTTATTTAGATGCTAAATCATCTTCTCTTTCAGGGGGGCCCAAATGTTTTCATGCCGAGGACCCCCAGATGGAAACATAATAAACAATGGGCTCCGATTTGCAAAGAATTTTAATAAAGCATCAATTAATTGCAGTTGAGAAAGTTTCTTTTTATAACTTTGCCATTGATACAGTTTATACATGAGCTTCTTCCTCTGCTTTGGACTGCTGAGCTGCACCCTTCTGCAACTGTTGACAGAAAGGGAGTGACATTGAAATTAAGTAAGCAATCCACATATTTTCCCAGACTTCCCGCTCTTACTGCTGGAAAAAGGTCGTTTTATTATGTTTTGGGATAACCTCAGTTCTATGTTTTCATTCTTTCTTTTTCCATCTTATCTTCCTCCGTCATGTTTCCTGACAGATTGTTTGTGGATTACAACTGTTGACCTTCTGTCACAAACCCACTTCTCTCACATCTGGGTCACGATTCAACCAGATGACCGTCAGCACAATGACGTGCTCGGTCTATTGAGGCTGCAACTAATGATGATTTTACTTATTATTAGTATTTAGTATTTTCTTTGATTGAACAATTTATAACTTTGTTCATGAATTTTCATCTTCAATCATCTTTTTTGGGTGAAAAATATAAAGAAAATCAGTTTATTTACCTGAAAGATAAGAAAAACAGAATCTTGAACGTGAATTTTTGTTTGAGAATTATTTTAAAGATGAATTAAATATCGAGGTTGTTCCAAATTATTTGTTTGTTGTCTTTGTCCTGTCCTTTGCTGCAGTGATTGCACTGGTTCTGTTGTGGATTCTGATGTATTTGGGGATTTGAGGCTCAGGATGACTTCACAGATGTCTCCTTTCAGGAAAATCACCGTCAGCAAACAGCAGTTCAGTTGGGAATAAGCATGAAAGTCTCAGTAGAGCGGCGCAGACTGTGTCAGTTTTAGAGAGATCGCCAATGTTATGAAGCAGCCCTGAGGGGTTCATAGTACTGTTCTCAACCTGAGACACACAAACACACACACACACACACTGACACACACAAACACACAGAGCTTCAGGCGGTCTGGCAGCAAACCCGCTCCCTTGCAGTGTGTTTGGCTGTTGTGTAACAGAGCAAGGGTAAGGCCAGGTTTGACACCCTCCCTTTGTGTCTCCCGCTTCCTCTCACTCCTTTTCTGTCTGCTTCAATTTAAAATTCACTTGCTCCTCCTCGAGCTCTGGTCCATCTGTCCAACTTAACCTCTTTAGGTTCAAGCGCTGCAATATTAACTTGCTTCACCACTACAAATCACTGAACCTGCGCTAAAGTCAGTGTTGAAAAGAAGTGTTTCCTGAAACCACAAAATGACACATATTTAGAGCTGTGGATAATATTTTTAATCCAAATATAATTAACTTTAAATGTCACTGTGGTTTATGTTGTAGTGCATTTCTTGAAATCCAGTTGAGAAACCACTGACAGAAGTTTGGCTAATCCAGCAAAATGAAATACATGTGCAATTATGGTGCTTACATCATCATGTTGACGAAAAAGGCTGTAAATCCAGTATTGCCATGAAGCAAGCAAGGCTGGCGCATTGATTTACAACACCGCCCTGAATGCTTAAACAACCATAGATTTTAAAGAGATGTTTCTCTGTGAAAGGTGTCGTAAAGGTTACGACAGTGGACAGCGGACTACTTTTAGACTGTATAGCCACAATTATATGTCTCACTATTTAACAAAATGCTACGACAGGTTGACAAAATAAAATACTACGATGATGATAATATTCAGCCAAATATCTCAGTATTGATATTGTTGGGATGACTTTTGGTACTTCCACAAACACAATGAGATTTTAGATAAATAATCATTGGTAATGTGGATATAATGACAAAGTGGGCAAAGACAAGTGTAAGAACAAGAAGAACAGTCTTGTAAGTTCAGAAAATGACATCACTTTACTGTAATACAGCCTTTAAAACCAGGAAAAGACAGCACATATAACAATAAAGATATAAAATCGATATACTGCCCAGCCCTGTCCTGGTGGAGCGTTTTTCTTTGGATAAAACGCTAAAAATGAGCTTGTTATATAGAAAAAATTGAGTAGGAATTGTGTATATCATGGATCTGTCAAGTCATGGTCTGAACCTGATCGACTTAAAGGGTAACTCCGTCAATTTTACACATTAAAGTGCATTTACAGGTCTTGAGGAGCAAATGCATATGAGGAAAAAGGGTTCTGATGAATTGCCTCCAGTGATGTCACCCAGTGGCTAAGTTGCATTGTGGGTATTTTCATGGGTATTGGTCTGATATTGTTATCCTGTGTCTCTGAATGATGGCTGTTTAATATGTGAAGGATACAGAAGTGTTGTTTTCAAGTCGTTTAACATCATCGAAATGAATTTACATATGAAGAAGAGTGTGGGAGTTGTGACAAAAAACTGCAGCCAAGATGTAGAAGATTTACAGCTTTCACACTCGTACAGGAATAGATTTTTGTTAAGGAGAGAGTGAACATGATTTTTTTTTTGGCCGCAGCATAATGCAGATTTGAGAGCTACAGGAGTGATGACAGTTAGATTCTCGATGAGCAGCGGTACAGTGTAATGAATATCCTGGGTAGTGATTATAGGGGATCATCCAGTGTAAAGCGTAACTCTGCCCTGTATGACTTCTTTGATTAGAGGCGAAGAGGAGAAGATGTATGTGTGCCTCACTTTATGGAGCTTTTCCTAATCCCTCCGGGAGCTTCAATTGGATATCTGCGTGTGTGTGGACGTGCGCGTGGGTTATTATTTCAGCTTGGGCGTCCTGCGCTGTGTGTTGTGCAGAGTGGCATTATGGCATTAGGGGAGGGCAGGTCAAGCAGTGTGTGTTGTGGCAGCTCGGGGAGAGCGAGCATCACAGAGCACTCTCTCTCTCTCTCTCTCTCTCTCTCTCTCTCTCTCTCTGTGTTTATGTAAGGACGTGTGAGTGAATAAGAGTCCGCGTGTGTTTGTGTGTGTTCAAGTGTGCGCATGGCCCCCAGAGTGACATTATCTGGTTTGCCACAGTGACATGTCAGTCAGGGAGAGAGTTTGTGAATAAGGCAGAGGCTGCTGCGTTTCTCTGCATCATCAGTGTCCTCGCCAGCACCGCCGGCTACAAGACTTATTCCTCCGCAGCGGCAGCTCAGCGACGGGACAGTATGTACCCAGATGAGAATGAGACGGTAAGACAGCTTTTTTTTTTTATCTGTGCATGTGTGCTCGGCAGCAGGGACGCTCGGAAATACAGAAAACTTGTGACGTCTACAACTCGATCTGTGAATACAAGTCAGCACAACCCTCCTCGTTTTGTTCTGCACAGTGACTTGTAAATGTTTCTAAGAGATGCACACAAGTCAGCTGTCAGTTTTTGTTTGCGTTTATCATGTCCGTTGCTCTCTGATAGAATTATCTTTAAAAGGAAGTGCTGTATGTTTTGAACTGCATTAAGCTTGCTAATGTATGTGTCATTTATTTAATCCCAGTCATGCGAGCAGAGCAAAGTTATCCTCAAATGCTTTCAGTCACACACGCACTCACAGATCTGTAGCTTTGTATTTCTGTCCTATTCTCTGTCTTTGTCTCTCACTCACACACGCAGCAGCTGATCTTGCAGCTTTTGTCCACGAGCTCAGAGGCAGCCTTGTGTTTATTACCCATTCGTTCAGCCTGAGCGCTCGCAGTGATCCATAACATCGACTGTTTGAGTCCCAGCCACTTTCTAGCCAGAAGGAACAGACGGGATCTTCAGTCGCACTCGGTCGTCTCTGACATGTTTGAACTGATGATAGCATGAGACAGGGTAGCTAAGAGGATGCGCTAAGCACTTGCCATGCTTCATTACATAAGCGCTGGCTACGTAACATTTGTTTGGACAGCTGGCTGGTGAGACGAGCTCGGGGCAGCAGTGATGATGGGCAGAGGGAGGATGGGGAGGAGGCGGGGTGGCATGCAGGGCAGTGTGTTATTTTGTGATATTTATCCAGGGTTTTGATATTTTAAATAGCTAGAATGACTAATGTTCCACATGTTGGGTGCACTGAACGGTGTTTTATTATTCAAAATCATTTAAAACTGAATGCAAACTTTACTCTTAAAATGTTAAAATATGAATTTACTGGCAGCGTGAAGCCACAAACTGCTCAGTTTCCTTTATTTTTAACATTTTTTTTTTCAGTTGCAATTGTGTCACCTTGCATTATATTGTCTTCAATTGACAGCTTTACAGCTCAAGATTTTTTTTTAAATACACTTTAAAAAAGAGGGAAGCCTGAATCTATTACCTCTAACAGGATATAATAATAAGCTCCTTTTTTAATCTAGTTTGTGTTTAAAGACGACTCTCTGTGTGTTATGAGATCACTGCCCTCCAAACCACTGCGTATATCTGAGCAGCCACTTAATGACAGAGAGCCGTACGCAGCGTATAATCTGCCGGTCCAATATAAATAAAGGTTTGCTTGTGGCCCTGCCTATGTGTACTCACGCATGTCTGTCTGATGACAGCGCGCACTATAATTTCTCACTTTCCACGAGGATGGATTGTCTTTGTGTGCACTTTGCCCCCAGTGAGGTTCAGAGTCAGCGATCATTAACTTGGTACTATAGCTTTATAGTCTTACGTTAACCGTAGATATGATGTGAATTAGGAAATGCATGAAGAGAAGGATCACAACTTTTAGGTTTTTAACGTTGTGATTTTCTTCAACAGTATTCACTTGAAGGGTGCCTCCTTCAAGAACACTTTGACATCTCAGACTGTATTCTTTGGATTGACATAGTCACAGGAAGTTCATGTCTTCACTTCCAAATTGTACGAAATCAAAGCGAATGGAAAATTAGCTTAATACTGGCACAAACGTGACTGTAAGATAAAATACAGGTTGTTGTGCATTGGCTGTCAAAGTCTGTCATAAGCCAAACAATTGCACATTTAGAATTTTGTGGGTTTTTTTTAATTTTCCCTCCCATGTTCCCAAAAATTGAGTCAGTTGCCCACTAATTTGGACAACTAGCCTATAATTTGACTACTTGATCGACAGGAAAATGACAAAAATGTCTAACACATTTATTAGAAGTTGTCATTTTTTATTTTGCCTTACCGTGGAACATCCAATAAATGTGAAGATTGGAACATGTATCAGGGCTGTTCATTGTTTTTTTGTTTTTCTGTCAGTGTGTAACTGGAGCATGTTAGGTAGTCTTGTTTACCCTTCGACAAAGACCTACTTTCTCCACAGAGCTTACGGTGGTTTCTTATGAACAACGTCACAGGCTGAAGATTTAACGTCAGTGGGTCACTGCGTCTTAAGCATATTAGATCTTTTTTTAACACTGTCATTGTGCTTGTAGCTCAATAATGTAAGCTGGTTGTGTTACGATCAGATCAGAGGTCATCAGATAAAGAAACCAGTGTGAATGGTTGTAATATGAACTGGTTGGGGATCAGTGGCGGGATGATCCCAGCTTAAGATTTGCTCCAGTTCTGCTGTGCGTCACATATAGGTTGCTTAAAGCTTCTGTCTTCGTTTCCTTTTCCTTCTTAACTAAACCTGAGGTTACATATAAGCCTGAGATTATATATACAGTAACTAATGACACCGGATCTCATGTACCCTGTCCTGTCTACTGTGTTGAGCAACTGTCAGGTTTAGTGATGTGAGACGTTGACCTGCCTAGTGTAAGTTGCAGAACTAGAAATAAATGATAATACACACACATTTCTCAAAGAAATGTGTCACTATTTACATAAGATAGTGTAAAATAGGGAGCCTCTACCATGAGAGGAATGCGCTCGAGGCACATTTAAGCTTCTGATGACAAGTTCCGACTGTCAAGGCTGTTTGGATAACGATCTCCACTAAATCTCAGCCTTCTCGGAGTGTCCTCGCTGACCGTTGGGTGTGACTGTAAACAGACTGAGTCTACTTTAAAGGAACCTCTCTAGACATGTTTTAAAACATACAGAAATAATCTGCTTTAAACCACGATACCTGTCTAGAGTTGACAATAACTGCACTGAATGACTAACTAAAGCGAAATGACACAGCTGTTTCTTAAACCAGTTCATCATAACGTCACCACCCGTCTGAACAGAAGGAACAGTTTCGTCTGAGCCCGAATGTGTCTTCGTAGCTCAAGGCCTCCTTATTTGGAGTTTAAACTTAAATTACCCGAGACATGTTTCGGCTAGTAATCAAAGCTGAAATGTTGACTCCTCAGCATAATGCTAGCTTTCAGTGTGGCGTAATAGCTGCATGAGCCAACCTTTAGCTGCATAGCTACAAGTTCGAACCCGGCTCTGCAGCTTCTGTGTTTGTTTGTCAAGCCGTCATCAGGTAGCTCTGCAGCCGTGATTGCCTGCCTGCTCTCCACGTGTAGCAGAAACTAGCTCCCACATTCACCGTCTGAACAACTGTGATTTAATTGCTCTGATAAAACAAAGATTACGGTCCGAGTAGACGGAGCTGCAGAGTCATGCAGGGAAATGAGCTGCACACTGTCGGCTCTCCTATAGGTTTAATGTCAGCTCCTCTCCGGCAGGATAAAAGCTCCTTAACTTTTTGGACTGTGCCCCTGAGGTAACTCCATTTCAGATCAGATTAGTAGATTATTCGAGGAGATTGGCCTGCCTGTTCCTCTTCCTGCTCCTTTTCCTCTTCCTTTTACCTACTGATAATTTTCAATAAGTGTTAGAAGCAGATGTAATGCACCATTCTGCATTATCTGTGTGACTTGGTGTTGCTGTAGTAATCCCTGAAATGTGCTTAAATCCTAGAGAACAATCCAGGGATCCTTCGCCTCGTTGAACTGGTATGACACGAACAGGTTTTTGTTCAGGTTTTGCGGTCTGAGAAGCTTGAAGACATGATGCAGACTTTTGTTCATTTGCATTCAAGACCAGAAATACTGGTTCAGGCCCAGTGAAAGACTGGTATTCTGAATAGCACTTAGGACAGTTGGATTTTAGTACGCCTGGTTGAATAATGCTTGTTATCTGGTAATTTCTCTTCTGCTCTTTGTATTCTGATAATTTGTAATTTTTTAGAGTGCTAAGTGCTGATTGTGATCCTAATCCCTGCTTCTTGCTGAATGAGTGTATCAGCGAAGTGTCGAGACTGGGCCACTAAATGTTAACAATATGTGAACCTCTGCAGCTCTGGCTTTGTGTTTTATCAGCTTCTGTGGAGATAAAGTGTGTCACGAAAGAACATGGTTCATCCTGACCCCAACATTTGATTTCATTTGTCCCTCTAAAGGTCACTCTAACTTCAGCTGCAACTGTATTGTCCCCAAGAGGAAGTTTATCTTGTAGACAGGTAAAATATAGAACACACAGAGACCGAGGCACACAGAGTGAGATATATAAAACATGAAAACACCAAGTGACAACAAAAAAACCTTGAGCTTGTTTAGCTGTTGATAAATGATGATAACTAATGTAATTTTCTGAGAAGAACATGTAGAAGAAGTACAGACGTAGAGAGACAATCATGGAGTTTAGAGCTGAGAGATACTTCAGGATGCTGTTCCAATCGGAGATATTGTTCTGTGTGCTCGTATCACATGCACAAACTTGTTTTTTGTTGCGGCAGGCTTTGAGACCAATTAAATGCTTCAGACAAACTCAGCTTTTGCGCTCTTTATCAGTCTTTTGCCTCTTTTGGGGGTCTTCTTCCTGCTTATTCCTCGAGGGATTTGGACATCAGCAACAGCCAAACAACCAATGACTAGCTACACCTTAGAGAATAACAATCAGACTGTCTTGTAGGTTTAAAGCAAACCCCAGTAGATTATTTAGTAGGGAACAAAGGGCAAAATGAACAGTTGTGTTTGTTGAAAACACCCATTGTAGTTTTCGTACCAACTTCCTGGATCAACCCTACTAATTGTTGTGTGCACAGTTTTCCTGTTGAGTGATGGAGATTATTAAAGACATTCCTGATACCTGCACTTTCACTTGAAGCCCCAATTAAAGTAGGTTTGGAAATTTAGTTTTTTATTTAGCTTAGCAATTAATGTAGTGAGTAAACATTTTTCATAGAAGGTGAGGACAGCCAAAACTACACAAATAAGATGGAAGTTGTAATAAACTGAGCAACTTTTCCCTCAGACATCACGCTAGTTGGCCAAACACCAAAATTCACCGTTATTAGATCAACAATGAGATCTTCAAATGATTATTGTTTCTCGACTTGGCTGCTTCCAAAGACCAAATAATCAAAATCAGGAAGCCGAGACTGTTTGATGTGATGCAGTTGTTTCCATTCAGCCTTGTGTCGTCCGTGGAAAAAACAAGCTCTTATCAGATTGTTCTTGCAAGTTGTCTCTCTTTGTTGTGGAGCCAACAAGACGACAATGATCCACATAACGTGATGAATTAAGACTTCAACTTTTAATTTCTGCTGGTTTCTGTCACAGAGAATGCTTATTGATTGGTTTGTAGACTGTGGTAGTTCAGATTTCAGTAGCACCTACAGCTGAGTGTTCCTGACTGCTTCACGGGCAGATTCTCCGTTTTGGGTTCAGGTTGGAACACGTCTGGGGGGAAATGGCTGTCTGATGCTGTTGTCTGTTCTCTCAGAGCTCCTGTTTTGAATTATCACTGTGGCACAATTTTAGCAGAGTTTTGCCTCTACCTCTCTGCCTCCCTGCGTGCCTATCACAACGACCTTGCAGGATTTGCATGGTCATCGAAGTAATCACAGCCAGCAGTTTCTATCTCAGGCTCATCTCCCCACGTTGCTTCATCCCCTGAGTGGAAGCTGCCAGGAATCATTTTGAAGACAAGCTGCAGCAGCTGACAACGCCTGTGCAATGCAGTTTTTCTCCCCCTTTTTTCAATTTGTGCAATTCTCCTGGCAGTTTTACTTTTATTTATCCAGGGGTAGGTTGGCTGAAGAGGCTGGCTGAGGTATTATAAAAGATGGCGGTGATATGACACACATCCTGCCCCTTTCCCTCAAAAAGCCAACCGCCTGCTTTATAACAGCCAAGGAAACATATATGCAAATCATGTTCTCGCACTGAGGCAGGCACACAGTTAAAATTCTCAACCGTTTCGACCAATTTGGTGTCAGGAATGAGAAGGTGCAGACAGACTTTGAATGAGCATGGAAGAGGAGGATACCATGCTAATGCACAATAATGAAAAAAAAAAAGATATTGAACTTTCGCGTTTGTTCAAGTGCCGTGGTGGACGAGCTGATTGCGTCTCCAGGGCCCAAACTTAGCACCATCCACCAGCCAAATGCTGGTAAAATGTGCAGGTTGCTGGTAGATTTGCTTCACTCACCAGTCAACAAAAAACAATAGTGAAACTTTCACAAGCCTTTTGTTCGGTGGACTAAAGAGTTAATTTTCCAGTCTGTGTGTCATGTCACGGCTCTGTGGATTGAGCCATAAAAGAAGTTGGTTTCATGAAACTTTGCCCCAAATTAAGGTTTAAAAATGCTTTGTTTCCACAGCTTACTCTTCTACTATGCATGCACAAAGTCACCCAACATTTTAAGTGTTTTTAAAAAAACATTTTTTATTGGGTTTTGTGAAGTTATGGCTCCTTCCCCACTCGATAGGCGTCTGATCTTGTTAGCCTGAAATCACTGCCTGGGGTCGTTGCCAAGATGGCTGGCGATTGGCGAGACTTGCCTTTAAGTACTCTGACACTGTTTCAGATATACAGTAGTTGGCAACAATACTGTCTCAGTAAAACTGCTGCGTCTTTTGTTGGTATTTGCAACTTTATTCTTGTTTACAAGCATTTATGTAATCTATTAAGAAATTAGATTAAAATGTTTTATTGGGTGCACCCAATGTTAGTGTGGAGCCCTGAGCTAGGATGGGGTGCTCCTCCTAGTTTTATCCTGCGAATGATCCTGCAGTCACAATCCTTGCTTTGTAGTCTCTGAATACTAATTATTGACAAAGGCCAAAGGATTATCTGCAGTTCTTGTTTGCAATAGATGATAGGACTGATGGGGTAGTTATAAATGAGTCTTCAGCCCACTCGGAGAGGAGTCATTGAGTGTGTGAAAGCTCCTTCTGTTGTTGTTGAGAAGCTCATAACTTCTTACAGTGTTTGTGAACAACACAACAATGATGAATGTCACGAGCAATTCTTACACCAGATATTTACCCCATGAAGTAGTAAGTTTAGAGACCACATTAATTTTTCACACTCAGTTAGACTATTCCTCCTCATTCCTCGTGCAGTTTCTCTCACCCTGAGCCCATAAAGTCCTCTCTAAAAGAAGTTCTGACATGCTACATGCTCAATGAAGGATCATCCTTAGCCAGAGGGGGATCTCTCTTCCTGCCTCTGTCTTCCTCATACCTGCCCTTTTACTGTCCTCCTCCTCCTCCTCCTCCATCCATAAAGAGGTGTGTTGTCGAGGCATGCGGCTGTAAGGAAACTGGGACACGTGGCCTCTTCTCTGTAGCTGGAGGAGGTGAAAAGTATTTGAGCACATGTGTTTTTTTCTCTCTCTCTCTCTTCCTCCTCACCACATTCTTTAAGGTGTGCAGAGACAGGTTGATACACGATTCCCCGGTGAACAGAAAGAGTGTGAAACGAGCTCTGAAAAATGCCTTTTGAGAAATAATGCACAAGAAAGGAGGCGATGAGGAGAATGAAGATGTTTTAGAAGTAACATTTAGGGCTCTACCATCCTAATAGCAGATGTTTTACAGCACCACACCTTCATTAGTCAAGGAAAACAGTGTGCAATGAACACAATTCAGCAGCAGCACTTGTGGTCTAGGCGTTAATTAATTATTATCCGTAACAAAATAGTCTTTGTGTTGTTGTTTTCCCTTAAAGAGAAAATACAGTCGCCCTGGCCTGTTTTCGAGAAGCAGCTCTAACTGGGATACATGATGATCAATGAGTCTCTGTCGGGACACACAGCAGGCTAACCTACATGGACTGAGAGAGAGAGGTACAGATTTACCTCAGCACCACAGAAAACCACAGGGAAGCTTTTTCATTATGTGTAGCTGTCCTCTGCACACTTAAATCAGGTTGATGCATTGGGTTCGCTGATGTATCTCTGCACCAATCGACTCGAGCTCTATTTTATTTGCTCGTTATTCGGCGCCAATTACTTTGCCCTCCTGTTGACCTTGTGAAAAGACTTAAGAGGGAATATTTTGGCACGTTGTCAAGCTTAATTACACTCTGAGCTTTTTCTAATTGCTGTGTCATTTTCTCGTTCTGCATTCTGCTGCTCTGCGTTCCTGCATTGCAATTACCGGCCTCTTCGCTCGCCGTTTACTGGGTGTGTTTAAGCGGCGTTCTGGACCTGAAGGTGTGTGGTGTTCTCCTGGGGTTTAGTTGTCTGTTAAAACTCATCCTGGGTTCACTTTTCATTTTATACTTGGAATTCTAGTCGAGACAATATCTGAAATGACTGAAAAATGGCCCTAAATGTTTTTCTAGAATGCAAGTTTACGTCTTTTTCAGTCATTTTTGCTTTAAAAAGTACTTGTATGTACACTAATCAGCCAAAACATTAAAAATGATCATTGTGTTACAATGAAGAACAAGTAAACCCCCCATGGCAACAGCAGTCCCCAGGAACGGCCTGAGGAACGTGACAAAGAGCTCAACGTGTCGACCTGGCCTCGAAATTCCCCAGATCCAGATTCGATTGAGCGTCCGTGGAACATGCTGGAACAAGTCTAACCCGTCAGGACATGGACACAGGACCTCTGGTTGTGTCCTGTGGTGTTTGGCACTAGAGCTTTGGCAGCACATTTTTTGAATCCTGTGGGTTTCAAAGTGAGAATTCAGTGAACTGGACTTGTCCCGGCAAGCCCCACGGCTGCTTGATTAGCATGGGGGGTTGGAAATTTGGAGGCCGGGACAGGGTTGCAGATGATCTGAAAAATTTCATGCAAACAACATTATTACTGTAGCTGCAGAAAATGTGATAGTAGTGCCAGTAACATGGGATTGTTGACACATGTATGATGACTTAATTGGTTGGACTTTTTGAATAACAGCTTCTGGTGCAGCATGAGATCATGGCTGAAGAGTTTTTACTCGAAAAAGCAGTTTACCAGGAAGTTTTTAAAGATAGAAAACACCACAGAAATCACCCAATCAGCTGAAAGTCTGTGTTTACATTAACGGCACATCAACAGTTTGTACCGCTTCTCAATGTAATCAAATGCAGTGGGAGTATCGGACTGTGAGCTTTCTAAATAAAGCACAGTTAGCTTAAAATACAGCTGGGTCCATCAGTAAGAATGTCCTATATAAATGTCAAGCCAGTAACCTAGTTAACCCAATCAGGCCAGCGCTGCACTGACCTGTTAAAAACAGGCAGTTTGTTGTCAATTTTCCACTGAAGTGTAACAGTCAACACTTTAAATCCCTATCCAACCGTTTAATGTGTAATTACAGGGCTGTTTTTATTTAATCAGTGCTACTTGCCATTCTATTCAGAAAATGTGGATGGCTGTTAAATTGGTGTAATTTGATGCGGAACTTCGTGGCCTGAAGATGAACAATAACTACGTTTCAGTGGACATTTGTTTATGTGACTCAAACTGCCTGTGAAGAAGACAGAATTGAAATGTTAAAATGCCGTCAGGGTTGGTGCCCCTTGTAAAACGGTTCTCCCTCTTAAGTAACGCCTTCTTCTCGTGATTTGTGTTGTCAGTCAAAAGGCCACTTGTGTCACATCTCAGGCGTGACTCACTCTTTTCCAGTGCCCACTCATGTATGAGGTCCACTGTTACGTCTGTGCCGTAAAATGCATGACGTTAAGTGTTTCCACTATCTGACCTTATTAACATTTTCTCCAGATTCTGGTTCATGATGTCGGGGCTTTGGATGTAGAACTCCAGAACTTTGTGTGTGTTCATCATACATCTCTTTCACTTCCTCTTTGCGCATTCAGTCCTCAAGTATTGAAATGTTAAAGATTTGGTTAAGTATTTCCTTCACCCCATGTTTGTCAGTTGGACTTGTTTGTTGTCACTTTACAAGGAAACTTTTAGTGGTGACACTGAGTCATCAAACCATGTGTAGGTTGTGTCTGATGTGCCCGACTGCCATTTGACTTGTCACCCACATGTTTGACCTCATAGTGTTATTACAGTTTGAAGGAAAAGAATGTGGCTCTTCATGAAGGCTGATGTGGGAAGAAACTGTTGTGGGTCGTAAAACTAAAGCTGTGAGACTGATGTTGGGATGGTGTTTGTGATCACTGCTGAGGGTCTGCGGACTTCCAGTAATTTGGCATTTTCAACCTCATTTAATATGTGACATGCGCCTACGTTTTGGTTGTAATGTCATGGGAAATCTTACGTCACTTTGCTCCCTGAAAGGCTGTAAGACGAAAGGCTGAAGGTATGAGGAAGTCAGGTGAGATTGTGGAAGATTGCTGCTGCGTCACTAACAGATTTAGGAAATAATGGGGACAGCGCGGGACTTTGCGAGCAAAAAAGAAAGTTAGTATCACTATGGAAAGTTTCAGCTCACATTATACAGCCCAAATAAAAAAAGCCACTCAAACTCTTCCTTTAAATCTTCTAGATAATTTCATGATGGGAAGGCTTGGCCCAGAAACAGCACGGAGACGAGCATTTAAATTGAGAGTGGCACACACAACTGTTTTTAAAGACATGTCTAGACAGACTGTATTTTAGCCACTGGCCTCACTGAAGGCGAGCATGTAGCTTTGAATGAATTAAGTGTGTCTGGATCATTTCTGCTCCCCACAGAGCCTCCTTTTATCTTTGTCAATTACACTGCGCCGAGCTCGGAGCATCATGCTTGTGTTGTGTCCCTGTTTGCTGGGTTAATGGGCCTGTGGCCCCATTCATGTCCATGAATGGACGTCAAGCACATTTGGACCGTGGGCCCTTAAAGGACCTGTGTCTGTGTTTGAAGAAATAATACTCGGTTGTGTTCCTGCCTGCTGAGTTTTGGTCTTAACCCATTCAGTGGGCCCAGCTGGGTCAGGCTGCTCAACAGTGATGCTGTGTCTGTTGTAATGTGATCTGAACTACTGTGTTCAGCTCCTCAAACTGTGTTTGGTGGTTTCCAAAAGTAGATTGTAATATTTTTTTATTTTCTTTGATCTGATTCAGCCAGTTGAATCCTCAAGTTTTGGCTCAGTGAGCAGGTTGATGAATTCAGTAAGGATGCTGTTGATGTACATTTGTAGAGAGGGAGCAGTAAAGCCTTCAAGACAGAACTTTCACTTGTGTTTATAGACAAGAGTTACGACTAATTCCCAAATTCACCCATTGTCATAATCTCCGAAGACATTTAAAATAAGTGACTTTGATGTCCCTTTTGTGTTGAATCAAAAAGTCACCGTGACAGGAATACACGCTGCTGCCTGCCTCTTCACACTCCACTGACTGATCTAAGTTGACTGAAGTTTTAATCGACTCTTCGGATCCATTCCTGTTAGGCGAATGTTGGGAGTTTGGTGCATCAAGATGTTCTACGCCGAAAAGAAATGTTATGGTCCTTGTTTTAGAAGTCAGTGTTTGATTGGAGGATGCTGCAGTGGAAACCAGGCTGTGTCCCGCTTGTGTTCTCTCATGTGCTGCTGAATTGGAAACGAACTGGTTGTGCCCTGTCTGCCACACAGGGATTACAACACTCTCTCTCTCTCACACACACACACACACACACACACACACACACACACACACACACACACACACACACACACACACACACAAGCAGCCATCTGCCTCACCACTTTCAAATGAGATCAGAGGTCTGGTGCATCACATTAGGCACACAAAAGTCAAACGGTGAGTTAAGTACTTTTTGCTTTTAGGAGTCTATTGTCGCCTCGGATGTGTAGACTTTAACAGGCTACACTCACTCAGCTTATCAGGGTATTTAAATGGCTTCAGACTTGTAACACACAGAGACGTAACTCAACATGTAACTCATAGGTTCATTCGTATAGCTCGAGAGGCCAGCGGCTGGTTGTATTGGTGCAGAAAAGAGTAAAAGGCTGAGAGAAGTGAAGTGGAGCGGACAGGTGCATCAGGCTGCAGGTGTTTGCTCTCACTGTCCTCTTAACCACATTTTCCCCTTTTTCCCTTTCAGTTAGAAATGTTTGGTATGCCTTATGGGCTGCTCTGTTGACATTCACTGCTGCAGACTGTGAGGAGTAAAACGTGTTTTTGTCTGTGTAAACTCTCTGCCCCCCTCCGCTCGCTTCGTCTGAGACATTTTTATATTTGTCACTTCAGAAGTTCATAGAGAAAAGTGCATGTTTTCCCAAGAAAGCACATATTAGCAGAGGGGATGGCATGCTACTTGCTGAAAGTTTTATATATACATATATGTTACACTCAGCCCCCGTAAGGCAACTTTTACAGTTTGCCAGCTGTGCTTCCTCTCCCTCCTCACCAACAGCAAGTTGGCACACGTACCGCTTCATATCTGACATCGGCCCATCTCCTCCTGCTCTTCTCAGTGTGGTTAGACGTAAATTAACTTAGATGCTGTTGTGCTTAACACACAGTACACAAGCTTGTTATAAATATATTTATATTGTAATAAAAATCTGAAGTTTCTCTGCTAACATGGTTCCAGCTCTTTTGTTTTTTTTTAGGTCAGCTCGCTGGCTTTAACTCAAACACCGACGAGCAGCTGTACATTAGTGGGGTTTGTGACCAGAGGGTCACTGGTTTAAATCCCCACACCAGCTGGGATAAATTTGGGTGGAAAGTAAAAAGAAATTGCTCTGCATGCAACCACTCACATTACTCTTGATGAGTAGATCTGATCACCCTCAGATCTGAGAGATTGTAACAGAGCTCTGCTGTAAAAGAGCTTGTGTGCTCAGCCAAACCGTCCACAGATTAATGTGTAGTTTAAATTCAATTGGGTGTTTCTGCTCCTGACTTTCATTCAGCACTTAATTTAATAAGCATACACAGACAACAGGTGCTCAGGTCTCCAGGAGGATGTTGTGACTGAGCCTGGCATTAACCGAGCAGCAGGGCCGTTATGGGAAGTCTCCATATCTCCGCTTCACATCTTAATCCTCCTCAGCTGTGTTGGCCCAACAGAGCTGGTTTGCCACAACAGGCGACAAGATGTAAACATCCATCAGTGGCGATTTAGATACCGTCTGAAAGCCTGTTGTGACGTGGTCGGCCTTTTATTTCTGAGATAAGCAAATCTCAGCTGAGGCTGCTGCAGTGTGAAAATGAAAACCTTATCGTTCTCATTTGGATGATTCTGTTGTTTTAACTTGTACTGAAGGATCTCTTTCTTTCATTTTGGGCACCTGAGAGCTTTTCTTTGCCTTGTCCCTTAAAAAATGACGTGGGAAAGATGCATTTTCTACCTAGCAACAGCTCAATGTTTATCTTCCACAGAGCCTAAATTAGAGTCGAGGGCTACAAGCAGCGTACATCTTCCTACGTCACATCCGATTGCATTATGTGTCCTGGGCAGTGACCGAACCAGTTCCCCTGCTACCCTCTTACATAATCACCTACACACACAAACACACACACACAAGCATATGTATATACTGTATAGGGGCTGCACAATTAATTGAAATATTATAAGAAATGTAACATGAAAGATGTTGATAAAGGTAAAATGTGACAAAACAACATTGTAATGAAGGACTGGCCCAAAAATCTGTGTTGAATCATATCTCAGTCATATCTGTAAAAATAATCACAATATGACACATATATTTTTACCATATTCTTCAGCCCTATACTGTATCATCATACACATGGCGACTGTCCTTAGTGGACCCCTCCGGCCTCCAGCCAACCACCACGCGGGAGAATTAGCGTCATTAGCTGTGATCAGTCAGGTAGATGGAATTAGAGGATTAATCATTTAGCTGCCTCTCACCGCTCCGTGTTCCCTCGGGCTGGCTCATCTCTGCATAAAAACGTCACCCCTGCAGCGATCGCCTCTTCAACTCTGACAGTGTTACACAGCCATTTCTAGAGTTTATTGAAAAAGCGTGTATCACCGCGGGGAAAAGCATCTAGACAAGAGAGGGAAAATGTGTCATTGAGCCGCACCGAACCTGTTCCTGCTCACTTGTGTCGAATCTCTGTGGTTAAAAATGTCTTTTTCGCCCAAATTAGACTTTTCCCTCCATTCAGAAAGGGTTCATGGCCTGAAGGGAATAGCACTCGTTCCCTGTGGAGAGGGCAGAGCAGCATCCAGACAGCTGCTGCTCCAGACACGCAAGCATATGGTCATACACTCTGCAATCTAAAACACACACATACACACACATCTGTAAAAAATTTCCTCCTACATTTGGGCAGTGCCAACTTTAATCACTTGTCACTGTCCGTGTCACTGTGGTGCAGTCTTTACTCTGTGATTGTGTACTTATGTGCGTTTAGTCACGCAATCCACAGTCAACTATATACAGAGAATCATACGCTGTAGACGACGCTGTGAAAACGGACAAGAAATAACACTACCACCGACAAAAAAATGCAGAATTGTCCATTAAAAGAGTTGAACCTGGCTCACCTTTCGCCACAGGGCAATGTTATTTCCTCCAACTGTGTGGAATTCAGAGGGTTTTCTGACAATATGTCTGAAATTTGAGACAATAGACGGATCATCTTGCAGCAGGTTCTCTGCCTCCTTCCTGTCTCTGTTACTTTCCCTCCCTCCTGCTGTTTCTCTTACATTTGACCCATTTGCAGCTCGTGTCGACACACAAGTAGATCAGAGTTAGATTGAGAACAAGATCAGGAGTCCTCTGTGGACCTGCCTCCTCTGACAGACTTCAGGGAGGCTGCACCCAGGCGGGATCATGTAAAAGAGGGCACTGTACATCACTTCTCTCTGATCTCTAACTTTGTAGACCTTCATGATGTCACACAAAGAAGAAAGAACCGTATATTTCTCCTTTTTCCAGAATTGAACTTCAGACAGATCGTATTGCATGTGTCACAAAATAACACAAAACCTGATAGAACTGTTACTGGACACCTGGTTGTCTGTCTGTGTAAAATACCTACATGTATTCAGTGTCAACCATAAAGGGAAAGGCCATCTGACAATATGGACTTGGTTCCATTTGAGCAGCCAAAACACTGGAAATCACGAATTAACTTAGTACCAAAACAACTAGTCAATTAGTGCATTCTTTCAATTGACAAGAATGGAATTAATCTATCATGCAGAACACTGTTATTTGCTGCTTCCATCTATCATGGTAAATGGAAAGTTTGGGGCACTTTTTTAGCTTCATAAACAAAATTATTAAAGCTGCTGTAAGTGTCATTTTAGTTTACTTCCTGTCCATTTAGCAGTTCAGCAGTCCCCCCATCCTGTCTATGTTCCCACACGTGCACGACTACTTCCTTTTTTTCGAGGCAGCTCTCTTGGCCTCCTTCTTTTCTTCACTTGCCACTATATCTCCGTCTTCGTAATCATTCAATTTCAAGTTCAGTAATCTTGTAATTATTGTTCACTATGTATGTTTGGGGGAATTTAAATTATTACAACATGCGAAAAAGAGGTATTGTTGGTCATAAGTAACCTCAGTGACTTGTCGATTAAAAAATGCTGAGGATAAACATGGAAAAGCTTTTCTTATCAATGCAGTAATGGTATTAATCTGATGTGGGTCAGTCCTAACAATCCAGCTGTATTGAATTGAAATAAATCCATTTGAGTTTTGATTTGATTTCCTGAATCAAAATCTGGTCGAACGTGGAGATCCGTGCCAACATCCAGCCCATCCAGCCCCAGATGTCGTCCTAAATCAATCGTATCCAACACTAGTGGAGATTTCATTTTTCAAATTTCATACATTTATTCAAAGATGCTACTGCTACAAATATTTTTTGTATTGTTGTTAGTTGATGGAAACACAGTTGGTCTGTGCTGTCGAGGATTGTGAGAATGAATGATTTGTCCCAAAACAGACACATGGAAGTGTAATGTGTGTCTCAGCTGATGGTTCGTTATTGTTTTCGTATTCCTTATTTAAATACGGCTGTATCTGCTTCCTCCAGTGCAGCTCTGAGCATCGTGAGGCCACTCAAAGATCAAACCCGCCTCAGGCTATTCACTGTGTTCTCCCCGCATTGTGTTGTCTGCCTTTCTCTCCTGTTGACTGTAATTGCTCCAGAGTTGTGTAATTGCCCTGGGTGGTGCCGGTGCTTCAAGGCCATTTTGTGTTGACTTGCAGTGTGTTTGTCCGCGGTTTGCCGCTCTTCCCTATTGTTCATTTCAGCCAGATTTGGTGGGATTACATCAGAGCAGACAGACAGAGACACCAGGCTGTAATGGACATGTATTTTCCAAGCTTGAGTTCTTTCAAGGTCTCTTGAGGATAACCTAAGCCATTTAATCATGATTATGTTCTGTCCTTCAGCTTAACCTTTATTTTCCTCTGTGCCCTCACTTCTTCTTTTTTCCTCTCTGTTATATATTCAGTGCTGCTCCCGAGGAAAAGGTACAAAATGATCCAGATAGATCTTGGTTAAACATGCAGAATACATGTCTAACATATTAAAATTGCAGTCGTACGACTAGAAAATTGGAAAACCTTTTGAGTGATTCATTGTTCATTGTGATATAATCTTAACCGGAAAGACAACCTGGCTATTTTCCATGTGCCGTGCACAATTCCTCTCTCACACAACCTCCTCTCTTCCTGTTTCGATCAGGCTCTGTCACACCTCCTGGCTGGTTTCACTTGTCATTTGTCCCACATCCAGCGATCGGCGTAGCACCGAGCACTATTATACCAGCAGCTACTTCCACGCCAAAACTTAAAGATTGAAATTAAATGACAGTGCTTTTGATAAAATTCACTCAAAATCACTTTTTTCCACAAACATAAATTGGGCTTTCTTTCTCGTTCTTGTGGTAAACACAGGTATTTCTTGTTTCCCACCGTGCTAAAATTATACAAGCTGTTACCAAAGAGGAAAATATCGCAAAACATTTCCTACTAGTGTCGCAATATGTGTCATTTGGCGGCTCCTCAGTTAGAAACACTGTGCGACTGTGATGGTCTGCTGTGTCGCTTTGACCCAGTGAAACTAAGACCTGAATAGACGAGGAAGTGGAGAGAGATAGAAGTCCTCTTTGTTTGTTGTGGGCATGTTTGTACATGTGCGATCGAGCACGTTTGTATTTAAGCATCACCCACGCACTTTGGCATCAAAGTACTCTACATTGGTGTATGTTTAGAAGCGTGTATGTTTTGTGTTTGCATGGCCCAGCTGCCCGTGGTATGCTGCAGAGCAGGTTCAACCGTGTCACACAGAAACAGGGAGGTGAACATGTGGAGCCCAGCCTCCTCCTCCTCTTCCTCCTCCTCCTCCTCCATCACTGACCCATCCCCTTTAAAACTTTACAAACTTTGTTGCTGCCACCTAAAGGACGCTGATGTCTGCACCTCTGGTCAGCGGTGACCTCTCCTGCTGAAAACAGGCCGTTGTTCTGACATGATGAAAAGAAATATATGTGGTTCTCACAGGTGAGCCACGCTATAAACATACAATCTAATAGAATATGATGTAATGCTTTAGATTAAACTGTCCAACAGTTTATAAAGTAGTTAAAATGCAAAGACACTTATACGTCCATTGTGCAGATAATACTTACATTTTTACTTCAGTACAGTTTTGTAATGTGGTACCGGTTCATTTTCACAGTGGGGTTTTCGTACTTTGTCACAGTCAGCTTGTATTCATTAGAATGATGATATAAAATATGTTAATTAACTCCTTTCAGAGAAGTACTGAAATGATTGGTTGATATATCAGTTTATCGACAATCTATCTGTCTCGTTTCAGTTCTGCAAAACTATGAAACGTTTGTCTGAAGTCATTGGTGAGCATCTATTTGTGTTTTACTGGTCAGACAAAACAAACCGTCTGAAGACAAGAAAATGAAACCAAATAACCCAACACCACCGAAAGAACTGCTGAAACCACAACTGAAACCACAACTGAAACAAACACAGAAAGCACCCAGTCGGCATCACCTGGCTTTTGCTTTTAAAGAAAGACAACCCTGTAGTTTTAAAGCGACCCCCGAGTTTATGTGATTCGGGACAACTTTGCATAAAAAGAGCACACAGAGTACAGAATCTCACACCAGAGGAATCTAAATATAAACGATGTGATGCCAAAGCAGCTGCAGCCATTTCCGTCTAATATTAGCTCCGATGCATTCAGCGCCTGAAGCAGAGTCCCCCCGTTTTCTCCCATTTCTCTGCGGCTCTGATGTGGTTTATCTGTGGCTGAAGAACACTGGACCAGTTGATTATTATTCCACTGCAGAGCTGCAGGCGGCACAGATAAGACTCTGCAGGTCTCCTATCTGCAGCTGGCAGCGTCACTCTGCGTCCCTTTCTATTCTCTGCCCATTAACTTCTGCTCCGGCCCGAAATGGGAAATTAGGAGTATGCTGAGCTGCAATCAGAAGTGTTGATTGGCTGCTGCAGTGCAGTGTTCCCCCCCAGGCTTCTCGCTGCAGACTGGTGGCGTGGATGAAGTCGAGACTTATTTGTCAGTATTGTAATCAATCAGACCGACTCGTGGCCACCTTTCAGTCGCACAGTCGGGGTTTGTGTTGGCTCTAATTGGCTCATCTGCTCAAAAAAAATGCCAGAAAACAGTGAGAAATAGGGAGCTGATCTGTTTTTTACTCAGATTCTCCTCGAAAATCTGAGTCGACTTATCTCTTGCCATTTTTTTCTAAATCCTTCCAATGTTTCTAACTTCCTCGTCTCTGAAATGATGATTCATTCAAAAGAGTTTCATGTCCGTCCAACTGCCCACCAGCTAACTTAAAATATGCAGAAAAAGCAATCCAGACTTTTACTTTTACAATCACGGACGCTCAGAGTTCCTCCTGCCACATCTCTTTAGTACATGATAACACTTGTACACCTGGCAGCCTCCACTGAAGCACAGTGCACTCTGAAAGGGAGCAGCTCCCTCGGTGTAAGAGGTCAACTTCTAAATGTCCCACCGTGGTCCAGTGGTTCTGGAGCGCAGTATTGATTAGGTGGTCAGCCTGTTCACACCAGATGTCCAGCACCAGCTGCTCAGGAACATACCACCGCTATAATGGAGTCAGGAGACACCGCCTGCATTTTTAATGAGCCAACCTGCCGGTGCAGCCTTTAGTTACATAATGAGCGCTGTTATGTGACATATAGCCCCTATTGCTGCTGTCATATGGAAGACCTAACTGCACTTGTAGTCGGTTTTACTCTCAGGTTTTATTTTAGTCGTGTACTGAGAAGGTTTCACAACCTTGTGGCTTATAAAAACAGTCTGACAATGAGGCTACTTCTTGAAATTGCTGCTAAGTTGCCATTTGTGAATAGAAGATGTTATTTAACTTGAAAAAATATACAATTTCAGGAATGTTATCCTTTTGAATTGCACCCAGAAATTAAAGTCCTTCGAAAGGTGCTGGGTTTGAATTGATTGATTGATCGATCTTCATTTGAATGATCTGATACCTAGACCTATATGCCTTTTCCTGTGGATCAGGGTTTGAAATTAACACCCCTAAAGCGCCAAACTCAGAGATGTATACCCAACTGATGGTTGTTTAAAACTGGAAGGTTTCTGCTTTCTTTATTATTTTCATTTGTTGGAATACATAGACCTACATCTGTGATTCATTTTGTGTTCTTTCACTTCAGAATTTTTAATAATTGGATGCTAAAATCAGACGATATCCCTCTTGCACAAATCTCTGAGACCATTTAAACACCTCTAATGTAAACATTAATATTTGTAGTAATGCACCAGGTTAGAGGATAACTTTACAGCATTTATCACTCTCAGAATTTCTTTCATATCCAAGCAAAATTGGTTTTGTAACTGAAATATCCCAAACTGAAAAGGTATTGAATCAAATCTGGACCCTGTGACTGTGGCGATACCTATCTCTATTCTTAAACCATCTTTGTTTTATCTTCAACTTCTCCTGAAGTGAAGTACCTTCATCAGGAGTAAAAACTAACGACAGACCTTCTTGTGTCCTGCACTGGTTTTCTGCAGAATTGGGCACACGTGCAATCAGGTAAACAGGTATAACGAATGCCCTGTGAAGCTTTAAGATAGACCTCTGGAAAAAACCCACCTCTTAACATTTTTGTGGTAAGGTTTTACCGTCTTACCACCTTAGTGACCTTTAATTTTAGAACAGCTTTGGGAGGAAAATGTGGTTTAGTGGTTGACACTGAAGTGGGATTCTAACTGCCCGGGTTTTTCAACGGTCGATTGACTAGAAGGACTTCCCCTTTGACAGATCCATGCTCTAAATCACATGTTGACTCAGTGTTATACAGGAAGACCACAAAAACCGTGTCGCCACCGATCGCTGCACGCAGTAACTCAAACTCCAAACATTAAACGGGGACGATGGCAATGATCCGTTTGAGGAGAAGTTTCCTTCGGGCAATCTCGGTTACTGAAGAGGATGATGATGTGTTTATGAGTTGCTCACCACCAGAGGTAATAATTTATACATTTTCAATTCTTGAGCATTGACTACAGAGCATTTCTGGTGCAAGCGGTCTTTTATTTTGGTAGGTTTGTATCTTACTTCATGGCTCAGCGGTAGAACTTGCAAAGTGAGTGTCCCTGTTTTGTCTGAGATTTCGAACAAGTGACTTTGTCTTCTTAAATCTTTAAAAATAGCCAAACAAAACCACCTTAAATTAGGTAAAATCTACAATAAACTCTCCACCTTTATGTTATGTGGCTGTGATACCGTATCGACCATCACTGTTCTCAGGCTCCTTCTAGTCCACTGAATGTTCGATTCTCCGGGGTACCTCCAGCTGTTTGCTCGGGTCCTGCATATTTCATCCCTATTGATCCCCGTGCAATAAAAGCATCACAGAGCCCGTGTTAGGAGGCCTCGGGGCACTGGCATTATTTATGACTTTCTCTTTGCCCTGTCGCTCTGCAGCCAGGCAACGTCTTTGTAATGCCGGCATGAAATAATCATGACGAGCAGCAGCCCATTGACTGGATCAGTCGTGCGTCAGGGGTTTTGAAGAAGGATGCTCTGTCATTAGAGGCGGCGTGCTGTTGTACTGTTGTCGTTCGACTGGATACAGGATCTGACTTTTTTGTTCACTTCGTCAATAGTTTTGTTATTCGTACCCACATCCATCAGCTTATTCACTCTTTCATGTTCGGTCAACCTGTCAAAGTGACAGTTGCGTGTACAGAAGACTCTCCCATTTTAACAGCATCAGAACATTTGGTTTGTGGTTTATCAGGTTTTCCAACCTGTTCAACATTACGCAACAATACTGCAGTGTATTAGTAACATGTCAGAGGTTTTGCTTTGCCATCAGACTTGGTTTGCCACATGCTGAAATTAATTTTCCTCAGTGTCTTCACAGGTCAGCTGGTATCAGTCGTTAATATCTGCAGCTCCTTCTGATTCAAAATCCACTCTGGAAAGTCCAGGTTTAAGGATGAACATGGAGATTTCTGTTAAAAAATAAGTTATTGAGTGTATCATTTAAAGACTTTCACAGTTAAAGATGGTAGTAGGAAAGATTTTCACAGTTTTTTTTGCAACTGTGAAGACAAACTGTCCACCCAATGTTCAGGATGCGTGTTGATCAACAGTTTTACTTCCCTATTTCTACCTGACACAAGCCACTCTCAGTTATATAACAGCAGCACTTCCTTCCCCTGTCATCGTCCTCCTCCTCCTCTTCTGAGTTCATTCAATTTTTTTTTTCAGCTCATTTATGCCAACAATTACCATTTCAGCCTGAACTACAGTTGCTTGACATTTCAGCCATCTCCTTTATGCTCAAATGCCACTCAATGTTGAGCACAAACACGGCAAAGACTAAGTGATTGACTCCACGCGGAGCTCAGTGGGAACATGGCATTAACAGAGTGCGGCTGAGGTGTTTGATGTGCGCTCAGCGGGCGTTTTTAACGTGTTTTAGATGAAAGTGTCCGCCCGTTCACAGGCGCCGCTGTTGATTAACACTCTGACAGCTGTTTATTTCTTACATCATGGCATCATCAGTCGCTGTTAAGGAACTTCACCCTGATTATATAAGAGACATAAATCCACCACAGATGACTCACAGCCTTTCCTCTGTCTCTTCCTTCCCCCAATCAGACGGTGTCTTCATCAGGCCAGGGTCGCCCCGAGTCGCCGGTCTACACCAACCTCCAGGAGCTGAAGATCACCCAGTCCAACCAGCCTCCTCACCCCTCCGGCTCCCCCGTCCACGCGCTGGGCGACTGGGAGACCTACAGGGACCAGAACGGCAGGCACTTCTACTACAACCGCTCCACCCAGGAGAGGACCTGGAAGCCGCCCCGGGCCAGGGACACCAGCACGGGGAGCTCCAGAGGAGATGGCCACAGCACAGGAGACAGCTCTGAGGTAACATACACATCTGGAGAGTCACACATTTAAGGTCCAGTGGATAAGATTTAGGTGAAATTATATTTCAGACTTTTATATCTACAGAGGGAGCGGTTCCTCTTCCACAGAGTCGGCCATATTTCCAAACACTGGCTCCTCCCGCCCCTTTTTAATCATAGATCAATAAATTCAGAACCCAGATGTTGACTGAATTAATTGAAAGTTTTATCCCTGAACCAAACAAGTGAACAGCAAAAATATTGTCATTCTAAGCTCGAACTGGTTCTCACAAGCGCAGAATTACAAGGACTCGCACACACTTGTTCATATAAACAGAGTCAGTGTCATGAGTCAGAGACAGATACTAAATAGATGACAAATACCACATGCCAGTACTTCATCACATATTGTGTCTGACTGAAGATTAACAGCCGTACGTGCAGCAGACGGAGCGAGGCATCTGCAAAAAATTGTTCTTTCAGCTCCGACAGATTGCTCGAGGAGATTTGAATTGTCAGACAAAAACAAAAAACATCTCGGAGAAAATGAAAGTTTTATATTCCTTCTGACACAAAACTTGATTAGACACCCTCACCAGAATAACTTGTTCTAGGAAAGCTCTGATTAAAAAAAAAAAACACACACACACACGCAGACTTATTACAGTTTTGATTTATGAGATGAACTGTGAGTGACTATGCATTTTTTTTTTCACGATCAAAACACAGACAAACATTTTGTGACATAACAGATTAGCCTGATTCATTAGCGAGTCATCTCTGATTATTATGAGTCGGCCTCGGTTTCATTAAATGGCTGTACCACACTGCCACCTACAGGCACGGAGCGGTCACTGTCGCCTCATTCACTCTGTGGCACTCTGCAGCAGCTTTACACCACACTGATTATAATCAAGCATGAACAGTAGTGATTTTTAGCTCTCTGTTGGGTCCTCTGGTGGTCTTCACTGAATTAAAGTGGTGTTGGATAGATTCTGATGATTTATTGGTTCTGGGTGCTTGTTCTCCTCTCTGACTCCATGGTGAAAGATGCCCTCTCTCTTCTCTCCCCTCTCTTCCTCTCTCTCTTTGCACTAATGGTAGACCACTCCTCTCTCGCTCTCGCCGTCTTTCCTTCCCTTCCTCTCGCTCTCCATCGGTCAGTTCCAGCCTCTGTCGTCGGAGGACACCTGCTTCAGTACCTACTCTAGCCAGTCTGACAGTCAGTATGGCTCGCCGCGCGTGGCTGGTCGGAGGAGATGGACGAGCACGGCCACACGCTGTACGTCAGCGACTATACTAATGAGAAGGTACCGGCTGCACGAGGGCTGATCTGCTGTCTCCTTACTTGGGAATGCATGTGGGAGTGGATTGTGGGTTGATTCATGGTTCCTCTTTAGCACACGGCTTAGATGTTTCCTTCACACCGATCAGGCAGAGTTATAACACCTCAGCATGAGAACAGTTACCACTGCGACAGGAACGAGGAAGATCTCAAACTGTTTTCTGGCAGGCACTCTTAAGATATTTCCTCAGTGGCCAGAACTTCATTTGCAGATTCAAAAAAGGATTTATGGTATAAATACATGGAAAACAAAAACATACATGGATACAGAAGTGAAACGTATCACAGTGTTATGATCTATCTGAAATATTTTCTTATGACGAAAAACACAAAGTTTGATTTTTGATCAGTAGGTTTGATGTTATTGCACAAATACTCGAGTACTGTCAGGACTCGCTCTAATGAGTCTTATGTTTATCCTGTCTGTCCTTGTGTTCACCGCCAGTGGTTGAAACACGTTGATGAGCAGGGCAGACCGTATTACTACAGTGCAGATGGTTCGAGGTCAGAATGGGAGCTGCCAAAGGTAAGACTCTATAGGAACCCTTCAGTCAAATGTATAATAATGATTGTTTTCCTTATTTGCATGACTTCTGACTGCATGCAGAGCAACAGGTTGCAGCAAAACATGATTACAGTAATGCAGCAACAATATCAACTGTTCAGTATTTATGGTTATTTTTGACACATGCAGACCAGCAACAAGTAATAGGATGTAAATAAAATCAACATTAGTGATGGATGTCTTGATAAGTGTTAAAAATGGTGATAAACACATCAATTACTGAAATGATTCACTTATTATCAGGCTGTTTTTTTTCTTCTCAAAAATCAACTTGATTAAATGTGTGTTAGCACTAAAATGCAATATTTTGAAGATGAGGAGCTGTGTCCCTGCACTCACTGTAGTGTGATTTGCAGCTTAATTCAGAGAGATGTGTAAATATCTGGCGTTATTTCAGAAGATGAGTTATATCCACATATTGCTTTAATAGTGATGCTCTGCTTATATTTGCTGAACCCACGTCTTTTTTATTTGAACATAAATACTTGTTCTGCTCAGGTGTAAAGCCTTGTGTGTATATATTTACATTAGGTAACATTAAAAGTATATTAATACAATCCCTGTTCCCTCCCGGCAGTACAACCTCTCCCCTCCGCAGCTGTCTGGAGACGCTCCGAAGAGTCGCAGTCTGGACAGGAAACACGTGGAGCCCATCGTCCTGACCAAGTGGAGACACAGCGCCCACGTCCCAGATCCCAACGACAAGGTCTGACACCCGAATCTGCAGCCGCACACTCAAAAGAGCTCCTCTTTTTTAATTACGTCAATTCACAGCTAGCAAAGAAAATCTCCAGGGAAAAGTAAATTCTATGATCCGTTACTGTTCAGACTGAGTTTGTTCCAGACGGAGCTGTCGTGCGATGTGTTCACTGGTAAGATGTTTTTTACGTGAGTGCAGAGTTTTAGTTGTAAGCTGGTTGCTTTTTCAGCGGCTGTCGAAAACCAGGCGTTTCCGCTCAGGCTCTGCCCGCCTACACCCGTACAAACACCAAGTCAGTAGCCTGTCATACCGACCAATCAGAGCCTTGCCCCTTAATCTGAGTAGACAATCAGCTTGCATGTTACAAATCACACAACAGGAGTAAAAAATGAATCCCCAGCTTCGCCTGATTCAACGCATTGATTTGAATCTTTCCTTCAAGATACTCAACATTTAATCGTGAACTTGATGAACTTCTGTCTTCGAGGGTTTGACCACAATGAAATGTAAATGAGTTGTCCACAGAAATGCTTTGAGATAAATCCCTGCCTCCACATCTCATTATTAATAAATGTATGCCTCCTGGACATCACGTGAACTCGAGACACTTTCATAATCTCACTGCCTAATTGCCGTCGCTCACTTTCATCCGTCTGTGTGTTAATAACCTCTCGTCGTCCTCTCATTAACCCTTTTTGTTGTCAGTCGACGTGACGGTTTGTTTTTTGCATCCCTGTCTCCACACTAGGACGCTCCTCTGGGCCCAAAGCCCCCCTCTCCTGACTCTGACTCCTGCCCCTCGTCTCCCAAGCCCCCCACCTCTGTTAGTACTCACCCCTTCACCTCGTCTCCTCCGTCCTGCAGGGTTTCTAACTTGCTCCCTGGCTGTAGGCAGGGACACATGGTGCAGCTTATTGCAGGGTTTCTACACAGGTGTGGAAGTCTAAGGAGAAAAGGATGCCAGTGTACAATTACCTTTACCATCTCACAAATTCTGAGCTTGAAGTAGAAATAAAAAGCTGCTGTACGAGAGTAAATTTGAACCTGAGCCTGTGTAGAAACCCTGTTAACAAGCAGAGCTGATGGGTCACATTTCCAGAAGAACTTCTAGGAGCTTTGTTTGCGTTTTGGAATAATTGTTGGCTTTGTTCCTGGACACACTGATCCTCTGTGTTTTCTGTCTGCGTGAAATCTGAGACAAAAGGTCTTCGGCTAAAGTGGTAGTTCTGCCAAGAAGCCATGGTTTTATCTTGATGTGCACTTCACTTTCCTTCCTTGAGTGGGAATAATGACAGCTGCCTGTTTGTCCTCCAAGTTGAAAGCTGGTGGTGGGATGTGTTTTGGTGGTGGTGGTGTTTTCACAATATTCATCAGCTTTCTCTTCTGTCATCTTGCTGTGGTTGTCAATCATAGTTTGAGTGGTTGGTGTGTGTGTGTGTGTGTGTGTGTAACCTGCTTCTTTAAACTGTGTCCTAATGTTTTTTTATTTCTCTTTCCAGCCATCTGAAAAGTGCGGCATTCTGAATGTGACAAAGATCACAGAACATGGCAAGAAAGTACGGTGAGTAGCTGAAACTGGACCGATGTTGATGTTATACAGCTATCACACATAAGATCTAGTTAGTCCTATCGGCACCCTGAAGATGTTGACCTCTAGTAGCGCTATGGAGCAATGGTTTTTATGAGTGAATCCCTATTTTGTTTGTATCTTGCGCACACACAGAAGAAGTCACATGCACACGTATGAGCACACAAGTGATGAAATACAATCCTGGTGGTAGTTTCCACTGATCAACAGTTGTTGGCAATAACAAGGTGGTGGAGGCTGCAGTGACTTTTCCCTCTAATGGAACAAGCCGACCCTAAATCTTAACAGAGCCACCGTATTGAATGCTTTTCCACTCATTAATTCAGGTTTCTACCTTTAATTTGTCGCCCATCTCTAGTAAACACAGATGTAAACAATGAAAGGTGTTAAATAATTCAGAAAATCTGCATTGTAAATGTTTTTTAAGGAAGCAAATACACTCAACGTATTTGTTGTTACAACAAAAGTCCACAGGGGAACTAAAAGTGATTTCTTTGTTTAGCTACGTTTATTTGTCTCCACCTGCATCCCAATTATAGTAATAATGCAAAATGAGTCATTCTCTCACTGTTTCACTGCTTTATTAGGCTGGATGTCTTCACCTCAGTGTCACTGGCTGCTTTTTTGACTATAAAAATGTTTTAGTACAAACCTCCCAAATGTTCAATGTTAAAATGTTCAACATTAAGTTTGCCTTTCTAAATTGCTTCATTTAGTAAAGTAGTTAAACTGGAGGCTCTCTGTAGATTTAACTTCAGTACTTACAGTGGTTCTGAACTCGTTGTTGCAGGAAGAACTGGACCTCCTCCTGGACTGTGCTCCAGAGATCCACGTTGCTGTTTGCCAAAGGCCAAGGAGGCGGAACGAGCTGGGTTAGTGACACAAAACCTTCCCCTAAAACTTGTTTCATATCAACAAAGCAACATCGTATCTAGACAAAAGTCATTGTAGTTGGCCGTCAGTGTTTTTGAGTGGTGTGTCAGCTCACTGTGTGGGAGTTGGGGTTGAATTTTCTCTCTTCTACGTGTTTCCTTCTCCATCTCTTTACCTCTGGCTCCGCCCCCCCCTCCGTCCTCCTTGTCTTCACCCCTCTCCGTCCTTCCATGCAGCCATACTACCACAGTGGCTCCTTCCCCGAATTTCTCCTGTCACTGTTGAGTAACTGGAAGCCGCCTGCTCAGAAACGTCCTGCTGTGTCCTATGGCTGCTCTGAGCTCCACAGAGCCTCCTCTGTATGTGCTGCCTCCTTCCTTTTGTGTGCTCCTCTCTGTCCTCCTCTGCATGCCACCTCCCTCCTGTCCGTCATGCTCTGACCCCAACCCCACTGTGTGTTATCAGTCACTGGCATGGATCGAAGATTCAGGACAATATTACTGTGGTATTTATTCTTTTACTCTGCGGCTCGACTGGACTTTAAATAGGCGTATTGATTTGTACGTTATAGGAAAGCATGCGATGTTTTTTGCCTCGTAAAGTAAAAAAGCAGTTCATGAACCACAAGGTTCGAAGAGAGATCTGTTTTGTGGAAACTGAGAAGTTGTAAGGTCAGATTGAGGTCTGTAGGGATGTGGTGTTCCAAAGAAAAAAGTCCTGCCAGGATTGAAGAGGTTTCAAGGTATGAAAATGGACGATTATCCTGCCGTGTACGCTAGTTTAATTGTGTTATTGAATTCTACTACATGATATTTGTATCATGCTTCATGTCTGTAGGGACACACACAGCATTTGTTCAACAACAACAAAAAAACCCTTCTGCTATCATTCTGTGAAGGCTCATTGTAACTGTGATAACTGTTCACCGTGAAACTGTGATATTTACGAGATGTTTAGCGGACCATGAAAAACTCTTATTCCTGCACACACTTATCACCTCGGCATTGATTTGTTAAAGAAGCTTGACGGACCGTCCTCAAGACGAGACATGTTGCTGTTTTGCAACTTGTTTGTGACCAAAACGCAGGTGTTGACTTTTTTCTTTGGAATTGCATTTTTTTTTTCCTTCACCACAAAAGAGACTAAGCAAGTGGAGTGAGGCATCGCGTGGTCGGGTGTTTTCATGCACAGACATGTGTGACACACAGGCAGGATTACTTTCACAGGGTGTCTGCTGGTCCTTAAAAAGTCTTAAAATGTGCCTGTGAAACATTTCAACTTAATTTTATTAACCAATCTTTTAATTTCTTTTTGTCAAAATGAGTCAAATCTTCTGCGTAAGCCAACATTTCTGATGTGACCGACACTGAACCCAGTACTGTCTTTTGACCTTTTGATTGCACTCACCTGTTGGCAAAATGTGGATTAAACTAACTCACACCAATAACCATATTCTCACATAAAACCTACCTCTGCACGGGACCACATGTAGACTAATTATCTGCGGCGCTTGAATGAAAAAACTGATGATTTGTCCAAAAATCTGTTTCAAATTTGGTTAAAAAAAAAGAAAAGGTCTTAAAAAGTATTAAATTCAAGTGTGTGTTTATGTAAAACTTTAGTTTCTTCTGCAATTAATGATTCATTTAGAAACAGCGTGTTGCTGCACAGCTTCACCAAGATTCAAAACACAACTAATTAGCTAACTAACAGCAAGTGAGAAAAATCGTATCACAATAACTTGCTGTAGTTGTTAGCGGAGCAGTTGTTTAGAAAGATGAATCCAAGCATTACATTTTAATCATGACCTCTGTCGTCCAGTCGTTGCATGGTTGAGCGCTGAAGACGTCTATGAAGAGGCCGTCTGTGTGTTCATCCGCCCTCATTTGATTCGTTTCCTCTCTTCTCTGTCCAGTTCGGAGGCGGTCAGTCCAAACCGGAGTTCACCGTGGATCTGAGGGGCGGCTCGGTGGAGTGGGCCTCCAAAGACAAGTCCAGCAAGAAACACGTTCTAGAGGTGAGCTTGATTCTGCCTTTGTGTTTTTTTGGTTGATATAAAGAACAAGAAAGTGTCCAAACACCAAATATTAAATATGCTTTTCCTTTAACAAATTAGACATTAGAAAACAAACACCGTAGACCGTTTACATATCCGATGGGTGGTGTTGATCACTTTGTGTGTCTGTGATGTTTGCAGCTGAAGACTCGGCAGGGCACAGAGCTGCTGATCCAGTCAGAGAACGACGGCGTCATCAACGAATGGTACCGAGCGCTGCAGGACACCATCAGCACCCACGTAAGGATGAACACCTTCACCGAGTCCTTAAATGTACTCAAGTCACCCAATCAGAGTCTAAAAACCGGAACAGTTGCCACCAAAGCAGCCCAGTTTTCTGACTTTGGTGCCTCGTCAGTGTGAGTCATTTTATTAAGATGAGAGGAGGTGAAAACATAATTTTTCATTCACTCGTCCTGTTTTGATATTTTGGCCTATTTTGCCTCCATATTTCTTTCAGACTAGTAGAAAGAAAATGTCTAAAATACACATTAAGGTTGTTTATTTTAGTTCAGATTTCCGTTTTCGACATTTATAATTAACAATCCCTTATTTTAAGATTTAAACATTACATTTCAGTCTTAACTTAAGTTGTCAACTGAGGAAGTTTATAGATATTAGTTAACTGTATTTACAGATACTGTGAAGATTTGTGATGTCATTTGTTTTCAGGTTGACTCACATTAACCTGTTTAGCGTCACATGTAATCAACAGTTTGTTGTTTTCCTGCCCTGAGAGTCCAAAGGTGTGTCAGGTGCTGTGGAGGCTTTTACAACCAGAAACGTGTTTCCGTGTGTGTTTTACGTTGTTGTTGTGTTTGTGTCTCAGGCCTGGGAGTCTGATGAGGCCATCGAGGAGGACATGCCGGAGTCGCCTGGTGTGGAGAAACACGACAAGGAGAAAGATCACAGAGACTCAAAGAAAGGTAGAGAGCTCTGTCAGGTGTTTAACGGTCTCACACATGTTTATATACACATTGTATGGTAGTCAGATTAAACAGGTAAAGACCTCAGAAAGAATAATGTTAAACTAAATGTCAGAGTTAGGAAAAAAAGCAAAAGATGGGAGTAGGAAAAAAATTACACAACAGTGAAAATGAAAGCGTGCAGTAAGTTTCTGTTGGGCTCAGTCGGCCTCACGTGTCTCACTCGCCCTATAAAACACACGCTTATCAAGCTTCATTCCCTCAAAACCTCAGTGTCATCATGGCGCGCATACAGCTCAGACGAGTCGTTGACAACGTCGTCCTGTCGCATTTCTCCTCCGCAGGCATGAAGACCTCGGCCAGCATGGACGGCTCGGACAACAAGAAGACTCGGCACAAGCTGAAGAAGTTCCTGACCCGCCGTCCGACGCTGCAGTCCGTCAGAGACAAGGGATACATCAAAGGTACCAGAGATTTCCTTTCAACCAGCTTTTATTGGTGCTAAAATGGGACAACAGACTCTAAAATAATCATAACCTGCCCGAAACAATTTTTATTCTTATTAAAATGTAAATAAAAAGTATCCTGACTGAAGAAAATACACAAATATGAAATGAAAAAAAGGAATTAAATGATGGTAACCAGTCAGTCAGACAGAAACAGTCCTTACTTCTGTTCTGGAATAGAAAGTAAGAAGGCTCAGGGTGCAGCAGCACGAGGACTTTGGACCGTCTCATGACCGTGGCGTTCTTGTGTCTCTCTGCGTCTTCAGACCAGGTGTTCGGCTGCAGTCTGTCCGATCTGTGTCACAGGGAGAACAGCACGGTGCCCAGCTTTGTCAGGATGTGCATCGACCACGTGGAGAACAACGGTGGGTTCAGCTGTGTTTCACTATTACCAGACATGACAGGACATGATTCCAGTTTCTTTTAATCTACCTGTAGAAAGGTGAGGGCGGGGCCTCATAATGAAACAGGTGGTGTCAGATAGGGTGTGGCTGCTGATTCAACTCTTCTGCTGCTTGAAGCAATAAAAATGAACCGCAAATGCAGATAAAACTGAAGTGATGTTAATGTTTTCCTCCCATGATCCCCTGCAGGTCTGTGTATAGACGGGCTGTACAGAGTTAGCGGGAACCTCGCTGTCATACAGAAACTACGCTTCGCTGTCAATCACGGTGAGTTACTGCTTTTTCCTTCACTCTGTTATTTGGGAGAAAACTACGGAAGCCCTGCGGGGCCAAGTGAAGACAATCTTTTGTCTTGAGATCCATTTTCTCAGTCTGATCTAAATGGTTTTCTCTCCTGTGTTTACGACTTCAGAACTGGAGGGGAAAACGGTTTGTCCAGGATAATTTGTCTTAAATTCTGTAATCTTTTCTCTTCTGTGAATCATTTGTGTGTCATCTGGGGGAAAAAATAATTTTCAGAAGAAAAACAAAAATTGATGTGTGAAACTGAGCGTTTTTTTTTGTTCTTAGATTAAAACCAAGTGAAAAATAAAAAGTTTTGTCGAGGAGAAAAAGTTGTTTTCACTGAAAATGTCCCACGATTCTACAGATCGGATAAAACATTAAGCAATTGAGAAAGATTATCCTGTCAAAACCTTTTTTTTCCTCCCACCAGTTCTCAAGTCATAAACACAATCCTCTAAATAACCTTTCAGTTTTTCATTATACAGACTGAAGACTGAAAGGTTATTTCGAGGTGCTCTGACTCGAGTATCTGGCAGCATCTTCCGCTCCGAGTGTCTGCTGACTGAAGGGTTTGTGTTTGTGTCCAGATGAGAAGGTGAACCTGGTCGACGGGAAGTGGGAGGACATCCACGTGACCACCGGAGCTCTGAAGATGTACTTCAGGGAGCTGCCTGAGCCTCTCTTCACCTACGCTTTCTTCCACGACTTTGTCAGCAGCATCAGTACGTGTCACATAACAGCCGTAACGCACATATATCTGCATGCAGTCACCCACAGTCTGAAGGGAATGTGCTGTCTGTGCTGTGTTATTAAGCATCTTGTCAGCCGCTTTGCTTCAGACGCAAGTTTGTGTCTGGAAGGATTTTTTTCTCAAGAGCTTCTTATGGAGGGATTTATGTTACTTGTTTTGTGCTTCTTTCATGTATTTAAACTGAAATTAGGGAGATGTGTCAGAGCAAAACATTATTTTTTTTATTTTCCAGTCGGGAATTAAAGGAAAACTTTAGTATTTTTTGACCTGGACCTCTAATATTTTTGAGTCTAAGTGACTAATGAGGACAATTGTTTAAATATAATTGGTCCAGCAATGAGCACGTCCATTTGAAGTTCTTGTTTTTGCCACTGACACGTTCAGATTTTTATTCTAAGTGTCTGACAACTTTATGCAAATGCAAAACAGCTGCTTTCACTCTCGTCAGATCCACCAGACTCCACTGCAGAAACAGTCATTTTATCACTGCCCTCCCTCTCGCTCCTCTCCCTGTGTTTTCACATCCATCACGGTGAGTTGAGGGTTTATTTTCCACCGAAACAAAGCAATTGATCGTTGGACAAGTGAAAAGATGAACACAAAAGGTTTCGGTGAGCTTTGTTTTCATCTGACTTGAGTGAGAGTGTGTTTGTACAATGATAGAATTACTGAAATGGAGTCTGGCAGCTTTGGCGAGAGCGATTTTTGGCAGCTGTTTTCTGAGTAAACAAATCAAATCTTAATCTTCAGCTGATTGGTCTGTGTCTGTAGGGATCCTTTCCAAAGTCTTGTTGGACACACGATGTGATCTGATCTGTTCTGATCAGTGGCAAAAAACAAGCACTATAAGTGGATGTACTTTGGCGGCAGGGGATTACACTGCAGCCTGTTTCCTGGCTGCTGTCGATCGACACTGACCGACACTGACAGTGTAAACAATTTGCTGTCTCTGTACGTCACAACAAAGATGGGAAAAGTTTAAAAACACTGACGTTTTGGTTAAAATTTAATTAGTATTTTTGGAAACTTGCACGACAACCTCGAACATCAAACCTCACAGAAAACCACTCACCTCATGATAAAGTCCCGGTAACTCATACAAAGGTTGTTGATTCGACTCAGATTGTTCCCTCTCACTCTCTGATGTGTTGTGTTTTCGTGCTCTGCAGAGATTTCAGACTACAAGCATCGAGTTCAGTCCATCAAAGAGTTGGTCAGACAGCTGCCGAGGCCGAACCACGACACCATGCAGACGCTCTTCAAACACCTCAGGAAGTAAGAGACGGATTCATCGATTTATCTTCTGTCCAGAGTTACACCAGAAGATTTTTAATATGAAATCACAAAGACAGGCGCCGTCGTCTTAAGTTGAATTGATTCATGTCTCCCTTGTTCCTCCAGAGTGATCGACCACGGCGAGGAAAACCGAATGACCACCCAGAGCGTGGCCATCGTGTTCGGCCCCACGCTGCTGCGCCCTGAAACGGAGACCTGGAACATGGCGGTCCACATGGTCTACCAGAACCAGATAGTGGAGCTAATACTGCTGGAGTACGAGAACATTTTCGGCAGGTAGACGGAGACGCCGGGAGGACGAGCCTCTTTCGTTTTTTTCTTTTCTCTCTCCCGACGCAGAGCTCTTCCCGACCCGGCACGGCCCTGCCACAGAAACAAAAACACAGCTCGGCTCGGCTCGGCTCGGCTCGGCTCGGGGGGGACGGCTTCTCTTCATCGCAAAACCACCAATGCGCTCACCGGCTTCTCCAAAATCCTGCGACCTCTGGACCAAAGCCGCGCACATACGAACCAAAACATAGATGAAAAACGAACTAGCGACCAAAAAAGTTTTAGACTCTCTGCACTTTTTCAGTATCTCGTTCTCTTTTCCTGCAGCTGCGTTTGTGCCACTTTACTCCTGTCCCGACACTGGAAAACTAATCCAGGGGCCAGACGGGCCTCTCGACTACTGCACAGACTGACTGAGACCAAAGCAGCCTCAGGAAGCCTCTCTGACGGAGGAGGAGGCGACAGTATTGGAGATGGGAGGTGGAGGTGCACCCTGTATGAACTGTACTGTATATCCTGTATGAGCTGTGTAGACCACACTGGGAAACCAAACTGCTGTGCTTGGCTTTAGACGTTTAGACACTAAGAGGAAACAGAACAAGGAGAAGAAGGGATCATACGGAGGTCTTTTATTTAGATAACATGTTGTTAAAGAACTTTTCCTGCTCTCTCTCTCTTTCCCTCTCTTTTTATTTTTAAACGTTTGGTTCCCTCCTACCTCTTTTCCGTCTACTTCTCCTTCTTTTCTTCCTTCCTGACATCCTGGAAAAACTGGACCGGGGTCCTCTGAACACATGAGAGGTTATCACTCTGTAATATATATATAAATATCTCTGCACGCCTCCTTCTCCATTCGGCTTTAAGAACAAATCATACCGCAGCAGTCTGAACATCAAACAACGGTACTCAGCTGTGTCGTTCCTCGACTCGTGGACACAAAACGTCGAGGCAGAAACGGCCTCTGAACGCGACTCCACTGATAAATCTGTACAGTGTTTATGTGTGTGCATGTGTGTGTGTGTGGGGGAGGGGAGGGGTGGACGGATGAATGGACCTAATGACAATATATTGTACAAATAGTAAATATAAGTACGTATGCCTGGAGTGTTACGAGGGGAGAAATCACTGTTCTGTGATGGTTGTGAGACGGGAGGATTAAAGTTCTGGACCGGGGATGTGGAGGGAGGTTTACCTGTGTGTGTCAGGTGAACGAGGGATTGTGAATGTAACTGTTGGCTTTATCAAACTGGAATAAAAAAAAACAAACTCTAAGAGATATTCCAAAGGAGACGTCGTCAGTGTTGTTTTTATACGTGTTCACACGTTTAGCGTCGACGCTGTCAGAATGAGGAACGAAACATTCATTCATCTGTGTGGAATTATGATTTCTGCATTAAAGATGTTAATAAAAATATGACGGATTTTCATAAAAGATTTAAGATAAATAAAAAGAGGTGTGTCTCATTCATTCAACCAGTACAGGAAGACATTTTGACACTGACCTCACTCACTTCTGCTCCACCTGTTTGCACGAACTCAAGAGGGACGACAAGAAGAAAACATGTCGTTCTTGAAAGAAAAATATTTATTATGTCAAACCTTTTAGTCCCATGAGGAAGGTCTGTTTTATAACTCTTCATCAATGATGTCATAGATAGATTTACTTCATCCACACAATTAATTATGTTTGACCAAACTCACAGCTGTGCAAAATCCAAAGTATTAGTGTTGTATCTGCCCTGAAAAACAAGACATCTGTCGACACATCCCTCCATGTGGCTGAAAAACAAGGTGATGCAAATGATGTTGTGGAGTAGAAGCAGAAAGTAGCATAAGATTGAAATAACTGGGTAACTGTACAAGTGTGAAGCTAACGGGTCAACCAATGTACATATTTGGATGACATTATAACACACAGCTGGACAGGAGATAAGTGGACTGTGGATTAAAGCAAGCTAACGATGATTTAGTTAACTGCAGACAGCTTCCTGTCCTGCAGGAGGCGCTCACGGTCCTGACGCTGCTTTTCCCTCCACACCTGCACTGCATCACCTTGAATTAGCCCCGCCCTGTTCCTAGTGTTCTTCCACTCGTTACCCTCACCTGTGTTTCTCCGCCTCTCTCCACCTGCACCTCATCACCTCGTTAGTTCAGTTAGTTCCGTTTCATTTGTCGCCGTGATCCTGAATAAAAGAACTTCCTGCACGTTTCCTGGTCCACCTTATCTTCTCCACGTGACGGAGGTATTTGATCTTATTTAACGACTATATAATGTTTGATTTAGCTGTTTTTGATGCCATTTGTAACCAGTGTAAGAAAAAGTATGGAAAGTGTGTGGATCCAGGAGGACGACTGAGCGAGCCGAGGAGGGTTTAAGTTTTACAGAAGCACAGATGTAATGAGATCGACTGAAACCCTCAGATGTGTCGGGGCTGTTCAGGATAAATGAGCTGAGCCGCTGTGATCTTCTTCTTTCTGTTTGGACCTTTCTGTCCTCGCTTGCTTTCATCGCTCGTGAAGACGGTACGTGTCGGGTCAGGGTTTACCGAGAAGTGTTCAGTGGAAGCTGCTTTCAAACTGCAGTTCTGGTCAAATGAGCTTCACACTGATAATAAAATAAACCTTGCACATCTCATACAAAAGTATAAAAACAGGTGAGGAAGGACAGGTGTAGTTAATCTATTCTCAAGTGTGAACTACTACATTTATTGTGTGACTAAAGTAATGATTCTAATAGATACGGTAACAGTTCTGTGACACCTGAATGTCTCTTTCAAACTTTAGTTCGGTAAACTTCATATCAACAGAAAGCTTTTCAGAGCGTGATTACAATCAGAAACGGCATTAAAGCAGAAAGCACAAGGTCAGATTTTGCGACGCGGACGCCTCAAACGGGCCGCGGGATTGTGGCGCGTCGATTCAGATGAGATCTCTGATGTCTGGTCCGGGTGAAAACCTTGATAATGGATTCTTTTATCACAGATTTCCTGGTGTAGAAAGAGAAATGCAAAGCGTTCAGCGGAGGGCAAAGGTCGCCTTTTATTCGGCTGTGGAAATATTCCTATTTTGAGAGAAATTGCCAACAGTTTGACTTTCACTTCCTGCTGCTTCCCGGCCTCTGATTTCACATGTGAACGCTCCGCTGCTCCACATCCACAGAAAAATAAAAGATCTGCTCCTCAAAAATAAAAAAAACGCTGCTCTGTTACCGACAGTATACAAGCAACGCTCTTTGTGCTTCTCCTAACAGAACAGGCTGATTATTTCTACTTCCATTATCATCTTTTATTTTAATTTAAAACCTGTAAACAACAGGATTTATCTGCTGAAAGCCAAACCTGCCGACCTCCTCAGCTGTGCAGCAGCCGTCACGTGTGAAACAACATGTAGAGATAAGAACACAGCCGTGTGATGTTTCTGATATGACGTGATGCTCAGGCGCCTTCACATGTGGAGTCGAAAGCTTTTCATGTCAGGAGCCCTGCTTCAGAGCTCAGAGCAGCTTTTTGATGAGATGTTTTTCTGCAGAAACGCAGACGGAGAAGCTTCTTTGTTGTTAGATGCAGCTTTATATGCAGGAGGGATGACGAGTAAAGCAGGCTGTCAGCACGCGATCGATACGATACGGGAAAAAAGATAATAAGAGTGATTAAATGATGTAGGAACAGAGGAGCACGGTGAACAACAAACCTGTCTGTTGGACACATTGGCAGGGTTCGTGTTACGGGATCTGACCAACATTAAAGGGATATTCCGGTGTAAGTTTAATCCATGGTCTAACACACCTTGACACCGAGTAAGACTCCCCCTCGAGAGGTCAAGTTAGCTGACCGCTAGCTTAGCTAGTTTTAGCAACCTCAGAAAAGACCGCACGATAACAATACACTGCAGCTTATGTCTCCAACTAGAAACCGCCATCAAAAAGCCACAATTAATGGTGAGAACAGCAGCAAACTTCAGCAACAGTACATGTACAGTCCCAGCACACAGTACGAAGCATCAAACATCTGCTAGCTTTGCCGGATTTGTATTAAAAACACAGCACAACTCACCTCTCCTAGCAGCCTGCCTATGTGGGAAGCCCGAGTCATTCAGTGCAGTAGATTTCTGCAGCTGAAGGATGAAAATGTCTGATTATTACTCCGTTACTTCGTTATTTGCCCTGGCAGCTCTCGGTAATAAGAACTGAGCAGTCCATGGAGTAATAATCAGACATTTTCATCCTTGAGCTGCTGAAATCTACTGCACTCGGTAATCGACTCGTCAGGGCTTCCCCACACAGGCAGGCTGCTGGAGGAGAGGGTGAGTTGTGCTGTGTTTTTAATACAAATCCAGCAAAGCTAGCAGATGTTTGATGCTTCGTACTGTGTGCTGGGACTGTACATGTACTGTTGCTGAAGTTTGGTGCTGTTCTCACCATTAATTGTGGCTTTTTGATGGCGGTTTCTAGTTGGAGACATAAGCTGCAGTGTGTTGTTATCGTGCGGTCTTTTCTGAGGTTGCTAAAACTAGCTAAGCTAGCGGTCAGCTAACTTGACCTCTCGAGGGGGAGTCTTACTCTGTGTCGAGGTGTGTTAGACCATGGATTAAATTTACACCGGAATATCCCTTTAAGACATGGACTCGGGATTTGAAACATTTACACATCATTCTTACCTGCAATCTGAATTACAATCCTTCACCAGTTTACTTCTGGACACCGCTGACTGGTGTGTGGTCTGATCAACTGCCTCTTTGTTTTCTTAACAAGATGTCTGACAGTGTGTTACATTAATTAATAGACTAGTGTCACATTAACTTAACTAATCAGCTGAGTGACAGCCGGTGTCAGAGGATGGGATCTCCCTTCTCCTCCACACGCATGTAAATCCAGACAGAACCTCCTCTGTGTCTCCTGCTACCAGCGCCGCATGATAATCACTTCCTCCTCAGTCGTTTAGACACAAACACACTCTCTCACACTCACTTAGCGGCTGACGGAGTTCCTCTCCGACTGCCGCTCGCAGCCTCTGCATGACGATCACGTTCCTTCTCCGGCTCTTAACCCGGACTCGACGCCGACAGCGGCGACGCGCACTTCACGCAGCACGACCCCTGAACTTTACTCGAAGTCAGTCGTCAGTGAGTCCACCATGTCTGGATTCATTGAGGAGGACTTACTACAAGGTGACAAACCAGCTCACCTGCAGGATAAAATCTCTCAAAACTCTCCTTTGAATTTATACTTCTTCCTTCTTTTCTTGCAGACAGGACTGAACAGTCGTTCAGGATGAAAACTCATCCTGTCACAATATATTTCATCTTCTTCTTCCTAATCAGCTCTCCTCTGTCAGAACCACCCGGAGTGTCGATGTGAGAGGTGATGTGCTCTCAGGTGATTTCTGTCGCCACTTTCAAATGGAAATCAGGAGGTTTGTGTTTTCCACGCGGCACTCGAGTGTGTTCGGGTCGTGAGAACACTGCGGCGAGGTGACTGACAATCAGATGGAAGGTGGGAAATCAAAAGTCTTGTGTTTGTCGGCATCATGGAGCAAGAAACAGGTCGAGAGAGTAGTTTAATGTAAACTAACTTATAAAATGTTCCAGTCACTTCCTTTTCTCATCGTGTTTTCCACCCTGAACTGAACCCACGCTCCTCTGAGGACGTCCGACTCCACTCGATCATCATTTCCCGACGCATCGCTGAGCAGATGGCCCGACTCATTTGGCTCTAACTAACTTTAAAATGAGGGATTTGCTCTTCGGGGTAAAGTGACACCTATCTCGCAAGTTGATTGATCGTCTGAAGCCCCGACGTTTGGGATGGGATGAGTGATTTTAATAAAGCTGAGCGGATACGTTCGTCTTTATCCTCCTCTGACCCCAGTTGGATTGTGGGTGCTACTGTATTTAAAGCCTCTTTGTGTGCGACGCTCGGCCTCCTTGTTTGAATTCCCTCACCTCTCGTAGCAAAAGGTGCCAGCTTTCTCTTGACATTTTGGTTTTGATGACTGACAGCAAAATGGCAATGTTACCGAGTTAATGAGATTTATCCAGAAAGGCCAATCTGCTGATCCGCGGAGACGCCGTGACATTTCTCCGGCTGTAGATTGATCGATAAGTGGCCAGACGATCGCCGCGGGCGGAAAGCATTAAAACAAAAACACCATAAAAAGAACCGACTCCATTTTTTAAAAAAGAAAGAAAGAGAGAAACTGCTGCCTGGAACCAAACAAGACAAAGTTTTACTCGAGCAGAACAGAGGAGGTTGAACTTGTGCAATAATCTGAGATATCTGTCATTACTGCACATCTGTAAGGGAGATGAAACACGAGCAATCAAACGTCTTTGGAGGGAAAAAACCTTTTTTGTTTAAATCCTGACACAATCAGGGATCTTGCTGTAAGGATGTGGTACAGTACTACTTCGAAATCAGAGCAGGTGCATGTCAACCACTCAAAGTATCTATTGGACATTATCTCTGTAACAATCTGTGCTTGTTCTATGCTCACTTTTTGTTACATTTACAGGAAGCATATTTGAATTGCTATTTTACTCCAAAATGATGGATGAATACCAGGACTTTATGTTGCATACTAAATGAGCTTCTGTGCTTTGTAACACTCTGCCAGCTGTTCATCTGAGCACTAACATTGTGGTAAGTTTGCTCATCGGGGACCATTCAGACGAAATATTATTAGCTGCTCAGTACATGACACTTTCTGTCCTTCAAATATTTCAACATTTACAACATTTACAGCAGGTTTTTTTCCCTTTGGGAGCCCAAAAGTGAGACTTGTGTTTGGACATGGACCAAAAAGTCAGATTCATACAGATTGTATTGTTACGATGCCAAAATGACGCCATGGATACCAAGTTTGAAATGTCTAGAGTGGATTACTCGATATTCATCAGGTCTGGCTTCCATATGAATCAACCCTCTGCTGCACCAGCTGTATTGGCAGCGTTCAGCCAGGTACGAATGTGCGTCTGCCTTCATGTGAAGAGAACAATCTGATCTCCAGCTTCATCATCCAGCGAAGCTGCGTCGTGAACACAGACGAGACGAATAACACCTCCGGTCGCACGTCAAACCCCCGACAGACGCTCGTATCCACAGAAGCTGCTCTGCTGTTTGGACGACTGCTGGCTGCAGCGGTGACACCGATCAGCGGTGAAAGTCACAGAGTCGGATCAACACCGAGCGTTGTGTGAATGTGTGTCAGGCATTAATCCAGTAACTGTTTCTCCAACTCGCCTGAGGGTGCAGCTGTCTCCATCAAGGGCGAACGGGAGGCGAATAATAGAACAGATTAGCATAAAGTGTCAGGAAACAGCTCAGCGATCTGTCGCGACACGTCTTGTGCACACCGTCTCCAGGAAATGTGTTCACCGCGTAAAACAACACCAGGAGAAACACGTCCTCCTGAAACTTGAGGCTTCGAGGCTGAACGGTCGGGAGCAACTAAACCTGCGTCTGAGATCATTAAATAAATCCTGCAGGTCATCGCAGCGTCTGCTAACATCAATGAGCTTCCTGCTCCGCGGGGAGACCGTCGAAGAAAAGCGGGAGGAGCGGCACGTGGTGATTTCACACGCTCGTCGAGTTCGACCACCGTGTCGGCGTCGAGCTTTTCGCCGTCTCGTCTGATTACTCCCAACAAGTTCCACTTCTCCCGTCGCTCGCTGTCAACAAGTTTCCAGCTGAAAACATCACACGCTTTGATATCTGAAGTCATTTACGTGACGGCTGCCCTCAGCGTCACCGTGAGCCTCTGGGGGAACAGAGACGGCTGTAAAGATGGAGGAGGCGTGTTGGCAGGAAGTGGACGGGTTTCTGTTTGTCGACAAACAAAATGTATTCTTCACGTTTCCTTCACTAATCGCTGTTTTAGGTGAAACCTGCCAGAGCGACACAACAGTCCTGGAAGTCACAGCGATGTGGATTAAAGTGGAGGAATCCTTCTGCTCCGTGTAACACGAGTGAACAGGTTTAACTGTGGCGCTGAGGAGAACGCCGAGACGCTGCAGACGGAGACAGGCCGTCACTCTGAGTTATGTAAATCTCCAGTAATGGTTTCCATTGTAGCTGCTGGTGTAATTGTGCTGCTGCCGGCTGCTGATAAACCTCTGGAAGAGTCCGGTCTCTGCTGGATTCTATCAGGACGACGTCAGACAGGAAGAGTTGGCTCAACCAGGCGGTCGGGAGGCTTTTTGGGGAGCGGCAGTTTTTCCTTTTTTGTCTCAGCGAAGAGACGACAGAAGCAGCAGACGGAGACGGATATCAACACCTCGGTGTCATCATACGTACACGCAGCTCGCCGGACGCTCTTATCTGCAGCAGCTCTCGCTGCAGAGAGTGCACGGACTCTGAGTTCAGACGGTCCCAGCGGAAATAAAAACCACCGACTGTGGAGGAGACGCTCGACTTGCTGAACTTCACAGGACTTCTGCGTCTGCTTCTCTGCTGTCTGCGGCTCCGTCAGACGACTTCGCTGACAGCTTTGCTCTCCGGTCATTGGAAGTTCTAAGACTTGGAGACATGAATGTGGTGAAGGTGGAAGAGAGAAACGTTAACCCGTTAAATATCAGTAAATGTGTCGAGGCTTCCAGTGGAGCCAGTGAACATCCAGACCAAGACTTTCCCTTACAGTCGTACTTTAGGTCCAGATGACATTCTGGCCAACAGATACCTGCACATGAATGAAGATGCAATCGTTTAAAAAGCTAAATCTTTGTCAGATGACAGCAGATGGGTTCCCAGATTACGTTTCGGCCAATGTGTTCCTCCTGTTTTTGATTTCCACGTCGACTGTTTACCGGCTTTCAATCGTAAAAGGAGAAAACAGTAGAGGAAAAGTAGAAAGAGAAATGAGAAAGTAGAGGGAAGTCTTGTCACTGACTATAGATCTTCACTCTCAACAGAGTGATTTATAATTTCCTCCTCTTGAGGCAAACGCAAATCCTTAGTTTCACCAAATCTCATCAGCATTGACCAAAAGATTTGTAGTGTTTGAGAACGCTGCTACAGAGGGAACATGTTGGTTTTAACTGGAGCCACAATGTTTTCCTGAACCTAACCAAGTCATTTTAGTGGTCTAAACCTTTAACGTAACACCGACTGTACGACCAAAGTCCGTTACGTGTGTCGCTGTTACGCTGCAGCAGGAAACGGTCCATATATATGTTGTTTTTGGAGACGGTGACAAACATCATATTGAGTTGTTCAGATATGAGGATGTGTTGGCCTGGACTTAATTGAACGGGAGCTGATCCAATGTCAAAGACAAACAATAAAACAATGAGGTTCTGAAGACGCTGGTAAACGATCAGCGGCTTCTAGAATAATGTGTTTATGTGGGCGAGACGTTCATTTATTCTTTATGTTCTTACTGTAAGAGAACATTTGTTGACGGCCTCTTTAGCTCTGAATGCTTTCAGTCACATTTAATCCAGCTCACTTTAAACGACTTCTTCTCTGTTTGCTCGGGCGTAGTGTGGAGGGCCGAGCTGTTTGACGACTTTAAACCGCTCTGAGTGAAGATTATAATTACTGGTCTGGACTGTGTCTCTCAGAGAAGCAGCAGTGAGGCTTTAATGAATGTACACTCTCAGTCTTCACTTTAATGTTTAAGTGTCAGTGCTTTAATGTACTGAGTAAAAACTTGGTCAGTGATCGACAGCCCAAATAGATGGAGGTCAATAACACGTATTTATCTCTGGATATTATCATTTATAAATGAGCTGAAGCTACATGAACCTCCTCCGCTGCGACATGAACGAGGTGAGCACAAACCGATCGCCAGAATAAAGTTGAAACTTTCTGTCGCAACTTGACGTTTGTTTCGGTTGAATTGTCTATTTCTCCCTCGTCACAACGCTGTGATTATGCTCTGCTCCGACTTCCTGTGATTTAAAAAAGTTGGTTTTGATTGGCATAAAAACCGGTTGAGATGGTCCGACTTCCCTTGAAAGATATCTGGTTTTGGTCGTGACAAAAACAGCTCAAGATGGTCTGACTTCCTGTGGAAAAAAGCTGGTTTGATCGCCACAAAAACAGCAATTTCCCATGGAAAAAAAAGTTTTAGTTGCTACAAAAATGGCCTCAGGTCCTTAAAAAAACGCCACAAAACAGCTGGAGATGGTCCGACTCCACGTGATAAATAACCAGCTTTGGTCATTGCAAAATCAGCTGGAAATGTCCCGACAAACTCAAACTGCGCTCGCCCGTTTGGCAGCCTTGTGTCTTGCGATAACGACATCGTCTTCTCCTCCAGCTCTGAATGTGAAAGCTAATAAGCAGATAATGTCGACGTGACGCGGCAGGTTTGGGACGGATGTCGAGCTCGACACGTTCGCTGCGAACACCGTGTCCTGGTGACTGAGATCTCTCTGCTGCAGACACACCTGTCTCATTTCTTATTAACCTGATCACCATCATCAGGGAACATCAGCAGTAACTAATGAGGCTCTAAACTCTTCAATAATAAACAGCAGCCTTTTACACGAGCAGAGAAAACAGACTTGTTGTTGCTGCGGATGTTCGGCCTCTCTGAGGACTCTTCATCTGCTGCAGCTGAATGCTGATGGAGAACAAAAAGCCTCCTCGTGAAGCTTTGTTTCAAATTCTGCCAACAAACCAAGTCCAAGGTCGTTTTCATCGCAGCACAGCAGGAGGCGGTTCTGCCCGGCGGGAGTTGGACTCGGTGACCGGAGCTCGTCGAGGTGGACGGACGTGGAGACGAACGGCGAGCTCTCGATGTCACGGCTCGGACTCTTCAGCATTCAGAGCGCTCCGTGTCGCCGTGACTCGGGAAATATTCAGAGCAGGGGATCATTTTAAGCAATATTCAAAGCATTTTTTTCTGGGAAGTTGAGTCCAAAGCTGTTAATCCTTTTATGAGCTGCAACAATAAGAACCGGGGCCTGTAGCTCCGGAGAACAGACGGAGGACGGTAACGTGTCCCAGACCTGCTGTCTGCCTGAAGGAAGCCGGAGGCGTGTTACTGTTTACCGCAGGGCAGAAATCATCCCCTTGTTATTGTGTATATTGTGTAGAGTTGCATGCTGGGATGGTAATCGTGTGCTTAAAATTCAAGCTGGAGGTAATTTCTTACATTTTCATATATTTCGAGTGCAACAGTGAGGAAATTGTGCCGCGACAGTTTGACAACTTGTTTTTCTTTTGTCGATCACACGATGTAAAGAATAACGACACCACTGGCTTTTAGTTTGGTTCCCTTTAAACCTTCCCTATCACTATTCCATGATAGACCTTTTTCCACAGCAGACATGAAACAGACGGGTAAACACGGGCGGTACCACTGATGCTACTTAAGATTCTTGACTGATTCAGAGTCAAGGTGCTGCTGTTGTGCATGTTGGCTCACTAGAAAGTCTCCGATACACTCAATGAAACGGAAACCTTCATTAATTGTCATTAATATAACCTGTGTTTACCTTCTATTTCATGTCAGGAACTGAAGGCTGACTCCATTTCTGTCTGCTTCCATGTTTCCATTAGAGACTTGATGGATGAATAAACTTGTCAGATGGTGGTGGAGTTGGAGGTGACCAGGTTGCGAGCCAGTGACATCGGTTTGCGTTTCAACTTTTGTAAGTGTGAAACCAGTGAATATTTCCAGACGTTTGTGGCGACAAAACCCAGATCATTTTGTGACGGGAAGTCGGGGCATGTGCAGTTGTGTTTGTGGCGACAAAAAACGTGTGTTTTAATGAAACGACAGGAGATCTACGGACGTTTTCCAAACACCAACCAAGTGGTTTCTGTGCCTTAACCCAACCAGAGATTTAGCACAGCGTTGTGACAAGATTAAGAACTTAAAATTGAACCTGAACTAAAGTAAAACTGCAACATAAAGTTTTAATATACCTGTGGTTTTGTGGAAACATACTTTGCCAACAATTATTCTGTCCTATGTTGTTGCTTCTCTGGGGAAAATGGGAATGAACTGATTGTTTTTTGTGACAGCGATGCCACTTGAAAACATCCGAAGGGAAAAAGTCAAGACGAGTTTCCAAGTTTCAGAAAGTCTAGTTGAAAGAAGGTTTTGGTGGTGAACAGTCACCAGGGTTATACTAATTTTAAAGTGATTAAGCGGCTGTTTTGGATTAATTTGTGCACTTGACTCATATTATTCGTCAAGTCAGTCAATGAAGAAATAAGTTTTTCAGCTTATTAATGATCTGGTAGATCAGATCTGTGCAGTACTGCTAACGTTAGCTAAAGAAGGCTGCGTACAATAGTCAACACATCGTTTCATTGGTCCCATAACTTCAATTAACTTCTTTGGAAAAAAAAAAATAATACTGATAATTAGTCGTGAAGTCAGAGGAGGGTTTCTGGGAAAGGACTGTGTATTTTTTAATTATGAATTAAAGGTAAATGGATTCAGGATTCAGTCGGTGCACTTCCAGTTAATTAATTCCAGTTAATTTCTAGCACAACGAGTATTTTAATAAGCGTGCAGCAGGTCAGCTCAACGTGCAAATTAAAATATTTGTCTGCAGGCGAGCGTACAATTAACCGAATACGAAGAACGTTTCCAGTGACAGATGAATGTTTATTTTCATAACAAACCTTAATATGATTTGTTTATATGATTTCTTTGAAACGGCTTTCCTCGACAACGAGTCGACATGTGATCGTAAGAGAAAATCATATCTGTCTGTCACCATTAAAACTGCTTTAATCAGTGTTGTCATGAGAAAATGAACATTAGATGATCTGCACGCCATCATGAATCAATTAACTGTTAATTTACTGACCGACGATGAGCATCATGTGCCGCTTTAATAAAAAACAGACAGGTCGAACTGTGCAGGAGCTTCCACACGAACTATATTCTAACTTTACTCATAAACATTCTCTGCCCGTCTCCTGGATTGTATTTGTACCTGGAAAGTGTTGAGACCCAGCTGAGCCGGCACGCTGTGTGGATTCCTGCTGCTTTTACACCTCGATGCACAACATTTTAATGACGAGCCTTCTGCCGCTGGAGTTCCTCTTGACTGTGATTTTAAAAAAGAGAAGCAGAGGACCAAACATCGGAGCTAAAGGACGAGGCCAAGCAGACGCTCTCAAACTCCAGACAAACAGGAAGTCAAAAGATTCAGCATAGGTGTTTGTTCTTCCTGCCTCCTTCATGGCAGGGTGGGTGACATGATCTGGTCCGGGGCCAGTTTCCATCTTCTTTCTACATGTTGGTGTGAGAATATGTGAGCTGATGAGTCTCAACAGCCTCTACAAGGTCTCCTCAACAAGATGATGTTGAAGATGTTATGATATTGTGAAGCTTTGTGGACTGGCAACATTTTCCTAAACAGCTGAAGTCGTAACAAAAAAGCTCTTCTGGCGTAATCCAAGTTACTGGAAGCGCTGAGATCCCAAAACGATTTGAAAGGACATTATTCACACGCTCTTCAGGTGGGTTTCATGCTAACATTTTTAGCTTAGTAGCTAAAAACACAGCTTTATTTTTTGTTTTTTTATAGTCTCTTGGCTCTGGATGGTTACTGAAGTGAAAAACTAACTAACAAGTAACAAAGTAACAATGTAACAGAGTAATAATGTAACAAATGTAACAAAGTAACAATGTAACAAATGTAACAAAGTAACAAATGTAACAAAGTAACAATGTAACAATGTAACAAAGTAACAAATGTAACAAAGTAACAATGTAACAAATGTAACAATGTAACAAAGTAACAATGTAACAAAGTAACAAATGTAACAAAGTAACAATGTAACAAATGTAACAAAGTAACAAACGCTCAAATTAACAGCAACAGTTTATCACATTAAAACCCTCAACAGGCAATCGAGCTCGTGCATCGACTTCAGACGGGGTTCATGTCCACCAAATAGCCTCAGTGCTACTGAATAGTGTAAAGTTGTGATAAATATTTCAACACCTAAGGAGTTAATCTGATCAATAAGTGAGCCAGTAAACATGCAGCACGCTTCTTGTGCCAGGATCTAACAGTGCTGGAGGTTGTTTGTCCCGAGGCAGCAGAGAGAAAACAACTAGGTCACGCCCAGAGACGAGCTCGACACATGTATGTGTGATGTAATCAAAACAGATTTAATGAAGCGTTATCGTTATTGACGTTAACTCTCTGCTGCTCTGGTCTCCAGCTGCTTCAGCTGTTCAGGAGAATGCTGCAACACTTTAACTGTGAAGCTCCAGAAATTGTTTTGTGGACAACGAAACCAACATCTGAACGTCGGTGACTAGATGATGAATGAATTTTCATTTTCTGGGTGAACTTTTGCATTGAGGATATCAGTGTGTGACCACAGTCCAGTTCAAAGAGCTGCATCTTCTACTTTGTGGCAGTTTCTGGTTCGTAGCTGGTGTTTCTGTATCTGCTGGATGTTTGGTTTGAGATCTAAAGAGGCTTCACGTCCTCATGAATCTTCCTCTTCCTCTCAGATTCTGACCAAACTCCACCTCAGTGATCGTTATGCTCTGTTGTTTCCTGGTCAGAGGTTCTGGATGTGACTCCGGTCTGTTCCATGGTGTTTTAAAGCGTCGCTGGAGGACCGCAACGATCCCACACTGCTCTGTTTCCATGGTAACCGTGTAGAGGCCACGAGCCGGTCCAAAGGAGACGGGACCCTTTTTTTCTTCTTCCGTCTGCAGCCCTGTTATCGTTTTTTTGCTGCTGTGGTGAAGGCTGTCAGCGCAGGACAAACGAACACGCCCGTCCTCACTGATGTCATCACGTCACGTTAAAGGTTCATCTAACTTAAACTCCAGAGAGAAAAGGTTGTACCTCACACATTTATGTGAGTGACACACTGTTCTGACAGCAGTTGTCTTTCGAGAGAGAAATGAAGCTGCTAAACTTAAAACCCAGCGAGGAGCCCTCAGGCCTCAGGCTCTCTGGGGAGTGTTGAACGTCATTCTGGGACATGTAGGAAGTCAGCGACTGAAGATTCAACACTGCATCACAGGAGAATAACCTCCCCAGCAGTTCGTCGGTGAGTCTCACGAACCTTCAGCCTGACTGTGACTCTCCTCCGGCGTCATTAACGAGCCGGCTGCAGCTCTGTTCTGCTCTCTGAGCTGCAGGCAAAGTCGGCCACTAAAAGAAACGGGACAATTACGCTCATAATGAACAACCGCCGAGAGGAGAGATTAAAATTTAAACCGAGCCAGGTGTGCCGCCGAATGAGAGCAAATGTGCCGCCGGGTTTATGAAATTAGACGGAGGGACGAGAGGAGAAGGCGGGACCGAATAAACGATCCGACTGATGTGAGGTGAGAATTAGTCCGACTCGTTAGGAGTCGAGGTGATCTTACAAAGAGATTAAAACACAAAAGAACAAACACATTCAGCCGACTTGTTTCTCATCAAACGTTTGTTCGACGGTTTAAAGTCGTAGGTTTTACGAAGGCTCCTCTTGATTAAACACCTCCCGCGCAGACTTTAGTAAATCTGACTGTTTGAAGATAAAAGTGCTGCCTCATAACTCTCCTCCTCTCGTGTCCTTACTGTCTCTGAAATATGATTCGAAGGTCTTGAGTTAAGCTGCTTTTTGATCCAGATGATGTCATTAATCAGCGCCCAGAGGAGAGGAACCACTAACGACCTTTATAATGAGAGTCAACATGCTTCTTCTTCTTCTTCTCTCCTCTCCTTCAGCGTCTGCCCTTTTTGTCTTCTGCTCTCGTTTCCATTCAGTCTCTTAATTTTCCTCCTCTCATTTCTTTTTATTGTTTTAAATCTCCTGAAGGGGAATATTGAAAGATTGATCACAAAAATGGTGCCATAGAAGAAAAAGAACAGGCCTTTTTCCCCCCGCAACTAAAACGCTTTCATGTGAAGATTATCTGCACGGTGGGAGGTCTACATCTTGCAGAACATGAATTCCCTGTTGGAAAAAACCCCAAAGCGAACAACTCGGTGAGAAGACTCTTTGCCTCCTCCATCAGTCTCCACAGTTACAACGTACAAGGCAGTGTATTCATCATTATCATCATGAGGAAGTGAAAATTCGTAAACACCTTAACGCTGCACAAATCACAGCACATAAACATAAATATGTAGTTAATGCTTTTGAATCTCTGTCAACAACATGGTGATGATAATGTGGTCGGCATCTTCATGTCAAAAGTTCGACACCTGGTAAACACCGTCCATCAACTTCGACTGCGTGTGAGCACCGAGCATCGATATTATAAACACAGAGTCCGCCTCTCCTCGTCCAGCTGGTGGTGACAGGGTCTCCGATTTCACCTTGTTTTGCCAGCCTGAATCCCATTGTTGTCCATTCCCTTGTCCTTGCGAGAGGACACTAGCCAGGAGCAGCCCTTAGACCGAGCTTCCTCCCTGGGACCGGTCCAGATGGTCATGTTGGATGGTCAGAAGACGTCATGGCATCTTCAGTAGCATCTTCACGTGCTGCCGTTGAGTAGAAGTCAGTAAAACCAGTTGTTCCACCGTTAACTTGAGGCTAGCAAACAGGGGAAACAACGGCGCTTCCTGTTTTGGCAGATGTGCTTCCTTTGTGCCACAATGCGCCCTTTATTTTTGCGGGAAAAATCAATCTCAGTCACGAGCTGAACAGCATCATGAAAAGTGAGGTTCATAGTGAACCAGCGTGTACATCGATGGTGTCATTTCTACACTGTGCAGTCAGTATTTACTGTCCGATTCTAGTTCTGTTGTTGTAACTGTGAAAGTGTTTCTATCATAAATCAATTAAGGATTCATTGATTTTTGGACGCAGCCCAGCGTCATCAACTCTATAAAGCGATAAGGCGTCAGTGAAAGGTTGAGCCGACTTTTACACATCAAAGTCTTGTGAAGTCGTTCTGCGAGTGTGAAAGAAAGTTATATAACCCTTGTGTTGCTCCAGAGGGAAGCTGTGTGAATAATGTCACTTGACTAAAGTTTGAAAATGAGAGACATCTGAGGGTTCGGAGTTAGAAAGAAGAAGAAGTTAGCTTTGCCAGACCTCTGTAGCCGCTCCTCGTCTCAGCTGGAGGCTATTCGTCACAACTAGCGTAGCAAACCAGGATCTCCGACTGAAGTGTCGGCGGTCAAGTGGCGTTGCGGTCGACTGTGGCCACCTGAGGAATGCAGGTCCATACAAACTTCATACTCACTGTTAGCAATCAAACTTATAGTCGTTTCATTAACTTATTCGCTTTGTGCTTCACTCTGAGAAGCCACTCGGTCAACAGGATGTACTGTAATGTTGTCGGATAATGTTTCTGCAAATGGTGACGTCCAAGGTTGACATTTGTACCAAACACGGCATATCAGGTTCACATTATACTCTTATTAGCCACCTTTCAAATCAGGGGGCCTTTAATTCAGCCAATAAGACGGCGAACTGCAGCTTGAGTCACACCGATGGATATTTTTGAGGACACCTGGAGACATTTCAACCCGTATTTTTGGCATCAAAACCAGAGACCTGCAGACATTTCCAGACATTTTTTTGGTTTTGGTTTTGGGGGCGGTTGTAGCTCAGGATGTAGAGCAGGTCATCTAGTAATCAGAAGGTCAATGGTTCGAATCGCCGGCTCCTCCAGCTGCATGTCATAGTGTCCTTGAGCAAGATACTGAACCCCAAATGTGAATGTGACAAGTCTTTGAGCGGTCAGTGGACTGAATAAGCGTTACCGAAATGCAAGTCCATTTCACAGGAAGTCGGACCATCTCTTGATGTTTCTCGAACCCTCACCGAGCGGGAACTTACTTGGTTAACATTCATTCTGTCGACCTGGTTGGAGAAAGTGATGATGCCGACGCTGGAAAACTATGACTAAAGTTTGAGCCGAAACAAACTTTAGACTCAAAGAGTCGATTCTGATGGTAGTCGTGCTGCCAGAGGTTACCCAGGTTAAGGAGGTGGAGAGTAAATTTAAGTGGTCAGTGGCTCGAAGCCGTTCCTCTGAAATTACAAGGTTACTTCTCCTTTGAAGTCCGACTCACAGATCATTTCATTAACAATCCGACTCTGTCCAGGTAAAAAGAACCGCCGCTGCTTTCTAATGAAACGGCGGCTACAGAGAGTGTTCAGAGGTGAGCTCTCCTCCTCCACATTTACAATATCCCGAGCAGCGTGCTGCAGGCGCCCTGCCGCGCCGATCTGACACCGAGATGGAAGGTAGAGAGAGGCTGATTCACACAGAGAAAGAGAGAGAGAGAGAGAGAGTGTTACAGCAGGTGGAGATAAAACTCTGCACATAACAGACGGTTCGGCTCTGCTCTCACTCCTCATCTGGGATTCCTTCCCTGCGCTCTGTTTAACGCCTCAGCAGTTATCAAATCATTAATTAAGCCTGCATCAGATCAACTCCCACAGAGCCGAGTGTGTGTGTGCGTGTGTGTGTGTGTGTGTGTGTGTGTGTGGGCAGATACCGTCTTGCTTTTCAAAAACGAACATGAAGAGAAGTCACCGTGTTGCTCCGAGTTAACTTCTCCACAGGGAAAATGCTTTTTACCGTCTAAATGAATCGGTGCACGAAAAACCACAAAGAAGATCTGTGATTAAAGTTACCCGGTGATCGTTGTGTGACAGTTGTGTAACATACAGTTCATTTCACTTTTATCTTTTCAGAAACGACTCGTCAGGGGAATGAACGGGAGCTTCTCTCTGTCGTCAGTGAGGCAGGCAGGCGACGATGTGCCTTAAATCTTCCGTCACAGTGCAGGTGAGTTTGTAACGTGAACATCTGGTTATCTTCTTCTTTTTATTTGGACCTTTTGATCCAAACATAAAACAACCGCCTTTCCTTTGCAGATTGTAGTTTTCTGTCAGATTATTTGAATCTAAACACACACAGTTCTTCTCCCTCATCTCTTTAATTAAAATCTACACTCCCTCACATGACTTCTGTTGGTCTGTCGGTGGAGGTGCATCACCGTCGCCAACAAGCGAGCGGTCTTGCTTCCCGAATCACCCTTGATTTGCGACATGGCCCGTCCTGACATCTGCAAGTGTCGATACAGCCCACCCAAAAGTCCACAACGTGTCTTTTTCCCCCGAACAACAGTTAAAGGGACTGGTTAAATTTTATTCTGCATTCAAACGAATGCTGCTCTCTAGCGCCTCGCGTTTTCAAATGTGCATTGCGAGCCTGTTGGAACTACGGCAGGCGGGATGTGTCAAGATTCAAGAAGCTGTGACAACAACATGTCTTCAAACAGCACTTCATCAAGTTTAGTTTCGGGTGATGAGGTACGTTATTTCAAACAGACTTCAAACTGCAGCTGACGAGCGCGTCTGGCTAAGCTCCTTCTCCGTTCCACAGTCACGCTGGCTCTGAGTGAAAACGCCTTTAGCCTTATCTGTACCACGTAGAGCTTTTTGTCCCTCTCACCAGTTCATCGTTTTTTATAGAGCGGAAGGACATGGAAGCCTCCGTAGAGCTCGCCCGTCCTATGGAAATACAGAGAAGTGATTCTTCCCTCAGGAGGAGAAGTGAGATTGTTGGCAGAGATCATTTTACACCAATGAGGACTTATTTATGAATGAAGACGCTGATTTGAGGTAATAAATTACTTAAAACACTACACAGTGGACCTTTAAGGGAGGAAAATATGGATTTGTAGTTTGGTGGAAAAGTTGTTCCATGCCCAGTTTGTCTTCTGACTGTCGTTATACGAGGCCAGCACCATGTTGTACATTTATTTTATTATTATTTATTTTGTTTTAACTTCTTTAACAGTTGAACTACCTCAGTTTGAACTGTGTGACAGTTGGTAGTTCTGGTGGCGAGACTTTCACTTCATTGCTGTGTGTGTTTCTTATCCTTCATCCTTCCTACTCTTGTTTTCTTTTTTATACTCGTATGTGTCGTATAAGCTGCTGGATGTCTACATTTCCCTCGAAGATTGATAAAGTATCTACCCACCGACCAGCGAGGTCACTGCCCGGGACATCAAAGTGTTACTCAGTTTCATTTGTCCGTGCGTCATCACGTTGGAGATATTCATTTCATAAATGGAGGAGAACAAGTGGCCCATTGTTCAGTCCAAAGGGACAAAAAGACTCCTTTCATCTGAAGTGTTAAGATCTATCTAATTCTTTAGATGCCTATAAATAAACAGAAGGACGTAAAGAGCATTAAGAGCAGCTTTAATCTTAGAGCTCCTCCTGAGGCACTGTGAGGGTTTCTACATGTTACAGCCTCTCTCATCTTCATTTTACTCCTCATGTACTTCTTTTTGTCGCACAGCATCAGAAGATCTCCGCTTGTTCTCAGCCTGAAGCTTCAGTCTTTGTCTACTCTAGAGAAGAAGCATCAGCATCAGTCCGCCTTGTTTGCATTGAACTCACTCACCTCCCGACACTTCCCACGTTCTGTATTTTCTGTTGAGACAAAAAACATCATGGCAGCTTGTTTAATGTTTCTCAGTGCTGACAGAAGATGCAGCAACTTTAGTTCAGAGAGAGTTTGAAGAGAGAGAACAGGGAGCTTCTCTCTCCGACCAGACGACCAAGAATGTATGTCTCAAAACAAAATTACTGTCACCAATGTAAAAAATGACTTTCGGACATCACAGCAGTGCCAGTGTCTCACAGACAGTATATGTACTGGAGCTTTCAGTGTCACGTAACAGTATATGTTCAACTTTTCAAGAGTTTCACGTCTCATTTTAGTCATAAACGTCACAGAGAAAAGAATGTCACCTTACACGTAGTTTTGTTTCCTACATTTAACCAAACTGCAACTTTACAACTTTAACCACATGTTCGTCATTGTCACCTCGACGACGAAGGTCACCTGACTTCGTTCTTTCCTGCTCATCTAACACTCATTTAACTCAGCCCAATCTCCATGATAAAATGTTGGCAGTGTTCCAACATTTGTAAGGGTGACACCACTGGATATGTTTGCCGTGTTTGTGGTGACTGAAACAGGTATTTTAAGACAAAACGTGATCTTTTCCTGACCTTAAACAAGTGGTTCTTGTGGCTAAACCTAACCAGTGTTGTCACAAGATAAAATAATACAAATAATAAAGTTTCAGCGTATCCGTAGTTTGCAAAAAAAACACATTAGCCAACATTTATTCTGGTCGGGTTGTTTAACATGCAAAACACTTGAAATGTGGGTCAATCAGTTCGAAACATGAGAGCGAGTATCAAGTAAAGCTGCTGCACTTTTTGAGGGAGAACTTTTAAAACTTTCCAAACTACTTTAATTGGGAAGAGAGGAGAGTCGTGACAGTCGTACAAAGTGATATAATATGATGTGGCAGAGAGGCAGACAGGTGAAGGTGTGACAGCGTTCGCTAAAGCATCATTACTATGCAGCACAGATGTGTGACAGAACTGACGCATTTCACACACCGACTGTGTTAACTTCCATTTCACAAACGCATAATGGAGAAGGACGGATGTGTGTCCGTGTGTGTGTGTCTGAGATGATGATGATGATGATGATGATGAGAGGAAATCTTCCCAATCAGAGACTCTTTGGAAAAGAATCTCAAGCAGTCGCTCAGAGCATCTCGTCAGTCTGACAAAGTGCAGAGTTTTGTTTCTGAAATGTAATCAGCGCTCTGTTTGCAGCTTTGATTGGCCGAGTATCTAAACCGACCACGAGCCTCCTCCTCCTCTGTTTCTGAAGCAGTTCGAACTGTTCAGTAGACGACACTGGCAACCATCGACAAGAGGACGGAGGATGAAGAGAGGAGATCTTCAATCGGAACAGACTTTTTTAAAATTTCATTATCGTCTGAAATGCAACAAGACAAAATTTACATAGAGAAGTGAAAGAATGCTTTTAATCTCTGATCTCGGTCGCCACTCGCTGATACTCAAGAAATTGACTTACTGTTGAATTCATGCTCAGAGTTTATCACCAGAGTAACTGCTAACTGCTGCTAGCTGTAGCTGCTGTTAGCAAGCTAGCAGTCCGGGCTTATGTATCTGTTCTTTGTGATGTCTGTGTTATATTGTTCTTGTCCCACTGAACTACAGCTACAACTACAACTTGATAAAGTGTGTTATAATTGAGATGCCATTGCACACATCAAGGTGACCAGTTCTTCCTCTTGTTAATGTACAATTTGAAGTACAATTTTGTACTATTTGTACTATAAACTATTTGTATTTTGCATTTAATTTAATGCATTTTTTGGTGCACCTGTGTACGGGTTCTACAACTCATGCAAAATGGCAAAAAAATAGTCTTTTTTGGTCTCGTCTCAGCTGAACAAGTCTTGGTCTTGACTTGGTCTGTCTTGGCCTTGGTCTTGGTCTTGGTCTTGATAATCTCTGGTCTTGGTAGTGTCTTGGTCTCGATTTAGAGCGATCATGACTACAATGATCTAATAGAGGTTTAATCAAGAACAGATCTAACGACGTAATAATAAACTAACTTGATTAGACGTTGCCGGTTGTGTCTTTAGCTGGTGTCATCTGAGGGATACCGCCAGATCAAATCGAATTAACCTTGTTTAAGGCACCAGAATCATTCAGGTTTCTCTCATTTGCAATAACTTTGAGAAAACAAGCGCACACTGAGGTTCAGGTAATGAAAAATTCCCTTTTATTGTATAAATAAATGACTGACATAATCTAGAAGATGGTGAGATGCAGTTAAAAGCCCCAAAAAGCTACTATAATACACAAAACATGATTGATTATATTCAGTTTATTGTCCTGCGGTCTGGTGTCAGGTCTCACGTTCGCACCCACACAATGACTGCCTTGCTCGCGGGCTCACCGGCAGCTCACCTGGGGATTAAATGACTCAGATTTGACCCCGATAAACGTGTGAGCGAGAGTGAATAAATGTGTCTGTGTGATCTCTCTGAGGAGATCCATTCACACGGCTCCGGCGTCCCATCTGCTCGCTCTTTTTATTTCCACACGGACACCTGGGAGGCGGATGTGTCGGACAAAAACGACCTTTATTCCCCGCTGCGTCTATCTCCACCGTCTCCCTCTGTTGCTCTTTCATTCTGCCTGTGCCGGGAGACGTTAACATGAAAGTTGGCTGAATATTCGAGATGTCTTTCTCTTAGAAGATAGACTGTGAGGGTGGGAACAAAGAGGCCGGACTCTTATTACCTCGCTCCCCTGTCCTCTATCACTTTCTCGTTCCCTGCCTCATGTTGCCCGCCCTCAGCTGAAATCCATTACTGTACCTGACAGCAGCTTCAAGGTGCTGAACGTCTCTGTCGTCCCTTTGAGGTCGGTTATATCATCGTCGGAGGAGCTGTAGTAACTTCAGGAAGAGTTTTCAAGATGTACCCAGACATCAGCAAAAGAGATCTTTCATGTCATCGACATACAGCAGCTGTGTGAAAGAGTCTATGTGATATGATGGTTGTGTGTAGTTGTGTTTCGCCGTTCGTTCATCATTTTTGCAGTCTTGTTTGTAGATATTATGAGATGTTGTGTAAAAGCGATGGTTGTTGTTGACAGAGTTATCCAACATCTGCACACTTACTGAGGCTTCGCAATGTTTGTTTTTACTCTGGGCTCCATGTCAGTGGAGACAATTCTAGATTTAAGAGAAAATCGTACCGTAGAAACTAAAAAATAAACATTTTTTGCAGAAGTTATACTACATTTTTGGACCACAGGACTGAGCCCATCATCTGTGTTAAATATGGACAAAGCCTTTCTGCCTTAAACCTGCATTCTTCTTAATGGCCAGCAGGCGGCGATGCCACTGGTTTCAAAAAGAAGTCTGATTGTGTGTAAGCTTATGAGAAAATGACCCTTCTTCTTACTTGATTCATTACCTCAGTGAACAGTTTCCTGACGAGTTTAAGGTCTCAATTGTTAGTTTCAAGACTTCTTCACTGCAGAAGAACGTGCATTGACTTGCATCCTGAGTCTTGTTATTTCCTTTTGTTTGGGACTATTTGGGTGTCTAAGCCTGTTAAATTGTTGAGCTAGGAAATAAGTGACACCTTTGGTCACATCATCATTTGTTTGATTTAGTACAAGAGGAAGACAAACACGGCTTTGTCTCAGTTTCTTTGCAAATAAACTAATTCGGATGCACAGGCTGCAGTCTCGGCATTTTTCTCCACGACACATGATGTTCAATTTGTAAATGATGGTGCCGTTTAGAGTAAAACAGACGATGAAGCAGTGTAGCGTTAAGGGCGTGGCTATCTCCTGTTTGTCTTTGGGTTCTCAGTCAGATACAATCAGGATAATCCTCCCCAGCTCCAGCCTCTCGTACAAACGGTCGCTTCTGGCTACAAAAAGAAAACCAGGATGGTGAAAGGCTGTAAAGCCAAACTCAAGGCTCCAAACCAAAGATCAACTAGTCCAGAAATCAATGGGTGGTTTACACTTGACTGAGCTGCAAGATTAGGTAATAATACAAGAGCAGGTTGGAAACCAATATTTCTAATTACTAGAAACACTTCAGATGCAGTTAAAAGGGGTTAAAGGGGCCTCTGGGGAGGTCTGGGTGGAAATCAGTAAAAACAGCACTACTACCTGGTATAGCTCTGTCAATGTGTCTCTCATCCTTCAGCGCCAAAACAGCCTCATCAATTAACACGCTTTCCTTCACTTACTTGAAAGGGATTTAGTTTCTTTTGTCACATATCAGCCTTTCGGATGGAGCTGAAACGAAAAGGAGTGGATTTAATTCACAAGGACGTCTTTGTGTGTTTGGGATTAGCATATTTAGGAAGGTCAAGGCTAAAGAGGACGTTTGAAAAGGCCTGATTCCTACTTTGTTTTATACAAAGGTCAGTAAACAGGATGTGATGACAGACCGCCTGGACCCGACCTCTGATATCAGGGGAGAGGATTCCCGTGAGATCAGCCATTAAAAACACAAACACATACAGAGATCATTGAGCTCTTATTAGCTGCATCGCTAAAAGCTGCACACATCAATAGCAGCTCTGGGCTCGGTGCCATACGGCCTCTGCAAACCTGCGACACGCCGGCTGATATTTAGGACGTGCTGGAGGGATTCACCTCTGAATGGAAGTGAATTACCCGCCTGAAGATGTGAGGATGCAAAGCGTCCACAAACGAGATAATTGTGGTCTGTTAGCGAGCGCTCAGCGAGGATGCTGATGGGAGCCGAGGCGTTGATAATTCTTTCAGGTACGAGGCTTTGGTTCGCTGTGATCTCAGTATGTTTATCGTCCTCATTCGTATTCCAGACGAGACGCTCGCACTGTGTCAAATGGCTGATAATTACACAGAGCTGAGAGAGTCTCACTTATACAGCCAGTGTGATGTGACCGAGGCTCGTCCAGCTCCGCTGATGGGAAGAATGGTTGGACACCGACGGCCCACAATCCTCTGCTCGGTTTCATCACAGCGGCAGGCTGTGTCATCATATTCAACATGGAGGATCTCTTTTTATAAGCTCAACTGAACCCTTCCCCTGAGAGAGTGGCTGACCAATCACAGCTCAGCAACCATAACAAGGCACGGCATTGAAAACAGGCTACATCCTCCAGTAACAACGCAACAAACCCAACCGGACCAACATGGCGACTCCTTTGGAAACCTTTTCTTATATTACAAAAACAACAATGAACTGGAAGTGTGAAACTGAAAAGACAAAGTTGGATTCAGACTTGATAAAAGATGTAAACTTAGGTCTGAGAGTTTAACGTGTTAATTACGAATTTCAGGCTTTCAAACGTTTAAGCTCGAACAACTCTCTGGCCTTGGGTTCATACGCGGTTAGAGTTCATCTAAACATCAACTAATTGAGGTCCCATTTATTGTAAACAGCTCTCGTTTAATCACAATTACGACTCTGAAGGTCTGAACGTCGACATAAAAGTGTCAGTTTTCATTTTGTTATGTATTCACTACATAAAGAAACAGCTCATGTAGAGTGAGTTGTTTTTTTTCTCCTCTTCGCTCGGGTCAGAGCATTCATTAATTCCGCGGTGACAAAAAGGGAATCTTAAGCAGCTCATTAGTCTTGGCGGAACATAAACGGGTTTAGCTTTGAATAAATAACACACAGCAGATACGCAGCTGCTATATAACACCTTTAGGAGAATTAAAATGTGTTGGCAGGATGCATATTTAGAGACGGAGAGGCCGGAAGAAGAAGGAACACTTACACACCTTTTTATGGTTGTTTTTTAAAATCCCTGCGTCCAATCAGGGAACCTCCTCTCCTCAGATTACCGTATTACCGCCACATTATTTGCCTCCTTGGCCCTAAAGGAGAAATAATCCATTAACCTTCTGAACCTGCAGCCACTGAAGCACAAACAGCTCCACTCTGATTCAGTGGAGTCATTAGCGTCTCCATTAATTCCACACCCAGCAGTTCGCCTCCTGCAGACGACGAGTCAAACGGCCTTCGGATTAAACGAGCACGTCTTCACTTCACCGAGAAGAAGCTCATTACGGCAGAGTGAGTCGGTTCTTCCCTAATACAGCAGTTCAAATGTTTCTGCAGCAGGTCAAACATTATGACACCGAATCAACAGATGATTGGTGACATTTTGGTGGCGAGCGCCGAGACCGTCCCGAGCTCTGAGGGACGGGCGCAGCTCGCCCATAAAAATGCTGAATCGTCGTATGATTGCTTGACCTTTGCAGCAAACTGCTGATGGGAAATGAGGCGTTTAAGTTATCCGGTGTCGGTTTGACCATTGAAATGACTGAACTGGAATAAAAGTAATGAAAAGAAGGTGTTGATGAGCACCTTGTTCTTCTATCGGGAAGCTGCTGCACAAGCTTTCAGTTCAGTCTTGTTCAGTTTGATGTTACAGCTGATGAAAATAAATCTGATCCTGCAGTGAAGCTAAGGATCGAACGTTTTTTATATATTACTACAAAACATGAAACGTACTGAAATCTCCAAGTCTGTCACTTGGACACTAAAAAACCACTGGGAGTTGTAATGATTTCAATTTTGGATGGATATGAGTTTTGAAGTTTGATAATCGTAAGCAAAAGCAGGATCAGCGATTCTCCCGTACCATATAGGTGAAGAAATGAAGTAGCTCATTACGACCCACATTTAAATTTGTCTTTCATCTCATTAATTAGGTTGTTTAACCTGCAAATGTAGCTAGTCAACGCTTTGCTTCTTGCCCAGGCGAGTATTGGCAGTAATGCCGTTGATACATTTGTTGCACGCTCTGTTTGAATGGTCTGTTTCCCTGCAGCGAGGTGTTGTGTCACACACCTGGTGCTCGGAGGTTTTTTGCAGCTGAGGCCGACTGCTGCATGAAAATGTCCTCACCTTTTGTGGAATTGAGGTCAACGCTTTCACCCGGTTTATTTTGTTGATGAGTGCCACAGCAGCTCGTAGCGTTTTTCCTCTCTCTCCCTGTCTCTCTGTCGGTAATGGATGTTTACATGGGAGGAGAAATAGTTTGCTCAGATCAGCCCCGCTGCTGTCAGCAGGAGATGGTGGAGGGGAAACAAGTGTCAGCTGTGACAGGTAGGAAATGACCGACACTGACAGGAAGACAGACAGAGGAGGAGAGAGAGACAGAAGAGAGAGAACAAGCTGATGAGAGACAGACAGCATGGAGTCAGTGAGACAGGATGAGGACATCATGGAGTCAGTGAGACAGGAGGAGGACAGCAGTGAGACAGGAGGAGGACAGCAGTGAGTCAGTGAGACAGGAGGAGGACAGCAGTGAGTCAGTGAGACAGGAGGAGGACAGCAGTGAGACAGGAGGAGGACAGCAGTGAGACAGGAGGAGGACAGCAGTGAGTCAGTGAGACAGGAGGAGAACAGCAGTGAGACAGGAGGAGGACAGCAGTGAGTCAGTGAGACAGGAGAAGGACAGCAGTGAGACAGGAGGACAGCAGTGAGACAGGAGGAGGACAGCAGTGAGACAGGAGGAGGACAGCAGTGAGACAGGAGGAGGACAGCATGGAGTCAGTGAGACAGGAGGAAGACAGCAGTGAGTCAGTGAGACAGGAGGAGGACAGCATGGAGTCAGTGAGACAGGAGGAGGATAGCACTGAGACAGGAGGACAGCAGTGAGACAGGAGGAGGACAGCAGTGAGACAGGAGGAGGACAGCAGTGAGACAGGAGGAGGACAACATGGAGTCAGTGAGACAGGAGGAGGACAGCAGTGAGACAGGAGGAGGACAGCAGTGAGACAGGAGGACAGCAGTGAGACAGGAGGAGGACAGCAGTGAGACAGGAGGAGGACAGCAGTGAGACAGGAGGAGGGCAGCAGTGAGACAGGAGGAGGGCAGCAGTGAGACAGGAGGAGGACAGCAGTGAGTCAGTGAGACAGGAGGAGGACAGCAGTGAGTCAGTGAGACAGGAGGAGGACAGCAGTGAGACAGGAGGAGGACAGCAGTGAGTCATTGAGACAGGAGGAGGACAACAGTGAGTCAGGAGGAGGACAACAGTGAGACAGGAGGAGGACAGCAGTGAGTCAGTGAGACAGGAGGAGGACAGCAGTGAGACGGGAGGAGGACAGCAGTGAGTCAGTGAGACAGGAGGAGGACAGCAGTGAGACAGGAGGAGGACAGCAGTGAGTCAGTGAGACAGGAGGAGGACAGCAGTGAGACAGGAGGAGGACAGCAGTGAGTCAGTGAGACAGGAGGAGGACAGCAGTGAGACAGGAGGAGGACAGCAGTGAGTCAGTGAGACAGGAGGAGGACAGCAGTGAGTCAGTGAGACAGGAGGAGGACAGCAGTGAGACAGGAGGAGGACAGCAGTGAGTCAGTGAGACAGGAGGAGGACAGCAGTGAGACAGGAGGAGGACAGCAGTGAGACAGGAGGAGGACAGCAGTGAGACAGGAGGAGGACAGCAGTGAGTCAGTGAGACAGGAGGAGGACAGCAGTGAGACAGGAGGAGGACAGCAGTGAGTCAGTGAGACAGGAGGAGGACAGCAGTGAGTCAGTGAGACAGGAGGAGGACAGCAGTGAGTCAGTGAGACAGGAGGAGGACAGCAGTGAGACAGGAGGAGGACAGCAGTGAGTCAGTGAGACAGGAGGAGGACAGCAGTGAGACGGGAGGAGGACAGCAGTGAGTCAGTGAGACAGGAGGAGGACAGCAGTGAGACAGGAGGAGGACAGCAGTGAGTCAGTGAGACAGGAGGAGGACAGCAGTGAGACAGGAGGAGGACAGCAGTGAGTCAGTGAGACAGGAGGAGGACAGCAGTGAGTCAGTGAGACAGGAGGAGGACAGCAGTGAGACAGGAGGAGGACAGCAGTGAGTCAGTGAGACAGGAGGAGGACAGCAGTGAGACAGGAGGAGGACAGCAGTGAGACAGGAGGAGGACAGCATGGACTCAGTGAGACTGGAGGAGGACAGCAGTGACTCAGTGAGACAGGAGGAGGACAGCAGTGAGACAGGAGGAGGACAGCAGTGAGACAGGAGGAGGACAGCAGTGAGACAGGAGGAGGACAGCAGTGAGACAGGAGGAGGACAGCAGTGAGACAGGAGGAGAGGCAGAAGAGGAAATTACATATGTAAAGTAGAAACTCCATCTAAATGGAGGATGGAGCCTGAGGCAGCGCTAAACGCATTAAGAGTTAGTGAAGAGCAGGAAATGATGTTATTACCGAGGAGTGTGAAGCAGGTTATTAGAAATGAATAATTGTTCAAATGTATATGTGGACAATTTCCTTTTCATAGGTTTGGGCCCTGAAACCAGAACAGCAGCACTGCAGTGTTTTATAAAATGACTCCAACAGAACTGTGTTACAAAACCCTCGGACCAGTCAGATTCCTGTCCTCTCTGATACCTCGCTTTTACATTTAAAGGGCCACTTCTGCAACTTAAAACGTTCAGAGAACTCGGGTTGGTAGAGTGTATGCCAGTGAAAACACCATAAGACTTCCACAGACTCCACCCTGCTCCCAGACTGGACATTAAGTGAGTCTTACTGTCAAAATTCAGAGTGAGCAAACACAATGAGAATCTTTCAAAGCGTTCTGTAGACGGTCACTCCTGTTTCCGTCTCCTGTTCATTTCATACAGTTCCTCTCTTTCTGAAGCGTTTTTTTTTTGTTCCAGGTGAGAGCAGCTGTCAGTCACAGCCGACGGGTCAGAGATCCTCAGAGGTTGTTAGGACTCTTGAATTCTCCCGCTGTGAAGCTCAGGGTCTAATCTCACGCTTCACAACCCTCCTCAAGGATCCCGGGCTGGATACAAACCACAATAATCATTCAAACAGTCAGTTGGTTGTACAAAACAGATTCTCTAGAGCTCGCTGTGAAGTTGGTTTGGAACCAGAAAGCCTGAAAAACCCCCAAAATTTCAAAAAAGACATGTAAATCTGTACATGAAACACCAAAACAGAATAAGATTGATGTAAAGCAAAGAACCAAAGGTGTAAAGAACGAGCGAAGAGATAAGTTCCCTCTGGTTTTTATAGGATTATTCAGATCTTTTACATCAGAAGATGAATGAGAGATGCTGGAGATGGATTTTAAGTCTTCAGATGTGATCAGATTGGACTCTTATGTCCAGACATCACCCACCTATCTATATGGGCTGCTGTGGTAATGAAGCCGGCGTCAGTCAGTAACTCTGTACACTAGTGGCACAGCTTTCCAACATGGAGGCATAATCAATCATCTCGCCCTCCAAAGAATATGTCAGCGATCTGGCGCTGATACACTTCCATCACTCTGGATTTCATGTTGTTGAGTGTTGCATTGGGAACGACACAATCTGAAAATTTGTATTTCAAACCAGCTCTAATGCGGTTTGGACGGCCGCAGATGGAAGTTGGACGGCGCTGTGTGGAAGACGGATAAACTGTTGATGCTACAGCTTTCAAAACTGTCAAAATGTGCAGAGGAGCCATCTTGGATTGTTGAGATCTGCGTTTGGTGAGGAGCGTTTGACTTCCCGAGTCAGAAAATATGACTTTTGGACTCGTTCCAGATGAAATCGTTGACCGGGGAACTCAGAAATTCAAATGAGCCGCACCATGAGAGACATCTGTAGCAATCCAATTTTCATAAATCTAATTTTCCCGTGTTGCTGTGTTGCCCAGACCTCCTAAAAAATCAGCCCGGATAGAATCTGCCAAAAAATGCATTTGGGCCGACTGAACGAGGCTTCAGTGTGCATCAGTCTGTTTAAATGAAGGGCAGAGAAACACTTAATTTAAGCAGGGTAAACAAACTGGAATGCTCATATTTATTTGCTGGAGTTCCTCCTCCTCTTGTCGGATCATTTTTGGGTTTTTAAGTTGCCTCAGTGTTGCCGGATCAGACCTCCCGTCAGAGTGTTTCCAGCTTGTTGAGACGAGCCTCAGCAGGAGTCGATGCTTTTTCCTGCCTCGCTGTGATGGTTCAATCACGGCTTCCCCCTTTGGTCTGCTATCCTCTTATTTTTTCAGCCGCAGGTGATTTTTTTTTTTTTACATTTCTAGTACAGGGTTTATTTTATTCTGCTAGTCGCTCGATGCAGCATATTCATAAACAGAATCTAATAGAAGGAAAATTATTGCGGCTTATTACAAATTACGGAGCAATTTACAAAGCAGTGCTGGTGCGAACGATCCTTGTAAAAGAAAGCCCATTAAAAATGTTTATCCGAGAAGCAAAATTACTGTTTGGTAAACTTGTAACTGTGCTCTCCTGTATTTTCTGAAGCAAATGTAATTGGCTATGATCACGGAGATTTGCCTGAGAGCAAATTTCTACACTTAACAAGGGATCTACAGCTACTAAAGGGAAAAACACAACACAGGGAGTAAGAGACGACTCTCAGCAGCAGCACTGTCGTCGTGTTAGAAAGCTCAGGTTGCAGCTTCAGGATCACATCTGACGTTTCGTCTCTGTCGATGTCGAACTCGTCATTCCGACTCAAACTCTTCTGAATCTGCTCAGAGGATTTCCGAAGGTTTGCGTGACATTTGGTAACACGTTGCATCTCAGGGTGCCGAGCGACATCCATGAACAGAGAACAGAGTTTGTGACGCAGAAACACCCAGCATGCACCTGGACGACAACATTAGTAGGTGTGAAACCAGTGAATGTTTTTGATGAGGGATGACGGTAATTCAACATTTGTACACATGAGACCACCTTATATTTTAAAGTCACCTGTGGTTTGAGTTTGTGGTTCAGTTATTTCCTGTTTTATTTTGAAGTTCCATCCTCATGTGTCTTGTTTCACTTCCTCCCTTTGTCTGTTTTCCTGCACTTCTTATGTCTTCACCTGTGTCTAATCAGTTAATCATCCGTTGCGTATTTAAGTCCTTGTCTTGCACTCTCTCTTTGTCAGTTCGTTTGCTCTGGTTTGTACTTTGCTTAGCTATTGTGTTTGGACTTCTACAAACTCTAAAACTCCTTTTGTTCAGTTACCTGCCTGCCTGTGTGTCTCGCATTTGGGTCCCCTTTGTTTAACAGAGACAACCTCGGGAATTTTCAATATCTCCAGCAGCGATCAAAACAGCTATTTTAAGACATAAAGATGATCTTTTCCAAACCCTAGCCAGGTGGTTTTTGTGCCTAAACCTGTCCAGACCCCTTCTGACAAGATAACATTTAAAACGGAACCTAAAGAAACAAAAACTTGCAACATAAAGACATTTCTAACTTTTCAAAACATTCGTGGTTCACAGAAATATGTTGGCAACATTTATTCTGGCTTTCATATAGAAATATTGCTGTGGCCTAGATCTGGCTCATACCAAACACGTTCGAAGACCAGAAACAGTTAATTTCTATTCTGGTGGGCTGGATCTGGGCTGACGTGTGTCCTGCTTGAGGCTCAGATCTGGCAGACAGGAGTGGACCGCCCAAGTACCATCATTCCACGCGCTATGTGAACCAAATGAACGTGTCGGGTACATTTTTGCTATCTGGGTTCGGCTTGGAAAGACTTAAATGAGACTCTTTTAATCTGAGATACTGTGCGAGTTCTATCTGCTTGAGTCAGTCCGCCACATAGAGTTGACTTTACTGCTTTTTTAACACATTGCCCTTGGCTGCCTTCCCAGATATCAGCGATTAAATTTTTAATTACAGCGTAATCATAAAAAGATAGAAACGACGGCTAAATCTCTTTTAAAAAGCGAGAGAAGGTCCACATTGTAATAATAAAATTGCTCTTAAATGCAAATCAAATGAAAACTTTTCTTTTTGACTTCACAGTCGTGTCCCGTTGTGACCCCGACGGTCTCTCTGAGCGACGTTAGCTGTTTCCTCTCCAGGCAGAAGCCTTTGGTCGAGAGAGACCAGCAGCTCTAAATTCTCCCCCTCAGTTTTCCCTCAGGTCTCTCCCCCGGACTCCCTGCTGTCCCGACGTCCTTGATGCTCAGCGGGGTGGATTCACGGCTTTTTGAAAAAGTTCTGTATAAATAAAATTTCACGCTTCCTTGATGAGCTTCCTGACCCGCGAAGCCTTTTTTTTGTAGAGCAGCTTTACTCCTGAAAAAGTTGGAGGCACATTTGCATGAAAAGTTTTCCTCTATTCAAGCCACATTTACTTCTTTGTCACCTCCATTGTTGTGTTAGCACATGAATGTGTAGACAAAAAAGTCACGTTCTGCTGTTCAACACAGACAATTTACAGTCCTGTACGTGACCAATCACTCGAAGAGCTCTTACAAGTTTTAATTGTGTTGCACTGTTGTATTCACTTAATTAACTTTAGTGTAATTGTTACTAGTAATACTGAGAAAGAATCCTTTCGGCATTTCTGTTTTGTGTGTCTGAAAGTTAGAACATCCTTCTTTTTATGTCGCAACTTTATGTCTGTTTATGTTCAGTTTTCTATTTGTCTCTTGTCAAGGCGCGGTGTTTATGCTCTTCGTAGGTTTAAGACAAAGACCACTTGGTTAGGATTTCGAAAAACATCAACGCCTAGCTCAAAATACCTGTTTTGGTCTCCACAAAAATGCCTAGAGATTGTTCGACCTCCCATGAAAAACACCTGATTTTTGTCAGACTCGAACCGCAGTCGCCCATTTAGCAGCTTTCCTCCTCCTTCCTTTCCATTACCCGATCCGAAAGTCAGCTAATAGTGTCAACCTTGGACACATCTGTAGTTGCACTCCATCGATTATGAGAGGTTTCAAGGAAAAAACACCACACAGCTCCACCGTCTCAGCTGTTCTTCCTGCTTTTCTTTGTCTGAGTTGAAAGTAAACTGAATATTTTATGGTTTTTGACTGGTGGTCAAAAACACAAGCAAATACCATGACATCACTTTGTGCTTTAGGAAATTGTTTTCACAGCCTTTTCTGATATTTTAAACACAGCTTAAATGCACCCTGCTGAGCAGTAAGTGCTTTTAAAAGCTGCGATCACAACGGTATACTCAACAGATGGAGTGACGGTGACCAGTGTATGTACGTCTCCATGTTGACGTGACAAACTGCATTTAAAAAAAACCCTCAGCTGATATTTTTCTCCTGGTTCTCCTGAACCTGGACTTTGAGTTGTGTCATCATGTGGTCCAGTGATCTGCGGTTCACTGCTCTGTCCTAACAGCAGCTTCGCTCCTCTGTCCTATCAGCAGCTTCACTCCTCCCTCCTAACAGCAGCTTCGTTCCTCTGTCCTAACAGCAGCTTTGCTCCTCTGTCCTATCAGCAGCTTTGCTCCTCTGTCCTAACAGCAGCTTCGCTCCTCTGTCCTATCAGCAGCTTCACTCCTCCCTCCTATCAGCAGCTTTGCTTCCCGGCCTCGTCAAAATCCATCAGCGTTGTCAAAGCGTTCAGTAATCTGTAGACAGTCACTTTGTCGTAATAGCAGGTTTAGTCTGCTGACCGTCTCCTCGTCATTTCACACTATTGAGGCAGTTTCTCCCTTTTAGCGGCGTATTGTTCCAGATGAAAGCAGCTGTCAGTCACAGCCGACGGGTCGGAGATGCTCAGAGGTTGTTAGGACTCTTGAATTCTCTCCCGCTGTGAAGCTCAGGGTCTAATATCACGCTTCACAACACTCCTCAGGGCTCCTCAGCTGGATACAAACCTCAAAAATCATTCAGTCAGGTGGTTGTACAAACAGTTCTTTAGAGCACGCTGTGAGCCACCAAGTCTGAGAACGAGATAATGAGAGGAAATGTAAATGATGTGTAAATCTTTAAATGAAACACCAAAATCAAGCAGAAGACTGCTGTGAAACATGGAACAAGTCTAATTGATGAGCAGGATCGTTTCTCCTGGTGTGTAACTGGTGATGTTGCTGACGTGTTGCTGAGTTCACCTGCAGGATGACTAAGAGATTTGGAGATTGCCCTGAAAAAAGGCTCTTTTGGGTCACATCCGACCCAAAGGTATCAAGTTGAGTATCTGTTGGAAACAAGTCGGGGAGCCACAGCGAGCTTAGTCCGCAATCCCAAAGCTTCAGTGTTTGACGTGTTGGGAATGAGACTCAAAAATCAACTTTCTTAAAAAATGGACTTTTCAGCACAGCATAAAATCGAAAAATGAACCTGAGGAAACGTAAAGAGCTGGTTAGGTGTATGGTTATGTACTTGACTTGGCAGCCTTCTCGCCTGCAACCCCACCGCCATGCCCTCCATGGTTGGACATGAAAGTCAGATTATAAAAACGTAATGTGAAGGTGATATGGCAGGATTTGTAGAAAAATCAATACGGTACGTCGCCTTTGACACGTACAAATGTGGTCTGCAGAAACGTTTATACCCTGGCGACTGGGCTGGATACGGAGACCACACACTCATCAGGGATTCCTCCGAGTGTGGCAGCTTTCCTCCACCTCCAGATATTAAAGACATGCTATAAACATGTAATATGAGCAAGGCGTACGTGACCAGTGTTGTACAGTTTCCTGGTGGAGTTTTCAATCTTTCGTCACGACTCCAAGAAAACGTTTTCATCTCCGGAACAATTTAGAAAGCGATCGCTCGTCTTTCTCTCTTCTGTTGTGACTCCTTCCTGCTTTAAACTTGTTAGCGACGGAACTGAAATAATGAAAGAATCTGTCAGCAGTCAGTCACTCAAACCATCAGTCAGTCTGTCAGCGCAGTCTGTCGCTCGGTGCTTTAAAGGAGCCACTTAGTGGAAAATCATCCGTCAGTTTGTTCCAGCAGGTTCCCTCTAACAGACTTACTGAATTTAAGCTCCAGGCTGAAAATTCCCACTCAAAGATGTTTTAGTTTTCTGTTTGAGCTTCAGGTTTTCACTGCACCCCTCTTACCGAGCACAATTACAGCCGTATACTGAATATCAGCGTGTTTCTATTAACCTCAGTCCATTTCTCTGCTCTGCTCGAACAGTCAGAGGTGCTCACAGATTAAACGGCAGGTAAACTCCTCTCTGTCGACTCCCGTATCCGTCTCGCCGTCCTCTGTGAAATTACTGCAGCTTCTTGTTCTCCGTGAAAAATATCTGCAGGCGAGCGCTGCGTCTCTGGCGCTTCGTCTCTCTTTATCTCGTTCTGAGCAACAAGATTTTTGTCTCATCCTTTATACGCTTGAAAAGACAACAGAAACAACACGACGGCTTCAAAGCTTCGCTCTCACATCCATACAAGTCAATTATATGAAACAGAAATTAAACCTCACATCAAAACTCACATCTGGATCCTGTTTCCTGTCGTACACGTAGAAATCAAAGGTAGATACGCATTTGGATCAACATGACTCTCTGTCACAACTTCTCCTCGTCTGATCTGAGATAAACAGTAATTGTATATCCGTCATATATCTGAGAAAAGCTTAAGAAGCTCCGCCGTCTCTTATCTTGAAAGGAAGATGTTTCCACTTCGGATGCTGTGTCTGTGCCGGGGCGAGATAAACCCAACACAGCTTCACAGGTTCGGATGATTCACACTATATTTTTTTCGCTGCTGTCTTTCATTGTGTGAATAAATCTCATCTGAGTACAGTGAGAGGAGATCTGAAGCGTGACTTTCACAAAGAAAGAAAGAAAGAAAGAAAGAAAGGACATTTCCATTTCTGAGGCCGTTCAATTCAAATCAGATAGACTTCAAAAAGTGCAGACATTTCTCTTATCTGAATAAATTCAATAGTCGGGGAAAGGGAGGAAGCAAAGCAAAGAGAAGAATATCTTTCCATTATGAGGTCTGATTTTTGGTGACACGTCTGCTGTGACCACGTCACAGTCGTCTCAGCTCATTCAGTTCTTTGAAATGAATATAAAATGCAAATTCATGCTCATATGTCTAAATATGTCACATGAACGGTAGAATATATGACTATTTTGGTCCTGGACTTCATATGTTTTCTGTAATAAAACTTGGTTGGGGTCCTTGGTCCACTTAGTGTCAGTGTGAAGTAAGAGGAGGTAGGAGTATTTGATTTATTGCTCCCAGTTAATTACCTTTTTTTACGAATGGAAAATAGCCCCAACTCAGACGATGTACCCGTATGAGCGTCCTTTATGTTGGCGAGCATGCTGAGCAATACACCCACGAAAGGGCAGCTCAGAGTTAAGAGTCCTGACAACAGCAATCACGACCCGATCCAGCCCACCGGAATATAAATGACCTGTTTCTGATGTATTTGATGTCTGGTCTTTGAACCTGTTTGGTGCGAGCCAGATCGAGGCCACGCGGTTTTTCTATATGGGAGCCAGAATAAATGTTGTAATTTCTGCAAACCACGAATGTTTTGAGCGATTACAATTTAAATTGTATCCTGTCATAAGGGGTCTGGATGGGTTTCGGCACAGAAACCACCTGGCCGGGTTCAGGAGAAGATCATCTTTATGACTTAAAACTGAACTACTGAATGGTTTTCCACTAAACTTGGATAAATGTTGGGTGTCGACCCAGAATAGACCCAATTTACTTTTGGGACAGATCCGAGAACCTTTCCTCATTTTCTGTAACATTGCAAGGACGGGCATATTTCAACATTTTTGTTTAAATTGGCAGGGAATGAGGCAACAATGTGATGCAGATCCTTGGTGTGGTGAGTTTAAATGTAGGGTGATACAGCGATATTGAGTTTGATATTTGATTAGGCTTGATTTGAATTAAAGGGGGACCGCTGGACGTTGGTGGAGGTTTACGATCAAGTGAGTACCATTAAAGTTCAAGCGTCTTCGTCATGTCCGACGGTCCGCTCACCTGAACTATTGGCTCCACTGTTCTGTATTTTCTTCCAAATCTTCTTATTCCACAACAGATTCACTGTTTACTCCTGTTTGAGTAAAAACTACAGCGGTCAGCTGTTTCAGGAAAATCACTCAGCCTTGTTTTTAAAGACGTGTCTCCTGAATGGGATTGCAGGCAGGGAGGGGGATTTACAAACCACTGGAACACAATGATTCATTGTTTGTTTGGGTCTTTTTGGAGGATTTGTTGAAAGTGTAGAATAACACCAGTCTCATCCTTCAAAGCTTTTGGACTGTAGCACCAGCGTGGTTCAGTCCTCCAGCTGTGAATGTGTAATGAAAACAGAAAGCCTCACAGCGTGCTACAATGTTGCCCCGCTTTTTCTGGAAACTGTAACTTGTTAAGTAGCTACGAAGGCGTGTGGAGATATTTGTTCTGGTCCAACACGGCTCCACATCCAGTGTCTTCGGAGGCTGGCTTGTTTTCTGCCCACTCGGCGTTTTCCATCTCCTGCCCGGTTCACCTCTGGAGCCTCCTGTAACAGCTGTCCGCCTGCATCCCCTCCAGTGAGCCCTCTGGCTGTTTCCAAATTGGAGAGCACCCCTGCCAGCTAAAAAAACACCTGTGTACAACTTGTTGTTTTAAGTCAGAGCCGTGCAGAGAGCTGGCAGGTGTGTTCTGTAAGGTGTGTAAAACCCATCAGGGGACAAACACACTGTTTTTTCTCTCACAACTAGTGACTTTATAATTAATTGGCAAAGTTAATTTTCAACATTAGTCCTTTAAATTCTTTGTTATACCCCTTCCACTCTGTAATCTTTATTTATTTATTTTTTACCCACACAGTCCCTAATACGCCATTGTAGCTATTAAAGGGATATTCCAGTGTAAATTTAATCCATGGTCTAACACACCTTGACACCGAGTAAGACTCCCCCTCGAGAGGTCAAGTTAGCTGACCGCTAGCTTAGCTAGTTTTAGCAACCTCAGAAAAGACTGCACGATAACAATACACTGCAGCTTATGTCTCCAACTAGAAACCACCATCAAAAAGCCACAATTAATGGTGAGAACAGCAGCAAACTTCAGCAACAGTACATGTACAGTCCCAGCACACAGTACGAAGCATCAAACATCTGCTAGCTTTGCTGGATTTGTATTAAAAACACAGCACAACTCACCCTCTCCTCCAGCAGCCTGCCTGTGTGGGGAAGCCCTGACGAGTCGATTACCGAGTGCAGTAGATTTCTGCAGCTCAAGGATGAAAATTTATGATCAAACTTGACCTCTCGAGGGGGAGTCTTACTTGGTGTCAAGGTGTGTTAGACCATGGATTAAATTTACACCGGAATATCCCTTTAACCACTGTGAAGTTTCTGAAATCTCTTTCTTGCTGATTTCTCTACATGGTTTCATGATTTCCAAAGTATTCAGTTGTGTACTCATCAACTATTCTTGATTCATTCATCAAAACAATACTATTTCCCCTTTTCGCCCTTAGATTTACGACATTAATGATGTTTTTTTTCTTGAAATATTAACATTTCCCACTTGATAATCTTTATTAGTTCATTTCTTTCCCCCACGTCGGCCCTAACATGCTGTTGAAGCTATTGTGACTCACTTGTTTCTGGCGTCTCTTTCATGCTGCCGTCTCTACATGATTTCAGCGACGATGACAACAGTCGTAGTACTTCAGGTGTTATTCATCGCCTGATCCGTGAGCCACGTTGCCCCTCCTGGACATTAAAGCTCGCCCGGTCTTCAGAGGATCCATTGAAGAACTCCCCTGAGTACCAGCAGGTCTCATTTGTGCGCCCCTGGATTTCCATCTGGATGGGTCCAGGTGAACTTAAAGCCTCAGATCTGAGGGTGTTGCTGGTGGTTTCCTCCACGAGCTCGCTCTCCAGAGTCCCGCTGCAGGCTACCCCTGCAGTCCTCCAGCTGCTCTGTGGCCTCCTGCTTCCTCATTATCCAGCCGCTCCGCTCTGCCTGCAGTTGTTTTCTCTCTTCTCTCCATTTCAAGTGTTTCACCTGGAATAGTTGTCGGTAGTTAAAAAGATTTTAGAAAGAAATTAAACTGCATTGAGATGAATTCCCAGAATAATGACATCTTGCCTCGACTGAGCAGCCGTCCGTCCCAACATCTGTCCGGCTTCATTTCTGTCTGCCAGACGGTACTGGAGCTTCTTGTTCTTCCTCTTGTTCTTGTTCTTCGTCTTCTTTTTCTTCTCCTCTTCTTTTTCTTTGTCTTCCTCTTCTTCTTCTTCTTCTTCTTCTTCTTCTTCTTCTTCTTCTTTGTCCTCCTCTTCCTCTTCTCTTTCTTCTTCTTCCTCTTGTTCTTCTTCGTCTTCTTCTTCTTCTTCTTCTTCGTCTTCTTCTTCTTTGTCTTCCTCTTCTTCTTCTTCTTCATCTTCCTCTTGGTCTTCTTCCTCTTCTTTATCTTCCTCTTCTTCTTCTTCCTTTTGTTCTTCTTCTTTGTCCTCCTCTTCCTCTTCTCTTTCTTCTTCTTCTTCATCTTGTTGTTCTTCTTCTGTCCTCCTCTTCGTCTTCTCTTTCTTCTTCCTCTTCTCTTTCTTCTTCTCTTCTTCCTCTTGTTCTTCTTCTTCCTCTTCTCTTTGTTCTTCTTCGTGTTCCTCTTCTTCTTCTTCTTCATCTTCATCTTGGTCTTCTTCTTCGTCCTCCTCTTGGTCTTCTCTTCTTCTTCCTCTTCTCTTTCTTCTTCTTCTTCTTCCTCTTGTTCTTCTTCGTCTTCCTCTTCTTCTTCTTCTTGTTCTTCTTCCTCTGATTCATTTCTTCTTCTTCTTGTTCTTCTTCTTGTTCTTCCTCTTCCTCTTCTTGTTCTTCTTCCTCTTCCTCTGATTCATTTCTTGTTCTTCCTCCTCTTCTTCCTCTTCTTCTCACTCTGCACTGACGATGTGATACTGAGGGCTAACAGTGACTTAAATAAGCAAACACATGTACGTTCAATAACACCAAACTACAGCAGAGAAAGCTGTCGGTGTGAATCCATATTAAATTCTTGTGCATATTTTATGAACTACATGATTCATTTCCTCACCAGAGTTGAGCTGATGATTTTGTCTCGGACAAATTTCCCTCTGAAAAACATTTTTAATGAAGGAGGTGAATTGAAATGCTATTTCCAGGTCTAATGAAACCCCCCGTTTCTCTCCTCTGTTCCTTTAATGAAGCCATTAATGCTCAGAAATAGTGAAGCTCGGGTTTGAATCCATCTGCGCTCCAGTTATCTCCACAGCTCTGATTGACAAGCTGATTAATTTTCTCGGTTCCCTTCGAAAATGAAAACTTGATTCTCATTTCAGAGCACGAAGCTTCCCGGACTTCCTGGACATATTTATATTCTTAATACCTACATAAAGCCTATAAATACAGCCAAGGTAAAATCAATGTGAGTTCCGGTAAACTGCACAGAGATGATCGATGCATCATCACAAGGGATATTTACTACCTGCAGTAAATGGATGTTAAGTGCAGCGCAGACTGTTCAAAACAGTAAAAGCATCCTTTGTTTTTTTGACCTGGCAACATCAATCATAACCAAAAGTAAAGCAGCTACAAGGAACTTTCATTTTTTGGCTGATTCTGGATAAAAGTGTTACCACCGCTCCTTGTCGTGAAGATCTTGATCCGGCTGACGTGCAGGAATTTGTTCTGGAGGTGAGAGAAAGAAAGACGCAACATGTTTTTAATACTTTTTTTTAGTGTTTTAGTCTCCTGAAAGTGTAAAGACAAACACTTTCCCTGTTAGCTGCACAGCTAACTGAGCTAACCAGCCGTTATTCTCTTGTTATGCTGCCCTCTAATTTGTTTTGAGTATGAATCCGACACGTCTTGCACCACTCTCCTCCTCCTCTGCATAATTTAAACTGCAGCTGACAGCTCTGAGTGTCCGAGTCATCTGCTTGATATAAGTCAAACCATCTCGCATTTTATCCAAGCTCCGCGATCAATACTGTCATCAATCATCATCCATTCAGTGTCAGTTGAAACCAAGAAGCTCCAACTCATGAACTTTCTCTGGATGTCACTTCTCCTCGATTTTTTAACAAAGTAAAGAATATTTTCTGTCTCATAAATATTGCAGATTGCGTATTTTTGATCACTTTTTTGTGTTTTTCTGAGGTCAAACAGTCGCTCGACTTCTTACCTTCGCTGCAGTGTGTGCAGATGGAGATGGCAGACACGTCTCCTCTGGGAGCTCTGCAGTATTCGTTTAGACATCGGGGCGCCCGAGGGCCGAATAGGAACCGCTGCTTTAATGTGTTTCTCCCGGGAGATACGCCGTATTTCATCGTCGTTTTTAAAGCTGAAGGACGAGTAAATAACCAGTAACTATAGAGCTCAACAGTGAGGTTCATTTTCTGAATAGATGAATTGATTATTGGCCATAATGTCGTAACCATCCAAAGTAGACTTACAACGAGTTATGAGATTGTGAAACGATGCTATAAGATCCTGTAGAAGCCACAAGTCCGTATGATATCAACTTTGTTTTAAGAAAACACGTTTCATTCGATGTCATGGAAAAGTACTGCACTACCCACAATCCTATAGTGTAACAAGCGACGTCTCTGATTGGTGGAAATGGAAATGGAAATGTTTATCGAACCCGCAAATTTCATGTTCGCTAGTTACAAGGGCGTAAGTTTGGTCTCAGAACCAATTTAAGACCTCACCTGAAGCCCAGACGGACCAGCTGTTGCTTCTTTAACCTGCCTACCTACCTAAATACTTCCTAGACTACTTGCATGTATAATAGAAAAATACTCTCACTGTGTACTTTTAGAGTAATCCTGGGTCAAAATACTTAACAGAGAACACGAATAAGGATATTTCGCCCAACTTTGAGGTGGAATAAAAAACTTGTTTTCCATAAGTTGTCCAAGATTCATATACTACTAAACTAAGTACTTCATAGACTTCTTGCATGTATAATATAAAGTACTAATACTGTGTACTTTTAGAGTAATCCTGTGTCAAAATCCTGACCAGATCACAAGAATAAGGATATTTCGCCCAAATTTGAGGTTGAATAAAAAACTTATTTTCCATAAGTAGTCCAAGATTCATATACGACTGAACTAAGTACTTCATAGACTACTTGCATGTATAATATAAAGTACTAATACTGTGTACTTTTAGAGTAATCCTGGGTCAAAATCCTTAACAGAGAACAAGAATAAGGATATTTTGCCCAACTTTGAGGTGGAATAAAAAACTTATTTTCCATAAGTAGTCCAAGATTCATGTGCTACTGAACTAAGTACTTCATAGACTACTTGCATGTATAATATGAAGTACTCTTACTGTGTACTTTTAGAGTAATCCTGGGTCAAAATCCTTAACAGAGAACAAGAATAAGGATATTTCGCCCAACTTTGAGGTGGAATAAAAAAACTTGTTTTCCATAAATAGTCCAAGATTCACATACCACTGAACTAAGTACTTCATAGACTACTTGCATGCATAATATGAAGTACTCTCACTGTGTACTTTCAGAGTAAACCTGGGTCAAAATCCTTAACAGAGAACACGAATAAGGATATTTCGCCCAACTTTGAGGTTGAATAAAAAACTTATTTTCCATAAGTTGTCCAAGATTCATGTACTGCTGAACTAAGTACTTCATAGACTACTTGCATGTATAATATGAAGTACTCTTACTGTGTACTTTTATAGTAATCCTGGGTCAAAATCCTTAACAGAGAACATGAATAAGGATATTTCGCCCAACTTTGAGGTGGAATAAAAAACTTATTTTCCATAAATAGTCCAATATATATATACTTCTGCACTAAGTACTTCCTAGACTACTTGCATGTATAATATGAAGTACTCTTACTGTGTACTTTTCGAATAATACTTTGTCAAAATCCTGACCAGATCACAAGAATAAGGATATTTCGCCCCAAATTTGAGGTCGAATAAAAAACGTATTTTCCATAAATAGTCCAAGATTCATGTGCTACTAAACTAAGTACTTCATAGACTACTTGCATGTATAATATGAAGTACTCTTACTGTGTACTTTTAGAGTAATCCTGGGTCAAAATCCTTAACAGAGAACACGAATAAGGATTTTTCGCCCAACTTTGAGGTGTAATAAAAAACATGTTTTCCATAAATATATAAACTTTATATAAGGATTTTATGAAACGTCAATCGAGTGAATGAATGAGAAATTCACTTCCGGAACCAGAGCCGTTAAAAAAGTGGTCACTGTTGAGCTCTATACGGAAAAATCACAATCTTCTCGCTGATTCTCGCCTCTCGCTTATCTTGGTCGTATATAGGCATCAGTATTAAATTGAGACTGTTTCACAACCACTTAGAAACTCCTTGTAGTTCGTTTAACTTGTCGAAACGTTTCCACTTTCCATCACCTTGATACAGAGGAAAAATCAAACGTGCGATCTGCAGGTTAGACTTCCTCTTCAGCTCTTATTCTGCTGCCTATTGTTGACTTTGTTTTTTCTGCGAGCGCAGAGTAAGTAGAGCAGAGCTGCCGCCTGTTTCTGTGTAATCCAGCAGTAAGCGTGTTAATTCCCTGGAAGAGACGAGCTGCGGTGAAGCGACCAACAGCTCGACGGCTTCCAGGAGGCTGCTGCCTCTCCGATCAGCTTTGTTCCAAAAACAACAACAACATACAAAAAAACAACTGAAAAGCCCCGAAAGAGAAAACCAACAGGATTAGTGGAGCAGCTGTCTGTCGCTGTCTAACATCAGTGTTTCAAGGATAAAACAGGAGAAAAAAGTTATACCGAGCTCACTTTTAATGCCATTTGGATCTCTTTTGTTCTCTGGCCTGCTTTTTTTCGTAAATCCAGGATTACAAAACACCTTGAGGCTGTTTTTTAAAACCGCTATTGAACCGAGTGTTGTGTAAAGACGTTCATATTTATAGCTTCAGACGGGAGGAGACGGCCGCAAGGTGAGGGAAGGTCAGGTGAGATAACTCGTCCACTCACAAAGAATCTGGTCAGGTTTACTTTCATCCAGCAATCTGGGTGCCTTGCTCAAAGCCTCCAGGATGGGGCCGAAGGATAAGATCCCTCATGCAGAAGGCAGATATGTGTTTGATCTGCGTTTGATTTTTTTCTAATTTAAAGTAACTTTAGCCCGACAGAAGCTGATGTTTGCTCGGAGATTTAAATTCGGCGACTCTTGGAACTTTCCTCGAAAGTTTCTCGGATCAACTTTTAATGTGATTTAATCAGGAAGCGATCTGTTTTTATCTACGAGTCAACACGGTTGATTTTTTACAGTATCTGTTAACCCACAGGTGCTTTGTACCGTCTCTTCGTTAAACCCCTGCAGCTGTCTGAAGCCAACAGGACTCATATGTCGACAAATCTGCATCCTTGGATCTTGGTCCACCGTGTTTATCTTCATCAAATCACACGGAAATGACAACAGACTTCTAGAAAAGATCCTTTCCAGCTGTCCAACAGGAACCCATTCCTCTTTAAATCTGCACATTTTTGATGCTACGCTCACAATTTCTTTCACCACTGACTTGTGACTGAACTGTCGCTCAGATGTACCTTTATCTCTCTGCCTTCTCAGTCGTCAGTCTGGTTGAACCGTTTCACAGCATTTTGCTCTCCATTTATAAAACAGGACTTATTTTTGCAAAACCCTCCACACAAAGTAACTTCAGATCAGGTCATCGGATCATTCGAAGAGTCCTTTCAACCGTCTGTACAAAATCTAGTCATCGTGGAAGGCGATTCTAAACTTTCGGATGATCTTGTTGGCTGGAAGAGAGATTTTTAACTTTACACAGAAAAATAATGGTTCTTAAATGGTTCTTCAAAAGGCTCTTTGGTTCTTTAAAGAACCATCACCAATTGAGGAACCTTTTTATATAGGGGATGGTTCTTCACATACTTTTGTGGTTCTTTAAAGTACTAAAGGTTCTTCATTTCTATTGGAGTTATTTGCTGGCATGTAATAGCATGAAATTAGGGCTGCAACTAACTATTTTCATTAATCGATTAACCTGCAGATTATTTTCTCAATTAAGACCCAGAAATGCAGCAAATTCTTACATTGTACTTTTTTTTTTGCTTAAAAATTACTTAGACGATTATTAAGTCCTATTATCAAAACAGTTGTCAATACATTTTCTGTTGATCAGCTAATCGTTGTAGCTCCAAACACCTCTCTTACAGTTTTTGAACTTGAAACCCTGCAATGTCCATGTTTTGCACAGAATGTATAATGTGTCTTAATAGCTGGCAATGAAATAAAAAAGAATGTCAATACAAACTGGCCAACAACTATGTTATTGTACTTGTTTTTCAACGTACCCATAATGATTTGATTTAAAATGCTCAAAGAACCATTTATTCTGAAAAATTACTGAAGAACCATTTAAAATAGGTTCTTTACTGAACCAGTTGGGTCCACAAAGAACTTTCTTGAAAATGGTTCCTTAAAGAACCTATTTCTGCTAAAGTTCTTTGAAGGACCATCAATTCTTTGAACCATCAATGGTTCTTTGAGGCACCTTTGGGGGTTCTTTAAAGAACCGTTTGCAGGAAAAGAGGTTCTTTGTGGAACTAAAAATGGTTCTTCTATGGCATCACTCCGAAGAACCATTTTTGGTACCAGTTAGCACCTTTATTTCTCTTTGTGTAGCTGTACTTAACAGACATGATGGATTTTATCCTATAAAATAAGCCTTTTTGCCAAAATACTGAAATATTGAATCTGTCCAGTCCTCAACGACTCTTTCATCCTCGTGGTACTCAAATATTCCTAATCATGTTTTCTATAGATAACAGATGGAAAGGTGTGTTTGTAGACGAGCATGTGAGTCTCAAACCAGCCTCGTTATTCTCACAGCACCGACCTCCAAACACTCAGATTCTGTTTCCCAGCAGTCGGCGGTGATGAAGTCGTGCAGACAAGAAGCCTGTCAGCTTAACAAAACCTCATCTCTCTCCTCCGTAAGATCTGATGAGGAGCGGCTCACCTGTAGTCCGCCCAGCAGAGCCAGGAAGCGCCTCTCTGAGGATACCTGCTGCCGTCTTAATCATCTGACTGGCAGCCTGCAGGCATCTCACACCATCTGTCAGGTGAGGATTAAACAACACAGAACTGTCCGTACCCGCGGCTCTCTAACTCCGGCTAACAACCTCCCTCTTCACACAAAACTGGCAGTAAAAAGACGAGTGTGGATCTAGTTAGCAGGGGGATTTTTTTTTTTAGTCATTAATTCTTTGAGAAGTTCATTAAAGTCCAGACAGCAGAGGTAATTACAGGAGTCGTTAAAGTGCGTCGCTGCTGGGTGTTTTTCGTCAATTCCTGATTAATATCACACATTTTTTTTAGATCTAATCTCGTCAGATGGGGACTTGATTAATCATCGATCGTCAGAGGATTATTGTCAGAAGGATGTGAAGATAATTCGAGAGCTCTTCATTGTTTTCAACATATAATGGAATGCTCTATTATTTCGATGATTAGCTGCTCGTCGCTGATTTTCGGAAGCTGTGTGAAGTCAGAAAGGTCTGACTTATTTATTTGTAATCCTTTGAACCATGTGAAATGTTTTATTATACATTAATCCAGCAGATTCAGTTATTTTTCTTAAAAAAGGCAGAAAGTGAACATCCATAGTTGTTATTTTCATTGGTGATGGATGATTACCTGGAGCTAAGAAATGTTGTTTTTGTTACCTTAGAAAGAGTCTTTAAAATCTGAAGTTGGAGCAGGTCGTCTGCACGGAGTCAGTATTTTAAGGTGAGGGTTGTTCAGATGCATCTAAATCCTACACACTGGCTGTCACAGATCTACAGTCTTAAAGGGATATTCCGGTGTAAGTTTAATCCATGGTCTAACACACCGTGACACCGAGTAAGACTCCCCCTCGAGAGGTCAAGTTAGCTGACCGCTAGCTTAGCTAGTTTTAGCAACCTCAGAAAAGACCGCACGATAACAATACACTGCAGCTTATGTCTCCAACTAGAAACCGCCATCAAAAAGCCACAATTAATGGTGAGAACAGCAGCAAACTTCAGCAACAGTACATGTACAGTCCCAGCACACAGTACGAAGCATCAAACATCTGCTAGCTTTGCTGGATTTGTATTAAAAACACAGCACAACTCACCCTCTCCTCCAGCAGCCTGCCTGTGTGGGGAAGCCCTGACGAGTCGATTACCGAGTGCAGTAGATTTCCGCAGCTCAAGGATGAAAATTTCTGATTATTACTCCATGGAATGCTCAGTTCTTATTATCGAGAGCTGACAGGGAAAATAAGGGAAGTAATGGAGTAATATTCATACATTTTCATCCTTGAGCTGCGGAAATCTACTGCACTCGGTAATCGACTCGTCAGGGCTTCTCCACTTGCTCCACCAGTGTCCGTCATGAGACTTGGACGGAGGACTTTTGGTGGACTGATCCAACAGTTTTTTTTTTTCTCGCTGTCTTTATCTCAGGAATGAATGAAATGAATAATGCAAAGGATCATAATGAAGAAAATCAGGCATATGTAGGCGGCTGATATCTGAGTGAATATAATTTGATGGGAATCTTTATATGATTGAATATATACTGAGTGGCCTTCTTGTTATAATTATTATTCAAGGATATAGTTCTGAAATTAGCTTCATGTTTCCTTCCCTCACTTTTTATTAGAAACGTATCTACAGCTCCAGATTGAGCGTTACACTGCTCTCACATCATCACACTCACATCAAATCAACACACCATGTTTTTAACTTCACACGTTCTCATTTCTTGTGAACACCCGGCTCGTCTGTGCTTCACCGTGCAGCTCGCAGACTTCGGTCGGAGATTCAGGTACTCTTAGTGGCTAATGTAGCCTCGAGGCGACACAGAGCCGGGTCAGCTCGCTTCTCTCTGACTCCAAGAACCAGTCTTTGATTCTTTGAATATTTCGCTCAGTGTAAACATCGTCTTGCTTCAACGACAAGACGGAACAAGCTGCAGACAGAATATGATACTGTTAAGTCAATGAAAATTGGATGTCGAGCTGTTCAAACACTGGAAAAACCTGAATCCACCATCACACTAACACAGAGAGATTTTAAGAAATACTCTCGACCACATGAAGGTCGAGAGTAAATGAGGACAGATGAGCGCTGAGTAAAGACACTGAACAGGGAGCCTTGGAGCTTTGATGAGTCTTTCCTCAAGTAATTATCAGATAGTGAAAAAAGCAAACTAATAAAACGTGTGAGGTCTCAGAGAATCTAAAAGTCAGCGCGACAACAACAACGTGTGAAGGCTGAATTATACGAGACGTCAAACCGGAACGGGACTGGATGTGATTTTTATCATAATGGCGTTGGCGGCCGACAATACGACGAACGCAGCGGGGAGCTTTCTGTGCCGCTCGGATGAAACGTGTTGCATGAATAAATTAACGGCATCTAAATAAAACCGGAGGGAGACGACGAGTCTGAAGATTCACAGAAAGATTGGAAATACACTCAAGATTCTGTCGGATGTTGGCTGGAAATTATATTATTAAAATAATATTAGTTGTGTTTTTAGTGTCTGTGTAGTTCAAATCTATATTTTGTTGTTGTTGCAGAGTTAAGTTGTGGACTGTTAGGATCGCTGCAGGGATGTTTGAGAATCAAGGACACTCAAACACACATTATTACCTTGAACTCTGCCTTGTGAGACACACACACACACACACACACACACACACACACACACACACACACACTCCTCTACCTGTGATGTGTTATTGATAAGGCTGCAGGGTGAAGGTCTCACCTCTCTGGAGGTCATAAACGTGCAGTCGGGCTCGTCTACCGGCAGAAACCGACGCTCTCCTGGGAACTTCGCAATCCATTTGTTTGTTTAGCCGACTTAGCGCGAGCACAGTCTCCGGCCTCGGACTCCGCTCCGCTCCAGAACCAGAAGGACTAATCCGCGGGGAGCTGTTGCATTTATTCTGTGATAAGGAGCTGTTGTGCTTTATGAGCTATTATTAAAAAGCACAGAAAAAGAAACTGATTTCCACGCTGTAGAAGCTGCATTACTCACTGCCACCCGGCTTAAATTGCTCTTTAATTTGCAGCGGGCGGAAGGGCAACCCTCTTATTCCAACCCTTCCTACCCACAATGCAACGCATCAGTGCAATCGGTGTACAGCACACAGAAGAGTTGACTCCTCTCACCGAGAACTCGTGGGTTTCTCTGCCTCTGGCTCGCAGCAGCTTGATCTCTGCTCTGCTCTCAAAGAACCGCCGAGTGTCTTTTGTGTTTCAGCCAACTGGCCGGCCGGCCGGTCGGTCGGGCAGCAGGCCTCCGACAGCCTGCAGCCGCTGCCGTGAATATAAAGTACAGTCAGAGTGCATCCGTCACCGGCTCTCGCTCCGTCTGGTATTCAACAGATATACGAAGCAGCGGTTCAGATCATCATGCCAGAGACACTTTGAGCCTTTAATTCTTCGGTTTACTTCATTATCTACTAATAACTGTTTACCCACATTGAGCCTCGTGTACTGATGGCAGTCACACCTCCTCTCATTAAGTGCTTAAGAGGCCGGAGACCGCCAGGGATGAGTGCTCAGCCCCCTCCTGTTCACACCAGCGTCGATGAGAGTTCATATCGGAAGGAAGTCAATAATCTTGGAGAGTGGTGCGCCGGGAACGAACTTCTGCTCAACGTCAGCAAAGCCAAGGAGCTGCTGGTTGACTTTAGTCTACATCAGAGTGGAACTGGGAGTCAACATCACAACATCAAGACACAGAAAGAGGCAACTTTAGAAGGTTACTGCACGCCAAGTTCTCATCAACTTTAACAGAGGAGCAACAGAAAGCATCCTGACTGGAAACATCACAAACTGGCACGGTTCGTTCATGGCCCAGGACAGAAAAAACCAGAAAGTCATCTACAGAGCATCAATAACATCGGTGAAGTGAGGTGTCGGCACAGAGCTCAATGGATACTAAAAGACAAACACCCCCAAGTAAATGAGACTTTAAATTAATGAACCTCGAGATGATTTTCCCACTTTCAGTCTACAATGTATTCTAAACGCCTGCTCACACCAGAAAGTCCCACAGCATGTTTTATATTTGTGCATTTCAGCTACTTTTGACTGACAATGAAAGTCTAGATGTTTAGTGATATAGTGACCACTCGTAAGGGATGTTGGTAAACCAGTTTAGTCGGCGAGTTAACCACTAGCTAATCCAAGGATTGTACCTCATGTCATCCAAATATACAGTATGTTGTTAGCTCAGATGCTAACGACTATCTGCCGCTCCTCTCCTCTTTTGGGGAACATTTATGCTCAGAGCAGGTTAAATAAAAGTGGTGCGACGGAGCTGTAATGTCCATTTTTGAATCTCCAATGTCAAGATTGTTTCCTTTCATGGTCGAAAAACCATGCGAGAAGACTTCACCATTTTATGGGTCCTGTTTTAAACGAATCTTTTAGTTTTATTCCCAACTTTTCAAATACTGACGTTTAAGATTTTGGGTTAAATAAAAGTGGTGCGACGGAGCTGTAATGGTTGTAATTTCCATTTTTGAATCTCCAATGTCAAGATTGTTTCCTTTCATTGTCAAAAACGATGCAAGGAGATTTCAGGTCCCTTTTAAAGATTTTTTTTGTTAAGATTTTGGGTCGGGTTGGTCGCCATCCCAACGCAACGGCTTCTGACAAGTTGGGATGAGACACAATAAAACAACTTTTCTAACAAATAGGACCTTTAAATCCTGGCAGGAACTTTTCTCTGGTGTCAAACTGGTTGTTTAATGTATAAAAAATAATCTACTGTAAAATATTAGCAGGGTGAAAACATCACAGCTGATGATGACGATGTGGTGCAGAAGTGATGTGTCTCCTCTCCACAGGGATCGCCGAGCTGTGACCGGCGAACTCTGCAGGTCAGAGGCAGAAATCCCTCCGTCGAGTGTTTTCTGACAGAAGAGCGAAGAGGGTTTAATAGTGAGGGTCCCCTCAGGGAGTTAATGGCTGAATGAGTGCTTAATCAAATAAAAGCGTGTTTTTACTGGAGGTGTATCGACAGCAAAAGCCCCGAGGAGAATCAGGTCAAGACTGCAAGTCAACGTTTGAGAGCGTGGAAGCGTGAGGAACAAATCGTGAGCGTTAACCTTCTTCTCTCTGAAGGGTTTCTGTCATTTTTCCTGGTGGCGTCGGTGTAGATGTGTTGTGTTTTTGTGTGCTTCCCCTCCTCCACCTCCACACGCTGCCTTCCGTCTGCTGCCAAAATCTCCAAACTAACAAGACGAGATGTTTCCAATAAACGAGCTCGGTCCAGGTTTAACTGGAGAGGAAATAAAAACAACCTCCGCCAACAAAAATCCAGCCTCTGAAGGATGGAGGCTTTCCGTCAGTCAGTCTTTTCTTGGCCACAATCTTCTCACTCGCTGTACAGTGTTTATTGAGACAGAATTAATGATGACAAATAGTCTTGTTCTTCAAATTGTGGAATAAAATCCGGTTATTTATCTCCTCATCGTGGCACAGTTATGAAAACACCTGCCGGATGGTTTTTATCAGAACTTTAACAGCAAAACAAGCGAAAAATGGTAATTTTCTTGGTATCGCCGTCGTCTTTTAACAAAAATACATAATTTCCCTCAGTTGATAAAAGGAAACACGAGCTGAGATGGCGTCTGTGGTTCAGGGAGCATCAAACCTCCATCGATCGTTCCTTTTTGCTGCTTCTAACTTTCCGGAATTTTTCATTTTCCGTCTCCTCTTATCTCTCGCCGTTTGTGTGTCACACTCTGTGTTTGACTCACAGGGTGTATTATTAACTTTCGGCAGCCGGCTGTTTCCTCTCGGTGTGTTTTTTGGCATATCTCGGCTCCACATAGTTTTAAAACCTGTCGCCCGACTGATCTGAACATTAAACAGTTCCTCGGTGTGAGGTGTGAGGTGTGTTGTTGGTGCACCGTGTGATCCCTTGTTTCTCTCAGACTCTGGCCTCAGCGTTGTCCGATTCCCCCGCTGTGTTTGCACTCAACAGGTTTTCTGTATCATCTGATTCCCCCGCTGTCTTTACTCTCGGTAGGTTTTCATTATCAGATTCCCCCCGCTGCCTCTCTCTCTCTGCTCTCCCGCCCCTCTCCTCTCTGTTTTTCCTCGACCAACTCCACTCCCCCCGCCCCCCTCCGGCACTTAGATGTATTCAGTTAAATCCAGCGCCGGACCGATCTGTTGAACATGACACCGTAACCTCGTCCCCAGGCGGCTCTGTGTTACACAAATTGGTCTGAAACTCCTGCTGTGTATTGATTCGCCGTTGCTTTGACCCACCTGTTGTAATCATAAGCAGCGACGCTTTCACTCGCGCTTCGTGTGGAGTGAGGAGCAAAGTTTCCTTTCACATGTTGTGCAAATTGTAACTGAATTTCCAGGAAAACAGGAAAAGAAAATACACGTTTGGTTCCTCTGAAGCGCTGCAGGAGAAGAGGGCGACGTGACGACTGTGGATTATAACATTTATATTTGTTTCAAGTATAATTTGAAGATTCTCATCAGCTTCAGTGATATTTAATTAATTTAACGGGTAATGTTTTATATAAAGGTCCCTGTAGTATTATGCCGTTTTTCCACCGACAGTACCAGCTCGCCTCGGCTTAGCGTGGCTCTACTTGGTTTGGTTTCAGACGCGTTGCGTTTCCATCTAGAATTAGTAACGTGGGCGGGTCGTCATCAGACGTGGGCGGGTCGTCATCAGTGACGTACTTATCCACGCGACACATAAACAGGGCTAGCTGTGGGCTACGCAAAACACGTCCACCTTTTCATTTCTTGTCGCACCATCAAGCTCGTTCTGGATGCGTCTTCAGCGACAACACTCAGGAGCGTCTCCACCTCTGCCACGGTCCACGCCGTGTTCCTGCGCGTTGTTCCTTCCATGTAATCGCTATGTTGACTGAACGCAGATGCTAGTTTTTAAAGGTAGCGGGCGTCAGGTTTGGACGTCGCGCTCGTCATGAGTCGTCAAGTGGCGTCGCTCTCTGTCCAATCAGTGGCCGGCTGCCAGCTTACGTCACACAGAAGTATCAGCTCAGCTCGGCTGGAACTTATACGGAGGTGATACTAAAAAAGCACCACTTTAGCAGGTACCAGGTACCAGATTTCAGTAATGGGAACGCAAAAAAGGCGAGCTAAGTCGAGGCGAGGCGAGCTGGTACTGTCGGTGGAAAAACAGCATTAGTTAATAGGCAATAAAACTGCTTAGTGACATTATTATGCATTACTAAGTGTTAAAATTAGCATAATAGAATGGACATTTGTGCTAATGAGAAACTTCTTAGACAGCCAAAAGTGTTTCTTAACATTTCTTACAATAGCATTTCAACAACCCAGTCACCAGAATAAATGTTTCTGCAAAACCACATTGCTTTTCTTTATGTTACAACTTTACTTCATGTCCAGTTTTCTGTTTGTCTCTGGTCAGGTGTAGGCATAAAAACAACTTCGTTAGGTTCAGTGAAGCATCATGGTTCGGCTTAAAATACCTGTTTTTGTCACTACACACAGCTGGAAATTGTGCCAAAGTCTCCTTAAAACCGTCTTCTCCACCTCCCGTAATGAAAGTCATGTAATAAACATGTAGTGAGACACGTTCATGGCCTCTGACGTACGTAACGTATCTGTGGTCTGCAGAAACGTTTCTCAGAGGTTCTTATAAATATCACATTAGTCTGTCTTTTTTTAAAATTTAGCTGGTGTGACAATTAAATACAACATTAAATTACTGATTACATACTCACATTTACAGAAGTACTATAATTGAAAAAAAAAAAATTCCCCCGAAATTATGCTCCCAGTTCAGCGAATCATCGTGGAGTTATTAATCCCAGAACATGGATTGTTTTCCTCCACGTGTTCCCTCGGGGCCCAGCCTGATAATTGGACTAAATTGGTATTTTGTTTCGCTTCATTATTCACTTTAATATGAATAAAGCGATGAGTAATCAGTAATTTACTGTTTTAATTGCTAAAAAAAGAAAAAAGGAAGAAGATATGATGGCAGCAATTTGGACGTCTAGTTTACCCAGAGGCTGTTAGGAAAGAAGATAACACTCACATAGGATCCACAATGCATTAGCTCCTAAATACAGCTGCATAATTCAAAGTCAGTGAAGTAGAAAAGTCTAAATATATAAAAGCAACTACGTGAAACAACCGCGTAAGGTGCTTCTTCACATCCAAGATAACAGAGACGACGTTAAAAGGGTCATAGATGGTTCCAAAGTGGTTCAGACGATTGTTGTCAGGTAAAATAAAGGAGAAAGTCGATTTAAAAGAATGTATTTTAGTTTTTCTTGCTGGCGTCTTTGTCTCTGTTTCCTCTTCGTCTCCTCATCCAGTCGAACCAGAAGTTCTTCCGACACTCGTCTGAAAGTGAGAGAGGAGACGATCAGACAGAGAGAATGTAAGAAATATTAGAGTGCATTATTCAAATTAAATCAACTAATTTATAAATATAGCAGCGTCAGGTATTGATGATGATGAAGGGATCGTAAAGTGACTGATAATTATCCTGATGATGATCAGCAGAGTTCATCCACCAACTCTAATCGGTCATTTTTTATCGTCATCTACTCACTCTCAGAAGTTCCTCCTATCATGTTGCCTAGCTCCATTTCTTTCATCCTGATGAGGGTCTCGAGCTTCTCCTCTTCCTCGCTCCCGGAGACACAACCGGGATCCTCTGCCGTCACACCGAAGGCATCCAGAGGATCGTAACCAGGCGGCGCCAAACAGCCCGACGTCGTCCAGGCTGCTTCAGCTCCATCCTGCCGAGCGTTTGAGCCGATTTGACCTCCGTTAGCATCACAGCCGTTATTATTAAAATGGTTTGCAGTGGACCTGACGGTCAGAGAGTTCAGCCGGTTCGGTTGGGAGTCAAAATAAACCCAGATTACGGCTGTCTTGTTGTCTGTGGTCTTGTCATGGATGGAGGGGAAATACCTGACTGCAGCCATCTTGTTCAGAGAGAATGCATCGTTTTTGTTTGGATACGAAGTGGAGAAGTTCCTTAACGACGCTGGAGCCAAGAAGGACTCAGCAGCAGGATGTGTTCACAACAGCAAGCATTACTAAATATCCCTGGTTAATGTGAATGTTTGACTTTTTGAGAAAATACTAGCTTGTTGTGGTAAATATGAAGCTAAGCTAGCAGCTGGCTAGCATAGTTAGGCTATTTCTCACCCGGGTGCAGCGACTGTTCATACTCAGTCTCGGTCTAGACATTCAAATAACAATCTTGAAGATTTTCATGTAAATAAATATCTGTTAAGTCACTATATATCGCCAAAAGGTAGCTAATATCTACAAAATATATATTTTCTGCCTCTAAAGATACATTTTGGAAGGTTAGCTAGCTTGCGGTGCTAGTGACTGGGACAGGACTTTAGATGTTTCCTAGCAATTGATTTTTACATAAATCATTTTCCATTTTTTTAAATGAAGAAACTCAAATTAGTTTGAAGTTTATAGATATAACGCTGCTGGAGTCGAGTGGTATCTGTGTTTCGAGTCTTGTCGGTGTCGGTGTTAGTGGCGATTTTAACGACGTTAACGTTAGCTAGCGTTAGAGATGTTAGCTAGCTAGCAAAAGCAACGTTAGCCACAACCAAGAATTGTATTTTCTTATTATCTAGCCTATTGCTTTTTAAAATGAATTATCTATTTTTATTTTATTTCATTTTATTAATTTAACTTTGAACCTTTTCTGTGATTTTGCCTCTTTTATCACTTTTACTCCTTTAACTTGTAGCCTAATAACTCATTTAGATTTTCTTTGTGTTTTAACTTGACTTCATTGATGTTGATCGTCAAAGCACTTTGTACACTCTGTTTTTAAGGTGCTATATAGGCCTACATAAAGATTATTATTAATAATAATTATACCTTTAAATTCAAGGAAAAAGTTTCATATTCAATCTTAGTATTGGATTTATGAACAACTTCAGTCTACTAGAACTCCTACAATCAATTTTTCTTCGAGGCTTTTCAGGACATTTTGAACTTTTTAGCCTAAATTTAAGGCTAAAACAAATATTTTGCATGACGCTGCCCATCTGTTTATGATGAAATGCACAAATTATAAAAATGTAAGAGTTAATTTGTGGTTACATCCACCCTGCTTGGCGGGAATTCTTCCCCTTCTGGCCCAATAAATGGTGACCATGGCTTTAATTTAATACGGCTTTAATTGACGGCAGCACCCGCAGTGGACGAGGGGGGAAACTGGAGGACCAAATTCTGGCACTGCAGGTCCTGGAAACAGCTTCAGGGGCTGAGGAGGAGGAGGAGGAGGTGCTGAAGTTGGAGCTGTGACCGCATAGTAAAACCACCTCTCTCTCTTTGCCTCCCCCCTCCCTGTGTCTCTCCCTCCCCTCCCTCCCCTCCTCTCCTCCTCGGTCGGGTTTGAGGAGATCTCTCTTGGAGCTGGAGAGGAGAGGTTGGCCGTCTCTCTCCTCCAGCAGCCGCCGGGCTTCTCTGCAGCCTCCCGCCGCCTCATCATGGATCTGTGGACTAAAAGACTCGCTGGGATTATCGCTCAGGTCGCCCTGCTGCTCTGCAGCTCGCGCGGGACAACCGGAGAAGGTGAGCAGGCTGCGCGCGTTTACACTTTCCTCCCCGGAGGAGACGGAGCGAGTCCGGGCAGCGCAGAGCCGGAGAGGCGGCTTTAGACCGGGGCTCCATCCTTCTGTTGCTCCACCTGGATAATACACCACTTGTGATTTCTGGATTTAGTGATAGATCTCAGATGTTTGAGTCTCACTACATTAATCCTGGAATAATAAAGTGCAGATCTGGCGGGTTTCTGAATGCTGAGGGGTTTTTGCGCGTATCGGTTGCGCATCAGCGCTCTGTTAAGGAGAAATATGGAGAGTTGAGGAGGTTTGATGTGAAGGATGATTGAAGTTTATAATCTTTACGAGATCTGGATCAATTTAGACGATTAAAAACATAATTATTGTCACGACAGCAACGTTTAAACAGGACGTGTCTGCTGCGTATTTTTTTTGAAACCAACTTTAACGCAGCGCTGGTTCATATATGACACTTCATCTTAATCAGGTGTTTTCTCAGGCTCACTGCAAAGCTTTGCAGGTGTAGGATGCTGCAGCTCTCCGGTTCACAGAGCTGAGTGTTGGGCAGTGAAAAGGTCTCAGCTGTGTGGTTTTACCCTCTGCAGAGCTGACAGAAGCCACTTCATCCACCATGTGCACAAAACAAGGTTATCTCTTCTGTTTCTGGTTAATTTGGTGCTCAGAGCAGCACGACGAGCAGCCTGGAACAGGAGTGTTGAAGGTGTGTGTGTGTGTGTGTGTGTGTGTGTGTGTGTGTGAGGGGTTAAAGGTTTGGAGAGGTGGTTCGGTTCTGTCATTTCTGTGACGGGGAAATTAAAGTCTTTCTTCCCTCTTGAGTGTGTCAGATCTGACATCCACAGCGGGCAGCTTCCAGATCTGCAGCTCTGTCGGTGTGTGAGCGTGAAATGTGGTGCTGCCGATGGTTTAGATGTGAGGAGGAGGAGGAGGAGGAGGAGAGAGAAAGAAGGGGAGGTAAATCCACGAGGGGAGAAACAGGACGAGGGGAGGAGAGCGAGGGCAGTGATGTATGTCTCTTTGTAATCGAAACAGATGGCAGAAAAAGTCCAGCAGCCCCTCCACTGTTTTTATTCCCCTCTGACACAACACACCTGATCTCTCGCCCCCGTTCTCTGCTCTTTATTTAACAAATCTTCCTGCCTTTCTTATCGGCCTCTTTAACTCCCTCGTGTCTCTTCCTTTCTTCTTCATCCACCTGTGTTGTCTTTTAAACCCCTCAGTTGCTCGCACTCTGCAGCTGAACATACAGATCTTTTATTTTAAACCCCAAAGTCGCTCTCGAAGAAGAAAATGATGCACAAATAATGTTTTATGTGTCCGTAAAACATGGAGTCCCTGAGTTTGAAGAGCCACAACATGAGTATGAGATGGTTCATCCAAAATTAACGAGATTTAAAATGGAAACTAAAGGGTAAAACTGGATATTTAGATGTTTTTAGAATCTGGATTTTTCACTATTTTGCAGGAATGTGATGTACAAAGACAAGACGATGAGAGAGACAGACAGCCCTCTCTACAGTTGGAAAGATTGAGGGAGGGATGGAGTTATGGTTGGGCGCTTCGGTTCAGAATACAGGTACCGGGAATTCGGTACTGGTTACCAACGGTACCAGAAATAGCTGTCAAAAGTAAAGCAGCAGAGGGCAGGAATACGCCACTGCAACGTCTAGTCTACCTGATCCAAAGAGGAAGAAACGCCGCCGTTGTCCGACAGCAGTGCTTGCAAACTTTAATATTTCCCTGCAGATGTTGTGCAAATCAAGAACTTCTAGTTTCAGACGAACTAAAAAACTTAGCTTTCTGTTGAAGTTATTGACGCGTGATCAGTCAGGGAGCAGCGTTCAACTGGGTCGACATCTCTCTCACATCCCCTTTTGACAACTGCGAACCAGGTGCTGGTTCAGATTCTAAGAACCGGTTTGCTTCTCTACGTGCATGAGAGCCGCTGCAGAGTGACATTATTCAGTCGCTGTATATGTCTCTAGTTTCCAAGCACTGCTGTCAGAGACAACCACATGGGACTACATGGAGTCTCAAAGTGTTGCTCCTGGGTTTGCATGGCAACATAACTGGTCGTCGACCACTTTTGCTTTTGTTTATCCTCACGTGGATCAGTCAGAACACTCTACACTCGCTCTGATTTTTAAAAATGGTGGTCATAAGCGGTTTTAGTTGGTCCTTGGTCACAATAACCTGATCTAAGCGGCTCTTTGCTCTAGATCGGCAGAGTGTTGGAGCTAATCTGGAGCCAGTTTTCCCTTGGCCAAGCGCCAACCAGCGCCCGACCCACCTTGGTCTAAAAGGGCAGTCAGGTATCAGGTTGATTTAACCAGAATCGTTAGTACCCATCAGACTCAGTCAGGATCTTTGAAAGTACAGAGTTTGGTACCGAACCCTAGAAAGAGCTGATGAGTAAGCAGGAGACAGGAGTGTAGTTTGGGTGGGTGGCTGTAAAGCTCCTCTGATCTTCTCCATGAAAGAAACATCTCCAGCCTCCCGAAAATACCTCATCCTGTGTTTTTCCTCCCGCTGTTTCTCTCCGCTGTCTTCTTCTGTCTCTGACTCAGATCTGCTGCTGACTCTCAGTCTTCTCCCGTCTGACTCGTCTTTCCGCTCGTTGCGCTTTTTCTCTCTCCTGTTGTTTCCCGTCAGCGTCTTTCCTCCTCATTTGTCCTCCCGACACGTGTCCCCGTGTCTTCTATTACCACCAGCGCTGTCGTCCTCTCGCCTCCCTCCCACCTGGATCTCTGCCCTCCTGCTGCAGCCTCTGAATCAGAGCTGTGTCGCTTCACTCTCTCTTCCTTCTCTTCACCTTTCTGGTTTCTCTTCCTGTGTTTTTCTTTCCTCCCTGTTTCATGCCCACATCCCTTCATCTTTTCTCCCTCCGTCTGTTTCCCTCCCGCTGCTTTCTTCTGTCATTTCATAGGAGGTTATATTTGGTTTTCGGCTGAGACTGGCACCGAAATAATTCTGCATCGATACCTTTTGTTTGAGAAACGCTATTTTAAAGTGGTGTTTTATTTACACCTCTGCCCAGTTTGTTCACACAGTCCTGAGGAGACGACTAATCAGCCGGCGTAAATGAAATCACCTTGATATTATGTGTTTGATCAGATGTCAACAGTATATCTAATGGAGCTGGTTGATCAAAGGTTTAGATACTACAGGCTCTCCGCCTGAAGGCTTGAACATGCTCCTCAGCATCAATTAAATCTTTTTTTTCATATCTGCCTCTGCCTCAAACCATCAGTTTGTGTCATGCACACATCCTTGTGATGCACTGGTGCGATTTGGGCAACAAGTTCTGCAAAATCCACAACAAAATTCATTCAATTCAACACAATCGCCAGAATAAATGTTCGTTAAGTACGGTTCTGCAAAACCACAGATAAATTAAAACTGGATGTTTCTTTATTTTGCAACGTTCGGCTTGTTTAGGAAGAGTTTTCTCAAACACTGTGCTTATACTCTGCTTAGTTTAGGCACAAAAACCACTTGGTTAGGGTTAGGAAAGCATCATGGTTCAGCTTAAAACAGCTGTTTTGGTCGCCACCGTCACAGATGGAGATGGTCTGACCTCCCGTCAGCAGGTCTCACCCAGTTTTGATGCCATTAAAACAGATTGAAATGTTTCCAGGTGTCATAAAAGATATCCAGTGGTGGGACTCGATCTCCAGTTGGCCATTTGGCCGCCTTGTTTGCTTATAATAACATCACCACCATCTTCTCCACCTCCTGATGTGAAAGGTTGCTATTAAATACGTGAACATGTTTGGTACCAAATGTCAACCTTGGATGTAACATTACATCCTGGTGGCTGATGTTTGCCAGCCTGATAGAGAGCATCCATGTCTTTAATATCTCTGTCTGGTTTGGGCACTTGACTTGAGTTAAGAGAAACAAGCAGTGATTGCTCAGACAGCAAGGAAGACAGTCGTCCTCCAACAGAAACCATGAGAGGATCTTTACAGCACAGTTAGTCTGAGCTGCAGAAAAAGATCTGCAAGGCTTCTTTGATCCCACATGCAAGTTTTTAACTGTTGTAAAACTGGGAGATCTTTGTTCTGTTCATGTGAGGTCAAAGACAAGTTTTACAACAAAGTTTACAACAGTCTTTTCTATTCTCGAGAAGAATTTGATAGCACTGTGGTTAAGGTTTGGTTAGGTTCAGGTTGAAATGACTTAGTAATGGTTACCGGTTATGACAGTCAGCTGGAAACAGGAAGTTGAAAGCTAGGTGTGAAGGCTGCCGGGCCAGTGACCGCAATTCTAGGCTGCTTTTTTTTAACATTTCGTAGAGTGAAAGCACCAAATATCTTCAACAAGAGGTCGGAACATTTTCCTGCTCTTTTAAACCAAAAGACGATCTTTTCCAAACCCTAACCAGGTGTTTTTTGTGCCTCAAACTTGAAGCCTAAAGCGACATAAAGAAAGCTGCCATATAAAGAATGTAACGTGGCTTAGAAACAAGCTGTCTCCCATGTTGAAGTACAATATTTACTTGAGCCGACATCCTCCTACAACATCACCTGACCTCCTCCTTTGCTCCCGTTATAATTACCCCGGCTGCTCGAGGGCTTTGTCACTACAGCACGAGCATAAACAACAGGTTGTCTTTAAGCGCTCGCTTGAAATGATGGATGCTGTCGTCCTCCGAGACCTGCGGTTACCCAAAGCATCCGTCTCAGTGCAGCTCTGCAGAGACTTTTATGTGCATCTCCGCCGCAGCAGCAGCATAATTTAAGCTTTAGACGCTAAAGATCTACGCTACAGTCCGGTCTGATGCAGTCGTCACACCAATTCACTGCAATTTTTTCTTACAATTTACATGTTAACCAGCTTAGAAAATCTTTAAAATGAGTAAAATCACAGAATTAAAAATCAAATTATCTCTGTGTTTTGTTTTTGGTGCAGCTCCAGATGCAATCTGTGTTTTCTGCTGTCGCTCATCATCTTTTTCTTCTTCTTCTTCTTCTTCTTTTCCATTTATTTATTTTTTTGCCGCTTGTCTTTCTTTGCCTGGGTCTCTCTCTCTCTGTTTGTCTCGCCCGGCCTGACCCAGCAGCACACTCATCATGCACGGACCATAAACCACAGCAGCATAATAAGTTTTAAGGCTGCGGAGTTGGACGGCTGCCAGCCGCAGGTTTTCAGACTCGGCTTCGCTTCTTCCTTCCCCTCCCCCCCCGCAGACGGCTCACTGTTCATTATGGAGGTGGCACTAAATGACAACAAAGTAGAAATACATATTTTAGCAGCCGCAGATGGCGCTCCGATGACTTGTTAGCCGGAGCATCCAATGAGTCAGCGGTGATGAGATTCGTGGAAGTCGGCGCGTGAAGCAGCTGCCCCGCAGGGCCGTAAACTCACTGTGCGTTTAATCGCCTTCTAATATTACAACGGTGAAGAGTCGCTGTGTGTTTTAGCAGCTGAGAGACCAGCAGCCAAATGACTGAAATCTGAATGGCGATGTGTCTTTGAGCAGTGATTTTTTACTAATGTAGGAAAACAGCGAGACGTTCTTTACGCCTCCATTCAAGAAGGAGGAAACTCAGAATGATTCCTCAAAGGTTTGATGCCGTTATAGTGAGTGGCTTCAGATAAAATCTGTAAAATCTTTAAGGATAAGGTCGCCGGGAGGCTGAAGTTCAGGTGATGCAACAGGTTGGCTGTTAGTCCTAACCTGACTCTCGCCAGATGAATTTCGTTCCGCCTCGCTCCACTCATCCATCTGGGATCGCTCCATTGGAGAAGGCTGGGCCTTATCAAAAATCCTTGCACATGATTGGATAAACCACTTGTCTGTCGGAGCCATTTGGTAGATCAAGCTCTTGCCAAATCGATAGGAGAAGGACAAAACCATCGTTTCCACCAACAAAAGCCTTCAGAGCCAGTTCTCTGATGTTCTTTTAACGAAAAATATTGGGTAGATTGGACAACACGGATGAAACAGCAGCATCAATGTTGACGCTTGCTTCCTCGATGCGAGCCGCCATTGTTGTCTGAATCAAAACAGTCGCTTGTCCGCTACGTCACATCTATGAAACTCCCGCCCGGCGGTCCTGATTGGCTCTACCTGAAAATCTGGTGCCGAAATCCCTCCCAACGGGAGCGATCCCAGATGGATGTGAGTGGAGCTAGGCGGAACGAAATGCATCTGGCGAGAGTCAGGTTAGTTAGTCCTGGAGCGAGACTGAAACTGAAAGTGAAGCGCTCAAACTGAATCCTTCCGTCTTTGTCAGACCGTTTGATTTATCGATTGCTGTTGAGATTTCATTTAAGGACTTTTCAAGGTACGCTGTCTACAATGAAGGACTGAAACTGCTCTAATATAAAATAGATAATGAAATTAATAAATGACTCACTAAACATATGAGTATATGAGTGTGTGTGTGTGTGTGTGTGTGTGTGTGTGTGTGTGAATTTGATGGACAGTTCCTCTTCTGTGTCTCTTCTCAACGCACATTTAGAAGAGACCTTGTGCCTCCAAAGGACTGAAGTACCTCTGCAGTCATGGTTTGTTGTATAAGACTGAATGTTTGGCATTGAGTCAAAATCAGTCCGGTTCTGTAGAGTCACAATAATAACACCACCAGAGGTTTCTTTGATTCCTCCTCTCACACAGAGCAGAGAGAAGCTGGTTTCCTTCCTTCTTCACTGTTTATTGGTTTGATGCTGAGACTTTAATTGTGCCCCTCAGAAAGTTTTGTAGTCTCGAGAAGACTTGTTTTGTTCTGATTTACTTTCGCGGCTCCTCTGAGCCCTGCGCTACTTTGAATGTATGTCTTGTAGTAATTACCGGATTTAATTAGTCTGGTTGTATGTTTGCTGGTGGTTTTTTTTCATCAGACGCCTTCAGAAATCCGTCCGGCTCTTTGATTCGATCGCTTTTACCCCCTCTGGACTTCAGCTGGTTCTGAGGATGCACACTTGGTTTTGCTCCAAACATGTCGGCCTGGAGGACGTCTGTTGTTTCGCTGGGTTATGAAAATGAAAAGGGGGAATTAAAGGGGGATTCCAAAGATTTTGGAGTTGTTTAGGTCTTGGGGTGTGCGCTACTGCATGAAATCTGACAAACTACCTCCAGTGATGTCACTTAATTCAGCACCTGTTGGGGCTGAAGACGACACGTGTCCATCATCTCTAGGCTAGCAGTTAGCATTAGCCACTTCTAGCCTAATCATCAACCTACCTGTCAATGATAGGATTGAATTGTGGGTAACTGAGGCTCCAAGGGAATTGAGTTTTGTTTGTTAATTCACACGAGAACGGCGCTTTGGGGGCACTGTGGCGTCCAATTGCTAAATCACACCGCCACCTACTGGCCCGGCATGCATACTACAACGTTTATCGATCGTTTTTGTGCATCCGTGTGCTCGAGGATCTTTTCACAAGGTTGTCTTATGAACGCGGAACAGTTTTAAAACTGTTGTCATGTGAACAAAAAACACTCATCTTTTAGCTAAAAACAGACCGTCACTGTTCTCCAACTGCAAAATGTTCCGTTAGATATATATAATTAGATCCGACCTCTGTGTTTAAGACACAACAGGCAAACGTTAATAGAAAGACAAAATGAAAAGAGAAGCGTCTGACCTGCTGTCACTGCTTCATCAGGTTCAGCCTGTAAATGATCAAATAAGCCTATTTATAATTTAATTTCCTGCTTAATAAAAGATGAAAAAAGAATCTCAGAATTGATTCTTGCTGTTACATCTGATCCGTCAGCGAGTTCAAGGAGTGCATCTCCCAGTCCAAAGTCACACACTTCATTTTCCATAATGCCTCTCGAGATCAAACGCTCCTCCGGCTGCAAAATTGGTCTCCCACATCTTTTATAATGACGTCTTTTTATGTACGAATGCTGAACATTGGTCTAAAATGGCATCTCCGGAGAAAAAGTCGTGCTGTGTAATTGTGCAGCGCTACGCTGGAGCCTGACAACAACTTACACAATCGTCTTTTATAAACCTCCTGTACAGTCGAGCAGGTAGGAGGAACATTTAGAAACAACAGCTCCTTCCTGTCCGTGCATAAAGTAGGAATCTAACCTTTTCGGGTTGTGTTGCGTAGAGTTTGTGTTGATGTCACAAAATGATGTTGTCACGGCAAAGACGACGCGTAGCTTCTGTGTGATAAAAGCGCTCCGTGCACTACATCAGGCCATTTAACCTGCAGTAACCTCCGCCGGCTCAGTCTCATTCCCACCTAGTCAAATATTAATGTGTGCTGCCTCCGCTGACACGACAGCTCGGTGCGCATTTTCCTTTCAAAATCAGAGCCCAAAGATGCCGAAACAGCTGTCTGATGCTCGATATTGTGAAAAATATCACATATAAAGGCAAATAATATTGTATATGACGCGGGCATAGCTGGAAACTGGATCAATGAGAACAATTAGGTGAACAAAAACAGTGAAACAGGTGAAAAGTCTTTATGGGCAGACGACTCTTTTCATATTACAGTAATATTACCGTTTGTTAATTCAGGGTGTCACGATTCGACCTGTAAAGATCAACGGATTAATCGCTGATGTGCTTTGTTTGTGCTTATATGCTCTGTAATAAATGTGTTCTGTCTTCATACGCCCATCTGGCACATTGACATGACAGACTTTGGTGCTTCTTTGAAATAAGATAAACAAAACAATTGTTTTTACGCCCTGAAAACTGTCATTTACAATTCCTCTTTGAAAAGGACGGGGTTATTGACTTACACTTTGACTATAACTGTGTGTGTTTGCAGGGTATGATTTGGCAGGTTTGAATAATATTCACCAACAAAGATGAAAGATTCCAGAGTTTAAAAAACAAATACCACCCTTTAGAGATTGAAAAAGAACATTTGTCCCAAATAAATAAGTTAAGAAGGTAAGTGCAAATAAAAATTGAGACAAACAAAAGCAGTGAAATTCTGGGCCGGAAAAACAAACAGTCAGGTGAAAAGTCTTTATGGGCAGACAACTCGTTTCATATTACAGTAATATTATCTATTATTAGACCTGTGACGATCAACGGATTAATCGCTGATGTGCTTTATTTGTGCTTATATGCTCTGTAAATAATGTGTTCTGTCTTCTTACGCCCATCTGGCACATTTACATGATCGACTTTGGTGCTTCTTTAAATGAGATAAACAAAACAAAGGAACAAATCATTGTTTTTACGCCTTCTTTGAAAAGGATGGTGTTATTTTACAACAACACTTCGACTCCTTGTGTGTTTGCAGGGTATTGTTTGGCAAGTTTGAATATTATTCACCAAAGAAGATGAAAGATTCCAGAGTTTAAAAAACTAATACTACTCTTTAGAGATTGAACCACAAACAGCAAAAAGAACATTTGTCCCAAGGATAGATAAAGATGGATAAAGAAAATGAAATAAAATAAAAAGTAGGTAGCTACAGGTGTTATATGAAGAGTTATGTGTCTATACTGGACCTTTTTAAGACGTTCTGTGCAGTAAATGGCAAGTTAACGTGACAAGTGATGATGTAAAGTGACGTGGTGACGACCTCTGGAGACGATCAATAGAGTAAAAAAGGAAATAAACCCAACACGTGCGACGCCGTCAGAGAAACCTCCAGCTCCTCGTGCACACAGGATCAGACTCTGGAGGTGCTAACAGGCTAACAGCGAGCTAGCTGTGTTGTCTTCACCCTTTTTGTTTTGATGTCTGATTGATTTTTTTAATTTAGACTCAACGCCGTGACCCTGTCGACGCAGCCTGAAGCACTTTTCTTTTCCCTCGTCGGTCCTGTTGTGCACCAAACTGTACCGAGGGAAGAAAAACAGACGAAAACACTCAGTCGACAGTTCGCTCAGTTCATCGATCTTCATGGCGACGCCACATATTGTTCAATAGCCTTTTTATATAACGCTATCAAATTTTAACCTGAGAATTAAATAACGATGTCGCTATTACCCGTTAGTGCCGTAGGGGCAATTAAATCAAACAGATGTACATAGAAACTTTAGTTGTTATTGATAGAGGACGAGGATTCAGGCTGGATCGATACGGAGTCCTGTGTGCTCCCCGCGAGAGAGAAAAAGCAAGGATGAGGTGAGAGAATAAAACTTTAATGGGGCGAAAACAAATAAACAGACACACAAAATCTAATATATAGTTCAGAAAATACACCCAAAGTGAAGTAAGTGAATAGAAGTGGTGTCGATCTCTTGTATCAGTCGTCATGGAGGATTATAGATTGAGATTGTGTTGCCTGAGATAAGTGTAAGAAGGGAAATAACAGATTCGATAGCTTGAAATTCAACTAAATTGAGCAGGAATCAATACGAGGACATCGCAGGTGAAGGATGATCGGATAAAAAGAGTGTTTAGGTGACAGACAGAACGTTTACAGCGGTGTGATACAGTTGAAGGTTTATGTTTTAGAGGACGGGTCAATAAAAAGAAGCTGCACAGAGCCGAATTAAAAAAAAACCCAAAGACCTTATCGTCTCGATGGAGAAACCTTTCGGCCCCCGAGGAGTATCCGCCATTTAAGAGCCAATAACCCAAATCAAACAAAAGAAAACCACAGCTTCATGAAAACCAATAAGCTGTCCTTCAGTCGTCTGCTCCCCAAAGAGCCCACCTGAAGCGCCATCGTTCAGTTTATAATCATCCACGCCCCGACTTTTTCTTTACACATTTCATTTGTTTCAGTGCTCTCTCTCTCTGCGCCGCGGGCAAGGTCCGGGTTAAAGCTGTTTGTCAGAGTGAATGGAAGGAGCTGAAAAAAACGTCCTGCGAGGTTTAATATTTGTGTTTCTTCACTCGCAATGTGTCAGCGTCCTTCATCACCGCTGTGAGTCCAGCTGCTTTTCATCCCTATTTAACAGAGAAGCTATTATTGTAAAATACCTGGTTTTGTTGCCACAAACACAGCTGGAACTGTCCTGACTTCTCGTTAGACATGTCAAGTTTTTTTGCCAAACCTTCAAACGTGTCAAATGTTGAAAAACCGTTGGCTTAAAGACACACTGTGGAATTATTTCTCCCATCTAGTGGTTAAATTTTATTCTGCATTCAAACGAATACTGCTCTCTAGCGCCTCGCGTTTTCAAACGTGCGCTGCAGACCTGTTGGAACTACGGCAGGCGGGATGTGTCAAGATTCAAGAAGCTGTGACAACAACATGTCTTCAAACAGCACTTCATCAAGTTTAGTTTCGGGTGATGAGGTACGTTATTTCAAACAAACTTCAAACTGCAGCTGACGAGCGCGTCTGGCTAAGCTCCGTCTCCGTTCCACAGTCACGCTGGCTCTGAGTGAAAACGCCTTTAGCCTTATCTGTACCACGTAGAGCTTTTTGTCCCTCTCACCAGTTCATCGTTTTTTATAGAGCGGAAGGACATGGAAGCCTCCGTAGAGCTCGCCCGTCCTATGGAAATACAGAGAAGTGATTCTTCCCTCAGGAGGAGAAGTGAGATTGTTGGCAGAGATCATTTTACACCAATGAGGACTTATTTATGAATGAAGACGCTGATTTGAGGCAATACATTAAAACACTACACAGTGGAGCTTAAATACCAGGTTTTGTTGCCACAAACTCAACTGGAGACGTCTCGATGTCTCGTTTAAAACACCTGGATGTCCTGAAATCCAGTTTCACACTTAAAGAAACAGTGGACCGGCAGCCTTCTCGCCTCGCTGCAGTTCCATTAACATCCCCAACGCCTCCCGACATGAAGGTCGGCTCATTAATATGTAATGTGAAATGAAAAACAAACTTCTAAACTTCAAATATGAAAGTGTGATGACTCTTTGAACAGTCAAACTCCCCATGTTAACTCTGAACGCAAACTGTCGAGGGTCCAGACTGGATGGGATGTTGTTTTTGATTTGCTGGAGCACCTCAGCGATCAGTAACTTCATTATTCTATCAAGTTATTCACGTCAGAACAAGATAAATGTGTGATTCTTGGTTTCCTAATACAGGCCTTTAGTCGAATTTCTAGGAAATTTCAAAATCAAACACGATTACGTATTTTCGTCAAATCATTTTGCCCAATTAGGTTTTATTTTCCCGCTTGCCATCTTCAAGAGCAGTTTCTTCCCCACTGTCTCAGCCTCATCAGGCTTCCCTGTTGTTTCTATCTCCCCTCTGAGCTGATTTAGAGCCACTGGAGTGTTTGCTATAATCATACACCCTAATGACAGATAATCTCAAGAACACTAAATGATTTGAATCCCGGCCTAATGACAGATAATACACCACTACGCTCCCGCTGTGCGTCTTAAATGCTGATTTGCATTTCTGCCCTCGTCCCTCGCCGTTTGAACGATGGTGACTCACTGTTTCCTCTGAGTCATCTCATTCTAGCCTCGAGTTTTACAACTTACAACTAATGAAATTTAGACTTTGTAGTCAGTTTGACTTTCTGAGATTCTTAAAAAACTGTTTGTGGGTGAGAGTCGGGCGATGGAGACTGTCGAGGAGGTGAAGTTCATTCATATTCAGGCAGGTTCTGCCCCGTTGTCCTGTGATTAAACTTGATGAGGGCCGACATGACGGACAGGTAATCATATTTTCTTCGCCTTGAACCCGGTGACCAGTGTCTCAGCTAATGAGGCTGTGTGATCTGCATGGTTGTGGTTTATTCACACGCTCGGTTGTCGAAGGAAACAGTTTGATTATTCAGCCGCTGCAGGCTGTAGGGGGGATTTAATATGAGTTAACATTAAATTATTGAGATGCTGGAGGCTGAATGGTAAATTCAGGGGTGTTATTACTCACCCAATGAAGGCTATTCAGTGCCTTAAGAAGGAGTTGGTTATTTAAGCTGCTCCGGAGGCTCCGGGGGAATATTAGGAGCGTCTGATTAAATCTCTGAGCTCGTGAAGCTTCCCAGATGTTTTCCAGGATTAATCCGGTGTAAGAATACTGGAAAAACCGGAGCTCATTCCAGGTGTGGAGACGCCTTGATTCATGGGAAGCGATTGCTTTTCCAGTGAGCTGGTTGTTTGCACTGAGAAGAGCAAAGCTATTGCAATTTGGTGTGTGAACGTGGCAAAATTCCCAGTAAACCCTCCCGGTGCTTTATGATTCATGAGAGGGCAGCGTCAGCGAGAGCCGGGGTGAGGAAAAAAGGGAAGTGGCTCGGGATGAATCGCCTTCATATTTCTTCTTTAGTGTCATTTATGGAAATGTGCGCAGGCAAAAGAGGAGCCATGAATGGGATCTGATGAAGTCAAGGTTACGGAGCGAACACGCGGCCCACCGGTCATGAATCGGGATTTATTAACCCGCGAACAGGTTCGTAATTGAGAAGCCGACAGAGGACCGCTGTCCGTCCATTTGATATCAGGACCTGCTGTGTTTGTTCAAGGCTCCCCCCCAAAAAAAGATGAGGCCATCGATCACGTAGCGTCGTAGACATTGGAGATGACACGTTGTCACTTCAAACACCAGCTTTCATCGGCTGAGGTCGTGATACTCAGTCATGCCGGGGCGGCAGACTCGAGCAACAAATGGATTTTACTCTTACAACTCTGTTTGCACCGGCGGATACATTAGTTATGACTCTCGTAATTGGATATTTTACGGGGGACATTAAACTTACCAACTGTAACTGCATTAGTTGCCAAGGTCACCATGCTCCTTCAGTCTCTATTACTGCAGGGATTTTTCTCTCCGGCTAGACGGGAGGGAAAGTCTTTGCTTCGGTTGGCGGGAGAAGATGACTCAGTGCTTCAAACTGCACATTAACGGAGAGCACAGAAAGTTTCGAATATATTATATAACAGAGGGGAGAAGTTTTTCAGATAGTCAAATAATCAGTCAGATAGCTTGTGTGCCTGAGGGTGGTGCCAGAGAAAAGCTGTGATGGTGAAATCATTACTGTTAAGATTAAACTTAAAGAATATACTGGTTGTTAGTTTCCTGTGTTTTGTGTGCAAGTTATGCCTCAAATCATTGACTGAGTACAAACATAACAACAACTTTATGATCGTTTAAAATGCTTTAAATGCTCAGGGGTATAGCCGCTACTTGTTATCAGAAGGTCGCTGGTTCGATTCCCCTGGTCTGCATGTCTCCAGATGCATTTCGTTCCGCCTAGCTCCACTCACATCCATCTGGGATCGCTCCCGTTGGGAGGGATTTCGGCACCAGATTTTCAGGTAGAGCCAATCAGGACCGCCGGGCGGGAGTTTCATAGATGTGACGTAGCGGAGAAGCGACTGTTTTGATTCAGACAACAATGGCGGCTCGCATCGAGGAAGCAAGCGTCAACACTGATGCTGCTATTTCATCCGTGTTGTCCAATCTACCCAATATTTTTCGTTAAAAGAACGTCGCTCATACGTCACAGGTTGGTTTCGATGTGAGCGGTTGAAGTAGCACGTCAATAAAGATGACAGACAAGTGGTTTATCCAATCATATGCAAGGATTTTTGATAAGGCCCAGCCTTCTGAAACACATCTCCAATGGAGCGATCCCAGATGGATGAGTGGAGCGAGGCGGAACGAAATTCATCTGGCGAGAGTCAGGTTATGTCAAAGTGTCCTTGGGCAAGATACTGAACCCCAAACTGCTCCTGATGTGCTGGTTGGCACCTTGCATGGCAGCCACCGCCATCAGTGTGTGAATGTATGCGTGAATTACTGTAAGTAGCTTTGGACAAAAGCGTCTGCTAAATGTAAATAGATTTCTTTTAGAGGGCTGCGTCAACACTGTTCATGCAATATAGTCTTTGTGTGAATGTGACATTTTGGCCCAATGGTGAATAAAATCATTATAATTCATCCTCAGTGAATAAATGTAATAACAACCTTGCCGTTTGTGTTAAAGAGGATTGTCATGGCATCAAGTCTTGATTAGTTTTCCACCTTATAGTAACACTAGACAAAAGGTCAGGACCTGTTATATAAGATCAAGTTACAGGGACGGTGTTATCTTAACAAACTTGTTTATATGGCATGTTGTGTTGGGAGGCAGTAGTTTATATTGCTGTTCTGAAGCGCTACGCTTGGTACAGTGTTGTTTTAATGTGGGTGTAGTGCTGCATTCACTCCCGGAAAGATATTCATAGTGTTACAAACAAAAAGTGACAGAAATAGCTGTCAGCGTTGTTCCGATACCGACACCAGCATCCAAAATGCCTCCAATACTACGAGTCCTTTCCCCGATCTGATTCAACATCGTTAATTTATTAGAAACTGGACCCTGCCTCTTCCCTGCAGCTTCCTCTACACCTGTGTGCAGCTCGACGGCGAGGAAACGAACGTCTCTAATAGTCGTGTCACGATTGAAAACAGAGAGGTTAAAGAGAACTTCAAAACCTTCTTCATTTCCACAGTCACCGCTTGAAGTCGGTGTGAACGTCTGGTTGTTTCTTCCTATTTACAAGGCTTTCTTTATTTCTTCTCATACGCCGACAGTTCGGGCTCTGCACCCTGCGATAGAGCAGGTTTATCGCAGTTTAACGCGCTCTCTGTTGTGTATTATTATGAACCCGGTGACCACGGCTCTGCAGACTGCCGCTGCTCCGTGGCAACTTGCTGATGAGAAGAAGCGGGGCCGGTCGGTTTGCATTAGAGCGCCGGACAGAGCTGAGTCAGTGGCCATTAAAGACAGAACGGCGAGGCTGAATTTCAATACGACGAGACAGAGCTTAATCGGAGTTAAGCAACAGAGGCGAGTGCAGCGGGAGGAGGAGGAAGAGCGGTGTGAAGTGTGAGAGGATAAACTTTAGGGGTCAGCGTCTGCAGGCTGTCTGGTTGTAGTATTCCCTCTGTGTTTCTCACAACTGCAGTGACATTTTCTGCTGCCTTTCCCATTTCATCCCTCACTGACTTTGCTGTATGTGTGTGTGTGTGTGCTTACGGGTCGCCATCTGCTTTCTGGATGCACCGCCACACATCTCAGAGATGATGTGACTTCATAAGACGAAAGCAGGAGGCAGCAGAGGAGAAGGAGGACGACAGGTATGAAGGAAAGTGAGAAATGTAGAAGGGAGACGGCAAGAAAACAAGGAAGGTGGAAGGAGGATGAAGATAAGAGTGGAACAAAACCAGGGAGGAGGAGGATTACTGTGAGAGGGAGGAATGAGAAAGTTTGTCTAGCTAATAGTTTCTCCCGTCTGTTTTCCTGCTGTGACATTCTCAACTGCCTCCACAATTTCACCCCTGCCGGCTTTTAAGAGAGTCTGAGTGTTCAGCCCCTCGGTTTTGCCGAGCACCCCAAGAGCACCGACTTCCTGCAAGACCGCACTCGTATAAATATTAATGCCAGAGCGAAATAAAAGAGTGAAAGTTTAAGGAACAGATTCATGACATTAGTTGAATCTGTCTGTGTTTTAGTCAGTGTGACTTTAAACAATCACGATGGAGTGAACTTCAGTTTAGAGGAACCTGGATCTCACTTTCTTTCTATTCCTCAGTACATGACTGTTATACCTGATCTCATGCCAGATCTTACAAATTCGTATTAGTCTGGAACCTCTCCGTTCATTTTCCATTTCCGAAGCGGAGTTATCGACAGTCACAGACCAAAATGCCTCCGGACGCAATTTAATAGACCTGCGACCAATCAGTGCGGTGAAACGTGCGACGTAGCCCCTGGTGGGGAAGCTCTTGATCTGATCTCGAGCAGGAAAAAACCGGCAGCCTTTTGACAAACGGTCCGCCTAAATGTGTGTGAAAACATTTGAGGTGGTAAATATCTGACGCGGTAAACAAATCTTGATTCATATTTGATTAGCGCTGCCTAGTTTCGATGGACCCGCAACCAGCCAGAGCAGCAAAATGTTGCTTTTTTTCCTAAATCTTTTTCAAATCTGTAAACTCCGAGGTCAGTCATCTTATCAAACCCGCCTCACGTCACGTAAACAGTCCGGTGGATGGTTAAATATTGTATTGTTAAAGACACACTGTGGAATTATTTCTCCCATCTAGTGGTTAAATGTTATTCTGCATCCAAATGAATACTGCTCTCTAGCGCCTCGCGTTTTCAAACGTGCGTTGCAGCCTGTTGGAACTACGGCAGGCGGGATGTGTCAAGATTCAAGAAGCTGTGACAACAACGTGTCTTCAAACAGCACTTCATCAAGTTTAGTTTCGGGTGATGAGGTACGTTATTTCAAACAGACTTCAAACTGCAGCTGACGAGCGCGTCTGGCTAAGCTCCTCCTCCGTTCCACAGTCACGCTGGCTCTGAGTGAAAACGCCTTTAGCCTTATCTGTACCACGTAGAGCTTTTTGTCCCTCTCACCAGTTCATCGTTTTTTATAGAGCGGAAGGACATGGAAGCCTCCGTATGAAAAATTTCCCATAAGGAATGAATGGGACGGGGTCAAAAAAGTCGCAAAATCATCAACGTTTTTCAAACATCTCCTGCTCTGGCAGACTTTGACCTAGAGACACCATTCAAACTTTAAAATGTAGGCACAAGTCTTATCTATTTGAGTTGTATTTGAACTTTCTTTCTACGATGTTTAGTTTTTGAACGGTGACCCTTAATTGATCGTGAGTGATTTCAAAAAAATTCAGAAAAATTCAGGATTTTCAATGTGTGTGTATTGCGGAATGTTCGCGCAGCACCAACTGGCAGAGTGGGGGAGCCTGAAAAAAACTCTCCGAAAATGTTTCTTTAGATGACGATCCTAGCCACAGATTTCACACTACAATAGTGATATTTTCCAAGAACGTAGCCACACTTGTCTTCTGTCTGGCAACGTGTCCACTTTATCGGGAGGATGTACGGTTTTTGAATTATCTGCGTCTAACCGACACAAACTCCAGCAACTGCCCCATAAGCCCCAATGTTAAACGGAAGAGGATTTTCTGTTGGAACTACGGCAGGCGGGATGTGTCAAGATTCAAGAAGCTGTGACAACAACGTGTCTTCAAACAGCACTTCATCAAGTTTAGTTTCGGGTGATGAGGTACGTTATTTCAAACAGACTTCAAACTGCAGCTGACGAGCGCGTCTGGCTAAGCTCCTTCTCCGTTCCACAGTCACGCTGGCTCTGAGTGAAAACGCCTTTAGCCTTATCTGTACCACGTAGAGCTTTTTGTCCCTCTCACCAGTTCATCGTTTTTTATAGAGCGGAAGGACATGGAAGCCTCCGTAGAGCTCGCCCGTCCTATGGAAATACAGAGAAGTGATTCTTCCCTCAGGAGGAGAAGTGAGATTGTTGGCAGAGATCATTTTACACCAATGAGGACTTATTTATGAATGAAGACGCTGATTTGAGGTAATAAATTACTTAAAACACTACACAGTGGACCTTTAAATACTGACTTCACCTGGTAGCAACGTTTCCGTGACTTAACCACTTTAACGTCAAGAATATCTCGGACACGACTCGGCATGTTGTTCCATAAGTTCCATTTGAAGACAGCTTTACCCAACGATATCCATTTTATTTGCGCTTCCAAATACTAAGTGTGAAACGTATCCACTACCAAGTAAGTAGTGACGATGGCATGAACACTACTTTCCCCCCAACAATCCCACAATCTCACTGTTCTGGACTCTGGTCCTATCTGAGCTGGACTCTCAGAGCGGTCCGATGTCGGTGTTCAGGGAGCAGAGAGCAGCTGCTGGAGCTTTTTTCAGGTCAACTGTGATAAATTCTAACCCGGAGACACAAAGCAACAACAAATCAAATTTCTGCGCAGTTGCGTTATCTACTCAGAGATAAAAAATTGACCTCAAGCTTCAGCGGAAGATTAAATTAAAGGCAGGCGGAGAACAAATGTGTGTAATACCGGTTCTGAGTGAGGAGTTTAACCTTGTTTGTGTTGTAACAGATCGGTTCTGAAAAAAGTCTGGTCGGATCAAGGTTTTCAAATTGTGAAACTATAATCTTTTTAAACTTGAATTTCTATTCCTTCACATCAGTCTGGTTCAGAGGGATGTGACCAACACGCTCTGACAGCCGATACTCACCACCACGTCCGCTGTTTCTGACCGCCGCCCTAATTGGTGTCTGTCTCTTACGCTGTCACACGAGGGTTTAGCAGTTCAATCTAAAAGTTCTGCATCGGCGCCTCGTCTCCGCAACTTCTGGAGAGGACAGAAAACTCCTCTCTGAGTCGGAGAAATCTTTAGTGTCCTGTGTGTGTTTCCAAGCCTCAGGAGCTGTGAAGACTTGAGAACATCACATTAACCGCAGAGAAGTTTTTTTTTTTTCTTTAAAGAGCACTTATCTTCTAATGTCTCCTGAGGGAGGGCGGCTGTAAAGCAAAAACTAAGTGGATGCTGTGACTGCGGCTCCTGTTGTGGTTTAGTGAGGGGCGTAAAGAGGCCGACACACACACACACACACACACACACACACACACACACACAGATCTCCACAGATGCCTTCGGTCACGACATCCAATCTCTCCGGTTTGGCGCTGGTATAAAACATGCGTTATTGCAGCGCGAGTGCAGAGATGTTTCCTGCTCTCCGTGGACCGGTTGTTAGAGTGAAGGTGTAAAAGATCTCAGGTTACGGGGAAACATGTTTCCTCTCACCTTAACTAGATTTCCCCTGATAGATCCCTTCTTCTTCTTCTTCTTCTTCCTGCCCACCAACCTCCCCATCGGCCCACAACTGCGGTTTATAGATCGGAGATGTATCTGCTGCTGAGCCTTTAAGTAAACGAGGCAGAGGAGTGCAGGGTTGTGTGGATGTGTCGGTTAATGTTGAGACAAGTGGGGCCAGCGGCAGCAGTTTAAGACAAAAGGCTGCGTACAGACGCTCAGTCTCTGCTCTTTGATTGGGTTAGAGGAGAGTTATACTGCAGCATCAATATAAAGCCAGTATATTGTCATGGTTTGGGTTTTTGGTTGACTTATTCCGTTTTTCCACCGACAGTACCAGCTCGCCTCGCCTCGGCTTAGCGTGGCTCTACTTGGTTTGGTTTCAGACGCGTTACGTTTCCATCTAGAATTAGTATCTCTTCAACGTGGACGGGTCGTCATCGACGTGGGCGGGTCGTCTTCAACGTGGGCGGGTCGTCATCAACGTGGGCGGTCGTCACGACGTGGGCGGGTCGTCATCAGTGACGTACTTATCCACACGACACATAAACAGGGCTAGCTGTGGGCTACGCAAAACACGTCCACCTTTTCATTTCCTGTCGCACCATCGAGCTCGTTCTGGATGCGTCTTCAGCGACAACACTCAGGAGCGTCTCCACCTCTGCCACGGTCCACGCCGTGTTCCTGCGCGTTGTTCCTTCCATGTAATCGCTATGTTGACTGAACGCAGATGCTAGTTTTTAAAGGTAGCGGGTGTCAGGCTCGGACGTCGCGCTCGTCATGAGTCGTCAAGTGGCGTCACTCTCTGTCCAATCAGTGGCCGGCTGCCAGCTTACGTCACACAGAAGTATCAGCTCAGCTCGGTTGGAACTTATACGGAGGTGATGCTAAAAAAGCACCACTTTAGCAGGTACCAGGTACCAGATTTCAGTAATGGGAACGCAAAATTATTCCATTTTATTTTGCAGGTTCTCATTCTCGTGTGTCATGTTTTACTTTCCACTTCCTGCCTTTGTGTTTTTCCTGCTTTTTTTTTATTGCCTTATTAATTTCACTTGTTTCTTCCCCCCTCTGTTTGTCAGTTCATCTGTTTTCATCCTCTGCCCATCATGGTTTACCTGCATTTGCTGCCTGCGTACTTGGGTTGGACCGGTTTGTACTTAATTAAATTTTTTGCTCAGCTGTACATGCCTTTGAATGCGTCATTTTGTCGCCTTCTTTACGGCCTCACAATCTCCGCAGCCTCTCTCCTTTAGGCAGTCTTTGCGCAGCAGTGTGGTCGACACCAGAGTTTGAAGAACAGCCGTCACACAAGCCCAAATAAAGTCAATCAAATTGGAAAGTGGACCAGAATGCGTCCTTCGCGTTGGCATGGATGTTAACACCGCTCAGTCAAATCGATCTTGCCCAACCACTTTTCCTTCACCATCATCCGACTCACATTTAATTCCCGTCCAGTCTCGTCCCAGCTGTTCTGCATCAACTGTCTGTCTCTGTGCCCGGGTGGAGTAACATCATACAGATGTTTAAAACTCCTCAAAAAAGTTCTGACAGTTTTAAAACTTCTTCCTCTCGTCCTGCGTCTTGCTTGAGCTACTGGCTACACATAACAGAAATATAACCTTTAGACCAAGAGAAGACAAAACTGACTACAGTCACACAACAACGTGAGCATTAATATATCGATGTTTTGCTCAACTGCAGCTTTGCACACGAATCAATAGACAAAAAGTACAGTATGCTGCTCCGGCGCTCATTTGCATAAAACTCGTTTTTACTGTAAGCTCTTCTCCTGGTGCATTGCAGAGTTTTCAATTTTTATGAATCCCCAGTGTCCAATTCACTATTTCATTTTTGAAGTAAATTGGATTTACCGAGGTGCTCGGATGATGCGAATATCCTTCTGCTGTGTATTTTCTTTGAATGACGGAGCAAAATTACTTCTTTTTTTTTCCCCCTCCCCTATGGAGACGTGTTGGTCCTCTGCTCTCTCTATTTAAGAGACATTTACAAGCAAACATATTCAAATTATTTACTTAGTGCAGCTGGTGAATTAGTAGATATTATATTACACGTATCTCCTCGTGGAGCCATTAGTACGAGTGCTGTAGCCCGCAGCTTTCCCTCTAAATCTGCATAATTCTGGCATTATTATTCACGGCGGATGTTTTGTGCCTCGGCAGCTGAGTCGTGGTTGTTTCTCAGCAGCTCGTTTCGACTCTCCGTGAGCTGAACCTGGCAGTTTAAAGACGAGGAGAGTCAAAAACGCGGCGGCGATGTGGCCCGTCGCTGTTTTGATCACTTCGTTTAGTGGATGTCTGTCTCCCACACAGCCGCCCACGTGGCCGCTCAGCGCGACGAGCCTCGGCGAGGGAGGATTGTTCCGTCCTCTTACAAAGGCAGCTGTGGATGATGTAATGCTCTAATGAGTGCTGTGTGCATCGGCATGCCGTCTGTGTGGGCCGCGTATCTCGCACATACGTACCGCGCTGTATGTACATAAAGAGCTCGTTGTCTCGCTGGGTGACGGCTGAAGGCCAGACAGAATCAACATTATGCAGAGTGTGTTCGACAGCCGGATGAAGAGCCGGAGATGAGGAGCAAACCTTTTGTTTTGATAGCGGTGAGAAAGGTGTCGAGCTTCTCTGGCTGGAAGCTGTCAGACAGTCTGGCAGCTTCCAGCCAGAGGAAGTCATGCAGGGAGGCAGTTCTTCAAAGCACCGGGGGGTAACAAACTATAAGATAGTAAATAACAACTGTGTTTATTTCCATGCATACAACAATTTGTGTACATACAGTTTATTCTGACACTTTTCACTTCTTTTGAGATGGGTAATAATGTGTTTTTTTTCCATTTTGCTGTAGTGTAAAGGTGGAGGAACATATAGCATTTAGATTATCATGTTCTTAAACACGTCCTCTTGCAATAAACAGCTGAACAGGTTGCTTTTCAGTGTATTCTCTGGCATCACAATAAGGCCAAGTGCAATGTCCAAATCGCAGAAGCAGCAATTTTCTAAAAAAAAGGTAATATATAATGGATTAGATTGAATTTTAATGAAGTACTGCAGAGCTGCAGAGGTTCCCTGGTCCACAAATCTTGTTCTCCAGATGTAGGAAAACGTGTCACATTATCATAATTTCCAAAACATTTAAATTAGGATGTGCAAAAATCCCCGTTTCCACTAATCACGAATAATCTTCCAAACCACAATATCTGTCAGAATAATCAAATTACGAATTTCTTTCTTGTTCTAAATGAACCAAAACAGGAAGTGTGAGCTCTATTTCGCTCTATGCAACTAAAACATTGTAGTTATGTTGAGAAAAAGTTGACTTATTGGGTAAATAAACAAAACATTGATCGTCGGATGACATTTGATTTTTTACCAATCGTGAGTTCATGACTCAGAACGAGCCTGTGAATATTCTCATTCATCCAGGTCATAGTTATCTCAAGGAAATTGAATCGAACGCAACTGGATTTGGTTTTTGTCTTTGAAAGATGGACCAGCTGGACCTCCACACCGGCTAGCTGGACTAGTCTCAGCCTAGTCAAGCGAGCAGGAACTGATGAAGCCTCTTGGATGAGAGGTGAAACGTCTTCAAAGACAAAAACCAAATCCAGTTGCGTTCGATTCAGTTTCCTTGAGATACATGTCTCAGAACAGCTCTGAGCGCTGTGACAGTGAGAAAACCAAAAGTTAAAGAAAAAGCAACAATGCAAAGCGTCTGTTCGTGCTGTTTGCAGAGAGGAGCAGGCCTGAACCTCTTCGGGTCAAACTGGAGGTAGAAGTTTGGCGGATTAGTAAAATGAACATTGACGTTTTTTCTTGCTCGAGGATGATTGTTAGTCTTGTGGAGCAAAAACAGCCGTCGCACGGAGCCTCATTATCCTGCTTACTGCTACGCGCTCTGAATGGCTAAACAAGTGGAGTCGGCTCGAGCTGAGAGGCACTGAACTCCGGGTTTGTGGGAGCTTATAGAGCTCCGGAGTGCAGGACCTTCTGCTCACTGCTGTTTGTTGAGGTGATGGATGGAGCTCATCGGTATTCAGGGTTTTCGCGCTCAGCAAAAAAAGTAAAGAAGTGGACAATGCAGGTGAGTGACGACCTCTCTGTCTGTGATTATCGCCTGCCGTGTCAGTGTCTGAAGGCCTCAAACCGCCGCGATTGTTAGAAAATCATTTTTACCGCCGTCAAAGTCGCCGTTTGTCATTTCAGCAAGATGACAAACTCGAGGATGAATGTGCGGATGAACTGGCCGGAGGGTGAATGATGTGTGTCCAGGAGGATATTTGATTAAAATGAAAAGATATTTCCCATCACTCAAATGTCAGCATAATGGCTTCCTGCCCCTCGCTGACTCACTGAGTTCTGCTTGACTTTTATTGTTTCACCCGAGGCAGAACCTCTTTTTTTTTTTTTGTGGGCCAGTATTGGATCAGTTAATGCTCTTATTCTGCAACTCAGTGGCGATAAGAGAGCAGAGTCGCTCCTCATATTCTCTGATAGATTGAAGAATCGTGTCTTCCCAGAGCGACATATTCTTTTCATAAGTGTTGCTCCTGGATTTAAAGTGCTCTCGTCTTGAATCATGGTTTGTTCTGCTGTCGACAAACTATAAATGTCAGAGGAAAGTAAATGTGCCCGCGGTGAGACGGTCGAGGCTGACGGAAAGAGAGAGAGAAGGTTTGTTTTCGTGCAGAGGAGGAAGGTGCGGGAGTTTAATATTCAGGAAAAGCTCTCTGTTCTACACAGCCGGGGTCAGTGTCGAGGTTCAGCGGCTGCAGAGTCCAGCAGGTATTCAACATTTAGCTCCATTTTCCTCTGAGCTGTTCTGTGTTTGTGCTCCGCTGGTCACACTGTCAGGGACGTCCACTCTTAAATGCCAAAGCACTGCAGAGGAAAGCTGGCCCGGTGTTTTTAAACTCCTCTGCTCTCGCTCTCCGTCGAGTGTTACCTCAGCGAGGACGCGCTCCCACCACACATTATCTCCTCGGGGATTACAGCACTCGCTTCTGGAGAGCCGTCCCTCTCGTTTCACCTCTTCAGACGGCTGTAATTCACCTGCTTTTCACGCTGAGGGCTCCCCGACCACCCACAGGAACAAGTGTCTGCGGGGATAAAGACTATCAGGAGGAGCTTCAGGCGACCGCAGAGCCGGAGGCCTTCGGATGATTGTTGAGTGGCCGGACCGCATTTAAAGTAGCCGTGTTAAATATGTATGAGGCTCAAAAACCACTCGGCCACTAACAAAAGAATTATTTAAGATTGACTCTGAAGTGTAATGAGACTGTACATCAAGATGTCTGAACAAACGGACTCCAGACTCGCTCAGTATCAGAGCCACAGCGTCACTGACAGTCCTGATGTTGTCAAGCTGCTGGACTAAATATTCTAACCTGACTCTCGCCAGATGCATTTCGTTCCGCCTAGCTCCACTCACATACATCTGGGATCGCTCCCGTTGGGAGGGATTTCGGCACCAGATTTTCAGGTAGAGCCAATCAGGACCGCCGGGCGGGAGTTTCATAGATGTGACGTAGCGGAGAAGCGACTGTTTTGATTCAGACAACAATGGCGGCTCGCATCGAGGAAGCAAGCGTCAACATTGATGCTGCTATTTCATCCGTGTTGTCCAATCTACCCAATATTCTTTCGTTAAAAGAACGTCGCTCTCATCAACGTCACAGGTTGGTTTCGATGTGAGTAGTTGAAGTAGCACGTCAATAAAGATGACAGACAAGTGGTTTATCCAATCAAATGCGAGGATTTTTTATAAGGCCCAGCCTTCTGAAACACATCTCCAATGGAGCGATCCCAGATGGATGAGTGGAGCGAGGTGGAACGAAATTCATCTGGCGAGAGTCAGGTTATAAATATTCACCGACTGTAAAAGAAACAACAACTGACATATTATAAACTTACGAGGTTGTTATGCTGAACTTCTTTTGTCCTCCTTTGAGCTCCGGTTTTGCTCCATAAATCCTGAGAGACATCGACCTCAGTGGTACATGTACATCCACTAGCTAAAAGCTAAAAAGTCGAATCAAATCAAATCAATTTTATCCATAAAGCCCAAAAACACAACCACATTGCCTTCAGTGAACGACATCGTCTGTCCTCAGACCCTCGATTCGTGTGCATAAACACAAAAAAACAACTGATACTCCTCTTTAAAGGGTGAACTCATCAGGCGGATGAAGACCTTGTGCCGTTCAGATGAAGCACACCGATGTTGACAGAGTAATCAAAGCCAAAGCCTCGTTGTCAGAATCATAGTAATTGGCTCTTGTCTCGGAGGAGGAGAACAGCATCCGTTAACCGAGAGGCTTCAGTGTTAGTTCGGCTGTAGCTCACAGTGTGCAGCCGCGGAGGAAAAGCTATGAATACTTACTGAGCTGATGGTCACAAATCTGTGAGTGTGTCGGTGTGGATCACAGCCACACTGTGCCGACTGCAGACCGTCTCATAAAACAAACATTCATCTCTGCTGTGTGTCTTTTACTGTTACACGTTGTGGATTATTTGTCCCCTGTTCCACAGTTTTGTTAACCACCGACTGTGTAAAAAATGTGGCCCAGAGCTTCTGGATCTTAAAGTGGGAGCCAATAAAAGAGCAGCACCAGTCTGCAAACCACAGCTACGTCCAAGGATGCTGGTAGGTTACAAGCCAACGAGGCTGGCAAACGGCCGACCGCAGTTTGAGTCACCACTGGATATTTTAAGGACACCTGGGGACATTTCCAGCTGTTTTTGGAAGGAGACGTTAGGGAGATTTTTTCGTGATAGGCAGGACCATCCCCATCTGTGATCAAGGCGACCATAGAGGGTGTAACAAGTCCAAACCGTGATGTTTTCCAAACCACAACTAGGTATTTTTTTGTGCCTGAACCTAACCAGATCATAAACACAGCGTTGTGACAAGAGAGACAAACCGTAAAACTAATAGAGACAAAGAAAACAGGCTTAGCTCACATTATTCTGGCGATTAGGTTGCGCAAAAGTGCCTTAAATCTGCGTTCTCTCTAATGGCCAGAAGGGGGCGACTCCACTGGTTTCCACAAGAAATACTCATTGTATGTAAGCTTATGAGAAAACAACCCTTCTTCCTGGTAGGTTTATGTTCTTGATCACTAGTTTCAAGTCTTCTTTTTTTAATTATGGTCCTATTTTCAAGTAAAATAGATGATAAAGCCGGGTATGCTTTAGGTTGTGTCAAGCATATCCGATCAATATATCCTCTCCAGCTTCACGCTCTCGTCCAAATATCGTCACCTCTGGCTCCAAAACTCCTAAAGTGGCGAAGGCCGAATAGTGGCTGCTGAAGGCGAGGCTTCAAAACCACAGAAAAGTGAGTCTAAAGGAGAGAAGTCAATTAAAACAAGCTTAGGTAACATTAATTGCTCATTATGTATAATATATGACGTTTTTATTGCAGCCTGTCATCCCTAAGCCGTTTAAGTGTGAACCATGTAAGGGTTCCCTCCGACATCGCTGATCCGTCTCCATCAGCACCAGGCCTGTAATGAGCCAGTCGGGACGCCATTCATCTCCACAACACGACACGGTTACAGCTTTCATTTATCCATCTTGGCATAATTACACCGTTCGTTCATCCGAGTGGACATTATTACATTGTTCATTCATCTCATACGGCGCCGTTACAAGCTGAAAAAAGACCTGTTTCCACCTGGCGAACACTGGAGTGGAGTCTAAACCCTGAGAGGCAGGTTTGACATTTGTGTGTTAATGTTCACCGCATCAACAGGTTTGTAGGAAAATTGCACCCTTTGCTTTGATGAAACGATCAAATCTTGACTGAACTCAACAGTTTTCCACTCAAGCTAAAAAGATGGGAGAATAATTGACCTGTTTTTTTACTGATCTCTGTGTTTCTGACTCTGGAGAAAAGCTTCAACGCTTCTTTCGTGGCACCTCTATGATTTTGAACCACGAAACTATTTACACTCGTGCTAACAGAGGAGACAGTTCCTGTGTCAAACCTGCAGCTCCGTGATAAAACTCCAGTCCTCTCCGGCTGCTCAGTGGTGTTTATCCAGGCTAAAAAATGCGACGCTCTTGCTCCGTTACTCCTGGTATTCTGCCTTTCTGCGCCTCCAAGTGCCGCATCACTCAGGATAAGTGTTATTCGGTACGTCTGTTCGACCATCTCCACCATTCTGAGAGTCTTACTTTTGTCTCTTTCGCTCTGAAAGATGAACGCACACTGCTGTTTTCTCTGGATACAAAAGCCTATATTTTGTCCGAAGAAGGGTTTTACTTGTGCGAGTGTAGAAATACTGAAGCTAAAAGTAGCTTGCTTGAAGGTCAACCTTTGATTATGAATCCTTGTTTCAATTAAAAACACTGTGATGTCTTTCCTGACTCTATGGGAAGCTAACGGTAGAGCTAAATGGTGTAAATGTGATTAGACTAGCGATGAATGCACCACTACAGGTAGACGGTGTAGTCCATGAATGGCTGTTGTTCCTGCTTGAATGTGTACTTGAGCGCTAACTGTGAGACTAAACTGAGAAATAAGCATCAAATCACTGAATTGCATTGTTTCTGTGAGCGTGGGATGAAAAATAGAGCCGAAATTCAACTGAACTGATGAAAATTAGCTTCACAGACGAGATCAGCGTCTCATTTTAAGGCATCATTTGTCCGTAACTCCGCTCACTCAACATATCAAAGTCTGTTTACACGTCTTTAGGTGTACGGCTGCTCATTTGAACAAAGTGGTTTAAAGCCTTTCGCGGCTCCAGAGGGAGCTGCGTTGAGTAAATTGCCTCGAGTGAAAGCAGTCAGAAGTCTACAGGTTTGAAAATTAAGAAAAGTGCGTGGGTGTGGAGCGGAGACCTCTGCAGCCTCCTCATCTCTGCTTCGAGGCGCACAGCGTGAAGTTTCATTAGCCCTTTAAGCATTTAAACATCGAGAAGAATGATGTGTGGATTAAAAAATCTCTGATTCTGTTGCATCGATTTTGAGCCTTTTAATTCATCGTGAGTCTGTCAATGCTACACTCTTAGAAATAAGGGTTCCAAAAGGGTTCTTCTACAAGGGCTGAGGTTCTACCTGGAACCATTTGCTTCTGAAAAACCCTTTCCCGAAGAAACGTTTTTTTCACTAACGGTTCCAGTAAGAACCATTTTGATCCAGAGAACCCTTTTTTGGAGAAAGAGTTCTTCAGGGATTGTTGAAAGCATGGGTATAAGATCCTGTATGGGTTCTTTGTAAAACCTCTCATGGGGGGTTCTGGGTGAAACCTTACACACAGTTCTAGGTATAACTCTTTATGTTGGGTATACCTTTATAAAAGGTTCTACCTGGATTCTACTTAGAACTTTTATTTCTAAGAGTGTATGTCCACACAACCACTCATTGGCTATTGTACACTCTTAGAAATTAAAGTTCTAAGTAGAACCATATAAGGTTCTTCAGCTTGTCCTCATACAATAACCCTTTTTGGCTCCAGGTACTGTAGAACCTTTTATAAAGATGGAGGGTTCTACCTAGAACCCAACATAAAGGGATATACCTAGAACTGTGTGTGTAAGGTTCCACCCAGAACCTCCCATGAGAGGTTCTACAAAGAACCCATACAGGATCTTATACCCATGCTTTCAACAATCCCTGAAGAGCTCTTTCTCCAAAAAAGGGTTCTCTGGATCGAAATGGTTCATACTGGAACTGTTAGTGTTACCAAGAACCCTTTTAAAACCCTTTATTCAGGAAAGGGTTTTTAAAGGGTTCTCTAGATCAAAATAGTTCTTACTGGAACTGTTAGTGTTACCAAGAACCCTTTTAAAACCCTTTATTCAGGAAAGGGTTTTTAAAGGGTTCTCTGGATCAAAATGGTTCTTACTGGAACCGTTAGTGTTACCAAGAACCCTTGAAAAACTGTTTCTTCAGGAAAGGGTTTTTCAGAAGCAAATGGTTCCAGGTAGAACCTCAGCCCTTGTAGAAGAACCCTTTTGGAACCCTTATTTCTAAGAGTGTACCACAAACCAAAAACTTGTAAATCATGCAAGTTTTTCCACCTCAGCGCTATTTCATATGCAAAAACTTGGTGTGAATGAGAAAAATAAGGAGCTATAATGAGTTTTTGCCCCTGTTACTCTCATGCAGGGGTGTTTTGAGGTCATGAAATGGCATTTTTCTTCCTGGCGCCTTGACATTTCCTCAGAAAAACAAGTGTTAAGTGTTTATTTTCAGCGATTTGTTATTAAAGTGTGCTTTTTTTACTGCTTTGTGATTGGTTAACAGAGGCGTGCGACAGCGCGCTGGTGTCCAATCTGCCGCCGTCGTCCTTCCGGAGCTCCTCCCAGCTGTCCAGCAGTCACGCTCCGGGCTTCGCCAAACTCAACAGGAGAGAAGGTGAGGAAGAGTTCGACTTCATTAAAGCGATGAGACTGGACACACAAAGACCTAATCAGGCTGAAATGATGTTTTTATTGTTGTTGTCTTCAGGGTTTTAGGGGTTAGAATATTGTTTGTACTGCCTGTAATTGTTTGGTGAGCTTCTGCGCCACATCTCTTCTCTGTTACTGACACACTGCTCTGATGCACTTTAGCTCAGTGGACACAGAACGCCACATATAACAGACAGGAAAGTTTTGAATCGATTCACGCAGACGCTTGGTGAGATAACAAGCATTGGCTCCTTTCTCTCATCTTTTACTCTCCGTGGCTGCTGTTTGTACTGAAGGTTTTATGCCAGAAGGATACATGTGGATGGTGTTTGTCTGACCCAGCAGGGAGTCCTGAGCTGGATGCTGATGTGAGGCTTTGACAAAAAAACGAAGATCACGGTTTTTGTTGTGGAGCTTTCTGCTTCACCGCTTTATCCCGACATCAAAGCTCAGAGTCAGCTGGGAGGGCGAGACGGGTTTAATCTGGATCCGAATGATTTTCCACCACCTGGGAAAGTTTAGGAAGCAGATCCTGCAGAACGCTGCTCCGTCCTCCGATTGTTGGACGGTTGAGCAGTCTTTGTGTCTTTGCTCGCTGATCCGACTTTTTTTGGTAACAGTGGATTTACAAGCCTCTAAAGCACTTACCTCCTTTAACACTGAATGATATTTAAAGGTTAGCTTTAACTTAAAAAGAGCCGGATTCACCTCCCACTGCCAACGTTACAAGCTGCCAGGAGGAAGACGGGAGCACTGAAACTTTAGGTCGTGTAGTTAGAAACTGTAAGAGCTAATTCTCATAATTACCCTTTACTGATCCAAAGCCAGTTTCCTGTAATGATCCTGACATTTCCTGGTCTTTTATTAACTGTGACAAGAGACGAGCGAGCCGGAGATGTCAGATCTGAAAAGATACCAAAGACATGCGAACACCTGTAGTTGAAGTCTTTAATGAAAACTCTGACCTTTACTCATTTTCATAAAGGATTTTCTTCAACATCGTGAAAGCTGTTAGATACTTACGCCACCCTGAACGACTTCTGCCTTTTCAATTTAAAACAAAACAAGAAAAACTTCTTCCGAGCGTCACTTTATATGCAGGTGTGGAGCTTCTGGCTCTCAGTAATAGACAGGTTTTTAATTTCCATTTCTGTACCTTGAACCAGTAACCTTGTAATTCATTGCAAAGCCTTGATGGTACATTTTCGAATATCGTTTTACGTACCCTGAAAAGAGCAAGGTCCTTACCTCCATACAAAGCCAGTACTGCACTGATGTTTAATAGTAATATACAGATAAACCATAAAAAGGGCAATTTTCTGGCTGGACTTGACTCGCTTTGACTCGACACATCAGCTCAGAGAAACGAGAATTAGCATTTCCAAGCTGTTATTTTAAGGTAAGAAAAGTTACATAATGTTGCGAACGTGATGAAACACACAAAAAAATAAAGCCGATAACTGGAAAGCACAAAGACGGAGACGGAGAGAAACTAAACTTCACACCGCAAAGACTCGGTGAGAAGCTGGAAATGTACTGTGAGCTGAGCACAAAGAGACTTTTAAAAATCTATTTCTCTCTGGTCTCTTGCAACACACAATTGTCTGAGTGGTAGACGGGGCTGGAGTGCTTTGGACTCATCCCGGTCGGGGCATTGGCACAACTACGAGTGGTCAAACTGGTTAATGGGAACGCAAATCGGCGTGGCATGGTTTGACTTGGCGTGGCCGAAAGTGCCAGTGGAAGAGTCCCAATAATGTTTTGCTTTTTGAGTAACTTCTCAGCTGGAAATTCTCATTCCTGTCCCCCATTACAATCACTTACACTGTTACTATTTGCTATTTACTTCAGGAGACATGTCACATGTGGATAAGAACATCTGTGTGGGTCACATCTTCATCTTCAGCAGTTCATTCACGGTGAAAGATCCCGCGAGCGATTCCAGCCGCTCGCTGCGGAAATCAATGAATAAATGAACGTCTCCATCTCATTTTCATCTCCTGCTGCGGCGGCGGCGGCTAACGCTCTGCCTCCTCCAGTTGTTCTCTGAGGAGCAGCTTTGCTCTCAATTCATTTACCCGCTAAGTGAACAGAGATTCAGATCAGAGTCTTGGAATTCCACCTACACAGCATCATTACAAGCCTTGCAGCTGGAATCTATAACATTTACACGCCTGTTTATGCTTCTGTGAATATGTTAAGTACGGACAGGAGTGTACAGTTATATCATGCTGGCACATTTCATGGCACAAGAAGTTGTTCTGCTTGAATATTATGTATTCCAGTCAGGACCTGCAGCCTCACAGTGGAAATTTGTGAAAGTTGTATCGTCTCAAATAACCAGCAAGCTGCATTAAATCAGTTAGGAAGTTAATGTGTGGCTTGTTTCAACCATTAGAGCAGTTTTGAGTCTGTCATAATCAATGATACAGTGTTTTAACACGAGCCTAAACCCAAGTGTAAACCCACCATCACACCAGGCTTCACCATCTTGGTTTTTTGGAGCTAGAAATGACAATATTTGGATGTTAGGGTGGAGCCGGGGAGGAGATCCTGATTGGATCTGACTGAGATCCGAGGACAAGCTGAGGTAGGGACTTGTTAATCACAAGGTAGCCATTACAAAAACAACGGAGACCATAAACTCATTAGGAAACTGTTCATAAGGAGGTTCATAAGAATAAAAGCAGGTTTAAGGCACATTGGCTTCCAGTGGCGGCCTGGTCACAAACGATCTTGTGTTACAGCTAAACAGTATTTTGTTTCTGAAAACATTTGAGGCAAGAAATAAGCAATACACGATACACCAGAGTGGCAAAACATCTGACGTGTGACCTAGATAAACAGTTTTTTACAGTGATTGGACCGACACAAACCAATTCTCAAGGAAATGTCATGTTCAAGACTCATCATGTTCCCAGGCTGCAGTTTTGTAGATATTTGGTAATTAACCAAAACATTGGACAATCAAATGTTTGACCCAATGAGATGAAAAGGGTCTAAAGGTTTATCAGAGGCCATGAACGTCCAAACCAAATTTTATGGTAATCCATCCTGTAGTTGTCGACCTCATGCTGATGCTCAAGCAAAGTCAAGAAATCACCAGACTCACAAAGCTTCATCCTCTGGGGACCATGAATGTTTCCAAAATGTGATGCTAATAAAACTAAGAGTTGTTGAGATAATAAAACCTGGACCAGAGTAGTTGGAACGACCGACAGACCAACTAAAAGATGGACATTTCCATCACAACAACCTTCTCTGTGTCCCTAACACGTCCTTGGACATACAGACGTTGGACATTTGGTGTGTTTTTTAACATTGCAGCTCTGCCGAAGGAAAACAACAACCTCTTTTTTCTATTTTTACATAGAAACCCAGCAGCAGTTTCTCTCCACAGTGACACTAGAGGACCTGACATTGTGCTTCAGACTTTGACCTGATGTGGGGATCACAGCGGAGGCCTGATAGCTCTCAGTCTGACATCTGAGGTGGACAGAAAGCCCTGATGGTGTATTGATTGGAGGTGAATGGCCTTTCACCAGAGTCCTGGACTGGAGGATGACAGTCTTCATTTTGATTTCCTCCATCTCGCTTTTTCGCCTTTTTTTATTCATATCTCGCCTTCCGCCATTTTCTTCTCTCAGCGTCTCTCATTTTCCTTCCTTCCTCCACCTCCAAATTGTCCCTGTCCATCTTCTTTTCCTTTTTTTTTTTACAGTCTCTGTTCTGCAGTAATCATTAGTTTCACTCTGTCTCCAGTCACATTTCCATTTGTGCAAACTAATTTAGCCAGCTCTGCCTCCCCGCCAAATGTTAATAGCAGTCCTCTTGTTTAAACATCTTCCGTCTTCAGTGGGCGATGCTGACAGTTATCAGCGACACCGCTGCAATTATGCCGGAAAAAGGGCTTGAAAAGAATTATTGTGCCGCTGTATTCACGTTCACAAAGGGCTGATATCTGAAGGTGGACTGAAACTTTAACTGGAACCTGTCAACGTGGACTGACAGGGTAACAATGGTCAGCTAATCGGGTATTGATCTCCATATTGTGTTCTTAAAAAGCTCCACTGTTAATTCACAGTAGCCCCGTTCACACTGGCGTTTGGGTGCGGCTTCAGTGCGCCAATTCTCCGCATCCGTCCCAGTGTGAATCTCTTGGATGCGGCGAGGGGTGAAATTTCGCTCCGGCGCTGATCCGCCTCTGGAGGTAGTATCAGGGCCGCATTACTGGCGAACCGAACCAGTGTGAACGGATAAGCCAGCTGCGCGTATCGAGGGCGTGTCGATCGGACGGTCGTGAACTACACAGGTCCTTCACTCAGCTAAATACAGAGAAATGTCCCACAAAGCAACGTTACAGGACCAAACAACAGTAACGTAGCAACTGTAACTGTCTTTGGCAACTTATATGAGGAAAAAAATAGTGCACATATACGCGGAGAAGCGTCTGTCCTCCTGTCTGTCCTTCTGTCTGTCCTCCTGCCTGTCCTCCTGTCTGTCCTCCTGTCTGTCCTCCTGTCTGTCCTCCGTCTGTCTCGTCTGTCCTCCTGTCAGTCCTCCTGTCTGTCCTCCTGTCTGTCCTCCCGTCTGTCCTCCCGTCTGTCCTTCTGTCTGTCCTCCCTGTCTGTCCTCCCGTCTGTCCTCCTGTCTGTCCTCCTGTCTGTCCTCCTGTCTGTCCTCCTGTCTGTCCTCCTGTCTGTCCTCCTGTCTGTCCTCCTGTCTGTCCTCCTGTCTGTCCTTCTGTCTGTCCTCCTGTCTGTCCTCCTGTCTGTCCTCCTGCCTGTCCTCCTGCCTGTCCTCCTGCCTGTCCTCCTGTCTGTCCTCCCGTCTGTCCTCCTGTCTGTCCTCCTGTCTGTCCTCCTGTCTGTCCTGCCTGTCTGTCCTCCTGTCTGTCCTCCCGTCTGTCTGACCGACACATTTATGCCAGAAAAACAGCGTCTGTCACCGGCAAAAAACTTAAACTCACCGAGTGATTGGTGATGAAAATAAATCACCGCGACGGTCAGACTTCCAGACCGAGACTTCGGCCTCCCTCCCCGCGAGTCAGACAGTGTCCAGTTTACTGATGGTGATGATGTAATTATGTCATTTAGAGCGAAAAACGTAACTTTGTCACTTTCCAGGATGTTTGGTGGGTCAGGATCTCAACCACGACACATCAGATCAGCATCCATATGATTATAAACTATCCGCGGGTTTAGATTGACAGGGGGAAACACCTTGAAAACACACCGACGTCATCATCATGGCGTTTACTGTCCCCCCTAAAATCCCCCAAAAGTCTCACTCCTGAACCCTAATCTCATTTGAAAAGTGCTTCCAAAACAGTCCAACACAGATGTCGGTTGTCACAGATTTGTTGAAGACGCGTTTATTACCTGACTCTCACGTCAGGAGGTGGAGGCGATGGTGGCGGAGTTACAGGCGATAAGACTGAAATGACGACTCGTAGTTCTGGACAATTTCCAGCTGTTTGTGGTGACAAAAATCGGCTATTTTCAATGTGTAGTCAGGTCATCTGCAGCCACGTTTGTTGGTATTTCTGACAGGAAGGTGAGACATTTCAATCCACATTTACGATATTTTTGAGAGGAAGTCAGTCCACCTCCCGCTGCGTTGAACAGTCTCACCATGACAATTATCGCCCTCGGCTCTACAAAGCTTGTTTTGGCGTTGCGGCCTTCAGAGCTGCTGTTGTTTCTCCTAAAAGCTTTGTCGAATCCACCCCGTGACCCCGGCATCACACAACAGACAAAGTAAAGTGACTGCTCGGCGAACACGGCGGAGAATTTAGCTGCTATTTCCACCAGGTGCTGTTGGAGATAAAGAGAGCGGATGGCGGAGCTGCCGTATCGAGGTGTCAGCGTGTCAGGGTTGTGTTTACAGCTTGTTTCTCTCGAAGACAAACAACTCTGTGACTCTCATGCAACGTGTTAATATTTACAGAAAGTATTCCAGTTACATTGATGATTGTGCCTTTAACAAACAGCTTTAAAACTGGTCCAACATGTTGCTCGCAGCCTAATAAGAGCGAAAATACGATTTTAATCATCCTGAAATAATATATTGTGACTTTTCTGCAGTGCCCTTTTTGCAGAGTGGCATTTAGAGAAATGCAAATCTGTCCTGCTTCACCTGCAGAGAACACCTGCAGTGTTTTCCAGCCTGCTGCTGCGTCTGCGGAGCCCATTAGCTTCCTGTTGGACTCTCCGTCAGACTGACATGTTATCAGGCTGCTGAAATTACCCTCCAGACTTTGGTATTCTCATGCAAATGACCAGCGCTCGTTCTGGACCCGGCACTCATACGAGTCTGCCCGTGCCTTTTTAGTCGCCTGTCTCGCTTTGTCCCACTTTGCTGTCTGCCTCTTCATTTCCTTTCTGCCTCACTGTACCTCCAACAGTGTCTCTCTCTCTTTCACTGTCTGTCTCTCTGTAGCTGTCTGTCACCCTAAATGGACAACTCTGAAAACACATTTTTCGTGAGGGGAAACTCAGTGAGAGTCAGGAGGCTGTGTGGTGCTGCAGTGAAGAAGCTTTCATGTCATTTTTAATAAGCCGAGACTGATCAAGTAATTGAGTTGCTTCACGTATAAAAAGTGATGAGTCCATTCAACCAGTACAAGAAGACATTTCTGCATTGAATTTGAGTCAACGTGTCAAATTATCCTGGAAGCTATTGAAAAAAACAGCCAATGTTTTCCTGAAAAATGGTGATATTTCTTTAAAATAGTCATGAAAAATAGAAATTCCACTTATAAAAACAGGTGTGTCTCATTCAACCAGTGTAGGAAGACATTTCTGCAGACATTTTTAGCTGTGTTTGTGGTGACTTTTATATTTTTGACACAAAGTTGAAGCATCACAAGCCAGAGTTTGTGATTTTGATGGAACGTGGGGACGTCTTCAGCCACATTTGTGGTGACAGAACACAGACATTTTTTCATTGGGCGTTGAACCGTCTGCAGGTGCGTTTGTGGCGACAAAAAATTATATTTCTGACAGGAAGTCGGGACATTTCCAGCCGTGTTTATGCCGACCAAGACGGGTATTTTAAGACAAAACATGATGTTTTCCTAACCAAGTGATATCTGTGCCTCAACCTAACCAGATCATAAGCACAGTGTTGTGACAAGAGAAACACAAAGCAGAACAGAAGTACACACAGAAAAATAAAGGCGCTAACTGGAACCAAAAATGGTTCTTTGGAAGGTTCCTCAAAGAACCATAAAAAAATGGTTCCTTTAGGCACCATAAATGGTGCTTGAAAGAACTTAAAAAATAGGTTCTTTAAGGAACCATTTTCAAGAAAGTTCTTTGTGGACCCAACTGGTTCAGTAAAGAACCTATTTTAAATGGTTCTTCAGTAATTTTTCAGAATAAATGGTTCTCTGGGCATTTTAAATCAAATCATTATGGGTACGTTGAATAATGTAAGTCATGAGGTTTGGAAAAACAAAGGTATCTCAGACTAGATGGCAGATTGGATGTTTGGTTAATATTTAACTCTTGAATTAAAAGACACCTAAATGAACATAACATTATTATTAACCTGTTTGATGGGTTTTAAACTACGTTACGCTTATTACATAAAGTGCATAAAGTGGTACATAAACCAACGTTTTTTACTTTAAGAGAAATTCTTTGATACTATCATCAGTGTAACTGGACAATAAATAAGTAGATTTAGGTCAAAGAACACATTAGATAGTCATAAATTCATGCTTGATATTTATTGTATTTATTTATCTGTTGGACATTTTTTGTATTTATTTGTTTCCACAATCAGTCAGCCAACCAGCCCAAACAATCGAGAGGTGTTTGGAGCTACAACGATTAGCTGATCAACAGAAAATGTATTGACAACTATTTTGATAATAGGACTTAATAATCGTCTAAGTAATTTGTAAGTAAAATGTAAGAATTTGCTGCATTTCTGGGTCTTAATTGAGAAAATAATCTGCAGGTTAATCAATTAATGAAAATAGTTAGTTGCAGCCCTAATTTCATGCTATTACATGACCAATGACAATGAAAACCTTTAGTACTTTAAAGAACCACATAAAGTATGTGAAGAACCATCCCCTATATAAAAAGGTTCTTTAATTGGTGATGTTACTTTTGAAGAACCATTTAAGAACCATTATTTTTCTGTGTGTAACGCTGTCTATAAGGTGACATGTGTCCCTGTTGATCCGGTGTTTTACCTGGACGGTGTCGCTGTTCCCTGATCCGATCGAGGCTTCATCAATTTCAGCCTCGGTTTGGCCGTCGGAGCGGCGACGTCACTCCTAACCTCCATTATTCTTTACTTTTCTCAATGTTTGGTCCGATGTGGTGCCGTGACAGACACAAGGGGGGGAGAGGACGCCAGGCAGATCTCTTTGATTCAAAGTGACAGCCGTGACGGAAAACGTTCAGACCGCGAGCCATCGGTTCACCTCCATTATATTAGTTTCAGTTACACTGACAGGGTGGACACAGTAAATCTTTGTAATGCCTCTCAGTGTCTGAGTGGTTTCCCTCTGATCCCCTTCTCTTTCCCTCCGCGGTGTAATCCTCATGAGTAAAGGTCAGGGTGTCTGCTCTTTTCTGTTCTTCTGTCACTGGACACGTCTGCTAGTCAAGTGCTTATTAGCTTTGGCCTTTAGCTCTTTAAAGATCAGGCTCCACCAGCCAGCAGACTGACACTGATTCATTTTCTCTGCAGAGCTTTTTCTTTTCTCCGCACCGCCGCCACACGTTGTTCAGAGACACTTCTGACTGGGAACAGAAGCTGGAGAAGGTTCTGACTGTTGCCCTTCTGAACTTACATGACACTCGGTGTGGGACTGTGTGCTGTAATATAACGAGTGTTACGGCGACAGACGGAGCTCGCAGTTATCACAAAGAGGAGGGTTTCAAGAAGCTGTTTAGAAAAGTATTTGCCGGTAGAGACTCTGCGACACGATGAAATGATGCCGTTTAGACTCCTTCTCTGTTTGTCTGAAGTGGATCAGACAGAACATGCCACCTTTCTGTGTCTCGTGTCAGACTGACGATTGGATATTTTCATTTAATGTGTGTAAAAGTGAGGAATCGGGACAAATATGACAACGAACCTGTCCTCCTCTGGGGAACAGGAATCCCTTTAGCCTCATGTAATGTAAATCTGTACAGTAGCTTTCAAGATACCTCAAGAAGAAGTGTTTATTTATGTAGTTTTGGGGGAATAAGTCAAACTCAGAATGTTTTTTTATATTTACAGCATTAAAGAGGTAATAATACAAAGTCATAAGTGACTAAACAAGCTGTTCTCGGAGGAGAATAAGGTCCCAGAACACTGTTTGAAGCTAGAAAGGTGGCAGGGTCCGCCACATGTAAACAGAGTAAAAAACAGAAGGAAACTGTGTCGTCCTTTTAATGTCAGTTTGTTTATTCAGTCTGACTATTTAGCTTTCTGACCCGCACACACACACACACACACACACACACACACACACACACACGCGTGCGTGTGTGTGTGTGTGTGTGTGCGTGTGCTCAGTAGGAAGCTGGTCAGCAGCCTCTCTCAGAACTCGTCCATCTGGTGTTTGAGCTCTGAGTCGTTTTTTTGGCCCGACGATGTGTTTTCCTACACACACACACACACACACACACACACACACACACACACACACACACACACACTTTGCAACACTTTAATGATCCGATCCAACCAGCAAAAAAGACCAAACACTACTCAATTATGCATTTTATAGTATATGTTTATATCAATAAGTGGCGCTAATGCAATGTTACTAAATAGTGCACACGTTTTTAATAATTCATCTCAGTGCAATCGATCACTTTACACATTACACCCTTTTATTGATTCGTTTGATATGAGGAAGGACACGCACGTGAAGGAATCCTGTAAAACCAATCAATGCTCGGCACCATGATCCTCTAACAGACTCTTCTGTGTGTGGGAAATGATATGTGCTTCTATTTTTATTTGTGCTTTATTCCTCATGTGTATAGCGTTACGGCTCAGCTATTCAGGTTCAGATTTGCCTGTGATTACGACCATCAGTATACAGTATTTATGCTTTGTCTTTAAAGGGTAAGTTCACCCAAAAATGAAGTATTAAGTAAACACCTCCTCACCCTCATGCCGGTTTGAAGTCAGTCACAGTTCCTCAGTAATACAGACAAAACGTTTCTGCAGCACAGAGAGAACTGAGGCTTCACCTGTCACCTGCAGCTCGTTTACACTCTGAGTGTAGAAGTGTTAGTAAACAACGCTTTGATGTCTGTGTGTGAAACTGTTTGAACTTTGATCTTTGAAAGTTGTGTACGGGGTCGTGGAAAGGTGACGGTGCACCTGCACGAGAAGGTTTTAGTTCTGTCTGAGATCAATCAGCAGTGTGTGTGTGTGTGTGTGTGTGTGTGTGTGTGTGTGTGTGTGTGTGTGTGTGTGTGTGTTTTGTAGTCTGTAACTGACTCTGTGACCACCCAAAGACAATCTTTGTACCCAAGTGGTGTACAGCTTCCCTGGAAATATGAATAAAGGCAATATTTCCCTTTTTCTAATGTTGGGGTCACTTTAGGAAAAGTCATAAAATTTCAAGTTCAAAAAACAACATTTAAGGGGTTTTCTCTGCCGTCAAACACAGTTTCGTGTCATTTTTGACCCGAAGACAGCAACAACAAAAAGCCCTGAGATCCCCAACTTGACACCTTTTTTCCAAGTTGAAATCTTAGAAGCAGTCGCGGCTAAGCTAAAGTCTTTCAAAAAAAAAAAACTACCTGTTTCCACAGACTAATTTCAGTTCAGATTGATAGTACTCCACCTCAGAGAGTCACTCAAATAATACCAGGAGGTTCTGATGTGGAATTTCAAAATTAAAGCCCTCTGAAATATCAAATATTTTCAGTATTTTCCTTTAATTTCAGATTGAAATTTCAAGGAAACTACCTGTTTCCACAGACTAATTTCAGTTCAGATTGATAGTACTCCACCTCAGAGAGTCACTCAAATAATACCAGGAGGTTCTGAATTTCAAAATTAAAGTCTTTCAAGTCACTTTGGGATCTTGGGACTTCAAAAAACTTAGATTAGACTGGCCACGCTGTATGGAAACATTTTTAAATGCTTTTTTAAGTCTCCATCTTCTTCAGTTGTTTCAATCCTTTACTGTATGTAAGATTATCGAAAATTATTTAGTTATATTTAATTAAGTTGAGGTCTGGGTGAGCACTTCGAACAGATCCCGGAATATTTGTAAATTATTTCTCAACATTGTACGAACTTTCAGACTACTTCTCATTATTATGTAATCTTGTTTTCTTTTGCTTTTATAAAATATTTGGTCACAGATGGTTTGACCTTTTTGGAGCTCTGTCAGCTGTTTTGACAAGTGAAAATATCAAACACTGATTGTATTTCATACTTTCATGCATATATGCATGCTTCCTCAGATCAATCTGAAAAGCAGAAATTCCTGATGCCACCGCGGGTCACGCGGCAAATGTGTGTGATTTAAATTCCTCAGGAGGTTCCCAAAGTATGATTTATATCCCATTATGGCTTCGAAAATGGGATTAAAGATGTCTGCTGTGGTTCAATCAATTTTCTTCAACAGAAAAGTGTGATTTTAGTTCAGAATTAAAGGTCAAGCGATGCAATTTATTTTCCGGCATCTACCAAATCTTATTCCATCTCGTCCCACACACACGATGTAATAAATCACCTAATGTATGCTGCTTTTCTCTCCGTGTCCGCCTGCAGGAGCTGGAGGCTGGTCTCCTCTCACCTCAGACAGGTATCAGTGGCTGGAGGTCAGCCTGGGCGAGCGGACCAAGATCACCGCCGTCGCCACTCAGGGTCGCTACGGCAGCTCCGATTGGCTGACGTCGTACCTGCTGATGTTCAGCGACACGGGACACAACTGGAAGCAGTACAGACAGGAGGACAGCATCGGGGTGAGTCCATCTTACTGCACGAGTGACTTCTGTTCTGTTGGCCTCGTTTTGACCCGTCGGGGATCAATCACACATCACATTTTTGTTTTGTGCGGTTCATATGAAGTGATGAGGTGTCAAAGCCGAGCTTTGTGGCTATCCAGCCCAGATAAACTCCCGTCATCATGACTTTATCTCCCTCATTCATAATGCATGAAGCCGCGCTGAAGCTCTGCTGACTCTGCTGACTCTGCAGACCACATCAGGAACCGAGAGCCAGTCAAGTGGAACGGTTCTGTTTTTGTCTTTTATTCTGTGTCACTCTTCTTGCCTCTCCCTGTCTCTGTTTTTGACTTTATTAAAAAGGAATAAACACATTGATTTCATCCATCACCGCTACTGTAGGTACACTCTTAGAAATAAGGGTTCCAAAAGGGTTCTATCTACAAGGGCTGAGGTTCTACCTGGAACCATTTGCTTCTGAAAAACCCTTTCCTGAATAAATAAAGGGTTTTTCAAGGGTTCTTGGTAACACTAACGGTTCCAGTAAGAACCATTTTGATCCAGAGAACCCTTTAAAAACCCTTTCCTGAATAAAGGGTTCTAAAAGGGTTCTTGGTAACACTAACGGTTCCAGTAAGAACCATTTAGATCCAGAGAACCCTTTAAAAACCCTTTCCTGAATAAAGGGTTTTAAAAGGGTTCTTGGTAACACTAACGGTTCCAGTAAGAACCGTTTTGATCCAGAGAACCCTTTAAAAACCCTTTCCTGAATAAAGGGTTTTAAAAGGGTTCTTGGTAACACTAACGGTTCCAGTAAGAACCATTTTGATCCAGAGAACCCTTTTTTGGAGAAAGAGTTCTTCAGGGATTGCTGAAAACATGGGTATAAGATCCTGTATGGGTTCTTTGTAGAACCTCTCATGGGGGGTTCTGGGTGGAACCTTACACACACAGTTCTAGGTATAACCCTTTATGTTGGGTTCTAGGTAGAACCCTCCACCTTTATAAAAGGTTCTACCTGGAGCCAAAAAGGGTTCTCCTATGAGGACAAGCCGAAGAACCTTATATGGTTCTACTTAGAACTTTTATTTCTAAGAGTGTAGAAATGTTGGAAAGATACTAAAAATGTGTTTGAGACATGATTACACAGATTGTGTCTCCTCTAGCATTCGTTTTTGATCTGAAACTACTTTTTCGAATTGAATTTCGAAGTATTATTATTAAAGAAGAATATAAAGATAAACTGCGTGTAGGCTTTGGTATTTATTAGAAGTTATGGACTAGAAATACAACCCTGAATCCTCTGAAAAGTTGGGACACTGTAAAACTTTGAACCTCTTGGACATCTAGTCAGTTGAAAGTTGTTTTACCTCATATACTTCATTGATTTTTGTGAATACAGTATAATCTTGCTCTGAATTTGACCTGGAGAACATATAACCAGGTGTTTTACAGGCTTAAAGCAACAGAACAGCCTGTATTCTCATGTAGTTTGAGCTCCGTCTCTTTATCTCTCAGATGTTTTTTATTTCTTTCCCCGACCACAATTTGCTCCTCGCTGTTGAGCGTTTGCTCAACATTTAGTGGTGCAGGAATGATCACATCCAGTAAATCCAACAGCCAATACATTTAAATGTTACACCAGCGCCGTTACCTCCACCTGAGTCAAATGTTTACCGTCGGTGTTTCCACGTAAAGCATCGATCCTGAGTAAAAACAAGGCAGAACTGTGGCACAACGTAACCATAAAGTGGAGGAGAAAAAAAAACACCTCAGCTGTTCTCTGCAGGGCTGATTAATGAAGAAATCAGTCGGACGGACAGCGGAGGCAGCGAGGCATCGCCCCCCGCCTCCGTCAGTGTTTTCCCGTCGCGCTTGTGTCATGTCGGTCTTGTATTCGTCCCGCTGTGGCGATGGTACATGGTTCGGCGTACAGCCACAGGAATACTAAGCAGTTCTGATCTTGTTTGTGTAGGAGGAAAAGCAAACACGGCGATGAATCCTGTCAGCACGGAGGGTCTTTTCACCAAGCGTGCTCCCGGTGAGCCTCACGCCAAATCTAACAGTGCGACAAATGTGGAGAATGTGCAATATGTTCCTGCTATTTTCTGACATGCATCCAGTAAAAGAAAACTGCATTTGTTACAGCGGTGCAGAGAGGAGCTTTTCATTGAGAGTACAGCAGAGGCAGTTAATCCAGCTAATCTCAAACACTGAGGGTATTTCCGAGGAGAGCCGCTTCTTAAAGCCTAAAAACAGGTTTGATGTGACGCTCGGCATAAACCACACAATCGGAGTCGCATTTCAAAGCGCTCCTCGGCTCCAGTTATAAGTCGGACGAGCTCGGGAGTCCGTCAGAGGAGGAAGTTGAGGGCAGAGTTTCAGCGTCTACTGGCCTTCTGCTTTGTAGCTCCGAGGCCTGAAGACCAGCCGAAGAAATATGCTGTTTTCTCTTTCCCTCCTCCTCCTCTCTCGCTTTTGCTCTTTTCTCAGGAGCCCCTGGGTGCCTGGAAATATAGCAATCCATCTTTTCTTTATTGTCTCGCTCCTCTCTATCGGTTTGTTTCCTCCTGCCCGGAGGGGAGGAGACGGGGACACGAGTGCCGCTCTTCTTCGCTCTCCTCCTGTTCTTCTCAAATTTCCTCTTCTCATTTTCTGCCGCTTATCTGGCTCTCTCGCTCTTTCGCCCTGTGATTTTCTGTCCCTTTCATTTTCCCCTCCTCCGTCACTTCCCTTTGATACTCTCTTCTGGATATCCCACTTTCTTTCTCCAATGCTGTCCTTCACATTCACAGTTAATTGCTCGAACAATGTCTCCGCTTGCTGTTGAAGAACTGACGTGTCATCTGTTGAGTTGAAGGCCCTGCTGGTTAGCTTGTAGCTTCCAGGAGACAATATCTGGAACAATATTGGACTAAAAATGACCTGTTTACATCCAGGGCCTCTTACAGCCGTCTGGATTATGACCTGTTGTTTGTCAGGAGAAAAGGTGGAGGTGGAGGTGGAGTTATATTGTTACGAGACCACAAAAGTCCTCAGAGACGAGGTCGGGCACACAAAGAGTTTGACTTTGACCTGCTGTTAGAGACCGCTGCAGTCTGCATTATGAATTTTGCAAGCTGCCCAATAAGTTGATTGAACATCCGTGTGAACTAAAAGCAGGATGGAGACAAAACAAAGGCAGCTACATCTAAATCAAATCAAATGTATTTATATAGCCCCAAATCACAATCACATTGCCTCAATGGGCTTTACAATCTGTCAAGTGAGGAAAAACTTCCCATGTTGAGGGAAAAAAACTTTTAATGGGTGAAAAAGAAGAAGATGGAAGAAACTTCAGGAAGAGCCACAGAGGAGGGATCTCTCTCCCGGGATGGACAGACAATCAGATGATGTCGAATGTACAGAACAGAACAACAAAATCACGTTTTAGAAGTTACATTGACAGAATATCTGATACAAATTATAGTACATGTAAAGTTTGTGGATCACAGGGAACAAAATAATGTCATCACAACAATTTACTATCCAGCCGACACATGCAGGGACACGGGCGATGAGGAACAGTGACAGGTCTCTCATAGTTTGTCAGACGTAATGTAGGTGTTAACCTCAAACAGAACCCATTGCATCTTAACGATGTTACGTGTTGAAGTAAACATGTATGTAACGCTGTGATCCTACCCTCTCACTGAAGTTACGTAGTGTAGAAACGAGTGATGGCGAGCAGAGTGGCTGAGACACCATTCACACTGTTACAAGACACCGAACCATCAACATGATCTGAAGTTGTTATTTTAATGTTAATAAAAAGTTTAATATTGTTGCTTTACGCTCCATTGAGTTTAGTTTGAACCTCTAATTTTCTAAAATTTGATGGATGTGAACGAATTTGCATAAAAATGACCCAATAGTGAATTTTCCTCGGTCGAATCCAAGGTGGACGCTCGTCTCTCTGTCATGATTACAGAGGAATTAATACATTAATTGTGTGTCTAAGCTTTCGTTCAGCGGCGGGAGAGCCAGTTAACCTACATGTCAGCTTCAAGGGAGGGATGTAATTAGGATGGACGGCCAGATGGGAGAGATGAAGAGAGCGATCCATCGGGCCTTCAGCCCGGAGTCAGGGAGGAGACGGGCCATCGGTTCTCTGCTCAGAGTCCAAATCCTGCAGACAGTAGAGAGTCTGCCATTAGTATAAATAGGTTAATGAACATAATCTCTGCAGAGCAAAGACTTCTGGATCAGACTGTTTGTTTCTCCATCTGTTCATCAATCTATCTATCTATCTATCTATCTATCTATCTATCTATCTATCTATCTATCTATCTATCTATCTATCTATCTATCTATCTATCTATCTATCTATCTATCTATCTATCTATCTATACAAAGAAAAGCATAAATTAATGTGTTACCTTTGCCGAATATACAAGATGACTCAATTAATCAAGAATTCGCTCATAGATGGCATTTTGCAATGTTTATAAAGTTCATCCCGACTCAAGAATTCACAAAACTCTGTGATTTTTAAAGGGAGTCTGGTGCTGATTTGGCACCACCTCAAATTACTCACACACAGGGTTTTGCTCAGGAGGACAGGGATCAGAACTCAGTGAGGATAATGAGTTTATCATCCAGACGACATATCTGGATACAGGTGACAGAGTGATGCCAGGTGTAAATTGTGCATTTGTGTCTGTTCTTCTGCATTTATGTTCTCTCATATTTTCCAGGATTTATCCGTGTTTTTATTTTGCACATTTGCACGGTTCTGTTTTGCTTTGCATGTGTTCGGTCTTGATTGACACTAAAGTTACGTTAAGTTATGTTTCTTTAACTTTATATTTCTGCAAGCTTTCATTAAGTGCAGCACTTTGAGATGCATGAGATTAGAGTTCACTGAAGAAAGACGAGACATTGTATTTGCTCATTTTTCCATTTGACTAAGGACATTTCAGTATGTTATCATATTTCAGGGTAACACTTTTTAATAACCATAATTAATTACAGGCAATTTTATAATGAATGGAACTTTAGTTGATAGTTATTTCACTGATAACAAACAATGACTTGCTTTATAAACCCTTGCAGCTGCTTGTGTTACCTGTTTTAGTTTGTTTAATGAACTACAGGTTAACTTTAAATGATTATCAATGAGCTGTGATTAGTTTGAGAGGTCAAAATATGTCAGATTGGTTCAGAACATAGTTGTGCTGAGCTGTTTATACGTGAGTCTGAAGTCTCGCTGTGTTTGTGTGTTTTCAGTCTTTTCCAGGTAACAGCAATGCAGACAGCGTGGTTCAGTACAAACTGCAGCAGCCGGCCGTCGCTCGCTTCCTCCGCCTCATCCCTCTGGACTGGAACCCCAGCGGGAGGATCGGGCTCCGGCTGGAGACCTACGGATGTCCTTACAGTGAGTCTCGTCGTCTTTATCGGACCGACTGCGCACTGACTTACCATCCAGCTGAAAAGTCTCTGGACGCCGGCGACGCTGTGGTTTCTTAATCACAACAACCTGCTGAGTGTGTTTACTGTCCTCCAGGGAAATTTGGATTGAACAAATGCAAGAGCGTGACAAATAACTACAACGAGAGTTAACACCTCGCCAAAACAATAGCACATTTTAATTCGGTTCAAAAGAAAATACCCAACAATATCACAGCAGGTTCGATTACCCACAGATACACAGAACAAACAAACCCTCCCTTGAACTCCTCTCTTGGAGGTTTTTCATTTTTCACAACCGATTAACACTCTCACCTCGGTTGTTAGCAGCGAAAAACAAGATGTATCGCACTAAAATATTGTGTCGACAGTTTTTCTTTGCTCCTCTTTACTTTCTCAGATCAACACAGTGAAGTAAATAAAACATCCTGCTGTGTTAGAACATATTTTCTTTCTGTTTTCTGTTCTGTTTTTAAAGTCGCACAGCAGTTTTTATTCTCAGAAATGACTCAATCATGGCAAAAATCTGAGTTTACTTATTTCAACCAACACATATATATAAAGATAAATTCATTATGATTGACTTCTGCCTTAAAAACACGCTGTAGTTTCATTTTCTCAGCATTTTGGATGATTTTACGTACGTTTTATCTGCACTGAACACGACTCCTCTTCATCTTCCTCATCCTCTCCGCTGAAGAAGCAGGTGTTTGTGATATTTCGTCCTCTCAGCATTTATTCCCCGCGGCGTCTCTGCACTGATTTCTGCCCTCGCGGCTGTTTGTTCACCACATTGTCCCCCATAAAAAAATCGCTCATGAATATCAAAAGCAACTCCACGACATTTACATATAGGCTCGGATACGTTTATCAGACAGTAAATATTAATGTGCAAACATGATTTCCATGTGGACGGTCTGTGTTTCTGTGGATCTGTCCCCAGCTGTTTGTGTCTGAATTATTTCTGTTTCCTCCTTTTATCTGAGCGGCTACAGACAATCAGACCGGGAGCTTTTGTTTGGAATGCTTATTTTTATATTTCAAAGGGGGGGACATACAGTTATTTCACCAATGTCACCAATATAAATGAACAGAATACTTCTGTCAACTTCCATTATATTTAAACTCCAGCGATCCTCCATTTTTCAGCTCAGAGAAGTTTCTCACAGCCTCTTTAAACGCACAAGAGGAAAAAGTTCCTCACTATGACATTGCTAACATCTCGCTAACATGTCCAGATTAAGACAGTCCTCACCTTCTTAGTTTTGCGTGTTAGCACGCTAACATTTCTGCTGATGAGGCTAATGCTGAATGTCATTAGTTTTGCAAATATATTGGCCAAGTTTTCATTTTTTTAAAGGTCCACTGTGTCGTGTTTTAAGTAATTTATTACCTCAAATCAGCGTCTTCATTCATAAATAAGTCCTCATTGGTGTAAAATGATCTCTGCCAACAATCTCACTTCTCCTCCTGAGGGAAGAATCACTTCTCTGTATTTCCATAGGACGGGCGAGCTCTACGGAGGCTTCCATGTCCTTCCGCTCTATAAAAAACGATGAACTGGTGAGAGGGACAAAAAGCTCTACGTGGTACAGATAAGGCTAAAGGCGTTTTCACTCAGAGCCAGCGTGACTGTGGAACGGAGAAGGAGCTTAGCCAGACGCGCTCGTCAGCTGCAGTTTGAAGTCTGTTTGAAATAACGTACCTCATCACCCGAAACTAAACTTGATGAAGTGCTGTTTGAAGACACGTTGTTGTCACAGCTTCTTGAATCTTGACACATCCCGCCTGCCGTAGTTCCAACAGGCTGCAACGCACGTTTGAAAACGCGAGGCGCTAGAGAGCAGTATTCGTTTGGATGCAGAATAACATTTAACCACTAGATGGGAGAAATAATTCCACAGTGTGTCTTTAAACATGGTGCAACCCATGATGGCAAAATATGTAACGGACCCACTGATCCAGTAGGGGACGGCATGTAAATGTGAAGGTACGCGAAAAGTCCTTGCGCGTCTAAAGGTGCAGCACCTGCAGGGGGCGATAATGACTTGAGTAGAAGATGAACGTAGTGTGAAGAAGCAGAAAGTCTGTATCGGGAGGAGGTAGGGGTTGATTCAGTTGGTTCACGGGTGAGTCAGTGGTGGAGTTATTTCAAGACAAATACGAATCTCACAAAGTAGTTTTGGTGCCTTTATTTTGAAAGTGTGACTGGATAAGAGACCGATCAATTGTACAGTTTCGGATATAATTTTGAAAAAATCGGCTGATATTCACACATTTACTTGCAATGATATCTAAAATGTGGTTATTAAATATTTGCAAACATAGACAGGCAAGAAACCTTATTGTCTAAAATGACATCAGTGCACTGAAACAACAAACTTCACTGTGGATTTAATGATTATAAATTATCCCAAGCATCTTTTTCTGCTTTATGATGTCTAAAAAAATAAGATTTCATATTGTTACATACTAGATAACATACACACCGATACCGATACATCTGTGACAGGCCAATATCGGCTCTATGGGCTCTAAACTGGGTGGTGTACATTTGTTATTGCTAACTGGACCTCAGAATCAGAAGACCAAACAAACGTGGACTGTTGAAGAGTAAAGAGTTCACCAAAGTTACTAAAATTCAGCATGAGGAAGACATGATGTTCTCACGTCTTGTACCGGAGTTCAGACTGTTCTCTCGTCCTTTGTGTCGACGCCGGGCTTACACTGGAACCTTCTGCCTCGACGTGACATGTGTGTTTGTCGTCTGGAGTCTGTACGTTCTGAACTTCAGCCTGTAAACCGGAGGATACAGAACAAACTGTCTCTGGGCTTCTGGGCTCGCCAGATTTGATTGCTTAGACTGAGCGCTCGTTCGTCTGCCCGTGCAGTTTGTTGAGACTCTCGGCAACTTTAAGTCCCTGTTAGTGTTTTGCATTTTGATTTAAATACGTTGTTTGTCTCCAGGTCATTTATTTCTGCTGCTGTCATGATACAACACACATACGAGTTGTTAGATTTTTGTTTATTTTCAGATTTTATAAAACTTTGAAAACTTGAAATACTCTATACATTTAGAGGTTCAGAGGAAACGTAACACTTAAACCTCCCGGCACCGTTTCATTATTTTAATTCATCAAGTGGAAAGATGATTTATGATATAAAAACATGTTGTGTCCCTGCCGTCCCCTCTGGAGGAAGACGGATTATGAGAAACATCTGAAAGATGGATTTTCATAAACAGCCTGTAGTGGTGTGAAAATACTCTTGACGTTATTTAAGGACACGTTTGTGTAAAATGTTTATGTGACGAGTGGAAGAGGAGCCTCCTGATGCTAAACTAATGTAGCATGCAGCGCAGACTCCTCCTCCGGAAAAACAAATGTATGCTGAGAGGAGTTGAATTATAGCTGTTAGCAGCAAACAGTTAAGCACAGTGTGAAAAATGCATTGTGGGTATTAGTCTGTCAATGAGGCAAAACAACAGAACATTTCTTTAATATGTTGGCAGTTATTAGTAAAAAAGAGATTTCAATCAGATAAGACCAGAAGAGAAAACCAGTTTCTCTCACAGTCACAGGTGATTATACTTCATTCTTAATCAAATCTATAAAAAAGTGATGAAAGTCTTGCAATTCACAATAATTTTAGTAGATAGTTTTGTGAGTATATCTGATTCTAACAGCCTGTATTTTATTCTGAAAGAGCCACAGAGTAAATGTCATAATGATGGAGAGTATTTCCAGTGAACACTTCGTCCTGTTTTGTGCAAAATCTAAGTTTTCCGGTCAGTAAACGTGGTTAGAAAATAAAAGCTTTTATTCTGAAGGAGTTGAGCCAGAAGTCTCATTGTTGTGTCTGGAAGTAAAATATTTCCGGTAATGCAGCAGTTTTGTAAGAGAACACAAACAGACAGACACAGAAAGCAACTTGTTGGTTAACAGGAGCTGGTGGAGACATAAATTCATCAGGTGGCCAAAAAACCACAATGTTAACTCAGTCTGTGTTGGATCTGTATACAGGCAGCTGTTTGCTAAGAGGTTCACCATGTCAACATTTTAAGGTGTTAATATGTCAATTATGTGTCTGAAGCTTCTTTCCGCTGCCCTGAAGGAGCTGGTGTAGGTTTGAATTAGAGAGTCTGTTCATCAAAGACAGTGAGAGTTTAATTTGTCAGCTGCAGGACTGAACGCAAAGTAAAGGAAATTCAGTCGCCAGGATGAATGTTGGCAATGTACATTTCTGCAAACCATAGATATGTTGAACCTTTACATTTCTTTATGTTGCAACTGTTGCACAAAATCACTTGGTTAGGGTTAGGAAAAGGTCATGTTTTGGGTTAAAAAGCCTGTTTTTTTTCCACTAACACAGCTGGAAATGTCTCAAGGTCCTCTTAAAAATATCTGGTGGTGTGACGCTTACAAATGTTGAAACACAGTTGGCTTGGCCTTCTCAAACTCCCCCAGCATCTTCTCCACCTACCGATATAAAGTCAGTTCATAGACACATGAATGTGAATGTGATGTGACATGTATTGTAGAAACCGAAGACTATGTGCACACCTGATAAATGTACCTGACATGCACATGATGTTACCCTGACATGAGAGACGCTGCAGGGCAGAACAGTGAACCTGTGTCCGAGTTATGAGCCACAAACAAGCAGCGACCTATTGTTGTTGTGATGCCTGAAGGGATCATTATAATCAGATAAAACACGATACTGTGGGACGAAATGCAATTTAGGACTTAATTAGAATTGCGTAAGAGCGTACGGAGTAGACTTAAAGTCATGTTTTCAGCTTCACACACTGACTCGGTGCTCTCTCTCTCCGTAATCAGCAGGAAAATATACTGTAAAATCCAATAAGAGCTTTACTGCGGGGCTGTGTGATACGAGCGGGGAGTCAAAGGCTTGCCAAGTTCATTAAAAAACGTTCAGTCAGAGGAATTAGCTGTACGGCTGTGAAGGAAAGTGATGCTGAACTCAGCTGCTGAACAATTTGGTATTTGTAGTCCATTCGGTCGAGCCTGCACACCTACACTGACCTCAGATCAGTAAGAAGGCGAGAGACACGACGGGGAAATCTCTGAATGAAAAGTCACGAACAGAATACAGATTCAGTCGTCGCCCTCTGCTCCGACCCCGGCGTCGCAGCGGACTGTCTGTCCGGGTGTGGGTGATTTTTGTGGGGACATTATTTCAGGACCTTGGACGTTTACACCTCGGTCGTGTTTGAGAAACACACTCACGCATCAGACTTTCTCTCTGACACGGGATCACACGGCAAAAACGTCTGTGCTCGCCATGAATATAAATCTTTAAAGCATCATTGTGTAGAAACTGGCGTCCCACCGTTGTCTATACAAACCTCAGGTCTGCAACAATTTGTTATGTGATCGTAACATTTCGACTCCTCCGTCTCTGTGTCGTCTCTCAGCCTCCGATGTCGTGAGTCTGGACGGCGGCGGCCTGGCGTACAGGTTGAGTCCCGGGCCGAAGCGGACGCCCAGAGACGTCGTCTCGCTGAAGTTTAAAACCCTGAGGAATTCTGGGACGCTGCTGCACGCAGAGGGAGAGGGAGGACTCAGCCTCAGTCTGGAGTTGGAGAGAGGAAAGCTGCAGCTGCTGCTCAGACAAGGTACAACAACACAACCACAAACTGTAACACACTCACGTCCCCTGACACACTACGTACCGTCTCATACAGACTTACCTGCAGAAGAAAGGTGAACTGTACGTAAACCCTCTCTCCCAACTTTTTTTATTCAGTTGAGAACTTTATTTGTTAGTAATTTAATCTATAATTCATTATTTTATTATTATTTTTATCATTAACAAATGAAATTGAACAAAAAATAACAGATGACAGCTGTTGTATCTTATAAAAACAACCAGTTACAGAGCAATGAAATAATTAACATGGATAAAAATAAGATAAAATAGATGTCTAATTAATCGAGGAAAGGAAGATAGATGGGTTTTTTTTATTGCAGAACATTAATTTGGTAACCAATCCATCTGCTCTCTTCCTGATTGCCATGAGAGCTTCTTTTCTTACTTTAAAATAAACATAACTTTTAAATTAGGACAAAGACGAGAGGTATCACAAATGTATCCCAAAATGATAAGCAAGCTAATGAGAAGATTAAAAATAATTGCAATGCAGTAAATAGAATAGAAAACAACATTGTCTGGTGCCTGTTGAAGACTTTAAATGTGATCCCAAGATGTGTCTTCACAACATGAAAACGTTAGATGGTTGGATTCATGGGAACTTTTGTCCAGGACACTTTAACATGAAGACCAGGGGGAATCTGTCAGTACTATAAGATGTGAGCGGCTGTGGCTCAGGGGTAGAGTCAGCGTCTTGTTATTAGAAGGCTGCTGGTTCAATTCCCCTGGTCGGCATGTTGAAGTGTCCTTTGGCAAGACACTGAACTCTGATGTGCTGGTTGACACCTTGCACGGCAGCCACCGCCATGAATGTATGGATGAAATACTGTAAGTCGCTTTGGACAAAGGCGTCCACTAAATGCCATAAATGAGAATTGAACCAGCGCCCTTCCGATAACAAGATTCTACCTCTGGGCCACAGCTGCCTAACCTGACTCTCGCCAGATGCATTTCGTTCCGCCTAGCTTCACTCACATCCATCTGGGATCGCTCCCGTTGGGAGGGATTTCGGCACCAGATTTTCAGGTAGAGCCAATCAGGACCGCCGGGCGGGAGTTTCATAGATGTGACGTAGCGGAGAAGCGACTGTTTTGATTCAGACAACAATGGCGGCTCGCATCAAGGAAGCAAGCGCCAACACTGATGCTGCTATTTCATCCGTGTTGTCCAATCTACCCAATAGTTTTTCGTTAAAAGAACATCAGAGAACGGCTCCCAGATGGATGAGTGGAGCTAGGCGGAATGAAATTCATCTGGGGAGAGTCAGGTTAACAGCTGCCCACATCTTTTCAAAATAAAAGTCTGGCAGTTTCTCCTGTATCACCCAGGGATTGATACCAATGTCAGGCAGTAAAACATACGTAATTGTCTGAAAAACCTACATTTTTGCCAAGAACCCTCAAACGTGGTTATCAAATGTATATTTTTCTACATTATGATCTCTTAAAAAGTTTTCATATTGGCACATATTAGACAACAAGCATGCCGGTACTCATATTACTATGATAAACCAACATCAGCTGATAATAATGGCCCTTCAGCTGAAACTATCTGATCAGCACCGAGGCATTCTGCTCTCTGTGAAGTCCTCTGTGGACGTAATGATGCAGAACATCTGCAGTGGAGGACGATGTAATCCACGCAGAAATAACTTCAGATTGGTTTTGGTCGGGCGAGAAAGACGTCACGCACGCTGCCGCCTGATTGGTTTAAATGTTGTCTCACGCTCTGCTGCTGCTGCGTCTCCGTCTCGTTACAGCCGTGATGGATGGTTCACATTTACTGTAGCATGTGTTAGGGGCCGGACTCTGCAAGACGTGATGCATGGATACAGTCTGCACACGGAGAGGTGTGTGTGTGTGTGTGTGTGTGTGTGTGTGTGTGTGTGTGTGTGTGTGTGTGTGTGTGTAAACGGGGTTAAACCAGAGGTTGCCAGGCTGCCATGCTGAATCATCACCATATGGCTCACCTCTCATCAGGAACCCCATCTGGCCTCTGAAATACTTTCTCCATCCATCCATCCATCCATCCATCCATCCATCCATCCATCCATCTTTCCACCTTTGTCAAACATATTTCTCACAACTCTTCATCCTTGCACTCTCACATTTTACACAATACAATTTTCAGGTGCTTGTACTTTCCAATTTGCTGCTACTTCATACGTCCACTCACCGACATTTTTGAGGCAAATGTTGTACTTTTTACTCCACTGAATTTTAGTTACAAGTTACTTTTCAAGTCGGAGCAGAGTAGCACATTGTTAACTTAATATAGTTAATTGCCTTTCAGATTTAAAAGAATAATAGTATTTTTTAATCATCAGAAAAATGCTGAATGTTGGATTCAATGATCGTCCAGGCCGATAATAAGTCAGTATACACATATAAATATATGTAAAGCTTACTTTTACTTGTGCTTTGGATACTTAAAGAAGAAGTTCACCCAAATATAAATGTTGGCAGTCGTTATCTACTCACCCTCATGCCAGTGGAAAGTCAGGTTTTGTTTTCTAGTCAGCAAAACATTTCTGGAGCTTCACAGCTCGTCTGACTAGTCTAAGTCTCTGGAAGTCCAAAGTTTTGCCCAAATTGATTTGAAAACTTGTTATTTACACCCTCGATGTACGATCGAGCCCGTGCACCCACTAGCAGCTTTAAAATAGTGTAAATAACATCTTTCAAATCAATTTTGGATCTTGGGGCTTCCTGAGACTTTGACGAGCTGAACGGAGCCATTTTATGTTTTTGTTGTTGTTTTTATGTTTTAAATCTTTGGCATGGAGGTGAGTTTATAATGACCAAGTTTTCATTTTTTGGGTGATGGAGCATATTCCTAAAGAACGTCATGTTTCAAAGAACGTTTTTAAGACAACTGTGTCCCCTCGAACACGGAACGATGCAAACACTCACCTTTACAAAAGACTGAGACATCTTAGGAATCTCACGATCACCTTGAAAAGTCTCACAGACCACGTCGCCGTGAAGAAACAGATTCACCGCAACACATAACACATGAATCACCTCCCTTTAACACAATGTGTGTCATCGTACAGAACGGCAGGTCCGACTTAAAGACGGTGTCACAGTAAAGAAAGGCTGCAGCGAAGCGAGAGGAAATTAAAGCCGTCCATTAACAAGACAGAAGAAGAGCCTTGTTGTTCTCTTCTTCCTCTGTTTCTTATCATTCTGTCTGTTTCTACTCTTTGTTTCATCACATTACTTTCAGTTTTCATCCTTTCCTGTTGTAATTGCTGCTGTTTGTCTCCGCACATCTCCGATATGTTTTCCACATCGGAAGGGAACATTTTGCCATTTTCAGCTGTGCTCTCTTCATCTTTTCTTTTTCCATCTCCGTCCCTGACACACAAACACGTCCTATTTATATTCCTCGGCAACCATATTTTCTGTATCCCTCTTCCTTCATTGTCATGTATCTCTGCCTGCTGCACATGCCAACACTGCTTTTTTACATTCTTCCAAACTGGCTATAAGCCTTTTTCAGCTCGGCGTCCTTCAACTTTCAGCCTCGTAATTTTCTATTTTCTCTCTCTCTCTCTCTCTCCTTTTCCGCGTTAGTTTTATTGGTCGCAGATTGTGTCAAGTCGGTCGTCTGCCGTGTGCGTTGACCCTGAGCTCACGCATGGCCAGCTCCGCTCTGTTAACACGAACACAGGTCTGACCCCACCTCCAGCAGATGCCGTGCCGTTCGCTTTATGAGGCAACGCCGAGTAACGGCTCTGCACAAACACGGCAGCTCCGTCCTGGATAACAGAGGAGACGAAACACCGCGAGTTAGAAACGCGACGCTTGATACATTCGTCTTGAGTCGATGCACAAATTCTGTTTTCTGTGAGTGTAAGTAAAATTGCACCGCAGTTATTATTCCCACTCTTCAAGTGAAACATACACCGACATGGGGAATATTTTTCTGGCCTTTAAGTGGCTTTATTGATAGAACAGGCTCAAGATATGACAGGAAACAGGGTGAAAAAGAGGGGGAGTAACACGCAGCAAATGGTCCCCAGGCCGGGATTTGAACCCGGGGCCACTGCAGCGGGGACAAAACCCCTGTACATGGGACACCCGCTCCACCAACTGAGCCAAACGGCGCCCCCTGGCGTGACTCTTAGTCAGTGTTTTTCATTTTGTCATGTGCACACCATGACTGTAAAAGTGACATGCTTCAATTAAACATGTCAGTTTAGTTTAGTTGTGATAAGTCGGCATGTAAATATGTGTTTATTATACTGTAATTTGGCCAGGATGGAAAGCTTATATGCTATGATTGCACACATCTGGACGCCGTTGATGCTTCAGCTATTCCGAGATAGATTAAGGAGGGGGGAGTTTGACTGTGGCAGTCGACATGTAATTGGAGCCTATGTACAGAGATGTGACTGTATATACATCGTGACCAAACTAATCGTTACTCCTCCTGATATCTCCCAGCGGGTAGATGTAGAAGTGTATGCTTAAACACCGAGGTAATTGCGTATTGATTAGAACGGGGTTAATTGGATGTCTGTGATACCTCTATGGAAAAAAGATAGATCAGAGCGATGCCCACGTCTGTAATGTAATTTATTTAACACCTATTCTGCATTGGTGGACAAACCGGGGTCCTTATTAGGCCTTAAACCTGCATTCTTTCTTATAGCCTGCAGGGGGCGACTCCACTGGATCTCTGATTGTATGTAAACGACCCGCATCCTCACTTGATTTATCGCTTCAGTGAACAGTTTCCTATTGAGTTTATGGTCCCAAGTCTTGTTTAATGCAACATGATGTTCATTTTGTTAATTATGGTCCCATTTAAAGTAAAATGGACAGTAAAGCAGGGTATGTTTTAGGGCGTGGCTACCTTGTGATTGACAAGTCACTACCACGTCGTGTCTTCAGGTTCTCAGTCAGATCCAATCAGGATATTCTCCCCAGCTCCACCCTCTCCTCCAAATATGGTCACTTCTGGCTCCAGAAAACCAACATGTCGACCGTCATGATGCCAAACTCACCTCTGACTTCCTTGTGAGAATTTAGTCTTTATAGTGGGACAATGAGCAGGTAGATACTGTACGGCGGGATTCACCCGTGTGTAGTTTACATTGTCCAGATCGGTATCTTCTTATACTCCCTGTAAGCTCAGTACGTTTTGTGAGGTACATAATGACTGAACACGATCGCTTCTTATCTGTATGACACTGGAGAAGAAGCCGTTGCTCCAGCGAATGGGACTGTCATCATGCTGTCGTCTTGTTTCAACAGTTCAGCTTACGATGCAGAATCGACTCTCTGCATTCAAACAATAGAAAAGTGGATGATGCTATCTGAGAAACTGGGGGCGAAGAAGCAAATCAGAAAACTTCTGAGGCAGCAAAAAGGCCTCAGCTGAACTTCTCGCTCTGATCTGAGCTGATTATGTGACAAACTTTGTGCTTTATGCGAGCGAACATGCCACCGTTCAGTTAATGTTGTATTTTAATTTGTCAAGGTGACGAATCAGACATGCAAGTGTCAAGTCATGCTTCACTTAATGTCGATAACACGTAGTTTAATTAGTTGTTTTCAAGACAAGGGGTGTTTTTCGAGAGGCAGCAAGTCACGTCGTTACCATGACACTTCCCATAGTTTCCTGATTAGTCCTACTGAGATATCCTCTGACACTGTGAGGGGAGAGTTAAGTCATCTGTAACTTTAATTGGCCCATTTAGTCACAAAAGAATTTCAACCACATTATCAAATCTGCGGTGCAGCTGTCACTTGTGTCTGAAAATATTAATATTTTAATAATAAAGGGAACAATGACAGCTAATTAGAGCAGAGATTCAGCGTAGATATATAACAAAGTGGTTTTTACAATTCAAAATGTGAATAATAACGCTGCTCTGTAAAAGTCACGATGGTGACATTTCAATCGAAATCAGATTTGAGCTGTTGAAAACGCTAATTAGACAAATGTGAGGAATATTATTGTGAAATTACAGAAGTAAGAAGAAAAGTTTTGAAAACTTTAACTGTCAGTATTTGACCAAGTTACTCTTACTTTTGTGCAAATCGGGGGAAGCATATTACGCCAGCCTGCACCTTCACCGGTGTGCTTTCAGAACCAAGAGATCCACAGAGGAAGTCATATCCACTGACCTCCACTCAGCATGAAAATAACAACAGCTACATCAGAATGTTGTCAGTTGATTTCAGCTCATGAAGCTGATTGGAAAACTTACCCCTCTGGGTTTGAGTACCACCAGTGCTCAACACCGGAGTCCCCCAGGGCTGCATGCTCGGCCCACTTTTCTTTGATGTAGCTAAAAGTACTTAATTTTTCATTTTGCAACCCTGGTGTTGTTAAATGACAGATAACTGTAACCTTGTGACCTCGTACACCACCAGAGTAACCCGTAACTGCCGCTAACCAAAACTGCCATATGCTAGCTAGCTCAGTTAGCAATGTAGCTAGTGGTCCTATTATGCCGTTTTTCCACCGACAGTACCAGCTCGCCTCGCCTCGACTTAGCTCGCCTTTTTTGCGTTCCCATTACTGAAATCTGGTACCTGGTACCTGCTAAAGTGGTGCTTTTTTAGTATCACCTCCGTAAAAGTTCCAACCGAGCTGAGCTGATACTTCTGTGTGACGTAAGCTGGCAGCCGGCCACTGATTGGACAGAGAGCGACGCCACTTGACGACTCGTGACGAGCGCGACGTCCGAGCCTGACGCCCGCTACCTTTAAAAACTAGCATCTGCGTTCAGTCAACACAGCGATTACATGGAAGGAACAACGCGCAGGAACACGGCGTGGACCGTGGCAGAGATGGAGACGCTCCTGAGTGTTGTCGCTGAAGACGCATCCAGAACGAGCTCGATGGTGTGACAAGAAATGAAAAGGTGGACGTGTTTTGCGTAGCCCACAGCTAGCCCTGTTTATGTGTCGCGTGGATAAGTACGTCACTGATGACGACCCGCCCACATTGAAGACGACCCGCCCACGTTGAAGAGATACTAATTCTAGATGGAAACGCAACGTGTCTGAAACCAAACCAAGTAGAGCCACGCTAAGCCGAGGCGAGGCGAGCTGGTACTGTCGGTGGAAAAACGGCACAAGAGAACGATGTGGAGACGGTTCTTTACGATGTATTAATGTCAGCTAAGTGATTTTCTGATCAGTAATCAAATCATCCATCCGATGAAACACTCTGTTATTAGGTCCCCCTCCTCTCTTCTCTACCTCCTGCTGCACTCTAATCGCTCCATTAATCAATAGCATTAAAAACATGGTATCTGTTTTTAAGTCTTGCGATCCTTGTCGTCATATTGATTTCCCTGTCGTCCAGACAGTAATCAAATAACTCATCATAATAACTGTGATGACAGGACTTCCCCTCCATCATGAGCTCCACATCCTGACTCTCTCTCCGTCTGAATGAAGTTGTTTTTCTCATCCAGGCTTCAGTCAATTGTGTGATCTCACAAAATCGACTGAAATATCCAAAACATACATTTATCCATCATCCTCCAAACTGTCTGTGTTTCTCTCTCTGAAGTCTCACAGTTTCTCCCGAAAGAATATCTCGATACATTTTTAATGGCCGACTGTATTCAGCTCTTTCTGCGCCTCCTTCTCTCAGCAGAAATAACAAAGTTTCTCTCCCAGCACTTCGGGGAGGGGAGGGATGGATCCACTTATTTAGACCGGCCGGCGCTCATCTATCATTAATGATGTCTGGCTTTGTTTCGGTTCTCAGTGCGAATATGCAGATTTACTGTAGTCCCGAGTGAGACGAGGGAGTCTGACCTCTGTCTGACTCTCTCTGCGGGAGACCCGGAAAGATGAAGTGTTTAGACAACGATACGGAGGCTGGTGTGTTGTAGCTGTCAGTGGGCTCGCGTTTCCCCTCGACACCGGGTCAGATCGTCTGCAAAGAGGCGGACTTCCGGGTCAGATGATGAGAAGACAACAAACAAACAACAGTCTGTCAGGTCAGATTACTAAAGATAGAAAAGGAGAAAGCAGCCAAACAGATGACTTCCTCGGCTTAACAGAAGCAGATCTACACAGTAAAGAACCAGAATGAGTCTTGATAAAACTGTAAAAGCACCAAAAGAAAACCAAATAACGCTTCATTTTATCCCGTCTGGTTTCATTTAAAGTGTTGTTTTTCTTCTTATTTAATGTGGAGCTCAGACTTTGCAAATTAAACAATGGTTATGTGTTGATGAAAGAGCCGTCTGTAATTTCCATTTTCTCACAGTGTGATAAGTCTTCAGTTATGGTCTATTTGTCTCTGTATGCTTTATCCTCTCCCGTCATCCCTCCATCCTCCCTGTTCGTGCCCTTCTTCTTTCCTCCTTGTTCCCTTCCTCTTACTTCTTGTAACCTCACTTTTATCTGATCTTCCTCCTCCTCGTCCTTGTTTTCCTCCTTCCTCACGTCTTCCTGCACGCCCTCTTCTCCACCTCAACCTTTTCGTATCCCTCCTCTACCCGATCTTTATCTTCCTTTTGCCCACTTTTCTCTTGCTCCTCATCCTCTCTCGTATCTACCCCCTCTTGTTTTCCCTCCTCCAGGTTCATCCTCTGAACCCCGGCGTCTCGCCTCTCTCGGCAGCCTGTTAGACGATCAGCACTGGCACCATTTAGCGGTGGAGCGCCGCGGCTCTCACCTCAACCTCACTGTGGACAAACACGCCGAGAGGGTTCAGATCCCCGCAGAGTTCAGCCACTGGGAGATCGAGCAGGTGCGATACAACACACAGAAAAAAAAAAGTCTGTGTGAACAAACAAGCAAGTATATTCAATTATTTGCCATCTTGTGTGTGCAGCTGAGTGTGGGGGCGGTCCAGGACCTCGGCTCTCAGAAACCAAAGAGGAGCTTTCGCGGCTGCCTGGAAAACCTGCTGTACAACGACCTCAACCTGATAGAGCTCGCTAAAAACAACGACCGCCAAGTAACTGCAGTGGTGAGTACATTTTACTCTGACAGTAAGTTTCAGTTCTCTTATGAAACCCATTTCAGTCATACCCGGTTAAGATAATGGACTGAAGCCCTGAAACTCTAATGTACATTTCTTTTCTTGCTTCAGTTTTATATTTCATCTGTCCTCCATCAGCGCAGGATATCATGTTACTGTAGCAGTTTGTTTAAGAGATCTGTAGACATTTCAGCTTTTTTTGTGGCGACCAAAACCAGCTATTTTTGACCATCACCATCTGTGATGATGGAACAGGTATTCTAACCCTAACCAGCTGGTTTTCATGCCTAAACCTGACATCCAGTTTTAACTTATCTGTGGTTTTGCAGAAACGTACTCAGTGAACATTATTTCGAGCGATTGTAGCCGTTTTTATTCTGGGCAGTAAGCCACCAATTTGCCGTCCTTTTGGCGGCTCGCTCGCAGATTTAGACAGAAGGCGGCAAATCGGTGGTCTGTTTTGTTCCACCAGTTTTGCCCTCGGAGGGTAACGTTACACTTATTTGCGCCTCCATTGCTGTGTAAATCCGAGGCAGCAATGTGGTGGCAAATGCTGAGATGGGCGGAGGTGTGGATGACGTGCACTGCTGCGCACCCACAGCCGGGAGTTTTAAAACCAGGAAACAGCTGATCACAGCAGTCAGTTCGTCACTTCATCCACGAAGATGAGCAGCTGGAAAGCCGCTGAGATCCGGGAGATGCTAGCGTCTCCTCGCTCTCTGTAGCTGTCTTGGTTGTCCGCTTGTTGTTGTAGCGGCGAGCTAATAGCGGTCGCTACTTTCAAATTAAAAGCCCCCCGCTAAGAACCCAGTTCTAAACTCCGATGGGGTGCAATGTAAAGCTCTTATTTTGAAGAAAAACTGCGAAAAATTGTCCCATAAGGAATGAATGGGACGGGGTCAAAAAAGTCGCAAATTCATCGACGTTTTTCAAACATCTCCTGCTCTGGCAGACTTTGACCTAGAGACACCATTCAAACTTTAAAATGTAGGCACAAGTCTTATCTATTTGAGTTGTATTTGAACTTTCTTTCTCCAATGTTTAGTTTTTGAACGGTGACCCTTAATTGATCATGAGTGATTTCGAAAAAAATCAGAAAAATTCAGGATTTTCAATGAGTGTGTATTGCAGAATGTTCGTGCAGCACCAACTGGCAGAGTGGGGGAGCCTGAAAAAAACTCTCCGAAAATGTTTCTTTAGATGACGATCCTAGCCACAGATTTCACACTACAATAGTGATATTTTCCAAGAACGTAGCCACACTTGTCTTCTGTCTGGCAATGTGTCCACTTTATCGGGAGGATGTGCGGTTTTTGAATTATCTGCGTCTAACCGACACAAACTCCAGCAACTGCCCCATAAGCCCCAATGTTAAACGGGAAGAGGATTTTGGGAGAAAAGCAGAAACTGCCCTGCTTCTCTTCACGCCCAACTTCCTGCTTCACGTCACGTCACATGTTGACGCCTACCAGAGGAGGAAAAGTGGAGGCTGTTTTGTAAAAGGAGGAATATTACACCTCCCTTTTAGAGAGACAAGGCGGCACATTGCAGCCTTTACCTTGCTGCACATGTGCCACCTTTTCTATCTAAAAGGGGCTTGTGTTGCCTCCATAGCAGCAGCATCATCACAGAATCCACCTGACATGCTCATATTTTGACTTTCCTTTGTGGTAAAAACTTGTTTTGTCGTGACTCTGTTTACACGTCAGAATAGAAATGCCAGATAAATCACGGTATTGTTGAAATATAAAGTACAAGATGGACAATTAGCTCAGAAGGGTGCAAACATGAGAGAAACTAGCCTTCTTATCTTTTGTGTCACCACCACACAGAGTTTTGTGCTGTTTCTCCAGTGTGATGATGACAGATTACGTAAATCATTTGGGGGAAAGAGCTTTGATGTTCCGCTCCTCCGCTGAGCTTTTCGTATCTGAGAGAGAAAACATCACTGGCTAGGTCTTACAGTTCTTACAACCCTGCCAATCAAAAGGACAGACATTAGAAAAAAGGTGTGACACAACCTCTGGTCTGCAGTGTGTGAGGTCGTCCACATGCAGGTGTGTTCATACATGCTGACAGCCTGAGAGCACCAAGGGAAATCACCTGGTGCCGTCGCTGCCTCTGCTGCTAATGAGCCGCTAGCTGGTTAACGAAGCTGACGAGCTCTTAACGAGGACAGTGAGCGATGGGCGGACGGAGGAGAGTAGAGTACGGTTACACCGCTGCGGACCTTTAGGTGTTTCCGCTATGACGATAAGTGGATCGAGAGCCACTCTGAACCATTTTCTGATAAATGCTTTCTCATTACAGTAACGGACCGGAGAGCAGAGAAGCAAAAGCTGTTGGTGGAAAATGGTTCTGATATTCTCATGCATGGCTGAAGAGCTAATAGAGGCTTTTTAGCTCTACCAGTAACAAAGCCATTGTCCGTGTTAATACAGAGACGACTCTTGTATCTTTTCTTGGAGCCGTGATCATAAAATGAAGCCGAGCCTTCAGAGGTGTGTGTCTGAGCAGGGTTTTCGGCGTGCATGTGTGTTCGTGAAAGGCTTTTGGGGGATTTTATGGCTCACTTTTTTTACTTTATGCTTTGCAGTGGTGCTGCATCCTCCACAATGTACTTCCATATATCACTTTAACAGCTCTACAAAGGGCTTTTAGATGTCATCTGTGTTTCCGGAGCATTATAAAGATAGCAGACTGATATTCCCAGCAGAGAGCGTGGCGAGGGGGGGTGGAGGTGTAATATATTACCGCTGCAGCCGTAGCAATGGACCCGGTGCCATTACCACTACTCAAAACAATGGGCCGCGACTGAAATGTCTATATAGCGCTGTTCACATACAAACCCGCCTCCCTTCATACCTCTAAGCTGTGACACTTTCAGTTTGCGCTCATGGCTTTTTTATTCTCAAGCAGATTTGCTGATGAGATCACCGCGACAGAGGTCACATCGACACGCCCTCTGCAGCTGATTAATATTCATGTTTCATGTTGTTTTATCTCTCTAGTAATCACTTTTTCCCGTCTCCTCCTCCTCTTCTCTCTCTCCACTCTGCATGTTTCTGTCTCAGGGCAATGTGACCTTCTCCTGTGCTGAGCCAGTTTCCGTCGCCGTGACGTTCCCCGGCCCCCAGAGCTTCCTGCAGTTGCCGGGGGCGTCGGCGTCCTCCTCCTCTGGGGGCGTGTCCGTGGGGTTCCAGTTCAGGTCGTGGAACAAGGCGGGGCTTCTGCTCACCTTTAGCCTGCCTCAGGAAGGGGGCGTGGTCTGGTTGTACCTGAGTGAGGCCAGGCTGCGGCTACAGATCCATAAAGCTGGCAGGGCGCTGCTGGAGCTCACTGCAGGTCAGTCCGACATTTATGACCCTGGATCTCTTTAGTATTTATAGATCAACGCCTTACCTATAACTTGTTTAAAAATAGTTTGTAATTCTGTGAAAATACACATGATATAATAATAATATGTTGTCCCAGGTTCTGCTCTAAGTGACGGTCAGTGGCACTCTGTGGAGCTGAACTCCAGACGAGGTCGTCTGACCGTCGCTGTCGATAAAGAAGACGGAGGCGTCGCTCACGCCAGCTTCTCGCTCGCCGCAGGCGGTCAACTCTTCTTTGGTGGTAAGCGTGAAACACATAATCTTGAAAGTCTGCCATAAAGTTGCAGAAGGTGCCAATCACAGTGCTGTTAAATGTTAATGGACCGCTTTTATAAAGCGTCCAACTACTCAAAGCACTTTACAACACGGTGAACTGTTACATTAAACTGAAAAGCGGGAATGCTAATTTTTAACATCATCACGGTGACCAGGCCTCGATAAATGTTGTGAATGAATATTCATTGGATATTCAAACAGTGGAGATCTGAGAGGAGCATAAATCAGCATTCACAAGTAGTTTTGTTAGACATAATGATATAGTTCAACTATATTTCAATTTAGAATTTAATTTTCAACTTTTGAGGGATATTGTTGGAGTGCCCACTTAAAACACGTCTGTTTGGAACGGGCCGAGTGCTGCTTGTAGTTTTATCGAGGGTCAAAACAACTTCAGACTCCACGCTGTAACTAAAGGAAGGAAATTAGTCTATTTTTGAATTAATTCCCTTTTACTGTTAATGCTGATCTCAGACTGTTGTTTAAAAGCACCCCTCTTATCTATATCGTGTGTGATTTGCTGTATGTCCATCACTTTCTGAGGATGTACCTCAAGTTAATTGAGATCCACTGCTACCATATTTTATACCAGGAGTGGGGTTTGAACCCACGAGGGCTTTCTGCCCATTGGAACTTAAGTCCAACGCCTTAACCACTCGGCCATCCTGGTGACATTTTTGTAGTTTGGGTCCACGATCAGATCCAATTCATGGCCAATAGTTGAGAGCAAGGCTGTTCTCTGTCCAACTGAAGGCGTAACAAACTGTACTTTAAGCACAAAATCATTTTGTTAAAAGACATTCGCAGCTTCAGTCAACTGAGCACGAGCATGAAGCACAGAGAGAACGTGGATCCTCGGATGGTTGTAGCTCTGAATAGTCCTGTTGAAGAAATGAAGTAGAATCAGAATTTTCTTTATTACTTTTTCAACAGTTGATTCAGTTAAAACGATCCTGATCTCTAAATCCGTCTCTGATTATGCAAAGAAGCGACAAACCTTAAAAATCAACTTCTTCTGTTTCATCGTGTTTTATATGAAATTGCCACATTTGCCCTGAAAGACGTACATTAATATTTGAAAGTTGTTGACGTTGTTGTGTATTATACAGTGTAGTGCAGCCGGTGTGGTCGACGCTCACCTCTACAGTTGTGTGTGCACTGAGCCAAATGTAGCTTGTGGCTGTTTTATAATGAAAGTTATAAGTCTGCTTTATGGTTCCTCCTCCTCTCCTCTCATTTCTGCCTCTGTCCTTCCATCACTCTGCCCTTCTCTTCCTCCTTCTGTCCTCTCTGTCTTCCCTGTTTTCCTCTTTCATTCTCCTCCGCCGTCCTCGCTGCCTCTTTTTTCTAAAATCTCATCTCTTTTGTCCTCTCCTCGCTCGGTAATATTGCAGTCCAGGCATGTTCTTTTTATTGCCCGAGGTTTTTTTTTTTTTTATCATCCTCCACATTCACACAGTCGCACATTAACGCGTGAGCAGCACAGCGCGCTCACTATCTCCTTTTCCACATTAAACGGACTTGTAGGGAAGAAATACCCTCATTCATTTGATCAAGGCTCGGCCTACATTTGCATTCTCCACAGCGCACCACAATCACAGCTCAACTCTTTGTGTAGCGGAGAACATTTAACTTAATATTACTCTTCAGTGAATCACAGTATGTTTAAGCTCCTATAGAACATTGTCATGTCACTGTTTGCCGTCTTTAAGTGCTTTTCTGTACTTTCCTGTCCAGGTTGTCCCGCTGACGAAGACGGCCAAGAATGTAAAAACCCCTTCGACATCTTTCAGGGCTGCATGCGTCTCCTCAGCGTGGAGAACCAGCCGGTGGACCTCATTAAGGTGCAGCAAAGACTGCTGGGAAATTACAGCCACCTGCAGATCGATATGTGTGGCATCATTGACAGGTCGGTACCACCAAAACCTCGCCTACCTATTTTATCTTCTCTGCCCCTGCTGAGACTCTAAGCGCTGTATTCATTAGATGAACAGCCGTGAGGTTTCGGTGTTTTGAGCCTTGAGCATCGATCCTTCAGAGATTATGGATGTGAGGTTGTGGCTCAGATTTGCACTTTAGCTTTTCTGATTTTATTGCTTTTTCTTACAATAGAGAGCAGCGTTTTACCACAGAGATCCACTATTCCTGATGATAGGTGTGCCAGAGTGAAAACAAAATGAAAGCAAATTAAATTATGATTTGGCATGACATAAGCAGATTTTTCAGTGACAGCACTCGAGGATTTGTTGTACTTATCCTTTTTTTCGCACATCCCGCAACTTATTAGTATCAGTACATTTGGTGAGGATGAGCAGGACCTTCTTCTCTCAGGACTGAAGTGGTACTTGACCTTTAAAACATCAGTGCTGCGCAAAAACCAAGGTTTGAGAGCATCTCCAAGTGGTACTTAAGAACCTTTGACATTGTCTCCTGGATATGAAACAGCTTGAAGCATCACCTTCTCAGGATGTTTCAAGATCATGTACCCTGAGATCCATGTTTTATACCAGGAGTGGGGTTCGAATCTTAGGTCCAACGCTTTAACCACTCGGCCATCCAGGTGATGCTTTTTTATCACAGACCCACAATCAGGTCCAATTCATGGCCAATATTTGATAAAAAGCTGCCTGTTCTCTGTCCAACAAGCTGAAGGCGTAACAAAGTCTGTGCTTTAAGCACAGAATCAATTTGTTGAAAGACCTTCGCAGCTTCAGCCAACTGAGCATCACAAGCACAGCTGTTCTGGTCAAATACAGCTTTCCTGATTTTTGAGGCTAGCATGGGGAAGCACATGGATCCTTGTAGCACCAAATAGTCCTGTTGAAGAAGTGGAGTAGAATCAAACTCCTTAAGCCTAATTTTTACTACTGCGTAAAGTGCTGTACGTAGGTCGCGGAGAGCCCTCTACGTAGTCGGAGAGCCTCTCCGTCGTCTCGAAATATTTTATATTAATATTTATATTAAGTGTCCGTCACTCTGTCAAGCGACAACGGAGACGGCAAGGGCTACGATTGGTCAGCAGTCCTGCAGCTCGTAGCATTTCGACGATGACGGCAAGGGCTGCGATTGGAAATTGCATTGCGTATCCGGCACCACGACAGAGAACTATGAGGGCTCGAGGGGTCTCCGTGGTTACGCAGTTGGATAGCGCATTACGTAGTTGCAGAAGTGTAACGCTGCCTTTATGCAAGATCGTGTGTTGGAGCCAAAGACTCAATCATCATACCTCTAGTGGGGTTTGAAGCTACAAGAACATTGTATTGTTTTGATCGCAAGTGCTACGAATACTTTCATAACTCTACCAGGAGTGGGGTTCGAACCCACGTGGGCATGTGCCCATTGGATCTTAAGTCCAACGCCTTAACCACTCGGCCATCCTGGTGACGTTCTTGCATCAGAGACCCACAATCAGATCCAATTCGTTGTGTCAGACAGACACATTATCTGTTGTTGACGTCGTGTATGTCAGAAATATCAGACCACCTGACAGCACGAAGGTTTGAAAACCAAATTCTCAGACTGCAAAGAGTTAACGCTGAACAGCAAAGCAGCAGCTGGAATAAACTTATTCTAACTGCAGACCAACAGCTGGAGTCGTGTCCCGTCAGTCTGAAGTTTCCTGCTATGTGTTGTTTTCTTGTCCTCAGCCGCCTCGATTGTTTTGTCATCCGACTTGATAGGAGACGCGACTGTTGTGAAAGTGAAATGTAATTTTTCTTTCCTTTGATTTTTTTTGGCAGAGTGATTTATTTGTGAGGTGAAGCGGTGTGGAGTGTTGCATCCAGGAACGTAACAAACAAACAGCCACAGAGAATGAAAAGCCGGCGCTCTCAGCGTTTCCTATAAGGAACGGAGAATTATTGTTCAGAGGAGACCTGAGCTGTGAAATAACCACTGACAGCCCTGTTTGTTTCATTCTCCCTGATATCTGACAAATCTACATTACCGCCTGCTTTCTCTCTCTGTCTCTCTGTAGTAATTATTGTTATGCTCTCTTTGGTTTTTGCCTTTTTATTATGATTCATCTGCTTTGATCGAGCTTCATATTAATTTTAGTCATTTTTATTGCGAGGACTATTGTTAAAGCAGCAATCTTCAGACGTATTACTTTCCATTCTCCATTAATCTGTTTTTTATTCTTACGCTTACTCTGTGAACAAGACAGTTGATCATTTAGGCAACAACCAAAGGCCTTAAATGTTCTGTTCTGAGAGGCCCTAATGGCGCAGTGAGTTAAGAAACCGACTACGAGCCACAGCGTGACCACCTGCCTTCAAATATGACTTTTTTTTATTATTTAAAAGCAGTAACAGATTTCAGTCCTCTAAAAGAAGGCGCCCAAATGCTGTATAATGCAGAATACAATCTACTCTAACAATCTCAAGTCATACTAGCAGCTCTTTAAGGCGTTATTGTGTAACTGTAATCAGGCACAGCAGTGCTTTGAGCTAAATGCTAACATCAGCGTGACAAACGTTGACTGTACATAAAATGGACAGAGCTTCTAGAATCTGAAAAGTGAAGCCAATGCAAAAGTGCCTTAAAGGGGGCAACTCCACTCAAAGGTCAGATTGTATGTAAGCTTATGAACAAATTACCTTGTTTCTCACTTTATTTATTCATCTCAGTGAACAGATTCCTAATGAGTTTATGGTCTCAGTCTCTAGTTTTTTAAGTCTTCTCCAACACAGCGCGATGTTCATTTTGTAAATTCTGGTCCCATTTAGAGTAAAATAGACGATAAAGGAAGATACGGTTATTGAAAACTCGCTATAACGGAGTTTACTTCAGTCAGTTATAGGAGGGAGAATGTCCTAATTCTCACCTCCGTATATGACAGATGACAGAAGAATAGGAGTTCATCATCGGCGTATGGCTTTATTCGCATTTTCGTCAATATAAACTGTCCTCTAGGAGACACACACGCGTATACAAACCTTAAGACTGTATATGAATATGGCTACACACAGCAGCCGTCCTCACCAGAGATGGATGATCTGCACTATTAAATGAAATATCTTCCTGTTTCTACATGTATTAGATTATTATTCAGTTCATGCACAGATCTGACTGCTCACTGGATCAGAACCGGGCTCCCACTGCACTTTTCCTCACTGTGACCTCACTGTTGATTAAATCCGAGCTACATGGGATATAAGTCAAATAAAGTTAAAGACATCAGCTTCAATACATTTTTCCTACCTTATATCAGAGTGTTGCATCTGTATGAGCGCTTCTGTTTGCAGACTTGATGGCAGTGCAACAAAAACGCAGCCTTGCATTTAAAAGACTTGACCCATCGGCCGTGTAGCAGGACTGGAACTGAATCAGCACTCAGATCTAATTCACTTCAGTTCTAACCTGAGTTCACATCGCAAAACAACAGAAGTCCATCCATTTCCTGTAGAGGCGAACAACCAGGGAATTGAGGGAAACAACAACCTTCACGGTCATTCAGAGCTCTCCTGTTCTGAAAAATGACAGGAAAAAACCTTCAGCAAGTGGAGGTGGATTGTTGGCTAGAAAAGCGGAGAAATCAAGCCTATTAATCATATGGTGGGGTGTTGAAATGGCGGCCCAGATAACACAAGGGACACCAACACTTGTTAATGTTTGTTTTCAGCCAATTGCTCCGAGCACTTGAAGAAAACTGTGTCATCCAACTGAATAAATACAACAATCTGAAAGTGAAAATAAGGACAGTAGAAGATAAATCACCTCCAGAACTTAATCAGAGGCTCAAACTTCATCTAGAATGACTCAGCACAAAGCATCAACGCTTCCCTGTCATTACCAGGAGTGGGATTTGAACCCACGAGGACTTGTGTCCATTGAGTGCAACGCCTTAACCACTCGGCCATCCTGGTGAGATGCTTCCAAATCATGACCTCATCACAGAAATGACAGCATCGGACGTCTGTTCAAACACAAACCACACCGGCATTTTCTTGACAAGCTGCGTCTTACTGACTGTGGAAGTCGGGGTGCAACGTGACTCCAACAAAGAACTGACTCCAGCAAATTCCCTGGTCAGATTTCAACTTTGTTTAAGTTCGATAGAGCGAATGTGCTCTTAAAGCCAATAGAGACACCCGCTGCGTTAACATGGAGCCTAACATGGTGATTATAATTAGTTTAAAAGCCCAAACAGAATACAAATGCTCCATATAAACACCTCAGTCAGAATAAACAGGCCAAAAACCGAAAGACATTTCAATCAGTCTCTCAGAGAGCAAAACATATATGTCAATAGATATTCATTTTCAGGACAGGGAGCTGAGCCAAAAGTTATGGAATATCAGGTGTTCCTATTAAATTCATTGTTGTAAACACCAGACTGTATTAATCACTTCCCATGTTAACCCAAAATCTTCAGTTGGAATGAAGCATTTCTCCTTGTTAACATGGCTTATGATGGGGTTGTGTCCTACCTCATTACCAGACTTTGAATTGCAGCATCATGTTCATACATACAATGATTACAGTTATTGATCACTCTGATATTTATTAGGTTTTTTGGGGCTGAACACACAGAGCAAATACTTAATGACTCTGCCTTCAGCTTAGTCAGCAACTGAACACTTCCATTCAATACAATACCAGGAGTGGGGTTCGAACCCACGAGGGTATTCACCCATTGGATCTTAAGTCCAACGCCTTAACCACTCGGCCATCCTGGTACTTTGTTGTGCAAAAAAGTAAAGACCCGGACTCTGATTTGACGTCTACACTGAATTGATCATCGTCTTCAGCTCCTAAAGCATTCCGTGAAACGTTACTTGCTATGTGTGTCATCAAACTATCATGTCACATACGTGTCTGACGATGTTCAACTCAACATCACAGCTGCCAGTTTGAGTTTGATGACTGTACGGCGACACTCATTACAGCGCAGAGACCCCGGCCGCACTCACGCACCAACACCGAGTGTATAAAAAGACCCGAGCAGTGTGGTAATGTGAATTTAAAGTGAAAGCTAAGTGCTTTATCTGCAGGGCTCCAGCTTGCTCTTAGATTAAAGCAGTATGGAGATAAATGGAGGTAAAAAATCACACAGTGGCACGCAGGCTGACAGGCCGCTGAGTCAGCGCTTTTATCTAAATAACAGCGAGGCTGCACATTCTGTACAGTAATCTGTTTCCTCTTCAATACTCCTGCCTCGCGCTTTTGGGCAAACACACACGCAAACACTGTCACACACATTCAAATAAGTAGAAACTTGTAAACGTATGTGTCGGTGCACAGTAACATGCATTTATGAATCTGAAGACAAAGACAAAAACCAGAAGAGGTAGAGCCGAGCTTCACAAACGCCAGTGATGCAAAACTGTGTGTGTGTGTGTGTGTGTGTGCGTGAAACCTCCTGGAGGTGCCAGCCGGTCTTGCAACAGATGGAAAAGCAACCAGTGTGGATGTAAACACTATTACTCATCATCTCCTGTCGTCCTCTCCCTCTCAGCAGAGTGAGGTCACATAACGTCTGTATGTGTCTCACCAGAGACGAGCTGAGCTGAGATATTATGAGGCTGCACTGTTCAGGATTTTACCTTAAAGTGATATATATCGACTCTTATACCATAGTCTGGGGGAATACTCGATTCTGATTGGCTGCAGGGTGTACGTTAATCCCTGATATATGGACACCTACTAAGTAGTTCCAGTCAAATTGTCTGTTCACCGTCTAAATTAATGCGCTAGCTGGCGAATATTTTATTTCCAGCACTGAGTGCAGTCCGTCAGTCCTTCAGTGCCTTATCTTCTGAACACCACAGGATGGCGACTGTAACACACAAGCTGCAGGAAGTACACTTCCCCTCTAAACTTACTGATTTGGGGACAATGACATGACTGGTTAGCTAGCTAGTCTTGTTGTTAAACACGCTGTCAAATTATATTTACTGTTCGTCAACCGTACGCAATGTTGTTGACTTTGAATCTTGCTAGCATAGCGTTAGCTTTCTGGCTCATCGCTGAGCGGACTAGAATATCTCCCGTTGCCAAGTCTTATCTGAGGTCCGTCCTATTTACTGGAGAGGTGAACAACGTTTCCGTTGCATAAGAACCTTACGGGAGGGTAATGGTTGTTCCAGGTATTAGTCAAACCCTCAGGCGTTACCAGGGAAACTAAATTATTGTCTGTGAAAAACTTTATATTTTGATTTTAAAATGCATGAAAATATAAATTAATCATCTTCATTTCTTTTCTTTGGCAAGTGACCATGGTATAAGCGGGATAATGCCCTTCGAGGTGTCCATAATCAGGAATTAATGGACTTGTTGTCCATTTATTCCTGATTATGGACGCCTCGTCGGGCATTATCGCTTACATACAAAAGGTATTCTCTCTCCATCATCATTTATGGCCCATAGAAGTGTGTTTATTCTCTTATTTTCTCAGTATTGTGTTGTGTTTGGGACGTGTCTGGGCGTCAACCTTTGGGTTGTGGTGTGTAGCCCCCCTGGCGATAACAATACCAGTTCTGAGACTCTATAAAACAAAGCAACCTGTGTCTTTCTTTTCCACCCAACTCACACAGCAGAGACGTAAGTTTCGGCTGAATTCTCACAAAATTTGATAATGCAGCGCCTTCCCCTCCCTCCCCAGGGTCGTCTTCTTGCTTTAGTACGTCACCGCTGTGAAACAATAAGAGCGTAATGTTTTATTTCTGTGATTCACTGCTTCGTCCTCACTGACGCCGCTCCCTCTCTATTCCTGCTGCTCTCCCCAGAAAAGGAGGAGGTAACTTTGCGACCAACAAATCAAGTGTCAGCTTAACATATCACCTCAGTCATCTCGCCATAGTTTGGGTTTTATTCGCACAGGTCTCAAAGATATCGATCATTCATCGCCGATAAGATGGAGCAACCTTGGTGGCTTTCTAAGCTTCTGCCACGTCCACGTAAATCATCTGCATGCAGAAGACAGAAACTCAACAACAGAGACAAACACTTCTTTGTCTCTTTCTGATGTCACAGTTTTATTTCCAGTGTCAGATAAATGACTCGCGGCCTCCTTCCTTCGGTTCCCTCTGTCCCTCTCCTCCCTCCCACACAGGCCTGATGTCACGACGGATGCAGCGGCGTGATGTTTGTCTTTAAATAACACACAGGGTTTCAGCGAACTCCTCAGAGAGCCGGAGTCATTTAAAGAGCTTCTTACAGACTGGCAGCACATTAGAAGAGCAGCTCGATTCAACGGGAGAAGATCTGCCGCTGAGAAGAAGTGAAAAGATATTTTCTATTCAGCGGAAAACTTTTATCCTTTTCACATAAAATGAAATAAAGAAATAAGGACATTTTTCTGAGGAAAGAGAAAAGGTACAACGTTTTCCAGAAGTCATTTCCATTCGGCTCAAGGAAGTTTCTCAAAACCAACAACCTCCAACAACTAAATGCAAAACTGATATGAAAATGAAAGTTGTCTACGTGGCCTGCTTTTTCCTCCTACACTGCTTTTTAGCATTGTTTAGCAGTTTATTCCAGCTTACTGGTCATCAAATAAATAACCCTGAAGAGCTCTGGCATGAAGGTTATTTTCCCTCTGTGAAATGGAAAAAAGCTGCATTTTCATACCGGGGCCATTTAGTTTAATAAAGTCATTTTCTCGCTTTGAAAAGGCCGTGGGAGTTTAAAAGCATCGTTAAATGCTCACTAATACTTTCATTATAACCGCTCTCAGGCAAAAGGCCAAGTAAACGCTTAAACGCTCAGAGCTTTTCAGTTACCTTTTAAAGCGCGGAGCATCTGATTTAACATTTAACAGCCGTCTGAAGCATCTCTGGACTCGTGGTGGACACTTAACAACAAAGGAGAGGCGTCGTCTTTTTGTTCCACGCATTTTCCTACTTTACCCACAATGAAAGGAACTTGAAAAAAGGAGGAAGGGTCATCATTGAATCGTGCTTTGGTGCCAGACTGTGGTGTCAATCTTAAAACATATTGTTTCATGTTGGCATGAAGTTACACACTGAGACCAAAGATATCTACACTCTTAGAAATAAAAGTTCTAAGTAGAACCATATAAGGTTCTTCGGCTTGTCCTCATAGGAGAACCCTTTTTGGCTCCAGGTAGAACCTTTTATAAAGGCTGAGGGTTCTACCTAGAACCCAACACAAAGGGTTATACCTAGAACTGTGTGTGTAAGGTTCCACCCAGAACCCCCCATGAGAGGTTCTACAAAGAACCCACACAGGATCTTATACCCATGCTTTCAACAATCCCTGAAGAACTCTTTCTCCAAAAAAGGGTTCTCTGGATCAAATTGGTTCTTACTGGAACCGTTAGTCTTACCAAGAACCCTTTTAAAACCCTTTATTCAGGAAAGGGTTTTTAAAGGGTTCTCTGGATCAAAATGGTTCTTACTGGAACCGTTAGTGTTACCAAGAACCCTTTTAAAACCCTTTATTCAGGAAAGGGTTTTTAAAGGGTTCTCTGGATAAAAATGGTTCTTACTGGAACCGTTAGTGTTACCAAGAACCCTTTTAAAACTCTTTATTCAGGAAAGGGTTTTTAAAGGGTTCTCTGGATCAAAATGGTTCTTACTGGAACCGTTAGTGTTACCAAGAACCCTTTTAAAACCCTTTATTCAGGAAAGGGTTTTTAAAGGGTTCTCTGGATAAAAATGGTTCTTACTGGAACCGTTAGTGTTACCAAGAACCCTTTTAAAACCCTTTATTCAGGAAAGGGTTTTTAAAGGGTTCTCTGAATAAAAATGGTTCTTACTGGAACCGTTAGTGTTACCAAGAACCCTTTTAAAACCCTTTATTCAGGAAAGTGTTTTTAAAGGGTTCTCTGGATAAAAATGGTTCTTACTGGAACCGTTAGTGTTACCAAGAACCCTTTTAAAACCCTTTATTCAGGAAAGGGTTTTTAAAGGGTTCTCTGGATAAAAATGGTTCTTACTGGAACCGTTAGTGTTACCAAGAACCCTTTTAAAACCCTTTATTCAGGAAAGTGTTTTTAAAGGGTTCTCTGGATCAAAATGGTTCTTACTGGAACCGTTAGTGTCACCAAGAACCCTTTTAAAACCCTTTATTCAGGAAAGGGCTTTTAAAGGGTTCTCTGGATCAAAATGGTTCTTACTGGAACCATTAGTGTTACCAAGAACCCTTTTAAAACCGTTTATTCAGGAAAGGGTTTTTCAGAAGCAAATGGTTCCAGGTAGAACCTCAGCCCTTGTAGAAGAACCCTTTTGGAACCCTTATTTCTAAGAGTGTACCTCGTATGACTTCTGATGAAGAAACGACTCCAGACAATGAATGAATCGTCATGTTGTTCGCCAAGTTGTTTCATTTGGGAAAAAGCTCCAGTAATCGCAGTCTCAGCAGCGATATTTGATCGTCCTGATATTATCAGCCCTGTCGATCATTTGGTCTGCAGATCCTGGAACTGAAATCTTCATACTCATATCGTACCTTCTCCCTCTCTCTCTCAGGTGTTCTCCCAGCCGGTGTGAACACGGCGGCCGCTGCAGTCAGTCCTGGACCGTCTTCCACTGTAACTGCTCCGACAGCGGCTACAGCGGAGCCACCTGCCACAGCTGTAAGTCACCTGTCGGCTCGCACATCAGGACACGACGACACAGTTTAGGAGCGAGTTCGTGCAGCAAAACAGAACCATGAATTCTTTTTTTCCCCCTCCTGCATAAATTAAACCCGAGCAGAGCAGAACAGAGAGATGAAATTAGATAAAACACCCAGTGGTACAAACACTGTTGATACATTAATCCCGTTAATCAAAGATCATAAAATTCATTTTTGTTTGTGTTGCACATTTTAAATGGCTTTAAAATTCCTTCATGCATAAAACAATAACAGCACGTTTTATAGCAATCACAGAAAACAGTCAAGTGGCTAACACAAACACTGTTTGACTGAATGAAGGAGATTTAATTATAATTCTTATTATTAATATTTAGAGTCAGACATTATTGGCATTTTTAGAGCACCATGATAATTTGTTTACCCCGTTTGTTACTAACGGATAATTCAAATTCTTTACATCCATTCTTTCTGGAAGTCTTTATTTTTAACTGCCAGTACAAATATCTTCCTCGACAAGATAATTATTTAGATCCAAAAAGAACAATATTGTGTAAAAGAAGTGTAACAAGACAAGCAGTCAGACGATCAGACAGGTGAGTGGAGCTAATATTCAGTTCTATTACATCATTGCAGCCCTGATTTTTCTACTTGCAGACAGATTTTGCAGACAAAATCCCAAGATCAGAGGCAAAACGGTGTGTAAACTGTTCAGAGACTCAATATAGGAGCTTACCGACGCCCTGCAGACGACTGAAAGATATAGAGAGCTAAAGGGATGTTGTGTTTGTCATCGCCGTGGCTCCCTCAACAAAAAGACAATAGCATATTATATCAAATGGATTTTTGTTTTTCTGCAGAAAAATCCCCCATGGGGGTTGCAAATTAATTTCTGAGGGTCGCCATTTAGTTGTTAAAAAACATTCTTTATATGGTGGAATATTTTTTACATTACATTTCCTGTACAACTGGTATATAATTTGCCTGAAAATAGAATTTATTGTGTTTGTTTTCGGGAGTCAAAGTATGCGTGCACATGGTCTCTGAGTGGACACAAAAACCCCTCTTTTTTTAATTTTGCCAAATTCAGGATGTTGTGAGTTGGACATCCTAGTTGCGGTGTCATGAACATCATTTTTCTGGGGGGGTTCACAACTCAAAAAGACCAAGAACCATTGGATTGAAGACAGAAAGTTGTGTTGTGTGAACGGTGCAGCAAGGCTTCACACAAACTGTATGATTATCACCCAAACTGTCAACATCCATCACAGTTTGACCTAATGTACTTGCCGTAGTTGTGCACGTACTGTTTTCCTGTGCAATGAGGAATTTGTTCTGAAAATTTCATGTGCCATCGCTTTGAGTTTCACCCTTAAATACATTTCTTTAGGAAAACATGCGTGTGATCGTCTGACCTCTTGTGTTTCTCGCTTTATTGGATTTTGTTTTAGCGATCTATTCCCAGAGTTTGTTCGGTGCCACGCTGACATAACGAACACAGACGACAGCCAAAACTACAAAAATAAAACCTTAATTTGTACAAACCGGATTCGAGACCCCCCGCTGTGAGCTATATTTTACATCTGCACATCCTCTCTCTTCAGTACAGTACAAGGAAACGTTTGCATGTGAGAGATATGATGGAGGCTGATGAGACTGTAGCTGTGACTAAACCGCCAAACGGCAGATGAATAAATGAAACCGCAGCAGTGAGACGAGCTAACGTGTGAGATTTACTGGTCCTGTGCCGATTCCCTCGAGTCGAATCCTCGAGACAGAACGAGGAGAGTTTCCCACACGGTTCACCTCTGCTCTCATTTTTATTGCTGATGTTTCTGTGAAAACCTTTTTCTTTTTCTCACCACACTGAGGGACTGTGATGAATAAAAGGCCTTTGGCTTGCGGAGAAGAAGAAGAAAGATAAACAGGTGTGGGAACCTTTAGAAATGGATTTGGAGAGGCAGACTTATGGAGATAGAGAGGAAGATGCAGGCGCTGATAACGGCCTAAAGTTTTATTTATTGCGTCTTTGTTCTCCCATCAGTCATAACTGTCCTCTCCAGACTTTATGGGACGCTGCTGCAGGAATAAAACTTGAGATGATTGTCTTCACTCTCGGTTATGAGACGCTGATTCAGTGGAGATGCATACATATGAAGCAGTACCCATAATCCTCGGCAGCGTGCGATCTTCATCCCCTCGCCACGATGTCGAACGTGATTCATGTCGGGGCTGATCTCGTTATGTTCTCCTCTCCCAGCTGTGTACGAACAGTCCTGCGAGGCGTACAAACACAACGGCAACACGTCGGGACACTTCTACATCGACGTGGACGGCAGCGGACCAATCAGACCGCAGCTGGTCTACTGCAACATGACAGGTGACACACACACACACACACACACACTCTGATCCTCGTATCATCACTCAGCAGTTTCTCCATCATTAACATTCAGTGATGCTCCTCCTGCCACGCTCTGATTCTCTCTCAGCCTTCTGTTTTCGCTCTTCTTCTTCTTCTTCTTCTTCTTCAGTGTCCTGTTGTTTCTTTAATCACACAAATGTAATTAAAGATGGAACACTTCCTCTTTTATCCGTCTCACTGCTTCATCTAATTGGTATAAAATGTTTAAATCGTCACAGTGATGACATTTCTTCTTTTTTTTTTGTCTGTCATCTGTTTCAAGTTGAAGCTTTGTTGTCACGAGTCAGACGAGAACGTCGACACCACTTTCATGTTTGTTTTCTAAATATGGACCTAGAGCCATGAGGTCATTAGCTTAGCATAGCATAAAGACTAGAAAAGTAGAGAGAGATAGAGCGGCTCTGTCCATTGATCAAAATCGCAGCTTCTACGTAAGTGTTGTTATACTTTTTTGTCTCTCTCTGCTTCCAGTTGTTGTGCTAAGCTAGGCTAAGCTAACCTGCTCCTGGCTGTAGCTTACCATTTAACTTAGAGATGCAAGAGTAGAGCGCGGATTGGACGTAAGCATCCACGTTAATACGCAAATTCTGTCTTAAGACGACAGAAAGTGTCATCCGAACCATTTTGTCTTCCACTGTATGCCGGCATCAACATTCTCGTCTACTTATTGGCAAAAATAATAATATGAATATTTGCCAAAATGGTGAAATTATGTGCTGGAGCAGCAAAATGAGATATAAGATGGCTCTGTAGATGTAGAGCGTGACTGTCTGTTCAGAGGAAAGTGTTTGATACAACATACATGAAAACCAGGAAGGAATAATTGCAAATTAATCAGCAATAGTTAATCAATATGTTTCTCCACCCAGAGGAGAACACGTGGATGGTGATCCAGCACAACAACACGGACCTCACCAGACTCCGACCGTCTCCAGGTGGAAACCAGCACTCGGTCCACTTCGACTACTCGACCGAAGAGGAGCAGCTGTCGGCTGCCATCAGCCAATCAGAGCACTGTGAGCAGGAGCTGGCCTACCACTGCAGGAAGTCCCGCCTCCTCAACACTCCAGGTGAGAGCCTGTTCAGGAAGGGTTTGCTAGATGCTAGGTGTTTGCTAGGTGTTTCCTTTGTACTCTGTGGATTCTCAACAATGAGTCTCTATGCCGTCAGACTCACCTGGAGCAGCTGTACCTGCCCAGCCAGGTATCCACACTGGTAACTGTAAAAGAAAAGTTTGACATTGTAGAAAATATGCTGATTTGCTTCCTGGCAGAGTTAAATGAGAAGATTAATACTCCTCTACTGCTTACCAGCACATCCAGAGCTCTCTGACTAACATTACATCTCGTTTGTTTAAGAGACAAGTTTCTGTTTTATGAGAATCGTGTGCTGAACTGTTTCTTTGCTGGGTCGTGTAACTTCTTAACGTCTCTGCTGTGTGTGTTCAGAGCAGAGAGACAATCATTACGTGATATAAAGTGAAGCTAATGTGTTCATTAGTGAGCTTTAGACTTGCTGATTTGATTTAGATCTGCTGTTTGTCTTATTTATTCGAATCTTGACTCATTTTTGTCTTCGACTCACTGAAAAAATACAGAATAATGAGAATTGTTAAGTCTGTTTCTAACTATTTATCTCTCCACAACCTGAACGTGTCCTCTGCTGGACCCGGATATCGATTTTATTTCATCTTTGTGTTTTGTGTTTACACTTTTTAATAATTCAATTCAAACGCAGTAGTAACTTTATCTAATCTTAATCCTTCTAATCTTTTAATCTTGTCTCCGGGTCGACACTCCGGCACTTTATTTCATCCCTTTTTACCCGCGAGTGCACATTTGAATAAGAAAAAGACTGTAAGCACTTACAGTAAATGACTCGTTGGGTTTTAATGAAAGTTATTGAAAGTTTGGTTAAGCCGGCTCTTTTCAGCTGGGACTGTGCGCATCCTTCGACCAGAGAGAACAAAAATCATTACGCTCTTTGTTGCAAACTTATCGATGTTCCAGGTTTTTCTTCTCTGAGACAAATTGATTGTTCAGGATTAGTTTAATACCTCCTCCATTTGGGATGAGTATCGAGTGCGAGCCGTGTTTTCTTTGTTTAGTCTTGTGTTTTCTTCTGCTTGTATCGACTCAGAGGTGGAGAAACACTTCGATCACCAACTTCTGTTGAGTTCGTCTGGTTATACAACAGTTTACACATTCATGCACGTCTGTAGACAACAAAAGCTCTAGATCTGCTGGTTGCTCGATCATAACTCTGTACAGACACATGTTGCCTGGTGGAAGGTTTCCATCAGCAGCTCTGGAGAGAATAAACTCAGCTCCACCAAGTTGTGTCAGAAGTTGGTGCAGGCTACGTTACAGACGGTGTGTGATAAACAGAGGACAGTAGAAGAAGAGTTCACAGCCAGGAACCAAAACCAACCACCAATAAACCTCAGAGAAGAAGAAAAACTTATCAGTTGTCATCTTTCCCTCATCAGCGTCATCTTCTTCTTTGTGTTGTCGCTGTTGTTGTTGTCATCTTTGTCGTGGTGGTCTTCATTGTCATCTTGTGTTTTTTTTTAATCTACTTCTTTTTCTTTATCGTTGTCTTCTTTGCAGTTTTCTTCTTCTTCTTCTTCCTTTCTTCTTGTCTTCATCCTTCCTTCCTCCTTCTCGTCTCCTTCTTCTTCCTCTTTCTTGTTCTCCTTCTCCTCTCTCTCCTCTCTCTCCTCCTTCTTCTTCTTCATCTTTCCTTCTTCTCTTCCTCTTCCTCCTCCTTCATCTTCTTCTTCTTCCTCTTCGTCTTCTCCTCCTTCTCCTCCTCCTTCTTCTTCCTTGCCTTCTTCTTCTTCTTCTTCCTCTTCCTCCTCCTTGATCTTCTTCTTCTTCTTTTCTTCTCTTCCTGTCCTCCTCCTCCTCCATCCTTGTTCGTCCTTTCCTTCTTCTTCTTCTTCCTCTCTGTCTTCTCTCCTTCTTCTCCTCCTCCTCCTTCTCCTTCCTTCCTCCTTCTTCCTCCTTCATCCCTTCCTTCTTTCCTCCTTCTTCCTCTTCCTCTCCTTCCCCTTCTTCTGCTCCTCCCCCGTAAGCATAAAAACACTTCTGCATGACTCGTGACCTGTTTTGCCGTTTCCATCACTCTTCTCTTCTCCGATAGTTCAGAATGTGTATAGAAATGGACACATTCAAAGTTTTTTGTGAGCGTGTTAGCATGATGACGTTAGCAATTAGCTCAAAGCACAGCTGTGCCGTGGACTCTCAATCGTGTCGGTAGCTTTTGGTATTTGAGCATGAAACAGTGCTGACGCAACTGATTAGACGATGAAGAGAAGGATAATCAAATCAAGTCATTCATAAAGATTGATTTGATTGGCAGACATCCACACAGCTCCTGATTGAAAGGACACACCTTTAAAGTTTCTCCCTCCCTGGAACTACAAAGACAAAATTCAAGTGGGGAAGCAACTCTTCTGAGCGTCGGGTGATGATAAAACAAAAAAAAAGGAAAATGATGGATGAAAATAGAGAAAGTGATAGAAAAGGGAGAATGGGTAGATAAATAGAAGTTCCATTATAGGCTCCCAACTGCTCTCTGGGAAGAAAAAGAAGAAGCGCTGACTCAACAGAGACCTTTCCAATCACCTCCTCTCACTCCTCTCCACACACACACACACACACACACACACACACACTGTATACTATCATCTCCCTCCATTCAAAAACAATATATTCAGCGTTAGGGGCCGGAGCTGGATCCATCTCTGGAGGCTGAGGGATGAGGACTCATTCCATTCAGCTCTCTGCTGTTTCATCACCGTCCAGTTCATCTCAGGACACACAGCGGTTTATAGTGTGTGTATAAACAGAGAGCATCGTGTTGCTTTTTGCATTCTGCAGGCATCTTTTGATCGATAACGTTCAGGAGGCTGCAGTTCTGTGGTTTGTCAAAGTTTGAACCGGTAATAATAAGCTGCACCTCTCAGATGGATTTTCTGTGTGCTTTGGTTTTATTTTTTTTATAACCTCATATGATTTTAAATTAAGCTAGCCGGTTTCCACCAATTAGGCTGCATTCGTTAGCAGAAAGTTGACGGACACGCTCAATAAAATGACTTCAGAGCGAGCTGCTCCTCAAAGCTTCTGTTTCAGGCTGTAATCTTTGGAAACTTTTTCTGTTTTCTGTGAACTTTTCTTCACTTTCCTAATAAGAATATCTGCCGGCAGAAGTCACATCAGTCAAGAAATGAAAGAGCTGTGAAATCTGACATTAATAGTCCAGCTGAGGAACTGTAACTGTAACTGAGCTAACTTCTTTTGGATGTCTCAAGATGTCAGTGTTGAAGAAGGAGGTGACAACAGAACGTTTTTGGACACGTTCAGAGACATTAAGTGTGTGTTCATGTGCTCGTGTGTGTGTGTGTGTGTTTCAGAGGGCTCTCCGTTCAGCTGGTGGCTCGGTGGTCCCGGTGCCGGTCGTGTCCAGACGTACTGGGGCGGAGCTCAGCCGGGCAGCCAGCAGTGCGCCTGCGGCCTGCAGGGCGACTGTGTGGACCCGCAACACTACTGCAACTGTGACGCCGACCGCGTGGAGTGGTACTGAACTCTCTTTATTCGGCCCTGTGTGTCACCTGGTTCCTGTTTTTGAGCCTCAGTTTGATTTATTGTCACCGAATTAACCTAAACTTAAACTTAAAGTGTAATTTTTCACATTAAAGTGTGTTTACAGGTCTTGGGGAGTACTAAAAAAGTTGAATTTGCCTTCTGTGGCCTCCAGAGTCTCCTCCAGTGATGTTACTCTGGCTAAGTTGCATTGTGGGTAATGTAGGCACCAGGTTTTGGAAAGCAGTCCAAGTTTTTTGGTTAACAAAAGGCATTTTTCTACCATCTCTCAGTCCAAACTGTTCATTGCTGACACTTCTTCCCTCATCGTGCTGTTAAAACACGCCTCCCTCCTCCAGTCAGCTGACAGACAGACGGACACGTAGATTACCAGAAGTGCACGAAGCCGAACGCGGCCGTAAACGGACAGAACCGCTCGCTCAGCTGTCCGACTGAAGTGCTCTTTTAGAAAATGGCTGTCACAGAAAATTGGCAGAAATGGAGTTTGGAGTGTCGGGATGCTATGATCCCGGCTCGCCATTAAAACTGTCTGAGACGCTGCTCGGGTTGTTTCAGCTTATTAAAGCGCCGCTGTTATTTATGAGTCATGTGCTTCTATGTTTGTACAAGACAAATACGTATAATTATAGGCAGTTAATCATGTAAAAAATGTTGGATGTTTTTCTTGGATTATTTATGCTAATACCTATTTATCTTGTCTTCTTCTTCCTCCTCCTTTTCTTCTTCCTTCTTCTTCCTCCTCCTTCTTCTTCTTCTTCTTCTTCTTCTTCTGCTTCTTCTTCTTCTTCTTCTTCTTCCTTCCTCCTCTCGTCCTTCTTCTTCTTCTTCTTCTTCTTCTTCTTCTTCTCCTTCTTCCTCCTCCTCTTCCTCCTTCTTCTTCTTCTTCTTCTTCTTCTTCTTCCTCCTCCTCTTCCTTCTTCTTCCTTCTCCTTCTGTCTTCTTCCTCCTTCTTCATGCTTCTTCTTCTTCTTCTTCTTCCTCCTCCTTCGTCTTCTTCTTCTTCCTCCTCCTCCTTCATCTTCTTCTTCCTCTTCTTCCTCCTCCTTCTTCTTCCTCCTCCTCCTCCTCCTCTTCCTCCTTCTTCTTCTTTCTTTCTTCTCCTTCTTCTCCTTCTCCTCCTCCTCCTCTTCCTCCTTCTTCTTCTTCTTCTTCTTCTTCTTCTTCTTCTTCTTCTTCTTCTTCTTCTTCCTCCTTTTCTTCTCTTCTCCCCCCCCTCCCTCTTCCTTCTTCTACTTTCTTCCTTCTTCTTCTTCTTCCTTCTTCTTCTTCCTCTTCCTCCTCCTTCATCTTCTTCTTCTTCTTCATCTTCCTCCTCCTCTTCCTCTTCCTCTTCCAGGACTGAAGACTCTGGCCTGCTCATCTATAAAGACAGCCTCCCCGTCCGGTCTCTGGTGCTGGGTGACATCCAGAGGCCGGGGTCGGAGGCGGCCTACAGGGTGGGACCGCTCAGTTGCCATGGAGACAGTAAGTCCACCTCTGGTTGCCTGGTTACACATGATGGAGAGAGACAGAAATCCTGTTACTGTCACCTACTGTCTTCCTGTTTAATGTCAAGGTTTCAAGCTAACACAAAAAACTTTAGTTTAAACAGTTTAAAACCACATTCACTTAATCAGCTGCTGTTTTTTTAATCCAGCAACAAGGTGAAAACACTAACTTGTAGTTTATGAGATAATAATCCCTCCCAGGCTTTAATGTTTATATGGAATTACAGGTACACTTCATTCCACCTGCCGATTATGTGATTCATTCTTCCGGGTAAAATACCTGAACATCGAGAAGCTCATTATCATTAGCAGAACTGCTGCTAATGCACATTTCCCCTTAAGTTTTCACACGCCGATACTCTCATTAAACACAATACAAGGTAAATCACAGCAACACACGTTTTTTTTTTTTCCTTCTATCAATTAGTCATAATTACAGCCGGTCTATATCTACCCGAGTAGATAGATAAATAAACCTTTGGCATGATTAATCAAACGAGGAATAATACCCTGGTGTAAGCTCATTAGCTAAACATGTTGCCTCATTTGTTTGCTACGTGATTTCCATTTAAATTTTCCTCACGGTGAGTTTTTTTTTTTTATCGTGTTTTCTCAGAGAGCTTCTGGAACGCCGCTTTTTTCGACAAGGAGACGTCGTACCTCCACTTCCCCACCTTCCACGGAGAGCTGAGCGCCGACATCTCCTTCCTGTTCAAGACCACGGCCTCGTCCGGCGTCTTCCTGGAGAACCTGGGCATCAAAGACTTCATCCGGATCGAATTGAGCTGTGAGTAGGAGCCGCAGGGCGAAGATTTAATCCGGATTAGAGTGATGTGCCGCAAAAAAAAACCTGGAAGTCAAAGTCTTAATCGGGATCTGTGTGGAGCCCAGAGGTTACAGACATAATCTGTATCAGACCAGCCTGAAGGGAAAACATTGTTTATTTTGAGTTGATGTGCAGCCGTCGTGACCTTCCTGTCCAGACTTTCACACAAAGTTGAACAGATTTATGGGTTTTATGCGAAGGTGTTGCTGATGGACAGGTGGGTCATTCCATGAAATCGGTGCCTTTTGTGTCCCCAAGAAATTATCAGTCATAAAATTACAGTAACAACAAACAAAGATGTAATTTGAAAATATAACATTACCATGTCTTCTCTCCTCAATAAAACATCAAATTAAAATCAATTAAATATTATTTTAAATAATAAAAATGATTTTTAAGCTGATGAGGGTGAGGTTTTTGGCCTGTCCCTCACTGTTGTTGTGGTACATCAGCAGTACTTTTAATTTGTAAAATGTTGGCAAAATGTTAAAATGTTCACATTTACATATTGTTTTAAGTATGATCTTATTGTGAAACAGTGTATTTGGTAAAAATATATATTAATTGTAATAAATATTTACCAATTTATTGGTGTCCCCTAATTTTATGTCAACCCTGTTACCCTAACCAAAAAACCCTATCAAAATAACGGTACATTCTAGATTTGACATGATTTACAGGAGGTTGCATCATCTCTGAACCAGGATGCTAACAGCTCAGTGACAAGTAAGTTTTGCTCATCTCTGATGTGCTATTTTTGATGTTTTTTCAAGGTTGAACCAGGGGGACAAGCATACAACGTCAACCCTGTTACCATTTTTTAACATATAAATCCAAACAGTTATTTATTTCTCATAATATAATCAATATGTACATGTAATTTCCTTTCAAAGTACATAGCATGTGCTTTAGCTAACATTTGTTTTAGCTAGCAATGGGCAAATTAGCTTGAAATGGTCAACCCTGTTACTGTCAACCCTGTTACCTTTCCAGTAACAGGACTTGACTAAAACAGTTATAAAATATGAAATTCCATAGCTGAGATGGCACAATATAATTTCTTGTCATTTTAAACTGTCTTTAATTCCTGGCTACTGAAAAAATAGCAATTAAATATAGTTTAAATTTTAACTTTTCAAAGTTGAAAAGGCACCGATTTCATGGAATGACCCAGGTGGCTAGGTCTGCTAACACAAACTCAGTCAGTTTTGTTTGATTCAGTTTGCAGTTTCTGTATTGTGCTGCGTTTTGCATTCTGATAGAAGCGGTATAGTATACATAGAGGCTAATACAGGAGCGCCGCTGCACCGACAGCCTCTCTCCTCGGGGGAAATCACCGCCGCCGCCGTTGTTCCGGCTCTGAATATACAGCTCCTCTGCTCCCTCAGATCGCTCCGTAACACCGAGGCTGAGCCGGAGAACAGTTTCTTAAATGAAGTTACCGTCTGATGCCGGGGTATTGTTTCATCTCTGCGCCGTGCTCACAGAGTGATACATCTTCTGCCTCCGAAAACACACAGGATGAGGGATGAGGCACCTGCACTCCAAAATCGACTCCTTTTGTTAGAACGAGCGTAGCAGAGGATGTTTGAACTGAGCAGACGGCTTGAAAGAGAGCCGAAGGGAAACAACAGAGAGCCGAAGGGAAACTGAAACTTTGACTTTTATAGAGACTGTTCTGAAGTAAATGCTTGTTCCTAAAAATACAACCGTGTTACAGAGTGATTTTCCACCATGTGTAAATATGGAAAACAGTCCGGTCACATTTTTGATTTAATTTCTCCTCTTGTATTTGTTTCCTTCTGTTTTTTGACATTTATTTCCATAAATCACACCTCCACCTCTGACTTCCTGTCTCATCCGTCTCCTTTTTCCTCTCCCTCCTCCCGTCAGCCTCCGCTCAGGTGGTTTTCTCCTTCGACGTGGGTAACGGCCCGCTGGAGGTCCGCGTGGAGTCGAGCGTCCCGCTGAACGACAACCGGTGGCACCGAGTCCGAGCCGAGCGGAACGTCAAGGAGGCGTCGCTCCGACTGGATGAGCTTCCTGTCGCCACACAGGAGGCTCCGGCCGACGGACACTTCCACCTGCAGCTCAACAGCCAGCTGTTCATCGGTGAGGAGTGTGATGCAGACGGTGAACAGTCACCTCTGTGTTTCAGGAGCTTTCTCAGCATCCCTCCCACACACACACTGTATATATCCTCTTGTATAATATCTTCTTTGATCGCCACTTCTCCACTCAATTGAACGTATTTCTATCCACGTTAGTGTCTACATGTGACAGATGTTCCTCTTCCTGTTGCAGTTTGCAATTGTTCTGCATTATGGCTTCACCATTTCTGCATTTGTGACTGTCGCACCGGCGACTCAGGCACCAACTCTGCTAAGTTGAACGACAATTAGCAGCACGTGTCGGCTTTTATAAAGCTCTGACTGCCAGAGGAGGAGGGCGGCTATGTGCACATGACGTCCTCCATGAAGGGTCAGGTGCAGGACAGTCTCCGCACGCTGGATTAAAGCTCCCAAAACTTTATTAGACTGAGAAAAGACAACGTCTAGATCCCACAGAGTGATCATTTCAAGTTTTTTACTTTAGCTTTATAGCGGAGAAAAAATAGAACGTCTCACAGCTGTTTCACACACGCTTAGCTGTTATCGACTAAACGCCACCAAGTAGTAAATATGATGCCGGTTTGACGCATTCATCAATACGAGGTCTGTAGCGCCGCACCGCTCCCTCCTCAGCTCCACCTGCCAGGAAAGTAATGCTTAAAAATCAGAAGCACGTCGTACCGGATGTGACTTTATTAACATTTAATAGATAAAGCTCGCATCATAGAGCAGTATTATAAAGTGAAGTGTGTGATTCTTGCAGTGAGGGTCTTCTTAAATAATCTGTGAATGAAGCTCAACCTGTAATTGATTCGTTAAGCCGTCGTGTGATTAATCATCTCTGATGGGAACTTCATCAGTCCTGCAGCCGTGTTTATCTTCATCACTTCAGATTCTGTGTGTGACCCCTCGCAAAGAAAATCCATCAGTTATTATCAGGTTTTATCATTCTGCAAATATTATTCGTGTCACTTCATATCAGCAAACACAAACTGTGGAGGGAAAACAAGCCGACAAACAGCGACGAGATTGGACGAAGGCAGCGGCGGCAGAGCTGGATGTTGATTGGCTGAGTGTGTTTAGCCGATAATCCGCTCTGAGGTCACCGACAGACGCAACCCGCGTGTGTTTACCTCTGAATAATCAGCACAGTTCGGCCTGGGTTTATGTGTTGTAATTGAAATGTGCTGCTGTTTATTCCCACGTCGGTTTTGGTTAAGCACAACGTCCGACTGCCTTCTCGACATCATCGCGGTCGAGTCCGTCTGATTAATTTAACCAGCGTTTTAAGGCGACACGTAACGTACACCAGCTCTCTGACTCAGTTTATTAAGACAAGTGATGCTAAAACAGTTCTGGTTGTTTAGCAAGAGAGATTTCTGGAGGAAAAAGGTCATGTACTTTTAAACTCAAATCTACAGAGCCCCAGGCATGACATGGTCAAAAAAATAAATAAATTGTGGCCACAATATAGCTATAACGTGCGCACGAAATACTAATTCGTGGCCACAAAATACTAAATTGTGGCCACAAAATACTCATTTGTGGCCACGAAGTAGGTATAATGTGCGCACGAAATACTAATTAATAATAGTAATATCATTCCTGGAGAGCTGGGTAGGCAAATCGAGCGTGCCTTCTCTAAGGTCTAAGGAAGAGGCAGTAGAGTGGCTAAAGCTACACGATGGAGGGATAGTATGATTGATGATATGATGATAGTATGATTACCCAGCTGTCCAGGAATGATATTAATATTATTAATTAGTATTTCGTGCGCACATTATATTTATTTCGTGGCCACAAATTAGTATTTTGTGGCCACGAATTAGTATTTAGTATTTATGTTTTTACCATGTCATGTCTGGGGCTCCGTACAAATCAGAGTCAATCAGCTGCTGTCAATCAGATCTGAACAAACCACACACGTGCTCGTGATAAAGCAGATGATATTTTCAGCATTCCAGTCCGAATCGGTGTATATACAGTACATTTAATACCATTTCTTTTGCACTTTTCACTATATCCCCCCTTGCCTTTAGCTCAGGGGACAACTGTGCCTGAGAAACGGCCTCACAGAGCCGCAAGCACGACTGTAAACTTGTGTCTTCGACTCGGCTCCTTCACTTTCTGCTTTCTCTTAAATATAATAGCTGACGGGTTACAGCAGGTCATCTTCTCGAACTCGAGGAGACTCCCTGAAGAACCACAGAATATATTATTTAACCAGAAGTGTCTTCTTGACGAGGAAAAAAATCCCGAGGTGTAAAACTGGAGGCATAAAGCTCTGCAGCATTACTATGTGCATACACAATATGTGACTGCAGTTTATTCATGAGCAAACATGGACATCCAGTATTATATGGAGTTATTTGGATTCACAGGCCTCAGCATCGGCTTGTATAAATTCATAAACCATCTTACTGCGTGCGTTCTGTGTATAAGTCTTTATTTGTAAAGCAAACTGTTTCCATTGTTTGAATTATAAGCGGCCGCGTCGCTTTGTATGAATTTATGAGCCGTGTTTCAGTGTGCACTGTGTTTACGAGCCGTAATCCCGCCGCGCTTTATAAGGCAGTGAAGTCCGTCGTTTTGATTAATAAGCCGTGTTATTGCCTGGCATGGATTCCTAATCTACAGCATTGTTCCTTCTCTAATTCCTTTATTGCTGTTTGTATTGTAGGTGCTAAAAATCCATATGCAGCAATTTTGTTGAGAGAGCTCAGTGTTGAATGCAGAAATCTTTCCCTTTGTGAGGGTTTATAAGCAATTATTTTTGCTCTGCTTGGATATTTTAGCCGTTGTACATTTGTGCCGCGTCCCCGTCGACCCACTGATGCGCTCGACGCAGAGTTTATTCCTCTCCGCCGCCGTGTGCAGACGGAAGCGCCCTCCTGTACGAGGATTTTGAGGATTGCCTTGATCTTTGCTTCACAAATCCCTCGAAAACGCAGCAGCAGTGACGTCAAATCAGCCCGTAGTATAAATGTAAGCAGGAGCCCGAAGAATCGAGGTGAGGTGGTGATCTGTGTTGACGTTCTTCTCTTTTTCTTCAAGTCTTCTTTGCAGCGGCACAAAACAAAGTTTACATGCGTAGTTTATTTGAAACTGGCAGTGTTTTCTGGAGGTTTGTGAAACGCTAAAGTGTGAGTTGGAGTCTCTTTCTGCTGTATTGAGGACGAGTTCAGGAGTCTCAGCCTGAGGAAAGAAGCTGTTCTATAGTCTGGTGGAACGGCAGCAGATACCTTTGTCAGACGGCAGCAGGGTGAACAGACTGTGGCTGGTCTGGGTGTTGTTTTTAAGTGTCCTTTGGGCTCTGTGCAGACATGTCACTTCACAGATGTCACTGATGTTCTGTAGATGGATGCCGAACCATGTCAGTTTGTGATGTTTCCAGTCAAGGATGCTTTCTATTAACCTGACTCTCGCCAGATGAATTTCGTTCCGCCTCGCTCCACTCATCCATCTGGGATCGCTCCATTGGAGATGTGTTTCAGAAGGCTGGGCCTTATCAAAAATCCTTGCATAAGATTGGATAAACCACTTGTCTTTCATCTTTATTGACGTGCTACTTCAACCACTCACATCGAAACCAACCTGTGACGTCGATGAGAGCGACGTTCTTTTAACGAATAGAATATTGGGTAGATTGGACAACAGGGATGAAACAGCAGCATCAGTGTTGACGCTTGCTTCCTCGATGCGAGCCGCCATTGTTGTCTGAATCAAAACAGTCGCTTCTCCGCTACGTCACATCTATGAAACTCCCGCCCGGCGGTCCTGATTGGCTCAACCATAAAATCTGGTGCCGAAATCCCTCCCAACGGGAGCGATCCCAGATGTATGTGAGTGGAGCTAGGCGGAACGAAATGCATCTGCAGAGAGTCAGGTTAGCTTTCTATTGCCTTTGCATGAGACTTTTAGCCTTCTTAAGTTTCCTTCAGAAGTATTTGCTGAAGTGATTTGCGTTTCTTCCCTCAAGATAATTTTGCTTTTTCTCTTCTCGTCATTTTGGAGCATTATTATATCTGTGCACAAAAAAACTGGAGAAGCCAGAGGAGATAAGGAAACGACACAAAGAAGATCTAAATGATCAATCTTGCAAGTCCACTGGGGTCTTACTGCAACTTTTTCGATCCAGGATCAGTAATTTTTGCTTCTCTCCACATTAATTTTTCTAAGTTGGTGCCCAAAACAGCTTGAGTGTTGCTATCAGACCACAAGGAAACCATATGATTTAGTGACAAAAGCTGAATGCCAAGTATGTTTCCTTGAACTGCACCATTCTTTATGTATAACATGTTGAGATAATATGCTCAATTATTACAACTGGTTCACGACATCGTCACGGTATGTGGCGCAAAAAAGGTTGAGAACTCCTTTGCGTAGAAATCATGTGTAAACTGTGATTGTACTGTTGTCTTTACGGATGATACACAGATTTATTTTTCTGTGTGCAGTATTATAAAACCACTCTGTCCTGTACAAACGCTGTCTTTGACGATTGGTTTGGTCTCAGAGCCTCATAACTCTTAGTATCATCACACAATATCCTGATTTCACGTTGAGACTTTAATCTTCCTCCATGAGCCGAGGCTGTCCCGTCGGATACGTGGCTGAATCCCACAAATCTCCCGAGCTTTAGTTTCATTCTTTCTGTGTTTTTGTCGAGGCTTGCACACACATCACCTTTGATGATTACTTTGATCTCCATTTTTAATAATTGTTTTCCTCTCTAATGTGTTCTCATGTGCTTTAGGTCTCGTGTTGAGGTTGCGCTGCTTGATAAGAGGTTGAAATCCTCTTGAAGGGCCCTGCTGATGGCTTTGCTCCGCTGGTTAGAGGTGGAGTTTATCTGCATTTGGATTCTTTGATGTTTTTTCTTTCATCTCCAGGTCACAAATCCCTCATTATGCTCTTTTAAGTGTTTCCCGTAAGCAGCGTTTGCATTTTAATGTGCATAGAGAGTAATCCATGTTGGAGCTGAGGAACAGCAGGATGTGTGGTTGGAACCCTCACCTCTCTGATAACCTGTATCTGAGGGAGGTTTGTTCTCTAACAATCTTGCTATGCCACTGTTTTGTTGCTTTGAACAGAGGTGGTGGTCCTCAGAGATCCGTCTCTGGTCCCTGCTGGTTTTACAGTGGCAAAGGATTTGTTGTTTTGAGTGTCGAGGTTTCTGAAAGTAAAAGTTATTCTAATGTCTTCAAAGAAAATGTGAGCTGACTGGCACTTCCGAGGCTTGGTGATTAAACTCTCTTGGTTGTATCTCCAAGAAAAGGAGATTTATTGTATTGGAGTACTTAAATATACCTAAGGAGAGAACCATGGCTCCTATAGAGAATTTCTTAATTCTAGCTAAAAACTGTCATCTGTGCAGCACTAATGTGTAGCTGAAGCCAAAGTATCCACCCCAAAACACATTAAAGGGGTGATTTTTAAGATAATACCAGAGTTTTTGATTGAAACATTCAAAGAAATAATCTAACATCATCGACATAGTGTGAGGAAACAACAGTGTTGACGTGTCTACTGATGTTAGCATGCTAGTCAGCTGGCCCCAAGGCAAGATTGCTTCTTAGTCTTATAATGAAACAAAATAAACTCACAAACATCAAAAAACTGCCTCGTTGATTAATCGTAAAACTTTACACACCGTAAACAAAATAAAACTCAACAAAACTGTCTTACTTTGTCACCTCTGATTTGGTCAGAAGATATTCTGACTCTTCCGTCCCCGGAGTCGTAGTCCCGATCGTAAATCACCTCCATACTGTATCTACCTGTCTTCAAACTGTTAGCCCACAAGTAGCCCCAGTCTGGTGCTCAGCCTTGTCCACCACAGATCACTGTGACTCCCTTCGTAATCAGAGGTTGTGGTGCTGGCAGATTCCAATCAGGCAATTAGCTGCACAGCTAACTAAGCTACTTGCTAACTGCAACTAGATGCTGCAGCAAAGAGTACTGACCCAAAAGTTTTTGAGCTAACTTCTGATTTCTGACCCTTTCTTACCAATGACACCTTTAACAGTTAATTAGTTCACTTTTACATTCCCGCTCTGTGTCTGACGGCGGCCATTTCTGATTTTTTTAAAAGGTGTTTCATAACGTAAATTAATTATTATGCATAAATCTAGGTGTAATAACTGGGTTACACTTGCTGCGATTATGACACTGATTAACATACAAAAGACGTTGGGTGATAATCAAGTAAGGTCGTGTAATTAGTGTGCATGCGGGGGCAGTCAGTGTGTGAATGATTATTTAAAACTGATTCCAAGGTGGACAGTTTGACGTCCCTGTATTATACTCATTTCAAGTTTCCTAAATGTCAATACCTAATTGTGGAATAATTTTCAGTGGAGTGAATAAGCATAAAAATGACTCTTCATTGTGTTGTGTTGTGTGTGGATAAGTCGAGTCGTATGCTGCGTTGTTGCTCAGCTGGTTAAATAATTCATTCAAGTCAAATCAGAGCAGAGCGGAGAGAGAAAAGGCCCTGAGCTCAGTGATTTATTGGTTTAAAAAGCCGCCGCTGCTGCTGCTGAACAATGGGAAGCTATCTGAGCTGCTGAGTTTGTGTTCCCGAGCACAAAAAAAGAGTTTCGGTCTTTGTAGAAATGAGAGGTTTTCATGTTTTGAAGAGTAAGTGGCTGTGTTACATCTCAGAGAGAATGTGCAATGTTAAAGTGTCGAAGATTAAAGTGAATATATGCAGCACGTCCAGGCAGACAGACAGCCGACCAATCAGATACTCAGCCAGTGAACCAGCCACATTTAAAAAGGAAATATTGTTCTTTTTGCTTCACTCCAGCTTAAGTAACCAGTTACTTTACTAGTCACTAATCATTTGGTCATCCTTTCTTAAGCATACTAAATTAAAAACAGTACAAAAGACAGTATATTTTATGTTTTACATCATCAACTTCAGTAAATGTGAGTTAAGTTTGTTTCTGCAAAATGCTAGATGAGTTCAAAATGAACATTTCTTCATATTGCATTGTTTGTTCAGGTTAAAGCTTCTGTTTCTCTCCCTGGCTAAGGTTAAGGTTAAGGTTCAGAAAACATCATGGTTTGGCTTGAAAATATCTGTTTTGGTCGCCACAGAAACGTCTGGAGATGGTCCGACTTCCTGTGTAGTCAGCTGGAAATGCCTCCACAGACTCAAACTGCGACCGCCCCTTCTGTAGCTTTGTAGCTTGTAATGACACCACCTCCTTCCCCTCCATCTCCTGATGTGAAAGTCCACTGTGTGCCACGTCTGGTACAGATGTCAACCTCAGACGTATCTGTGGTTTGCAATATCCGACTGTCTTCCCTCCTCTTGTTTCTTGTCTGTATGTATCAATGCACAGTACACAGATTTGAGTGGTTGATTGGATGCAATTGGTCTGTGAGTTTCTTGAGCTGCTATTAACTTTAAAGGCTTGAAACTGCCAGAAGGCTCACCTATGGTCATGAGCGATGGGTCATAACTGAAAGAATGAGATCGCGGATACAAGCGGCCGAAATGGGTTTTCTCTGCAGGGTGGCTGGGGTCTCCCTTAGAGATAGGGTGAGAAGCTCAGCCGTCCGGGAGGGACTCGGGGGTGGAGCCGCTGCTCCTTTGCGAGGAACGGAGCCAGTTGAGGTTCGGGCATCTGATGAGGATGCCACCAGGGTGCCTTCTTAGGGAGGTGTTCCTGGCTCGTCCAACTGGGAGGAGACCCAGGGGTAGACCCAGGACCAGGTGGAGGGATTATATCTCCTCTCTGGCCTGGGAGCGCCTGGGGATCCCCCAGTCAGAGTTGAGCCGATGTGGCCGGGGAAACGGAAGTCTGGGGCCCGACCCCGGATAAAGCAGATGACAATGGATGGATGGATGGATGGCTTGAAACTGTGTAGGTTAAAATAGAAATGCTCGATAAAAATGGCTCAGATATGATGGCGTCTGGGACCCTGACACCCTGACAGCGGTCCACCTATTGGTGATCTGGGTGTAGATGGAGAAGTTACGGCTCTTCTGCCTAAATAAAAACTTTTCAGTGCAGGACTTTTTAAATCTAACGGAGTAAACTTTTACCTCACGGATCTGAATACCACCCCGTCGCTGCCAGTGAGCAGCCTGGCACGATGCAGACAGCTGATGAAAGTTGTGCCCCCGATCCAGTTTTCCACCTCCAGCTTGTTGCCTCATTGGTGTTTCATCGTTGTGTCATCTTATAAGAGGAGCGCTGACAGTTAGAAGCTGGTGGGGGAGCAGAGGCGACATGTGGTTTCACTGTAGATGACAGGAGGAGGAGAAACGAACAACCGCAGAGAAAGAAAACATACAGGACTTGTCGACACGCAAAGGAATAAGTGAAAGGCAGGGACAAAGAGGACGGTGTGTCGCAGGCAATCCTTCTATGACGACAGGAATATGTGTCACCTCTTTGTTCTGGTGCCTCTTGCATCTGCTGAATATCTCAAATGTAAATTTAATGCTGGTGTCTGACATTTGCAGGAGGCACGGCGTCCAGGCAGAAGGGCTTCCGGGGCTGCATTCGCTCTCTGCAGCTGAACGGCGTCACGCTGGACCTGGAGGAGAGGGCGAGGATCACGCCCGGGGTCCGACCCGGCTGCCCGGGTCACTGCAGCAGCTACGGCTCGTTCTGCCAGAACCGGGGCCGCTGCGTGGAGCGGGTCAACGGCTTCCACTGCGACTGCGGCCTGTCGGCGTACACCGGAGTCTTCTGCAACACAGGTAACACATAAACAGAGTTTTCTTGACTGACTTGATTGATCAACATCGTCTTGCAAATAAGGTGATTATGGTGCAGAAGTGATTTAAGAAGCTCACAGGACAGCTTTGAATCCTTTTAAAGGACCATTACAACACAAAATGGGCATTTTCACCTGCCAAAAATTGATTGAAGACCAAATACAGTTAATGAAAGGTGATTTCTGCCTAAATATGACTTGATCTCATTCATGAGCTTCATACTATAAACACTAGAGCTCACAGGACAGCTTTGAATCCTTTTAAAGGACCATTACAACAGAAAATATGCATTTTCACCTGCCAAAAATTGATTGAAGGCCAAATACAGTTAATGAAAGGTGATTTCTGCCTAAATATGACTTGATCTCATTCATGAGCTTCATAATGTAAAGATCTGAGCTCACAGGACAGCTTGGAATCATTTTAAAGGACCATTACAACACAAAATGGGCATTTTCACCTGCCAAAAATTGATTGAAGACCAAATACAGTTAATGAAAGGTGATTTCTGCCTAAATATGACTTGATCTCATTCATGAGCTTCATAATGTAAAGATCTGAGCTCACAGGACAGCTTTGAATCATTTTAAAGGACCATTACAACAGAAAATGGGTCTTTTCACCTGCCAGCGCAGATCTTTACATGGTTGGTTGATTTAAGAAGGTTAAAGTACAAACTTTGAACAGTAAAAGTGACTTTTTAATGCCTAAAGATGGTAAAGTACAGTGTTTGATATTCAGATTTTTGCCTTCAGTTGTGCCACCTGCATTGATCACCCTGACAGAAACCTGTCCATCACTTTCTAAGATGCTGCACAGCGTAGCTTGATGTCTCCATCTCCTCCGTCTGCTCTGCATTAGTTTGCACAAACATCTGAGCAGCCAAGGTCAAAGCTGTTCTGATGTCTTGTGTCAGCTTCTGGTTCCTTTTAGAAGAAAAAGTCTCAGAACTTTTTTTTCCTGAGCAGAGTCTCGAACTTCTCGTCTCAGTCGGGATGACTTCTGATGACTCTCTCAGGTCGTGCAGGCAGTTATAACAGCATGAATTCCCTCAAGCTCACATTGTAATACAAATACAGTACAGATGAGAATGTGAGTAATGACAGTGTGGGTGTTTATCTGCTGTTCTTGGATCCATATTAGCTCCTAGAACTTTGTACCGCTTTTCCCGCACTCGTATGACGTCAAAGGTTATCGCAAACAGTGTCCGTTCTGATGAGTTGGAGTCTATTTTAGTCCATATCTTCTATGTTTACTGAGTAATAATGCATCATCTCATGCTTTTCATGAGTTCAGTAAGCGAGTCCTCTTAATCCTCCTCACACCTACAGTAATAGTGAAATCTGCCCCGTCGTGCTGCGTGGCAAGAGTTTGTTTTCAATGTTTTTGTGAGTCACCATGACGCGCTCGAGCTGCTGGGAAAATGAAAAAACAAGGATCAAATACTGTAGATGTAGAGACTGGTTTCTGTAATTAGTTTAAACCTTCTGCAGATATTCTGAGAGAACAGCTTTGTGTTCTCTCGTCAGCTCATCACATACACGAAAAGCCTCCCCTGGAAGTTAATTAAAGTTTAAATATGTGCTACCAGGAAATCAAGTTGAATTCGGCAGCTTGTTGAAAGCAGAAATAATATGTAAAGTGTTGCTTGTTAAAGCTAACTTCCTGTCCGTTTTGCAGTTAGCTGTACCCGCCTTCCTCTCTACGTCACCACACTTGCACGACTCCTTCCTTTTTCTTCGAGGCAGCTCTCTTTGCCTTTTTCTTTTCTTTAAGTGTTTGGCCTGTTTGGGAGTATAAGCCGTCACCAGGAGTTGGAATTGGTAACAAGAGAGCCGCCTCATGGAGGTTTTTGGGGAGCACTACTGCATAAGTGGAAAATAAGTAGTTTGTGGCTCAGGAGGAAGCTAACCTGACTCTCGCCAGATGAATTTCGTTCCGCCTCGCTCCACTCATCCATCTGGGATCGCTCCATTGGAGATGTGTTTCAGAAGGCTGGGCCTTATCAAAAATCCTTGCATATGATTGGATAAACCACTTGTCTGTCGGAGCCATTTGGTAGATCAAGCTCTTGCCAAATCCGGTCGGGAGAAGTGCAAAAACATCGTTTCCACCAACAAAAGCCTTCAGGTTAGTTCTCTGATGTTCTTTTAACGAAACAATATTGGGTAGATTGGACAACACGGATGAAACAGCAGCATCAATGTTGACGCTTGCTTCCTCGATGCGAGCCGCCATTGTTGTCTGAATCAAAACAGTCGCTTCTCCGCTACGTCACATCTATGAAACTCCCGCCCGGCGGTCCTGATTGGCTCTACCCGAAAATCTGGTGCCGAAATCCCTCCCAACGGGAGCGATCCCAGATGGATGTGAGTGGAGCTAGGCGGAACGAAATGCATCTGGAGAGAGTCAGGTTAGGAGGAAACTGCATGTAATCTGATAAATTGCCTCCAGTGATTTCACTCAATGACTAAGTTGCATTGTGGGTAATTTTCATTCTCACAACACCAAGGTTTATCATCAACAATCAGCCACACAGCTAAAAAATCTTGTATACATCTGCAACAAATCAGACATATATTCTTTCTCCCCGTTCCTCCAGAGGTGTCGGCCAGCTTCAAGTCGGGGACCTCCGTCAGCTACACCTTCAAGGAGCCGTACGAGCTGAGCAGGAACAGCAGCGCTCTGCCGTCCTCCATCTACTCGGACACGACGCTGCGAGGCGAGAACGTCTCCCTGAGCTTCAGGACCAACCAGAGTCCGGCCGTGCTGTTCTACGTCAGCTCCTACTACAGAGAGCACCTGGCCCTGCTCATCAACAAGCACGGTGAGGGCGCTTTTATTTTGAAGGAGAGTGTTTGTTGAGCTGGAGGTGGAGTGTCTCATTTTAATTTAATTCTCCCTCCTTCCTCTCTTTTGTTCTTTGTGGATTTTATTTACTTGAATTATAATTATTTAAACATGAGATAAAGTTTCTTGCTTCTTTTCTTGTTTCTTGTTCCTCAAATCTTGTATTTTCTTGTTCTCATCTCTAATTACTCCCCTTTGTCTTTCAACATTTTCTCTTTTTCTCATTTTTTGTTGCGAGTACAAGTCAATTCAATATAGTGTTCTTTTCGCCTCCCTTCATCCTTTTTCAATTACTTTTTCTCTCCTCCTGTCCTGCTCTCATCCTCTCTGTCATCCCGGTCATCTTCTCCTGATATCGACCTCTCCTCCTCTCCTTCCTCCTCTCTCCTCCTCCTCTTCCTCCACCTCCTCCTCCACTGTGCTCTGCAGCTTCACCAGATCTATCAGGATCTGTCAGATCTTTCCTCTCTCTGGTTTCACCCCGTCAGCCTCTGTTGCCTTTTAATCCGTCCAGCCTGGCCGGCCGTTGTGTTTTGTCTCAGGCTGGAAGAAAAGAAAATGCTCTTCACTGGTCTTATCACTGAGAGCTGATGGGGAAGTAAAGTTCGGCGGGCTGCTAATGGGCGGCAGGTCGCTGTGCTGCTGAATAAAACTTGTCGATGTGTTTTATCAACTTTTCGTATGAAATAATTATGTTTTGAAAATTTAGCTTTTAAGAGTAGAAGGAGGCACTTTGAATTTAAAATGACATTTTCAGCATCCAGGAGTCCAATAAAAATCAGCACTTTGCAGCTAGATTGGGTGTAAATGGATTTTTTTTTTCGTCTGCCGTTAATGAGTCAGAGAAGGCTGACGGACAGCAGGGCATTAAGGTTTTCATGCTGACCGTGGAGTCGTCAGGTAAATGCACTTATGCTGAAGTGTCCAATTAAATCCCTGAGAGCTTTTCTCTTATTTTCTCTCAGATGGCTCATTTCTTTTTTACCCTCGGCTGCGGTTACACCTCCTCAGCCCAAACAAAACCTCTCCACTTAAAGCGTCTTTTAACGAATACATTTGTTATCAGAGCAGCAGGAGGCGGCCGGAGGTCCTCCTACAATAACTTATTATTCCTTCACATTGCCTCTGAGAGAAGACAGACAGTCAGTTGTAGTTGTAAGGCTTTGATATTTAATATATTATGTAACATAACTGATATATTGTGAAGAACAAACCGTCTCTTCACCCTATTTTGTTAAATCTGCACTTCATGTTCTGAACCCTGGAATTAATTACATTTAATGAGATTAGTTCTGTTATTGATAGGGAGTTATCTTTTATCCTCTTGATATAGAAGTCTTAAATAAAAGAACAACCACTTCTTGAAAGTATTCAGATTTATCTTTGAAGGATTAAGTGTGTTTACGCCGTCAGTGAAGATTACTCGACACGACGAGGCCGTTTCCAGGAAAAAAGAAAAAAAAACTTTGAGATAATGATGTTTCAAACGTAAATCTCTCTCTGAAGCTCCGACGAGTTTTCCCTGTTTGTGAGATCTGAGATGTAACCCTCATCCTTTGATGTGTGTTTTTATGTGAAGACATGCTGGAGGTGAGATACAAGCTGGACGGCGGCAAAGACACTGAAGTGTTGAGGAGCGCGGTGAGGAGCCTCGCCGACGGACAGCTGCACACCGTCACCATCAGGAGACTGTCGGACTCCGTGTCTGTGCAGGTAAAAACCACCTCATCACTTCTTTACCTATACCTAAAACCTTAGTTTCCTACATCCACATCCACCCGACACAGAGCAGCATGAGACTCTCTTTGGTTACAAATGTAATCTAGTATTTACTCTACTTTTTGCTTTGGTTTGGTCTCCACATCAGACTGCAGGCTTTTCTGCCGTACTGTGCTCAAGTTTGACCGCAGGATCTTTTGTGTTTATTCATCCCAAACAGCCAGAATATAATCATATCTTTATGTCTTACATCTATTTTATGTTATAAATACTCTTTTATTTTCCCTTTTCAGTCGTTGGCCCCTGTGTTTGTCTCCTTCTGATTAAAGCTGAACAAATACATATAAATTAGGCGACAGTCTGGTGAGATGTAAGTCTGGTAATTTAATTAATGGACAACACTGGATAAAAGTTTATTGTGTTAACTTATTGAAACATTACACGCTATGACTAGGTTTAATTTTCAAATGTAATGTAAACAGTCTGCAGATACGGTGGATGCTTGTTTACATTTAAAAATGGAGGCTCTGCTTTATTTACCTGATAGATATATTGGCTTCCCAAAAGTTAGAAAAACGATTACCGTGAGCTCTCCTCCTTCCACTAAATCGCTCTGGATCAGAGCTGAATCCAGTCTGACTCTGGGTGTTGATTCCTCCAGAAGTTCTGGCTCTGCACCTCCAGAGCTCCCCAACCATACATGCAAAGTTGAATATTTTTAACTTGCACGAATACGTGAATTTTGCCACTTTGCATTAACTTTGCATGTAATCTGTGAGAACCATGAGACTCAACCATACATTACGTGTGCTATAAGACAAAACAATGAGCTTAAAACACTTATGACTGTTTTAACTTGCAGCGTTGCATATTTACTCTCAGAAGTTTTAGCACTGCAAGCATCCACAAACATCACTTGATGCAGTATAATGCACATTACATTCATTACATAGCCCCTCTAGGACGGACTGTGGAGATTTCTCAGCTCGTTTGCCTTTTTTTAAGATAAGAAATGTGTTCTGTTGGTGTGAAAATGGATCTAACCTACCTTGTTCCTGTCTGACTGAACCGGTACGCCTCAGTTTAATCAATACATCTGTTTACACCAGCTGCAGAACGGCCTGCGACTCACACACAGTAGCTGAAACCACTCTGAATTACTTATACAGGTGCAGGGTTAAGAGCCTTTTTATGTGTTTTATTTGTCAGCAATTGAAACTTCTGCCATGAAGACATCTTTCATATTATAATAAATAACTAAAGTATACTCTTACGCCTGCTTACAAATACATTATAGTGTGTTATAAACTGTTTATTAAAGTCTAAAGCACTTATTGAGGCTAAGTACGAAGCCTTATTGTGTTGCCACAAGTTCACACAAAGTGTATTCTGCAGGTGTTGCAGATTTTTTTTATTACGCCAGAAAATATGAACCTTTTTCCATGTTTGCCAAATAAGGCACTTATCCCAAGGGCAAACACGATGACATACACACAGGCAGTCCCATCTACTCCCTCTGCGTACAGTATTGTGATATTCCTCTATAAAATAAAGCCTCAGTCAGCACTTTACTCTAAATTCAGCCACCAGCAGCAGCAGCAGCTGTCCTGGATGCATCTACGGCAGGCCAGCAGGGACAAACTCCACATTAAAGCAGCGCCAGATGAAATATGAAGCATCTTAATCGTATCTGGATCTACTGAATGTCTTATCTTGTTAACAACAGCCACAGATGATATATGAGGTGAACTTCATCCAACCAGGAGCTCAGCAGCCTGAATGTCTGTATAATTATAAACACTCTGATATACAAGGTGACCTCGTCTTGAACGGGTGCAGCCTCCTGATTCACTGTGTAGCGAGGCCGCGTTGAAAAATATCAGGTGCATCGCATCTTATCAGTTTCCATCGCCTTGAATCATTATATCTTTAGAAACAAAGGCACGAGGTTCAGTTCAGTCTGGAGAACGATATCTCAACAACAGAGTTACATAAAACTGTGTGTTCCTGCAACTAAAAAGATAAATCCTAAAGTTTCCGGAGCACATTTGCGATCCTCACAGGTAGAAACCTCACCGTCTTGGACTCTCCATGAGCTTTTTTCTTCAAAATGTCATCTTTGCATTGAAGATATCCACTGGAAGGATTCTCCAATGTAAGATGCCTCATTTTCCACAATAGAAAACACAATTTAAGAAATAATTCTTCTCCTCCAGGTCGACCAAAACGCCAGAGAAGAGTTCAATCTGACATCCGACGGAGAATTCAACGCTATCAAGTCGCTGGTGTTGGGCAAAGTTCACGGTAAGTGAGGAGGCAGTGAACACAGAGACGAGACCTTTTCTATGTAGAGAGCGTTGATTTGAATAAAAGCTTTAAGATGTTTGAACTCAGCTGTCACACAGCGTAGGAAGAGTTGGAGCGATAACTGTAGCTTCAAATATTATGGAAATATCATCCAACTTCTATCTCTAATCCAAACAGATTCAAGAACAGATTCAGAGTATCATTGTTTTGATTAGTAAAGCTTCCTGATTATAAAGTTTGAAGGCTACAGAACATAAGCTAACTAACACAGCAACAGTGTGTCACTGCTAATGGGCCTCACACTCATATTGGACTGTATAAAGGCATATTTTTAAGTTTGTAGATTGTATTTTTTGCAATTTAGTGACATTGCATGAAAATAATGGTCAAAATATATATAGAAACTAAAATAATTACATATGTATATAAGTTGTTGACTTATATATTTTGATGTAATTAGTTCTCACAAAAGTTTCGAACTTACATGTGAGCTTGTCTAAGTCAGAGATGTGGACTTGAGTCGACTCGAGTGACTGTTGTGATGACTTGCAACTTGATTTGACAGAAAGTAAATGACTTGAGACTCGTTAAAGACTCTGGACTTGACTTGACTTGAGATATGATGACTTGAACAATTTGTCTGTTTTGTCTGGCTGTCAGTATTTCACAATTTTAACAGTGGAGGGAGTTAATGAAATTATGTTTTTTGTTTGATGACATTTATTTCACTGATTATTAGTTATAATACATTAACTGGCCAATAATATCATTATAAGACAGATACTGATACCTCATCTTTGTCTTTCTAAAGATAGAAAACTGCAGGTAAGACTGCCGAATCTTTGGGAGAGGAATAGACTTTTGACTTGACTTGCCCAAGAAAAAATTACTTGGGACTTGGAACCAAATTTCTTGAGTCACATGGTCTAAGTTAATCATCTGCTTGTGACAAAAGTTGTTTTCAAACTTGTATATTTTTTACAGTCCACTATTTATTGGTCTGCCATGTTAAAAGTTTAATGCAAGAGTGAGGATTATAAAAACCCTATAAAATAATATTATTCTCAAATTTTAACTGAAATAAATCCAGTAATGTATCAGTGTTAATATTCTTAAAATGGGTGAAAATAAGATAAATCAATAAAAATAAAATAAAAATTGCAAACCCTGATAAAAAAAATCAGGTTGTTTGCTTCCTGAACTTGTGTTAGAGCTGTTGTGGCTGCAGTAAGCTGTCAAAACAAATCTTGCAGAGCGTGATGCATAATTGATCAGCTGTTGTAAATATGACGTGTTGCACCTTTCACTTTCCATCATGACAAGGAGAGATAAAAGCCAAGAAACATGTTCGACAGCTTCCAGAAGCCTCACTCAGTAAAGATGTGTTTAGCTTCAGTGGGTGAGTGCAGGCGAAAGTTGGACCAGAACTGAGCTTTACGCTGACGCACCTGCACAGACTTTAATCCTGTAAGAACAACCGGCACCTCTGGGAGGGCTAAAACCACATCCTGATTGAGCTCCTGGAGAAGGACCTGTAACAGATTCGGGGTGAGGCAGTAATTGGCTCCGTCATGACTTATTCATGTTCTCTTTGAGATATAAGCTGTTAATAACACGAGGGGCCGAGAGGCTTCAGGCCGCAGTCACAGCTCTGTGGTAAGACAGAGGAGCAGAAACCGCTCTGTCAGTTTAAAACGGAAACAAACTGATTATTAGAAGTGAAACTTCAGTCTGCTGTCTGGTTCAGCTTTCATTAGAGGCTTGCATCAGGTGTCACCAGATAATGATCAGAATATAATGAATGATTCTGCACAGATACAAAATATGTCTAGAAGTGTTCTGTGTCTGATATCTGTGAGTGTTTTTGCATTTTGCTTTGTTTAATTCAACTTGACTCTTCACAAGAATATTCTAATAACCAAGTGTATTGAAAAGAACAAGTGTGTGTGTGTTGTGCACGTAAACCTATATAACAGTGGACTTTGTAGTTGTAACACTCACACTAACAGGGGACCTGAAAGCCAACAGGGGACCTTTAAAAGGTCCCCTGTTGGCTTTCAGGTCCCACTGACTTGCCTTGAATCATGCTAGAATCATGTCTAAAGCCTTCTGGTAAATTTTTATCATCTTAGATAGTGGAGAAATTTTGTGCCCCTTTGGCAATATTGACATGTGTGTGTATATTATGCAGTAAACTAAATAAAAAATATGGTAACGCCGTACATTAACTGCTAATAAAGCATGTAAAGAAACACAAAAGCTTCGTAAAGGTTAACTTTTACATAATAGGTACATTAGTTAAACTCAAAAGGAGGAATTCTGGTATTTTTAAACCTGGGTTCTACATTTTACATGTTCTGGTGTGTAAATTAATTCTCACCAGAGTTTTAGAATCAGTCCAGAGATCGCCTCAGTTGGCAGCTGTCAAACTTCGACAGTCTTAGTTTCATCCACTAAAAGTGCTTGTTTTTGCCACTGACAGGCTGAGGTTGTTGTCTGACAAGATTATGCTGCTGAGAGAAACCTTTTATTAAAAATAATGAGATCTGTTTTGTAGCCAGAAACACAAGTCTTGTTCAAGGAGAAGTCTCAGTTTCAGTTGTTGCCCAGTTCAATATTCAGACATGATTTTGGATTTTCTTTTAATGCGATTTTCACTGTTGTCTTCCTGCAACAACTCACCTCTTGTAAGATTGTAGAGCCTTAAACAAGACTTGTTTCCCTCTATAAGCATCTTATAAGGACTCATAAGGGCCTTGTGACCTATGGAAAAGACTTTAATATAATGCATGAACAAAAACTGATTAATTTGCGTATGTTTTATAAGATTTTATAAGATTCTGATTGCACACATGTATAAATGAGATGAGACATGAGATTTCTACCCTGTTAATGCTGGAAAATATAATTACTCACAGTTTGGATTACACATTATTTAGAAAAAATCTTCTATCCTGACAACAAAATTGTCGTTGGCAGCTTCCTTTCACCGTGTCGGACACTGGTTTCTGCCTCAAACACCCAACATCTGTTAAAGTCTATTGTCAAATGATTCAAAACGACTAAATGTACAATAACACTGAGTCCATTTGTCATAGCAAACCATCCATACCACATATCTCAGGGAGTAACTAAGACAAATTCTCTTAAGAAATCTATGTCTCTGTGGATGTAAAGCTGCAGTGTGGTGTAACTGGGCTCAGTGTGTTTTAACCCCGTCATGTCAGAACGTGACCGGTCCTCCCCTCTGTCAAACCAGAGGAGGCAGAGAGTCAGATCAGGATCAGAAAAGCGGCAGGAAAGTGGATTTTTCTGTCGTTTTCCTGCCAACCCTGTCATCCATCAGCCTAACTAATGGACCCGGAAGGAATACAGAGAGACGGGAGAAGGGAGAGGGAGGTGATGGAGTAACGAGCGTCTCGGCTGAGAGGAGCTTACAGGCGGCTGTGATGTTTCCTGCCGCTCTCATCAACATGCAGATGTGTCGTGGTAAAAACCCACAGTCACCTCTCGGTTATTGATGCAGCTGTTTACAGCGGTGATGTCAGCGCTCACAGCTGCTGTTTACACGGCCGGGAACGAGTGGAGGTGAAGGATGAGCTGATGGGACCTCAGTCAATAAAGTGAACAGATAGAGGTGAGAGTGCGCATCTGTCTCGGGGAAGTGATGGATGCAGACGGGATGCTGAGTCATTGACGGTCTGTCTGCTGCATTGAGCGCGTGTGATGATCATTAGAGTCAATGTGCAGCCGCTATTGTCCCGCTGTGATAACAGGGGAATGTGAGGCAGAGTCGATGAAGCTGTCGGCGTGTGTCGTGATGTTTATTGGGCGAGAGAGAACAGCCTCTTAAAGAAAGGTTAAAAGTTCAGCCACTAGAGAAATAAAGGTTTCTCTCTGAGCTCCGTAACACTTAAAGTTTCCAGTTAGTTAATTCGTTAAGGCTCATTTATGGTCAACATTAGATACAGATGTGGCCTCTGCGTTCATTTCTAAATACTGTATTTTGGTGCGCAACAACATCAAAAGGGTTTTTGGCTCAGAAAAGGGTGTAAATAACATCTTTTTCAAATTGGTTTTTGGATCCCTTGGCTTCCAGAGACTTCGATTACGCCAGACCAGCTGTATGGAGCCTTTTTATGTTTGTTTTTTCAGTTTTATTACATCTTAAAAAAACAGATCTCACAATGTTGTTTTGCTGTGAAGCTCCAGAAAACTTCATCCGACTTTCCATCTGCATTTTTTTTATTTCTTGAACTTACCTTTAAACCTGTTTCAAGGAAACTGATCTTGATTTGTTTTGTAATTGACAGGCTGAGGTTGTTGTCTGACAAGATTACAGAAAGGATTTCTACTGAGAGAGACCTTTTATAAAAATAATGAGATCTGTTTTGTGGCCAGAAACACAAGTCTCGTTCAAGGAGAAGTCTGTTGCCCAGTTCAATATTCAGACATGATTTTGGATTTTCTTTTTATGCAATTTTCACTGTTGTCTTCCTGCAACAACTCACCTCTTGTAAGATTGTGGAGCCTTAAACAAGACTTGTTTCCCTTCTATAAGCATCTTATAAGGACTCATAAGGGCCTTGTGACCTATCAACTAATACTTATGAAAAAGACTTTAATATAATGCATGAACAAAAACTGATTATTGAAACTGATCTTGATTTGTTTTGTCAGATTTTCAACCTCTTCCTCAGCTGTACAATTCATAAGGGAGAGGAAAGAAGTCTGAAAAGCAGGACTGTATTGTTAGAAAACTCTGGTTTTAATAATCAGACCCATTTTAAAACATTGCACGACAAAAGCATCTCTGCATTCTTCATGTTGTTCCTGCTGAATTAGTCAAAGCCTCCTTCTTCCTCTTCTCCCTCCAGAGTCTGATGATTTGGATCCAGACTTGGCCAGATTGGCGTCTCTCGGTTTCACCGGCTGTCTGTCGGTGGTCAGCTTCAACTCCATCAGCCCTCTGAAAGCCGCTCTGCTCCACCCGGACACCAGCCCCGTCATCATCACCGGACCTTTACTTCAGTCCAGCTGCGGCTCCTCGGCTTCGGCCAATCCCTACGCAGCGGAGAACACGCACCACCTGTCAGGTAGGAGGAGGAGGGGGAGAAGTCGGTATGTGGGTTTAAAGTTTTACTTGACAAACAGTTGAAGTCTCGTGAGAGTTAATGTTGCTGATAGTTTAGAGGTTGCTGTGTGAGAAGGAGGTGTTGAGTTTATAAGACTGCATTGAGTTGACAGCTTGAAAGAACTTTTGAATTGATCTCGTGGCTGTGGGCAGGTGAAGTTTGAGTTCACTGGGGAACGAGGTGAAAAAAATATTTCTTAGGATTTACTGTTTTTCTGGGTTTTCTTCCACGCTGACTGGTTCAACGAGCAGACTCTCTCCCAGCCGACTTTTCCTATATATTCATTTTTAATTTCTCGCTGATGCAGTGGTTTGTGTTGGTTGCCAGTTTATTGAACTGTTGTCTTTGCTGGGCCGATGTTTTTTTTCGACCTCTCAGGCCTTCAGGCGTAAATAAGGCTGGATTACCAGCCAGGTAAAGAAAGCAGGCAACCGCCCCGAGGCAGGAAACACAAATTTAACTAATTACACATTTATTAGGTAGCTTTCACAACTATATCAGCTACAATAGGTTCTTATTACCTGAACTTTGTTTGTTTTTTTACAGTTTCTTGTCGTTCTTACATGGTGGATGTTCACGATCATTAAAATCACCATGAATAAAGTTTTTTGGGGCAGCAGAAACAAGCTGTGAACCCAACATTGACATATTATCACCTTTTAAGTTGGGAAACCAGGGAGGCTGTGTTCGTGCCCGTGTCCGTATGTTGGTTGGTTTCAGTAGGAATTACACAAAAACTACTCAACGGATATTTACAAAGCTTGGATGGAGGATCAGAATAGACCTCTTTAACTTTTGGTGCCAATCTGGACAAAGACATTTTTATTTTAATATGTTTTATTTGATGTTGGATTAGGCTAGATTGAATTAAGGTGCAGTAACAGAACAGAATCATCATTAACTTCACGTTTGTGTCCACCTCATGAATGTAAGTCTACTATTATCACTCTGCTTTTACCTCTGTGTTTGGTCTCCACCAACTCCTGAAGGAAATATCTGACTCTTGTGAAAGTTTTCTCCTGCTGCAGCAAAACGAAAGAGCCAAATCTTAATGTAAAGCTCCATAAAGCTGCAGAGAGCCGCAGAGTCGGTCATAATTCTCTGCAGGCTCAACACTTTTCACATTGTCACATTGGTTTTACATTGTCATGTGATACATTATCAGAAAAATATAGATTAAAGTCACTGCAAGTACAGTGAAAACCTACAATCAGTGGTCAACAGGCGGCAGTTTTTTCAGAATTCATAATTCTTACCTTTGTTATTGTATTATCTTTGATAACATGAGAAAGTGTGAGCAGTGTTGTCAGAAATATCAATACATCGATATATAATGATTCTGAATAATTCAAGCGATTTCAATACTCGATTGCAGTATCAGTCGTGCTTTCTCGCTCTCTCTTCACTCCGACAGTCACTCGACACATCACACATTATTTTTAAAGACTTGATCGCAAGAGAGAAATCAATGTTGTTGTTTTTTAAAGTGATGTTTAAAGTTTACTTCAGTCATTTTGCTGTACTCTGCTACTAGCCAAGGAAAAGTCGTACCTCGTTGTCATGTTATAAAAAAGGTATTGTATCAAAGTTATAAATTCCAGTATCGTGTCAACACTTATTCAGATGATGTTTTCGCCTTCTTATTTTAAATATCACCGCTCTTCTCTTCCTCCTGAATGCCCAAACAACTTGCTGCCACTTGTTTAACATTATGTTAAGTGTGTAATAGCATGTTGGCAAAAAAGACTGACAAAATAATAATTCTAAATACAAGAATTAAACATTGATGCATGCGTAGAAATCTGTACATTTCCTTTGTTTTCCCCTCTGTGTGTGAGTCAATGCTAGCTGCTGTTTCAAACTGTATAAGAGGCTCATTAAGTGTGTTCACACCTTGTTGAGGAGACTCACAACAATGTGCTCGATGAGATAATTAATTTGGACCACAGAGGGGAGTTTCCAGCAGCACTTCTTTTCCTCCCGTCTCGTTTTCATTCAGCTTCATGCAGCTTTAATAGAGTCCTCTGGAGAGCTGCTGCTGCTGCTGTATTTCCTGTCTGCTGTGAACGATGAGACTCTGATGTTGTTTCTGAATTTCTCTCCTTGTCTTTCCCTCTCTTTTCTATTCTGACCTTTTTTCTTTGTCCTCCACATCATTTCTTCTTTTTCCGTTACTCTTCTCGACATCTCATCTTCTCATTCTTGGTGCCCTTTGTTGTTGTTTTTTCGTTTTTCATCCTCCTAACTTTCACTCCTTCTGGCTTTTTTCTCTTTTCTCTGCTGTAGACCAGTCTGGCTCAGTGGGTTCAGGTCAGCCTTTAGTCAATGCCATCAGGACTGACTCGGCTCTGATTGGAGGTACTGAACTGTTTCACCATCTCTCACTGCACCGGAACCTATTCCACCTTATTTTTTATTATGTCGGATATTTCCTAACTTTCAGAGTCAGAGATTACGCTCAATATTTTATTGATGAAAAAGATATTCTGCGGAAATCCAGCAAAAGGTGTTCTATCAAAAGTTTTTTGCTAAATTTCTTCCCCTCTGCTCCAGACACATTGATTAAAAGTGAAGATTTATTGCCACAAGCCAAAAAAAAGTGCGAGTCAAAAGTATTACTGTGTCCATTTAGTCTCTGAACTCATAAACCTCCGTCGATGTAGAAACTTCTCTTCAAACACAAACTAAAAGTAATATAGTATGAAATTGATTTGGAATTCCAATTAGTCAAAACTTTTTCTCCGGATAATGAAATGTGCCGAACAGAAGAGTCCAGCTGAGTCCGAATGTGCGAATCTCCGCTTCGCTGTCTGTTGAAGTTTAGATTAGTAGAACAACCAGGCTGCAGAGCGAAAGAGCTCGAATACCCCAGAGGAGGCAGAGATGGACAGAAATCATGTCTCGACTTCACAGTAGTTTTCACAAAGCTCTCCGACTAAAAGTCCACCGTGATAGATTCGCTCAGCGTGTCAGCCAGCGAGACTGTCCAGGACTCAGAGAGATGAACGAATATAAAACCGTCACAGCTGAGTTACAATACGGACTCTGCTCAGCTGGTTGTACGTCCACTTCAGTAAGTTGGTAAAACTTTACATTAATAACTACGTTTTTTGTAGAATTGTCTCTTGCCACCAACAGCTTTACGATTTACTTCATTAAAGGTCCACTGTGTAGTGTTTTAAGTAATTTATTACCTCAAATCAACGTCTTCATTCATAAATAAGTCCTCATTGGTGTAAAATGATCTCTGCCAACAATCTCACTTCTCCTCCTGAGGGAAGAATCACTTCTCTGTATTTCCATAGGACGGGCGAGCTCTACGGAGGCTTCCATGTCCTTCCGCTCTATAAAAAACGATGAGCTGGTGAGAGGGACAAAAAGCTCTACGTGGTACAGATAAGGCTAAAGGCGTTTTCACTCAGAGCCAGCGTGACTGTGGAACGGAGAAGGAGCTTAGCCAGACGCGCTCGTCAGCTGCAGTTTGAAGTTTGTTTGAAATAACGTACCTCATCACCCGAAACTAAACTTGATGAAGTGCTGTTTGAAGACATGTTGTTGTCAGAGCTTCTTGAATCTTGACACATCCCGCCTGCCGTAGTTCCAACAGGCTCGCAACGCACATTTGAAAACGCGAGGCGCTAGAGAGCAGTATTCGTTTGAATGCAAAATAAAATTTAACCACTAGATGGGAGAAATAATTCCACAGTGTCCCTTTAAAAAAAATAAAGTCTGTTTTCAGAGATTTAAAGTTAGTATAAGGGTGTGGTCTCCTACTGAGGCTCTGTTAGCGGTGTAGTAGCTTTTACAAACGTGCATTTCCATTTATTAACATTTAATCATTTCATTTAATTAATCTCAATCTTCTCATCAAACTCACGATAAGAAACAAAATATATTTCCGTCAATGTCCTCCGCTCTGCAGGCCTCATAGCGGTGGTGATCTTCGTGATCGTGACCATCCTGGCGATAACCGCCAGATTCCTCTACCGGAGAAAAGAGACGTACCGAAACCAGGAAGTGAAGGGAGTCAATCAGGACGACAGCCCGGATTTCCCGTTCAACAACCAGGCCGACCCCCAGAACGCCTCCAGTGAAAACCCAAAGGAGTATTTCATCTGATGTCCTGATGAACTGGTGGGGTTTTTTGGACCGGAGGGTGCAGACGGGTTGGGCGTCCTGTCAGGCCTCAGGACTTTACTCTGCACTCAGAGCCACTCAGAGACTTTCGCCGGCTGAAGTGGCTCCACAGAACGTGGAAAGCAAAAACAGAACAATTCACACAGTTTTGTCTTTTACTGTATATAATGTACATACTGATGCAAACAGCGCCGGACTTAACAAGATGTTGATATTGTTTCAGAAACTGTACATATTCAAAAAGTGTAAATGTGGAAGTAATGTCTGCAGCAGTCTCTAATTAATGTCGCTCTGTCATATTGAAAGGTTGCAAGAGCTCTTGAGGGAAACTCATTTTTGCTTTCGTGGGTTAATTTAACGTATTCAAACACTTCATTTCAGTGATTTCAGGGAGATTAGAATCGTGACTGCAGTCTGATGCACTTTTCTGTGAGGATAATGAATGTTTGCTTCAGTAGAAGTGGAAATGTTTGACCTGTAATTAGGCCCTCAGGAAGAGCACTTCTGTAGGAGTTTGTGTTGGTGGTGTGTTCATTTGTAATGCCTTTTTTGTTTTGTGCAGTAGAAACCCAATCGCCACAATAAATGTTGGCAATGTACATTTCTGGAAACCACAGATGTGTTGAAACTTAACACTTATTCATGTTACAACTTTACGTTTTCTTAGGTTCAATTTTGATATTTTCTATTGAGACAATGCTGTGTTCATGTTCTGGTTCGCTTAAGGCAAAAAAAAAACACTTGGTTATTGGTTCTGATTCTGTTGCCACAAACTTGACATGTCTCGTTTCAGTTTTGCACCTAGAAATAATAAAAATAAATGCTGTGTTTAACATTGGTCTTTCATTTAAACATATCCAGTAGTTTCAAGCTTCCAAATGTTGAAAGTTATCTCAAACAGTGGTCTCTCGCCATCTTGATTAGTGGTTTCTCATTAAGGATATTTGCTGGTTTTGCACTTACAAACATTATGAACAGTGGTCTCAAGTGAAAAATATCCAACTTACAAATGGTATAAACCCTGTCTTGAGCAGTGGTCTCTCCTTTTTAAAATATACAGTAGTTTTAACCTCACAAATGCTGAAATGGTGCCTCAAACAGTGGTCTCTCATTAACAATATCTATTAGTTTCACCCTTACAAATGTTGAAACTCTGTCTTGAAGCTTGGTCTCTTGCTTGGCAACCGTCTCACCTCGCCGTTCACGCCACCACCAACCCGAACCCAACATATGATAGACGAATTGATATGATTCATGAAAGGTACAAACGTAACGTATCCGTGGTTTAGAAACATGTGCAATGCCAACATCTGGCGACGGGGCTGTGCAGTGTGCTTTGGAGTGAAAGTATGAACTCTTAAGACGCCAACATCTGGTGACGGGGCTGTGCAGTGTGCTTTGGAGTGAAAGTATGAACTCTTAAGACGCCAACATCTGGCGACGGGGCTGTGCAGTGTGCTTTGGAGTGAAAGTATGAACTCTTAAGACGCTGTAGAGCCTCTGAGCCTCCTGTAGGGGAAACCTTTGTGAGCTTGTGCAGTTGTCGGAGCCCTCGCAGCCTGTACACATCCTCCAGACACCGGTACGTTGTTTGATGATTTCTAACTCCGGTCAGCATCATGAATTTTCATGAGTGATTTTTTTTGTGCTACCACAGAATTCCTGTGTTAACAAGTGGCATCTTTAAAGTCAACACAGTCTTACTCACTCCAATCACGCACATCGCCGTGAGCACACCGGCGCTGCAGTCCGGCAGCTACTGGTCAAGAGACTTTTCATACAGGAGGGATTCATTTTTCTGCTTTATTTTCTTCCTCTTATGCTTTTCTTTTCCTTCTTCATTTCTTTCCATCGTGGCATGAAAGCACAACAGAAGGAGGGAGGGAAAAGTATATCCGTGAGCATTGAACGTGTCTAGTTCAGTTCTATACTTTGCAAGTTTCTCTGTGAAGGCTTGTGCAGGTTGTTCGCTCTATTATAAAAGTTTTCTCCTTCCCCGCTGAATGCCGCCTGCTGGGAGCGTCGTCCCCCAGCTCTCTAAATGTCTCTGCACAGTAAAGCTTTTAACACCCGACAGCAGCACACACGCTATATAACACCGTGGCTGTCTGTCACCTCGCTCGCTGCACAGCTGAGACGGTTGATGTGTTTTTTGAAATGCTAATCTGCTTCGGTCTGACAGGTGGATTGTAACTCAGATGAGAAGCAGGGAGTTGATCAGAATGAGACGAGGAGATAATCCGAGAGGAAGTGTGAAGCGGACGGGGATGTAACGAAAGCAGCCTGATATTAACGCTTGAAAATGAAGCAAATCTCCCCCCACGTGTTAATTTAGCTCATGTGTAAAGATCGCTGCTGATGGAGGGAGGACAGGAAGCAGAAAAAGCATCGACAGCAGCTGTTTATCAAACACACGCCACCGTCTTCTCTGCGAGACCCCGAAGCACAGATGGGATTTTAATGACAAAAGTTGCGAAAACTCCAAAGTGCATTATTTATCCCTCGGTTTTCTTTGTTCCCCCACCTCACAAACAGCTGAGGCCACACTTTGTTCCCTCTGCCACAGCCTTGAATCCAGAGAGTTCATCCTCTGGTGAAGACGACGTAGTGACCTTCCTCCATCCTGCAGCAGGGCTGACTGCAGTGCAGAGAGGAATTAAACAAGGCTACCTTGAGCACCGCTGGAGGACACTACATAAATGTTTAACATTTGAATTTTTCAGACCGAACCAGCATGAAATGGATGCTTGACCTTCAGCTTCAGTATATAGCGTCACTTCCGGCAAGAACTTTAATGTTTCTCAAACCGTTTTCCTAACCTGACTCTCGCCAGATGCATTTCGTTCCGCCTAGCTCCACTCAAATACATCTGGGATCGCTCCCGTTGGGAGGGATTTCGGCACCAGATTTTCAGGTAGAGCCAATCAGGACCGCCGGGTGGGAGTTTCATAGATGTGACGTAGCGGAGAAGCGACTGTTTTGATTCAGACAACAATGGCGGCTCGCATCGAGGAAGCAAGCGTCAACATTGATGCTGCTATTTCATCCGTGTTGTCCAATCTACCCAATATTTTTCGTTAAAAGAACGTCGCTCTCATCAACGTCACAGGTTGGTTTCAATGTGAGTGGTTGAAGTAGCACGTCAATAAAGATGACAGACAAGTGGTTTATCCAATCACATGCAAGGGTTTTTGATAAGGCCCAGCCTTCTGAAACACATCTCCAATGGAGCGATCCCAGATGGATGAGTGGAGCGAGGCGGAACGAAATTCATCTGGCGAGAGTCAGGTTACCGTTTTCCAGCAACAGAACAAGAATATCAACAGTTTTACATTTGAACCTCCTTATTTTAACATTTTGGTTAAAGCCTGGTCACACCACAAAGTAACACAACAAAATCAATCCACACATCTTCATGAAATATTTGATTCTAGAGGCCTGGTGTCATTGGGACCGCTCACATTAGCTGCCACGAGTCACGAGCCACTCACGCTAGCTCCCAAAACCTTTTATCTGTTTTCTATGTACAGGACCGTTTACTCGTCTCTGGTATTTTTGTTCTTTGGATTAGACATTACGTTCAAACACTGTCCAGGGTAATGAGCTCTGTTTGTTACAGTAACTGTCACTTAGCAAGCTTGTTGGCTTGGCTGCTAATGGGACCATATGTTCACACACTGTATTGTATTATTTATTGTTTATGTATTGTTGTTTTGTTTTTGTGCCTCATTCCTCTTTTTTTTGGAGAAGTTTAAACTCCAACAAAGGAGGTTGTGTAAATCTACGACACAGCTACGCCACAACAGTTCACTCTGTTTTTTGGACTTTCCTGGTCTCAGTTCCCTCAAACCTCAAATCTACGTTTGGTCAAAGTTGACCACAATTGAACGCGATGCTTAAAATTCTCACAGATTTACTTCACCCCTTTGAAATCCACTTAACTGGGATTAATTGATTGTTTTAACTGCTGGTGAGACCCGGCTTTACAAATATGAGGCGATATTCTTCAATTTCTTTATTGTCGTCAATAATAATCCCACGCAAAAGACAAAAAACAAACAATTAATTCCCTGTAAGTGCTGTCTGTGTAGCCTAATGTAGCTTATTCCGCTGTGCAGTGGAGCTACATTAGTGGCAAAACTTAGACAAGACACCAAAATGTGTATTAATCCGCTGCTGAAAATAGTCCCCAGTAAAAGCACTGTTTACAGTGTCCAGCTGTTTTAGGAAATGATTGAGCCTTTTTTTAAAATGAAGCTTTTTATTTAATAGTTGTCTTCAGTATGAACAATTATGCAGACTTAAACTGTTGAACAAATTGTTGAATTTGATCTTCTCGTGGGATTTGTTGACAGGAAGAGAAAAGGGAATATTTGCTGCCTTATCCTTCAAATACGTTTTAACAGTGCAGTTTCTCTCTGACAGTGCTTCGGTTTAGAGTTTGTACAGCGTAACTGTGGTTTTTGGTGAAAAACAGCTCTGAGTGTGAGCGACATACCATGAAAATATCCCAATTTAAACCATATTCTGGTTGTTTTGGTTGTCAACAAAATCCTGTTTGATGAAAATAAAAAAGGATCATGTTTTTCATTGTAGCTGGAGGTTTTTCTTCTTTACAGACGAACCATCAGATGAATAAATGTAAGCAGAAAACTAAGCAGAAAAGCTGACATGTGTCTATACAACCAAATCAAAGAAAACCCACATTTGTTGAAGACGGATCAAAACCACCGAGCTCTTTTATTCCTTTAGTCAATTAAGCTGACACGCAGCAAAGACGCCCCCCCCTCAACAATTTACATACATTTGCATCTTTCATTCGCTCCTACGAACCGCAGTGTGGGCGGATCCACATCTGTCAGCGCTGACGTTTCTGACGGCTGTGAACACTCAAACCCAGAGACGAGGGGAAATATGTAAAGCTGCGACGCATCCAGGAGCAGAGGGATATCAAAGTGAGTCTCTGTGAAGAGCCACTTAGCCCGTCTGACTGTTTAAACAGTCACGACGCTCGAGATGATTCAGCCGCCTCAGATCACGATCATTTAAATCGCCCCGTATCGGTTTGCCATCAGAGACGAGCCGATGACTGACATCTTCAGCATCGTCGCAGATATCAAAGAAGACTTCGACATCATAAGGATCAACTAATCTACTGCCAACTGGAATCTAAATGATGCGATGAAAGATCGAGTCTCATCTGTAGGCAGCGCGGCGTACTGTACAGTTAATGTGTTTGATTAGGATGATAAATACCACTGAGACGCAGGCAGCTCCGCTTCCTCCGCGAGAAGAACTTGAATATATCATTCCAGGGTAACCTTTGAAGAAACCTTTGATGTGCTGAATCAACACTTTACATCTGCGATGGCATTCAGGCGGCTCGTGAGATTTAATGCAGCTCACTTCTTTGTATTTCTTTGGTGGTTTTTTTCTATGATTCACATCGCGGTCGAAGCTGCAGAGCTGCCTCTGTTTGAAAAGTCTGTGCTGTCAGTCTCGGTTTATAGGCGATAATGCCGTACTGTACTTTATATGCCTCTATAAACCTTTCTTTAAACTACATTTGAGTGTTAAAAAGGTCAGCGAGGACCTCTTTGGTTACATATTTCTATTGGTAGAATACAAATACTGTTCTCTATTCCTGAGTAATATGTGTTTTTAACATTAAATACATGAAGAAGACATTATGAAATAAATAAACATTGTGCAAAATACATAAATGAACAATTTGTGCGATGAACTGAAGCAGTTATTAAAACTCTTTCATAACGGAGCGGTGTTGTCACCGCCGTCAGCGTTAATTGAGTTTTAATAAGAAGTACGTGATGATTTATTTCTTTATTACTAATTTATTCAGCCTAAAAGCGATCACTTGTCCTCCATTTTAAGAAACTGTGGGAAAGAAAAGGTGCAACTCAAAACATAATCTGTCTCCTAAAACAACAACATGTATCACCGTGACCAAAACACGGACTTATCAGCATAACAGCAACACCGGATCTTCGTCTTTAGGCAAGAAAAGTACTTGGTCAGGTTTTGTGTCTGTGATTACTTCTGTGACTTCCATTAAGATCGTGCCCATGTTAGCTTAGTAGCATCCGATAACATTATACGTGATGTAACTTCACTATGTTAGCTTGATAGGTCCACTGTGTAGTGTTTTAAGTAATTTATTACCTCAAATCAGACGTCTTCATTCATAAATAAGTCCTCATTGGTGTAAAATGATCTCTGCCAACAATCTCACTTCTCCTCCTGAGGGAAGAATCACTTCTCTGTATTTCCATAGGACGGGCGAGCTCTACGGAGGCTTCCATGTCCTTCCGCTCTATAAAAAACGATGAACTGGTGAGAGGGACAAAAAGCTCTACGTGGTACAGATAAGGCTAAAGGCGTTTTCACTCAGAGCCAGCGTGACTGTGGAACGGAGAAGGAGCTTAGCCAGACGCGCTCGTCAGCTGCAGTTTGAAGTCTGTTTGAAATAACGTACCTCATCACCCGAAACTAAACTTGATGAAGTGCTGTTTGAAGACACGTTGTTGTCACAGCTTCTTGAATCTTGACACATCCCGCCTGCCGTAGTTCCAACAGACTGCAACGCACGTTTGAAAACGCGAGGCGCTAGAGAGCAGCATTCATTTGAATGGAGAATAACATTTAACCACTAGATGGGAGAAATAATTCCACAGTGTGTCTTTAAAATAACTCACTGTTGACCTCTGGTATCACACTGGACATGAAGAGCACATCCACCATCCCCCTCGCTATACAGTTACTTCTACTCACTTCCTCCTCTACAGCTGTAATAACTTCTACAGCCACTAGAGGTCGCCACTTGATTTTTCGATAATAAGACATAAGACAGATCAGATCAGCAGTAGGAGAGTGCTACCACCACCAGCCTGTAGGTCAGGCATGTCCAAACTATTCCACAAAGGGCCGTGTGGCTGCAGGTTTTTGTTCCAACCAGTCAAGAGCACGCAGTTTGACCAATCAACCTTCTGAAGACCGAGATCAGTCGATCAAATGAGTCAGGTCTGGTGTGCTGCTGCTTGGTTGAAATGAAAACCTACAGCCACATGGCCCTTTGTGGAATTGTTTGGACATGCCCGCTGTAGGTGAATCAAACTTCTCTCCATCAAGGAAATCCTTCAGTGTCCTGCATGTTGGCTCTTCTTTTAATGTAGAAATCCTCTCCAGTTCTGATATAACAGATGCTATAGCAGCTACAGTATGCTAACCTCTTTAGGAGAAGCTATTGTTGTCACCATTGGAACAGTCACTTCTCTCGCTAGTCTAGTTATCCGGCTATTTGCTCATGAGGACGCTGATTGGTCCAAGCCACTGTGATTTGGCCGTGAGCACAAAGCCTGAACAGATAGATATGCAAGATTACGTGAATTTCAAGATTCCAGCTGCCTCACAAGGTAAGGCGTTAGAGCTCAGCTGTGAAGTCTGAACAACAACATCACGGTCATAACAAGGCGTTTTGGTGCATGTAAAGGTCACAGCAAAAATTACTTTGTCATCACAAGACGAGCAGAAACCTCCAGAAGCGCTCTGCCTTGCTTCAGCCGCTCTCATCAACATGCAGCTCCGTCCCGCTACAACCACTCTCAGCCCCCTCCGTCATCCGAAACAGCCGGTAACACGGCCGCACGCAGACGTAATTACAGTTTTTAAAGCTGCTGTTTACACGGCTGAGAAGGAACAGAGGTGAATAATTGAAGGGTTTAAGTCACTAAAATTGTCAACATGCCGGGAGGAAGAATCAATCTGGTGTCGTGACGGAGAGAAAAGGATGGATGATGATGGAGGCATCTGGGTCCATGCTTCACTCTGGCTTCCTTGTTGTCTCTTAACGTGACTTATAGATCGAGCTGACCCCGAAGAGACCTGATAACGTTTAAATTATTCATCCACGTAGAAGTGGTGCTGTACGGTGTAACACCACCGTAAAACAAATCTATAAATGCATGTGCCCGCTGATATTAGGTGATACACTGATAAAGCTCCTGCTGACTCGTATCTACGTTCAACAGGTGCCGTCAACGACGACGAGCGTTAAATCCGTAGAAATGAGGGTAAGTCATACATTCGGAGAGCGCTGCTACTTTAATCACTTCGGTTAAGGGAAGATCAGTCAACTCCTCGAACGGAGCTAAAATTAATGAACACACTGAGGCAGTTTTTTAAGTACCCAGCATTAACCGCCGGCGCCGTAATCATCTCGATATTAATGCGCTGAATCATATTTTAAAGGATTAAGATTAAGATCCGCTTCTTCTTCGCCCCCGAGTGTTGGAAGGAGGAACGAGATTAGCCGAACAAATAGAATCACTGAGACCGAGATGAGTTTTTAAAGCCTCCTCGTACAGACCGTTATGTTATTGCATTATGGTGATGCAATAACTTACATTTCCCTTCTAGTTTTGACTCTATGTTTCGTATCGTGATGTCTTCGGGGTGACAGCTCTCAGTGGCAATTGATTCTTGACACGGTTGTTTTGTTTAATATAGTCCTCCGTGAGCAGACAAAAACAAGCAGAGCACCCGTGTGTCTTCAGAACATCTCGGCGCTGATATCGCTGTTGGAAGCGATTCTCCTCTGTATAACACTGAATACATCGAAAGGCTTAATAGAATTCACCCTCTGCCAGCTCTTCTCTTTAAAGTCTCGTATCAAATCGCACTCCGGTGTTCTCCGCGGGGTGGAGGTGGGCGGAATAATCACCTGTTGTGTATACCTGTGGGTAGACGGAGTGACAGGGCCGCTTAATGAGAAAAGGCATTCGAAGAAAAGGCTGGAAAGCATCGCTGCCCGTCGAGGTGGCAAGTGGGACGCCGCTGGTACCGCGGCTAACAAAGGCCCATCAATTCTCCCCTCCGACAAAGTTCTGTTGAAGCACAAGCAACAAGGAACTTTGCAGCAGATTAAAAATACATCTTCTGACACAGATTTTTCATATTTAAAGCTTTTGAATTAAAGATGCACATTTGAACCGAGGCTCTGCGGTACAGTCGGCTCGCTTGTTGGGAAAAGAAGCGATGCTCGACGACACTCGGTCCTCCGGTGTCAGATTATCGATGTGGTTCACGGAACATCTGACGGATGATAACTCGCCGCTTCTGTTTCCTGCGTGGGCATCACGCTACTCCCACTTCTGCTCATCACCGGCGCGGCGTCAGAGGTCACAGATCTCACGGAGAAACACTGACTTCAGCTCGTGAAAAACCTCCTCCTGGCTGTTGTCAGGGGAGACGTGAAGACATTAGAGGATCTCGTCTCATTACACAGCAGCACAGTAACAGTGGAGATTCTCCCCGCTTCGACTTGAAGCCCTCCGTGTTTTGTCACACCGCTCTGTCGGAGGGAAAAGATCTCCTCTCTCGCAGCGGGCTGCTGGTAATTATCCAGCCCACCTACGGTTTATAATCTGAGTTGCTGTGGAGATATGTCTCGCTGCAGAGTTTTGAATTCAAACAGATGAGTAATGAGTTTGTCCTGCTAATTATCAGCCCACCTACAGCACGAAGCGGAGAGCCGAGTCGGTCCACTATCGCTCTCCTCTCCTCTCCGCTTTCATTCATCAGCTGGAGATCTAATGAACGCACTTCATTGCTTTTCGTGCGTGGGCTTGTTAATTTGGAAGATCGGACATTTGACACAGACGCCTCGACTGAACAGCTCATTACAATCAATTAACATTCTTGAAAGCTTTATTCCTGACTAGATCTCAAAGGACCAGTAGAAAATCTGTTTCTGCAGCTTTCACACTGTACGAAAAAACCTGCTTACACCCACCAACATCAGACAGCATCCATTCACCTCTCAGGTGACTCATGCATGTCTACTGGATGTGATGTAAATGTGACACCCGAGGTAGACACACAGATTGACTTCCCGTGATGCTACGGAGCATGTTGAACCTCCAGATGTTGGTCCATGAGTAGTTTTCCATCCGGCTCAAATATCAATCAGTCTTCTTCTTTTGTAAATAACACATCTACAGAGCACTCCACGACTACGACAGGAGAACAAGCAGCCGCTTCACCCGCTGATCCCAGACCTGTCACCTGCAGCTCGTTTACACTCGGAGTGTAGAAGTGTTGGTAAACAACGCTTTGATGTTTGTGTCTGAAACTGTTTGAACTTTGATCTTTGAAAGTTGTGTACGGGGTCGTGGAAAGGTGAAGGTACACCTGCACGAGAAGGTTTTAGTTCTGTTTCACATCAATCAGCACTGTGTGTGTTTGTTTGTGTGTGTGTGTGTGTGTGTGTGTGTGTGTGTGTGTGTTTTGTAGTCTGTAACTGACTCTGTGACTGTGATTTTAACTCCCGGGTCAAAAATGACCCGAAAACAATCTTTGTAGTCGATTACCGAGTGCAGTAGATTTCCTCAGCTGAAGGATGAAAATGACTGATTATTACTCCGTTACTTCCGTTCTTTTCCCTGCCAGCTCTCTATAATAAGAACTGAGCATTCCATGGAGTAATAATCAGACATTTTCATCCTTCAGCTGCAGAAATCTACTGCACTCGGTAATCGACTCGTCAGGGCTTCCACACACAGGCAGGCTGCTGGAGGAGAGGTTGAGTTGTGCTGTGTTTTGAACACAAATCCGGCAAAGCTAGCAGATGTTTGATGCTTCGTACTGTGTGCTGGGACTGTACATGTACTGTTGCTGAAGTTTGCTGCTGTTCTCACCATTAATTGTGGCTTTTTGATGGCGGTTTCTAGTTGGAGACATAAGCTGCAGTGTATTGTTATCGTGCGGTCTTTTCTGAAGTTGCTAAAACTAGCTAAGCTAGCGGTCAGCTAACTTGACCTCTCGAGGGGGAGTCTTACTCGGTGTCAAGGTGTGTTAGACCATAGATTAAACTTACACCGGAATATCCCTTTAAATAGTCAAACTTAAAGGAATTTTAGGCCTTTTTTTAAGGGTATGACAGGAAAAACAGGGAAAGAGAGGAGGCGAGGACGAAGAGTTCAGCCAGAACTTTTTCTTGAATGAAACATGGCGGACTTGTCTCTCTGTCCCGTCCCTGTTGCAATACTCCCAATGGCACGAACCTCGCATTTCTCTGTCTGACCCTGTTTTCACTTTTCCACCTCGTTCTCCACAACAAAACCACCTGGCACATCAGAGCGCTGCCCCGAAGCTACAACTTCCACCGAAATAAATCAATTCAGAAGCTGAGGAACGCCATTTCTGTGTGAATGGGCCGTAATGACTTTTGCAACGGTGCAACGTCACACATCCTGCTTTGGCGCTGAAAATATGTTGTTTGCTGCTTGTCAGGGAAAATGTAAAAATGGGTCGTTTATGCAACAACAAGCCGATTATTTGAGGTGAATACAGGTGCAGGACGATGCTGGTACAAAAGAGGAATAGTGTAAATGTTTCTGTCCTAAACATCAGTAAACATGAGGCGTGTTCAGAAACTATTTATAGAGCCTCCTCTGCATGAAACCGAAGATTTAATCAACTCCCAAAGTCTTCACTCTATCAGATTTGAAGTCTTTACCTGCTTATCAGAGGAGTTTTGAAGCTGGCAGGGATTTTTGGAGACAAAAAATCTTAATTAATAGTCGAAGGCTCTGATAAGAGCCTGCAAGAGAGGAAACTGAAAAATGTTTTGGGAAAATCAATTTATTATTGGATAGCGAGGCTGGAAGGTGGCTCGGCCGTGATAACTGATATGTATCGGGATGAGCGCTGACTCCTCTGTGTGGAGGCAGACAGGGAGGAGAATCTGGAAATGTTTCGGGGGGGTGGAAGAAGACGACGAGCGCGAGGATAATCCTTTAAAAGTACACGTCGTCTGCAGGCAGCCGTGTTTAAAAAGTTGTCCTCCACTGCTGTTATTTCTCGTCACAGATTAGCTCTGTTTCTCCGGGGACTGTTATTTTTTCCATTAGAGATTAGACCACCGTTATCTCCTATTAAGAGGGAAAGGTTGGGAGAGTCAAGGTGCTCTCAAACCGAAGCTGTGAGACTATAGAGAGCGATCTGATAAATATTCTTTGCAGACTCAGAGAAGCTATCAGTCCTTTTTGCTTTTCACTGGCTTCCACCTTCCTCTGTCTGTCTTTTTTCCTTCCGTCCAGCCTCTTCGATCTGTTTTCCTGTCAGAGCAGTCAGTCGGTCAGAGCCTGCTGACAGGCACCATGCAGAAATTCGAGATTTGCATGAAACTTGCAAAAAACTTCTGTCAAACAGCCGTCTTCAACACTGTTCATTCAGACGCTTCTGACAAGCAACAACAACTTCAGCCGGTCATGATTGACTGCACAATAACTTCCCAAAGAAACACATCTGGTGCTGTCAGAGACTGGATATGTGTAAACAATGATTAATCAGATAGAAAATACCCAGAAAACTATCTCGTCTGACAGCGGTTGTAGTTTGGAAAAGAGTCACGCTCAGTTAACCTGAAAAAAATGTTAGACAGATTTGTAACCAGCAGTCTCCTCTTGTTAAGGACGAGGCTGCCATCATTTTACCTTTCTGATGTAATTAACTAACAGCCTGATGAAACCCAGGAATGAAAGTGTTGCCTGTGTGGATGAAGAACTCAATACCACGAAGTTCGGTCCAACCAAGCAAGCAAAAAGCAATCATAGCGAGGAACACGACCAGCTGACTTCCAGGTCTGGATGTGGAAGGGATGGTGGAGGTGATACAGCTTAGTTGAGAGAAAACTATTTGAGACTTTCAGACATTTCCATCCATGTTCAACCAAGTGTTTTTTTAGCCTAACCAGACCATAGGCTAAACTTAAAATTGGACCCAGGTGCATAACTCTGGTTTTCAGAATGGCTCGACAGGGCACAATGAATCGAACAAACAGATTTAAGGGCACATAGAGTCTCTCAAGCTCTCTTTTTACATTCTGCACACAAATACTTCTTAGTGTAACAGAGAAAGTCAATGAGGTTGACTTTCTCTGTTACACTAGGAAGTATTTGTGTGCAGAATGTAAAAACAGAGCTTGAGAGAGAACTTCAAATGCTGCTGACTCCATAACCTGCACACAAATCAGGAAAATTGCTAAGCAAACGTGGTCGTGTTTATCAGATTGCGTTTCGGACGTTGTTCGACGATCTGAAGCACTTTGTTTGAGGCATGCTTGGGCCTTTAAGTTAAGTTTTCTGACTGTGTTATTGACCTACGCACTACTGAAAGATGAAATATGAAACAGCTATATGTTTGCATTGGGTATTGGATATAACCTGAAGTCCCCAGAACCGTGAAAGATCTCGTAAGTGTGATCATTCCAACCCAAACCCTGATCTTTCTCTAACCCTAACCAAGTGTTTCGTTGCCAAACCAGATTTCAGCGACAGCATTTTCTCCCTATAAAATACAATTAGTTTGTACAACATGCACAATAAATAGCTCACCTGTTTTCACCTCCCCTGCAGTATATGACCGATTTATTTCCTCTCATTCCAACCAGATCGTCAGTGTTTTGCTTATGACTTTGCTTTCCAGCCATCTGTACCCCAAACCTCAACCTGAGCCCGATCACTTCCTGCTTTCTTTGTTCCTGACCTGCTCACCTGTCATGCACCTCTTGGATGTGTTTGCCATCCTGTTGCCAACCTTTGAGACTTAGATGGAGGATGAGTCTCAGTCCAGAATAGACCCCATTAACTTTTGGCGTGGATCCCCATAAAGGACGGATCCAGGAGGTTTTTCTTGCAACACAGGGCCCTTTATTGACATTTGCGTTAAATTCTCAGGGAATAAAATCAAAGTGGCTCGTATCTATGATTCAGTCCAGTGGCCTTGGCGGGGGAATTCATTCTACTGAGCGCCAGGATGCATTTGTCAAATTCAACCTTACAAACTTGGGCAGTCAGCAGGTGTGTTTTGCACATTTGGGCGATCGTTCAACATCTACGTTGTGTTTTTTGGTTGTCAGGTTTTCTGTCAAACATTAGCAGACATCTGAAAATATGTCAAAATGTGGACGGAAACACAGCCTTTTTTTTTTTAGGAAGGCAAATTGTTCAGCGTTATAAATAGACTCGAACTATATGAAGCAAACCTTCCAGCCTTGAGAAATTGCTGCTCTGCTGCAAAGTAGCACCAATTTCTTGTTTGCAGCCTCAGTTCATTTAAAGCATCAGCTCCCTCAGCTCTGTTATAATGTAATGTAATTTGGAAAAGATGCCTCCAGATGCCAATTTTCTCGTGATCGCCCTAAATGACTTGGACTCCGTCGAGGCGATACGCAACGTGCCCAGCTCAGTCTCAAGTTTTTTAAGATGGTTATGGAAATTGCCCGTGTTTTCAATCATATATAATCATCCCGGTAAGGAGCCTCCATTTTCCTCCAGGGATCACCTAAGCTGTGCCATTACAGTCGATATCATGAGGCTTTCTGCCGCTAAAGTCTCTCATTTGCCCCGTGGCACACCTCCCATTACACTCAGCTACCGGCTGACATTTACAGAAGCCGCCTATTTGTTGTTATCGCACACACACGGAGATGGTGAAGCTATTTTCTGCTCAGCGGGGGGGCTCCGTCTCATTCTCTCTCAAACGACTGTCTCTGTTTTGTCTTTTTCCATTTTCAATTTGCGGCAGTCGTTGTCAGTCCGTGTCTGTTCGACTTCGTCAACTTTTCTTTTTTTTTGTTCTGTCGCACACTAATTTCACAAGATTAAAAGGGTTTCGAAGTCAATATGAAATGACACTCAAAGCAGCAGCGGCAGCAGCAGCCGCCGCACATATTGATCAATTTGGTTTCAATTTACCTTTAATCCAGGTGACAGGCAGAGAACAAAGATGCTTTGACACCCGCCTGGCAGGGTGTCGATACGCGGCATTACCGTGACATCTGTTGTGTGTTTTAGCCGCCCGATAAGACACTCAGAAAACAGATTTATTAAGCCGAGCTGCACGGGAACTAAACTCTGTGAACGTGGCCACAAATCTCTGAGGTAAACACTTTATTTTTTACGGGATTCATACGTCCAACCCTCAGCGGAGTGAAGTAGATTATGGTCAAGCGTTGCAGGAATCATTAGTGTTGTGTTCCCAGGCGTGCAGATGCTTTAAAAAGGGCAATGTATTCGCCCGGCGACAAGAAAGGAGAAATGATCTAAAGCTCAGTTAAATGCCTTCTAAAAGCAACATGAATAATTTATTTTCCAAATAGATCCATTTAACTTAACATAGCTTTGCTGTATTTATTTGTTTGCTCACAGCCGAGCTGAGACGGAGCTGACAGCTGCACTTTAATTTCCCCACCGGGCAGATTTTTTGGTTTGAGAAAGCATCGCTCTCCTTTCTTTTCATTTATTGTTTCGTAAATGTAGGCGTCGTGCGAAGCCCCCGTGAGACTCGCAGCCTTGATTAAAGGCGGTTCAAATGAAATTGACTTGACTTGTAGGAAAGTAAAAAGCGTGGTAAACGCTGTGCCAGGCCAGATGGTAAATTGTTTAATCAATAAGTAGAAAATAACAGCAGAAAAACAGCCTAAATCACAGTTTGGCTGCAGCAACAAGATGCATCCAATCCCCCACTAGGAGACCTTTTGCCTTAACCCTGAACGCCTCATTGAAATTCTGGAGTCAGTTTGTGGATATTAGTGAGGAATCTTCTCCACATACCAAGTGACAAACTGAAGGTTAACAGCGGGAAAGCAAACAGCTGTGATTGAACACTCGGTCCAGAGAGAAGCTGAAATCACTGCCGTTAATCTTTTTCCCATCTCGTCCCTTTGGTATCATTCGGTGAAAAGCTGAGCACACTGTCTGCAGTCACCCCGACATTATGGCCTGCTTTATTAAAACAGCGAAATTAGAATATTTTAGACCGTCGCCGCCGGTTGGAGCCAAAAACCGGAGGCCAATTTTTAAAAGATTATGTTCGCTTTTATGTCGAGCATCTTTCACACAGCACCATCGCCGTAAAAAAGTTGGCATTGTACGTTTCTTTGAACATTTCATACATATCATATCAACATTTCAACCATTACTATCATATTAACATTTGGATTACAAAGACATTCAGAAGAGACAGCTGTCCACTTCTCGTTACAACCGGTAATTTTAGCATCCTTCAGTCGTTTGTGTTAACAAAACTGACATTTTCCAGCTGTTTATTTGATTCTAACAAAGCCCAATCCCAACCTAAAGAAATGTAAAGTGTCAACATATCCATGGTTTGCAGAAATGTACAATTCTAAAATGTATTCTATCGATTGGAATTTGTTTGACAAATGAAGGCAAACAATCTCAACAAAATCAGCCAGACAACAAAAAACAATATTATAATGAATCATAAATAAAATCAAGCACCTTAAATAAGCCAACAAAAGGTTAAGATGATTTATAAACAGTAATAAACGTGTATAAATGCTTTATAGATCAGTAATTAATCATAACTGAGACCTGTTTCTATGGAGTCGCCACCTTGTGACAAATCCCTTCAGCTGGTGTTCGATCATCCTCCAGTTAACCTCTGATAACAAAATGCTTATTAAGGTTTTATTATATAGAATTAATAGATTATTTTCTAACACTAACACACTTTAAACTCAGGTAAAGCTGCCAAAAACAGCTGACTGACTCTTTCCACTGCCAGGAGTCGAGTTTGCTTTTTTTGTTTTATTTGTTTTTTTGGGGATTATGCGCCTTAAAACAGGAAACAGCAGAAAACAGCAGAACAGAACAGACTGCATCCAGAAGACTTAATCAATAACATTCTGAAATAGAGACATTGTTTTGTCCAGAGCTGCTAGCGGAACATCTCACTTCTTTCTCATCTTTGTTGAGAGCTGCACGATGACACGGCCGTCACTTTTAAATATCTTTAACTGGATGGAAAAATATCACGATCCAGCAGCCTTGACTTCAGTCCGAGTCATAGAATTAGACTGTCCACCTGATTATTCCCATCAGCCAATCACAGCTGGAGCCGGGTCATTTAAAGCCGACTGCTGCAGAGTCATGTGACGTGGGAGTGAATAAAAGGCAAAAAGCCACATGTAAGAGGGCTGTGAAAGGGTTATTAACGATTTCTCTTGCTGTTTGTTCCGGTCGTGGGAGTATTTTCTCTGTACTGTACATTTAGTAACACTTTCCACCCACTTCTTTACATTGTCTTTTGGTTGTTTTATGTCAAAAGTCGAAAACAGAAGATTAATTCCAAAGTATAACTGATTTAATTTGAAATAACTGAGAAAGTCTGCACAACATTATATCATAAAGCATAAAGCGCGAGACGTTTACATGAAGGATACACCTGTTAAGCACAGGAACTCGCAGTAAGCCGCGTTAATGAATGTAATTAAAGTGACATATTCCTCAAACTGGAAGAAAAAATAAGACTATTAACGTCAGATCACTTTTGTACCTGCTTTGTAATTATCACCACCTACGCCGTTTTATTTTCAGATGTGTAATTTTATCCGTATTAATCATGTGAGCGCTACAGTCAGAACGATTAAAGCACACAGAGAGGAAAGACGAAGGAATCCGTCTCGTTGGCATCCGTGCATCTTAAAGCTCCGTCGTATCCACGCGTCTCCATCTACGGCACCACCCACGCTGTTTTCACATATAATCAGATTATCATCATAATTATATTCACCCCGTTCAGCAGAATGCACCGTGATCCACCACATTAACCCTCTCTCAGTGAGCGTAGTTGAGTCCCCGCTCCATCTCATGGGGTTTTATATGTAATTAGAGCGGCGATCGCATCCGTATTCAGATCGTCCGCATCGACGGCGGGCAGCGAGCCACTCGGACCGCGTGTTAAAGGTCACCCGCGGCTCGGTGCCATTACTCACCACGTATCCCCGCAACAGATCAGTGGTGCTGTTTATGCCCCAAGGTCACAGCACAGTGATGGATTATTAGTTTACAAGACTCTGAACTGCATGAGACAGAGACAAATGTCCGTGAATCGGGGAAAGGCACTTTTCTCTCTGGGATCTTTTCACCACTGACGCCTCAGAGTGGCCCGAGTGATGAATGGCCTCCCGTTTCTCCGGAGTTGGATGATGAACCGCAATCACAATCGCTTTGATCATCGTGTACGGCAGATGTGCAAGGATTCGTCTTTCTGCTTGACGCTGCTGAGACACGGTGAACGACAGAGTGTACATCCTCAGAAGAGTACAGCTCAGAAGTCAGTACTCGTTCATGTGTAAAAAATTGGTGGAGTGCCCCTTTAAAGTCTCCTTGTTTGTATAAATACGGATTGTAAATCTCATTAGCATTTAACGGCTGTGTGAGGAACACTGTTCTCCTCGATGCTGCCTTGTTTTTCATGGCGTACTAATTCATAATTCTGTCTTGTTCTGCCTGAAAATTAATTCGACTCCTGTTTTTGTGCCGCTCTTCGCTCCCGACCACGTTCGTCTGTTCTGGATTGTGTTGTCTGAAAGGTGCAGCAGCTCTCCCGAGACTCACCTGGGAAGAAAAACAACAACCTGGTTTTTTTTGGCTGTGGGCTTTTTTCCTGTTCAGTCACGGTTCAGCTGAACACACACCCACACAATAAAGCAGCTTGTTACATCAACCCTCGCCGCGTCTCCTTGTTCTACAGGCCTGCTGCGGTTTGACTTGTTTTCTGCTCCAGTTTTCAGGGGAGCGGGGTTTTGATAAGAGCTGGCACAGCTCAACGCTCCTCAGGGTTTTCCACTGCTCGGTTTGATATGAGCAGCGAGATGAGTGCGAGAACACAAATGGAGGAATATCGGGGTTTAGAGAGCGGAGAAGAATTGGGAACATCTGCAGAGATCCCCTCAGGTTTCACAAAACAAACACGCAGAAAATCCTCATCAGAAACGGATACACAGGTTTTCTGTGGTTGAGGAGTTTGTCGTGAAGGATGACGCAGAGCGGTGACTTTCAGAAATCACTCAGCTGTTTTTTCTTTCCTCTTGATTCATCGGGGGAGATCTGCATGAGCGCCGAAGCCGGCCCGGGCCATTAAGCAACAAAAGCAGCTGTCTGGGGCCACACCTGCTGCTGCTGATGGTGCCGTATGAAAGACGGCGCTAATCTGGCCACATGCTGCACACATCTGAGGCTCGCAGGAAGTCGGTTCTGCCAGCATCACCTGCTACAAGTGCCGTCTATTCACGGGAGAAACGAACAATCGGGCTGCTGTCGGAGGCCGAGAGGAGCTTCATCCAGTCGTTGTTGATGTTTTATTGACTTCTGCTCTCATTCAAGATCCTGATAACTCCCCTCCGAGACACACACATTTGTCACCAGCTCCGGTGTATAGTGTATACAAGGGTTTGGGTGATTATATTGGCTATGAGCAAGGTCTTTGCCAGTTGGTTTTGGGCAGTTTTGGTGCTTTTATTTTGCTAATTTAATGGCGTGCACTCATGGACAGAGGCTAGCTTGCTAGTAGGCTAGTAGTTGTAATACTGAGAATCAGAATCAGTACTTTAAGCTCAGATTCACCTCAAACCACTAATAAAAAAAAGTCCTTGGAAAGACACACTTGTTGCTTTACTGAGGCTGATTGCAGTTGAAAAATCGTGTTGGTGTGTTGGACTCAAGCCCCGTTTACACGAAGGGAAAACGCAGATATTTCCAGGCGGTTTGGCCTCTCATTTACACGAAAACCCCGTTTTTATCACAGAAAACGATTATTTCTAAAAACTCCGGGCAAAGTGGAGAATTTGGAAAACTCCGGTTATGTGTTGTCGTGTCAGCTGGGAGAAACAGGGTTTTAGCTTCTCACGCTCATTAGGCTATGCGCCAGAAAATGCCTAACGTCATGTGAGCATTGTTTTGAAAGGAACAGGAAGTCGCTCGTGATATTCGTTGTTGTTGATTCTGAGGATTCTGATTGGCTTGCATGGCTTTATCCTTCTCCCTACACTGCCGCCCAGAGGTTTGGCAGAGTTATAATGGCGCTCGACGCGTATTCATGGGTTGATGTAAATGACAACTTTTTTAAAACGATGTTGTGTGCACGATGTTATTTTTGAAAACGGAGGGGGGGAAATATTTGTTTCTCTAAATACCCTGCTATGTATAAACGTGGACTCAGACTTAAACAAATCACGATATTGTTTTGGAAATTCAGTGACGGTGGGATGCTTCGACATTTTTTCGATGTGTCTAACCAACAAAATATCTGCATGTCCACTTACCTGAGGCAGTTTTCTGCATTATCGCAGTTGGGGGTGAGTCGAGTAGTTTTCCCAAAGAACATACTGATGCCATGTTGACGTTTGCTTTCTGTCATATCACGTGTCAGTCAAGATACCCGTTCTTGCCTCCTTACAATCGAATTTGTTTCCAGAAACCAAAAGATAAATCCACGTGTTGCTCACACTCACATGTACAGAGCAGCTGCTGTCATCTCGTCCTGTAACACGGCAGTACGTTTCATCCGTTTCATCACTTCTGCCTCCTCTGATCCATAAAAACCAGCGAAACCAGCGGAGCGGAAAGCATCGATCTGAATGTACATTATCTCACGATCGCATTCAGCCGTCTGACACCGAACCACTTTCTCTGCCCGGATGAAAATATATTCAAACACGGAGCTGGAATCTCCCCACATCACATCACAACACACACATACACACACAAACAGCTAATTAGAGGAAACATATTCACGCTTGGCTGAAAGAAAACACCTGCAGTCATAATGAGATCTGATCAGCGTTCATTCCGACATCATTTGCTTGTTTATTCCCATTCGTAGTAGTCAGACACTGGTGGTCTCTTTTCATCCTGTGTGAGGAGCTAATCCAGTACCTGTGTGTTCAGGGGCCCACACACCACCCAGACTCAAACCAACAACCAACTGCCTTTATCCGACCATTGAAACATACCGCGTCGACTACTGCCAACTACACAGTAGCATGTAGTTCTGCGCTTGCGTGAGATGCAATAAGTCTCCTTTACATTCAGTGGTGCTAGTCTCGTGCCAGTAATCCAAAACATGAAAACAGGAAATGACGGAACGGAGTGCGGACCATCGTCACCATCGCTAGCACACCGCCAATCAGAATGGTCATTGAACAGCCAGCTAACAACGTTCACAGATCACAAGAATAAGGATATTTCGCCAACTTTGAGGTCGAATAAAAAACTTATTTTCCATAAGTTGTCCAAGATTCATATACTACTGAACTAAGTACTTCCTAGACTACTTGCATGCATTTAATAGGAAGTACTCTTACTGTGTACTTTTAGAGTAATCCTGGAGTCAAAATCCTGAACAGAGAACAAGAATAAGGATATTTCGCCCAACTTTGAGGTCGAATTAAAGACTTATTTTCCATAAGTAGTCCAAGATTCATATACTACTGAACTAAGTACTTCATAGACTACTTGCATGTATAATATGAAGTACTCTTACTGTGTACTTTTAGAGTAAACCTGAGTCAAAATCCTTAACCAGATCACAAGAATAAGGATATTACACCCAACTTTGAGGTCGAATAAAAAACGTAATTTTCCATAAGTAGTCCAAGATTCATATACTACTGAGCTAAGTACTTCATAGACTACTTGCATGCTTAATATGAAGTACTCTTACTGTGTACTTTTAGAGTAATCCTTGGTCAAAATCCTGACCAGATCACAAGAATAAGGATATTTCGCCCAACTTTGAGGTGGAATAAAAAACTTGTTTTCCATAAATAGTCCAAGATTCATGTACTGCTGAACTAATTACTTCCTAAACTACTTCCGACACATAGATGCTACTGAACTCCGACACGTAGACACTACTAAACTCCGTAGACGCTACTAAACTCCGTAGACGCTACTGAACTCCAACACGTAGACGCTACTAAACTCCGACACGTAGACGCTATTAAACTCGAACACGCAGACGCTAATAAACTCCGACACGTAGACGCTACTAAACTCTGTAGACGCTACTAAACTCTGTAGACGCTACTAAACTCTGACACAGACGCTACTGAACTCCGACACGTAGACGCTACTGATCTCAAACACGTAGATGCTACTGAACTCCGACACGTAGACGCTACTAAACTGACACGTAGACGCTACTAAACTGACACGTAGACGCTACTAAACTCTGTAGACGCTACTAAACTCCGACACGTAGACGCTACTAAACTCTGTAGACGCTACTGAACTCCGACACGTAGACGCTACTGAACTCCGACACGTAGACGCTACTAAACTCCGATACATAGACACTACTGATCTAAAACACGTAGACGCTACTAAACTCTGTAGACGCTACTAAACTCTGACACAGACGCTACTGAACTCCGACACGTAGACGCTACTGATCTCAAACACGTAGATGCTACTGAACTCCGACACATAGACGCTACTAAACTGACACGTAGACGCTACTAAACTGACACGTAGACGCTACTAAACTCTGTAGACGCTACTAAACTCCGAACACGTAGACGCTACTAAACTCTGTAGACGCTACTAAACTCCGACACGTAGACGCTACTAAACTCTGTAGACGCTACTAAACTCCGACACGTAGACGCTACTAAACTCTGTAGACGCTACTAAACTCCGACACGTAGACGCTACTGAACTCCGACACGTAGACGCTATTAAACTCTGACACGTAGAAAACGCTACTGAACTCCGACACGTAGATGCTACTGAACTCCGACACGTAGATGCTATTAAACTTGAACACGTAGACGCTACTAAACTCCGAACACGTAGACGCTATTAAACTCGAACACGTAGACGCTACTAAACTCCGACACGTAGACGCTACTGAACTCCGACACGTAGACGCTACTGAACTCTGACTCAAATAAACCTCCATGTTCCACTTGATTTGCTCTTTGAGGCAGCACCCTGCTCATTCAGTTTATATGCTGCTGGCAGCCCTGATTCTCCTCACGTCATAGTTTTATTATATTTCTTGTGTCGCCTTGCTTTTGAATATGACCTCTGCTGGAACATTTTTATTAAATTTAAAGTATGCTCCCATCTTCCTGCTCTGTAACACCAGTGTTTGTCTGAGCAAATATTTCTGTGTGCGGCAGCAGCGAGATTGAAAAGTGGCTGATGTCCTTTTTTGTTTTCCCCGGGCTATTCTGGTAGTGTGTCATTATTGTTTAGTACCGTGTGCCAGTTTTTATACTGATGTTATTGCTGTTTGATCAGCATATGGTGGAAACAGGCAACAGTTTTTCCCGCCCTCGTGTTTCCAAGTGGTGTTATCGTTGCCGCCAACTGGACGACCGCATTACAAACGCCAGCAGCGTTCCAGCCTTTTCTCGCAGCTCCTGGTTCATTTTCTGCCTGCCAACACAGCTGCTGTCCAAAACAAGAAACGTTTGTTATAATCCCAATTATCCTTCAAAGCCCTGATTTGCATGATATGATGAAGGCAGAGTAAAAACACATGGTTGTATTAATAAATACACTTGTTTTGTTACTGATGTGGTTGAAAGAATTACTTTGCCTTCTTCATTAACTGGGTTTATTTTGCATTACAGTTTTTCAGACTTTCTCTGATTGCTTCACTGTTACCTCGGGGTAGCTATCGATAGCTATTGTGCAGAACAAATCGTCTTCTTTTTTTGGGTACACGATGGCGGACGTGCTTCCTTTGTGCAGTGAATCAAATCTTCGTTTTACTCGAAGCAGCAGACGGCATGAAGAGTTAAAGTGAGGCTTATAAGGAATTAATCTAAATGCAGATGGTGTATTTTTCTACAGTCATTACACTCTGCAATCAATATTTACTTAAAACATTATCTGCTCCTATTTCAGATAAATAAAAAATATATATTGACCTGACTACTCACCATATAGCATTAATATGTAGCATGGCTGTCCCTTTAAAGGGATATTCCGGTGTAAGTTTAATCCATGGTCTAACACACCTTGACACCGAGTAAGACTCCAACTCGAGAGGTCAAGTTAGCTGACCGCTAGCTTAGCTAGTTTTAGCAACCTCAGAAAAGACCGCACGATAACAATACACTGCAGCTTATGTCTCCAACTAGAAACCGCCATCAAAAAGCCACAATTAATGGTGAGAACAGCACCAAACTTCAGCAACAGTACATGTACAGTCCCAGCACACAGTACGAAGCATCAAACATCTGCTAGCTTTGCCGGATTTGTATTAAAAACACAGCACAACTCACCCTCTCCTCCAGCAGCCTGCCTGTGTGGGGAAGCCCTGACGAGTCGATTACCGAGTGCAGTAGATTTCCGCAGCTCAAGGATGAAAATGTACACCGGAATATCCCTTTAAACTTAGATGCCAGAACGAATTAAGGGACTTTAAGCTTCCTACTTTTGAGTGGTGACTGTTTCTGTACGATGTTAAAGTCTCAGTCACCAGTTTTACACAGTTCTTCACACTTGTCAGTGGTAAAGAATAGTCGTAAACCTCGGCGACACATCATTAAGAGTCGACATACGCCACGAGAACAACAGTGGAGAACCATCAGCGACTTTTGGATCTCTACGTCACTCCCTCAGTGACTTTAATAACTCAATGAGTCACAAACCACGGCGACAGCAAGTACGTCCAAGCCGTGTTCTGATGCTTTTTAGTGTCCTCTGGAAACACGTCTGTCATCTGAACTTTGCATTTCTGTATTTGTAGCTGTAGCTGACACTTGAACAAAGAGAGTAAACTAGGAAGGAAGAGGGGAAACATGACAGGAACGAAAGATGGAAGATGGCAGATTGTGTAGATATTGCTCTGTGGGACAATATGTATCAGCTGTCTTGACTTGTAGGATGAGGATTAACTGGTCGGTTTGTTGGATGCACGTCTGGTTGCACATTCAGAAGTGTCTCCTACGCAGTGGATCGGTCTCAGACAGGCCCGAAGCAGCAGAGCGGTTATAGTCTAACACACTGTAGATCTTTTTACAGGCCTGTTAAAACCTCCTCTGTGTTTGTCCACATCGCATTTCTTCCATCTGATCCAGACGGCCGGATGAAAGGCAATCACTCTTGCGGCCCGGCGGTCTGTGTTTTCAGGTGAGGAGGTTTCATTATGTTGATTTCCCAGGAGCCTCGCTTCACCTCCGTGCGGCCGTTTGTTGGGTCATTTCTGTTCTCGGATCTTCACATTACTCTGCAGCACCAATACCAAAACATATGGATCAACAAATGACTCTGCAGCTCCATTCAGAGCCCATAATACCTGTTATTTTTCTGTTCTGATACCACACCTCCTATAATATCATTTTCTTTTATATTCCTCGCTGCTGTAAATCCACCAGCAGCCATTAATCATCGAGTGTTTGTTCTCACGCAGCCTTCAGACTGTCATGGCCGCCTCTTCCCAGAAGGCCGCTGGCTCGCAGCTTGTTACTGACCACCCACGACTCCGTCTGCGTTGCCCTGGCCCAGGCCCCCAGAGGCTCATGGGTAATTGTTCATCCACGGTCCGTGTGTAAACAGAAGGATCTTAATCCGTCGTTTGATATGTCACCTCGCTTGCCGAGAGACCAAATCCACTCCCACTCAGTCTTAATTAACTGTTCGGAGCAAACAGTTGTTGCCGGTATAATTAATTCTATATTCGGGGGGAAATTCTTATTAAAAAGCTTTTTCGAGGACGTCAGCTTTCAGGATACAAGAGGGTAATAATGAAGTTAATGATGCTCAGTGTAAACAATCTGCAACAGATACAGACGGCGGTAAAATGAATCTTTTTCTACGCTGTGTTCAAATGAGTTGTTGTTTTTTTTCAATCCAATCTCGACACCTCTGCACCGCGTGTCTGCTTCATGTCTTGACTTTTGAAACCCACATTATATTTCACAGGAGACTCTAATCACGAATTTCCAATCTCCTGAATATTGGGGCCGCGTTGCCGCTGCGAGCGCAAATGAATCCGAGCAGCTTAAAGTGATCCTAATCAATTCATTCCATTGTTTCCTATGAACACGTCGCCGTCACAGCAGAACGCTCTGATTAGGATCGACGAAGACGGACGTGAATTTGACAAAGATTCTTCTCTCGGGGTCGGGAATTTAATTTAGATTCCTGGAGTGTGCTGTCGGTGCTGATTCATAGTCTGTATCTGAAAAAAAACAAAAGCAATCCTCATAAAAGAGATGATGCAGCAAGCTACTGATCCAGGAAGGCAGAAAAGGAACATTTCAACATTTTTGTATGCTTACTTGCCGTCTTGCAGAGACTTAGATGAGAATATTGATATGACTTTCATGTCTTTAGGATAAATATGAAGCTACCACACACTTAGCAAAAAGACTGAAAACAGGAAAACAGTTCAGAATCTGTCTGAAAGTAACAGAATCAACTTACTAGCACCTCTAAAGACCTCGACCCTGATTAAGAAGTCATACAAAAATAATACAGAGGTAATATAGAATACAATCAACACATCCTCATATCTAACTGACTGAACAGGTCAATTGTCAGCGTCTCAAAACAAAATTTATCATGATTCCCAAATCAAGGAAAAAGTACTTGGTAGGTTTACATCAAAATGACATGGTTTGGCCTGAATTCACGACTTTACCTCTAACCTCCATTACAAATGTACCTTTGTGTCCCAGGTTTCGTTATGTCATTTACATGATGTCACTTCACTACGTTGGTAAGTTAAAATACTTCACCGTTCACTTGTGGAGCTGATCCCAGCCGACACTGGGCAAGCGGCGGGGTACACCACTCTGTTAATCGCTTGAGCAAAACACAACATACAAGATGGAAATAATAGCTCATCGTCATTATTTTTAATGGCTTGCCCGGCCGACCCAATCGCCAGAATACGTTTGTGCAAAACCACAGCTGCTACTTTACATTTGTAGGTTGAATTATCTGTTTCTCTCTCATCACAACACTGTCCGTTGCAAGAATGGCAGCCTTTTGGCTTCCACCCAGCTCAACTGTACCAATCCAATGACAGTATTGCTACTTGAAAGCTTCACCATGTTACCTTTTGAAGTTTCTTTAATGACTTTTTATTTTGTTGACCGTAAATGGAAAGCTCATTTCAATCAATCTTCTATTTAGATTCAAAATAGTGATTTTGTTAACACTGGATTGTCGTGAGTTGTCATTTGATGTGTTCGAGGTTTTTTCCTTGACATGAACTTAATTTAATTCCTTCAAACGTCACAGTAATTGTTCCCTAAAGTACAAAATCCTTCCTATACTCCTAAGACGTTGCTGATATGAATGATCCGAATGCTGTAAAACTGTAACTATGACTACGATCGAATCCTTAAATGATGCGTTTCCCATCATTAATAACACTTCACAAAAACAAGCTAATTTACATTAAAAATTATCTCCAACATGCAAAAGAATAACATTTAGCTTCCCTCTCGCTGCGTCCTGTCAGCGGGCCCGGGCTGTAATGGACTAATTAGCATACGTGCATTAATATAAAGAACATGTTTTTCTCATTTATGTCTTTTGCCCCTCGTAATTAAACCGTATGCAAATCATCCAATAGAAACACGCTGGTGGAGAATACTGATGAGATCCTTAATGGTTGAAATATTTCTTTGCTGTAATTTTCCATTTTCCTGCTGTAATTTGATTAATCCGTTCGAGAAACTTTCCCTCCGTTTCCACCTGACCTCTCACGTGTTTTCTCTCCCACGCAGCACATCCACATTGTTTTTTAATAAGCAGAACAATTCATAGACGGCAGCTGTAGAAATTAAATGTACTATCTTAAGGTTATATTAGCATAATATATATATATACAGTACCTTGCGCTTTGTTTGCCTTAAGCAAAGATGATTATAATTAGTGATTCAGATTACAGTTTCTGCTGCCGGAGAAGATAAAGGGCTTATTGTTTGCTCATGTGTGGGTGCCCGTGTGCGTTTGACCTTGAGCTTCTGTGCATGTTTATTTTCATCGCGTCGTATTTACATTTTTAAATCCGACGGAAACTTCTGTGCTGAACCGACACGCTCCCTTTTGTAACTTTAGCATCGCCGTTCAAAAGGCGAAGACAAAGAAAAAATGGTTAAATACACAGAGATTCATTGTTCATCTGATTCTTCTGACCTCGCCGCTCGTCGCTAAGCGGTAATGGATCGTCTCTGCACTCAGAAGAGAAATTAGGCTCGCAGAACGAAGGCGTTTTAACTTCCGCAATCTGTATAATGAACTTTAAGCTGCACAACCACCAGCTGTGACTTTCTCTCTCTGCTTTTTCGCTTTGGGTGTTTTTTATTCTTCTCCTCTCTTCCGTAACAGGCTGCGGCGGGCTGATAGCAGGCCTTCAGTCGGAGAGGACGGAGCTGTGATGTTTCTATCAGCAGACAGACGAACGAATGAACTTCCAACTGTGTCTCTGAAGCCACAGCATCCTCCTCCTCCTCCTCGCCGCTCTGCCCTCTCACCTCCTCATCCCTTCCTCTGTCAGCTCTTCCCTTTGTCTCGTTTGACTCTTATATAAACTGTTGTCACTCCCAGAACATGGTTTCACTCCTCCATCAGAGCTTTTTCTTTGAAACATTTCCAGGCGAAGTGCCATTAATCATTTCAGAGGAAGGTATCGAGCGTTTGAACGGCTGATGAGGTTTGACTTCTGAGTGTCAAACGACAGGCAGTGCACACTGCAATTTAACATTTTGCGTGCAGGTAAAACGCCAACACTTTCCATTAAATTCTGCAGAAAACGGTCCAAATAATATGTAGAAAATCACATGATTTCGTGTAACGAGCGAGAAAGTCTGAATAGGCTGATTGATGGTTTCTTTCAAGTTATTTAAACCCATTTTCCGCTATAACCTGGCTTCAAGCTCCGTCCTCCAAGCAGCTTCATACCCACATTTGGGGCGTGGAGCCGGTCTGATATTGTTGACTCGCTTGGATTGTGTGTGTCATTATAAATATGGCTGAGTAGGCTACATAGTTAAAAAATAGATATATATTTTGTCTGTTTTAATTGTGTTTAAAGTCATTATTTTAGATAGCTGTGCTGCACATCTTGATGTTTTATTTTGAAACTCTGAACTTGAAATAATGACTTTGATGACCCAAAGAATAAACAGCTACGTCCTTTCATTTTGATTTATATTAGGTTCAATTTTCTATTTCTCTCTTGCTGCATTATATTTTATTCTGTGCTTATGCTCCGGTTAGGTTAAGGTACAAAAAACACTTGGTTTGGGTTAAAATACCTGTTGTGGTGGCCGCGAATGGAGATCCTGTGAAAAAACAGCTGGTTTTCGTCGCCACTAAAAAGGCTGGAAATGTCTCCACAGACTTGAACTGTGGTTGAATCAGGTCGGCCCTCAGCAGCCAACATACGAACCTTTAAAAAGTGCACATAAATCAATAACTGTACTGGTGGAGTTTAATGGACAGTAGTGGAGGAGCAGGAGGAGGATGGCAAGGGGAAAAAATGATAAAGGCTTGATTTGAGAAAGTGGGTGTCAGAGGGGAAAAGAAGAAAGATTAAATTGACAGAGGAAGAGGAAGCCGGAGAAAGACTGTCAAGGTGAAGGAGGAGAACACTTTTACTTTTCCCTTTGTGCAGCTCCCCAGAGGATCTCCATTTATCTCCCTTCCCCTCTCCCTCTCTCTCTCGGCATCAAATAGAGATTCCCTGGTGAGGTTTCCACCTCCCGGTTCTCTCCAAGTCATTTGGAATTTATTTTAAGCCCGAGGAGATGCCGCAAAACCTACAATGTTCACTTTACCTCGAGCCTGAGAGGGAATGTGGCGGAGTGAGGCTGCTTCCCGTCATCATCTCTTCCCTCCTCCTTCCAAGAGTATCAAGTATTTTTCTGGTCGTTTCTACCTTTTTCTGTGGTCTCCTCGTCTTTCCAGATTAGTCGCCACCCCGGATTGGCGGCTGATCCGCAGCCCGAAGCATCAATCTGTCTCTCTGGAGTCAGAAACAGATTGTCTTCATTGAGACGAGCTCCCTCCGGCTTTGTGACTCAGGCGTTCAGCGTGACAGATGGAAAAAAAAAGCTTTCAAACTCTATAAACGTGAGCTTTTTACCAGACGTTATACTGACAAATCAGCCCAGTTGTCGGAAGAACATGTGTCACAGCACGTTTACGTTTCTACGTAAGGCTGCCAAGCCAGAGACGACTGTCCAAGACTGCGTTTCAACATCGGTAATACTGAAACCGCTGGATATTTTTCTTGAGGCGTCTTGACATCTTTGAGCTGTGTTAGTGGTGACAAAACCAGGTATTTTAAGACGAAACACAATGTTTTTCTAACCCAACAAAGTGATTGTTTCTGCCTCAACCTAACCAAGTAGTTTAAGAGCCTAACTGTAGCCGTTTTTATTCTGGGCAGTAAGCCACCGGTCCGCAGATTTAGACAGAAGGCGGCAAATTGGTGGTCTGTTTTGGTCCGCCAGTTTTGCGCCTCGGAGGGTTCACTTATCCGAGGCGTCAATGGGGCGGAGGTGTGGATGACGTGCACTGCTGCGCACCCACAGCCGGGAGTTTTAAAACCAGGAAACAGCTGATCACAGCAGTCAGTTCGTCACTTCATCCACGAAGATGAGCAGCTGGAAAGCCGCTGAGATCCGGGAGATGCTAGCGTCTCCTCGGCTCTCTGTAGCTGTCTTGGTTGTCCGCTTGTTGTTGTAGCGGCGAGCTAATAGCGGTCGCTGCTTTCAAATTAAAAGCCCCCCGCTAAGAACCCAGTTCTAAACTCCGATGGGGTGCAATGTAAAACTCTTATTTTGAAGAAAAACTGTGAAAAATTTCCCATAAGGAATGAATGGGACGGGGTCAAAAAAGTCGCAAAATCATCGAGGTTTTTCAAACATCTCCTGCTCTGGCAGACTTTGACCTAGAGACACCATTCAAACTTTAAAATGTAGGCACAAGTCTTATCTATTTGAGTTGTATTTGAACTTTCTTTCTACGATGTTTAGTTTTTGAACGGTGACCCTTAATTGATCGTGAGCGATTTCGGAAAAAATTCAGAAAAATTCAGGATTTTCAATGAGTGTGTATTGCGGAATGTTCGCGCAACACCAACTGGCAGAGTGGGGGAGCCTGAAAAAAACTCTCTGAAAATGTTTCTTTAGATGACGATCCTAGCCACAGATTTCACACTACAATAGTGATATTTTCCAAGAACGTAGCCACACTTGTCTTCTGTCTGGCAACGTGTCCACTTTATCGGTAGGATGTACGGTTTTTGAATTATCTGCGTCTAACCGACACAAACTCCAGCAACTGCCCCATAAGCCCCAATGTTAAACGGGAAGAGGATTTTGGGAGAAAAGCAGAAACTGCCCTGCTTCTCTTCACGCCCAACTTCCTGCTTCACGTCACGTCACATGTTGACGCCGACCAGAGGAGGAAAAGTGGAGGCTGTTTGGAAAAGGAGGAATATTACACCTCCCTTTTAGAGAGACAAGGCGGCACATTGCAGCCTTTACCTTGCTGCAAATGTGCCACCTTTTCTATCTAAAAGGGGCTTGTGACCCTACGATGAAGATCTGACATGCCTGTCGCTGGTACGTTGCTTCGGTCGTGTTTTGGAAGTCGCTCGCAATCAACCCATGCTGTCTTTTATGTATGAGGATGTGTTGGAATGGGATATTGGGGATAATCTGTCATTATCAGCCTGCAAAACTATAGATTATGGATTGTAGAATATGGTAAATTCACTGTAGAGTCAATACGTTCAAAGGATGGAGTGCATCCTCTTGGAAATATATGCAGCAACATGCGCAAGGGATCGCAAAGTGGTTTTTATTTTGCTTTTTACTGCTGGCAGTAATCTTGTAATGGCACAAGTTACTTTTAAAAAGAAAAGGATACCCAACACCGTTTCAATTATCTTTTCTCCGCACCATCTCATCAGCATTAGAGATGTGGGGAAACACTTCTCTGATTGTTGATTGAAATTTAATCTGTCGAAGCTTTCCGCCAACAAAGAAACCCCCAGGAGGGTTTTTAAACACTCAGGCAGATCTGTACTGAGCGATAACAACAAAAAAACAAACGGCTCAGAGCAGAATTTTTACAACCCAATTACCAGAATGAATGATGGCGATGTTTCTGCTTACGACGCCGTGATTATGTTTTCTCGTTAGAGTCAGGAAAACATTGTGGTTTGGGTTAAAACAACTGTTGCTTCTGTCATTTTGAGTTTCAAACGTTACAAACGCTACGTCGTAAAAGCAACTTATGTTACATGAATTGAACTGAAGGTATTATAACTTCACTACTTCTCAAAGTTTCTACTTCACCGTCTTCTTCTTCTCCTCACTTCCTCCTCTCCAGCTTTAATAATTACTTCAGCCACTAGAGGACGCTGCCTCACAAAAAAACGTACATATATATTGTAAAAAGCTGCTTTCATCGTCAACCTATATGGTCGTTTTTCTGATGAGGATGTCCGGGTGTGTCTAAGCTCTTTATTAAAAGGTAAAGGGGAACATAAACTCTTACAAGGGAGGAATTCAACCACTGAATTCAACTGAACTCAATAGCTGCCATCATGTTTCAACATGTGACTAATAAACCAGAAGCTGAGTTACACCTACGGTAGTCTGACTTACCGGATCTAGACTGTTGGTTTACTGTCCGCCTGTCATTGGTCGCCCCACTTTCTCTTTTCTACCTGTAATAATCAGACATTTTCATCCTTGAGCTGCAGAAATCTACTGCACTCGGTAATCGACTCGTCAGGGCTTCCCCACACAGGCAGGCTGCTGGAGGAGAGGGTGAGTTGTGCTGTGTTTTTTATACAAATCCGGCAAAGCTAGCAGATGTTTGATGCTTCGTACTGTGTGCTGGGACTGTACATGTACTGTTGCTGAAGTTTGCTGCTGTTCTCACCATTAATTGTGGCTTTTTGATGGCGGTTTCTAGTTGGAGACATAAGCTGCAGTGTATTGTTATCGTGCGGTCTTTTCTGAGGTTGCTAAAACTAGCTAAGCTAGCGGTCAGCTAACTTGACCTCTCGAGGGGGAGTCTTACTCGGTGTCAAGGTGTGTTAGACCATGGATTAAACTTACACCGGAATATCCCTTTAAGTTGTAAAAGACCAAGTTGTGCTTTAATTGGTAATTTTTTTAAGTAAAGTCACTTACAGTAACAAACTACTTATTGGAAAGTAATGGAGTGCTCGAACAAATCAGAACCCTCCGACAGCGACTCTGATCTTCTGTCGTTTCCACCGACATCGTCTTTGTGATATCGAGACGTTCTGCCTCCTCCGGCTGAAACAGGCGCACTAACTGCTCCTGTTGTGCTGCCAAATGGAATCAAAAGTGGAAACTTGTGTTTTTCCTAAATGCCGCCGACTCGAATGGCTCGTCGGAGAACAATAAAAAGCGATTTCACATGCAAATGAAACAAGACACACGGCGCTGAAGGAAATTAACAGCTTCACGAGGGTCATTTGCGTCTGGTCTCATCTCGGCTGAGGAAGCTCACTGTGATCGTCACGTCCTCTGCGGGATTCCTTCTGTGTAAAAAAATTAAGTCAAGAATTGCAAGAATAATGCTCTCTGGGTGGAGATAAACCACATCAGAGGCTTAAAACGTCCCTTCTGGAAACACGAATACGATGTGATTTGGACAGTCTGGGGACGAATGAATCACGACGCTGAGGTGTCCTGCAGCGTCTTCCTCTCCGCCCGACCCCGAGCTGACACGGGTCAACGGACGAGATTGTTTTGTGGTCACAGGGAGGAGAAAATAAAAACAGACTTTGGAAAGTTGAGGAGAAGCTCTGCGGCCGACTGTCAGAGACACTAATTGGTTTTGCTGCCTGAGGTGGAAAAAACAGAGCGACCGGTCGGCTGCTGCTGCTGCAGGTGACTGACAGCTGAGGGGTAAAAGACGGAAGCAGGAGGACGGGCGGAGGGTGAGGACGGTGCAGGAGTCTGAGGCGAGGGGGGCTGGGATCGAGGCCAGAGTACTGATCCGGAGCCAGGAAGGGGTCTCAGTCAAAATGTCAGTCTGTCAGCAAACTCAAGTTTATATATTATTAATGGAATATTCAAGAATAAGTAGAAATAAGTTGGAAATAAATAGAACAAGTCTGAAGGCTGCAGCAGAGTAAAATAGGAAGGGAAGGGAATATAAAAGGAGAAATAATGTGACATAGGAAGGTTTAGTCAGGTGTCAACGCAACATTAAAGGTCCACTGTGTCGTGTTTTAAGTAATTTATTACCTCAAATCAGCGTCTTCATTCATAAATAAGTCCTCATTGGTGTAAAATGATCTCTGCCAACAATCTCACTTCTCCTCCTGAGGGAAGAATCACTTCTCTGTATTTCCATAGGACGGGCGAGCTCTACGGAGGCTTCCATGTCCTTCCGCTCTATAAAAAACGATGAGCTGGTGAGAGGGACAAAAAGCTCTACGTGGTACAGATAAGGCTAAAGGCGTTTTCACTCAGAGCCAGCGTGACTGTGGAACGGAGGAGGAGCTTAGCCAGACGCGCTCGTCAGCTGCAGTTTGAAGTCTGTTTGAAATAACGTACCTCATCACCCGAAACTAAACTTGATGAAGTGCTGTTTGAAGACATGTTGTTGTCACAGCTTCTTGAATGTTGACACATCCCGCCTGCCGTAGTTCCAACAGGCTGCAACGCACGTTTGAAAACGCGAGGCGCTAGAGAGCAGTATTCGTTTGGATGCAGAATAACATTTAACCACTAGATGGGAGAAATAATTCCACAGTGTGTCTTTAAGTTCACACTCCAATACAGTAGGTGGCAGTGTGAAGAAAGAAGAAGAAGAAGAAGAAGAAGAAGAACCTGCCTCACAGGAACAAAATGTCAACAAATGTCTCTTCTCCTCAGGTAGATTTCTGGCTTCATATTTTCCTCTTGTTTGAAGCTTCACTCTGTCAGAAGGTGCGTTGAATCGATGACGGCTTCATTTTTCCTGAAACAAGATATTCTCAGGCTTGTGACGAGAAAGAGAATCAAATCCACAAAACTTTCTTGTGCCACCAAGAAAGTTTAGCTTTTTTAAGTGGGTGAGAGCGCTGGGTTTGTTTTTCTTTGTTTTTTTTGGAAAACCTTGATGTCCAAAGTGTTTTTTCTCTGAAACACACAAAAGCCGGGTCAGCGTCGCTCCTCTGGGCCAGTTTAACCCCGAGTGTGGGCTTTGAGAAATGTCCTGATGGGAGCTCTCTTGTCCTCACCCTCCATTTTGGTGTTTTTCTAAAAAAAAAAAGGCTTTAAAGAGCTTTTTTCTGAGTTATGTGGTGATTGTCGATGTTTTTGTTGCCGGCGCTGAGGTCACTGTCCATCATGTTTGGCCCGGAGACGACTTTTCTGTCAACTCTCTGTTTACACCGAACTGCTGAAACGCTGTCAGGTCTTTCATTTTCTTTTCCTTCCATCTCAGAGGTCAGACGAACAAAAGCTAAACTGAAGGATGTCTCGAGAGTACGATTTTCTGTCGACCTCTAGATTATTTCGGGGTGCTTTTACTTTGAAACTCTTGTCATAGCTAACTCTCATGTCTTGGCTGTTTACTCCACTTTTTAAAGACATCTTTGCTCGTATTTTTATACGCTGAAATCTTTGTTTAGTTGGAAGTGTGAGCGCTGCACAGCTGCTGCGATCTGTCTTTCCTCCCCTCTCGTGTCTCGTCACCTCGGGCGCCGTCGTGATGTGCAGCTCGCCGAGTCGACTAACTCTGCCTGCGGTCGGAGAGACAGGATAACACAGTGATTACCTCAATAATTCAATACTCCAGTAGTTCACTACAAGTTGAAACACAGGAGGCTGAAATATTCAATTCTAAATCGCTTTCAGGTACGAGACAGATGGCGAATTCTGGGGAACTTTAGAAATATAAACCCGACCTCGGAGTTCCCTGAAGTCACACGACAAGTAAAGACCTTGACTTGATTTATTTTGTAACGTTAAAGTTACTGAGGACTGATTGACAACTGCAAGACTGAGGCCCCGTCCACACGTACCAAAACGATCTTTTTTTATCTGTCTTCTTTGGCATTGTTTCAAGAATATTTGCGTCCACACGGATCCACTGCAAACGACTCAATATGCTGTAGTTCATATGCCAGGCCTATAGGTGGCGCTGGAAATTCATCAAAAGCTGCGAAGAAGAGATGAAGCATGCGCATAAAGCTTTAGCGCTGTATACAAACAGACAGCCGAAGGAGAAACCGAACATAACAAGAAGAAGATGAAAATAGCTAGTCGGTGGTCCATAATCCTTTCTTGCTCAGCGTCGTGGCAGAGGAGCAGAATATTTGCCTAGTAACCCTGATAGGATCAGTATCGTCTGCAGCACGAACACAAGCATGTAGTCCACCATTGCTGTTGTTGTTGGAATGAGACGTAGCAGGCGTTCAGAGGTCGAAGGCAAGAGGTCGACGGGTGGGGCGATGACGTCATCGTATCGAAAAGTATGCGGATTCACCGTCCACACAATTTCTCCACCCTGAGACCCGGTTTCAAAAAAGTGCGTTTACAGGCTCCGTGTGGACGATCGGCCAAAACGATGCAAAACATGTGCGTTTACACAAAACAGCGTTTTTCGTGTGGACGGGGCCTCAGCTGAGTCAACATGTTATCGTCTCCTGTGATGGAGGAGACGGGCGGCTCTGATCAGAGACGAGTAAAGTGAGAGGCGGTGACGGGATGACGGCAGGAAATGAGGGATGAAGAGGAAAAAGATTACAGAGCTCAGCAAGCATTTGATAGACTGTGACAAAGGAAATTCGGGGCTCAATTTACTAAATGACGCAGGCATCAACGATGGAAAAAACTATTCGGGGAATCGAAATCTGGCGCTGATACGTCCCGTATGACGTCTTTATGAAATTTGCTCCCCAGGTGGTCCTGAGTAGATTCATTAAAACACACATAAAGAGCGAGACAGTTAAAAACAAATGAAAGCGTCCTGATGTCTGGAAAGCTCCAGAAAGTGGCACCACACGACACTGCAGGCTTTTTCAGCTGCAGGGCTGGAAGAAGTATTAATTATAATAGAATTACAACCGAATGTTGGCTGAGTATGTTTCTGCAAAACCAGCAGTTAAGTTAGAACTGAACGTTTCTTTGTGTTGCAACTTCAAGTTTGTTTTACGTTGAATTTTCTTTGAATTAATGTTTCTTTCTTGTCACAACGCTCTATTTAGACACTTGGTCACTTGGTTAGGGTTCGGAAAACATCAAGGTTTGGCTAAAAGTACCTGTTCTGGTCACCAGGATTATGGATGGAGATGCTCCGCCGGTTTTGGTCGCCACACAACGGCTGGAAAAGTCAAAAAAACACCCAGTGTTGTCGCCACAAAAACAGCTGGAAATCTGGTCTCTCTGCAGACATCTCACTCCACCGTGGTCACTGATGCTCTGTAGATTGGTACCAGCGATGTTCTGCTCTAATCCTTCAATCCTTCGTCCAACGGTGATGTTGGATCTGGCCTGAAAACTGTACCTGACAAATTCAACAGACTGTCTCCTTTGTGTTTGTGGCCCAAATAACAAAGAATGAGCTCGTTAAAGCCCGAACAGGTCATGATGTTGGTGTCATTAAGCCGTCATCACCTTTTCCTCCCCTGTGAGAATAACGTTGACGACTCAGAGCCTCCCCGTGGCGGCAGGAGTTACTCACCTGAGAGATTAAAACACTCCCACAGTCACCGCACCAGCAGACCGAAGCTCAATCAGCAGAAATAAACCCTCTCTTTAATGAGCTTTTTTCTAATTTACCTGCGTTGGGACGGTGTAACACTCTCAGTAGAGCTGGGAAGTCGTAGAAGTGTATATCTAACGACTGTAAAAGTTTTCTTTTGATGGCACCTTTAGTGACGAGGGAGCCTCCCTGATAACAGTACGAAGTCACATTTTTCTCCTGTTAGTTTGGTATTTATCACCTTAAAGGGACTTGAGGCAGGATTTGTGAAAAAATAAACATGCATTTTAAGTTTTTTAATGCTAATGGGTGATATAGAATGAGCCCACCCACGTATCTCTCCGTTGCCTTGAACAGGCTGTGTGCTGCATAATGTACTGCAATTCGGGCCCAAATTTCCCGTCAGTCCTGCTGGACGTGACGTCACGTGACGCTGAATGCACGTCCTCGACGGCTTGGATACAGGAAGAAGACAAGCTCGGTGGACCCAGGCTAGTGTTTGGGTAGTAATGGATTCTGCTACGGCCAGAAAACGACCCACCACCACACAAAGTCCACTAAAAAGTCATACTAAGAGGAAAACGAAGGTTTTATCAGCGGCAAGTCGAGAGTCAAAACGAAATTACGACCAAAGCCGGACCGGAACCAGAATAAACATTGGATAGCATCGTTCGACTGATGGAGGCAGCTTCAACTTGAACTGGGACTGAAAACAGATGCTGACATGGCTCATTTCCTAGTGACCAGGTAAGAAAACATTACAGGTCATGTTTAGAGCTTGATTTGAAAACCATATGAGATCACCAAGGGCTCGGAGTGAGCTAACGTGCAAAGTAGCGTTAGCTGCTAACATGTAGCTTAGTCCACCGCTGTGTAACACTGAAGCCCCGTTTACACGAAGGGTAAACGCAGATATTTCCAGGCGGTTTGGCCTCTCATTTACACGAAAACCCCGTTTTTATCACAGAAAACGATTATTCTAAACTCCGGGCAAAGTGGAGAATTTGGAAACTCCGGTTATGTGTTGTCGTGTCAGCTGGGAGAAACGGGGTTTTAGCTTCTCACGCTCATTCGGCTATGCGCCAGAAAATGCTTAACGTCATGTGAGCGTTGTTTTGAAAGGAACAGGAAGTCGCTCGTGTTCTTTGTTGTTGTTGATTCTGAGGATTCTGATTGGCTTGCATGGCTTCATCCTTCTCCCTACACTGCCGCCCAGAGGTTTGGCAGAGTTATAATGACGCTCGACGGCGTATTTATGCGGGTTGATGGAAATGACAACTTTTTTGAAAACGATGTTGTGTGCACCATGTCATTTTTGAAAACGAAGGGCGGGAAATATTCGTTTCTCTAAATACCCTGCTATGTATAAACGTGGGCTGAATAGTTACAGACTGCGCATTTTCCACGGTCCTTTAGTCTGAAACCGAATAGTTAGAAATATGTCCCTTTATATATGGGACCGAAAGCCCAACCTGTTACCCGGGAGGTGACGTTAGCAGCTGGCTGTAGCCACATGTTACTCGTTACGGAGGATTCAAAGGAGCGTCACAACCATCTAAGTTTTAGAAATGCTTCGACGGGCAGTCAGAAGAAGGACAAAGCTGTTACTTTAGAAACAACAGATCCACAAATGAACTGCCCCGTCTCCTGAATGTTCAGTGTGTAGTTTACCACCCGCGATTCTTCATTTAAATTAATCTTCATCTTTCTCTGTTGTTCGGCCTTTCCTCGCTCTGGGTTTTTATCTCTCTGCACGACGAGGCCTTTGACTCTTAAGATTTGTAATTAAAGCATTAAACTGCGCAGAAGGACGGCCCGATATCCCGCGGTAAATAATCATCAATTATCAGCAGCAGCAGTTTTCTGTTCTGCAGAAAAATAAACCCTCTGATTGTTCCGGTTTTATTACAGGTCAGTCTCCGTTTCCTTGTTTAATCCCTCTCGCTGCAGAACAAACCTGTCACATCCACCTTTTTTTTTTGCCCGTGAGCTCAGTTTTTCTCCCCTTGTGTCTCCCTTTGATAACATTTAGAGGGAAATAAGCAAGTCTCTCCCAGGATTCACCTTTAAAGACGCTTCAAATCATCTTAAAGCGTGAAAACCTTCCACACTCTCCTTCGCAGCTTCGGTTATTCACAGCGCTTGTTCAAGGGTGTTAGCAGACCGGCTCGCCAAGGACAATCCTACGACTGTGGCAGAGGAGATAAACCTCTGCGAAGGTTTAACGCTGTTTTGTAGTGTAAAAATACTTTTACTACGTCCTTGGAAGGACAAAGATGAGTTAACGTCAGCAGAGGTCCATGCAGGGTGAAGCTCCTGTGCTCCTGTGGTGTTTTTTATCCTCAGTCGCCTGAATAAAATGTTGGCAGTTCACATTTCTGCAAACAACGGTCAGTTCAAATCTGTACGTGTCATAGGAACCATATCGACATTACATGTGTGCGAGCTGACTTCCTGTCAGGCGGTGGAGGGGACGGTTATTAGTTATTTCCAGCCGTGTTTATGGCGACCAAAACCAGATGTTTCTATCGAGACGTCAGGAAGTTTTTAAAGAGACATCAGGACATTTACAGCCTGTTTTTGGCGTCAAAATCTGGTGTTTTCATCGAGACGTCTGGACATTTCCAGCAGTGTTTGTGCCAACAAACCCAAACATTTTTGAGGAGATGTTTGGACATTTCCAGCCATGTTTGAGGTGACAAAATGGATATTTTGGGAAATTTCCAGCCGTGTTTATGCGACCAAAACCAGATATTTCTATCGAGATGTCGGGAAGTTTCCAGCCGTGTTTGTGGAGACAGAACTGGGTGTTTTTAACAAGACGTCAGGACATTTGCAGCAGTTCTTTTTTAGATATTTTGAAGGAAATGTTGAAACATTTACAGCTGTGTTTATGGCGACCAAAACCAGGTATTTCTATCGAGATGTCAGGAAGTTTTTAAAGAGACATCAGGACATTTGCAGCTTTTTTTTGTTGAAATATTTCCAGCCGTGCTTATGCCGTCAAAATCTGTTGTTTTTATCGAGACGTCCGGACATTTCCAGCTGTGTTTGTGCCAACAAATCCGGAAATTTTTGAGGAAATCTTGAAACATTTCCAGCTGTGTTTGTGGCGACCAAAACCAGATGTTTCTATAGAGACGTTGGAAAGTTTACAGCCGTGTTTGTGCCAACAAACCCAAACATTTTTGAGGAGATGTTTGGACATTTCCAGCCGTGTTTATGCTGACCAAAACCAGATATTTCTATCAAGATGTCGGGAAGTTTCCAGCCGTGTTTGTGGAGACAGAACTGGGTGTTTTTAACAAGACGTCAGGACACTTGCAGCTGTTTTTTATGGATAGATATTTTTAAGGAAATGTTGAAACATTTACAGCCTGTTTTTGCCGTTAAAATCAGATGTTTTTATCAAGACGTTTGGACATTTCCAGCTGTGTTTGTGCCAACAAATCTGGATATTTTTGAGGAAATCTTGAAACATTTCCAGCTGTGTTTGTGGCGACCAAAACCAGATGTTTCTGAGGAGATGTCCAACCATGTTTGTGTTGACAAAACAAGGTATTTAAAGCCAACCTGATCTTTTCTGAACGCTAACCAAGTGGTTTTTAGCGCCTAAATCTATCCAGACCCAAAGCACGTTGTGTCACAGCATAGCAGCAGCTCTGAAAACTGAAACTAAAGAAACTTTGAAAGTTGCAGCGTTGAGAAATGTACAGTTTCAGTGTCATATCCACAGCCAACATTCAATCTGGTGATTGGGTTGAATCTTTGAACGCTATTTCTTCCACTTTCTCTTCCATCCGACGCTCCCAGAGAGAAGACCAGTATCATCTCGACGGCAGTGATATTGGATGAATTTCTTTTCTTTTCTTTTTTGTGGGTTCGAGGCAATCTGCTGCTCCTCTTTTACTGTCCTGCTGCAATTGTCGCAAAATTGATTTTCGTCTCTGCCGAACAACAATGCAAAGGCAAGAAGAAGAAGAAGAAGAAGAAGCAGGCAGACAGGTTGATTAGCTTCCCACAAAGGCTCCCAGATCTCATCTCGTCCATAAAAAGAAAGGACCATTACGTTGAAAACGTATCGGAGGAGAGACCTGAGAGTCTCCGGCTGGCAGACAAGGAGAGCAGCTCGGGGATTATTCAGAGAGACGGATGGAAACAAACAGGTTTAATATAGACTGCGCTGTCAGACAGTGATCCATACGTACAGTAAATGAAATGTCTGGAGGGCTGGGAGGTTCTGATAAAGGGTAATAACAAACATATACTCACATTCTCACAGAAATATGCATTAAACCGAGGGAGCGTATTCCCGAACCGGCGTGAGTAATCTATCACCGGCTCGAGGGGAACGCTGCGTGTCGATACGGCGACTCCGCTATCTGCACATTTGAATAGAGGCTGTGCTGCAAATCCCTCCACACACTGTTTATTTATACAGCACAACATACAGATGGAGCTCGGCCACAACGATTCCCACCGCTCAGATTCAGGATCGTCTCGGGCTGCAGAGATAAAGTTCAGGCTCTTACTTCTGATCCCAGGTGGTCCGCGGGTCACGAGATGATTTATAGGATTTGATTTATGATCTTGAAGGTAAATAGTTTCAGTGAATATCTGTCGAGCGACTGAGGGTGGAGGAATAATCTCAATGATCGATTCATGGTGGGAAAAAAAGCGTTTCTTATATTTTTAATGTAGTCGTTCTAATCCATATGGAGAAAAAACAAAGAGGCAATCACACATGAACATACGTAAGTCACGTGTGAAAATGTAAATATCATGCGTGGAAGTTTTCAAAATAACTTGTGAAAAGTATTTTATTTGATCTAAACGAGCCGGAAACATGAAAATATTAGATTCTCATGTGAAATTCTGATTTTCACAGATGACATTTCAAGGAAATCTTAGAAAATAATGAAAAATATCTCGCTGCTTTTGTACTTTTTCTGCAAATCACAGACATGTTAAGTTTGCACATTTCAATAAGCATCATATTATATAAAACTTGATGTTTTAAACGAGACGTCGGGACATTTTCCAGCCGCGTTTGTGGCATCAAAACATCAACTTTTCCTAACCCGTACTAAGTTTGTGTCTAAACCATAAACACAGTATTTGTCACAACACAGAGTTGAAAACTGAACGTAAAGAAACATTAAAGGTCCACTGTGTCGTGTTTTAAGTAATTTATGACCTCAGATCAGCGTCTTCATTCATAAATAAGTCCTCATTGGTGTAAAATGATCTCTGCCAACAATCTCACTTCTCCTCCTGAGGGAAGAATCACTTCTCTGTATTTCCATAGGACGGGCGAGCTCTACGGAGGCTTCCATGTCCTTCCGCTCTATAAAAAACGATGAGCTGGTGAGAGGGACAAAAAGCTCTACGTGGTACAGATAAGGCTAAAGGCGTTTTCACTCAGAGCCAGCGTGACTGTGGAACGGAGAAGGAGCTTAGCCAGACGCGCTCGTCAGCTGCAGTTTGAAGTCTGTTTGAAATAACGTACCTCATCACCCGAAACTAAACTTGATGAAGTGCTGTTTGAAGACATGTTGCTGTCACAGCTTCTTGAATCTTGACACATCCCGCCTGCCGTAGTTCCAACAGGCTGCAACGCACGTTTGAAAACACTAGATGGGAGAAATAATTCCACAGTGTGTCTTTAAGTTGTCACATTTCCATTCGTAGAAACAAACAATGCCAAAATGTATTCTGGAAACTCGGTTGTTGTTCTGTTACCTGAAGCAGCAGCAGTACTCGTATCTCTGCTGCAAATATTTGAGCTGCTTTTGCATGACGGCTGAAATATAGACGGGGAGAGCTGCTGTCTGCTCCGTGATGGACGAGGCAGCTCCACAGAGAGAGACGAAGACAAACACAGACAGATATAGACGGCGGCAGACGGAGCGAGCCGACGGGGGAAAAGCATGAACTCGGCGCAGCCACAGAGGGCCCGGTGACAGACAGACTGCTTCTGCCTGCATGGCTGCTTTAATGACAGGCGGCAAACTCATTCAGCAGGACAAACAAATCGCTGGGACAAACACACACACACACACAAGCTAACACACAAAAATCTATAACTCTGGTCGGAGTAAAACTGCACACATGTAGAAACTGAAGGGTTCTTCCATCTCGCTGCTTCTGCTGGGACGTCGCCGCTTCATAAAAAAAAGATGATAGAGAAGAAGTCAGGAGAAAATGAGCATCAACACGCTCACACAGAGGAATAAAAAGCCAAAAATAGATCAGGTCCGCTGCTCCTGTATTTCTTCTTTTGATGTCCGTCCAGTCGATACAGCTTTCAGGTCTCCCTGAGGGGCGGCTATCAGCTGTTACGGTTTATCGGCCTGCACGAGCTTTTTAAAAATCAAAACCAGGCGCCACGCAGCAGGAACGATAGAGACAGACGGTAAACAGACAGATGTGATTCATGAATGTTGTGTTGTTGACTAGTGAATGTTACAGATGATTATTCCAAATGAAGGAGAATCTCAATCACGTATTTTATAGCTCTATAATGTAAAGCTACGGGTTTTTATTGTCACTGAAACAAGTCAAAGTACGTCAATAACAAAAAGAAAGAAAGGATTCACAATTACTTAATTTTAAAGGGATATTCCGGTGTAAATTTAATCCATGGTCTAACACACCTTGACACCGAGTAAGACTCCCCTCGAGACGTCAAGTTAGCTGACCGCTATCTTAGCTAGTTTTAGCAACCTCAGAAAAGACCGCACGATAACAATACACTGCAGCTTATGTCTCCAACTAGAAACCGCCATCAAAAAGCCACAATTAATGGTGAGAACAGCACCAAACTTCAGCAACAGTACATGTACAGTCCCAGCACACAGTACGAAGCATCAAACATCTGCTAGCTTTGCCGGATTTGTATTAAAAACACAGCACAACTCACCCTCTCCTCCAGCAGCCTGCCTGTGTGGGGAAGCCCTGACGAGTCGATTACCGAGTGCAGTAGATTTCCACAGCTGAAGGATGAAAATGTCTGATTATTACTCCATTACTTCCCTTATTTTCCCTGTCAGCTCTCGATAATAAGAACTGAGCATTCCATGGAGTAATAATCAGACATTTTCATCCTTGAGCTGTGGAAATCTACGGCACTCGGTAATCGACTCGTCAGGGCTTCCAACACAGGCAGGCTGCTGGAGGAGAGGGTGAGTTGAGCTGTGTTTTTAATACAAATCCAGCAAAGCTAGCAGATGTTTGATGCTTCGTACTGTGTGCTGGGACTGTACATGTACTGTTGCTGAAGTTTGCTGCTGTTCTCACCATTAATTGTGGCTTTTTGATGGCGGTTTCTAGTTGGAGACATAAGCTGCAGTGTATTGTTATCGTGCGGTCTTTTCTGAGGTTGCTAAAACTAGCTAAGCTAGCGGTCAGCTAACTTGACCTCTCGAGGGGGAGTCTTACTCGGTGTCACGGTGTGTTAGACCATGGATTAAACTTACACCGGAATATCCCTTTAACAAATGTGACTGTAGCAGTACTGTGGACCGTTGCATGAATGTTTGAGTATTATCAAGTATTTATATAATGAATAAAAAGAAACAAGGAAAGGAAGTAAGTTTGCAAGCCTTTTTAGATTAACTTTGTTCCCCGTCTTTGCGATTTGGGAAATCGGATCTTAAAAACATCTCTTGTCAGCGTTTGTGATCTCGTCCCTGTTTATAATCTCAAGGTTCGAGAGAAGAACAACAAAGCTGATATATAATATAAATGTTTAAACATGACGAATGCGACCAAATCAACCATTATTTGATTTATTTCTTTGCATTTCGAGCTCATTTACGCCCGAGGTTGTGCGTTGATTGACAGGTGCGATGTGCTGCTGAGCATCACAACTAATCTTGACGAATGGCTCCGTGTGCGCGGCGTCACAAACTGCAGCGGCGTGAAATGAGTTTTAATTACTGCCGGTTATTACAGCTCCGACGCTGTTTGTGTGCAGCTCCGGCAGACACCGACACCACCGCTCGGTTCGTAGACGAGCTGCTGAATGTCTCTAAACAGCTGCGTCGGTTGTAGATTACAGAAATACGGGTGATTTGCTTGACCTCCAGCGCTGGAGTAGCAAACAGTTTCTCTATCTTTGTACTCATAATCACCGGTGTTAGATTGTCTGAGTTCAGAGCTCTTTTTACCGGTTTGTGTTTGTTGTGAAGTCTTTATTTTTAGAGGTGGTCGTACCTGCTCCTCACAATCCAACCAGGACGACGGTTCATTAAATTGTCACGCCGTAAAAAAGTTCCCACCAGGAATTAAAGCAAATTATGCTTATTTTCTAGTCAACAGCCACATGTTCTGTTCTTTGACATTAAATAACAGGCTTGAGGTTTTTGCGGGAGTGTGACAGTAATGATACCGTGCTGCACCAATATTCAAACTTTTACAGTCTAATATACCGACTGACTGACTGTCAGGGGAGAAAACGTCCACCGAGGGCGAACAGAGGCAGATTGAATAAGACATGACAGTTCCGCTCGATATGCAGTTTAATCAGGTGTTTATCAGCAGGTATCGGAGCGCCTCGGGGGCTTCGTCAATATCTTTATCAGGACCGAACACTCTCTCTCTCTCGCCGATCTCTGGCTTTATATATTCAGGAGGCGCGACATTGAAGACGAGCTCAACACTGAATCCATAAAAGAAAGACCAGAAATAGTAAAATAATTTATATTCGTCGGACTGTATTGATTAAGGTCGCAGAGTAAGTCTGGAAGTTATTTTCATTTTCTGTTGTTCTGACAGAAAAACACAAGATATATTATATATATTTTTATTCATTGTAATCTCAGTTGTCACCTGCCTTTTACTCCAAACCCCAGAAACTCTCTGTCTCTTCTTGTTGTGTAATTATATTGTTTGTTTGTTTGTTTTTTAACACTTCGCTCTTCGATCTGATGGTGTTGATCACGATTTGTTTCTAATTAAGAACGCTGCCTATGTTGTGCAGCATGTCTGGAAAAAGGCAGCTGATGATCAACTTTATGACGATGTTGTTCAACTACGTCATGAAGGAAACAACCCAATCACAAGATATGTCGTAACTCTACGTTTCTTTATGTTTCAGTTTTTAAATGTTGTTGTTGACGACGCTGTGGTTTGGTTCGGGAGGTAAAAGATCATGTTTTGGCATTAAACACCTGGTTTTGCTGGAAAATGTCCCGATGTCTTATTAATTCTACCTGGGTTTGTTGGTTGAACCGCGTTGAATCTCTCACTTGGCAGCCATCTTTCCAAGCTGTCACATGATTGTCGGGTTGTCGATTCTAAGATGCATCCCGCTTCCCCATTCCAACCCAGTTGCTTAGCCAAGTTTGTTTTTTGACAAAACACAAATACCGTAAAACTTAACGATTCTTGATTATTACTCCATGGAACGCTCAGTTCTTATTATCGAGAGCTGACAGGGAAAATAAGGGAAGTAATGGAGTAATAATCAGACATTTTCATCCTTGAGCTGCGGAAATCTACTGCACTCGGTAATCGACTCGTCAGGGCTTCCCCACACAGGCAGGCTGCTGGAGGAGAGGGTGAGCTGTGCTGTGTTTTTAATACAAATCCAGCAAAGCTAGCAGATGTTTGATGCTTCGTACTGTGTGCTGGGACTGTACATGTACTGTTGCTGAAGTTTGCTGCTGTTCTCACCATTAATTGTGGCTTTTTGATGGCGGTTTCTAGTTGGAGACATAAGCTGCAGTGTATTGTTATCGTGCGGTCTTTTCTGAGGTTGCTAAAACTAGCTAAGCTAGCGGTCAGCTAACTTGACCTCTCGAGGGGGAGTCTTACTCGGTGTCAAGGTGTGTTAGACCATGGATTAAACTTACACCGGAATATCCCTTTAAGACATTTATTTTGGATGCAGTTAGTCGTTACGGACGATTCAAAGGAGCGTCACAACCATCTAAGTTTTGGAAATGCTTCAGCGTCGGAAGAAGAACAAAGCTGTTACTTTAGAAACAACAGATCCACAAAATAACTGCTGCCGCTTTTCAGATCTATTGACATTCGTTTCTGCATCAAATGATTAATTGATGTTCGTACTCGTTGCCCCGTCTCCCGAATCTTCAGTGCAGTTTACCACCCACGATTCTTCATTTAAATTAATCTTGATATTTCTCTGTTGTTCGGCCTTTCCTCGCTCGGGGTTTTTATCTCTCTGCACGACGAGGCCTTTGACTCTTAAGATTTGTAATTAAAGCATTAAACTGCGCAGAAGGACGGCCCGATATCCCGCGGTAAATAATCATCAATTATCAGCAGCAGCAGTTTTCTGTTCTGCGGAAAAATAAACCCTCTGATTGTTCCGGTTTTATTACAGGTCAGTCTCCATTTCCTTGTTTAATCCCTCCCGCTGCAGAACACCGGAATATCCCTTTAACAACCAATTCACACCTGGGCTCACCTAGCCCCAGGAACCCACATGACGGCCACAAATAGCCCTAACGACTCTGAAACTCGGAGCTCACATGTCTTTAACGACTCTGTAAGGACACTCCCACACAGAGTTTAAAACCCTGCGACTCCCCTCCAGTTAGTTAGAACTGAAGAAGCCTCTTGAAAACTAAAATTATCCTGAAAATGTGTCCGCTTGCCTTCAAATTCTCCAGATTTTTTCGCCTCAGTTTTTAGCTTTTAATATATATTTTTTTTAAAATAACATTTTCAAAAAAAAACATTTTTACACTCGTCTCTGGAAATATTTTCCACCTGGTTTCTGGAGTTTTTTCTCCTAAAAAAATTTTCCCGCTTGGTTTCACAGATAAAAAAAAATTCTCCTGAAATGTTTTTTTGTTTTTTTTAGCCCGGTTTTAATTTATGTATTTTTTTCTCCATCTGTTTCATACACTTCAGACTTGATTTTTTTTTCACTTTTTTCCCTTCAGTTGCACATTTGAAAAATTTCCCCCCCTCATTTTCACATATGATATTTTTTTTCCCACCTCAAAGAAAAAAATTCTCCTGTTTTTTCATAGATTAAAAAACACATGTTTTTTGTTTTGTCCTGAAATTTCTTTTCCCTCAGTTTCATGTATTACTGTCTTTCCTGGAATGTTTTTTTTTTTGTCACACATACATATTACGAATAAAAAAATTCTCCTGAAATTAAATTTTAGTTTCAAGAATTTATGTTTTTTTCTCCTGAAAAACATTTTTCTTTTGATTTCCCACATCATCGACCCACAAGTAGCCCTAACGACTCTGAAACTCGGAGCTCACATGTCCTTAACGACTCTGTAAGGACACTCCCACACAGAGTTTAAAACCCTGTGACTCCCCTCCAGTTAGTTAGAACTGAAGAAGCCTCTTGAAAACTAAAATGATCCTGAAAATGTGTCCGCTTGCCTTCAAATATGAAAAAAAAAATTCTCTCCAGATTTTTTCGCCTCAGTTTTTAGCTTTTAATATTTTTTTTTTTTAAATAACATTTAAAAAAAAAAAAAACATTTTTACACTCGTCTCTGGAAATATTTTCCACCTGGTTTTGAGTTTTTTCTCCTAAAAAAAAATGTTCCCGCTTGGTTTCACAGATAAAAAAAATTCTCCTGAAATGTTTTTTTGTTTTTTTTTAGCCCGGTTTTAATTTATGTATTTTTTTCTCCATCTGTTTCATACACTTCAGACTTGATTTTTTTTTTCACTTTTTTCCCTTCAGTTGCACATTTGAAAAATTTCCCCCCCTCATTTTCACATATGATATTTTTTTTCCCACCTCAAAGAAAAAAATTCTCCTGTTTTTTCATAGATTAAAAAACACGTTTTTTGTTTTGTCCTGAAATTTCTTTTCCCTCAGTTTCGTGTATTACTGTCTTTCCTGGAATGTTTTTTTTTTTTTTGTCACACATACATATTATGAATAAAAAAATTCTCCTGAAATTAAATTTTACCTTGGTTTCAAGAATTTATGTTTTTTTCTCCTGAAAAACATTTTTCTTTTGATTTCCCACATCATCGACCCACAAGTAGCCCTAACGACTCTGAAACTCGGAGCTCACATGTCCTTAACGACTCTGTAAGGACACTCCCACACAGAGTTTAAAACCCTGCGACTCCCCTCCAGTTAGTTAGAACTGAAGAAGCCTCTTGAAAACAAAAATTATCCTGAAAATGTGTCCGCTTGCCTTCAAATATAAAAAAAAAATTCTCTCCAGATTTTTTCGCCTCAGTTTTTAGCTTTTAATATTTTTTTTTTTAAAATAACATTTTCAAAAAAAAACATTTTTACACTCGTCTCTGGAAATATTTTCCACCTGGTTTCTGGAGTTTTTTTTTCTCCTAAAAAATTTTTCACGCTTGGTTTCACAGATAAAAAAAATTCTCCTGAAATGTTTTTTTTGTTTTTTTTTAGCCTGGTTTTAATTTATGTATTTTTTTCTCCATCTCTTTCATACACTTCAGACTTGATTTTTTTTTTTTCACTTTTTTCCCTTCAGTTGCACATTTGAAAAATTTCCCCCCTCATTTTCACATATGATATTTTTTTTCCCACCTCAAAGAAAAAAATTCTCCTGTTTTTTCATAGATTAAAAAACACGTTTTTTGTTTTGTCCTGAAATTTCTTTTCCCTCAGTTTCGTGTATTACTGTCTTTCATGGAATGTTTTTTTTTTTTGTCACACATACATATTATGAATAAAAAAATTCTCCTGAAATTAAATTTTAGTTTTAAGAATTTATGTTTTTTTCTCCTGAAAAACATTTTTCTTTTGAAACTCGGAGCTCCTTAACGACACTGTAAGGACACTCCCACACAGAGTTTAAAACCCTGTGACTCCCCTCCAGTTAGTTAGAACTGAAGAAGCCTCTTGAAAACAAAAATTATCCTGAAAATGTGTCCGCTTGCCTTCAAATATATAAAAAAAAATTCTCTCCAGATTTTTTCGCCTCAGTTTTTAGCTTTTAATATTTTTTTTTTTATGAATAACATTTAAAAAAAAAAAACATTTTTACACTCGTCTCTGGAAATATTTTCCACCTGGTTTCTGGAGGTTTTTTTTCTCCTAAAAATTTTTTCCCGCTTGGTTTCACAGATAAAAAAAATTCTCCTGAAATGTTTTTTTTGTTTTTTTTTAGCCCGGTTTTAATTTATGTATTTTTTTCTCCATCTGTTTCATACACTTCAGACTTGATTTTTTTTTTCACTTTTTTCCCTTCAGTTGCACATTTGAAAAATTTCCCCCCTCATTTTCACATATGATATTTTTTTTCCCACCTCAAAGAAAAAAATTCTCCTGTTTTTTCATAGATTAAAAAACACATGTTTTTTGTTTTGTCCTGAAATTTCTTTTCCCTCAGTTTCGTGTATTACTGTCTTTCCTGGAATGTTTTTTTTTTTTTTTTTTTGTCACACATACATATTATGAATAAAAAAATTCTCCTGAAATTAAATTTTAGTTTCAAGAATTTATGTTTTTTTCTCCTGAAAAACATTTTTCTTTTGATTTCCCACATCATCGACCCACACGTAGCCCTAACGACTCTGAAACTCAGAGCTCACACGTGTCCTTAACGACTCTGTAAGGACACTCCCACACAGAGTTTAAAACCCTGCGACTCCCCTCCAGTTAGTTAGAACTGAAGAAGCCTCTTGAAAACAAAAATTATCCTGAAAATGTGTCTGCTTGCCTTCAAATATAAAAAAAAAAATTCTCTCCAGATTTTTTCGCCTCAGTTTTTAGCTTTTAATATATTTTTTTTTAAAATAACATTTTCAAAAAAAAACATTTTTACACTCGTCTCTGGAAATATTTTCCACCTGGTTTCTGGAGTTTTTTTTCTCCTAAAAAATTTTCCCGCTTGGTTTCACAGATAAAAAAAATTCTCCTGAAATGTTTTTTTTTTTTTTTTTAGCCCGGTTTTAATTTATGTATTTTTTTCTCCATCTGTTTCATACACTTCAGACTTGATTTTTTTTTTTCACTTTTTTCCCTTCAGTTCCACATTTGAAAAATTTCCCCTCCTCATTTTCACATATGATGTTTTTTTTCCACCTCAAAGAAAAAAATTCTCCTGTTTTTTCATAGATACAAAAAACACATGTTTTTTGTTTTGTCCTGAAATTTCTTTTCCCTCAGTTTCATGTATTACTGTCTTTCCTGGAATGTTTTTTTTTTTTTTTGTCACACATACATATTATGAATAAAAAAATTAAATTTTAGTTTCAAGAATTTGTTTTTTTCTCCTGAAAAACATTTTTCTTTTGATTTCCCACATCATCGACCCACAAGTAGCCCTGACGACTCTGAAACTCGGAGCTCACGTCCTTAACGACTCTGTAAGGACACTCCATCACAGAGTTTAAAACCCTGCGACTCCCCTCCAGTTAGTTAGAACTGAAGAAGCCTCTTGGATGAAACATCTTCAAGAAACTGAAACACGTCCAGCTGCCGACGATACAACTTTGTGGTTGTTTAGGTTGAATTCTTCTATTTCTCTCTTGCATAACGCTCTGTTTAGGGTTAGGCACAAAGAAAACACTTAGTTAAGGTGAGCAGAACATCATGGTTTGGCTTAAAATACCTGTTTTGGTCACCACACTCATGGACGGAGACTTCCTGTAGGAGAAACAGCTGGTTTTGATGCCTCTAAAACGGCTGAAATTGTCTCCAGGCGTCCTTAAAAATACGGTGCGACTCAAACTGCAGTCGTCAGTTGTGACTTTAACCACTTTGTGATAAAAAGACCACAATCAGAGTTTCACTTTGAGGCTTTCAGCACCGGTTTATTGAGTCGAGCACAGTAACAGCCTCCCGTCTCCTCTCGAGTCCTTCATCTTAAAGTCGTCGATGTATTCAGGTTCTCACTCGAGCGCACATAATGTGGCGTCCCGCGGACAAAGCCATCAGCGGAAAACGATGCGCTATGAATATTCATAATAGCCGTGGAAACGTCTTCAATTTGCACAAAAGCCGCCCACGCTTCATATTTATGCCTTTTTACTGCGCTGCGGTTTGCTTTGGGTAAAAGCAGCAGTAAAAAAGGTCCATTACGAGCACATTTCCATTACCTGGACGTTACAGTCGCAGCGTTTTCTTCCCTCTGAAATATCTTGCTTGTGCTCTCTGCAGTCGCCGGAGGGAACACTTACACAGGTGAAAGACTAACTTTGCTAATACGCCGGTGCTTTAGCGTTGATTTAAGCCGTTCAGATTGTGCAGCGTTCAACAGAAAAAGCTCTCCTGGCCCTGAAACAACCATTTTTTTCTTCTTCTTTTTTCAGGAGCTGTTATCTCTGCTGGCGGCTTCTCACTCTCCCACCTCCCTATCTCATCACCAATTTTTTCCTGTAATTACACATAATTGCCTTTTTTTCTGCACCAGAATTCATCCGAGCGGATAATGTCTCATTTGTCTCGGTGAGAAAAAAAATGAATGTTAGATTACGGAGATTTACACTTTAATGGAGCTTGGCGTACTTTACGGCACACGCGTGCCTCGTTCAGGCCGCCGCGCGCTTCTGCAAAGTGTTTTCAAATGATTCAGAACTAATCGCGCTCGCTATAAATCACAGAGCGACGCTACGAGAGGGAAAACATCCAGCGAGAGATGTTTTGTATTTACCGCAGGGGACCAGGTTTACATTTACTCAAGTACTTACAGTGATGTAATGTAACTAAATACGTTTACTCGTTCACCCAACTGTTTCAGATGTGTAACAGCTGTATTGACAAAAAAATAGGTTTCAGTTTGATCTGTAAACTTTGCTGTAAGCGGCAATGTGTCTTTCTCTGGTTTGCTTTTTGTCTTGAGTGGATTCTAATCGACAGGAGACTTAATACGAGCAGAAAGCTTCAGCTATCGGCTGAATCTTTTCTTTATTTCTTATCTTTTGTCGAGGACAGCTCACTTATGAAGGAAGCGGAGTGATTTAAGTACTGTGGGGCTTTTTTCTGTCCTTTTTACTGGAAACGTTGTCAGTTTTGATTTGATTTAAAAAGCTAGTTTCAGTTGTCCTTCAAGAAAAGAAAGCGTAAGCGAGTGGGTTTGTTCAAGGATGTTTGGAGAAGTTATTCAAGCATTAAGTGGTGCTGAAAAGACGAGTCACTGCTGGCAGAACTGAAGATTTTTACAAAATGTGCAGGACTGACTCGTCGAGGTCAAGTGCTGCTGATGTGCTGCTGCTTTTGTGTTTTTTACAACTGTGGAGAAAACTAAAATTATCTTCAAAACGGTTCCACTTGCCTTTAAATATTAAAAAAAATAATTCTCTCCAGAATTTTTCCCCTCAATTTCACATATAAAACTTTTTTTTCACCTCCATTTTTTTGCCACTTGCTTTCACAAAAAAAAAACATTTTCTCCAGAATTTTTTTCACATTTTTTTTTCCCTTTTTGTCTTCCCTTTGGTTTCACACATGAAATGTTTCCCATAAATTATTTTTTACATATAATATTTTTTTCCCTGAAAACATTTTTACACTCGGTGTTTCACTTGAAAAAATTTTTTCCCCCAGTATATTTTTTTTCCTCCTGAAATTTTTTTTTCCCGCTTAATTTCACAGATAAAAAAATTCTCCTTAAATGTTTTTTTTGTTTTTTTTTTGTTTTTTTTAGCCCGGTTTTAATTTATGTATTTTTTTTCTCCGTCTCTTTCTTACAATTCAGACATGATTTTTTTTTTCACTCAGTTTCACTCGTGGCTTTTTTTTCTCCTGAAAAAAATGTTCCCCTTGGTTTCAAACAGCACTCTCACATTTTTTTCCACTCAGGAAAAATGAAAAAGTGAATTCCTGAATTTTATTCCTCCTTTGATGTTTGGTGTAAAATTTAATTTTCATTGGTTTCACACATGAAAATGTTTCCCATAAATTCTTTTTTACATATAATATATTTTTTTTCCTGAAAACATTTTTACACTCGGTGCTTCACTTGAAAAAAAAATTTCCCCCAATATATTTTTTTTTCTCCTGAAATTTTTTTTTCCGCTTCGTTTCACAGATAAAAAAAATTCTCCTGAAATGTTTTTTGTTTTTTTTTTAGCCCGGTTTCAATTTATGTATTTTTTTTCTCCGTCTCTTTCTTACAATTCAGACATGATTTTTTTTTTTTCACTCACTGTTACTTTTGTTTCTCCTGAAAAAAATGTTCCCCTTGGTTTCAAACAGCACTCTCACATTTTTTTCCACTCAGGAAAAATGAAAAAGTTTCCTGAATTTTATTCCTCCTTTGATGTTTGGTGTAAAATTTAATTTTCATTGGTTTCACACATGAAATGTTTCCCATAAATTCTTTTTTACATATAATATATTTTTTTCCTGGAAACATTTTTACACTCGGTGCTTCACTTGAAAAAAGATTTCCCCCAGTATTTTTTTTTTCTCCTGAAGTTTTTTTTCCGCTTAGCTTCACAGATAAGAAAAATTCTCCTGAATTTTTTTTTTTTTTTAATTCATGTATTTTATTCTCCGTCTGTTTCTTACATTTCAGACATGATTTTTTTTTTCACTCAGTTTCACATGTGGCTTTTTTTTTCCCTGAAAAAAATGTTCCCCTTGGTTTCAAACAGCACTCTCACATTTTTTTCCACTCATGAAAAATGAAAACGTTTCCTGAATTTTATTCCTCCTTTGGTGTTTGGTGGAAAATTTCATTTTCATTGGTTTCACACTTGAAAACCTTTTTATCTCTGAAAACTTTTTTTCACTCAGTTTCAGATATTAGAAAAATTTTACCCCCAAATTTTTTTTTCACATTTTTTTCTTCCCTTTGGTTTCACACATGAAATGTTTCCCCTAAATTCTTTTTTTTACATATAATATTTTTTTTTCCTGAAAACATTTTTTTACTCGGTGCTTCACTTGAAAAAAAAATTTCCCCCAGTATATTTTTTTTTCTCCTGAAATTTTTTTTCCGTTTAGTTTCACAGATAAAAAAAATTCTCCTGAAATGTTTTTTTTTTTTTTTTTTTAGCCCGGTTTTAATTTATGTATTTTTTTTCTCCGTCTCTTTCTTACAATTCAGACATGATTTTTTTTTTCACTCAGTTTCACTCGTGGCTTTTTTTTCTCCTGAAAAAAATGTTCCTCTTGGTTTCAAACAGCACTCTCACATTTTTTTCCACTCAGGAAAAATTAAAAAGTGAATTCCTGAATTTTATTCCTCCTTTGGTGTTTGGTGTAAAATTTAATTTTCATTGGTTTCACACATGAAATGTTTCCCATAAATTCTTTTTTACATATAATATATTTTTTTTCCTGGAAACATTTTTACACTCGGTGCTTCACTTGAAAAAAGATTTCCCCCAAGTATTTTTTTTTTCTCCTGAAGTTTTTTTTCCGCTTAGCTTCACAGATAAATAAAATTCTCCTGAATTTTTTTTTTTTTTTTTTAATTCATGTATTTTATTCTCCGTCTGTTTCTTACATTTCAGACATGATTTTTTTTTTCACTCAGTTTCACATGTGGCTTTTTTTTTCCCTGAAAAAAATGTTCCCCTTGGTTTCAAACAGCACTCTCACTTTTTTTCCACTCATGAAAAATGAAAACGTTTCCTGAATTTTATTCCTCCTTTGGTGTTTGGTGGAAAATTTCATTTTCATTGGTTTCACACTTGAAAACCTTTTTGTCTCTGAAAACTTTTTTCACTCGGTTTCAGATATTAGAAAAATTTTACCCCCCAATTTTTTTTCACATTTTTTTCTTCCCTTTGGTTTCACACATGAAATGTTTCCCCTAAATTCTTTTTTACATATAATATTTTTTTTCCCTGAAAACATTTTTACACTCGGTGCTTCACTTGAAAAAAAAATTTCCCCCAGTATATTTTTTTTTTCCTGAAATTTTTTTTTCCGCTTAGTTTCACTGATAAAAAAAATTCTCCTGAAATGTTTTTTTGTTTTTTTTTTAGCCCGGTTTTAATTTATGTAGTTTTTTCTCCGTCTGTTTCTTACATTTCAGACATGATTTTTTTTTTCCACTCAGTTTCACATGTGGCTTGTTTTTCTCCTTGGTTTCAAACAGCACTCTCACATTTTTTCCACTCAGGAAAAATGAAAGATTTCCTGAATTTTATTCCTCCTTTGGTGTTTGGTGTAAAATTTCATTTTCATTGGTTTCACACTTGAAAACCTTTTTATCTCTGAAACCTTTTTTCACTCGGTTTCTGATATAAGAAAAATTTTACGCCCACAGTTTTTTTTCATACATGAAAACATGTTTGCACTCAGTTCCACACGTGAAAAGACTCCTGAAAAAATATTTTTCACCAGGAAAATTCTTCTCCTGAATTTTTTTTTCTACTCAGTTTCACACAGAAACGTTTATTTTTGTCCTGATATTTTTTTTTCTGCACAAAAAAAAAAGAAAAATAGCTCTCACACATTGTTTTCCGCTCAGGTTCACACATGAAAAAATCAAAAATGTCCTGAATTTTATTCCTCCTTTGGTGTCACATTTTTGTCCTACAAATGTTATTTTCACTCGGTGTCTCATATGAGGAAAAATTTCCCCCCAATTTTTTTTTCAGATTCTCCTGCAAAAATGTTTTTCACGAGAAAAAAAGTTTTTCTTACTCAGTTTCACACAGAAACGTTTAGTTTCCTCCTCAAAGAAAAAAGTTAATCTGATTTTTTTTTTTTATGGGTGAAAAAAAAAATCAGATGAACTTTTTTTTTGAGGAGGAAACTAAACGTTTCTGTGTGAAACTGAGTGTAAAAAAAAAATATCCCAAATGTTTTCCCCTTTGGCTTTTATTTTCTCTCCCCAACATTTTGTTTTCATTCTGTTTCACACATGAAAACATTTTTATTTCCCTGAAAACCTTTTTACACTCGCTTTCACAAATGAAAAAGAAAAATGATCCTTAAAAAATGTTTCTCACTTGAAAAAATTGCTCTTTCTCCTGAAATCTTTCCCCCTTTTGGCCTCCACACATGGAATTTGTCCTGAAAATGTTTTCGCCGCTCTAACTTTTGTAATGTATTTCATGTGAAGTTAAAATCCCTGAACTTTGAGATTAATAGTTTCATGCGGAGTCAGATTCACAGCTGAAGAGCTCATGTTTACAACTTCAGTCTTAACATGAATGTATCGTGTTAAACGTGTGATGAGGGTGAAACAGAGAAAGAAAATCACTGCGACTGCAAATTTAAATCTGTTACAGAGTTTTATTTGCTCTCACACATCATGTTGCTTCACAGGAACAGCAACAGTAAACCCAGAGACGTGTTCATATTCCCTCCAGCAACGAGATTTAATCAGATGCATAGTTATCAGCTCACGGGATTATGAAGAAAAAAAAAACAGTGTAAACAACAGAACTCAGTAAACAAAACCTTTTTCCAAACAAAAACAGAACTTCACAGCTTTATGACCGACAGAGAAGAAAAACAAGTCAAAACAAAACTGACTACTTTTTTTTTTTTTTTTTATCTCGAACACAGAAAAATGTTTAACCATGAAAATATAAGAACCGACAGAAAACCTCAGATTTTTGATGCTGGAACATGTTTTCACTTTCACAGCTTTGTTCCCTTAAAGCACATTTCTGAGTAAAAGTTTAATACATGGAGTCATCGACAACAGACACCTGGTCACACCTGGTGACACCTGGTAACACCTCGTACCGCAGCCAGACATTCAGAGAAGAAGAAAACTGATAGAAAAGACGAAGGGAAACTTTCACACTCTTGATGGAGATGCAGATCGAACCTCAGGACTTAATAATCTGATTTAATTAATCAATTTGATGGAGACCAAACTGTGTTCTTAGCGAGGGGAAAATGTCACGTCTCAAAATTTGGCATCATTTTTCTGGTCAGATTCAAAACTAGAGCCGAGACAAGAAGTTAACTGAAAGTAATAACTGACTGCCAACGATTTCGATAATCAACTAACTGCTTAAAGCTGCAAGAAACATTTTCTTCTTGTTGATTCTTTGGACAAAAGATGGCGATAGTAGACTCCTCAATTTATCTCTGCCGTGACAACCAGGTTTCATTTTACGACTTATCCAAACTTAATTAAATCGAGACCGTTTCATAACCAGTTCAAAGTTTCTCATCGTACGTTTAAGTAATTAGAAACCAGGAAAATGTTTGGAGATCACATTTTAATAATAACTTTCTCCACAGTGACAGTCTGCTGCTTTTCTCAGCGACATCTCTTTGAGTTTTGGAAGCTTTGATTTAAGATCCAGGAAACTATTTTTTGTTTCATAAAAAGTCCAGAAGATGTGAAACAGTAAGTGAGCAAGTTATTGAAGATGGACAAATTAATCAATAACCATTTTTTCTCTGATTTAAAGCTCCTGTTTGTAAGATAGTTGATTTTTAAGACTCATTTCTTAAAAACCTAAAAAAAAAAACGTTATGTTCAGGTCGGCCTCCGTCTGAAAAGCGAGTTGTGAATGAGATTAATAAAAATCAACTATCTTACAAAAAGGAGCTTAAAATAAAAGATTTAGACTAAAGTTTGGCTTCTATTGTTGAATGAGCAGGAAAAAAAAATGTTAGAGTTAAGTATTGTTTTCAATGTCTTCGAGAATTGTCTCCATTTCATAGTTTTCCCCACCAGAGAGCACGAACAAGATCATTTTTTAACACTAAAGACGTCCTGCTTATTTCATATCCTGCTCAAAATTCTTAAAAGAAGAGAAAAGGATGAAGAGTTAAAGATTGTTTATGTTCACTTGACATATTTCATACCACCACATATCTCAAATATCCGTCACGAGTCAGGATATCACAGGAAACTGAATTACAATATTCTCTCTGATTCTCAAATCTGACGAGAGGATTTTTAATTTGTAATCGAGCATGACAGTGAAAGGTGACTGAAAACACTGATGTTCCCTCAGAAATAAAAAGGATATCTCCTCTTAGACACAGAAACCAGGAGTAAAAGGCACAAACACGACGCAGATTGTCTTCTTGTTTTTGGGGCGTTCAGGTCCAGGATGCGATCGTTTCTCCTCCGACGCCTGGAGGGAAAAAAAAACAGAAAATCCTCGTTAGTCATCACAAACGCAAGACGGAGCCTGAACTGAAAATGAGAAAGACGAAGCGTTATGAGTTTATTGTATATAGAATCTTTTATATTTGACCTCCGGCTCTATAAAGGAAGGTTTTTTTTTTTTACTGTGATGCATTTTGTTTTTTATTGTGAAGCATCTCTGAAAAGCAAAACTCCCACAGGGCTCAGTGAGGTTCGAGCTGGACTGAGCAGAAGATCCATCTCAGGAAGATGTTGAAAACAAACAAGTACTTCAAACTTGTACTTAAGTACACTTCCTGTGTAGTTTATACTTAGTTTGATTCTATTTTCTGCTACTTTAAACTTCCACTCGGCTACATTTTGGAGGCGAATCCTTCGTTTTTACTCCGCTACATTTATTTTAATAACTTCAGTTAACAGTTACTTTGTAGATTCAGATTATTCAGTGTTGACCGGCTAATACTCTGGACTCGCGTAACCAATCAGATAGCGTTGTGGGCGGGACTTTAAATGGTGGTTTTGCGATCCTGGTGATGTAAAATGATGAAATAAATTAACCTCGCCACAGAGGGGCGGCTGCATCAGAACCAAAATGGCGACTGTTATTCGAGGAAAAAAAAACACCTCTGGATATCAGATCTGATAATCCGTCAGGGTAGGAATCTGTCCCGAACTCAGTTGTTCTTGAAAACTAAGTAACACAAAGCCCTGCAGGTAAAAACACTTCATCGCCTTCATCGTTCGTATCGTAGCATCAACTGTGAGCGGAGACGTTCGGCGGCAACTTACCCAGATTTAATCGGAGGGGATCGTCTTTTTGGATTTCTTTTTCTGGAAATATCAGAAAACAAGTCGTGTGAAATTACTGTAGGAAAGCTTTCATGCAAATTATTATCTCTTTCTAATAATCTACAGGTTTCTCACACTTAAAAATGTACGTATTGTTGTTAAAAGTCAGGTTTTGTTTGTTACCGAAGGCGTAGCTGGAGGAGTGTGTTCGTCCGCAGCAGCTTCCTCCAGTTTCTCCTTTAATCTGTTCTTCTCTGCAAACATCAAGTTAGTCGAGTTAAAACGTGTCAAACATCCAGAATCACTAATTTGCATCAGAGAGTTTAAGAGCTGCGGCTTCTTCATGTTAAATAACACTTTTATCAGCCAATTAGGAGGCAGCCTGAGGCTTAATTGGACAAGAAGTGATAAATGATCGTTCGCTGCAGCCTCACGAAGAATGAAATAATCAGAAAGTCTCTTACTCTTCTTCTTGGCAGGTGTGTCGGGGCTCGCAGCGATGGGAGTTGAGCTTTCTGTCGTCTCCTCTTCTGCCTCAACCTTCATCTTCTTCTTCTTCTTCTTCCCTTCCTTTGAACGCGGAGACGAGTCGGCGTCAGGAAGCTCGGCGCTCTGCTCGTCCTCCGTCACCGACGTCTTCCTTTTCTTCTTCTTCTCGTTCTTCGTCTTCGGCGGCTGGTTCTCCTTTGAGGAGTTCTCCTCTTGCTCCGCGTTCGTCACCTTCTTCTTCTTCTTCTTTGGCGTGTCGTCCTCCTGGGCAGGATCAGGTTGAGGTCTCTTGGTTGGTTTTGGTCGAGGCGTCTCCTCCGCGGCCTCCTGGGTCTTCTTTTGTCTGAAAAATAGAAGAGGTTGATTTATCTTTGGCAAAATATCTAAAGTCTCTTCTTGACATTATCCTTGTAGTCACACATTTTTACTGTATAAATATTATACTTTCTTTTATACTGTAAACCTTTGCAAACTAATAAAGACCATAGTGTTGATAAGCTCAGATGTTGCTGGTTCTGCTCTGTTTCGGAGAGATAAAGAAAATAACTGTCATGTGTGCGAAAGTACGGAAGCCCTGAGGGACAAGTGAGCATATGTTTTCTTGTGGTGATCCTTTTTTCTGATCTGGAGTCGGATCTAAATAGTTTTCGCTCCTGTGTTTATGACATGAGACTGGTGACGAAGCGTTTTTTCATCTGTGAAAGCAGATGTTTTTAAGGAGAACAGACAAGTTAGTGTGTGAAACAGAGCGAAAAAGAAAAGATCAGGAGAAAAAAATATTTTCTTCAGGAGAGAAAGTAAAACTTCCCCTGGAAGAAAACGCTTTTAGTCGTATTTCGAACGTGGAGCACTTCAGCCTCTTGTGGCTGAAATGTGTATTACAAAAACAATCAACTTGTTCACTTGTTTTGACACAGGAAATAAAATACTAAATTCTTTTCCCCGTACTTGGTTTCAAACCTTAAAAAAACATTTTTTTTCTTCTGAAAAAAAGTGTTTTTCCTCCGGGAATTTTTTTTTGGTAACACTCACACATGTGGAGGAAAAAATCTGAAATCTTTCCGCCTCTACTCGGTTTCACACATGAAAAAAATAAGGAAAAAAATGTCCTTCTGAAAATGTTTTTCACATTCACACATGGGGTGGATTAAATCCAAAAAATGTCCCCAAACACATTAAATTTTTCACACATGAAAATAAAAAATCTACTGACAAAAAAAAGATTTTGGCTTCGATAAATGAAAAACAAATCTCATAGGAAAAAAATCACCTATTTTCACAGAAGAAGATGGATCATCAGTCCAGCAGCTTAACTTGTGAAATGAAAATTATTTGCATATTTATATATTCTTGACTTTTGATGAGGGAAAAGGAAACAGATGTGGAGCATCTTTAGGTACTGAATTAAAATTCCCCAAAAAATCAATTTCTTAATTCATCTTTCTGCTGTTGCTTCACTTTTCAACTGTAATTATAAGAAGACAAACAGACAAGTAGTAATAATAGTTTACATAAAGCGACTCACTTCTTTTTGCCTTTGGGTTTCTTGCTCTCTGCTTCTTCGGTCTCCCCTGAAGAGACGCTGCTCTTCTTCCTCGTCATCCTCTCTTGGATCTGCAGCCTCAGTCTCTTCCGTCTGCTGAGCTTCTTCCTGAGGCGTTTCTTCTTCGTGGCCGAAGAGAGCAGAGAAGAGTCTCCGTCTGCAGCACGAGGACAAGACAAGATGTTTCACTGAATATTTTAATAATCTTGTACTGATTATTATTTTTATCTGACATATAAACTCTTCAAAGTCAAGAAACAAGAGAAGTTAACTTTTTCTTTCTACCTGTTGTCTCCAGAGTCATTTCCATGTCTTCATCGCCCCCTGCTGGTTTTTCATCAGACTGCGTCTCCTCTTTCTCCTTTTTCCTCTTCTTCCTCTTCTTCTTTTTCTCCTCCGTTGTCTCCGCCGGACTCTCCACCTTCGTCTCCTCCTCCTCCTCCTCCACCTCCACCGCCTCGCTCTGCTCCTCCTCCACCTCCTTCACCTTAATCTTTTTGGTTTCGTTTTCTGAAGGAGTGTCAGGAGTCGGCTCATCTTTCTCCTCCGCTTGATCTTTCTCCCTTTTCCTTTTCTTTGCCTTCTTCTTCTTCTCTGGGGAAGTGGCAGCAGAAGACACATCCTCCTCCTCCTTCTGCTCCTCCTCCTCCTCCTCTTTCTTCTGATCCTCCTCTTCCTTCTCCACCTCCTCTGCTCTCCTTTTCTTCTTCTTCTTGGCAGACTTGGTGGAGAGAGGAGTATCACTGGATGTGTCGACAGTGGATGTGTCTGTGCTCGGCGTCTCCGCATCCTTCTTGCTCTTCTTTTTCTTCTTCTTGGGAGTTTCGGCGGTTTGGCAGGTCTCCTCCTCGGGGAGCAGTTGGCTGGTTTCTCGCTCGGCTGCTTCGCCGTCTACGATGTTGAGGATGATGGAGAACTCGGGGTCGACTCGCTCGGCTGCAGCTGCCACAGTCGTCTCTTCTGCAACACAACAGAAGAAAACATGGAGGATTTATTTTTGTTTCTTGTTTTTTGAAAACACACAGCAGGTGAAACTGTAAAGAAAGAGACTCTGACATGTTTGTAGTGTCGTCACTGCTCCAATAATGGAGAAAAAAGATAAAGGAATAACATTTCACAATAAAATGCCACAATACAGACCAGTGTGAGTGTCTCCTTCAAATTAAAACATGCTCAACTCTATCCGAGTACACCAGTCCATACATAACCCACTGAATCTTGTGTTTAGTGAGCAGAGAGACATTAAAACTCTCCTGGAAGAAAACATGAATGCTTTTAGTCTCATTAAGAATATGAGGCAGTGGAGCACTTCTGCCTCTTGTGGTCAAAATGAATATTACAAAAACAAACACTTAAAAAGAATGGGGGAAAAAAATTGCCAGAATTGTATTTTTCACTCAGTTCCACACAATTTGTTTTTCTCCGCAAAAATTTTTTCTTTTTGTTTCACACATGAAAAAAGATATTTTTTTAAATTTTTTTAAAGAGCCAATAAATTATTTGTTTTCTCCTAATCCTGAATATTTTTTTTCCTCTTGAAGATTTTCTTTTCTCTCGTTTTCACACATGAAAAAAACTTTTACTTACTCCTGAAGTTTCTTTTCTCTAAAACAAATCTTCTTCACTTGGCTCCACAAATGAAACTTTCTTCACTCCTCAAGATTTAATTTTCAGTTGGTTTTACAGATGAAAAAAATATTTTTCTTTCTTTCACGAAAATTTTTTTCTCCTGAATTAATTTTTTTACACAGTCACATACATTTATTTTTAATTTTCTCTTACATTTTTTTCCAACCGGTTTCACAAATAAAAGAAATTTGGATTCAATTATGAAGAAAAAAGAAAAAAAAATGCCTGTTTTAAGTAAAAAAATAAAATAAAATTTATTCGGCTTTACAAATAATAATTTAAATTTTTTTTAGACTTTCACACATAAAAAAAAAAAAAACAATTTTTTTTCCCTTAAAAATTTATTTTTCACGGGTCCAAGTTTTTTTTTCCTGAAAACTTTTTTCTTTCTCACATTAATTTTTTTTTTTCTCTTAGGCTTTTTTTAATTATGCTCGAAACTGAGTGGAAAAAAAATATTTCTCTTGAATTTCTTTTTTTTCCCACTTGGTCACACATGAAAATCATTTGGATTCAATTATGAAAAAAAAACTAAAACATATGACAAACATTTGATTTCTCTTGAACATTTTTTTCCTGGAAACCTTTTTCTTTTTCACATGAAAAAAAGTTTTCTCCTGAATTTTATTTTATTTTTCTCTTAATTTTTTTTTTTTTCTAATGGGTTTGACACATGAAAGGAAAGTTTTCTCCTAAATAGTTTTTTTCCCCTGGTCACATATTACAAAAAATATTCATTCGGAGTATAAAAAACAGAAAAATCATCTGATTCGAGGTAAAAATGTAAAAAAAAGAAAAATGTTCAGAAGTTGGTTGTCACACTGAATGATTAAAGCTTTGTGTACTAGAGAAGAGTTGTGTGAAGTGTTTTAATGTTTAAACATGTGTCACCAGTGTCAGCAGTTGTACCTTGGTCCTCTGGAGTTGTTGGTGTCTTTGTTTGGTCCTCACTGTCCTCTGCAGTCTGAGTGAACACAGAGACATGAACATCAACATACAAACACGAACTCATTACAGATTAGCATTATAGTTTCTGATTGTTCACATGTATTATTTTATGTTAGATTCGTTATTCTCTCAGCCTCACAACACTGTTAATCTTTGTTTGGTTCGTCCAACAACAAAAGCCATCTTTAAAAAAAATGTTTTGGTACCTTGGATTTCTCCTCCTCTTCCTCCTCCTTTGGATTTTCAGAGTCAGGGTCTGGAAAAGTAAAAAAAATACTTCCATATAAAAACTACTTTTATCAAAATGAATAATCAGATCATGAACTAATTTTCTTTTTGTTTTAACAAATGTTTCTTCTCAGATTCTGTGTCAAATAAATGATGTTGTCGGTCAGACACAAAAAGTGATGTCTTTAAAATTGTGTTTACTTTTTTAAATCTTCTCCAGGTGAGAATTTTTGTAAGTGGGGAAAAAAAATTTAAGGAGACATTTTTTTTCCATGTGTGAAACGTTTGTGTCCCTGAATCTTTCCATGTGAGTGACTCATAATAAGGGTTAATGGTAACCTGTGAATCAGGTGAGTTTGTACAGGTGTTCAGGAGACTTTTTGTAATACAGTACAAAAAAAAAAAGTTTTTCTCCTCCCAAAATTTCCCCTGAATGTTTTTTGTTCCACCACTGAAAAGAAACATCATTCAATTTCACTAATGAAAAAATAAAGAAATACTCAGTTTCACAGACGGGAAATAGTTAAAATTATCCTGAATGTTTTTGTCCCACATGTGGAAAAAAAAAATTTCACTTTACATTTTACATGATATGTTTTTTCCTTTTTCTGAAAAGGTTTTTCCCACATAAAAAAATAAAATTCTCCTGAAATAAATTTTTTTTCTCTCACTTTTTCTTCACTTGGTTTCACCCATGAAATTTAGTTTTTTTTCCTTCTTAAAAATTTTTACACATGAAACATTCTTCCCTTCTTTAGCTATTTCTGTCACAGATGAAAAAACAAATTTCTCCTGATTTTGATTTTTTTTTTTTCACATTTTCACAGATGAAATAAAAGGGGACCTTGGAAAGATCATCCTGGCAAAACATTTTTTTCCACTCACAGTTCTCGAGTCGCAAACACAGGAGAGAAAACAATTTAGATCAGATTTAGAAAAAAAAAATTCTTCAGGTCTTCTGTACAAAAGGTCATGAGGTGAAAGAAAGATATGAAGGAAAAGGTCAGAAAACCACGGTGCTAAAAGAAACACGAGGGCCGCGAGGGATTGTGGGACGGCATTGTCTCCATTCCTTTTGGAAAGCAAAGGAAGCCTTGAAGCACCTTTCCTATAGCATTCAAAGAATTCGCCCAGCTCTCACAGACACTTCTGGGTCATTTCACTCAATTAAGAGTCGTCCTGAGCAAAAAAAGACTTTTCAGCCACAGCTGAAGTCTCGACATCATGCTGGAAGAATCTCCAGTGTTCAGTGAGACGTCAAAAGTTTGTCCATCTCGTACTTTTACTGTCGTCTGAATAAATCTTACGAACTCGACAGCCTTGCAGCATTTAAGTGCTCTCGTTTCTTTATCGTTCTCAGGAGTATTCTGACTTGCACACAGCCAACAAAACACAGATGGAAGCATTAATGCAGCGATTATTATTTCATAAGTGAAGTTACACCTGAGTTAGAAAAGTCAAATTGTCTACCGACGTTCAGTCTCTTCACCAGCGTCATGAATTAATTTCCAGCCCCGTCTGTAACCGAGGCGTTTGTGTTCAATCAGGACGGTAATTCATCGCTCCGGCTCCTCTAAACGAGCTCTGACAGGCTCAACAAACCCCCTGTGAGACGTTAAACAAGTAACTGACGTTGTGGAAAAACTCCTCCGAGCGGAGCTGCCAGAGCCGTTTCTCTCAGCTTCTCTGGCAGCGATCCGTCAAAACTCTTTACAAGTTCTGCCGTCGAGTCCAAGTTCCTCCAACTTTACGTCTCTTTTTTCTGCAAATAAAACGATCCAAAACTTCTGCATTTTACAAACAGCGGGAGACGAGCGTCTGCCAGTGAAAAGGAAGCGAGAGTAATTTTTCTTTTACCTCCTAAATATAATGCAGAAAATATGCCGAAGAGGAAACGACTTCATTCGTGATTTACTTCTGGAACTGCATTTTAAGACTGACGGATCGTTTTTTAGACGTCCGTTCGTCCAAAATAATAAAACATGAAAAAAAAGTAGAACAAATATTTTCATAGCGAGTTTTTTCAGTATTAAGTAGTTCCCATAAAAACATGTTCACGGCAGGTTTGGTGAATTTTTCCAGAGTTAATGAGGCCGTGTTCCTTTGGAGATATATTGCTGCTGAAAGGTTGAAATGTTATAAAAAGGCTGCGAGGAGAAACCGAGCTTTGTTTTTGGGAAGAAGGCTGAAATCCGAGGAAATGTGATTGATGAAGGTTTATTTTTAACGGGTTTAGTGAACAGAGCTTTGAGGCCTTTCTGTCAGACACAAAATCAGCACATTTTAGAGGACAACGTGTCGAAGTTGTAGCTCGTAAGGCCAGTTTTTCTTCCTCCCTGCTTATTTAAGATTAAAATAAAATCCCTGACAGATCTGAAGAGTTTGATTTGAAAGCAGCTGCTGTATAACTTAAAATTAATCAAAATACACATATTTTAGATCTGAAATGATTAGCCAACTAACAAAAAATGATAAAAATACAACATTTTTTGATAATTAATTAATAACTTAGGCTTCGTTCAGGCTAAATCAGTCGTTACAGGCAGTGAAATCAGCGTTTCAGAACTTCTTTTCAACTCGTTAATTCCTCTCACGTTGTCACAAAATCTATTAGAAATGAACCTGGACACCTGAAACTGCGTCAAAGTTGTAGCTCGTAAGGCCAGTTTTTTTTCCTCCCTTGCTTATTTAATTTTAAAATAAAATCCCTGACAGATCTGAAGAGTTTGATTGACATTTTTTGATAATTAATTAATCACTTAGGCCTCGTTCAGGCTAAATCAGTTGTTACAGCAATTAGCACGGGCAGTGAAATCAGCTTTCAAAACTTCTTTTCAACTCGTTAATGCCTCTCACGTTGTCACAAAATCTATTAGAAATGAACCTGGACACCTGAAACTGTCTGATTGTGGATGTAAACGACAGCGAACCCTCCTGTGGTCTTTCATCGTCTGCTCCGAGACAAGAAGCGTCTGAGCAGCTTCTTCGCAACAGCTTGTGATTTTCGTCAGCGCCGTGAGAGTGAGACGGAAAAAGATGCCATACATGACATGTAAAGAACAACCTGCTCGTCGTAAACGTCTATTATTGGTCCTTCGTACCTGCGGGGGGCGGGGCTTCACTCTCTGCCGGCTGGTCATTGGTCTCCTGAGCTGTCGGGTCTGACTCGGCCTGGCTGAGCTTCTGCAGGAGGAATCAACAGGTCAACAACAGACAGCTTCTCAGAAGATGATTTCTTTATTTTTCCACCATTCGTGACACAGATCGGATCCTTTCCAGTTCTTTTCTAGCTGCAGAATCTCCAGTTCTGATTTAAACAATGTGGACACGAGGAAGTAAAATAAGAACCAGAGAATCTGCTCTGATGTGGTTTAAACCTCAGATGATTCACTGAAGGATCCTCTCAATGTCAACGAATAAATAAATCTCAATCAACACGTCACCTCTGCAGCGCCGCCTCCTCCTCATCCTCTGCCTCCTGTGTGGAGGAAGGCGTGGCCTCCGTTTGACTGACGGCTGTCTGTTCGGATGCCGACGCTTCATCTGTGACCTCGGAGGCGTCCGGCGCCGCTTCTGCCTCCTGAGGACGAAACACAGAGCAGAGAGAAGAGACATTTAGACTCATAGCTCTTCGTTTCTCAGGGGGGTTAGACAAGTTTTAACAAGCCGTCAGTGAAACCAGATTATCAAAGACAACTTGGAGGTAAAACAAAGAATCCTCCTGCTTGTTTTAAATGATGGAAAGGCAGCCATGTGCCTTCGAATCACAAACTTCGAATCATGAGGCCAGTGAAGACTCTCAGCGATCTGAACAGCAGCTACGGTGGCATTTAATCCCAAACCTCCACATGCCAGAATATTAAAAACCTCATGACTCCGCAAAAGAAGAAGAAGAAGAAGAAGAAGTGCTCACAGTGTTTCCTGCTGGAGGCCACGCAGCACAAACAGACGCTCCTCAGCCAGGCACAATACTCTGCAGAATAAGTTTCAGATGTGCGGTCGCTGAGCCGAAGCGAGCGGAGGCTCGGCTGGGCCGTGAATCAACCAGCGCTCCTGGTCTTTTTTTTTATGAGTTGTGATTAAAACTGTATTTTATCTGTAGAAAGACTCGTCTCACATTTGTTTGGCAGCTCATTGGAGCAGATTCGAGCTTCTATGCCCACCCTAAAGCCGACAACAGCCAACGAGTGATCGTGTCTTTCTGCTCTCCGGATGACTGATGCATCATGTAGCCTAAACAAGACAATTAAGTTATTGAGTTTATGTCGTTTTGCTCTCTGAAAAGGCCGTTTTTTTCCACTCAAGCACTTTTTTTATTCTATTTTATAATCTATAATGAGTTTTTGCTCCTCTTACTCTCATCAGGGGTATTTTGAGGTGACAAAATGGCATTTTTTTGGATATTTCCTCAGAAAAACAAGTGTTAAGTGTTCGTTTTCAGTGATATTATACATTTAAACTGGGCTTTATGATGTGGACCCATTGTGTTTTCCAGCTAATAGGGGAAGTTACATCTGCAGGCTTATTTTTTAATCATTTTACACCCTTTAAAAAAAGAGCCCAAAACCACACCTGTACTCCAAATGGTTGAAAAAACAAACAGTTTTTAATTTTTATGGCCTTTTAGGATATTTTGACCTAAATTTCCAGGAATAAGAAGAGTTAAGAGAAACAGTCAAGCACTTTCAGACTACAGAAAAAAGTTGCTTTATACCCACAGTAATCAATACCACTGTTCATATTAACTTTGATTTTATGTTTTGATCTGATTTCGCAGCCAGGAGACCAAAAAATTACGACAACGAGATGATTTCACTGTCAGATTATGTCGGGAATCAAGTGTTTTTTTCAAGGAGTTTATCCAAATTCAAGCGTATTCCTCACCTTGAAAATAAAAGGTTTAAAATTAAAAGCAGATTCCAAACTTTCAAGACTGATAAAGAAATGAAAACCTTGGCAGCACTTTAAAAGAAAAAACAATTAGAGTAATGTTTTTCTCTCTTTGTTGGAGGACGGATGTTACACAACCACATACTTTGGATTCAGCCTCAGGTCACTAACCTGCTTCAGCTCATCCTCGTCCTCTTCAGGCTCCTCGCCGTCTAAACCGGCTGGTTCTGGAGCCGGGAGCCGATCCCCGACCTCGCCGGAGGTGTCGGCGGCGGGTTCATCGGAGCCGTCCGCCTCGCCGGACACTTCAGCAGGAGCCGACTGCAAAAAACATGCACAGGCAGGCAACTTAGAGCCGCTAACAAGGCGAACAGATGTGACCTCGACATCATGATTCCTCCAGTGGTCGGAGAATTCAGGACATCTGGTGGTCCGAGAAGCCAAAGTCAGGACATTTGAGCCCGACTGTGAAAGAGAACAGCTGATTGTTGGATCCCATATTCAGCATTTTACTGATTATCGGTCTCTGGGTTGTCTTTTGTCCAATCGAATAAATCAATTTCAAAATGTACGACTGGCTCCGATTAAGCACAGAAGAGGCTATACCAGGCTGTGACACACACACACACACACACACACACACACAGTTAGTGGAATCAATTAATTCCCAACTGAACATTGTGAAACTACGAATCCAAAGAATCGCAAACTTTTTCTGTCACACGACGCCAAATATGTTTGGCAGTTCGTGTTACTTTGCATGTGGGACAGATTTTATTTGACCAGCTGGATGTTGGACAGCAAAAAAAAAAAAAAAAAAAGACTATAAAACAAAACAAAACAAAAAAACTTGCTCGTCTGCTTTTAATTCTGTTCAGCAGAAAAACATCTTTGTCCCGTTAAAAATCGTTCGCAGCAGCGAGGAGCTGTGCTCGTCTCAAACCACAACTCTTCTGCTGCAACACAGACACACAATAATCACACACACCACAAAGAGCCATTAACAAACTCACACACACACACACACACACACACACACACACACACACACAGTTTGTCTCAGAAGATTATCATCCTGTCACACACACAGTTTCTGTCCAAACAGCATTATGTGCTGCATCACTGGGCCGACAGAAAGGAACAGAGACGAGAGTTGGATACTCTCACACACACACACACACACACACACACACTAAACACACACACACTAAAACACACACACACACAGAAACAACAAACCAACAGATACAGGACGGGCAGGGAGACATGAAATGTGTCTGTGTGTATTTCAGCAGGATATAATAACAGTGCAGCTACTGTTCATCTCCCAGCACATTATTACACTGACTGGACAACAGCTATGTGTGTGTGTGTGTGTGTGTGTGTGTGTGTGTGTGTGTGATGGCGGCTTCCTGCTGCCTTAGTCTAAATTCAGAGATCAAAGCCTATTTTGACACCATGTTTCACTCGGTTGCCTTCTAACCGGGTTTAATTAATATTTTGAGATGTACAGTTTTTATTCTTCACCACACGGGATCTACTTTTCTTCTACAACTTTGGATTGCATGTGTGTTTCATTGTAAAAACTGTGATCTGGTCTCTTAATTGACAATCAAGCACGAGACATAAACGATCCCATGCTCACAGGACCGTTTGGTAACACGAGGCGGAGGTGAGCTGCTGCACGAGATTTGATACTAATTGTGGATACTGGATCATCACAAGCCGACTGGGACATGTGGAGTCTGTACGCTAGATAACGCTCCCTTGAACATTTATTATCTCTGTGTGATGTTTATGGTGCAAGTCCTTCTTTTTGCATGACTTCGAAGGGCAAAGCACTCCCTTAAAGGTCCACTGTGTAGTGTTTTAAGTAATTTATTACCTCAAATCAACGTCTTCATTCATAAATAAGTCCTCATTGGTGTAAAATGATCTCTGCCAACAATCTCACTTCTCCTCCTGAGGGAAGAATCACTTCTCTGTATTTCCATAGGACGGGCGAGCTCTACGGAGGCTTCCATGTCCTTCCGCTCTATAAAAAACGATGAACTGGTGAGAGGGACAAAAAGCTCTACGTGGTACAGATAAGGCTAAAGGCGTTTTCACTCAGAGCCAGCGTGACTGTGGAACGGAGGAGGAGCTTAGCCAGACGCGCTCGTCAGCTGCAGTTTGAAGTCTGTTTGAAATAACGTACCTCATCACCCGAAACTAAACTTGATGAAGTGCTGTTTGAAGACATGTTGTTGTCACAGCTTCTTGAATCTTGACACATCCCGCCTGCCGTAGTTCCAACAGGCTGCAACGCACGTTTGAAAACGCGAGGCGCTAGAGAGCAGTATTCGTTTGGATGCACAATAACATTTAACCACTAGATGGGAGAAATAATTCCACAGTGTGTCTTTAAATCTTAAACAGCTGTGAAACTCAACTCACACATTTAGATAATTAAATGATCGCGGGAGCTTAATCTAGTGAGCGGACATTAAGTATTTAGCGTGTTTGAATAAAACGAGGGAGAAACAATAACTTCTTTGACGTGTCAGTAAGAGTTAACTCATAAGAATCTGCTTGGTGTTTCCTCTCCTGCAGACGAGGCTACAACCCGCCCGTTCATTGTTGCTTGCAAATGTCAGTACGAGTGCCGATCTCATCCCCCGGCAACCGTTGTCAACAGCGTGTTGACTGAAGGACTGTGTACGCAACACACAGATCGAAGGGGATAAAAAACAAACTGTTACAAACTTGAATAAATACAGCTTGACTTTCTCTTCTTTAATTCTCTGGCTGCTTTTACCACCAGCTGGTTCAAACCGGTGACGTTCCCTCACTCCAACATCTGTCTGTCAGTATATTACATCACGTGTCGAATGTTGTGTTTTCTACTCACCTCCTGTTCTGTTTTTGTTTCCTCCTCCTCCTCTTTCTTCTCCTCGTCTCTGTCGGAGGCGTCGGCGTTCTCACCGACGGAGTTTGTTGCTACATCGCCTGCAGCATCCGTCACGGACTCTGGAGCCGAGGCACAAAATCATATATAAATATGAATTCTTGACGAGAAGTACGTGACGTACCGCAGGATAATCAATCTGCAGTCAGGCCGATGAACAGATACGACGTTCACACTGTGAAGGAAAGAGAAGACGACTCACCGACGGGAGGTTTGGCATCCACGTTGTTTTCTTCTGTGGTGTTTGAGAGTTTCACGTCTGCACCCTTTTCTTCTTCTTCTTCGCTGGTGGCAGGTTCTGGTTTGATGCTCTCCTTCTTCAAAGAGGCGGCGTCTTCCGCCTCCTGCTTGGCATCTTGAGCGAGAGAGCACAGCCTGAAAGCACGAACACAAGTTTTGTGTTATTTCTCAGCAATCGTGGAAACACCTTATGATTTAAAATGATACGATGCTGCCATGGGACGTCCTGAACAAGTGTTTTTGGCCTGAGAGTCTGAGCAAAAACACAGCAGAGTTCAGGAAACAGGATCGGATTTAGATTTTCTTTCAAACCGTATCGACCAAATAAGTCTCCCTGGATCTAGTTGAATATAATAAAAATAAAAAAGGCTGTTCAATCTGAAGAAGCGAGGTCGTGTTTCACCCGAGGCCTCGACGTTTGTGTGCAAGAGTACAGCAGACGTGAGCTGAGGTCATTCATTCCATCATCTATCTGCTGCCCGTTTAATCCTTTTCAGGGTGGCAGGGATTTGAAATAAATCCCAGAATGCACTGGGCAGAAAGCCAGACAGACACACACACACACACACACACTTTCAGTCACTTCCTGCTCATAGGGTCAGTTTGGAGTCCGATGATGACCGAATCATTTAAGATAAAGACGGAAGACTCAGATTGATGGAACTTGTTACACACACGTTTACTTCAAGATACAAGTTTAACACATTTATGACGTCATGAGTTTTGTTTGTAGTCGACACCTACAGACCTGGAGTGGTGTCGCACTCAGAAGCTGAGGGGGGCGCCAAATCGCAAAAAACATACCAATTTCTAATGTTGGTGTGTAATAAGCTGCTTTAAAGTTTGTTCTGTTGTTTGTTTTATGTTTAGTATTTAGCACTTTTAAGTCGAGCCTGACCGATACTGGGTTTGTGGAGCCATGATGGAGACTGCAATGTGTAGGTGAATCCGTATACGTATGCTGTCTCTGTGCTGTGTGACTTACTTCATCCAGCCTGTGTAGATATCCTGCAGGTTGGATCGTTCCTCTGGTGTCTCCACCTTCACAAACACACACATGGACACATTAAAACCAGTGAGAACCTCACATGAGCCACAGTGGTTTGAAATCTTACCCAACAATCACCACATTTTTCAAGTTTAGGACCGACGCTCTGAAAGTTACATCTGGCTGGATTATTTTTTTCCTGTAAACCAAACTACGATGAAGAGCTGAGAGGACAGAAAGCTAATTTCCTGTCGTTCAGGAATGCTTCCACTCTCCCGGATATGAATCCGCGCAGCAGCACGACTACACAAACACCAGCGTGAGACTCTGATGATCCAAAGTCTGGATGGTACATGATGCTCACAGTAGTAATAATAAAAGAGCGAGGCCTCTGTGGGAGCATCGGAGAGCGATGCAGAACACTGTCGGGACAATTTTACTCTTTTATGATCTTCCTAAAACTCTGTCAGCAACTTTTGTCAAATTTATTTTTAGCACCAGAGCCTGAAACCTGAAACTTGTGACTGACCAAAGCTCAGGTTTCAACACATTTGTCATTTCTTTGAGTGCCAGAAAAATACAATTAAAGTGGTATTTTGAAAAAACAAACAGTGCATTCACTTCCATGTTTGATCATTTAACCAGCATGAACAGATTTCTGATTTATTTTCAGCAGAGTTTATAGAATATACTGCAACAATTAAATAAGACATCATGTTAGCAGTGTGTAGTCTGGTTAAACAGCCTCTTCAGAGCACTGATTGCATCATGACTATGCAGAAAAGTGGATTTACAGTAGAGTCATCTAATGTTTTTTTGTCCCACCAACAGCCAAAAATAAACAAAACACCTGCCGAATAATTCTCGGTCGATTCACTAAATAATAAAACAAGGAACCATCGCAGCTCGATTACATGTAGATGAAAAATATCAACTTTTATCCTTAAACACTATAAAAATGTAAGGAGGTTTGGAACGTGGTGCCAGTGTGCAGCAGGAGGCCTGCAGCAGCTCCTGTAACATTATGTTCTTTTCCTCCAGGAGGCCTCGAGAAGGTGCCATGTGCTCCACACACAGCACAGAGGCTGACCCGAGGCTCTCTGTGAGCCAACAACACATTAAAATCACATTCATATTTAATCCAGGTGCTTATATAACATGCAGACACGCGCATGTCAGCTAAAGATTTAGCAATAAAATTGTAAACATGCTGAAAAATGAACAAAAAATAGCGACACAGCAGCCAGTCAGGTCGCTTCTTCACTCAATCAGGCTGTAAATGAGGATTTTACACCCAAACTTTACCTGAGAAATGTGTTTTTCCAGCATCTTCGCAGCCTTCTTGTAGCCGCTCACCTTCAGGTGCTGGTAGATCAGAACCAGCAGCGCGTCGTCCTCCTCCGGGGCCATGCTGTCCGACTGGACCGAGCGACGCGACGGGGAAACCGGACCAAAACTGGAATATTATTGACGAGTTATGCACAGTTCAGTTCATGCTCGCTATTCAGCGTGCGGCCATAGGCGCTGACGACGCCCCCCTCGAAGTGCATCATGGGAAGTGGAGTTTTCTTGTTTAAAGGGAAGCATCGACAACGACCAAAAAACATCCTTTGAAATTAGTTAAACATGAAGTAAAATGGATCAATGACACGTTTAAGAAGATTATTAATATACAAATATTACAGTTATACAACATATGAAGAATAATACATATATATTATAGCTAACATTATATTGTAAGTAGCCTATTGTACTAAAAAAAACCTTTACATTATTTTCTGTCAAGCTAAACCTCCTTAAAATTATTATTTTTGTTAACCATACTCTTATTAATTCATCTTGTTTCTCAGTTTATTGGTTTTGAAGGATGCTAGTGGAGTTTTGCTAATGAAGCTAACAGCAATTAACCAGCATTGGATATAAATTTAAGAGGGAATTAAGCATGTTAATTGTAAAACTTAAGAATTTTAACAGAATCAGTCAGCGATCAATTAATGGAGTTTGGAAATGTTTTAATTTTTTTACATCTTACATTACGTCATTTTCACATACATCTCTAATGTATGGAAGCCCAATGTGGCCAAGAAAGGACACAAAACAGTGCACATTAAGTGTGTTGCATTATTTTCTGGGGACCAAAAATATTCTGAAAACATAAAATTAAAATTCAGATATGTCACAGAATTAACAATCAAGTGGAATATAAAGTAAAATATTCCTCACTAATATGTAGAATTAGGTCATTGCCTTTATTGTCTTGTATATAAATGACTCTTCATGCTCGGAGGAAACATGGCAGCCATGATATTTTAATAAAATGTAAAGCTCTTCGTACATCATTTGTATTTTTTTGAGGTTGAAAAGCACATGTGCTGCTTTTTTTGCCCTTTTAAATAAATATTGCTTGAATTTGATTCACTGTATCACACTTGTAATCTAGTATGTTGTCATTTCTACCTATAAACTATGACACTTATGTGATAAAACTATCTCACTTTGACTTGTAGCTCATAATTTGAACTCAGGAATACAATATTTTGTTATGTTTTTGACTTTACTTGGCTAAAATGTGCCTGAATTAATACATTCTCTACAGATCCAGCATAGTAACCACAACTTCTTCATCGTTGGCACTTAATTAAACATGAAATTAAAGACATTTAGGGGTTAAAATTGTGTGTTTCAGTGGTTTGGAGGGGGTTGAATGACTGTTTCTTTTCCAGTGTAGCCACAACAGCGTCTGGCAGCATTCCTCCCCGCATTGCTCACTTGCCAGTGAATCAGGCTTTAATAAATCACACGCAGCTTCTATCGGCCACTTTGTAAACTTGGAGCAGGAAGACTCACCGGCAGACTGTTTTAATATTTCCAAACAGAGACAAGATTGTTTGGATGAGTAACAGTAGTCGGAGGAAACAGTCAGACTGTAAAGATGTGTTATAAACCAAGAAAATGATCCATCCATCATTATTGTTGCTGTGACTACAACACCTCAATACATCCTGCTGATTATTATTATTATTAATGATGATTCTTGTGATAATTAGAGCTTTTATTTCCTGATTAATGTGACCTGTTTCCGGTCTGTCTCTGGAGGACTTGATGATTCTCTCATCTGTACTGTACAGTTGCGTAAAGAGAGAAATTCCTGGTTTTCCTCGCGGTGCCAGCTGGCTCCTCCGTCGGCTCAACGCTTCCAGCAGCCTGCAGTCAGTCACACCGCCCGGATGATGTTCTGTTCGGGCTCACACACGGACCCGAGCAGGAGGTTCTGCCGCCGCGATGAAGATCAACATGAACAAAAGAAACATATTAAAGAAAGTGTTAAAGGAGCGCTGGTGTTTAAAGGGCTGCGGGGCTTTATGACCGCGCTGCTTGTGTCAAGGTGCAGAGATGACGTGAAGAGCAGCGGATGTGAAGTGATTCAGCCTTCAAAATAAAACTCTAATGATAGGAAAAACAGACAAAACAATTTGTATCAATGGAACTGACATTGGCTTACTAACATTATGAATGTATGAAATATCCCTATTATTTTTATTATTATTATTTTTTTAGTCGCTGGAGACAGAAATATTATAGGAGGAGTCAATTTATTTTTATTATTATATCAAATATCTATTATATATATTTTTATTAATTATGCTTGAAATGATAAACTTGCAAATTACATTGTTGTACAAAATGTAAACCATACTTTTAATTTTAACTTAAGATTTCATTAAATGTTTTATTCTTTTTACAAATAAAGAATAATATATAGAGATAGATAGATATATAGATCTGTTATATACTATTTATAATTATATAGACTGTCTATATAACATTTGTTACTTTTTTAATTGAGACCAAAGTTATAAATATCTTCAATCGTAAAAAAAAAAAAAAAAAAGTTGTCTCATTATGTTAGTAAACAACATGAGCTAAGTTTCACACTAGAATATGCTGCGATTATTAGCAGCATACATACTACAGTAAACATACCTCCTTTAGCTAGCCTACTTACCAACAGTATTGCTAGCTAACTTTAGCTTATAACTATGAATCAAGTTTTTTTTTTAATTATAGTTGTAAGAATATATATTTTAGGTTTAAAGGCTGTTATTTCATGAACAACTAGGCCCCCAAAAAATAACGCTAATGAAAATGTATACGACAGCTAATTAGCCACTACTTGCTAAGTTCCACATTAGCATTAGCTGCATTTCTTTCATCATTGGGTCGGCTCCTTAGCAACAAGGTTGCTAGGTAAGTTTAGCTGATTAGCTAGCTGCCAAGCTGTCATGTCATGTCCAATGTTAACATTAATTTCAAAGTTTAAAGTTTTAATTTATTTTATAATGTTAAGTATATAGGCTATATTTTGTGTTAAAAGCCGTTATTTCATTTACAACTATGCTAATAAACAACACTAATGACACTTAAAGATACGTTAGCTAATTAGCGACTACTTGCTAAGTTTCCCACTAGCGTTAGCTGCGTTTAGTTAGCGGCCTTTCTTCGACCATTAGCTTGACTCCTTAGCCTGCCATGGATAACCAACAAGGTCGATAGCTATTCACTCTCAGGTAATGATTGTTATTTTTGTCTGTAATTACGTAACTATTCATGTTAACGTCTGAAATATAAATACAAGCTGGCTATAGCAGAGGTAAGAAGCAGGGCTAGCTAGTCTGTGGAGCTAGCTAACGTTAGCCTGGTAATAAGCATTCATGTAGCTAGTGATGGAAGTAATAGGGTGTTGGTGCTGTAAGAGAATATTAATTCGTATTTTCCAACACGTTATCTCACGGAGTGTTTTATTTTGACAGGTCGGACCGGAAGTGGCAGCGTGGTACCGAGCCCGGCTTGACGTCGGTCGTATTTCATTGGGAGTGTGGACGCGCCGACTGGAAGGAAGGAAGGTTCTGTGGAAACTTGGGGACATGCGGCGTCTCCTGCAAACTCTCACCGAGCTCACTGCGAGCTGAAGGAAAAGACTCGAGGTGTGGAGAATGAACTGAGGAGCTGCGGAGAGGAAGAGGAAGAAGAGGAGGAAGAGGAGGAAGAGGAGGAGGAGAGCCGTTCACTCTCATTGATCCAGTATCGAGGTATTGATTCAGGGCCTGGCGTTTGAAATGATAACACAGCTGTTGTGTGTTCATGAAGAACTGTACTGGACTTTTAAATCAGAGCACGGTGCTGCGTGTGGGTGTTACAGTGATGTCTGACTCCAGATCAATAACTCAAACTGTTATTGATACACTGTGTGTGTTCTAACAGGTCTCAGATCAGATCAGGACCAGACACAGGCTGCAGACTTATATCAAAGGAAATGTCAAACAGGACCAGTCTGAGCTTGTATAGTCTGAACCAACAGGCTGTCACAGGAAGGCACACACACACACACACACACACACACTCAGAGATATTGGGAAATGTGTGTGTGTGTGAGAGCGAGTCATCAGCTGTTGCCATGAGCACCATCTATCTCACCTCGTGGGAAACCGGCTCTGAGACCAGTCGGGCTGAGGCGGCTGCTGTTGGTCCTGGTCTCACAGATCAGAACCAACGCTGCAGCTTCTTCCTCTGAGCTCCTGAAGTTTGGATCGGACCCACACACGGTCCGCTTCCTTTAACAGAATACCGACCCGACTGTGATAAAGGGTCGAGTCAGTACAGCAGAGCGGATCAACGGTCCTGAAGCATCTCTGAGAAACTTAGTTGAACTCTGTTCTTTCAGGAGGAGATCTTCTTCAAACTGTGTCGTAACTTTAAATCCAGAGTTTGTTGTGTTTCTGTGTTGAATTACGTTTTAACGTGATAGTTTATGACTAAATATCAGAGACAGCTTCAGACATCTGATGCTGAAACAACGTGAAGCGGCTGACAGAACATTTTCTGGGTTTTTTGGACTGTTGGTCGGGTAAAACATGCAACATCTGTGTAATATGAGCTGATGACAGTTATTACACGTTTTCCTGATTTAACTTGAAGTTTTAAAAGATCAGCATGTTGTGTTGAAGCTGGTTTTGTGTTTAAAAACTGAATTATTTCCATCATCGGTTAATCTGACGATTATTTCAAGATAAAAAATGTGAAGATTTCTCATCATGATTTCCCAAAAAGCTGAATTAACGTCTTCAAATTGCTTCTTTTTGTCCAAAACCCCCCAAAGACTCGTCACTTTCTGTTATAAATAACAAAGACAAGCAGCAAATCTTCACATTTAAAAGATTAAAGCTAATTCTCTTTCAATCAGCTAATCGATTAATCTGCCTTGAACAGCCGACTGACAGATGTTGAATCTGTCAGACCATTTATTATTAAACTCTCTCGCCACAAAACAATGAACTGACTTCTTAATTGATGGTTTTTACGTCAATGTCATCAATTATGTTGATCTGTGTTTGGATGAGACACAAATGGCGTCTTTCCAAAAAAAAAGGAATGACAAAACTTTGATATCAGCAGATGGAGTCATACAGAAATAAGAGGATTTTGTCCCGTACACTTTTAAATATAAGAGGCTCCGTATGTGACAGTAAATATTCAAACAATAGAGAGTAAAGTCACGGTTCTGGTTCTGTTCTCTTCTGGCTCGACTCGTGTTGTCATCACTCTTCATTGGTTTGATGATTCAGCTCCAAAGATTGTAAATGGTTAAAAAAACAAAAAAACAGAGAGACCTCCTCGGAGTTCAGCTCTCGCTCCACCAGATGGATGTGTTTCAGATCTCGGTTACAGCCAAGTTGGCGAGTCCACCTCCAAATGTGGTTTCATGATCTACAGCGAGTCCGCCGCCGATGGCACGCTTGTGTGAATTTGTGCCGACTCAGACGTTTCTAAGCTCCGCTGGTGGTTTTGCTCGTGGAAAAGTTTTTCTCGCTGTATTGTCATGTTTTGTTGTTTTTTCCTTCTTCGTGCAGTAAAGATGCAGCCGGCTGCCGCGGCTCTGACTCTGCTGAGCGTCGTCTTCAGCCTCGGCTGTCTGTCGGCTCATCGGTCCAAACCCGACCCGACGAAGCACCAGAATGACGGGAACGCTCAGAGCGACGAGGCCGGAGGGAAGAAGAAGAACCAGCCGCACATCGTGTTTATCCTCATAGACGACCAGGTGAGTCGTCTCTCATGATGTCTGAAAAACTTCAAATATATGATCATGTTACATATGAAACGATGATTTCTTACACATTGTACGATATAAATTAAGCTGTTTGTGGTGATATTGATCAAATTATGGGCTTCATTTTGTAATTTAAATGTTTTTTATGGCGTAAAATTGGAAAAGAAAGTCAAAAATAACTACAAATGTTGGTTAAACACCAGTAAAAAAGAAGAAAAGTCATTCAAATCAACATCAACATCAAAGATCAAAACCCAGATTTAACCATCAGCTGATCAATTGATCACAATTTGGTACAAACGTATTGAAAGATCAGTTTACAGTCATTTCTCAAACGGCAAAACATCCATCGGTCGGACTCTAGTCGTGACTGTCGGCTACTTTTAAAAAGCTAACGTGACGTTTAATTGAAAATGCACACATACAATAAAATACCAAGTTTAATTGGCGGGTTCAGTTCGCCAATATCTGCTCGCCTTCTCACACCAACCAAACCAAAATATTTAATTAAAAAGGCACAAATCACAATAAAAAGTCTAGATGACGGTAATTAAAGAGCGGACGCTTCCATCAATTGTCTTCTTCCTCGTTAAACAACAACCACCATTGTCAGCGAACATCTGTCTGACGTGACTCAGGCGGAAAACGTTCGCAGACGAGGCGACGTTTAAAAGTTTTATTTGAGTTACGTCTGGTCGCCGCTTTCCCTCCAAACTCGCCGACGCATCATCTGGTGTTTCCACCGGAGCTCAAGCGGCAGGTGAACGAATGAAACGCACTGTTAGCTTGACAACTCAACAAAACATGAAACAGCTGTTGGTGTTTTCCCAAGAACCATCTGAACGTCACCACAGATGGAAGTGATCGATCTTAAATCTGAAATTCTGCCTCCGTGACGCCACAACAGGGTTTCAACGACATCGGCTACCACAACCCGACCCTCAAGACTCCGACTCTGGACAAACTGGCGGCGGAGGGCGTGAAGCTGGAGAACTACTACGTTCAGCCCATCTGCACGCCGTCACGCAGCCAGCTGCTCACCGGCAGGTACGGAAAGTCTCCTGACGTTTTGTTTTTGAGCATCATTTTAAGATATTTTTGGCGTAAAGCTGAAACAGGATTTGTTTCAGGGCTAACGATGACTTTCAATTTGATCAGTTTGTTGTTAACTCAGTCCAAAGAATTCAATTTACAGATGTTAAACAAATGTTAGAAGCATTTTTTTGCTGAAAATGTGACTTAAAACTATTTTCTGATTATAAAAATTATCTCTGAAATGACTTATTGATAAGCTGCAGTACATCATTCTTTCTTGAGCCTTATTTTATCCCTGTTTCATTGTCAGATTGTCATTAAAAAGCGGATCAATATCTTTTTCAGCATGTTGTGATTATTAGGTCGAGGTAAGCTGAGACTTTATTGATCCTCAGGCAGCGAATTCACACGTCACAGGAGTGAAATCAGAACAGTTATCAGAGTCCGAGGCTCTGGTTCAAATGAGGTGGCTGCTCTCAGTAATCTGATTATCGATTAGGCAACATGGCGCTCTGAGGAAAGTAAATGAGTCCCAGGTCCCACTGTGAGCTGCTGGTCCGTCTTATTTCTTCCAGATATCAGATCCACACGGGACTCCAGCACTCCATCATCAGACCCAGCCAGCCGAGCTGCCTGCCGTCACACATGGACACTCTGCCCGAGAGGCTCCGCGAGGCCGGCTACGCCACGCACATGATCGGGAAGTGGCACCTGGGCTTCTACAGGTGAGACGGGACACTTCACAGGTGCTATAGTCATTATTAACTCCGCTCTCTGCGAATGAGGTGAGATCATTAAAAAAATCAAACAAACCTTGGACATATCTCATCTCTAGATTCTCGTGGTGCATCACTCAGAAGCTCAAATGTCTCAGATTTTATCATTTTGTTTTTGTTGTCAAGCTCAAAACAAACTAGTTTGTACACGGCGAGACCAGATGTGTGTGTGTACGTGGTGAAAGACATCAGGAACATGATGGGCAACAAGCCTGTGAATATTCTCATTCATCCAGGTCATAGTTATCTCAAAGAAATTGAATTGAACGCAACTGGATTTGGTTTTTGTCTTTGAAGACGTTTCACCTCTCATCCGAGAGGCTTCATCAGTTCCTGCTTGCTTGACTAGGCTGGGACTAGTCCAACTAGCCGGTGTGGAGGTCCAGCTATTTAACCTCTTAGGAGGCGGTCACAAGGCCACTGATGTCTATGGGTCGTATGTGCTCCATTATTGCCAACGACAGTCGTTAGTATGGTCGTTGGGGATGGTGGAAAGTTGGTTTCGACTTCGTTAGTGCTATGTCTTCAAAGACAAAAAACAAATCCAGTTGCGTTCGATTCAATTTCTTTGAGATGCTGGGCAAGGAGTTTTTTTGTGATTTTTAGGCCTCTGTTCTTGTATTTAATACTTATTAGTAGTCATGGATGCAAATGTGTCATCCACAGAGTCATGATTGGTGGGAAAGTGTCTTTCTCATCATCCAATGTCACTGCTTTCCATTTACAACACAGACGTACCGGCATTTTCCTTGAAATGTTCCCACGTCTGAATGTTCCCAGCTTCACTTCACACACGAACACATGTAGGAAACGTTCCTGAAGGTTTCAGCTGTAGCCTGCATGTGTTAAAGTAGTTATAGAGTAGAAGGAGATGCAATAATCATTCAAATATGGGAACGTGACATAAAACTGACACGAATAATGTCGTAAATAACGTTGTGGAAACAATGGAAAAAAAAGAGAGAGCTTCAAACCCCGCTCACTTTTCCACAATCACTCTGAGTGAAGAGCGTGTCGATGTCAGATTGTTGGTTTTGATCAGTCGCGGTTGCAGCCGGACTCGGCCTCGTCTAATCCGACCTGCTGGAAAGCTTCAGGCGGTTTCAGGCGCTGTGGTCAGAAACATCCAGACACCGAGTCTGAGTGCTTAACCTCCAGCACACACTGACCCGCCATGTGGAAGCCCGTCAGTGTCAGTGGTCGAAACAGTCACATATCATAAGAATATATATATTTTAGTCTATGCTGAAGGCAGCCTGGGATGTTTTTGAGGAGAAGCAGTGTTTAGATGTGCAGATTATGATACGCATTCCTGCTGATTTCACACTGTTCCACTGAGTGTAAAACACAGAGACGTGCAGGAGAAGAGAGCAAACAAGATGAAAAACAGCGAATGTAACCCGATTATACCTTTCGTAAGCTGCTTGTTTATAACGGCGTCGTATAATTTTATTATATTTGTTTTCTCCAGGAAGGCCTGCCTGCCCACCAGGAAAGGCTTCGACAGTTTCTTCGGTTCTTTAACAGGAAGCGTGGATTATTACAGGTAAGAGCGTTTGATTTTGACGATCCCGACCGGGATGTTTGTCGCCCCTGTTTTCCATTATCCGCGTCTACAACTTCTCCCATCTGTCCTCAGTTACGGGTCCTGCGACGGCCCGGGGTTATGCGGGTACGATCTCCATGAGAACGAGGGCGTGGCGTGGGGCCAGGAGGGGAAATACTCGACCACGCTCTTCACGCAGAGAGCTCGCAAGATCCTGGAGAGCCACGACCCCACGGAGAGGCCGCTGTTCCTGCTGCTCTCCCTCCAGGTAACAGACGGAGGTTTGATATCAGAGAAAAATGTCAATAAAAAGTAGAAACGTAGGAAAAATATCTGGAAAAAAGGGACAAGTTTTCAATAAACATACGGGGAGAAAACTTCTCGTATGAGTAGTTTGAGGAAAATAGGTCAAACGCTCTGCAGGCCTGACATGTGTTTCGATGCAGCGATGGTTTACGTCTGGATGCGGAGACTCTGACATGTTGGAATAACACTGAGGCCGCATCAAAGTGTTTGTTTGTCTACGAGCATCAGAAACTTATTGAGACCGTTGTGCTCATATGGACCAGAACCGTCTCATTTGAGAGCGGGCCACACAGAACGGCTGTTTAAACTCAAAAGGACTGATTTTCTTTTTTTTTTGTGTGTATTGCTCGGGTTTTTCTGGGCAGCTGTGTTGGTTCGATGTCACAGCTCTGGGACGAGGAGGTTTGTTGAAATCGAGCCGATGCCCTGACAAGAAACGGCGAAAACAAAACAGAGGACTGTTGTTATTTGATTTTCTCTCTCTGCCCCCCTGCCAGGCTAGAAACCAAATAAACAGTCCTTATTTCAACTCCCAACTTCTGCACCAGCAGTCGATGAAGAGGTTGAGGAGCAAACTCTGGCTGTATTTCTTAAAATGAGTATTATACAGTTGAATACTGTTAACGTATTTCAAAATAAATGCATCTTCCTTGAATCAAAATAGCCGATTATATCATAATATCTTAGTTTTTAGCAAGAAATGAATCACACGAGTGGAGTTTTGGCCGTTTCTAACACCTTTTGTGTATTTTACTTTGAAAGGCACCCTGTATTTCTCTAAAGGGACAGCTCGCCAACAAGTCAAATCAATCAAATCACTACATATTTCTCCTCTTACCTTATTCAGATTGTTTAGATTTATCAAGGTTGTGAGTTTCTAAGATATCAGCCGCAGAGATTTCTGCCTTCTTTCAGATATAATGGAAGAAGACAACATTTGGCTCGTGATGCTCAAAGCAACAAAACAACAAGAAAACCCAACAACTCCGTCTCTTTCCAGAAACCATGACCCAGTTACTAAATAAATCCATAGACCTCGCTGTGAGTAGCTTCATGTAGGAGCTATTTTCTTTTCATACCGAGCAGAAGAAAGCGCGCTTCTACTCTCGGACGAGACTAAAATTCAGATTATAATCGGTTTAAAAGCCCAAGCAGAACAAAAATGCTCCGTATAAACACCTCAATCAGAACAAACAGGCCCAAACCAATCTAAATGAAAATTGTCACGTGTAAATGATATAACCTGATCATTTTCCATCTGTATTCCGTCTGTGAAACAGTCAGAAGGACTCAGACTCAGAGAACTGAGCACAGACGACGACAAAGATAGATAGAGATCCATCTTCAAGGACAGGGAGTTGATCAAACACGCGCCAAAAGAGATAAAGGAAGAGGAATGCATGACGTAAAATGACTTTTGTGCACGACACACAGCTGTTTCAGGTAAATCTGTTGTTGAAATTGGAATGAAGAAATATTGTCCCTGTCAACATGTTCACATCCCACACTGTCGCTCGATTGAAAGTGAAACTGCTCACAACAATGTCTGTGGACTGTCTTGAGTAAAACGGGTCATGATTTCTGGAAAGAGGCGTTGCTGGCTGGGTTTTTTCAAATTTCCATTATATTGGAGAGATCTAAAGAGAGCAGACATCCCTCCAAATCTCAGCAACTCACCACCAAAACAGTCTAAATAGATCTAAGACGCTGTGTGCATGTTCCTCCTGCAGGCGGTTCACACTCCTCTACAGACTCCCAAGTCCTACATCTACCCGTACCGAGACATGGTGAACGTCGCCAGGAGGAAGTTCGCCGCCATGGTGTCCACGGTGGACGAGGCGGTCCGAAACGTCACCTACGCTCTGAGGAAGTACGGCTACTACCGGAACAGCGTCATCGTCTACTCCACCGACAACGGGGCCCAGCCGTTCACCGGAGGGAGCAACTGGCCGCTGCGAGGCCGCAAGGTAGAAAATTTACTTTGTGGATGAGATTATATTTATAGTTAAAGAAGCATATGTGGATTATTTCTGTCAAATAAGGAGGAGTTAACATAATTTGTGATGTTTAAAGACATGTTGCCTCCTATTTTAATGATCGAATAATCAGTTTGAGGGGTTTGAGTCTAAATTCTCTAAACTACAGCTTCTTAAATATGCATATTTTTTGGTTTCCTTCTTCATCTATGACAGTAAACTGAATATCTTTGGCTTGTGGGATGTCGTTTTGGGCTTTGGGAATCACCGATCGACATTTTTCAGCATTTTCTGACATTTCATAGACCAAAAAAGAATTGCTTAATTGAGGAAAATAATTGAAAGATAAATCAGAAATCAAAAATAATCGTCAGTTGTAGCCTTAAAGATCGACTTTGTAAGAAATGCCCAACTCGTCAAATACTGATGGTTTGTGATGGCGGCCAACGAGACCTACAATCCCAAGACTTTGGAATGAGAATCAAGAAATAAACACATTATCTTTAAATGATTTAGTGATTATTGGTGGCTGATATGAAGAGCTCTCTGTTAACTGTAACCAAACATCCTGACTGTGTCTCCAGGGTACGTACTGGGAGGGTGGAGTCCGCGGAGTGGCGTTCGTTCACAGCCCGTTGCTGAGACGCAGGAGACGAGTCTCCACGGCTCTGCTGCACATCACCGACTGGTTCCCCACGCTGGTGGGCCTGGCCGGGGGAAACATCAGCCGGGTCAGTGGAGCTTAACTCTCTTTTCTTTCCTTTTTCAGCACGTTAGCTTTGTGTTTTGTTGCATGTTTGTCACTGAAGCTCAAACACTATAAAAAAAAGTGCGTCACTGAACATTTCTGTAAAACAGACGGGATTTAAAGATGTGTTTCTCCCCTCGGCCACCCAAGCTACTGATACGAGCTCTGACTTCACTGGGAGGCTTTAGGAGGACGCTGGATTTAGGTTCTGTATGTTTTCCTTGTTGTCGAGCCAAAAACTTCACTCTGCCAGAGTTTACTTTACGTCGAGCCGAGCCGCCGAGTGTCTCCCACTGATTATAAATTAATGCGTACGTTTGTTTGTCGTCACGGTGAGAGCTGAACGTGGATCCATCTGCATCAATCAGCTCAGACTCTGCTGAAGTTCAGGTTGCAGTGCTGCCGTAATTCACCATCGAGCAGATTAATGTGCTCTTGACCTCCTGTGATAAGTGCACCGCTCGTTCTAAACAGTGGCCACAACGGCGCTTTGTGTTTTAGTTCAGACAGATTCATTTTACTGGCGTGTCGGTGAAGTCTGTGTACAGCTCCCAGAGTGCTTTGCTGGCTCGGTGTGCGAGCAGTTTTCCGCTGCCAAGGCAGATAAGAACGGCGAGTTTGGCTACAATCAAGAAGATCTGACTAATCCAGAAACTCCACAGCTACATTTACCAAAGGAGATGTATTATTATTTAATCCTGTGAGGAAAATGTACGAGTGTTTGTTCTGGAAACATTAATGCAGGACACACGTGGACAGCAGACCTCAGAGCGACCTGTCATTACTCTTCTCTTTGTATTTTCTGTGACGAATGTGTGTTTTTATGTCCCTCTCAGAGTCAGGGCCTCGACGGTTTTGATGTTTGGCCCGCCATCAGTGAAGGGAAGGAGTCACCTCGTCAGGAGATCCTTCACAACATCGACCCTCTGCACAAACCTGCACAAACCATGAGCTGGGAGGCCAACAGACAGCGAGCGTCAGGTGACTAACAACGTAAAAAAGAAACGTTAAAAGCGAGGTTACTGAGTCAATACAGTCAGTTATGAGCTTATGAGACACACTAGCCCCTTTTAGATAGAAAAGGTGGCACATGTGCAGCAAGGTAAAGGCTGCAATGTGCCTCCTTGTCTGTCTAAAAGGGAGGTGTAATATTCCTCCTTTTCCAAACAGCCTCCACTTTCCCTCCTCTGGTAGGCGTCAACATGTGACGTGACGTGAAGCAGGAAGTTGGGCGTGAAGAGAAGCAGGGCAGTTTCTGCTTTTCTCCCAAAATCCTCTTCCCGTTTAACATTGGGGCTTATGGGGCAGTTGCTGGAGTTTGTGTCGGTTAGACGCAGATAATTCAAAAACCGTACATCCTCCCGATAAAGTGGACACGTTGCCAGACAGAAGACAAGTGTGGCTACGTTCTTGGAAAATATCACTATTGTAGTGTGAAATCTGTGGCTAGGATCGTCATCTAAAGAAACATTTTCGGAGAGTTTTTTTCAGGCTCCCCCACTCTGCCAGTTGGTGCTGCGCGAACATTCCGCAATACACACACATTGAAAATCCTGAATTTTTCTGATTTTTTCGAAATCACTCATGATCAATTAAGGGTCACCGTTCAAAAACTAAACATCGTAGAAAGAAAGTTCAAATACAACTCAAATAGATAAGACTTGTGCCTACATTTTAAAGTTTGAATGGTGTCTCTAGGTCAAAGTCTGCCAGAGCAGGAGATGTTTGAAAAACGTCGATGATTTTGCTACTTTTTTGACCCCGTCCCATTCATTCCTTATGGGACATTTTTCGCAGTTTTTCTTCAAAATAAGAGCTTTACATTGCACCCCATCGGAGTTTAGAACTGGGCTCTTAGCGGGGGGCTTTTAATTTGAAGTAGCGACCGCTATTAGCTCGCCGCAACAACAAGCGGACAACCAAGACAGCTACAGAGAGCGAGGAGACGCTAGCATCTCCCGGATCTCAGCGGCTTTCCAGCTGCTCATCTTCGTGGATGAAGTGACGAACTGACTGCTGTGATCAGCTGTTTCCTGGTTTTAAAACTCCCGGCTGTGGGTGCGCAGCAGTGCACGTCATCCACACCTCCGCCCATCTCAGCATTTGCCACCACATCGCCGCCTCGGATTTACACAGCAATGGAGGCGCAAATAAGTGTAACGTTACCCTCCGAGGGGAAAACTGGCGGAACAAAACAGACCACCGATTTGCCGCCTTCTGTCTAAATCCGCGGAGCGAGCCGCCAAAAGGACGGCAGATTGGTGGCTTACTGCCCAGAATAAAAACGGCTACTGACCCTACTTTGCACTTGATTTATGAGATTAAGGTCTTAACTGCAAGTTTCAAGTGTTCTTCAATACAGCACAGTGTTCATTTAGTAAACTATTGTCCCATTTAGAGTAAAATAGACGGTGTGATGACACGTCACTACAGCAGCGTGTCCTCGGGGTCTCAGTCAGATCCAATCAGGATAGAAAATCCAAGATGGCGACGGCCAAACTCCTGAAATTGAGGCTTTTAAGCGGTCGTCCACAATCCAGTGGGTGACATCACAGTGGATTTCTTGGGAAAAACAGAAGTTAAGATAAAAGGGAAACATGGTGAGGAGGGATGTAAGGAAGGACGCCAGCTACAGACAACTAAGTGATACAAAACTGGAATAAAAGTAGTTTTGTATGGCAGCCGGAGGATCTCACGAGTCTTCACTTCATATTTCTCATTCTTGTGTGTGTTTTCTTTTTGCTACATGTCAGGAAACAAACCAGAAGTCCCGGCCTTTAAGAAGCCAAAGAAGAAGAAGGCCCTGAGGCATCAACCGAAGCAGAAGTCAGCGTTCAAGTTAAAGACCGGCAAGAAGTCGAAGCCCAAACCTAAATCGAACCCTCTTCCCAAACTGAAGGTTAACCCTCTCCAGAAACTCAAACCCAAACTCAAGACCAGAGTCTTCCCTCAGAACCAGAAGCTGACACATTACAAACCATTCCTGATGTCCAGCGGTACTCCGTCAGCGTCGGGAACATCCCGCCCAAAATCCTTGAAGCCTCAGGTCCAACCACGGGCAAAGTCAAAATCCAGACGGACCACATCCCAGAAACAGAACCTGTCCCGGCCCAGACCACCTCAACCCAAATCCAAGAGGCAGCTTAAATTACATTTAAAGTCGAAGTCCAGACAGACATTTTCCAAATACCAGAACACGTCCCAGTCCGGGGCGCCGCTGCCCAGAACTCATCACACGCCCCAGTTCAGCCTCCAGTTGTTCCAGCCGGTCTGGGACACGTCGGTCCAGGCGGCCATCAGAGTCGGAGACTGGAAGCTGCTGACAGGAGACCCGGGCCACGGAGACTGGGTCCCCCAACAGGTACCGCAACACATTCAGACCCATTTTAATGCGATTCATTTCACTCCAAATGAATAAATAACAGTAAATGTTGATCCTCAGGTTCTCTCCACTTTCCCCGGTTCCTGGTGGAACCTCGAACGCTCCGTCGCGTCCTTCCACAAACCCTCCGCCCACAGAAACGTCTGGCTGTTCAACATCACGGCCGACCCGTGCGAGCGGCGCGACCTGTCAGACCAGAGGCCGGACGTGGTCCAACAGCTGCTGGCCCGACTCGCCTACTACAACCAAACAGCTGTGCCGGTTTACTTCCCCCCCGACGACCCGCGAGCCAATCCCGACCAGCACGACGGGGCCTGGGTGCCCTGGGTGGACGAGGAGGAGGACGAGGAGGGGAAGTATCAGGGCGTGTACAAGAAAGGTCGGAGCAGTCGGAAGAAAAAGAAGAAGAAAAAGTGCCGCGTGTGCAAGCTGCAGACTTTCTTTCTGAAACTGAACACCCGGATGATGTCCAATCGGATCTGAGGTGACGGTCAGAGACGTTCGGAAAATGTTGTTTGTTGTTTTTTGTTGTTACGTCGTCGCTTCCCGGATCGAGTGGGAGACAGGTGAGTTGACTCCTCTTCGCTCAAACGAAGCGAAACTCTTTGAAATACTTTCTACAACACGTCTTTTTTACAGGCTTGAATCAAGAACTGGTCGAGTTAAAACTGTCCGATCTCGTTGGAATCGTAAACCTCGGAGATAGGCGGCTCCTTTTATCTGTTTTTTTTCCAAACGGTGACGTCAGACTTGTGCGTCTACGCTGCTGGAAACTTGCAACAAGAAGGAGTCGTGGTGGAGAGGAAGATACGAGGAACGATGACGACAGTGCCGGTTGAAATGTCAATGAACTGATAATTCAAGTTAAGGGTGGAAAACATCCACATCCTTCCAGGAACGCCACGTGTTTGACGCCGCTGCTTCCCGGGCGAGCGGCCGTGTAAACATCCCGTGTTTTAATAAAAATCAGCACCACGCAGGCAGGCTGAGCAGAACTGTTTAAAAGAAATGCTGTGCTTTTGGGCGAGAGCCACCGTGACTCACCCGTCAGTGTGAGATAAGAAAACAGCTGCATCGATGCGAAAAAAAACCTTTTAATCCCACCAGAAAATTGATCTGGAATCAGTCAGGGAATCAATAACAAAGTACAGATTTACAGAGATGATAATTGCATCGGTTTCTCGTTCGTTCCTCTCCTTACTCTAAAAATCATGTTCGTTTTTTTTATATTCAAAAGCATTTCTTTGTTGTTTATAACAAGTTAGACTTTTAAAGGGTCAGTTCACTCAAATCACAACACATTTAATCACTCATCCGTGTGATATCTGGTCATGCAGGTGCTGTAGTTTCTGTAGTTTCCAATTAAAACTGTTCATACTCGGGCAGAAAAAGTAGAAAATGTCAACACAAGAATGTGAAATATAAGAGCAGGAAAATGTTTTGGGGAATTTGCGTGAACTGACCGTTAAACGTCGTCTGTTCTGGTGATAAGCTGGTTTTCAAACCGCTGGTCTTTACTGTTTCAATCGCTGTCACTGTCACATGATTAATTATGTGATTTTATAAACTGTGTCGACTGTTTACTTATAATTATAATCTGACAGAGTTCTGATCCGAGGACCGACACAAGTGTTTTTGATTATTCTGACACTGTAAATAACTTTAATATGTTTCTTTAACTTTGAGCGCGATGGAGCAGAGAGCCATTGTTGTTTTTTAAGAATCTGTGTGAAGTGATGAACACAGATTTAATGTGTTTACACCAACGAATCATCCGTTAACGTCCCAGATCTTTTGTTTTTGAAGCAGATGTTTACTTCTTACAGTGAAAGTGTTTGATCATGATTATTATTTCTATAATTATATTACTGTTTTTGTGTCTTGATTTAATGAGGTTTTAATATTTTGACATTTTTAGGGACATGTCCCAGTGAATGAGTCTAATGTTTGTTAGAAACACTCGTGATGTGCTGGTTTTCTTTCTGTATTACTGTGGCTGACAGACGTTTGGATACTGTGGCTGTTTGAATCGTCAATGACAAACATGTGTTGACTTTTAATTCAAAGTTTGTGATTTTAAAGGTACCGTGATGTAGAAACTGAGATTGGCATGTGTTTTTTTTTTATTATAAGGCTTTTCTAGGTGCTGTGTGAATACAGTGAAAGTATTAAAAAGCTCAATCAACAGAGAAATGCACACAGACTGTGCTTATGAGCGAGCCGTCAGGACCTCCGTAACGTTGTGATGTCACAACTGTACAGTCGCCGCCCTGAGCCACAAGACAGAGCTGTAGCCGACCAATCAGAGCAGACTTTGCTTTTCGGGGAAGGCGTTATAATCGTTTTCATTTAACATCTAATTGATCAGCAACTTGAAGATGGATGGTAAAAACGTGGGGGAGGTATTATTCTGTATATTAGCTAACGTTAGACAGCTAATATTAGCATTCAACCACGTCTTAGCTAACATTACTTTGTGATTACACTAAGAGTGCGTTGCGATACGAGTCGTAAATCAATTCTAAGGAGTATCAGGACACATCTTGGGCACATTTATTTAAGCCTGGAAGTGAAACATAAACAATAATGTTTGGTAGGAGGTGGTTGAATGCTAATGGAAGCTAATGGGTTATTAAATATGTTGTTTTATCTTGAATTATGGCCCGATGCCCTCCAGATTTTCCCTGTCATCGTCTTATAAGTTGCTGAATAATCGGGAAGTGATGAAATTACAACAATTTGTCAGATTGCCAACGTTTAAATGACTTAAAACCACCAGCATTTGTGACGTCATGTCTGCTCTGGTTGTGCTGTAACGATCCCTTGGTCCGAGGCCCAACAGCACCGTTTATCTGCATCAAATCGTACTCACTCATAGATACTAGACACCTAAATGCACCTGATTTTGTTTTTATCGAGGTCCGTGTATTTTTCCCTAAGAAATTAAAGACACACTGTGGAATTATTTCTCCCATCTAGTGGTTAAATGTTATTCTGCATCCAAACGAATGCTGCTCTCTAGCGCCTCGCGTTTTCAAACGTGCGTTGCAGCCTGTTGGAACTACGGCAGGCGGGATGTGTCAAGATTCAAGAAGCTCTGACAACAACGTGTCTTCAAACAGCACTTCATCAAGTTTAGTTTCGGGTGATGAGGTACGTTATTTCAAACAGACTTCAAACTGCAGCTGACGAGCGCGTCTGGCTAAGCTCCTCCTCCGTTCCACAGTCACGCTGGCTCTGAGTGAAAACGCCTTTAGCCTTATCTGTACCACGTAGAGCTTTTTGTCCCTCTCACCAGCTCATCGTTTTTTATAGAGCGGAAGGACATGGAAGCCTCCGTAGAGCTCGCCCGTCCTATGGAAATACAGAGAAGTGATTCTTCCCTCAGGAGGAGAAGTGAGATTGTTGGCAGAGATCATTTTACACCAATGAGGACTTATTTATGAATGAAGACGCTGATTTGAGGTGATAAATTACTTAAAACACTACACAGTGGACCTTTAACAAAAATGTCAGAAAATCCTGCAAGAAAAAGTTTTTGGATCCATCCCCTTTTCCGGATCCACACAAGTTAATACATCATGTGCCGAGACTCATCCTCCATCCAAGTGTCATGGAAGTCCGTTCAGTAGTTTTTGTTGTATTAGCTCCTCGGCTAACGAACCAGCTGAACATGAAGCAGCTTCCTCTCCCTCCTTTCTCTCACAGACGCTCCACTGACGTCACAGAAAGTGTTTTACCCGCATCAGAAAACCTCTTTGAAGTGAGACGTCGGGTTTTCTCCGTTTGAGCAGGACACCTAACCTCTAAATATTTCAGTCTTGTTTGCTCAACATCCAGCGCCGCGACGGTCTGAGCGTGCAGCGGTTCTGAGAGGACGCTTGATTTCTCCGCCCTGAGTAAATAAAGGTCAAATAAAATTTACCGTGCCTCTGTCCTCTTTACGTTGACGGGATAGAACACGCCATTCATAAAAGCGGCTACGGTATGTGTGTTTCAGTTAGAAGTATTTGAAGTATTTTCCAGGTCAAGTCACAAATCTTCAGAAGTCATTTACAGGTATTTAATGTCTGTGAAGCATTCGGATGGTTATTTTCAAACGCTGGTTGAGTAAATGGAGTCTCTTCACTGCACAGATTCACTAAACCTGACGTACGTACGGTCGTACAAAGCCTCGTAGAGTCGATTACTCAGTTTGTCGATAGAAAAGAAAATTAAATGCAAACTATTTAGATAATCAATTGTTCGTTTTAGTCATTTTCTCAAGCAAAAATGTTATTTTGCTGGTTCCAGCTGAGTTAATGTGAAGATTTTACTGCTTTTCTTCATCATTAGTGGTAATAAATGAGGACAAAAGATGCAGTCTGAAGATTAAATTTAGCAGATTATTAGCAGATGAATCTATAATGACAATAATCATTAGTTGCAGCTGTATTGTTTTGTATTTTACCGTTTCCAAACTTGAGACTTAAATGATTTTGCTTCCATATCTCAAATAAGTCAAATATCACAAGGATCAAGTCCAAATCAAGTCTCTGATCCTCGTTAAATGACTCAAAGGTCAAAGTCAGACGAGTCTCAAGTCCAGTGTTGTAAAAAGTACCAACAGAATATTACTTTGGCAAAAGTGAAAGTAAAAAAAAACTGATATTAAACGTACTTAAGTATCTAAAGTACAAGTAAAAGTAAATTACACAAATATTTACATGTATGTTTTTACTAATATACTATATATTTTTTTCATTTAACTCTGATGTAATCTGAAAAGTAACAAGTAACTGAAGTTATTTTAATTAATGTAGTGAGTATTTTCCTCTAAAATGTGGAGTGGAAGTATGAAGTTCCAGAAAATGGAAACATATCATTACAGTACTTGAGTAAATGTACTCGGTTACATTTCATCACTGCTCTAATTGTTATGGATCTATATTCACTGTAATTGTTCCGGACAGAAGATAAAGAAGAATTTGTTGCATCAAATGTCTCAGATCAGAAACTCAGTGCACAGTCTGGGTTTAACCAGCAGGTGGCGCCAGATATCAACAATCCCTGCAGACTGACAGTCCACACACACACACACACACACACACACACACACTCGGGCTAAAAAAGGATTTTCCACGCTTGCCGTCGTCTTCCTCCTTCACACTGTTTCCACTGAACAATAATTGAATTTGCAGCTTCTTTCACCCCCAGACACGAGTGAGATTATGTAATCCTCCGGGATTAGAAATGTCAGGATTCTGGAGGTAGTTTGGAGACCGATGCTGCTGAATAATGAAATGTATAGTTGATTCATATAAAGTTTACTGGCTCCAAGAACAGACACATTCATGAATTGGTTGTAAAATGTTGTCGATGAAACTTTGATTAAAACAAATCTCACCACCAGAGGAAACACATCTAACTCGTGTTTTTCTCATCTCTCGTTTCCTTTATTGACTTCGACACAAACTCTCTCTGAGCTCAGCGGCTGTGAAGCCAGAAGCATTAAAAATTCACGAAAATCTGAGGACGCAGACGTGTTTCAGGAGGCAGTTCAGATAAATTACATGAAGTTACAACATTACATCATGTCGCCTGGTCGTATCCAGCTGTGCAGACAGTTTCTGGTTTTTATCTGCTGAAGTTCAGTCAATGAGATTTCTGCCTCCACACCGACACGACAGAGGCGAAGGAGATTTAATCTGTGGTCCACTGAAAACCACTGAGACATGATATTCATACAGATATACTTAATCACATATGTTTTCAGTAACAAAGTCCTCATAATCCACTGAAACCTGAACAGATGTATTTATAGTTATTTGAAAGTAGATCCAATTAAAACTCATCAACACAGTGATGTTGAATGAGTGTCGAGTGTTTTGAGGTCAAACACTGTTTATGATCCTTTACTGATCTTAAACTCATCATGTTTTTGTGTTTACAGGTTTCCATCTGTTCCTTAAAGGGATATTCCGGTGTAAGTTTAATCCATGGTCTAACACACCTTGACACCGAGTAAGACTCCCCCTCGAGAGGTCAAGTTAGCTGACCGCTAGCTTAGCTAGTTTTAGCAACCTCAGAAAAGACCGCACGATAACAATACACTGCAGCTTATGTCTCCAACTAGAAACCGCCATCAAAAAGCCACAATTAATGGTGAGAACAGCACCAAACTTCAGCAACAGTACATGTACAGTCCCAGCACACAGTACGAAGCATCAAACATCTGCTAGCTTTGCTGGATTTGTATTAAAAACACAGCACAACTCACCCTCTCCTCCAGCAGCCTGCCTGTGTGGGGAAGCCCTGACGAGTCGATTACCGAGTGCAGTAGATTTCCGCAGCTCAAGGATGAAAATGTATGATTATTACTCCATGGAACGCTCAGTTCTTATTATCGAGAGCTGACAGGGAAAATAAGGGAAGTACTGGCGGTCTTTTCTGAGGTTGCTAAAACTAGCTAAGCTAGCGGTCAGCTAACTTGACCTCTCGAGGGGGAGTCTTACTCGGTGTCACGGTGTGTTAGACCATGGATTAAATTTACACCGGAATATCCCTTTAAGAGACAGAGCTGGCCATAATCTATATTTGTGTTGCTATTATCAGATTTCGTCATCTGTTTAACACTTCCTGACTTCCCTTCTCAGCCTGAAGCTCGTCAGCTCCTCCTGAAGATGTAAATCTTTAAAAGCACCTCGTTAACATCTCCGAAAAAACATTTTGTCACCGTTACAATTTTGCAAACGTCACTAAAAACAGAAGGAATTGATGTATTTGTTGGGGACTATTTTCAGCGGCGGATGGATCCACATTTTGTTGCTCTGGTGGGTTTTTACAGCAGCAGGATGATGTTCGTCAGAATAAAACTACAGTTTGTGTTCATGATAATGAAGCGACGCATCGTTCGGTACGACAGTGTGACTCATCCATGCACCTTTTCTTAAATAGTTCTCGAACAACGAGCTCAGAGGAAGAAGACACGTCAGACTTCGACGCCACGATACGTGTTAGTAGAATCAAAACATTGTTGGTTTTGTGAATTAATTATTTCACTCGACTTCATTTTAATTACATGAATAAACTTTTATTATTTGGAGACAATGACGAAGGTGTCTGCGAAAAAGAGGAAGAAAACAGAAGAAGTGAAGAAAAACCTGACCTGAATCCTGCCGTAAACACACACACACACACACACACACACACACACACTTAATAATGCACTGATCTCATTCACACACACTCACACACTCTCTCTCTTCTCTCACACCTTGAATTAACAAGTTTACATGGAAATATCTCCCTGTCACACCCTCCTCCTCCTCACACACACACACACACACACACACACACACACACATAATGCAATCGTGTAACCAATAATCCTGCCTCCGCCTCCAGGGAACCGCAGGAATATGAGATCCACAGAACCGGAGCACGTGGGCGGCTGTGAAATTAGGATTCCCTCGGCACACAGCCGGCAGATTCTGCTGACACAATCAGGAACTTATAATTGAGTTCTGCTCGGCGCTCGCGTCGACACGAGCCGCCGTTTGTACTCTTGAAAGACAAACACACAAAAGGGAAAGCGGCCCGGTGATCCGTCTCGTGTGGACGTCCTGCCGCTTCATCCTCTTAATGGTGACACATTGATGAGGACACGTGTTGCAGCGTCTCCTCCCCTTCAGGCCGAAGCTTTACATTTTCCTGCAGCCGTCACATCTTCTCACAAAGCTTCCGCTCTCATCCTTCACTCTCAATTTTCATCCCCCCCTCGCCTCGCCTCGTCTCGGCTCGCTGTCTTCAGAGTTACAGCTGTTTTCATCACTTCTCACTGAGAGGCAGAAGAAACCCGTCTCCCTCTCTGTAACTGTCTGCTGCTCCTCCTCGCATTCACTTTGAACACGAGCACAATACGAACGGTGTAACGTTCACACACATTATCATTTAAATGGCTTCTTCTTTGAGTTTGTTTCATCTCATTTGGCTCGAGATGGTTCTGTTTGCCCAGGAGATCCATTTAAGTTTGTTCTCATTATCTTTAAGGTTTCTGTGTCTCTCTCAGATATGAACAGTGTCTCTGATGGACAACAGTGACCCTGAAGGCGTCAGGATACGTCATCAGAAGTGCCTCCGTCTCACCTTTCTGACATGAAAACTGAGGGATTTCTGTGCGCGAGAAAGGAGCCGGGGAACGACTTCTTCTCGTGTGAACAACCACGAGACCGTCTGCAAGTTTTCATCCAAATCCAGCCCAAACATCTTTCCACAGTTGACATCGATGTGTGAATCGAACGCTATCCTTGTTTGTCTGTGAAGGTTTTCAGTCGGTGTGGTGAAGATGTCTTCGATTGGTTATTGGAACGATCCAGCGATACCTTATAAAATGCTGTTTGAGTCACATTTGGCTGCAAGCTGGACGTTAATAATCCACCTTTACATCGTCTAAAATGTTATGTTGTTAAATTCTATTAAGGGTTTGTAGGTTTAAATCATTTAAAGACACACTGTGGAATTATTTCTCCCATCTAGTGGTTAAATGTTATTTTGCATCCAAACGAATACTGCTCTCTAGCGCCTCGCGTTTTCAAACGTGCGTTGCAGCCTGTTGGAACTACGGCAGGCGGGATGTGTCAAGATTCAAGAAGCTGTGACAGCAACATGTCTTCAAACAGCACTTCATCAAGTTTAGTTTCGGGTGATGAGGTACGTTATTTCAAACAGACTTCAAACTGCAGCTGACGAGCGCGTCTGGCTAAGCTCCTCCTCCGTTCCACAGTCACGCTGGCTCTGAGTGAAAACGCCTTTAGCCTTATCTGTACCACGTAGAGCTTTTTGTCCCTCTCACCAGCTCATCGTTTTTTATAGAGCGGAAGGACATGGAAGCCTCCGTAGAGCTCGCCCGTCCTATGGAAATACAGAGAAGTGATTCTTCCCTCAGGAGGAGAAGTGAGATTGTTGGCAGAGATCATTTTACACCAATGAGGACTTATTTATGAATGAAGACGCTGATTTGAGGTAATAAATTACTTAAAACGCTACACAGTGGACCTTTAATAACGCTCTATAGAAAAGTCAGAGAGCAACTTTAAGGCTGCAAAGTCATGAAGAATTCGTTCTTCTTCTTCTTCAGCTCTGGAATAAAACGTTTGCATGTTTAGTTTCTGTTAAATTTGTTTGTCTCATATGTATCAGATCAACATTTTCCAGAGAAGACGACCGTCTCAGACGGCGTTTCAAAATTCGCAAAGCATGAAAACCGCTGGATGTTTTTAATGTCCCGACATTTTCCAGCTGTGTTGTTACCAACAAAACCAGATGTTTTGAGCCACAACGATCTTTTCCAAACCCTGACCGAGCGAGCCTGAAGCTAACCAGAGCGCGAGAACAGTGTGGTAGAAGATCAAATTTAAAATCGAACCTAAAGAAATGTAAAGCTGCAACAAAAAGATGTAAATTTCCAACATTTAGAGGTTTGGATCTTCACCTTCCTGTGAAGATTTGCAGCATTGAAGCCAGAACATATTTAATAACTTGTGGATTATCATAAAAAAGTGATTTATTACAGTTTTATTGGCTCTTTATGACCAATTCAGAGAGAAAAACCACAAAAAATCATTCATGACTATTCATTATTGTGAAACAGAGAGAATAAATAAAAGTTAAAGGACATTTTTCACATATTTCTGCAACTTAAGTCAACTTAATGGTTTCTAGCTGATCTGTAAAACATTAGTAGATGATTATTATGAAGCTCTTTCATTAAAATATGGTACCAAAATGTGTTTTCCAGACCTGTGAAGGTAAAGAGAAGCAGACTTATCTGACGTCTCGGCTTCTTTCAGTCGGAGAAAAACCATCATCCTGGATTTATTTCTCTCTGCAAACTTTTAACTACGTACCGAAGGACCCTGCAGCGCAAACATATTGAGATTAATCAGCCGTAGTTATTGACTGTGGCGCTGCGACATATTGCAAATGTTCCTTTTTTTGGTTTACTGATTTAATTATAAAGAAAAAACAACTCAGAGAACTCGAGAATAAACAGAGGCTGACGAACCACTGATTTGATTTAAGGAACACACGATCCAGAGCGACAGACGGACGCCGACGGACACTTTCAAGTCAGGAGGACAAAGACCGAGACGCTCAGGAACCAGACGGACGTTCGGTCGACGTGATCGCGGCCGCCGCAGACAACCTTGATCATCCCGATGTGCCCTCTGGCTCATTAGCCTTAATGAGCCTGCCCGAGCACAATGCCTCCACCGAGTGCGTCCGCTGTTCATTAGGGCTCCTGGTAATTGAAAGCCGCGACTATAGATGAAGATGAAGGTGGCCGGGCGAGATAAAGTCAGTGTACAGGCGAGCCGAGAGCACAGATAATGAGGCCGGGTGTGAAAGCCTCTTTGTGTGTCGATCTCCGCGGCTTTGATTGAGCTCTACGGAGAATCACCTTCCTCCGAGCACCTGCCGACAAAACCAGCTCTCATTTACTGCCAGCAGGAAACACGACTGATGTCTGCGACGGCTGAAAACACGAGTTCTCCTGAACAGAGAGAGAGGCGACTGCTGACTAATGACTGCTCCTTTAACATGTTTAAAGGGACAGTTCACCTCTTACGTGTGGTGAACTTTATCCATCTAATAAACTGTTTTGGTTTGTGTTTACGAGTGTTTGAAGATATCGACCGTAGAGACGTCTGACTTCTCTGGAGACTAAATAGTTTGTTAAAACAAAAACTCAACAGCAGCGTCTCTATCTAGAAATCATGACCCAGTTATTGAAGATAATCCACAGACCTTGTTCAGAGCAGTTTCACGTAGGAACATTTTCCAGTATCACCACTGGAGGTAGACCAATTATTGGACCTGGCCAAGCTATTAAGCTTTTTTCCAATAATTGGTATCGTTGATTGTTTGGCTTTGGTGCAGCTTCCTCTCACACAATGTTCAACCCACAACACTGTCTGATCGGTCACATTTAAAATATATAAACACTATAAACACTAAATAATCTGAATCTGCAAAGCAACTAGTGAATACGTGTATTAAATTATCGTAGGAGTGGAAGTAAAAAGAAGCAGAACATGGAAATACTCAGGTATCTTGGACTTGCAAATGAATATCATTCACGAATATCAGTTTTCAGTCTCCTTGATTTCAAATAATCGATATCAGCCCTGATAAAGTCCTATCAGTCGACCTCTGATCATCACCGTGTCCTCCTGAGATGAGCTGTAGCATTAGTTAGCTTCGTTAGCATCTCGTCCATGAGTAGAGTCATTTTCCGCCGCTGTGACGACCCAGTTACCAGAATACATGTCGACTAAGTATGTTTCTGAAAAACCACAGATGGTTGTTCCAGTTTCATCTATTTCTCTCGACACAACGCTGTGTTTATGCTCCGGTTAGGTTCAGACACAAAAAAACACCTGGTTAGGGTTAGGAAAACATCATAGTCTGGTTTATTCATAAAATACTGGTGTTAGTTCGTCGTCACAAACACGGCTGGAGACGCCGCAACCTTCCTGGAAACATCCCGAGGTCTCCGTAAAAACATCCAGTAGCTCCACACTTACAAATGCCGAAACGCAGACGCTCCTGATGTGACGGTCAGGTAATAAACACGTACAAACATCAATATGACACGTACACGCTTGAACGATCACTGGTGGTTTGCAGGTACGAGCTGAGTGCCACCTGGTTCCAGAGGAGGCAGACTTCTCTACGCTCGATGTCTCTGAAAATTGGCAACTCACGACAAAACAACTCGGAAGGATAAATAACACAACAGGCCTACAGAGAACTTTCTGTGCTTCTGGTCTGGTGAGGTTAAGCCACCAAAACACTCGGTTAGGTTTAGGGAGAGATCATGTTTTGGCTCAAAATACCTGGTTTGGTCACCACGATCGAGATGTCTCGTTAAAAACATCAGTTTTGTTCCAACAAAGACGGCTTCAAAATGTCCCGAAGGTTGCTCGGCTGAAACAGGAAGCAAACAACGTTCGCTCACTTGGCAGCAGGTGTCACACCAACACAATCATTTCCTCCTCCTCCTCCTCCTCCTCCTCCTCCTCCAGCTCATATAAATGTAATCTGATTGTAGGAATGTTGATGCGATGTGTATGAAACGATGACTCAGTGCAACAACGTGACTCACCGATACAACTTTGAGTTTGAATCTGAACATCGTCATCAGTTCTGTTCCCGTCTCAGGTGCTGTGAAACCGCTCGAGGTCCGCAGGTCAAACTCATCACGAGCTGTTTAATTCTGTTTTTACACAAACACTCTGACTCATCACCGACCATCTGGGGAGAATATGGACGTGGGCTGCGAATAATAAATTCTTTCCCCGCCCACGAGCACTTCGCTCGGGTCAGAGCGACTTCCAGCACAAAATGTCAAACTGCTCATTTGTCGGAAAAACACCAAACTGAAGACGTCTGGAGATCAGAGAGGACGGCAGGTCCTGATAAATGTTTAGAAGATCTTTGACATTTAAATTAAAAAGAAATTAAACCTTACAGGTGTTCAAACTAGGTTGTGAGGAGTCGTGTCTGCTGGCTGTTAAAGGAGCATTACGTAGTTTTAGGGAATAAGATTTTAATCCGAAACAAACTAATAAACTCTTTTTGTTTTCATGACTGAATAAACAAACTGACCTTAAAGGACACGTGACTTCTGTTTATGTGTTTATACGTGGCGGACCCTGCCACCTTTCTAGCGTTCAAACAGTGTTCTTGGACCTTATTGTTTGTTTATTCACTGAAGGAAAAGATAAATATTTCTCAGTTTGTATCATCACTTTATTCATATTGTAAATCATAAAGTGTTCTTCAAAACTTCATGGTTGATTTTCAGATGTTTTCCGTCAGTTTACGGTTCTTAAAATGAAATTATGTTAACGAACGTGAGATGCATGTTGAAAGGCGACTTCTTCCCTTTCCTTCTTTGCTGATACGTGTTGACCTCTTGCTTTATCGCTTCATTAACGGGCCGCTACGTATGTTTACAAACTCAGAAGTATTTATTTTTTCCATCAGTGAATCAACAAGCTGTTCTCAGAGGAACATCAGGTCCCAGAACACTGTTTGAAGCTAGAAAGGTGGCAGGGTCCGCCACATAGAAACAAATACAAACAGTATGAAATTGCGTCGTCCTTTAAGGTCAGTTTGTTTATTGAGTTGTGAAAGGAAAGACAGTTAGTTTAGTTTGTTTAGGCATAAAAAAAGATCTTTGTCTTCTGATTTAAATGTTCTACGTAGTGCACCTTTAAAACGAGCAGACCACAGGCAGATTTATTGCTCTCAGACTATTTGTTGTTGTTTCTTTCAGTTTTTTTTTTAAACAGGCAATTACAGGCACAGATCCAAATATGATCAAGTGAGACGCACGTTAGAGCCAATCTCTCTCCGGGAGTCGGACTCGGCTCGCCTCATTTATTTTCCTTTATCGACTTTCCTCTTTTCCCTCCGCTAAGAAGCAGAATTTACATTTAAATGTCATCCCCCCTCTTATCCTACTCAATTTGTGTTTACCTCAGCGAACCAGAGCCACAGGTAAACAGCTACAGCGCCGAGGAGAAGAAGAACTAATTTATGGTTTTTTCTAAACTTTCTTTTTCAGACAGAGGGCTCAAGGTGAAGCCGCAATGCAGCAGCGTGCGAGCAAAGAAAAAGATTCTGCTGTTGAGTTTTTCTACAACAGCGGCCTCGTCGAGTCCTGAACCACCTTACAGGAAGAATCTGATAAAACACGATCTGTTGCATTGATCTCATGACCTCTGTTCACTACAACTACAAACTCTGCTTTATTTTTACAAGTAAAGAAGGTCGACATGGATTTAAATGTAGAAACACTTCTGTTGCTTCTCATCTTATATATATGTGGGCACAAAGTTTACATGACACACAACATGCCGAGTATTTTTCATGACGATCAATAGTCAGACTAAATTCACCGTATACATTACGCATGTTGTTTATTTCCTTGCGTAACTATCGCAAAAACTTTAAAATTATTTTTTTCCTGATCCAATTGTTATCGAGTCAGAAGCGTCTTGTTAACTTCATCCGATGCTCATGTGGCTGAAACAAACACACAAAATCAATCGTTTCTCATTAAGTCACTGTGAAAACTTTAGTTTCTTTATAAACTTCTAACACCAACGCAGTTTATTTTAAGACGTGGTGAGTTCCCTTCTTACTGAGACCATAAAATATATGACTCAAAGCAAAAAAACATGGATAAAAGAGCAAAAGTTCACGACTCGATCGATCTGATCGTTGCAGCAGGACCGGGCTACCTGACAGGACTTTTACAGGTGTAGTTCACACTTTCACGGCAACAGCTGGCTCCACCAATCACACTTAAGGATTGTGGGTACTGTAGTACTGTGAATAAAACGCGCTGTACACGATCTACGGAAGCGTATAGCATTGTTTTATAATGTATATAAATTGGTGACAACATTTGTAGTTAACAATCAACATGATGGAATTTCACTTCTGTTGAGATCTGTCACTGGTGAAACTCCTCCAATTTGAGACTGAATACTTATATTTGCTCTTTTTTTTATGTATAGACATCTTAATTTAACCCAAATATGCACAGAATCAGTTCTGGTACATTGAACATCAAGTCTTCTTTACGACGAGTCAAAGGAGCCGATAAACCCAAAAGTCATGACGTTCACGTGATTGTTGGTTCAGGGTTCCCACTCTTTCCTTGAAATCATTTTCCAGGACAGCGAAAATGTCCTGGAAAATTATTTCAGGGTTCCCACTCTATCTGAAATAATTTTCCAGGACTTTTCCAGGATATTTTCGCTGTCCTGGAAAATAAAAAAAACTTAACCGTTTCCAGGACATTTATCCTTTTTTCTCAATTTCTATAGGTTTTCCATGACTGGAAAATTGGTGAACCATTTTCCAGGTTTTCCAGGACACGTGGTAACCCTGTGGTTTGCTGCCAGACCTGGTGTCAAACACTCGTTCACGTCCTCACCTGAATACAGACACAGCACGACAAAACCCCGAAATAGATCACAGGATCGTAGGCGTCTGGCTCCGAGCCAAAAGGGATTGAGACGTATTATTCACCTCCAGCCAGCAAGACAAAGGCTGTAAAAACGCTGCCTGCTATACACACACACACACACACACACACACACACACTCTCACACACACACACACACACACACTCTAACAGCATTCAAGACAAAGACGACAAAAAGAACGAGACACGCTGGTCAAAACACATAATGCCCTGGATTTTTATTTCATTTTGTGACAATTCAAGAGGATTCTTAGTCTTTCCCGTGTGTGTTTGTGTTGTGTGTGTGTGCGTGTGTGTATGTGTGTGTGTGTGGAGGAAGGGTCTACAAAAACAAAACAAAAACTCATGAATCAACTGGGCCATTGGAATGGGCATTGGGATTGTGGTACAGACAAAGAAAAACTACAAGTAGCCTTGTTCAGTACCAAACTCTTCACAGAAGAGAGCGATTTCATTTTTTTTGTGTATTTTTTTTAAGGTTTTTTATTTTTTTCCCAAATGAAGGCACCCGATAACTTGTGGTTCATGGCCTCGCAGCCTTCTGGAGAGTTTTTAAAAGTAGAGAAAACTGTCTTTTTCTGTTTTTTTTTCAATTAATACATGTTTTCTTCCTTATTATGTAGAAGCTGGAATGATAATAAATGTCAGTTACTGCATTTTTTTTTTTTTTAACTCCCTTAGTTATTTTTTTCTTTTCTTAAAGATCAACAAGTAACAAAAAAATGAAGTTTTTTGTGAGGGGAATTTAAAAAAAAGGAAAAAAAAAAAGTGGGAGATACAAAAATATTTATTTTTAAAAAACGATGAACGGTGGGGGGATTATCTTTTTAGAGGAAACAAAAAGTAAAAGAGGCCGACCGGTGCAGACCAGACGCCAAAAATCATACAAAAGCAGCATCAATCAATTAAAAAAAACAAATCATATAGTGCTTAGATAAGTCAGAAGCAGCAAAGTCTTCTGGGAAAGAGTCGCCATCCCCATTATTTTGTTACTTGTCTCAGGAATAATATACGTATGGAAGAGCTGTGTGGAAACTGATTAACCCACTGACAAACTGATGCCTACGACAAACAAATTCACACCCGTCGCCTTCTTCTTCTTCTTCTTCTTCTCCTGCCGCCTGAATCTGTATGAACGCACGTCTCCGTGGATTCAACATGACACAACGTGGGAACGTCGTTGGAAGAAACGCCCGGCCATGTTCACAACATCCAAAAAAGAATACAGAGTTTTTTTTCTTTTTTTTAAAACTAGCTAAACACTGACTACAGCACGGGGGGACCGGTGAGGGGTACAGTGTATAAAAAAAGAAACAAAAAAAAGATTAAAAAAAAAAAAAAACGAACGGAGAAAAAAAAAACCCTTTTGTAAACACGGCACAATAAATAGATCGAACAGCAGGTTCCGCACCATGCATGTGATGACACACACTTCTCTGTGGTACAACGTTCACACCTCACACTCGCACCAGTTGCAGTTTGTCGTTTTCTCTCTTTTTAATTCTGATTTTTTTTCTCTCGTTTTCTTTTTTTTCTTTTTTAATATCTCGAGTGCAAAACATCACAAATGAACAATTTCTGTATTCAAGTAATGTTATATACAAGAACAGGGAGTGGGGAGGAGGGGGGGTATTACAAATATGCAGTACTGTACATATAATTGCCATATTAAGAATTTACAGACGATCTCTTATTAACAGTAACAAACGGGGAAATCGGGGGGGAGAGAGGAAAAAAAAAAAATTTGTTTGTACGAGACGAGCATTGCAATTAAGTCCCAAAACAGTTACCATGGAAACCCAGCCTCGCCGTGCTCATTCCGCCGCCACCACCACGTTGCTTTCACGACTAACGAACGATGCATAGCACCTAAAAAAAAAAAAAAAAACAACGACAAAAGGAGTGACGCTTCCCCCGCGCTGCGTACGCGAGGCTACGTAACCTCCATGGCCATTGTGTTCTCTGATAGACTGTTCAGTGCTGGCTTGTCTTGTTCGTGATTCTCCCTGCGGGCAGAAGAAGAGAAATAAGACGGTAAGACGAGAAGTTTACAAATAGTTAAATCTACAAATGTACACATGGACTTCTTCTCCTGACTTCAGCTGTGGTTCTTGTTTACGTTTTCACCGTCTTCTACAAACTGGCCCGTTTGGAACATACGCTATTAAAAATGCAGCCGTCTTGACCAACTCAAAATGAGTTCAATACCAATACTTTCCCCCGGATGCCTGAGGATGGACACAAACACTCTGCACCTGCACAATGCCAATCCTAAACTAGTTGGTATAATTTCAAAAAACAAACAAAAACAACACAGTCTTTTGAACTCGTTTGAAATCTGTTGGTGTCATCAAATTAAGAATAAACATTAATTTACACAAATAAATGAGGTTATGAGATAAAACAACAGGGTTGCAAGTAACTCATTATTTTCCTTGTCAATTAATTTTATAGTTAACATCTCAATGATTAATCGGTGAAGCTTTATTCAATATTTCCTTTGTGCTGTTGTAAAATATAATGTTTTACATGGCGGACCAACTTTATTATAATCATGGTTGTATTTAATATTGCCAAAGTTTGGTTCCAAAACAGAACAATGGAAACAGAAGCAGATGTCTTTGGCTCCAACAGTGGAAGAAAAGCCCTTAAAAAGCCACCTGCTGTCCTTTATTAGACATAGTTGAGGCCAGAAATTTATAACGGGCCCCAACAAAATCAGTATTTAACTGCATTTCTCCACTACTGGTAAATATAAGAACATCAATGAAGAATAACTGGCCTTGTAAACGACACTGGTAAAGTTGATATTAACTAGTTAAGAGAAATAACAAAAGGCTTTTCTTCTGTTCAGTAACTCCAGCAGTTGTGTACTGAGGCAAGTTTTAGCAGCTACACAAGTTCACCAGTTGGCTGAATACAGAGCCAAGAGCTCAACATTTCTTCTTCTGTTGTATTGTTGTGTTTGTTGGAACGATTGTGGCCACAGTGAGAACATGTAAACAGGATATCTGGTTTCATTCGGAGCAGCTGTGAAAAGAGTCTGAACTCAGACACATTGGATCTGAACTAACACTGTTCTGTCTGATACAAGTATTTTCTAAAAACCGTTCTGACGCGTCACCGTTCACCTGAGTACACTGTGATTTATCTCTCACCTGGGCACTATGTCCAGCGGCGAGGCCGAGGCCGTCGTGACCTTGGGTTTCTGACAGTTGGCGGTGGCGGCGGCTGCGTGGGCGAGCTTTAAGGCGGATGTCGACATGGTGGCGCTCAGCGTCCGGGGGGCGTGGACGCGCTTGGCGGCGGGGACCCCCAGACGGTGGCTGTTGTTGTTGTTGTTTCCCAGCAGGACCTGAGTGGTGGCGGTAGTGGTAGTGGTGGTGTTGGCAGGGTGGGCGGTGCCGTTGTTGGTACTGGTGGCGGAGGAGGCGGAGCTGCTGCTGCTGGTGGTGGTGGTGGTGGTGGTGGTGGCGGTGCAGGGGTGGAGCGAGGCGGGTGTCGGGGTGGTGGTGGGAGGAGCCGGGGCAGCAGGGGAAGGGGACGCTGTGCTCGAGAGGTGCAAGCCCTTGTAGACACCTGAGGGGTGAGAAGAGGCCGGCGGTGGTGGAGGAGGAGGGGATACGGGTGGTGACAGGGGTGGAGTTGGGTTTGGAGATGGAGGGTTTTCATTAACAACTGTTCTTTGACCGCTATTACTACGTTGTAAGTACATAAATCCTCTAAAATGTCTCAAACTTTTGAAATTGTGATCACTTTTCCTGGTTCAACCGATCAAAAGTAGCTGTTGGAAACATGTTGAGCTGCTGTGACATCTTCTAAACCTCCACACACACGTCTGAACTTCAAAACTTAGCAGATATTTAATATTGTGCACAAGCCTGTGAATATTCTCATTCATCCAGGTCATAGTTATCTCAAGGAAATTGAATCGAATGCAACTGGATTTGGTTTTTGTCTTGAAGACGTTTCACCTCTCAGATGAGGAAACACGACTTCTATTTATGTGTGTTTATATGTGGCGGACCCTGCCACCTTTCTAGCTTTCAAATAGTGTTCTTGGACCTTATCGTCCTTTGAGAACAGCTTGTTTATTCACTGAAGGAAAAGATAAATATTTCTCAGTTTGTATCATCACTTCATTCATATTGTTCTTCATCAAAACTACATAATTCCCCTTTCATGGTTGATTTTCAGATGCTTTCCGTCACCTCACGGTTCTTAAAATGAAATTACGTTAACGCACATGAGATACATGTTGATAGTTTGATACAAAAGCCGACTTCTTCCCTTTCCTTCTTTGCCGACACGTGTGTTGATCTCTTCCTTTATCGCTTCATTAACGGGCCGCTACGTATGTTTACAAACTCTCGAAATTGAATCGAATGCAACTGGATTTGGTTTTTGTCTTGAAGAGAGGTGAAACATCTTCAAGACAAAAACCAAATCCAGTTGCGTTCGATTCAATTTCCTTGAGATAATATTGTGCACGTTCCTTTCAGACAGAAGGTCATGTATGAGCTGGATTCATTTCTTTTCACCACCGTCACGAGACAGAACTAAAATTCTCTCACACTGGAGTTTTATCTGTGAAGGGCAGATCTGCACAATAATCTCAAAAGGAAATTCTACTTTGTCACTTTTTTCGCAGTTATCTCCTAAATCCCGCTGCCTGAAATGACATCTGTTGTCGGGGGGGTTTAGTGCTGCAGGTTTTTGTTCCGTGTGCTTTGTGCCGTTATCACTGCGCTCCATTATGGGGTTTTTAGAGGCTGCAATTACTTTCCTCTCATTGTTTGCTTTGTCTGTTCAGTGTCACCGTGCTGCAGCTCGCGGGTGAAGTGCACTCTGCGAATCTGAATTGCTTTTAGTTTCCACAACTTTGCAGCTGCATTGTTTGAAAAACAAATTAGATTTTGGGAGGTTCAAATAATCACATGTTGGGATGAGTGTTGGCAAACACTGATGGTAATAAAAGGCTGCCTGTGGTCGTGAATAATCGAGATGGTCAACAGAGAAACAATGCAGTTAATAATCGAGACCAATGACCATCTTATTGAATAAAACAGGGATAATTAATAAAGCTGTTCCTGTGACGGACAAAGTCTCTTTTAGGCTTCATCAGGGTTCCCACTCTTTCCTTGAAATTATTTTCCAGGACAGCGAAAATGTCCTGGAAAAGCCCTGGAAAATAATTTCAGGGAGCGCGGGAACCCTGAAATTATTTTCCAGGAAAACTTAACTGTTTCCAGGACATTTTTCTCATTTTCCATATGTTTTCCATGACTGGAAAATTGGTCAAACATTTTCCAGGTTTTCAAGGACACGTGGGAACCCTGTTCATACAGCTTTTAAACAGTAAATTCAAGCACTTTAACAGAAGTTAACATAATTCCTGTATACCCTCAACAATCGATATATCATCACCTTGATTATTTTACCAGCTGTATATTTTAACTTTGATGATGACAGGATTGTGTTTTGCATGATTAATCGTGTAGATGTTGACGAAATATCCAATTTCCTGCTTCTTGAACTTTTATTTGTCTGTCATGGTGTCAAACGAGGTTTCAGCCATAAATGTATTTCTTTATTTATTTATTTCTTTTACACACTCGTGCCGTTTCGAAGTTGCTCCTCTGTCGGAGGGTTGTCATACCTGAGGGGGAGAGGACGCCGTTGACTCCGCCTCCCAGGGCCAGCTCCTCCTTGGTTTTGAGAGCCAGCAGTTGGTCGGCGGTGACGAGGGCCGAGGCGGCGAACTGAGCGCTGGCCTGGTCCAACGTATTCGCCAGGCCCTGTCGGAGGGGGGACAGATTACTGTTAAAGTCGCTGCAGAGAGAGAGAGAGAATCGATTTGTGGAGCGACGGCGGGATACTGACGTGTGTGCTGTTTGCAGTGGTGGTGCTGTTGGTTTGCTGTTGCTGCTGGATCTGCTCCAGCTGCTGTTTCTGCATCAGGGCCAGCTGCTCCAGATGCTGCTGGTACTGTTCGGCTGTGAAAGCTGAGAGAGACGAGAGCTCGTTACCACTCTGGAAATTAAGATTCATACCATCATAGATAACAAAAGACTCATGAACCAGATTTAATGTTGAGACTGAACCAACTCCTCTGCTGAGAAACATGATCGGCGAGTTGTGATTAGATTTGTAAAAGGGACCAAGAACAATGTGTACGTGGCTGCAAAGGTGTGTGATTTGACGTGGCACTTAAATATGGTACAGGTATTTTTGGCTCTTATTGTTAAGAAGACTTCACGGCCACACCTGCTGCAGCCTCTGGGGCAACTAAAGTAGTACGAGATCCAGGTGGAGCTAAACATAAATCTCATCACTGTTACATCGAGGTTGTTTGAAGCCATTGTGTTCCTCTTTTTCCTCCAACTCGAGGGGAATCCGATGACAAAACACATCATAAATATGTTTGTATATAAATAAATATATCAGTTTCATTCACGCCAATTCAAAACCTCAGACTTTCGGTTGTTCTATAGCTGTATGCCTCTTTAAAATCCACACAATAATGCAGCGGCAAAACAGCACTTTAATCAACCCACATCCTGCCAATACTCCCTTAATTGATGAGGCAGCTGTCATGAAAGGGAATCAAACATGGAGAGAAAAACTACAGACTTCAGTGGTGATGTCTGAAAGCTCAAACTGTCACCCTCAAGGCCTCGACACAACAAACTGACAGCGAAGAGCTAGTGATTGACTGATGCATCGTCTCGTGTCGCTCGCGTCTCGGACACACCGTAAAGACTGCAGCCGACAACCTCCTTTGTTCTACGCCTGCATGAGAGGGAATAACTCTCCACACCACGAGATGGTTGTAGTCCGTTTCGTTATTATTCGTTATCTTGCTCACATAACTGCACTAAATTAATGAAATCACAGATTACACAGCAACAGCCTCAAGGGCAATTTGCCTCCTTTTTCCATTTCACTTAGCCGAACAGCCAATCAGAGTACGTTCTCTTACAGATTCAACATGCTATCATCACACTGGAGGTGTTACGGAGTACTTTCAGAAGAATAAGAAGTCTGTAAGAACTAATACACCACGAGTATCGTTAAGCCTGTTGTCTGCAAATGAGAATTTCTTCATTGTGTTGGGTCTTTTCTCGTCTGCCACAACAAGACGTGGTGCTTCATCAGCCTTATTGGTGGCTTGCCAACCACTGCTTTTATGCACTTAAGCACATATTCCAGCTTTAAATAATAAACTGGGTAGAAAAATCAAATGTGATTACTGTCATTTATCCCAGTTTCTTCCGCACATGTCAAAGTTCATGGTCTGATTTACATCCCAGTCATTCATCCTATAAATAACATGGTCTTAAGTCTTTGTTTACTGGCTCTCTATTGATTATGAAGTCCTATTCCCACATTTCAAGGTATTACGTGGCCTTGAGCCTCAGTGCAGTATTGATTCTCATTCCCTGTGAGCCTCTCAGCTCTCCACTTCACAGGACTCACTCATTAGAAAGTCGCAGATCGTACTCTGACACGCCTCCATCAGGAAGAGCCGTCATGCTTATGTTAATGCAATCTGACACCGTCTCATTTAATCAAAAATACTCCACCTATTAATAACAACAATCCACCTGAACGGCTTCTCTCTGCACACTGAACACATCTGTGCAGAGCGACTGTAGTCGTGCTTTGGTTTCTCGCAGAATCTCTTGCTTACAATCAGATTGCTTATTTTAAAAGATTAAATCAAAAGGACGTTTTTTCATGCAAATCAAACAGACACAACTCCTGTAAACTGCTTGTAGCAACATTAAGACACCACCCGCCTGACTGCCCTCACACCAACACCACCAGGGACCTGTGGCGTTTAGTTTGTATTCAGCGCTCCACGCCTCGGCGTCCACACAGCCCAACAAACCCTGTGCATCTCATGAATTTATTCATCAAGCCGGGTCTTAATTGACACCTCGTGGATTGGGTGGGGGTGCGAGGTGACGCGGTGTGAATGCCAAGCGAGAGCCGCACCTGATGAATGACAAAAACTGTTTCACAACGCGGCTGAGTGACGGGACGGAGATTGGTCCTGCAATTAAAACCCTCCGAGAGAAACAATGATCACTACAACAACGACGGGGGGAAAAATGAAAATGTGGACGTACAAAAGGAAGCAGCGAGTGTTCGTCCTGAATAATTTCACGGATGAATAGTTGCCAATTACCTCTCCGAACTAACACGCTTCTCAAAGTGTCAGTTCAACCAAAACAGTAGTATCCTGTCACATCTCCTCTCCAACACGATCAAGACGGAATGGGATTTAATTTAAGTTGCTAGTGTTCGAGAATAAACGGCTGTACGGTAAACCATTTTGGGGCTTCGAAGCCTTACTAGCATATATTCCCAGTCAGTGGTGAGCCTTGTGTCATCCCTAAAAGAAATTAATTTGATAATCCGCCGAACTTTACCAAATGTGATGGTTTGTGTTAGTCTGAGCTGCAGTGGTTAATTGTTTTCTTTTCCAGAAACTTGGCGAGGTATTTTTAATTAATTTTAAATTTTTATTACAGAACAAACATTCCATGTATAAACTCATTACCCAGAGTAATTGGGACAAAGTCACCAGGGAACAACACACTGCTGAGTAACTTCTAAGGACAGATTATTATTCTATTCACCTCTGAGAGTGTAGTGGGGTGAGAGCAGAAATCACAGCTGTACGTACGTCAACGCCTCAGCAAATAAAACCTGCTGGCACGGCTGAGGAATTACATGTTTTCAACTCACAGGTAGAAGACAAGTGTTGCTGGTGGTGTGATTCTAATAATCTAATAATACTAATCTTCACAATTAAGTCTCTTATCAAAGTGTGCAACTCCAATCCATGAACACAAAGTGATGACAACCAGACAGAATGAATCCACCGTGTGCAGCCGATCGACTCACCAGCAGTGGGTGGGGGTACAGGGACAACCCTCGCCGGGCGGTGCAGGCCGTAGGGCTGTCCCCCGGCTGCGGAGGCCGAGACTGGCCGCTTCAGGCCTCGACTCAACTTCCTGAAAAGCGGGTGGGCATTGTCCAGCTCGTGTAGTGGTAGTGTCCGTGGTCTAAAGTGCCTCCATCGGCACGACTTTATATTCAACAGTATCTGACTGAGGTCCGTGGAAGAGGGCGACGAAAGAGAGGAGTTGAAGGTGGAGGAACTTCTGTCTGAGGTATTTGTTTCTGAGGTACTGGCAAACTTGTCGGTGGCCGGCGAGCATGAAGTAGTTGTAGGAGGAGGAGGAGGAGGCGGCGGAGAGGGGGAAGAGGCAGGTCGAGCATTTCTGGATCCAGTACGTGGAAAATGTTGTCATAGTCCGAGTACGCCCTGTCCAGCAACACCCTGCGAGAGACGGAGAGGTCAGGTCATGTGCACCAACAGTGGGATAATGTAGATATTATCAATTTGTCTCAGAACAGCTGCTTTCCGAGGGTTATGGATCATAGCAGCCATCTTATAAGATTTAAGAACAAGAGGGAATACTTCCTTGCCGGCAAAGAAAAAGTTATTTGCAGTTTAAAGTGAAATTATAGCATGCTACATGGCTAGCGTAGCACTGCACAAGCCATTACGAAGGTGTGCATTTGACCCCCAAACATGCAAATCTGAGAAATAGGAATTCCACTGACCTGCCGCCTCGTCCCACGCGTCGTCGGGCCATGCCGAGGCAGCGCCGCGGCACGGTGAGCGTGGTGAGACTGTAGCGAAAGCGAGCTTCTGCCAAACCGTCCTCCCAGGGTGCACACCACGGCCAGCTGCCCACACGGTCCTGATGAGCCTGGACGCAGACAGGATGCTCAATGTCACCCATTTCATTGCTCACCACTTTGTCTTTGTAAACTGGTTGAGTTTTTTTTTATTAAATCACTAAAGTGGTCAATTATTGAGTGTGAACTTGAATATCCTGCTCGACAGACTTTATTACATTACACACGTATCACTCTCACAGCATGTTATAATACAACAACTATATGTTGTTAAAACTGAAACAAAGAGCATTTAAAAGCATCTACATCCCTCAGGGCTCCGCTGCCGGGACATTAAATCCACCACCATATAGAAGTAAAGCTCTACGATGCTTTTTATAGCAGCTGTGTGATGATCAGAGTACTTACAGCGTAGTACTGGCAGCCTGCCTTCCTGCGAAAGGCGTAGGCACCATCTGGGTCGTTCTCCTCCTCTGCTTCTGAGGAGCCTGAGTGCAGCTGTGGACGCAGAGGTCAGAGGTCATTCAACGGGCAGTTGAGGAGCTGAATTTTTTAACAGCGGAACCAGAGGTTCTGGTTTTTAATACATTTTCCAGCTGGGTTTTTTAGAACAAAGGACAGTGGTGGAGCCGACTGCCTCTTTAAATCACTCTGGCAGCAGAGGTGTGGAGTTTGATGTAATAAAACTTGTTCGAGGAAATGTCACGAGCCCAATTAGTGGCCAGTTTGGGACAAAACAAACACACGCTTGCATCAGCTTCTCCTGAATTTTATAAACGTCATGTGTCAACTTACAGACTCAGTGACCAACCAAATGGTTTTCCAGCCTTTTTAAGCTTTAGAGTTAACATATCTATCAGCTGTTGGTACTTCGGAAAAAGCAGAAAGTCCTCTTGTAAACATCCAGCAGAAGTGCCTACAGATGATTGACAGCCTGTGAGATGAGCGGTCATGCTTGGTCAGAGTCGTCTGCTTGGCTTTGCATGACTGAGCGCCCGTGTTCGTACGAGCTGTGCACGTACCTGGGAGAAGGGCTCGTCGTCCGAGCTGGGGAAGTCGTACTGGTTGAGGTCCTTGGCGTTGAAGACGAGAGGACCCGGATGGTGGGGGGGGCCCGACGAGATCGGCAGCACCTTCTGCTTCTTCTCATACTTCCTCTTCTGCCGGGGAACGTCTGTCTTCTCGGGCTAAAAAGGGGGAAAGAGGAGATAACTTGTCAGACTTTGAAGCAAATATTACACTTTCAAAGCACTTTTTTCCAAGTTAGACTGAAAACGTGACTGATGATGTGACCCTTGCTAACATGAAAAATGTTATCAGACATTTATCAAGAGCCTCACCTTAGACTTGTAGTCCTTGAGGTCCATGTGGTCCTGGTGTCGGTACTGGTTCGTGAGGGGGACCAGGGGAATGATCTGCGGCCTCACCAGCGCCCGCTCAGCCAGCACCTCTGCCATCACCTCACCGCCGTAGTCTGACATGACGTTTCTGGAAAAGAAAACGGGGAAAGAATTCACTAAAAGTGCTCCATCAATGAAAATAGTGACATATCATCCTTTTACTGTTCTTTTATTTCAGGTTAAACTCTAAACAGTCACCCAACTTTTCCTTTTTAACGTCTCCCTGCTGTCTAACTGATTTCCGTTTCATTTCTGCATTGATGCATTTCCGGAGGCGGGCTCACCTCTTCTCAAAGATCTCCAGTGTGAGATGCAGCAGCTCTCTCTTGCTCTTCTCCCTCCTCTTGATCATCTCCAGGATGGTGACGGCTCGGCTGAGATCCCTGCGTAGCTTCAGCATCTTCTCGTAGGACGCCTCGTCATTCTTACGGTTCTGAGTGTGAGCAAAAAACATTGATTGGATTTAAACTTTATGAACAGCTGACAGTGGCTGGCAGGTTCCTGATGAACATTCATAAAGTCGTCTGGATGAAAGCAGATGTCACAACGATCATAAAAAGGTAGATCGATGCTAAATTCTTCAGATGACCACTTGGTGGCACACACATCCTTCACAAGAGGGTCCAGAGGAAACTACACTTTCATAGTGCACTGTGTTCAGTAGGTGTGTATCGGTAAATTAAGAAATAATCTACTGGAGTAACATTAAGATGATTTTATCTTCAACAGGTGCAGTGTTTGTCGATCCACCAGATAGTTTGACAGTGTTTGACTAAGTATTTTTTATCTGATATATCTACATTGTATGTCAAACAGTCATTAACTTGTAAACGTGTATTTAAATATCTCTGATCGTGCACTTTAGTCTCTTTCTAATCACAGAGACGCTCTTGCTTGTTCAGCAGACAAATGGAAAACTAGTCAAAAGAAGACTAAATCTCATACTTCGACCTTCAATTCCTTCTGTAAACGCTGCACTGACTGACTGACAGAAAAAAAAGAAGATATGTCCCGACACAATACAGTCTGTACGTGAAGTAAGATGTGCTTTGTTGAATATGGTTACGGTGCCTGACGGCATTCTTCTTTTGTCGGCCTGTCAGGGTGAGGTGCAGCGTTTACAATACAGCAAACTGGATCGAGCTAATCTGACCGAGCTTCACAAAAGACGGTGACAAAGTGAAATTTAATGGCTGTGTGAAAATTATCTAATGCAAGGAGGAAGTCAGTCTCACATGACAAGGCACCCTTTTTCTTTGGTCGCTGTCGTAGGCACTTTGACACTGACTGTATGTCCAACAAAATAACCCTGTTCTATAGGGTATGTAATGCTTAACATTTGAATCATAAAGCAACTAGTTTAATGTTTAAAAGATTACCGACCTTCCTGGTCTGCATCTTCTCTGTGCGCCGTCGGAAGGCCACATAGGGGTCACTGGTGCTGGAGCCGTCCCGCTTCTCCTGCTTGACGGTGGGGATGAGCGAGTTGGCCTTGCTGTTTTTCCTCTTGCGGCTCCAGTAGTCGAAGACTTCCTTTATCAGCTCGTCGTCCTCCTTTAGCAGCAGTTTGGCCTCTGGAAGGCTCACCAGCTAAGAAATACACACAGAGTTTCATTTGATAAATATAAGATTTAGACAGTTGTGAGGACGCCAGACTTTTATCCTCAAGTCTCGTCTTGGCATTGGTCAGTAAGTCAGGAGAAACTGTACCAACCTGCTGTCCACTGCCCTTCTCTAGCCGGTCGATCATCTCCTCAAACTGCAGGAGGCTGATCTCCATTTTCTTTTTCAGCTTGTTAACAAACGCGTCGTCGTCCGAGTCCAGGTCGTAGTCGGGCTGCTCTGTGTCCAAGCTGAAAGCTGCAGGGAGGTCGAGGAAAGGAAACAGACTTTAGGCTGGGATGGACACGTCTATGGGCTAAGAAAACAACAACTGAAGAACTTGTGGAGAGGGGGACAAAACATTTGCTTGTAAAGATAAATAAAAACTAAATAAACTCATGACCTGGTCAGGAGTTTTTTCATTATGTTTTTTATTCTTGCTCCTTGTTTCAAACTTTTGTTGGTGTTCATGTCCACTGTTCTTCTCACATGTCATCCCCATATTTAGATAAGCATCTGGTGTAATTGCCCCTTTAGGTTTAGAACTTCATTTAAAACCATTACAGCACTAGTTTATCTGTGATCAGTGATGCTGGTATGTTGGGGTGGAGGGGAAACCACAGTTTGGAAATTATTTTAATCACAACTTAATTATGTTCCCCTGAACTGGAAAACTGAGTCAAAATTCAACTTAAACGGTCTGATAATGACTGAAGGAACCGCATGCAGCAATACAAAACATCAAGCCCGTTTCCATCAAAGTTCACTTAACTTCTCTGCTGAACAATCACTTTGAAATACGAAATACACTTTCCATGAACCCAAACTTTTTACTTTTTGTTTGAAATGGAGCCGAGCACACCAGAGCTCATTTTCACTATTTCGCAAAAGCACAAAAACGACATCAACTCTATGAGCAGAACTCCCATCCTGAGATTCAACAAAGAGCCATGTCCTCTTTGTGCAGATACTGACAGGCTTTGTGTCAAACACATACAAGTGGTTGCCTGGCAATATGACTGAAGGCCACTCGTCACCTCGACGTGTATCCAAAAGAAATCTGACTTCGCAGTAAACACAAACTGACTACTGAATGTAAACCGACTGACTCCTCAGAGTCAAAGCACAAAGAGACGTGTACAGTACATCATCTACTCGGGAACACTGTGGCAAGGTTACCACCTACACAGCGATCCATATTTAGCATTCAATGATTAAGAATTTTAATAACAAGGTGTTCAGCAGTGCTACGTCGCAGAAATCAACATGCAGCCTGACATATGAAAAAAGAAAACACTCAAATAAAACAAGTCTGAGCAGAAAATTAAGAACATTACTCCACTCGACCACGAGACAGATGCTGACCAAACTGTTCTACTACTGCTCCACAACGATACACAGACACAAACCTGTGTCATTTTAAGGAAATAAAAAACACGGTTGGGCAACTCTGCAGACTCTCAGTCATAACAAAACAAAACAAAACAAAACAAAACAAAACCGGGGTTGCACTGAGAGAAACTGAGGATTCAGAAACTGTAAATATATTGCTGGAAAAAACAAAACAACAATCAACAACTGTTGATATGAAACAAGGACGCTTTGACCAAGTAGTTTTTTGTATTTTGCCTGGTGAGTGTACATTTTGAAGAACATTATATATTTGCACTTGTGGGCTGCACAATTAGAGTAGGAATACAAATGTAAATTCCACTGCAGGAGAGAATATATCCGTATCAGCCAAAATGAGATGGAAAATATCAGCATAGTGGATATTTGTAGGGATGCACAATATTGGATTTTTGCAATGTCATCTCTAAAAAGGATGACAGTGTACGAAACATATAATATTACATTTTAAACGCAAAAAACCTGCACTGTTAACTTTAGTAATGGCGGATTGTTCTTTGTAAATCAACATTTGACTAGAAAAACATGCCATTTCAATGCAAATATGGTCAATTTCTAATTAAAAACTTTACATTAATAGAATTATAAGTTAAACTAGTAGACATTAACATTAAATAGACTAGTCCTGAGTCTAAATTCATATAAACCTGATGCAGTTTCTTTCTCCAGACGATATTATATTCATTAAACTACACAGGACTAATGGCTCACAGTCATCAGGAATAAATAGGTGCTTTAACAGCCCACCCAGCATCTGTTGGATCTCAAGGTTAGGGACACACTAGATGATTATCAGGCATAATTACAGCAGATTTGCACTTCAGACAACTGAAAGCACGAGGAGCGACCGGAGCGAACACACAACAGAATATCTGGCTGTTTTCTGTGTGGACTTTGGTACATTCGGTCCCATCCAGCCCAGTGAACCACGAACTGACCCGACACTTCATCAGACAATTTAATGGAGTCTGCATTTATGTGTGTATAAAAGCTAAATAATGCACGCTGAGAGTTTCTGCAGGTCAAAGATACACCAGTATCATCTTAGCTGAAGCATAAAATGTGACTCTTTGCCCTTCGCTAATGGTCCAGTCAGTGGGAGCATATTTCTGACTCAAGAGACGGAACAACATAAAAAGCCATCCTCTTCACTTTGCTTTAGTCTTTGAGCTTCTCGAGCCTCAGCGACCGGTCGAACCGTCTTCAACCCACGTCTGGCTAAATCAAAGCAATGCATTTCTGTTCTGGAGCCTCAAAACTCACAGCCAGCAGTGTGTTTGTGTTTTACATCAGCAGGAACCACAATCAAATTCACCTGCCTTCCATCAGACATGCACAGCCAGTGTACCATCAAATAGCAAACAATGTACAGACCAAAGTATGTGATGCTTATCTTCGAAACGATAACCTCTGTCCAGAGTTAAAGCAAATTCCTCTCATAGCGAGCTACAATAGAGGCAACCGGGTACGACAGATGGGATATATGGTTATTGAATAAAAACAAAAGCTCACAAGAGACTGGGTTTTTCATTTTAAATTCTCAATATGCTTGTTTCTTCACTGGAGTTACAGATTTTGCTTTCCTGCTGTCACCTTTAAAAATAAAAGCTGCACAAACTCGACGACAGACAAACATTTGTTCCACCTTTTGGGTATTTTTCTACAAACGCTAACCTTTCCAGACCTGGAAATGATCAATACTGCCTTTTCCCCCCACACGTCTCAGACTGTCTAGACCTTTCGGGAGACCCTGAAATTAGTCCGACAGCAATTTGACCGAACCAAACATTTGTCATTTCGGCTCTCGACTGATAACGGCGTCTCTGTTTAGGGTGCCGCAAATTGCTTTCCTCGGAGAAACAATCACAGGGACCACTTGTGACACAGACATGGTTACTGAAACTAAGCAATCGAACAAACTCATTTTCTTTGATATCATTACTGAATGAGGCAATCTCACAAACTCATTTACTCTGACAAACATATGACGACTCAGTAAAAGCTCATAACACACACACACACACACGCCCGATGCCATTAAATGGATGAATAACTGTCAAAAAACAACAGCAGTCACTGAAAGGAAGTAAAAACCTTTTACACAACCAACATAGCTAAATTCATATATTCACTTTTAATGCCACATGTTTAAATGTCATTTCATTCATAGGAAACTTTTGCACTCTGAAGCCGAGTATCAGGTCTAAAGTGATGTTTACCAATGAAAAAAAAGCCTAAAAAATGGTTCACTAATGTGAAATATTCAACTAATTGCCACTTCATTTTGATCAACAACACCCCAGTGTCATTAAATGCATTCATTATAATTGAGGGAAACGCCATTACGATCTAATGAAACAAACCGAGGTCCTTAATCTACTGCATCAAACTCATTTTCTCTGCTTTCTGCATCACATATTTGCCATTAGAGAAGCCCACTTACGCTGTATGTGAATTAGCTGCTTTGGCATCTTGTAGTCCCCAGGGTAGAGGGATTCGTAGTAGGTGATGTTGCTCTCTGCCTCGGGGACCGGGATGACCATGTTGTCCCGCTTCTCGCCATATACCTGCTGCGCCGAGATGGCCCGCTGGAGATGGTGTTCCTACGGAGACACGGACGGAGGTAAGATGTCTGGAAACACTGAGGATGGATGTGCTTCACGTGGTGGTTGAACACCACCAAGACAAATGGAATTAGAAACCATCAAAGCTTAATGCCACACAGCTGAACAAAAATTTTAACCGGTAAAAAGGTCATAAAAATAGCTCAGAGCTGATGTGACATGGTGCAGTTTTATACTGCTTAGCTGAATCGGACACACTTAGACCAGAATCTCAAGGAAATTGAATCGAACGCAACTGGATTTGGTTTTTGTCTTGAAGACGTTTCACCTCTCATCCAAGAGGCTTCATCAGTTCCTGCTCGCTTAACTAGGCTGGGACTAGTCCTAGCCTAGTCAAGCCAAAGACAAGCTTCAAGACAAAAACCAAATCCAGTTGCGTTCGATTCAATTTCCTTGAGATAACTATGACCTGGATGAATGAGAATATTCACAGACTTAGACCAGAAATGACCATTTATAGAAAATTGTTGATCTTTGAAGAGCTCTCAAAGAATCCAGGCAGCAAGGAGAAGGAATCAGTATCAGTGTTAGGGATGCAACTGATTATCATCATTATCTATCTGCTGATTTTTCCATCTATAAAATGCCAAAACAAACTGACTGACGTCTTCAAATTGCTTCTTTCGTCCAACCAACAGTCCAAAACCCAAAAACTCTGCTGGAACATCAACTCATTGATTAATCGACTGATTGTTGCCATGCTGGCCAATAAGTTAGAAGATATTGGAGTAAGGAAACGGCAAAGTAGGTCTGATCATTTACATTACATAGTTATCCACACATCAAGGAAATTAAAGTTGTTTGTTTACATTATGGGTTCATTAAAAAGAAGTAATCACTATTTATTGATGCATCTTTATCAGAACCCACAAATACTGACATCGGCCTCAAAAATCCAGCGTGGATCAGGCTGTGCTGAAACAGCTTATGTCAATCATTGACTCAATACGTGACTTAACTGATGCACTGATCCATTTATCCATGTGCAGCAGCAGTTTCATTTAAAGTGTTTCCCCCCCAGCCATTAAAACTGGCAGCCATTATCAGTAACTCATTTCCATTTAAATTCTCATACAGTGAAAGCAAACAACGACGTGTTTTCACATTAAATTTGCCCGTCAAAATATCCAGAGAAGAGTTGAGCACACTGAACAGCAATAGCCAAACTTTCAAGAAGGGGCTGCAACAAACTTAATCCAAGGAACTGTTCAAACAGATCACAACTTTACACCCATGTGTGACGCTGTTGCGACAAGACAAAACACTCACACGCAACTGAAACATGATATCAAGGCTGGTAAACTTTGCCATGCTGGTGGGAAGAACAAGCTGAGTCACGCAGAGACAAGCTAAATGTACACCTGCAGAGCCGAGTTGTGGGAGGAAACTGACGATTACCCACTTACGAAATTAAGCAACATCTGGCGCGCAGACAATACGACAATCCAAGAAGAACACCCTGTACAGGAACAAACAAGGACTGCCAAGAGATAGAGCCATATTACAACATTTCAAATTAAATCCACACTGCAAGACGGAGTTTTGAATATTGAATCTTTCACACACAGATAATTTTTCCCCCCAAGAGCCCAAGATGATGTCTTTTTTGGCCACAACCTTAAAAAAAAACACGTTCAGAAACAACACTAGCCACATTTAAGATGGAATCTCAGAATTTGGGCATTTCCCCCCCTTTAATCAATTGTGATGCTTTCAAGATGTCCAAACCGTTTCCGTCAACACATTCCATTTAGTAGGATAGCACAAATTCTACGTCACTGTCCCTTTCATACTCCTCTCTTCCACCTCATTCAGTTCCTCTTTTCCAGAAAACATCCACTTTCTTCCCTGTTGTCAAATTAGCGTTGTAGCCGTTTATACGAACTCTGATTGGTTGCACACTTTGCCCGTCTACCTGTGTTACTCAATACCTTAACATACCGGTAGCTTAAATAACACTGTGGGAGGAAATGGGCATGTAGTCAAAAGAAACATACTTGCTGGCTTGCCATGTGATAGGCGGTTAGATTTATCCATATCGAATAGAAAATGTGTTTTTTCTCATTGTTGGACATTAATTTTATCACGATACTTCAGCGAGATCATTCATCTCCAAGCCCCAGAATGCACCTGTAATGGTTATGAGAGATTTAATCGGAACCTGCCGTCAAATCAGTATCTCAGGAGCACACGTACAGGAGAAAACCTGTCACTGTTTTGTCTCCGACGATGTCAGTTGGCCTTATCTACCCGCCGCAAACGTGACGAGAGCCTGATGCTGCCAAGCCTGCTGAGGGCTAACGTGCCTGGAGGAAGGCAGACAGGCCGGATGGCTGACTAACTGGTTTGCTGGCAGGCTGCTCGTCTGAACCGTCCCAGTCAGTCGTAGTAGCAGAGCCTTTGGCCCAGAGCTGGGCACGGCGCCACTGGCAGGCAGTCTGTCAACAAGGCAGCGTGCTGCCGGCCTCGCACAGCAGCTCTCCGGAGAGAAGGTGTGTGTGTTTATTGTTTTCCCTGCGGCTGTCAGAGACACAAGGGTAGTAGAGGGGGGGCAGGGACCGAGTATCTGTGTCTGGGTAAGGTAGAGCGAGTGAATGAGTCTAAAATAAAGTGAGTATGTGTGTTTATGCTTAAAAGAATATGTGAGAAATGCTCGACAACAACTCGTCTGGTACGGTTGCATGAAAAGAAACGGCTCACTGCCAACAACCACAATAAATCAGCCATGGCTCAGTCACTGTTGTGTAATGTCTGCACATCTTCAGATTAATATTGTGGATGTTTTTCAGCCAATACAGATAACTGAGAATCACCTGCTTCTCATGGCCAATACCGGTAAAATAACTGATAATTTCACATTTCTGTATTTGAACAATGTCATAAGCTGTAATGGTAATAATACACAATCGAATCTACCTTTTAATATAACCTTCTTTCAGTTTCAAGTACCTGCTTCAAAAGCCTTCTTAGTCCATTATACATCTACCTACTCAATGATGAGAATATTTCAGTGGTTGGATTGACTTAAATACTCATGGCAGGGATATCACGAGCCAATAACTCATGAACGTGCCGATGTGTCACATCAGATTGACATTAGCCATCAGTGAACACCATCTTATCGGTCAATAGTAGGCAATCATCAGCCGATACTGACGTTCAGCCCTAGAATAATTACCTCTGAAGTGTTTCACATATCACTGTATAGGAAATTCCATGAAATTTCCATTGAAAACCAATATACAGATAAAATACCAACAGTGGGATACCATTGGAATGCTTTGGGCCAACCCAATGAATCAAACCCCTGAATAATCAAGGTGCCTCATCACATTGATGCCAACGTCCTGTAGATCCAACACAACTGGAACAGATACCGTTGCCTAATAAAAAACAAAATCCCTGAGGGCTGAAAACGTCAGTCAGCTCACAGCACATATTAATCATCACAAGTCAACAACTCCACAGTGGCGCAATCAATCTCTACATGCAGATGTGTTTCCATTAAGTTGCTGGAACGTTTGGATCCACGCAAACAACTCATAGATGGTTTTAATCTTTCCATACGACGCTGTGTAGCCAGATTCTTGTCAGTTTCTCCCATGTATTTGCTGATTTCTCTGGGAAAATGTTATTCAAAACCCACAGAACAGTATAGTAGCGCCGTGTCCTGAGTCGTAAGTCTTAAACAGTATGATTATTTAAATGCCATTTCAGAACAGTTGTTTGTCTGTCTGGTCGTGCGTGGGATCCCACTGAGCAGCCCCATTATAGCAATATGGAATTTTCTACTTTAACATTTATATAAGCTGGTTTAAAGGTCATTTCTACAACCCGGCTGCATTTTATTTTAATGCAAGCCTCCGGTGGCACCACATAATGGCCACTAGAAGAGGATGACTGCTTATTACAGTGACAACATAAGGACAGCAAACCGTTTTCCCCGGGTTAAATCAGGCAAGTGTGCCGCTTCTCAGAAAGACAGCAAGCAGAACTTGAGTTGAAAACGGATCAATTTGTGCCTTTGTAACCACACCGACATACAAAGACTTAAACCAGAGTTCTGACACTTTCACTGAGACCTTGCAGACACAAAGCAGTACCACTCTGTTCCATAAGGTGTACAGTCACAAATTAAAAAACAGCTTTTCCATCAACTAAACAAGACTGAAAACCCTGGAAAACCCATCATTTTAGCCAGAAACACAATCTATGCAATTCAACTTGAATTTTATGTAGATTGATCAAGAGAATGCTCACTACATGTGTGGCGTCATATACATTTACACTGATTATTTTCATGATAAACTGAATAATCAGTCTATAAAATGTCCCAATTTTGGGGGGAAAAATGCTCATTACAATTTCCCAGAGTTCAAAGTAAGACTTCAAATTGCTTCTGTTGTCCAACCAACAGTACAAACCCAAAAAACTCTTCATTTAGTAACATAAATGACAGGGACTAATAATAATAGTCAGTCTATAAAATGTCCCAATTTTGGGGGGAAAAATGCTCATTACAATTTCCCAGAGTTCAAAGTAAGTCTTCAAATTGCTTCTGTTGTCCAACCAACAGTACAAACCCAAAAAACTCTTCATTTAGTAACATAAATGACAAGGACATGAGCAAATTCTCACATTTAAGATGTTGGAGCGATGTTTTTCTTGGAATAAAAAAAAAGGACTTGAAAACAATTGGGCCAATTAATTATCAAAATAGCTGACAAATGTTTCTTACAATTAACCAACTAATCAATTGCCACCACTAGCCAAGACTGAAGAAAACTGGACAAATCAAAGTATCTTGACCGACGTATTCCAACTTTAAATTACATGTTGAATGATCAAGATCATTACATTAAACAGTGCCTTAAAAAACACTACTACACACATTTGTGAAGTCGCTTTTTGAAAGGTTTTAAACAGTCCATGTTTTGCCTTCATGCAGGTAAAAACATGGACTAATTTGTGGTGAATAATCATTTCACCCAGTTCTGCCCAAGAAGGCAGAAAAGTAAACTTTATAATGCGCGACCTTCAGCATACCATCATGTTGTTTGCAATCATCTGTAACTGTTAAATCTATTTCATTGTGTCCCCGGGCACCGTGTTCGTCAACACCATTTGGACTTTTGGGCCTAATGATTTTTCTACAGCCTGTTACACCCGAGGCAAGCGATTGTATTCTACATTTCTAATCGCCATGTGCTCTGCGGAAGTTGCCGTGGAAAAGCCTTTCAGTTTTATTCTCAGCGCGTCCCTACGGCTTCTGCACACGCAACTCAAAACTCTCACACATTTAACCTAGACCCCGCCTGTGCATGTACGCTTGCATAACCTTCATGTTCCTATCTGATTCCCACTGAATCATTCCCCCAGCGAACGCCCAAACCCCCACGCATCAACTTCCTCCGGCCTTTCCACAATGAGGGAAAAACTCATAAAAATCAAAACGGCCTTGAGCAAAAAAACACGTCGGCTGCCAAACCTAATCAAGCGATGTGTTTGTTTACTTTCCCGGGCCGTGGCCATTTGCCTGAGAATAAATAGACTTAGATTGAGGTGAACAGTCAGAATACAGAGCATTAGCTGGTGCCCTCACACACACACAATTTTCCTCCGGGTCTCGCTTTCTCACACATACACAGTCCAGAAATAGCCTTCTAAAATGACCACATCGATCACTGTCAGGTCTGCTGAGGCAGCCACAGCCTCCTCCACCTACACCCGTCTCGCCTCTGACAGCTACTGTCCCAGACACTGTAAATGCCACTTAACATGACGGACAGCCGCAGGGGACGGTCTGGTAGGGCTGTCGAGGGATGCGCAGCTACAGTACAGAAGCAGTTTTATGCACTGCATGGGAGAGGACGGTTTCTCACACCCAGTGGAAGCGCGGTGGGAAATTAACAGCAGATCTCAGACAGCAGTTTCGACTGTGGCTGGATTCTAACTCTGCCCAGCAGTTTGTAAAGTAAGTCAGCGTGAGCTGAGAAACTTTCCATTTCTCAAGGGAATACGGCTGGTAAAATGAGCAGCGGCGTCTGCAGGGCAAAATAACGGCTTCTAACTTAAGTGAAGGCCCGCTATTGCATAATAATGCAGTGGGGGAAAAAACTGAACACACATCGTCTTCTATCCATGCGTCAATGACTGGAAAATTCCTAAATTCATATGTTATTCTCAGAAATTACTCTAGCTGAGGATTGCAGAGCTGGCAAACTTGCTTGTGGAGTTGGATTCAAGAGTCTGGCTGAACACCAGGGCTGCACAATTAATCCAAACATTATTGAAACGCATTACGGCCAAATGAAATATCCAAATGAATGAACCTTGAAGCTGTAATATTGTGATAAAAAGTAAAATGCGTGATTAAACTGTTGTGCTGCAGAGGCCCGTTTCTCCAGACATGTTGTTTGGTACAGACCCCAACAAATGTCACAACATGATTTAGATTTGTTATTCAGTAAGAATTAAAACGGTGACGCAGAAATGAAATGAACAGTGGCAGGTGAACAGTTTGAGGTTGCTGGAAATTAGCAGAACATATCATGGTCTTCACAGAAAACGCTAGAAGGCTCGATTACACAGCCAAATTCCCGTCAACTTTAAACAGAGCATCATTAGAAAGCATCCTGACTGGAGACATCACAACATGGCCCGGGAAAGGAAGGGTTTGCAGCGGGTGATTAAAATAGCCCAGAACTACACCTTTAAACCCTGTAATGTCTATCAAAAATATGATTTTTTTCTTTTTTACCACTACTCATGAAAATAACCGACGGATCAAGAATGAAGTAATCGTCAGTTGCAGCCCTATAAATCAGAAAACTTGCTTTGGACTTGGATTCAAGAACCTGCCTGAAGGCTGGGATTAATTTCCCACGCTGCACACGAACATGTCAACACAAACCCCCTCGGTGAAAGAAAAAAGGAGGGAAACCGCTGACAAAGGCAACTTTCAGTTTCAAAGCGTGGCGGCTGCACAGACTTTGGACAGGTGACATGCCCCACATTCCCACCCAGCAAGGTCACAGCGCGACAAACTGGTGGCCTGCCAGAGTGTGTGTGTGTGTCTGTTTGTGTGTGTGTGTGAGCACAGGAACTGTGTCTGGCAAAGACGCAAACACAACAGATGCCTGTGGGTTCCCACCGGGGCCGCAGACACTGACCTCACTTTCACCCAAATGTAAACACAAGACCAAGTGTCTGGCCCAAAACAAACAAGCCACACGTGCTGAGGGAGGTTCGCCGATGACGGATCTTAAGTCAAGCCACGCTACGTACACACACACACACACACACACTGCCTGTAAATTACAAAACCACATGCTGGACTGAGCGACGACTTTTTAAAAGGCAAGTCCAGCAGCAACAGAGAAAGCAAGAGGGTAGTTTTGTGCAAAATTGCTCCAACCAGCAGCCCTAAATGAGGCGTACAGAAAGGCCTAAACCTGCGGTCTGAGTTCACTGCTAAAAGCTCTCTATTAGCAGAGAGTCAGAAGTACAGGGACACCGCATTTTCACCCTGCAGACCACTGAACACCGAGTGGGTAGACAGTGTGGTGGAGGCTGAGGGAAGCTCACTGGGTCAAGCATATCTCCAAAAAAATGTCAGAGCTATTCCCCGTGTAGAACAAAGTGAACAATCAGGGATGCAAAACTAAAGTTACACGCACTCAGGGCAACAACACCACAACTTGAGTGCTGATGGAGTCGACCAACAATTGTTCAAAAGCGTATATTTCCACCCAACACCTGTGGAAAAATTCACAACAGACTGCTCCGAGCACCGAGCGGCTGGCATGCAGCGGGCCTTGGCCTACCTCTTATGATAATATGACTGTTACATAACCGAGCACTCCAGCTGAGCAGAGCACAGACTTTGAAGTGACAGCAACCCCCCCTTCCTCCTCCTCCTCCTCCTGCTGCTGCTGCCCTGATCTCCTCCTGAGCGCCACGTGCCGCTGGTCTGCCAGCCTGCTGTGCCATCTGACACACTGAACCCCTGACACCGAGCCTCCGCGAGAGCAGCGAGACAGACTGGCTGCAACATACTTTCAGTGAATAATATCAGTAACCGCCACAGGCGCCTGGAGTGATTTTCCCCCATTAACCTGCCCGTATATTTAGACATCAGTCAAGACTGCTGGGTCAGCTAGAAAACACTGATATCTTGCTCTGGGGAAACAGAATAGGGGCTGTAATGTAATAAATGACATGAAAAGAGTGGAGGTGAAAACAGTAAAACACCCCTGGGTTGCATCTAGTTTATAAACAAACCCCGACATCATGCAGATTACCACCCATGTGGGAGGCAGATTTTGTTAATTTACCTGCCTTAGTGGCTAGAGCATCCCTGAAAGTCACCTAAAAAAGGTATCACTTTATCTTTCCAACAAAACCGTCAGAGGTTCAGAGAAAGGGTAGCCAATTATCTGCAAAATAATAATAATAATAATGAAATAAATCAGGCAGAGCTCTTCAAATCATTCATTTAAAAATGTGCAAGCACTGGAGAATTTGGTTTGTGAATGGGATTTAATGTTCTTATCAGGGGAAAATCAAATGTCAACACAGGGACACCAGACAGACGGTTATTACAGTGACAACAGTTTACATGAAAAACCACCGTGACCCTTCAGTGTGGTTCATATACGAGGGGAAATCTCTCCAGGTTAGCAGTATAATCCAGGAGATTAGATAATATAACCTTCTCTGACAGCTATCAACCAAGTGCAGTGACAGTTCAAACAACAACATTTACACAGAGACGGATCACAACCACAGCAGCCACATGAAATAAACATGAAGGGCTGACTCATATGTAGACAAACACAGTGACATGACAAACTGCTGTTAGCCACCTGTGAGCACCTGCACTAAAAGCAAACACTGTCGAAAAAATGATGTCAGCACACACGACACAATCAGCAGATCCTGCTCACGGTGACCTAACACAGTTTTTCCCTCAATGCATGGCGGCTGTGTTGACATTTCTGTCTGGGAAGTAGCAAAGATGCCACATATAATCTGAAATCGCTAGCTCCCCCTTGCCCTGGTCCTTCGCAATTACGCCAACACAAGGCCCCCGTCCTGACAGACGAGACAAAATGTCGGAATTGCTGAAGTCACATGACTCCTTTGTACTCAGAAAATCACCTCACGTTTAAATAAGCCGGCAGAACCGGCTCGTTTTATCCCATAACGACACAACGCGTGCCCGCTTCACCCAAACGTTCGTCCCGGTGCCACACAACGAGCCGTTTGCAACAGAAATCCGTCGTGTTTCTCCTGAGAAAACCGGCGGCCATTTTGTGAAAGCTTGCGCAGGAAAAAAAAAAAAAAAAAAAAAAAAAAAAGGGACGCCTGAGATCCATTTTAAAAAATTAAAAAAATAAAAACCAAAAGCACATATTTTCACATTTTCCGGACGGTTAAAGCATACCGATTCCTCTTCTTTCTCCATCCCCGTAGGCATCTGCGGCACGGCCCGGTTAATGGATGCATATTCGTGTAGGTCGGGTAAATCCTCACAACGGAAGACGGGTAGTGGCTTGGAAGCGTCCAGCGCCCGTGCCCGAAACGACAATTTACTCATTTTTCACAATTCGAGATGCAATATAAATCTATCGGATCTCCTAATATTCACAACGGTACCGAGTAGAGCTTTCATGGATGTTTCTGTGCGGTTATTCTCTATTCTACTGTCGAATGGTGGTAGCTTGTATTTAGGGCGTCGCCAACGGAGCCGGGGGAAGGCCCGGATCTTGGTCGCTCTCTCTCGGACTGTTTTTTTCCGACGCTCCGCTCCCTATCGTTGGTTCAGTGCGCCATGGACAACATGGCGGACATTTAAAACTCTTTTGCTCTGTTTCGCTCGGAGCGGTCCAACCCCCAGTTCGCGGACCGACCATTCCCACACGATCCCGAGCGCTTGCGCGTTGCGGGGGTGGGGGGAAGGGGGCACAGCTCGCAAACTAACTCCGCTGCACACATGCACATAAATTATTGAAATAAACATTACGCATGGACGAAATATAGATTTCAAAAATAAATAAATATATATATTTAAAAAAAAATAAACATAACTCAAAAATGGATTATATTAATGAAAAGCATAAATAAAAAACAAAAAAGAAAAATAGACAAATAACTTTAATAAATTGAAAATTTACTAAATAAGCCAAATTGCATGAATTAATCAATTTATAAATGATGAAACATGTGTGTAACATTTTTTTTTAATTTACAGCAGTGATCAAGGACAATTCTCATTATTATTATAACATTTTTTTCATGTTATTTTGTGATTTTGTACATTGAATTGCAAATATTAATATTATTATAAGGTGGAGGCTACAAATAAGCCCACTGTGGTTTTTCGCCTCTCCCTGCACTGTCTCATTATTACCTATCATATTTTTTTTTTATGTGTATTTTTTTTCCAAATTGTGCAAAAATAAAAAACTCAAACTCAATTGTGTTGCTAATTAAAAATAACTGATTGCATGTTCACATGTAAATATTAAATATCCATAACATTATATCTGTTTATACAGACTTATGAAATCATGATAAATGTAAGCTTATATGCACAAGTTAATTCTGTTGTACAACTTTTCCATGTTTTACTGCATTTACAGTATAAAAGGGTAATTAAAATGTTTGGTTCCTCGTTCAATTTAATAAAACAACAGCACAAATACAGAAATAGAGTAACTAATCTAAAATGCAACAGTAAAAAATGCCTCAAACTCCCTGATTTGTATTTATTATTCAAAACTATTCCCAGTTTTAGTAAAAAATGCAACAGTTTCTTCTACTTGTAGCAGGTTTTTGGTGCAAAACTGAAGGAACAACAACCTCAAAAGAGATCAGAGTGACAAATTCCACATCGATAACTGCAGACCAACGACCCAAAAACCACCACAGAAGTAACCACTAACTGACCTGGAAGACAAACTCACATCCACTGAACCTTATCTGTGACTGGTGAGCACAAACCGCCCTGTGTAAAGAAACGTTTATTCCAGGTGACAGGCTTCATGGAGGCACGTTCAACACAAGAACAATGTCGCCCTCTTCTGGTCTGACAGGGAAAGGATCTGACTTTCAGGATGTACCAGCATGTAGTACAAAGACACACAGCTCACAACATTTGCTGAATATTTGTATCCAGAACCCATGTGTCCGTTTGAAAGCCTCCAGCAGGTCAAGTCCTTAACTTTGACAATGTCAGCAGCATGCTTATCTCACTGAACTGTAGAAAGTAACTGTAGTGCTCCCAGCGGGGGTTTGAGATTAGTTTGGGGAATTCAGAACCAATGGGTCCGTTTAGTGTGCCACACAAAAGGTCAAAATAATATTTTAGAATCATTAAAACACCTTACCTGTTGATGACATTGGGTTTAGCCGGGGTCCACCCAGGGGAACTGAGGTTTTCTTTCCATCGTTAAATCCATGGAGTAAATCACGAGGACCTGAGGGGCCAATTGACAAGAGCGACAAGGATATTTAGCCAAAACTTTGGGATTCTTTGACAGATTACAAGACAACAAAGGTTTCAAAGGAAAGACACGAAACTAAAGTGGCATGCAAGGCAGATTTAAAAGAAGATTTTTCCCTTGTTCGTTAAAAAGAGGTTGAGGAGAGGGTTGTGTGGGCGGAGCCAAGACAAAACATTTGACCACCACCTGATCATAATTGTCAGTAGTGCTGCCTGGTCCGGCCCTCCACACCTGGCTGTGTTCACCTTTGTATCATGCAAGTACCACTATTACAGCTGCTTTTTCCTCACTGCTGTGTCATTAAACATGAGGGGAGAAGGCACACACCAATGGATGCCAATTAAAAAATATGTTTTCAATGAAAATGGACACACAGGAAATGTGTGGAGAACATGAATAAATGCAGAAAAGGTCCCAAGTGGTGGTCAAATGTGAACATAGAAGTAACATGTTGTGACACCCTATAAAACAGATACAGGGTTGCATATCACAAGTGTAACTGCTAACTCTTGGTAACTTTAGCTGCCGTTAGCTAGTTAGCTACGCAGCTAGCGGTCCAGACAGGGAGTTTGAGGAACCGGGACAGTGTTGGTGTTTACAGGACGGGACAGAGCTTGCTGGTTAGCATGCTAACTTCAGAAGATATCTCTGCAGTACACAGACACCATATGCTTACACACCAAACCTATTTGGTAAACATGGGAACCATTATAAGTGCCACACAGCACATTATGAGCATGTTAGTAAGCTGATGTTAGCATTTGGCTAAAATAGCTGCTGTGTCCAAGTACAGCCTCACAGAGTCGCTTGAGAGTCTTTTGGCCTGTTATGTTAACACTGGGTCAAAAGATAAGTAGTGTACAAGTGGTCACTCATAGTGACCTTGCAATGTCTTCGTATTTAAGGTTAAAAGGTCCAGTTTGTAGAATTTAGTGGCAGATTGGGTTCAATTGAAAAACCTACAGAGATCCTGCAGTGGCTGTAAACTGGCATAAAATGCGAAAGGCCCTGTCTAGAGCCGGTGCAACATGGCAGACTCAACGATGAGGACCAACGCCCTCTGTCGATCCTTCAATCAGGTGACAGAAACATATCTAGTCTTCCCCCTTAATCCTTCACATTGGTCCTTTAACTTAAACACCCTGCTGACATGCATTTTCTAACAACTCGGCTGTAACCCGTCTCTACAGAAGCCTATCTGGTCTCGAATGGACAATCAAACAAATTCATCCACACTTATTATCAGGAAGTAGTTCCATTATGCAAAGCAGCATTGTGAACATGACCGCCGAGGCAAATTAAACCCCAGGATACAAATCTGTATTTGAATTTTAATGGTGTTGGATTAACTACACAACTAGCCGTTTCCCGTCAGGACAGAACTACTGACATTTGGCCTATTGATATTTCTGTCCATATCTATTGATTCCACATCATCCTAGTCCTACATGTGACACATTATAACTACAGTGTCAGTGATATTATAATGTACTTTTATCTGTTCTTACCAGCTGTTGAGCCTATGATCATGAGGTGATGACATATGTGCATGTTCCTGTTTGTTAAAGACACTAAGAATCAACATTTCTGCCAAATTATGTAGCGTTTGAAGCACTATACACGGTTTTCCCTACCATTGTGAGGCTGAGGCCCATTGTCATCCATTTAGGCCACCAACTAAGCTGAATGAAAGTAAAATCAATGTGGGGAGCATCAAAACTAACTAAATGACCATTTGCAGATCTAATGGAGTTCCAACTTTTTGTCCACCGATATGGTAATAATAATGGTCCAAAATTATGTAAATGTATTTCATAGAAAAAACCTAAAAGTGCCTTGGGGGAAGTGAAAATATGTCTCCCCCACACACACAGAGGGAACACACTGCTATGTAATATAGTGCTTATAATATCTATGCCTGCTTTTTGATAAGGTATCCTCCCATTTTAGTGTTTGACCCCCTTCAGTTACACTGATATTAAGCTGTACTGCAGATGTGTGCCTTGAAATATTCTTTAATGTCCATATAAATAGCAGTCTGACTATTAATTAGGGGGAAAAAAGGGCAATCAGATGTCTGTTATCATATGATTATGAAATGATGACAGGAGGCTGGGTGAAATATCTTAGTCTTCCGAATTAACATCCGTGACCTTGAGATCTAGGCTTCTAGAAACGTGTCACCACACTCACAGAGCATCACTACCTAACAAACAGTCCTCTCATACCTCACATACTTGGTGCTGGCCTACAAATGTCCCATGAGGGTGGGGTTTGTCCTGTAACACCCAAAGAGTTTACACAATCGCAGGAAAGCACAGGAGACCTAATGTATTGTACTTTTTTTGATTTATAGCTCAGTTGGTTGTAGATCTAACTCATCTGGTATCCTAAACAGGCTTTTATCGAGAATTATCCCTACAACCAGGGCTGGTAGTCACCATGAGGCAGCTCTATCCCTGCCTGGCTGGATGCAGGTCCTTCCAGACTCCCATCTTCACAGGGAGGCCGAATCAAGGTTCTGAGGCCTTCCACCTTTTGTGAGTCCATGTAGGGGAGAGGTGGGTGTTTGGTGAAGGCAGCCACAGTGGCTTTACAGTAGATAATGCAGGGGATAAGAGGGATCCAGACCCATGCAGGCCAGGGCCAAGCAGTTCCCTGACGAGCCACAGGAGCTGCCTGGCACTGTTCAGCCACACACCCTAAGCCTATGATCCAACAATGTTACATTTCCAAGCCAAGATGATGACAAACGCTCACATGATATGATGTCAAAATTATCTTTAAAAAAAAAGCTGTCATCGAGTCTCCATCTCCGCCTCGAGCTGGTGTTTCCTCTCCTTGTTCAGCCAGATCAGGTTTCCGACATTAAAAAAAAAAAAAAAAAAAAAAAATCTTGCCAGTAATCTAACAAGCAGTGAACTAGATTTGTGTTTTATACAATGAAAAACATCCCCTTTTGCTAAATCGATCGATGTCACCGTCTCCTCGCTTCGGGAGCTGACAAAGTGATGAGGAACTTGTGCTTTCGGTGCTGAATTGCATCCAGCTGACCAGCCAGGAATTTGATTGCGTGTATGAAATCATCTGATGCCAGAAACACTATTCACGATGGGGCCTTTCTGGCGACCGTCGATTCAAGTTACAAACACTGCGAGAAAATACTCACCAAGTCGATGATTCAGCACACGTCGGGGGTTTACAGGAGGATGGGAAACATTTCTGCAAGTCAGAAGTTAAAAAAAAAAAAAGGAAAGGAAAGAAGAAAAAAAAAACGCCATGCAACACGACGCAGCTAGCCACAGAGGGAGCCAACTAACGTTAACGTTAGCCCCACAGCTACTTCTTCCAGTCGGCTTCGGGGGTGAAAAGGCGGACGGTGAGCCGGTATCCCGGCAGGAAGAGCCGCTGTCGGCTTTAAATCCACCTCGTCAAACGGCGTTTATCGCTCGATGAAAAAGTCTTGTGTTGTCCTGTCGATGTAAAGCAGCCTGAAACTAGAGAGGTGGCAACCAAAGTGCTACTGTTGGGGGTTAACAACTTTGCTGTAAAACACGGCCTGTGATTGGACGGCGGCGGCCACCAATCACCTGTGGAGAGCCCTGAGCTCGTGGCGTCACGCTCCACAAGGGATGGGACGAAACGTGATTGGCTGACAGGGTCACGATGAAGCCTCTTCCCGAGCTTGCAGCTCGTTTTAATCACGTTAATGCTCTATTTGAGGCGTATTTTTACATCTATTTGTTTGTTGTTTTAAACCCAACCTTCGATTTAGACTTAATACTCATTTTTTAACTCATCCGACTATGAATTGTTGTTTCTTTATGCCTGTTTAACGATCAAAATGGGCGTGTAAAACTCATCCAGGGACCACCTCAGAATGTGAATGACATACATATTTAACAGATCAGACCTGGATCAATGTCATGTTAGACTAATTCAGATTATACACAGCAAATTGGGTAAAACATGGCCAAAATAACTTAATTTTACTTGATCATGAGGTTTTCTTAAAGCTGCAACAATCAGTCGATCAAAAGAAAATGACATTAATTGTATGTCACAGAATAAACGATCAAGTGAAACACTAAAACATCCCGATACTCCTAACTCATTTTGAGTAGTGTAAATGAAGAGTCTTTGGGTTTTCCCAAGTGTTGATTGGATTAAAATAACCAATTTGAAGACATAACTTTGGGTTCTGGGAAATTGTGATGATCATCTCTCAACATTTTTGACATCTTATAGACTACAAGATTAATCGATTAACAATGAGAATAAATTAGTTTTCCAATGTGTTCCTGTTTCCAGATGGACTACTGTAGCTCCTCAAAAGATGCCATGCTCTCCTTAAAACATTAAAGGGGCACTATGTAACAATTTACATGTATAATTCACTTTTCTTAATGTCAATATCGTAATGTGACATGAAAAGTCAGACCTTCCTGCTTCCTCCGCTAACAGAGAGCAACAGTAGCTAACGTCAGTTTAGAAAGATGCCATGCCCTTATTAAAACATTTATAGTTGTGTAATCATTGAGCAAACTCTCTACATCATGGTAAACAACTCCATTTTAAAACTAATACTAGGGATTTTAACAATCGATTGAGTGCAAGACATGAGCAAAGACAATTTTAACTGTTTTGACAAGTCATCTGGTTGATGAACCAACAGTTCCCACTGCGTCCATGTGTCAGGATGAGGAAGACATGACTCAGAAACCGCTCGACATCGTGCTGAGCTTCGTCGAGGGACAAAAGCAGATCATTTTGCTTTTAGCCATGAAGACAAACTAAACAATCCAGCATGTAGAATAATAAATCCACAAAACAGTAATTTCACAGTAAGATTTTTTTACAATATAGGGGTAAAATTGTTTTCAATGTTTATTCAATAAATAATTTCAGAAATACAGAAATGTGAATGTGTTGAAATTAAAAAAAGGCACTTAAAAAGATCGGTGATAGTCGTAACCTTTTTTCTTTTCTTTTTCTTTACAAAACCCAAATATTCTAGAGATCTCATGAGCATTCCCTTACCACTGATCTTTAAAACTAAATGACATGATCACCATTTTTCTTTTTTTTTTTTTCAATAAAAAACTGTTTGATCGAGGCACCACGAGACAGTTGGGTGGAATTACTGACATATAGGAAAAAAAGTGGGACCCATCTCCAATTCATATCCTACAAATAAAACATTTCAACATAAGCAAATTTAGTTAGCAAATAAGGCAGGTTTGCGTGTATTTGGCATCGCTGTGATGAATTAAGGACCTGAGTTGGCTTTAAATTAAGCAAGTAAAAACCTGGAGCCAAACGGTAACACTACTGTACACTGATGCCCTTTACGCTAGAAAGGCAAGAAAATATCTTCTCTAGACAAAGATACGTTTCGATTGATTGTTCAGATGGATTGAGTTCATTCAGAAAAACACACACAAACGCCTTCCAATCCTGTTCTGTGAATACATATATGGCTTAACACAGAAACCAAAACATCCTGTACACATTTCATTTGCTACCACTCGGCCATCTGGCGCTACGCTTGAAGAGTTTCAATCCAGAGACATTTAAAAAAAGTCAAATTGATTACAGACACAGTAAGACCTTTGCTCCGACACATCAATGTTAAAACCTTCTGTGTTTTTGAAACATCGGCTGATAAGGCTGCCGCTATTTGGAGAGGAACTCTTCATTTGTTGCCCATTATCAACATCCAGCTCAACCGTCAACAAAACACTGATGGCTTGATGGTTCTGTATATAAAAAAAAACAAAAGGCACAGCTAGGCTTTCCGTTATCTTGCCAGTCCTGTGGCGGAAAAAACTACAGTTCAGTTCAACACATTCTCTCAAGTTCCGCGGAGGAATATAAACAAAACAAAAACCCCACATTTACACAGACTGTACACATTTTCAGAAGATGCATAGGAAATAAAAACACGTTAGTAAAACAAACTGACATAGTGGCAAAATGCATCGCTATCATTTGGTGACTACAACATCAACAACAACAAACAAACAGTGAGAGCATTATAAAAACCCGCCCCTCCCGTCCAATCAGCCCGAACTCTTTTCCATACAGTGTTGTCACGATGAAGGCCGGGCTCCATCACTTGCCCTCGTACTTTGGATTGACGACAGTTGTTACGGCACTTTTGTAGATCGGATTCTCACCCTGAGAAACAGAAAAAGAACAAGCGTCAGTACAACAGTTGTGATCTTAAACTGAACAACAAATCATAGCACTTGTCAAACTTTTTGTGACGTCACAGTAACACAATTTCAACAGCATTTGTACAGTGTAATAGCACACGAGAAAAGCCTGCGGGGAGGGTGTGGTCACGCCGTCTTTCTCACCATTTGGCTGCGACAGTTTAGTCAAACATGTTAAATGAACAGGGAGCTGACAGTTGCCCTGGTTTTAGCAGCTTAAGTCTGACTGCTGCAGTCGACTGTCAAGTGCCACTCTGTCAAGCTTAATCCTGAACGACTACAATCTACACATAGCACACTGACGTGGAGTTTGTTTACACAAGACACATATGGAAAAGTCAGGCAGACGCTGAACAAAACTGAACATCCAAACTGGTCGCGACTAGTTTTACAATCTGGCCGAATTTCTGCCAGATCAGCTGTCGTTTCATGTGCAGTTTTTTTCTGAAATGAAGAACAATTTGGCTCTTGAATGACTGGTTAGATTTCTAGCAGGTCAGAGATTTTGGTCGGATGTCGGCGGTTTGAGCAGTTCCACAGTCTGATTTCCCTCCTGGCTTTTATCTAAAGATTCTTTGTAAACTCTTGTAAACTTATTTGAGTAGCCAGAATGTAGTCTTGACTGAGACTCTGTTGTGATAGGAATCAGACTGCATATTTCAGGCGACTACATTAACTGAACCGCATATTGTCAACTTTACATTTATATTTGAAATTAAGAGCAGTTCACTAAAGGTAGAGAGAGCATTCTTCAGCTTACAGTGTCAGAAAGCAGTTCAGTAAGTAGACGTTATCAACTACTAATGACAGTATGGTAATAGTTTGTTGTTTACAGTAATTAAATATAACTATTTTCTTAAAGGTTTTCCTCAAAGTAGTGTATCTAATAAATTCTAATAAGTTTGGGTATCACCAAATTGCAGATACATGGATTTCACTGGAGAGCAACATATACGACTATGCATTAAATACAAATAGGAGTAGGATCTAAATTAGAGGTTGTAATAAAAACACACTTGTTTAGTTAGTCGTTAGTTTGTTACCACCAACAAGTTGTTCACCTGGAAGTTTTATCAGTAACATCAAGGTAAAAACCCAACACATCACACCACTGATGCTTTAGTAACAACCACTTGCCACAGTGGCTAACCATGCTAATTTCATAACATGCAGACACCAAACCTTTCATTAAGGTCGAGGTGTAACTTGACTCTCTGCACAGAGCAAAGTACATGCAAGTACACACTGCCAACAGGTTGATACGAACTTTGACCTAAAGAGCGGCGTCTTTATTCCCATAGCTGGGATTCTGGAACTGGTTAATAGGACTCTTGTAAATGGGGTTCCCTTGCTAACATGGAGAAGGAAAGGAAAAGAAGAGAAGCAGGAAAATAAGAGGTGTGAAGGACAGACACAAAGTTTGCAGGGAAATGTTCAGCACAGAGCAGAAGAGGCCAGAAGGTACAGTCACTAATTTAGTAACTAAATATTGTTGTTTTCTATTTATTTAGCAGATTTTGTCCTTTTTTTTCCATCTTCAACATGTTTAAAAGACCCTTTCAACATAAAGGAACGAACACTTTTTCTACTTCAGCTGTACAGTAACATGATTTTTACATTCCCCACAAACACTGCCCGTGATGAACGCTCGTCTCCTCCCCTCAGCCCATAAACACTGCTGCTGTGACTTCCACACGAGTGGAGTTTTCCATCAGTGGTCACCCAGCGGTCCTCCTCTCCTCTGCTTCATTGCCTTTTATGGTGGTGCAGTTGTAGCATGTGGACAGTGAGAGGCAGCACTGTCGGCTGAGGGGAAGGCCGCTCCCTCACCGAGTGAAGACTAAACAAAACTGCATCGAGGTAGATTAAGGACAGACTGAGGGCCACAGAGCTGAAGGTGTGGTTCAGATCAGGGATCCTCCACTTTTCTCTTGTTGACGTTTTCCAGCTGCTTATTTCACGTTTAACTTCAGAACTGACATCCATAAATGCTCTGATTAATGCATTTTTTGTACAGATAAAGGGATGGAAAGTCTGAAAATTATTCCAAGTGGATCCTTTTCATCATTAAGGATATCCAGAATACTTTTTCCCCAAGTACACATTCTAATCTTAGTACTGATATACATCCAGCTGGAAGGCTTCAGGTAAACACTATCTGAACTGTTGAAAAGAGTAAAGCCTGCGCCCCAGATAAAGTTCCCACGACTTATCACTCCAGGTGTTGACTGACTTACCGTGTCCCACTTGGCGTTCATCTTCTCCTTCTCAAACTTGGCAAACTCTCGGCGGTCGTGGATGATCATGAGCAGCTTCCAGATGAGCAGCAGGGCGAGGCCGATCAGCACGATGCCCGCTACCACACCTGCCACGATGGGGATGATGTCAGGTCCGGCCGGGCACTCTAAAACACAGGAAACAAAGGAAATCCTTTAATGAAGTTCATGAAAAATGATCTTAAAACGAAAAGCTAGCCCAGTTTCAAAATATAAAATGTGAAATGCACAGTCCAGTCGTACCCAGCTGTTCCACCACGAAGACCTCCTTGGTCTGGTTCCTGATGGCGTAGGTGTAGTAGAACCAGCAGTCATTCTCGTCACGCTGTTTGCAGTGAGTCAGAGGGAAGCTCTGGTCCGTGGGCTGTGGCAGCCCATCGCGATCCTTCACCTTTATCATTTCGAAGTAGTCGCAGTCCTTACACGTGTCCTTCTTCTCACCGGTCTCAAATGCTCGGCATTGCACACAATCTCTGTGAAAAGACAGATGGAGTATTGATTCTTTCTTCGCTTTGCATTATATTCAGTTGAGTCTCGGTTGAAGGCAGAACAACCTCTTCTAGTTCTAGTCGTGCATGCAAGCTTCAGACTCACTTGTGTTCAACGCAGACGCCTGGGCAGGTGGGACAGATCTCACAGGTGGGACCCTGGAATTTGGGGTCCGTGCATTTGCACATTCCACATTCACAAATACCACGGCCGTTACAGATCTGCCCGTTCTTGGCGAGGCAGGTGGAAGTCTCCAGGGAGCAATCGCAGGCGCTGCCTGTGTAGTTGGCATCACAGATGCACTTCCTGCATTCACAGCGCCCGTGTCCTGGTAAATCATAGACATTGACAAAGGTTACCACAGAGTTGACAATAAAACTGCAGCAAGTCTTTGCAAAATATAGTATTTTTACAATCCTCACCTCCGCAGAGCTTGTTGTTGGAGCGGTCACAGTTGAAGTTGTCGCACTCACAGTACTTCCCACTGTAGATCTCTGCAGGATTCTCCCGCTTCTTGCACTCGCAGGTGCCGCAGACGCAGTCACCGTTGTTGCTGCAGATGTCTGTACCGTTGTCTTTTCGGCAGTTGGCGTCCAAGTCCTCAGTCCGCACTTCGTCTTTGCTGCACTCGCAGAGACGCCCGATACGTCCCTCGTTACACCTGACAGAATATTGGAGGTTAAACTTGTTAAATGTTTGGGGAACAAGAACCTTAAGACCAGAACAGCGGTCTGAATAATGCATCCATGTGAATCTTACTTGCAGGCTCCACACTCGAAGGTCCCATTGCCTTCATGGCACTTCTCGCTCTGGGGCTCTCCTTCTTTGGCACACTGACAGTCGCAGATGAAATTCAGAACTACCTCCACCTCTTCATTGAAGCCTAGCGGTTTGATTTTAATGGTCTCAGTCTTGCCATGAGATGGACACTTCTGGGATTCAACAGAAATCTTGAAGGACACCTGAAAACCAGAGGAGAGTTTATAAGGTCATTAAAACTATTAAAGAGGATGCCTTGAAGTGTTATTGGTCTAGTATTAGCTTGTGACATGTTTCTCATTACTGTTTGCTTTGAAGTGAATATTTTAGATTCAGCAAGGAGGACATCTTTACCAGCGCCATACACAGAAACAGACCGTCCAGGCTATAAAGTAACACCGCTGCCAGTTAACGAGAACTTGCACTTCTCATTTTGTGGTGGCAATGCTTTTCCCCACTTTGCTATCTCAGTTCTCCAAGAGATATTTTTTTCAGCTGTATCTTTTTCACACACAAATTGCAACAGAAATGATCGCGTGTACCTCGTCCCCGATGGAGATGTTGGAGCACTTCCTGCCGTTCTCCCCTGTTCCCTCCACGCCGTTCTTACAGATGGATTTGTAGGTGATGGAAACTCCCTCGGGCAGCCTGCCGTTTTCCAGAATGACCTCAGATGACAGAGACTGTCCAAAACAAGAGGGATCACACAGTCACTACAAGCTCTAGTTTTATGGCGACAGTAGTGCACCTGTGTGTAAAAACATGTGATCAATACAGATCCCAGCTGGATCCCAGAAACCCAGCGACTTTACTGTGCCTGGTCTCAATAATATGCATGTTAGGGAGTGGCATGGTTCATGTAACCTAAACGTGTGCACAGTATAGTGAATCACAGGGAAAATATCTTCAATTTCTAACTTTGAAGTTGTCTTGGCAAAACTATTTCAAGTGCATAACCTGCTGTGGTTGATTTGTTTGAATCTTTATTTACTGAGGAAAAAAGGATGTAGGACATTTTCCCACAGGACTTATGCAAAATCGTGTGCAAAAATGTCTTACATTGTAAAATAAACCAAGTATATATGATGAAAAGTAATCAAATTAAAACTAAAAGTTATTTATTAATGCAAGGACAGACAGGCATCATGTGAATGTGCAGTTGGACTCACGTTGTAGGCATCAATAATGAGTTTGATCACGTTGCTGGAGTTGGAGGACAATGTGCCGACAGCTGACTTAGGAATAAGATTTTTCAACTCCTGAAAGAGACACAAAGGTCAAAAGGTAAGAACAGAGAGAACGACTGGTAAATATGCATCTTTCATTTGAATTACATGATGTAAATTAAAAAGTTCACCTTGTAAACAGGCTGGAATTCCTCGGTGACAGCAAAGATGGTCTGGATGTTGTGGTCACTCAGTTTCTGGACTAAATGGGCGATGGATGGGTAGTCCTATTAAACAATTCAACAACACACATACTTATTAGTGAGAGCACAATTACGCTGTAAAATAAAGGAAGAACTTTTTGTCAATAAGAAATTGAGACATTAAGTAAAAGAAAGTCAAGCTGAAAACAGCACACATGCTCAGTCAACTCTCCCTGAATACATCATGCATTTTAAATAAATGATGAACTACATACGTAGTAATGGCTCATGGTGTACATGTTGTTCTCCAGGTGACACTTCCCATCGTTGGGTAGGACGATGCCGCCAAGTTTGCCGTCTCCAGCAAAGTGGAAACCAGCATCGGTGGAAAACACCAGCAGACGAGTCACGTTCCTCCAGCCGATTTGCTCCTGGGAAGAACAGCAGAACCGTCTTGTTATGTAAATATATAATATCTAACATATTTACAACACACTCCGGCCTAAATAGAGTTAAATAGCATTACACATCAGCCTCCTCTTACCTCACAGACGGCCACCTGCATGATGGCATCAAAACCCCCCTCTGGAGAGTCCAGGTTTCCTGAGATCTGCTGCTGACTGACCAACCGATTGAACTCGTCTCCCTTGTTCGTCAGCTTCAGGACGTTCTTATAGCTGAAGGGGCTGGTACAGTTCTGGTTCCCTGTGCAGGGGTTGATGAGCCTGGCTGGCGTGGTGCTGATGTACGGCATGACCGTCTTCTCCACAAATGAGCCGAAACCTACAAAGGGGAACGTATTTTATTCAAGACTGTACAAATATTTGTAACGATAATAAAAAAAAAGCTGTTCTGTTGATTATTATTCCTTTATTTGGGGTTGCGTTTTGCTTACCAATCCTGAAATCTGAGGTAATCTCCTGCATTTCCTTCATGAGGTCAGTACCAAGGTTCTTGACATTTTCCAAATCGTCTTTCATGGAGAAGGAGAGGTCCATAAGGTAGTACAGGTCGATGGGGTAGTCCTCAGCACGCTTGAATTTCAGTTCAAAAGTCTGGGGCTCACCTTAAGGACAAACATTGTGGAATTTAATTTACTGTTATTCACACAGAAGGTTTGCTGGGATACTCTCAATTAAAGACGTGTTGGATATTTACCAGTTCTGAGTGTCAGGGTGAGCTTCTGGGGCTGGATCTGGGTGATCTGCTCAGGGGAGGGTTTCTCAGCCGTGTCCTTCTTGCGGTTGGTGACAGGCTTGTTCTTGTTGATGTCGATGCTTCCACGTGGGTTCTCAATCTTGGTCACAGCACAATTTCTCTTCTTCAGGGATTCCAGATCATCGCAGCGAGCCGACTTGGACTCACCCACAGTGAGGAAGGCCTGCGAAACATCACGAGGAGTTTTTGTGAGGATCCAATTGTTAAGCATTCCTAATTTAACTTCCTACATAGTGTTTTTTCTGTGTTTTCAACTGATTAAAATTCCTAAAGACAAAAATATAGGATCATTTTCTCAGGGATGTTGATGCAGAACCATCTGGAAGGGTCCTGTAAATGTGAAGGAATTTGTCTTGCTGGGAGCAGCATGTAGAAACATGTTGACAAACTAACACAATAAAACAGTACGTGACAGAACAGTACTGACAAACATGTCGACATTTTACAGGGACGACAGGACTTCATATGAAATCCAAATATGTCCCTTTGAAAAGCTGACAGCCTCAGTAAGAAGTGATTTCGGGGGAAAATGGTGGCTGAAGTAACAGTTGGTTCAGTTTTAAGTCCTTTATATCCGCAGCAGAGAGGATTTCCAGGATCTTTGACATGAAGTCAAATAGCATTGCGAATAAAAATGACGTGTACTTTAAAGAAACGTTCAGGGTTTTCAGAAACAGTAATTTAACCTTGCCTTTGCCTCAGTTAGTTTGGTTGTGTTATTGTCTGGCTTCAGTGAATCCAGAGTAACCCTCTGAAAACAGCAGTGATAGATCAAGAACTCCTGTGGCCATGAGGAAAAATTACTGTTTATGTTAAAAGGAGTCTGTTTGCTTCAAAAAGAGTATAAATAGATGGCAAGGTTAACCAGAGAAACTATTCCAAATGTAGTGTACACATTTGGTATCCCTTTTTTGGGGCTAAAATGCGTTTTGTTGACCCTCCCTGTCTACAGCAGTTATCGTTTTAGCTTCCTATACCAGTGCTCCTGCTGCTTTTCCAGACTGGGGTTGTGCTGACCACCATCTACTCTGATTAATACCCTGACTATAGATGAGTATGTCATCTAACCCCACTTCAAAAATACCCCAAACTATCTCTTTAACTGTCTGTTCTTTAAACCATTGTTCTTGGGCAGCAGGAGATGAGAAGGCACAGATGACTGGGAATCCTGGCTAACAGTATATATTGGATGCACATGATATCCCACAAGGCATCGTGGTGGAGACCTTGAGACAATGAACACAGTCAAAACAAAAATAGTCCTTTGACCCAATTATTCCACAACCACATGACCCACAACGGCCTTTTTTCCCCTCCCCTGCATCTCGCCATACACATCAGCTGAAATGTGTTTGAAAGTATGAAAACCACAGAGATGACAGACATCTATTGTTCTGAGGATGATTGAGATCATGGGGTGGATAAAAGTAAGAATGTACAAAAGAGTAGGTGAGGAATTATCGAAAGTCAATCTCAAATCATACAGGAAACAGTGTACGTAATGTTGTCAGCAGTGGGCAGCATACACAACGTTCATAGTTTTCATCCGTGCAGTGAAATCAGATTGTAAAGGTGCCATGAACTTTGTTTATGGAGTATTTACGAGATGTTCTTTAGTGCTATTCCTGAATGATTTCTGGTTCATTTTGAACATCAAATGCCCTGGAAGCATAAGATCAATCGGATGTACTTCAGCGCTGCAGATAAGCATCACCTCTTCTGGTGAAAAAGCAAAGCAACCAAACATGACTGGACTTAAACTGGCACTACTGTTGAGATTTCATAAGCTCACGGTTGGATAGCAGTGAGTGAGCTGTCTGATAGAGAAGTACAGGCAAGATTTAACAGGAATGCAGCTCTGTCTGGACAGATGCCCGATGACAAAAACACCAAACTCTGGGAGATGTTTTTTTGTTGTGCAGCAAGTGTCACGTATCTAAATAATATTATACCACTATTTTGGACAAAAGAAAAACTTAACTGGTACGGTTTTCAGTGGACATTTGCTTACAGACTGCTGATGGTTTCAAATAAACATTTTTCATGACCATAATTTGTTAGCGATAAACAAAATAGGTTGAGGCAACCAAAGTTGGGTAACCACAGAAATGGGTGTCATCAAACTGTAAAACAGCCGGCAAGACCCAAAAAATGTCTTCATGCAACCATCAGCCAATGTGACCTCAGGTCCCACTATGTGTTGCAGTGCACCAAAAGATTACTAAGCCTGTTTCTAGGTGATTTTTTCACTCAGACTAACTTGTTTATGAAGTAATAATAACAATAATACAGCAGAGATCTTATGGTTTCATATTACAGTATAAATGAAACAAAGCGCTGTCTTGTCTTGCAGATTGAAACTAAAAAAGCTGAAGAAAATGTTGTTCACCAGGAACACATTCTAAGAAAGAAAGAAATTTGTTTGTGATGCACTTTGTAGCCTCCACACTGTACAGTACTTACATACGTGCTGTGAATGGATGAACAACGTTGTATTTTACCCGGCAAGACAAGAAGCAGCAGCACTCAAGTAAGTTGGGGTTTACTTGTCTTTGGTCGAAAGGCAAGAGACAGCAAGTCTCTTTAATCTCTTAACTCTGGAGTACTGCTCTGCATTTGTTTGTACATGTACTTATAGGGTAAGTACAGTTTATGTGCATGTATACAGAGATTTATCTTGTATACACAGTTAACACAACATGAATTTAAAGAAATAAGTAAAAGTGTACACAAGTACATGATAATATTTTGTCCTTCTTGCAAATCAAAGTATCTTTGGATTGTATTTGTGTGTTTTAAATAGATCCATCTGGGACTCCAGTCTGGTCCATGCAGACTTTATGAAATGTTGGAACTGACAGAGTTGATACTGTTAAAATGTATTGTTTATATTTACTGCAGATTGCATTATTCCATGCACAAGATGATGACTAGCAGCTGTGTTTGCACAATTCAACCATTAAGTAACGCTTCAACACAAATCACAGAGCAGACACTGAATGTGCCACACCCACAGATTAAGATTTCAAGATAATTCTTCATTCATGAGATGAAATTCTTTGTTGACAGTTTATGCGATTCAACTCACTTCATCTGCGCACCATCCACACGACTCGGCGACCTGGATGCATTCCCCACATGACTGTGCGTTCGCCTTGATGCATATGCTCCCCTCTGTACGAGACAACAAAACTTATTTTAGCCAAGATGACAAAACAGAATTTCCATTAGTTCACTAACTCGAACCAGCTTCAGTCCTTGGCCACAAATCACATCCCCTTTCCAGTTCAGAACATTGACTCATGCTGAGAAAAGCTCTAGGCAGCTCCCCAAGAGATGACTTCACCCTGTAAAAAAAAAAAGCCTCCCACCACTAGCTAAAAGGACCCACATAGTCATTAAACCATGAATGAGGAATACAAGATTTGTAGGGCAAAGTAGATAAAAGCATGCCAAAGACCACTGTGCTTGAGAAACTGAAGTCTAAAACAAGAGAACATGGAACGACCAGTAAAAATGACTTCTGTACTTTTAAAGGTACTTGAATCTTGAGTATTTCCATTTTCTTTTACTTCACTTCCAGTCCAATACTGTACTTTTTACCCCACTACATTTATTAGAACGTGCTACTTCTTTCACAGATTTAGATTATAAATGCAAATTATTAATCAACTATTATGAAGAATTATTATAGATTAAACTATCCAGGAGAATGCAGCAGTCTGCAAATGCATGTCTCTTGGCCCATCTATGGCCTTTCAACACTTAAGTAGCCTCGAGACATGTAAGCAACCAGCTAGTGTTACAGTCTGGACAATCTGATTGATTGAGTGGTGAATACAGACGGCACCCACTGAGAGACGGCTGCATCAGAGCCAGAGTACCTAATTTTAAATTCATTTGTTTTAACCCCATTGTACAAAAACAAACAAAAAACCCATATTCGGATAATCAATTGGTCAATCCCTAACAGAGAGGGCAACATTTGTCCCAATGCAAACATGGTAACTGAGAAATTAAACCATGATAATCAACATAAACCTCAAGTACAACAATGATTGCTAAGGTGCATTGGTCTGTTAACAGAGCATTAAAACATGCTACGCTTTTGGCTAGCTAATAGTTAAAAATAGAGCAAACTTTGGCCAAATGCATGACACTTGTTCTTACCTTGCTGTGCCCAGCTGCCACCAAGGACGGCTGATAACGTTGCTATTAAAAGTAACCGCAGATCCATCTGTAACGAGACAAATAAAAAAAACCTCAGTGTTGGAAGCTGAAACCAGGAGACACATCAGCATGAAAGAAATACAACAGCATTTAATGCTCGACACATTTTTCCAAAGACGTGCACACATGAAGAAACGTTTGTTTTTGTTGTCGACTGATCAAATATTTACATTTCTCCATGTGACACGGCTGCACAGTGGACACTTCCAAGTGTGCCTACATGTGAGTTAGTAAACACTTAAAGAAACTGTTCAACTACCAAGTGCACCATTAACATAGCTGTCCTCCCCTTGAAAAGGTTCTCATGGCCTGGTGACTCTTAAAACAGTAGCGTTCATTTTAATGAGACCACCAGAATGAAAACATTCAGGTTAAAAACACGCTGTTGTCTTCCCAACACCCATCATGCCGTGTGTGTGTTGAGGCTCCATTCTCCCGCTGAGGTGGAATACGTCAGTTACCGTTAGGCAGCAGAGAGGAGGAGCGATTTTCATTTAGCCCATTCCATATATGGAGGAATGATTTCCCCACACTCAGCTGGCTTCAGCTGTTATGAACCACCATACTAAATACTTGCTTTCTGACTGCGGTTTGGAAGCTTTCATGCTGTGATAGGCCTACATACAGGTAGGTGGTTATCTTGATCTTGACAGGGCATGTCAGATAAGACCGGACACGGGAGACAGAGGAAGACGGACAAGCTTCAGAAGAAGTAATAAAAGCCTTGCGTAAATGAGAGAATAGTCACATTTACACTGGAATGGTTTGGTCTTGTCCAAAGTGACTCATAATGAGTCTAACAGCAGACGTGTAACGACTGTAACAGAGCAGCAGCAGCAGAGGCTTTTATACTAAGATGGCCGACATTTCAAGCTGCCACAGAATGCAAACTGAGGAGGAATAACTGTGGCTTATTAAGCAGTCCGATGATGCCTCTCCACCACAATCACTGAGCAAAGCTGCTAAACATTAACCAACCAAAAACAGGACCGAAGAAAGATTAAAATCTTCACAGTGGTTTGTTAGTTTGTCCATAACTTGGAAGAGGTCCTTTACTAAGCAAGTTTTGTGCAGAAGTTAAGATTACAACTCCATAGAAAACAGAGAAAAGACATGCTAAATTCATGTATGTGTGTGTGTGTTGCCATATTTGGTGAAGCTGCCTCGTCCTGAATGTCTGCCATTCCCCATAACTCCAGTGACACACTTCCTTGACTGTCTGCCCAGGCCTCAAACTTAGAAAGTCTGTGTATTTACCCCAGTTAAATATACATAGGGAATCAGACAGTGTCTCTAAGTCAACAGCTGTGTCCCAAAATAGCCAATTTACAAATTCTACAAATGGCAATGGATAAAGGTGCCGTTTATATTTCAACCAAACAAGAAATTATATTTTAACCCAACTATGACAGAAGTAGAGTTAAAACTGGTGGCTGTACATCATCCAGTAGATGCTCTCTGAAAAGCTGAGATAATATGTATGCTGCAGTGCTGTGGGTCAGAGGGTACAGGCTTCTACAAAAAAAAGCCACATCCTGTTAAAGAGGCGTAATGGCCAACTTAAACGCAAGTTTCCCATAAGTGCTTTAGTGATAGTTATCATACTTCTGTAGGAAACAGAGTCAGCAAAGCATGTTAGATAAAATATATACCACACTGAAACATTTAGGCAACAGTGGGGGATTCATAAAGTTTGACACGTGACAGAAACAGCAGACTATAATGTTTATTTGAATTTTTAGAATGCCTTTTAACAGCTGGCCATGGGGCAACATGTGGGAATTATTTTCTGTTGACTTTCTTCCGTAGCTCAGTAGGAACGGTTCCTTTTAAAACATACTCGCTAACTGAACCCTGACACAAAGAAGGACTTGTGGCAAGACGGACAAAATCTTCAACACGCAACATACCCAGCGAGATGCTTCGTAAAATTAAAGCAAGCTACGCTATTAGGGCTCCTCCCCAACATTCCTGAAGACCAGCTTTGTTTACCGCACAGGGGGTTGGCCTGCACAGGGCTGCAAATTGCAGAGAGCTGACAGATTGGGAGGCATTCGGAGTCTCCAAGGCCTGTGTGCTGCAAAATGGCATTAGGGAGCCATGGGAACCCCCAGAGCATGATAACTTTCAGAGACAGGCTTGCTTAATTAACCATTTCAGACATTTCACCCCAAAAGAAAATCTTCCTTTAACTGATCTACTTTTCTTTATTTACTTCTTCACTGTTACCACAGCTTTTGGGGAAATTGATAAAAGATATTCATAAAGAATCTTATTTCCTTTTCAGCTCCAAAGCATTGAGGACAGCTGAGAACAACTCAAAAGTCATAGCTGAAATATTATGGCCGCTGAGGGAGGAGAGAGGGAAGGTTCACTAGAAATGGCGGGACATAAGAGTCTGTGCTGCTTCCACCCAGTGAACGTCACAGCTGATAAGAGCTGATAGCAACGTCCGGCAGACACAGACTGATGGCCTCATCTGCGAACAAGACTGTGAAACATGATAAAAGAAGTGTGTGTGAATTTGGCAGAGAGAAGGGGTCAAAGAAGTGTCTCAGTCAGTTACAAGTCAGTTAACAATACTGGTCAGTGTAGCCTCTCTAATCAATAATCCCCTTTACACACTGGACAGGGAATTCTTGAATGAACTCCACTAGCAAAAGTCGGTCTGGGTTTGTGAATCAACTAGGACTGCAGTTTACAATTATTACTACTGTTTTTAATCCGTGAAATTGACGATTCGTATGAGAAAGTGGAGATAAATGTCGATCAGTGTTTCCCAAAAAAAACATGTCATCTTCAAATGTGTTGCTTTGTCCACAACCCAAAGATTTGCAGTTTATCGTCACAGATAAGCAAACTAACCAAGAAATATTCAAATGGATTAAATGATCATCAGTAGCTTCAACTCTGTGCCTTTTTATAGTTGATAGGTTGAGTGTAGCGCTGCAACAATTTCTTTAATATACGATTCATTGTTTTTGACCTTTATCTGTCCCACAAATCAGTTGATAAAATCAGTGACTACTTGTCATTTCCGTGCTAGCAGTCAGTGTCAACACTGATAGAAGCAAGATACTGTGGATCAATTTGGTAAACAGTATTTCAAGTCTAAGCTGATTACTCAGCTGAGAAAACGTTTAGAAACTTGCACAATATGTTTCTTACTTTTCTTTTACAAAGTCTGAGTCTATTCATACTCCTGTTTTAACACCCCCCCCTCTCTCTCTCTCCATCATCAAGCAGAAACTATGGCCTATGAGTCGTCGCGATGACAAACCTGAGAGCCTAATATTTAGAGTAACGGGAGCACACCGCGTCGAATCATGACTTTGTATGGTCACGCTGGAGAAGACATAGACGATGCATGCTTTGTGTCGGGATGCTCAATGTTGGCGTCATTTCATTTTTCATTTATCATTCTGTGTCTGTTAGTAATGACCAGAGCTGCTCAGCTCCCTCCAATACAACTTGCTAAGTAAGAGCAGACATACTCCTAAAACTTTTTATCAGTGCAACAGGTTTAAGATTTTTAGGTGTAGGAATTTCCCCAAATTTAAAAAAGACCAGGAAACCATCTTACTAACTGATCATGGGATTCAATCTTCTTCTCTTTTTTAGGAGTCCCTTCTTTCAACTTTGTAAATATGGAAATATAAGAATGTGATGAATTGAGACATTTCCGACCAAAACTGCACACTAGACAACATCGAACAGTGGCTTTTCTGACCTCTCACTGACTGCCCACATCCTCAAATACGGTTATGGTTGCTGTTTGCCCAGGCAGAAAAAACAACAATTCCAACCAGACATTTGCAGACTGGACTGTGTGCATGAGACTGACACAGCTGCACCGGTTGTTTTAAGTCTTCAACTTGAAAAATTGCTCAAAGAAAACCGCTTTCACAGCTTCTGCGATGACTGAATCTTAACTCTGCACCAACTTCAATTGAATCAAAACATGCCCAAATCAAACCTGCTACAACAGCACAGATGAAGTTTATCCATTGGCTTTTTTTTGACTACATCTTTATGCTTTGCGGTTGAGTAGTCTGAATGTAAACACTACCCGCTCGCTGAAAACCAATACAATAAGCCCAGTTTTCAACACAACCCAGACAAATGTTTTATCAAGAATTTCTTGCAACAGCTGCTGGGAAGAGCAGACTGAAACTCAATCCTCCACGACGCTCCCTGTTATGGTCCACTGGCTGCCATCAGTCTCAGATAATTCAGAGGCGTTCTGATTCAATATACTGTCATAAAGTATGCCTCGGGGAGCAGAGCCGCTCTGTCTGATGTAAATTCACGGAGAGCATTCCTCTGCTCACACATGATGAAGCTGTGTTGCAAATAATCGGCTCCTTTTGTGACATCTCCGCCTACTTGTCAGTGGCATTCCTTCAGTGAAAGAGAGGAAGCGCAAAGACATAAATAAGGAAGACTACGATGTTGGAATGTCTGATTCACAAGATCCTTCACATCAACATGATAAAGATAACCACCTGTAGATAACCTCTACAATATAAATATCCATGTAAACTTGGAAAAAGACTCACCAAGTCGGACACCTGGCTGAAGTTCACTCAGTGGAGTCTGCATCAATAACTGTGGTCAGACGGAGTTATATATTGGTCAGCGGTCACCACTTCCTCTAACTGGGAAATCCTAGCATTGTGTTTTCCTGAGAGATGTTTCTGATTATTTGTCTACCCCATATCGGTGAGGCTAAAGAGATTTTATCCTGCCTGGGGTCAGCTTGAGTCGCACCTAAAAACAGGAATTGAACATGAGGGCTCTGACCCAGACTGTGCGGACATGTGTCACCACTACTTCTTTGTTATCCCTTCCTCTGTTCATTGACGGTGGTGTACTAACGTAATGACTGTCATTAACTCAGGAAACTCACCATTTAAAGTCTGGTGCAGGAGACTTCCTCTTGATAGAGCCACTCACTGAAGTGCTGAAAAACTAAACCTACAGACACAGAATTGTCTTCAGCTGGAAGCAACCAGGAAACTAGTGGCAACTGGTGGTATTTAGCTTATATGTGGTGTTCACTTATGTGAAAGAGTTGTACGATCTGACTGGAGAAAATGTTTCTAAACTCTACAGATTACCTGCCTTCCTGACCCCTCTGTGACTTGTTGCAGCAGCTTGTGTGGCTTTGAACAGACAAGCCTGGTGTTGTCTGAAGGTGGGGCAAGGCACATCTGTGAATGTTTAGTAATCTTTAACAAAGTCCATGTTTAGACTGTGGATGACCACGCTTCCACCGAAAGGCCTCATAATGCTCCTTCATATCGCGGCGTTTATGGAATATGGCACGTACTGTTCGAATTTAGGCTTCTTGACAAAAATGTATGACAACAGAACGGAAACTAACATAATTAGTAGTTAGTAAAATATGACATTTCTGCTCCTTCCCTCATGTCCACCTCTGATAAATGTCTCATAACAAGTGCAACTATGACAAGTTTCCTGCTGCGTATATGTTCAGCTGATGCATAGCTTCCTCTGCTGAACACTGGCAGACAACAACAAGAGAGGTGTCAAAATAAATTGGCTTTTTTTCAAGCTGTCAGTAAACAAGCAAGTTACATGAGCCAGCAGTACAAACACAGAGCAGCTAATGCTCATTGTTCCTCTTTGTGCATGCATCAGGCAAATCAAACTGGAAGGGACTTTAAAAGCTACCGCAACTGGTTTCCCAATGGTTCCTTGTTTCATGTATTTAGAGGTTAACCACACGGTGCATCTCTAACCCTAATGTTTAGCTCACTGCTTTCTCATGAACAGAGAAGTGAGCAGTGACACAATGCCTACAGGACATATGTGAACTTGCATGTTGTTGCTTAAATGCCATGTATCATTTCAACATTATCCCACACAGCTTTGTTTGTCCTTGTTACTTCTATATCATTTCTGTATTTTGTATTTTTATCTCACACCGAGTTCCTTAAATGCAGCCAAGTGGCACAATGTCCAGGATAAGGAAACAAAAGAGTCAGTCAAGAAAGACGGCTTGTTATTACACTGCTGTTCAGCTTACATGACAGGGATTTAAACCAAGGTTGCAGCAAAAAATGACTTTTTATCATCAATTAGTTGCTTAGTCTACAAAATATCAGGTAATTGTGAGAACAACTCCGTGATAAGGTCTTCAGAATTGTTATTGTCACATGAGACAAAGAAAAGAAACAAATCCTCAGAAATTAAAAGTTATATTTGGCATTTAAACTGGGAGAATGGCCTAAATGATAAACTGAACAATTAATTGAATACTGAAATAATAGTCAATCTACAAATCAGTTAATCAACTGACTGTTTCTAAATCTATCCACTTTGCTTTATCCGCCAAACTACATAAGACCATGTGTACATTTGGTACACAATGCCAAATAAATCTGCATGCATCTAATGGACAGAATCATATATGATGGTCATTCATTGATCCCAACAACCAAAAATATCACAGATTTGGGTCTGATTTATGGCAGATTGTGCCTAAAGTGTGATCACCTCATGATACTGTTTCAACTTCATCTCTGAGAAATGTTTCTAAAAATTAGATTTGGGGAAATCACACAGCTTCACATTTGGCCTCAAAATTGTTTATACATTCCTCCTTAAGCAGAAGAAGAAGAGGAAGAGAACTTTGTGTCTCAAATAATACAGTATTGTGTAATCAAATCATGAATGCGGCACTGAAACACCAAAATCCTCTATGAGAGTCCTGCATAGTGAAAGGTGGCGCCCAACACAAGTCAGCATTGTTCACGCTGGGTGGGTCATCTGGTAGTCCACGAAATGAGTCGGGTACCCATCCCCCCCCCTGCTCTGTTTGCCACCCGGTCAGCCAGCCGGCCCCCACCTGCTGCTGAGAGTCACAGTCCACTTTCAGTCCACTGGGTGTCCAAACAACACAGCATGAGTCTGCATCCATTTCCTTAATTAAACCACACCCAGACACCACTTTTCTCTCCAACAGGCTGTTGAAGGATCAGGAAGAACACCCTGCTTCTGACTGCAGACGCAGCATGTTTGAAGGAAACCCAGCCTACGTACAAAAATATCTCCTTCATGTAGAAAGCAGCTGATACTGAACTTAAAAGTGCTGTCGAACTAGATGACTGTCAACAGGTGAGGTCTGTGTCTTTATCTGTGCTTTTGTGACAAAGACAAAGCAACCGAACAGGAATGTGGTCGATTTGATGTTCACATTTCGACCAGCTGACATGCAGCTGACTGTAAAAATGGTTTAAAGGAGAAGTGGACATTTTTACTGTCCTTTCCCAGAATATTGCATGTTTGGCCGTCATGTAAAGTTAAAGAAATGCCATATACTTTTTTTTTTTACTTGCACTTCTTTAACAGTTTAAGGGAGGCGAAGGGATGCAAAATAATGTTTGCGTTAAGGTCTATCAGTTTAAATAATCTTGATAAAATTATTCTATTGTGTAATTATCATTATAAACCAAGAATACAACATTACAAACATGCCAAAAAAGAAAATGAAGTGAAAACACACAGCCAGACCCAAAAAAGTAGAATGATAGCTAAAAGCAAACATGATCTTTGTGACATGTATTATCATGTTTCACATATGTTTTAACATTTAAAAGCCATGTGGAAATCTACACATCCAATTGCCATACATGTTTTGCACCCAGCAGATGAAGCAGACCGACTCTGTGAAGAGTTAAAGTTGCTGAAAGAACTGAAAGACCTGTTTGAGGTTCGTCTGTCATAATGAGGAGATCCCGATCTCTCTGCCCTCCCCAGAGAGATGAGATAACGCATTCCTTCTGAACTGGCTCCATACTATGTCGTGGAAAAACTATGTAACTGAAATATGGGGTGCTTTTTTCCACTTCTTCCAGACATGAACCCAGTGATCACTTAGTTTCATGACAATTTTGGCCCTTGCTGAAATCCCTACAGTGGAGATTTAAGACAGTATCTGGGGCTTTTCTTCTTTGAAAGCTCTGCATTTTTAACTTACTGAGGATGGATTTCATTTCCATCACCCTATAAAATTTACAAAGGCCAAACAAAGAAGTTATCTTGTCCCCCTTAGGAACCAAAGGTTATCATCTTTGAGATCTTTTGCTCTGTAAGAAATGGGGCCATGCTGGAACTTAAATGATTAATCCATTTGTTGTCAACTATTATATTAATTGACAACTATTCTGGTAATAAACTACTCAGTCTGAGTCTGACAGCATGCAGCATATCTTTGGGTTTTAGACAAAACAAGACTTTTGAGTATGTCAGCTAGGGCTCGGAGGCACTGAACAACATTTATTCACCATTTCCAATATTTTAGAGACCAAACAACTCATTGATTAATTGAGAAAAACGACAACAGATTGACTGACAATGAAAATAAATGTTGGGTGCAGCCCCACTGATGTTCAACAGAGAAAAGCAGCATATGTTCACATATTAAGTATGACTTAAATGATGAATAGATAATCAAAAAAACAAAAACATTTATCACTCTAGGAATATATGAATTGAAAAACTGTTTTAGTGATAGTTACTTCCCCCTTTTATGTAGGTTATCTTGTAGTCTGGGGTTAGATAGTCGAGTATTGACCAAAGTTACATGACCTGATCCTTCATTCGTATTTTTGTAGAGAGGGTTGTGCTATTTAGGTTCGCTCCAATACCATCTGTTTCTGTACTTCTAAGAATGACCTAAAATCTACCCGTCAACTTCCTTGTCATCGGCCGCATTACTCAGGTGGTTTGCGAGGACTCCCAACGTTTTACCACAGAGGGATGGAGCCATGTGAGTATAATGTTTAAACCTTGATCATATATCATCAAACATCCACCCACCTCCTACATGCTTTGTCTGGCCATCACTGGAAGGCCCCGTCACCCATGAGTCATATCTGACAAGTAGGGGTAAAGGGCTTGTTGTTGAGTAATGCCGAATGACCCTTCCAACTGCCCCTGACACTCCCAGCTCCTATCCGAGCGTGGCTCACTGTGTTTAAACATCACAACAATGTAACTAAGGGAAGTGACTCAGTGATCCACAGGGAGTTAACAGACGCGTCTCTCCACATGTCTACAATTACCAAGCCTGGTGTATATTATAAGAACCCATGTGATCTGTACACGCCGTCAGCGATCAAAGACATATGTGTTTTAGCACCTCGATACGCTGTCGTTGCTATGTCATTAAGACGCTGCCTATAAGCCACCACGAGCTAGTAATTTACCCAAGTAATTTTTTTTCCAATCTCGCTAAATGAGGCCTTGCAGCAAGAACTTGGTGAGCACCGATTACTAGTCTAACAAATCAAGTTTCTCCTTGATATACAAGGGAGGAAAAAAAACACCCCCTCAGGCTACAATTCCTTTACAGGAAGTGAGCGAGGGAGACAAGACCAATCCTGTCCCGCTTACATACTGCACAGTCAACAGTCCTGAATCAGAGCTGTGGGCATGGCTGAACAAGAGACTCTTGATTCTGGTTAACCAAAATGGCCTTCTTTAAGACGCCTAGGTCTTACTGTATCCTCAACCACAAGTTTGTACAGTTCATAATGCAGCTGACCAGACTGGAGTCCAGCTGTGGTTTGTTTCATGGCTTTGGTTTACAAAGGAAAGTTGTTTGATTTTCTTTGCAATGTTCAAGTTAAAAAGGTGTGAAACTTCTGGCGTACCTTAGGCTTAATGGAGATGCTCATCTTGTATATGTACAAAAACAAACGTAGAAGACATCCGCAAAGGTTTTTTTTTTTTGGACAAATACAGACAAATGGACCCAAGTGCTTCCTCAAGAAAACCCAGGTGGTATCTTCACTTTCCAGTAAAAGGACGAAAGAAATCCTGATGTAGGACTATGAAGGCATTAGTCAGTATTCCAGGCAATCCAGTGCTCCTTTTAGTCATGACAAGTGTTACATTTCAATCTTTCTTTCGCATTTAAAAGCCGTTATTTCTATGAGGGACGGTACTAAAGTTATATTTTTTGAGGAGATTTGGAAAAATGTCAGCACAAAACAAAAATGAAGCTAGATGAGTAGATGTTGAAGATAAATCACAATAGTCTTGTTTAAGAAATGGCTGCCATGTCAAACTTATCCTCTGGTGACTTTAACAAAGCATAACCCCACTGTAGGGCCATTACAGCAACATGACAACAATGCTAAAGTGATCCCACACAATACTTTTAGGCAGAAAAACCACTACAAAATCAGAAAAACACACGTTTTGTATCAGCTTTAAACACCAGGTAAGATCTGCTAAAGCCTCTTTGACAGTTTTGATTTTCGGTAAGAAGCTGCCATGGTTTGAAAAATAGGGTTAAGCAGTTATTCACTAAGGTACAGACAAATCATAAATTATCCTCTCGCACTTTCACCACCCATACTGCCCTCCTCGGTCATACAAAGCGGCTCAATGGCCTACTTTCTGTACAAAGCCCCACGATAAGATTAATTGAGGGGGCAGACTGGAGGTGTAGGTTGAAATACGACAACATTTCACGTGTCAAGATACAGAAAAAAAACAAAGAAAAAACCTACCGTGTAACTGTGTAGGAAACAAGCTAACATAACTGTCTTTCGATCGCTAGCATAGCATAGTTATCGTTATCCACACCCAAAGTTTGCCCCTGAAGACAGGCATTCCTCGCTTCTCCCCTTTTGTCTTTTTAGTGTTTCCAGTCGCCCTGAACACGGCAGACTTGGTTAAATGTGACAAATGTGGGTTAAAATGACAACACGTACCTTGTCTCGATGTTGTACCGGCGTTTCAGTTGGTTTAGAGTAACATCGACCCCAGAAAAGTGTCCTCTTTTAGCGGTTACTGAGGCGAAGACTAGCTAAAACTGTTATAAGGGTCCGCTTTGTTTTAGCTAATAAACCGCACCGCCTCGACGTGCCCGGTGCGTAACGTGTCTTCGCGCGGGACGTAAACGGTTACTTTACAACACTTATTGTTATGTATAATATGTTAAGTAAGAAAAATAGATATGAGGCGAGGACTGCCCTACTCGCCCGGACACGTTACAGCCGCTACTGGGTCGTTTTTTTAATGCCCCAGCTCAGAAGACCTCCTCTTATTATTTAGACGCCGCCCACTCAAGGAGAGACACGGCACGTAAGGGGGCGAGAGAACAAACGCACCGCGGAGATGAACCCTTCGTCACCTCGGATGTGGTGAACGGTCCCTGCTCATACACACAAATACAGGTGTGTCATAGGTATCAATAAACAACAAACATGAGCAAAACATAGGAAAAAACTCAGGCAATTAAATACAACTAGGTGCATTTATATTTACAGAGTGGAGAGAAGGTAATTAGGTCTTAACTTTTAATTTTTCTTAAAGGAACAGTTCACCCAAAAATTAAAATTCAGTCAATTTTTACTTTCCCCCATTTTGATTGGAAGTCAGGTGAAGTGTCACAGCTCACAAAACATTAAATGTGATGGGGACTTGTTTCAAAACCTCCATAAACCTCCATGAAATGGTTCCATAAAGCTCATCTGGGTTAATGCAAGTCTCCAGAAGCCTTGAGATCCCAAACTTGGATAAAAAGATGTTATTCACACCGTCAAGTTTGTGCACGCACATCACACCGGGTGCATGCTCACGCTTTTTTAGCTCAGCAGCTACAGTGAAGATTTCCGCATGAATAAGGGTGTAAATACTGGACTTGGATGCATTATATGTTTTCGTTTCCAGGTGAATTTCACGTTTTAAAACAAGTCCCCAGCTACTTCAGTGGTTTAGAAGAACCGTTTTGCTGTGAAGCTCCAGAAATGTTTTGTGGACTACAAAACCATTTGCCCGGCTTTCAATGAGCATGAGTGTTGAGTTGAAAATGACAAAATGTTCTTGTTTTGGAGGAACTTTTCCTCTTAGGTACCTGTAACTACTACTGCAGAATTTGCTTCACCTCCCCTACCTGCAACATCACAATGCTGCTGACATGTTAAAGCATCAATTATAGTACAAACACAATATAAACATCAACAGACACCATAATGTCAACATCATAAGTGCTTTTATTTGAATATTTTGAGCAGATTTTGCTGATAATGACTGACAAAAGCAGAACTTGTAAGGTAAAGGTAAAGTGTCTGATTGTTTCTCCGAACAGTGTTTTCAGGAGCTATTCTGGGTGAAAAGCCACAAGATCATCTGCTGAGTATTCAGCCGTGCTGCAGAGAAGTAACCCATCACCTCCACTTCCTGTGCACGCTCAGAGAGCAGCGTCTGATACAAAGTTCACTTTCAGTCCTTTGTGATGTCCATTTTGCCTTTTTTTTCTTGTGCAGAGCAGTTTTAAATAGTTGCATAAAAGCAAACATGACGACATTATTACAGTTTTTTACAACCGCTATGACCCATTGTTCAATACTTTTAACGCTTTTTCAAAACTCTTCACACAGTTACCACAACATCAGCCTGTGTGGGCTATACAATTAACACAATTCTTCTTCTTTTGACACAAAATACACACATTTTACACATTTAAAATTAGTTTTAACTCCTTTTACACACAAGCTCAATCAAGACCAAAACAGTAGATGTTAACTGGTGAATTTTCAATTGCTTTCACACGGTTTGTCAAAACAGAAAACCTCATGTTCAAAACTAATGGATTGAAGATTACATTGATCACAGCTGACAACTGCCAGGGCTGAATAAGGCATGCAAAAAGATACTTCCCAAGATGCCTGGCCAGAAAAGACATCAGGTGTCATGTCAATGAAAATATGTGGCCCAATGCTGACGACCGAGCAGATTAGCTTTTTTTTTCTTCCACTTTTACAGTGATTACTTCTGCTCCTTTTTCTTTTTTGGTATTTGTATTTGACAATACAGTAATGAATGACAGCTAAATGCTGATTTTTTTCCTCTTTACTCTACTGTAAGTCATTTTCATTTGCAATACAGTAAAGTGTTTACTGCAAATCCTGTCATTTACTGTCTTCTTCTTTCATAAACATTCTGCAAAGCTGCTCTGACATGGGTCGTTTCACTTTTTGTACGTTGAGTGTTGTACAAAAAGAACAAAATTCATGCCCAACAAGAAAATCATCACAAACATTGATTTACATGTATGATCAATACAATAATCTGTTGATTGTAAAAGAAAAAGGAAAAAAAGTAGATTTGACACATGCAAAGTGATTCAGTTTGTGTTATTCCATCAGTTGTCAGTGTTTTTTATGACACTGTGCTGTGACTGACTAAATGTTTCTGTTGGAAGACAACGTGTGTCAGTGCTTTGGTAGATTTGGTGAACTGTGTTAGTGTATTATTGTATTTTGGAAGTGTGTGTCTGTGTTTAGTTACACTGCGTGATTTTGAGCATGAAATTAACTGTTTGGGGAATTGTGTGTTTCAGGTGTGATGTGCGTAAACAGTTTTGAAAAAGTGTTTAAGGTTCTGACAAACAGGTCATAGCGGTTGTAAAAAACTGTAAGACAACATTTATTCAATTAAACATTATAACAAAATACATTTAACAAGGACAGGTGGATAAGCAAAGACAAGCTTTAATTTAGTGTTCAATTGAGTGGAAAATCAAAAGGAGAAGCTACACTGGAAATAACCATTTAAGAGCATTGATGCATAACATCATCGGAAATACATTTACTTGTTTTCCACAACACGACACTTCCCTCTTTCAGTGAAGCAGCAAAGGAACTAAAAACTGATGTCGACCTAACCCCCCTCCGCCACATTTAGCTCCTGTAATTACTGTAAGATGTGTGATGAATCTGCAGCAGCTGATGAAGATGCTGCCAGCTGGCCACAGGCACGTGAAGTCACCGTGTCCATTACACGCCTGAACATCACCGTGCAGGCATCCCGTCACATACCTGAGGTAATCCGCTCAGGGGGAAGTCTGCCGAGGGATCTGTTTCTGTATCAGTTTCAGATACATGACATTCATGACAGGAAGGAGGGAAAAAACAAACAGACAGGCTGCTGGTAAGCGCTTCGCACCTGTTAGCGTTTAGCTTCCCCTTTCAGGTGTCTTCACCTGTCTAGACACACAGGCTTTACTGCATGTGGGTCCACATCCTCAAACTAATCGAGCAGATCATCCGCTAAAGGACAAAAATGAGCCACCTGTTTGTTTTAATCAGAGGTGGACCAGAACATTAATGAGTGTAGAATGACTCAAAAGAAGAAAGAACCAGAAAAGTGAAAGTATTAATTCAAAGTGAACACATTAATCAGAATCATTTATGTTATATTATTGAGTTATACATATTGATACATTAATGTGACCGTGAATTTTCACCTTAATTTATGATACATCATCATTTTTTGTCAATTTGATTTGTTGTAAAACTTGTAAATCTGCAAGTAACTGGCATCTAAATTGTTCAAATAGATGTAGCACAGTATAAAGTATTGTATTTGCCCATGAAGTGTCGTGGGGTAGACGAATAAAGTAGCAGAAGTACCTCAAAATTGTACTTAAATACAATACTGTTGAGTACAAATGTATTTAGGGATATATGTGCCATGTATTTCAGTTGATAGAGGGCTTCAGTGGTGCAAATTCCCAAGCAAATTTGTAATTAATACATTTAGCACAAACCAGCGGACACACAGTAAATAGTGGCAGGTTGATAATCCAGCCTTGATGCAACAGGAATGATCTATTATGTCATGAGTGTCCGTGTGCAGCTTCAGGACTCACGCTGTTGTTCCTTATGTTTAATGCACACGCACAGTTTAGTCACGGCTCTGTGTTTGCGCCGCTTTGTGTCGCCTATCTTATGTTCTGGTAAATCATTGATAGGCTACAAGAGCCGCTCTTACTTCAGGTGTTGCTTCATGAACTACAACCTCCACAGATTGAGAAACATGTCTGATTCAAGACTGTTGCACAGTCCAGTCATTCATGATCTCTTAAAGTCACTTAGAGTCTCTGCAGCACAAACATGAGACAGCAGACAGCGTGGCATGTGAAGGTGGTGCAGTGGCACCAGTTTGGGCAGGAAACCTCATCTGAACTGAAGCCACATGACTGAAGCTCACATGAGAGCAGACCGAGCTGAATTTAATGTGGCTCATAAAATATATTCACTGAGCTCAGACAGACAGTTTTATGACAAATGTAACACATAGTTTGTGTCTATCACACGGCCGCCATACATAAATGTTTCAAGAGGCTTTGCTGCCGCTCTGTGGTGAGGTACAGCATGCAGACGTGAAGTCATCGCTGCATGAGTGAATGTAATACGCCTTTCAGAGTGAGGTTTGGTGCGTTGGTGCATGTCAGAGTGGACTGCAGTGCCACACTTCATCCTTCTAAGCAGACTGAGTATGTAGTGAGTTCACACTGATAAGTCAACGCAAGAAGTCTGAGTGTGCTGACCCACAATGCAGTGCACAGCGGAGAAACCAGCCCTTCCTGCAAAATATGAAAAGAAAGTCTCACTTCAAGGTTTTTTTTTAATGAAGACTTTTTTAAAAATGGTCTCAGCAGGAAAAGCCAATCATCAACTTAATGATGGCTGGACTTCACTGGTTCAGCTTCAGGGTTCTGGTATTGTGCATATATGTTTTGGGGGCAGTAGACTATCAGGTGTGAACATCATTGGCCTCATGTGGTACAACAACAGGTTGCTGAGCCGCGAACAATGAGTGACCAATGAGCCCGAACACAACCCTAAAACCTCATAAGAACCAGCCGAAGACCAAAGAAGACCAAGGAGCCTGAGCCATGAACTTCCCTGAGAGGCTTTCTGACAGTTCTTCGTCCAACCAGGTGTTGAATCAGCTGTCCTGGTGGCCTCAGTGGTCTCAGATGATCTCGCGGGGGAAGAAACTGGATGTGGAGGTCCTGGGCTGCTGTGGTTATCACCTGGTGTGAGGCCAGTCTGAATGTACAGCCAAATTCTTGGAAACCACTTCAGAGACGGCATATCGTAGTGACATGAATATTCAAATCACTGGCAACAGCTGTGGGCGGACGCTCCTGCACCTTTTATTGTGACGAGTCCAAAGCACACCTGCGCTCTAATCATCTGAGGTGAACAGATCATCTTTGCTAACAAAGAATATCTGCTTAAACTTTTTTTTGTCCACAGAAAAAGTCTTAGCCCTCGTGAAAAATCTGAGCTAAAACAAAAGTGTTTATATTTCTGTTTTCTGTCGAGTGCAGATACCAGCAGATGGTTTGTAATTTGAGCGAACTGACCCTTTAAAACAGGCCATTCTCCCTGTTAGACAGAACAGAAACAGCAGAACAGCTTCTTTTGTTTTTTTTTACTTAAAACATTTATTTGATCCAATTCTTTGGAATGTAATAGTCAATGATCAGAGTCTGAGACAACAGAGACGGATGAGTCTGGGTGCTGACCAGAAAGTCAAAGTACAAACAATACTTTTAGTCACTTAAGGCCTCACTGCTTTTCCATTTTTTTTTTTTTTTTCACTTCCTTATGTCCTTTCTAGTTTTTTTTCTGGATCTGAGACGGCAAAAAAAAAAAAAAAAAATTACAGAAGCAGTATTTAAAAAATAAAACATTTTTTTCTTGTCATACAAAGAAAAAAAAAACAAAGAACAAAAACAAATGGCACGCACATTAGTGACAAAAAACACAAGGTGATATTATACCAAGTAAATAAAACTGTTACGCTTCATATAAGCTTTTTCCAGAATGAAAAACATCTCTGTGAATTTGTACTTTTCAGAATTATAACATTGTCCTCTGAAAGCGTGTTAAAAAGAAGCAACGATAACACTGTCCTCTCCTTCCTCCGCTCTCTCTCTCTCTCGCTTTTTTCATAAATCAACATCATAAACACAGATTTTTTTGTTTTTTAAATATATCAGTGCAACATTTGTTTTCACATCGAGCGCCGCAGCATCCTTTCTGGTCTGGAAAAAAAAGAGGGACGGAGATTTATGGACGTCTGGCTGGAAAAAACATTACAAACACATTCTGTCAAGACTGAAATTACATCGTGATACCCATAATCCTCTCTGGTTCTCCTTCCTGTAAACGGTTGATATTTTGAGGGGAAAAAAACAAAGACAGTCGAAGCTGTGTGATTTTACAAGAGCTGATAATCTCAGCAGAGCTCCTCGATTTGATTTGGAGACGGTCTCTCTTGATTTGAGCCGAGCTGAAGAGGAGGAACTGATGCTGTTTCACACGATGCTACATTAAAAGATGGGCAGATTTAACCTCCACGCTGCAGACGGGGCCCGCGGAAATACGACAGTCCTGCCCGGTCACCAGAATACAAACGTTCACATTTAACATTTCTGCAAACCACAGATATGTTCACATCTGTACGTGTCATATGAACATTTTTACAAACCTGACACATCACGTCCGTGTTACAAACTGACCAGACTGCAGTTTCATTTCAGGAGGTGGAGCTCAAACAGTTTTTAAGTGTGACACAGCTTGATTTTTTTAAGGTACGGTGGCCCAGAAGGTCAAAACACAATAACGTTGCAGAAAATGCAACGACATTTCACTAAACAACTACATTTCGTGAAACCAACGCCCTCTGGTTGTAATGTTTGTGTAACGTTGTGTTTTCTGTCATGTTATTGTTTCTTTTGTCATGTTGTTGTGTTTCTTCTGTCGTGTTTTTGTTTTCTGTTGTTGTTGTTTTCTGTCATGTTGTTATGTTTTCTGTCTTGTTGTTGTGTTTTCTGTCATGTTGTTGTGTGTTTTCTGTCATGTTATTGTGTGTTTTCTGTCATGTTGTTGTTGTTTCTGTCATATTGTTGTATGTTTTCTGTCATGTTGTTGTGTTTTCTGTCTTGTTATTGTGTGTTTTCTGTCATGTTGTTGTATTTTCTGTCTTGTTATTGTGAGTTTTCTGTCTTGTTGTTGTATGTTTTCTGTCATGTTGTGTGTTTTCTGTCTTGTTATTGTGTGTTTTCTGTCATGTTGTTGTGTGTTTTCTGTCATGTTGTTGTTTCTTCTGTCATGTTGTTGTGTGTTTTCTGTCATATTGTTGTGTGTTTTCTGTCATGTTGTTGTTGTGTTTTCTGTCATGTTGTTGTGAGTTCTTCTGTCATGTTGTTGTTATGTTTTCTGTCATGTTGTTGTGTTTCTTCTGTCATGTTATTGTGTTTTCCGTGTCATGTTGTTGTATGTCTTCTGTCATGTTGTTGTGTGTTTTCTGTCATGTTGTTGTGTGTTTTCTGTCATATTATTATGTTTTATGTTATTGTGTTTTCTGTCATGTTGTTGTCTTTTCAGAAACGTATTTTGTGAAATGCTACGCCCTTTTCTGTCATGTTGTTGTGTGTTTTCTGTCGTGTTGTTGTGTTTTGACCTTCAGGGCCACTGTATTGACGATCCACGTTTCTCTTCCTGACCCTAATCAAGTGTTTTTTGTGCCTGAACCAAATGGAACCAGAAGAAAAGCTTTGCTGCAACATAAAATAAAGAAACGTAAAGTTCCAACACATCCGTGGTTTGCAGAAACGTCCATCACAATCATTTATTCTCGTGACAGGGTTTGACCGGCACTAACCTGCTTAATGGCTTTTTAAATCTCTGTCTGTAATTTCAAGACTGTCAAAACTAAATCCTCCTCCGGCTAAACTGTACAGCGCTATGAGCAAGTGACCAGTATCACAACACATCGAGCTACAAAAAGCTTAAACACAACAAAGCGGTTAATATTAGTACAGTATTTATAAGGCTCGTCGTTCTCAGTTTTCAACTAACTCTTCACTGAAAAATACCCAATATTTATAAAAAAAAAGGAACCAATCCATGTGAAGTGATTCTGATCCAGGATCTGATGTCCTCACAGACAGATGACAGGAAATAAGATGCTTCTGTAATGAAGAAGATGCCAATTGAGCTGCTGCAGAGTCCCACAGACGAAACAAATGAACCTCCATCTTTTATAATAACATTAATGAGCCCTGTGACTTTACGAGGCAGGTCTGTCGGGTCTCTGCTCTGATTAGCTTGTAAACTCATCTTTGTTATGAGAATGAGGCTGAACTGTGTGTGTGTTATGTCACCGTAGCTCGAAGGAAATGGACATGTGAGGCGACGTTTGGACGGTGTGATCGGCTGCAGTTTGGGGTTTTTTGCTCCATTTAAAAAGAAACCTTCCTCTGATAGTCAACACAGGAAATAAACACTGACACAGAGTACAGCATTGTCATGGCAAACATTGAATCCTGCTTTTTTTCGGTCAAGACAGTCAGCATTCAAGTGTCTCTGACGGACGGCTGGACGCACTTCTGTTCCAAGGTTTCACAGTCTTTTTGTGCGCCAGCGAGAGAAATGTCAGCAGTGATATAAAAACATCCAAATCCCGACGATCCGTCCTCGACGTGCCGTCGTCATGTTAGCGGGTGCTGAGGTTTGTCCGTGTTACCCTGTACAAAAACATCACTTCCCACGAGGCATCTCTGAGGCTTTCCATCGTTGTAAAAACCTTTTCACGTTCCCAGAGCACGAAACAGAAAAAGCAAACGACGACGAAACTGACAAAAAAAATGGCAACCAGAAACTCAAACAGCAGTTCGGCGCTGCTGTCTGCTAAAACTCTGTACACGGTCTGAAATTTTGGAGTTTGATTTCGACACAGAAAGGATACCGCGGCACTGCTGTGTGTCTTTTTCTATAGAAAAGGGCGCTCAAATATATTAAAACCTATGTACAATATGTTGGATGTGTCATGTGCCATGAAAACGAGGCATTCAGGGCTCCTACACATTTTTGTTCCGTTCTGAATCTCTGCAGCCTTTCCAAAGCTTTCCAAAACCTTTTAAAAAAAACGACCGTCATCAAGGCAAGACGATCTTCAGATCTACACCAACACACGTGTTTTATCTGACAGCACACCACAACTCTACACATTTGTAGTTCTTTAACCACAATCTGGAAAAAAGTGAGCAGCACATTTTTCCGCACGTTTGTGTAGGAACCCTGGACGGAACGCCAGCCGATGAGAGAAAAAAAACAAGGCAACAGAAAAACTGGAGGAAAAAAAAAAAAAGGCACTGTCGGAACTAGACACAGGTCACGATGGTACCCGCCTTCACACATAAACAAACACACACACACACACACACACACACACACACACAGAAAGAAAGATGCTTCATGTATATAGATAAACACAGAGTGCACGACCACACAGCGAGACACATACACACTTTAAATGCAGATGTATATGAGTGTGAGACACGTACACACACTCTCACACACACACACACACACACACACACACACATGGGCCAGCTATTAGAGCCAGATATCAGAATAGCGATTTTTCACACACTCCACTCTCTCTGTGAAATTATGACATCTGAAAACAAAAACAAACGAGAAAAAAATAAAAAATAAAAATCGAATCTTTCCATAAAAGTACACAAACAATACTTTCATCTGAATTGGTCTCAACACCAGCATGTGATTACATGAAATCAACAAAGCACGCCGAAAAACAAATAGAATCCTTAGTTTTCTTCTTCTTCTTCTTCTTCTTCTTCTTTTTTTTTGCTGTACAGATTCTTTATACACAGTGCCCCCTGCAGGTCAGTCCCTTCCACTGCCGCTCCTGAGAAAAAAAATTACATTGGCTCACTTTCAGCCCACCCTGCCGTCCCATTGGTGGCGTCAGCCCCTGTGTTCCTCCCGCCTGATTGGCTGCAATCACGTGTCCCTTTTTTGCGGAGCGTCCGCGGCCCCGTCTCGCTCGTTCCCCCTCACGCCTCTGAGTAGTTAGTCTGTCCGTTCATCTTGTCCTTCTTTAGCTTCACGCCGTCCACCAGCTCAAAGTTATAGTTCTCCAGGGCGGATAAGTTCCTGTCCGTCATGCTGCCCTGCGAGCAGGCGCAGTACAGGACCACGCCGCAGATGGCGCCCAGGAAGACGCCCAGCGCCGACATGGCGATGATGGTGATGAGGATGGGGTCCAGGGTCTTCAGCATGTTGCCGGTGCCGCTGAGCTCGCTGTTGTCCTGCGAGAAGGAGTCCATCGCTGCGAGAGAGAGAGAGATGTGATGTGATTACAGGCTTACAGGAGCAAAGTGCTGGTTTTACATGTTCTGGATCATAAAGCAACAAAAACGACGACCCTGTCTTTTGCTAGTTTGTCGTCTGGGTTTGATTATCCCCACATTGTAACTTGTTGAATGTTTTTGGATCCGGCCTCTTAAATCTTGGATGTCAGATCGTCTTCAACACAGACACTGCTCACAGTCACAACCACTTTAATATAACTTGTACAGACGTAAGAGGAATAAAATAGTCACTACTGAACGTGTTGTTAAATGTTAATGTGCTAACTCTTTTAGCTTAGCAGCAACAGTGACGATTCCTGCTTAAAAAAGGGGGTAAATTTGTAGTTTCAAATCAATTTAGAATCAATCTCGGGGCTTCCAAAGACTTGAATTACGTTTTATGTTGTTTTTTTGGTTCTTTTCTACGTTCTGGATCATAAAGCAACAAAAACGACGACCCTGTCTTTTGCTAGTTTGCCGTCTGGGTTTGATTTTCCCCACATTATAACTTGTGAATGTTTTTGGATCCGGCCTCTTAAATCTCGGATGTCAGATTGTTTGTGAACGCACCACCAAAGAACAGTCACAACGGCTTTAATATAACTTGTACAGATATAAGAGGAGTTAAATAGTCACTGCTGAACGTGTTGTAAAATGTTAACGTGCTAACTCTTTTAGCTTAGCAGCAACAGTGACGATTCCCCCTTAAAAAACGGGGTAAATTTGTAGTTTCAAATCAATTTAGAATCAATCTCGGGGCTTCCAGAGACTTGAATTACGTTTTATGTTGTTTTTTTGGTTCTTTTCTACGTTCTGGATCATAAAGCAACAAAAACGACGACCCTGTCTTTTGCTAGTTTGTCGTCTGGGTTTGATTTCACCCACATTATGACTTGTTGAATGTTTTTGGATCCGGCCTCTTAAATCTTGGATGTCAGATTGTCTGTGAACGCACCATCAAAGAACAGGCTTCAACACAGACGCTGCTCACAGTCACAACCGCTTTAATTTAACTTGTACAGACGTAAGAGGAATAAAATAGTCACTACTGAACGTGTTGTTAAATGTTAATGTGCTAACTCTTTTAGCTTAGCAGCAACAGTGACGATTCCCGCTTAAAAAAGGGGGTAAATTTGTTGTTTCAAATCAATTTAGAATCAATCTCGGGGCTTCCAGAGACTTGAATTACGTTTTATGTTGGGTTTTTTTGTTTCTTTTCTACGTTCTGGATCATAAAGCAACAAAAACGACGACCCTGTCTTTTGCTAGTTTGTCGTCTGGGTTTGATTTTCCCCACATTATAACTTGTTGAATGTTTTTGGATCCGGCCTCTTAAATCTCGGATGTCAGATCGTCTGTGAACGCACCACCAAAGAACAGGCTTCAACACAGACGCTGCTCACAGTCACAACCGCTTTAATATAACTTGTACAGACGTAAGAGGAATAAAATAGTCACTACTGAACGTGTTGTAAAATGTTAACGTGCTAACTCTTTTAGCTTAGCAGCAACAGTGAAGATTCCCGCTTAAAAAAGGGTGTAAATACGTCTTTTCAAATCAATTTTAGAATCTCGGGGCTTCCAGAGACTTAAATTATACTTTATGTTTTTTGGTTTTTCATCCCCATCGACTGCAGATGTTTAGGTGAATTCCTGCAACGCTGTTTCGCCTCGCCTGACTTTCCATCGTGATCGGGGTGAGAAGATAAATGACTGAACTTTCACTTTTGGATGAGTTTTTCCTTTAACGTCAAATGTTTGATGTAATGGACGGTCTGCCTCAAGAAATTTCAAGTGTCTGAAAGTTAAAATGAGTATTGAAATGTGGAAATAAGTGGAAATGACTGAAATGACTGGCTGCCTGAAAGACGGTAAATTGTTTTTGTGTGATCCAGACCAAAGCTCAAAACTGGTAAATAACGAACGCCTGTGGAGACGCGTCCACCGAGCATGTGCGACCGGAATGAGCTTATCAACCCTGTAATGACATAACTGGACTCAGGATTGTCCTCACGTAGGATGATGATCTCTGTCGGAGGAGACGTCGGAGCTTCTGGATCTGGAGGAGAAAACAAACAAGCCTCCGTTAGATTAAACTCAGGACTGGCAGGTACACGTCTGGGGTAGTAGGTGAGTTATAACAACTCGATACTCACCCTTGCAGTCCTCAGCGCCGAGTCCATCCATGATCTGGATGTTGTCCACAGCTATGTGACCGGCGCTGCGTCTGTCTGCGACGCCCTCCACGACCACCTGCGCAATAAACGATACTATTATCATTTTAAGACCATGATGATGGTGATATTATATCATAAGTACACTCTTTCAAAGAGCAATGAGCTTTTTAATGCTTTATATTCAGACATTAGAGCTGGAATGTGAAAGAAAATATGAAGTTTTCCTAAATAAATAAAACATAAAGAAGTAAAAAAAACACACGTAAAAGCCTAAAACAATAAATACAATAGAAAAGCTAAATTAACACCTTTAAGAGTCATTTTTATCCTATAAAAGGACAAAAAAATAAGAAATGACTCTTAAATCACAAACAAAATCAGGCCTCTTATGTCACAGATTAAAGGAAAAGTGTTCACATGATTTAAAGACTCTGTTACCTGATATGAGACGCTCGAGTGTGGCAGCAGGACCCGTCCCTCCCTCCACCGGCTGCCCTGGTGTCCGCTGACGGTCCACAGGATCTGGCCCGCCTCCGCCTCCTTCCTCTGCTTGATGTGGAGCGCCCCGGCGTGCTCCCCGAACATGTGATACCAGAAGGACATGCACAGGTCGGCGTCCGGCGTGGTGATGAGCGGGCTGACCAGCGTCGCCACCTGCTCCTCGTCGTCGTCGTCGTCCTCGCCGATTTTGCTCGGGGTGTCGTCGTCGCTCAGCTGCATGTAGATGAAGTTCCCCGGTCCTCCTGCAGGGGGCGGCAGAAGACAAGGTAAGACTCACTGGCAGGCCTTGAAACACATCACTGCACATGTGCTGACAATTGACAGCTGATGATTTCAAAATAAGACCTTAAAGAAGATTAAAAACACAGTCGGTGATGCTCTGCAGTGAGCTTCACGTCCACAGACTTCAGACGGGGACTCAACATCAGCGACGCCTCAGCAGAAGATGTGACTCGACACCACGGCGGGCTCATTTTTTATCTCTTGTGATCTGGTTAAGTCAAGAAATCAAGGTGAAGCCATTCATTTCAGAGCGGCTGCTGCCGTCTCCACAGAAAACATCCATCACAGGAGGTTTGAATGGAGAAGAAGGCCAGAGAGCAGCGGCACGCTGATAAATCTGAGAGCTGGGCGCTTTTTAAGAAGTCGAGGTTTTCAAGGCCGTCTATTCATTTCTTCAAAAAGAGGATCGAAGCGTCTGTAGGTTCTGTTCTGCTCTATCAGTGCTGAGACTCTTATATATATATATATACAGGTTTTTAATAAAGTTCTGTTGCTATGCTGATGTTTCGTTGATGTTTAAAGTGACTGTTTTTGTTCGGTCTTGCTCATTTTTCTGGATTCAGACAGCTCTGAACAGTTCAGATGTGTCATTTAGGTTGTTTTCACAGCTTCATTGAGACAATTTCATCCATTCTTTCATTTATTTGCGCTGCAGTACTTCTGGTTCGTTGGATACCGGCTTTGTGCATCTTTTCAAACACAGCCTGTCGAACCACCGAGACGTTCAACAGTCCTTAAATCTTCTGAGATCGGCCACAGACACAGACTGGATATATATTTATTCCAACCAGAGAGAAACAGATCAGATGAAACGTTTATTGGGTGCCAATATTTACCTGTCGAACTGGATTATTAAAGGTTTACACCACCACTCTTGTCGGGCTGGATCAGATCAGTCTCTTCAGATTAAGGAGGGATGTTTTTATTCTAACTGATTATTACGACTAATTCATGCTCAGATAAAGACGGAGCCTTCTGTCCTTATGTCTGCATGTTTCCTGAAAGCTTATCTATACGGAGTATAGTTTTAAAGTTTTAAACATCTGTACGATGTTACTTCGCCCGGGCACAGAGACAAACAGCCAGTACAGACCAGCTGGGAGGAGACTGGATGGGATTAAACATGAGTTGGACGGCAGCGAAGGAAAATTGCAGGTCTGTGTGAGATCGATTTGACTCTGAGCGGCGCCCTCTGGTGGTTTTACTGCTCAACATCCGTGCCAACGTGACGGACACATGGAAGCATGTGGGCAGTTGTGGCTATATAGTTTGAAATCTATCTGTATTCTGGCTTTATTGAGCTTTATTTAAACGTACATATAAATATATATTCAGTGTTTATGCCTCGAGACAATCCCATCAATATGGAAACACTATTGAACTCTGTGCCTCCATCTTCACCCTGACCGTGCTGAGCACAACACCACAACTTTGTCACAGTTCCTCCGTGTTCACTAACTCTTTGTCCTTCAGAACGAGGCTGTGCGTCCGACGGGAGTTTCTTATTCCATCGTAGGCATCTTTTCCTCATTTTTTAAAAAAGGAAGAGGCGCTGCTGTGAATTCCCAGCAGCACAGACTGTAGCTGTGTGTTATTTAAAGCGTACAGTATTTAAAAATATTCCATCCTCCGGCAGAAAAAGACTTGAACCAGCTGCGTAGTAACAAGAAGAGCCGCAGAGTGGCTGGCTCGAACACAAAGGTGAACGCGAGGATCCTACCTGTGTGGTCGAGGGTCGGGCCTCTGTGGACCGAGGGAGCCCCGTTGGTCTGGATGAGCCACTCGGCGCCGGTCCTGGACTCTCCCGTCCAGCCGCAGAAAGACGAGAAGTCAAAGTTGCAGGCGAACCAGACGTAGGCTGCAGCGAAAGAGGAGACAGCAGGGTTTAATCATACAGGAGGTTTTCTGTTGAGATGTTTCACTTCAGTGTTACATGAAGCTGAACTTTGAGGAGATGAGGATCGTAGCTGTACGTCTTCTTACTCTGAACCCTTTATCAGTTCCTGTAAAACTGCCCAGAAAGCCAATCAAATTAGCTGCTAAAAACTACAATCCTGCACGTGTTCACCCGCTAAACCAGTTCAGAGGAGAATAGGAGGCAGCCTGAAGGGAAAAAAAAAAACTGCAGCTCTTGTAACATCAATATCAGAAAGCTGTTCCTGCTGTATCGTAAATTGTATAGCTCGTGGAAAACATATCCGAGCTCGTGCAGATGGAATTGGGGGCCGAGAAAGACAAAGAGATGATTGTAATTGTAAACGCGGTGAGGAGCCGCGGGGCGCTCTTTCCTCGGCGGAAACACAGGAACCGAGACGTCACCAGGCTGATAGAGAACAGCGCCAGCACGTACATATGTTTGGGATCAGGACATCAGGACGGGAGGGAGAGAGAGAAGAGAGAGAGAGGGGGAACGGAGGGAGGAGAGAGAGGAAGGCGTGGTGCCACCAACGTGCTGCAGGATGTGGCTCCTGAACAAAAACCCCAAGCAGGAAAAAAACAAAACCCCTAACATTTCCCTGCCTGCGTTCTGCCGGTGCCAGCAGTCGGCTGGCGGCGCGGTTCACCGCAGCATCCAACAGCACGCAGGAGTCTCTGAACACTGGACATGTTGTTTCTGAGAGGCTAATAGGATGCAGAGATGACTGTGGAGCCGGTAACCCTCCTCCAACCCCGAGCTGTCTTCACGCGATGCTTCGACTCGGCTAATTGAGACCCAAGAGGGCTTTATTCTCTCTCGCTCTCCTCTCCTTTTTACCTTCGCTCTGCCTACCTCTTTATTCGTCTCACCCTCTATTCACTCCTCTCTCTCTCTCTCTGTGCCACTGTCTCCTATTTTTCTACCTTTCTGCCGATTTATCCCTCCTCTCTGTCTCCTCCAGTTGGCAGTTGACTCACAGATGAATTGAATTCGGTTTATTCACGAGGGGGATGACGACGACGACGAACTGTGACACTCGGATCTGAGGTGCCCGTGCAGAAACGAAGCACAGCGCTGCGTTTGGAGCTCACGGTGCATTATAATCCATTCGTAATGATTTACGACTGCGCTCGTAAAAACACGTCATGCTTTCTGATGCACCATAAAATATTAAAGACGCGTCTCGAAGTGAGTTATAAGTTTAAGTGTCTTATGGATGCTCTTAACTTGATATAAAATAGAGGTTCACTGATGGGGTTTGGAATAAGTGACGCTACGCACACCAAACAACCGTCTGAAGGAAGTCTACATAGTTCGTAAGTCATCATTATATGTGTTTAGCGAGGCACATTTTGAACCTCGAACATTTAGCAGCTGGAAGAAGACAACATTTCACAAATATAGTGAATACGACCAATTAAGGCCACTTTCTTCACACCCGTGTTGAAACTCCCCCAGACTCCCTTAAGAAATCGCTTAATTTTGTGAGTTGTTGCCCGAGGAGAAACTTTTACAACGTTGTGAAACTCTGTCCACAACAAATTCTTAACTATTCGAGCCTTCTTGTGAATTCGGCAAACATTATACATAAAGATAATTCATATTACTCGAGATGTGTCCTTGACTGATGGGCATGTATTGCAGTCACTCAGGAACGGCTTTGGATTGATTTCATTGCTGGTGGTACGTATCCATAAGACACTTCTAATGCATTATAGGTCACATCTATAATGTTTTATGACTGTTGAGATCAGAAAAGCATAATGTGTTTTTTATTAGTGTCGTCATTAAGCATTATTCATGCATGACACAACACAGTGAAGATACATCCGAAGGGATTACAAGATGACTAAAGCGATAAGAAAGAAACATGTATTTCAGCTAATTTTCTTCATGAAATATTGATTCTCTTCACTTCATTAGGCCTTAAAAAGTTTGTAAGTTCGTAAGTCATCATTATATGTGTTTAGTGAGGCACATTTTGAACCTCAACTGGAAGAAGACAACATTTCACTGATGGTAACATTTTACAAATATAGTGAATACGACCAATTAAGGCCACTTTCTTCACACCCGTGTCGAAACTCCCCCAGACTCCCTTAAGAAATCGCTTAATTTTGTGAGTTGTGGCCCGAGGAGAAACTTTTACAACGTTACGAAACTCTGTCCACAACAAATTCTTAACTATTCGAGCCTTCTAGTGAATTCGGCAAACATTATATACATAAAGATAATTCATATTACTCGAGAAGTGTCCTTGACTGATGGGCGTGAAGCGTTCCACTTGTGATCAGGATAGCCTCTTGATTGATTTCATTGCTGGTGGTACGTATCCATAAGACACTTCTAATGCATTATAGGTCACATCTATAATGTTTTATGACTGTTGAGATCAGAAAAGCATAATGTGTTTTTTATTAGTGTCGTCATTAAGCATTATTCATGCATGACACAGCACAGTGAAGATACATCCGAAGGGATTACAAGATGACTAAGAAAGAAACATGTATTTCAGCTAATTTTCTGCATGAAATATTGATTCGCTTCACTTCATTAGGCCTTAAAAAGTTCGTAAGTTCGTAAGTCTTCATTATATGTGTTTAGTGAGGCACATTTTGAACCTCAACTGGAAGAAGACAACATTTCACTGATGGTAACATTTCACAAATATAGTGAATACGACCAATTAAGGCCACTTTCTTCACACCCGTGCAGAAACTCCCCCAGACTCCCTTAAGAAATCGCTTAATTTTGTGAGTTGTTGCCCGAGGAGAAACTTTACAACGTTGTGAAACTCTGTCCACAACAAATTCTTAACTATTCGAGCCTTCTAGTGAATTCGGCAAACATTATATACATAAAGATAATTCATATTACTCGAGAAATGTCCTTGACTGATGGCATGAAGCGTTCCACTTGTGATCGGTCACTCAGGAACGGCTTCTGATTGATTTCATTGCTGGTGGTACGTATCCATAAGACACTTCTAATGCATTATAGGTCACATCTATAATGTTTTATGACTGTTGAGATCAGAAAAGCATAATGTGTTTTTTATTAGTGTCGTCATTAAGCATTATTCATGCATGACACAACACAGTGAAGATACATCTGAAGGGATTACAAGATGACTAAAGCGATAAGAAAGAAACATGTATTTCAGCTAATTTTCTTCATGAAATATTGATTCTCTTCACTTCATTAGGCCTTAAAAAGTTCGTAAGTTCGTAAGTCTTCATTATATGTGTTTAGTGAGGCACATTTTGAACCTCAACTGGAAGAAGACAACATTTCACTGATGGTAACATTTTACAAATATAGTGAATACGACCAATTAAGGCCACTTTCTTCACACCCGTGTAGAAACTCCCCCAGACTCCCTTAAGAAATCGCTTAATTTTGTGAGTTGTTGCCCGAGGAGAAACTTTACAACGTTGTGAAACTCTGTCCACAACAAATTCTTAACTATTCGAGCCTTCGTAGTGAATTCGGCAAACATTATATACATAAAGATAATTCATATTACTCGAGAAATGTCCTTGACTGATGGGCATGAAGCGTTCCACTTGTGATCGGTATCAGACTCAGGACGGCTTCTTGATTGATTTCATTGCTGGTGGTACGTATCCATAAGACACTTCTAATGCATTATAGGTCACATCTATAATGTTTTATGACTGTTGAGATCAGAAAAGCATAATGTGTTTTTTATTAGTGTCGTCATTAAGCATTATTCATGCATGACACAACACAGTGAAGATACATCCGAAGGGATTACAAGATGACTAAAGCGATAAGAAAGAAACATGTATTTCAGCTAATTTTCTTCATGAAATATTGATTCTCTTCACTTCATTAGGCCAATCTGAGGGAGAGGAAACACAGCCGAGGCCTGTGAAGAGGAGCTGCAGGCAGACATCGATTTGTTTTGTGGGGTCACTAAAAAAAGAGGTGAGAAAAGGTCGTTCATTGCTGCTTTAGTTCAGTCTGAGTCGTGAGCATTGTAAAACAGCGGAGAACAAGAGATTGTTTCGTAGTGTTAGGCATGTTTGGTTTCTCTTCATCCCTCTTTCTACTTTTCTGTCGTTTCCTTGCGATTCGATTTGGGTTCACAAGCACAATGGTCGATGGAAAAGAAAATGCAGATGCATTTCAGAACAGATCTGTCAACGTTTCCCTCTGCAGTCCAGTCGTGTCGGGGCCGGCCGGCGCTGCGCTAAAGTCTCATTTGTGAACTGGGGCGAAGAAAAAAAAAAGCCATTTACTCCCATGAAAGTCGGTTTCATTGTTCTCTGCGACTGCGGCCGGTACTGTCGGAGACGTGAATGATGGGGACCGCGGGCTGAATTAATGCGCCGATCTGGCAACCCTGAAGCGGCGCATTTATTTGTACATCCGCTCGTAAAACTTCGACTCTTCGACTTTAAAGTTTAGAGGAGAGAGGTGAAGGATGTACGACAGAGAAAAGGATAAAAGACAAATGAAAACAAGCAAAACAGAAAGGTGAGGAGATCAGAGGAGGAGAGACGGATGAATGAAAGATGAGAGGAGTAAACAGGGAAGCAGATTGTGGCCTCACCCGGCAAGTCCATGATGGGGTCGACCGCTGTGGTGCCTCCTGCTAGAGACAGATGGGACAGTCAGAGAGGGGTCAAAGGTCGGGCGGCTCGCTCTCACCCACACAGATGCCGACACATATTCATCACACCTCCGTTTACAAGAAATCAGCTCAAAGTTTTAGAAACTCAGGAGATAATACACATTGAAGAAATCCAGAGGAGGCAGGTTTTGAACGTTTTTCAGAGACTCTCTAAGTTCTCACTGATGATTTTGATTATGCGTGAAAGTAAAAGGAGAATTCTAAAAACATTTCAGGAAACTGCAGAGAGAGAAAGATGAGGGAGAATTTTTCATGGTCCAATAAGTTTCTGTTCCTTCCCTCAAAATCAAGAAGGAACCATCATTTTAGACATGAAAGAGACGAGTGCTGCAGGATGGAAAAGAAGGAAAAGCAACGAGCGGTTCGTCTAATGTCACAACTGAAATTATTCTACTTTTGAAGCAAGTGAAAACTTTTGGGGAGTGCCTGGATGTTTACCTGTAGGTATGTCGTAGTCATCGGGGGCCTCGGTCTCGCCACCGCAGTCCTGTCGACCTTCCTCGCAGTCTGACGTCGGCGTCGAGCCGGGGACGGTGATCGGCGCCGTGGTGGTCGCTCCAAACGTGGTCATGGGAAGCGTGGAGGCGATGGGCGTGGTGGGAGGCGCTGTGGTTGTAATGTCTGCATAGAGAAAGAGACAGAAGACAGTGTCAAGACAAAAGAGATTTTCTATTTGTGCTGTTCTTCGGTCGATTATAAAGAAAGATCAGTAAAGAACGACGTTTAGCAGCTAATGAGCACACTGATTTCATCATTTTCACTAGATTTATGAAAGAAAACAAGATTTTCCTCAGTGTGAACATGTCAGATTTTACAAATACGTTAAATGGGACCAATATGGGCGACTTCTTCGACGGCCGTGTAAAAAGTCACCAGACTCCCTTAAGAAATCGGTATATTTTGTGAGTAGTGACGTCAGGAGAGACATTATTTATGTTTGTGAAATGCTGTCTCAACAAATTCTGAAGTATTTGAGCCTTCTTGTTAATTCGGCATACATTTTAAATGGAAAGATGGATTAAACATGTCAGATTTTACAAATACGTGAAATGGGACCAATATGGGCGACTTCTTTGACGCCCGTGTAAAAAGTCACCAGACTCCCTTAAGAAATCGGTATATTTTGTGAGTAGTGATGTCAGGAGAGACATTATAAAGTTTGTGAAATGCTGTTTCAACAAATTCTGAACTATTTGAGCCTTCTTGTTAATTCGGCATACATTTTAAATGGAAAGACGGATAAATGCTGTCGAACGTCTATAGTCTGTATGGTAACTGATGGTCTTTTCCACTGTAAGAACTTTTCCCAGGAAGCTCAGAAACTTTTTGAGGCTCAAGAACTTTACTTCTCTTTCCACTGATGACACCAATATCTAAACTTAGTCAGTGACCCCATCAAAAAGTCCCAAACCACAGGGATGGTTTAGGAACTAAATGGGAAGAGTGAGCTGCCTTAAATGTCATCGACTGATGAAACTTTTCCAGACAGAAGAAAAAGGAGCCGAGCTGCTTTGATAACGTTTTCGGTGAGATCTCTCCGTGTCTTTGTCGTCTTACGTACGCTCTAACAAACCTGATCTTCACAGCTTCTAAACTGTGATGTGAGGCGCAAACAGGATCAAGCGAGAGGAACTTTTCATTTCCTGATTACATTTAAAAATAACAGCTGAGCCGATATCTGTTAATGCGACGACAGGTGTTAAACGGGCAAAGTGTTGCGAGGAAAAACGTCTCCACCACAGCTGTTGCTTTTTTAATACACTATCAGGAGTTAACCTGATCTCCACAGCTTCTGAGATTTGCTAGAAATGCAGACAAGACAACAAGTTCCAGCGGCCTAAAAGAGGCAGAAAAGGTGAGATGGGGCATCTGAAATCACAGAGAGAGGAGGGAACATGTATCACCACGACAACAAAGCTACATTCAAGCTCTGTAATAGCATCTGAAGCCTAACAAGACCTTTGGCTTTGCATTATTTATGCATGAGATATTAGCTCGGAACGCCAGACGCCCTGCAAAACTCAAGTGTCTGAAGATTCGAGCAGAGCCGACACTCTCGTCTCCCATCAAGGCCCAAAGTGGTAACGACAGAAAACTCCTTGTATCTTGTTAAATCCTACCATACAGCAGCGTGTCTGGGCGATGTGTTTTTATGGAAATGAAGCAAATTGAACTTGAATTAGCATATGTAGGCTATGTAAAAATCACAGATGGCGCGCATGTAATTAAACTTTTGTGAGGAAACGTGTCTGCAGCGTTTTCTGAGTGGGATGGAAGGGTTCGCTCACGTAACTGGATGATTTAACTCGAAGCTCGAAGCACCAAAAATAAATAAAAAAACCTCCCTGATTAAACTGCTGAAGCTGATCTGCAGGCGTGTTGTGAGCTTGTTAGTTTCTCTTGTGTTTCCCTGAGAGTCGGTCGGCGTCTTGATGTTTTGGTTGGAAAACAGGAAGAGGCTCCTTCAACAGTTTTTTGAGGAGGAGAATCCCGACGAAGTGATCCCACGTCTATCGCCTCGTATTAGAAGAGCTTTTAATATCAGCTGTAGGACGTTTTCGTCGCTCGGCGGTGTGACATCAGCTCGTTCGGCTGTTGAGAGCACTCGAGGACAAAGCTTTGTCATCGTGTGTTAATGAAGAGATAAACAGCATCAACGAGCATTAAGGGACAAGAAAGACGTGATTTGGGTGATTTCACATGAAGCGTATGTTTGAGTGTTTGTCTTTTCTAGTCTACACATGTTGCACTGTGATAGTTTCCCCGCTTTTTGCTCTCACGGCATTAAAATTCAGTCGGCTACCTGAATGTCCGGCTTGTTCTGAGTCCCAGTGGGTTAAATACAGTGACCTGGTCAATCGGTCAACAGTTTAACACTGCTGTTTCCCCTCTAGTGTAATTTCTTGGAGCGCCCCTTTCGTGCATCGGTATAAAGAGCAAGAAAAGTCGAAGTTGGGGGGTCATACGCAGGACTTTCCCTCAAGAGGCTGGGCTTCGTGTCCCATGTGTGACCAAGTGTCAACATTGATCTGTTTTTAGGTTGTGTTGCACAACAAAACAGGATCTTTTCCTAAACCTAACCAAACCACGACTGTTTGACAACGTTAATAACAGTCCAAAGGCCTTACAAGTTGCACGAACTCTAAACATTTTGGTGCACAGGTTGATGAGTTGATGTAATACGACGCTGAAACATGGACATGAACGTCGATGGTAAGAAACTTTTACCAAAGTCATGTATTGTCTGGTCACTGTATCTCAAGGAAGTTGAATCGAACGCAACTGGATTTGGTTTTTGTCTTTGAAGGACGTTTCACCTCTCATCCAAGAGGCTTCATCAGTTCCTGCTCGCTTGTTCCTGCTCGCTTGACTAGGCTCGCTTGACTAGGCTGGGACTAGTCCCAGTTGCGTTTGATTCAATTTCCTTGAGATAACTATGACCTGGATGAATGAGAATATTCACAGACTTGTCACTGTATCGTTTCCTTTGCTGTTCCTCGTCATTCAAACACTGAAAACAGCTGTCATCGTGCTGTTTAGATAAAAAAGCAAGGTGTTTTTCGGTATAAAGAGCAGGAAAGTCGAAGTTGGGGGGTGGTTAGTGGGTCATACGCAGGACCCTCAAGAGACTGGGTTGTGTTGCACAACAAAAAAGGATCTTTTCCTAAACCTAACCAAACCACGACTGTTTGACAACGTTAATAACAGTCCAAAAGCCTTACTGGGCGTTCATGTGCCCTGTCAAGTTGGACAAACTCTGAACATTTTGGTGCACAGGTGATGTAATATGACGTTGAAACATGACGCATGAACGTTCAAAGTCATGTATTGTCTGGTCATTGTATCGTTTCCTTTGCTCTTCCTCTTGACTCAAACACTAAAAAACAGCTGTCATCGTGCTGTTTAAATAAGAAAACAAGTTGTTTTTGGCGTCCATGTCGTCCCCACATTCCAAAATGACGCACATGAGCACAACGGAGCCGGAAGAGCGACTTCCCAGGGGAAATAGCAGCACGTGATTGAAGCATTAACATTTCATTATATGCTTTATTTTGACACTGTGAGCAGCTCTTGTCCCTCACCTCACCTTGACTTTCAGATCCTCTCTGATTATTATTAAAAAGTTTATTTAAATGAAGTTTCTGGAACTACCTCTGAACACCGTGGCATCTTTTTTATACGTTTTTATTTCGGTGTGTTTAATTACATAGGGAGAGTTTAAGGAACCATTTTTCATGTTTTTTTCCTGAGCGCCGGCGTTTTGCATATGAACAGGTTTACTTTAATTGGACTTTGGAGGAGCAGCAGGGTTATATTTATATATATATTTAACGTCTGCAGCAATTACATCGAGCCCGGCAGCTGTGCAGAAACAACCCGCTTCCAAAAACACAAGTTGGGACGCTGTAAATAAAACCGAACACGACACTTTACTAACCCTTACATACTGATGTATACTTAATTGAAACGAGCGGGTGGATGTTTACAGCTGCTTTTCACCTTTTCAACCTTTCGACTGTCAAATAAACTTTACAGTGCAGATAACAACGCGCACAACCTTAAACTTCTGAGGAGTTAATTAACGGGCCGGAGACCTCCTGAGACTCCCCGCTCGCAAAGTCGAAGTTTATCTCCCGACGCCACGACTCCTCTCATCTTTCTCATCACCTCGCCTCTCCTGCTCTTAGTCCGTCCTCCACACACACACACACACACACACACACACACACACACACACACACACACACACACACACACACACACACACACACACACACACCTCTCATCGCCTGTACTCTGCAGTCTCTCCTGCTTCGGCTGATCCTTATCGCTCTCCCTACAGGGCAACCAGATACTCCGGAGGGCCTCCCTCCTCCCTTCATCTGGTCCTCTCTCACCTGCTGTGGGAGGTCGAGTCCTCCCTCCCTCTCTCTCTCTCTCTCTCTATCTCTTAAACACACACACACACACACACACACACCATCCAGCTCTGACCACTGCAGCAGCAGAGATAGCAGCCTGCCGCGGCGCTCGTCAGCCCTTCGTGCGCTCGCTCTCATTAAAGTGCAGATAAGCAGCCTGAAGTGTTCAGCAGTTCAGCCGTTAATGACCGATCGGTCGGCCAAGAACACATTAACGCGAGCGCTTCTTCGAGGGCTGTTTGCATGTTGAACACTTCTCTTCCTCCTGCACCAAAGGTTGTTGAGTGTTTTCCTCACATTTTGGCGTCTACACTGAAAGGTACAAAAAATGTTTGAAGCTCTCCTATTGGCCGATGCACGAGCAGGTGAGATGATTCATTCATTCTCTCTCTGAATGTGCTTTGATGATGATTATGATGTACTTTAATGCTTTCAGTGTACATCAGCTTACATTGAAAACACGAGTCGTGGCGTTTAGATGCTCGTCACAGACGCCTTGTCGGCTTTTTCTCAAGATTTTATGACAAATGTCCTTCCACCATTTTCACAGGGAACGAGCAAACGAGCAAAAATGGATCACGTGACAGCGACGTGCATCAAATAACTCCCTCTTCACATGATGACAAACATGTAACCTGCAGGAGAGAGACTGACGTTGATTGTTGAGTCTCTGATAACCCCGGATCATCGGCAGATCAGGTCGGACGCCAAAACCAGAGCGTGTTTGTCGACCTGGAGATGAGACTCAGTACGCTGCCTGTCTCCAGGAAGTTACACTTTGTTGTATCATCATGAAGGAAATGTAAAGGTTATAGAATAATGATACCACGAGCGTTTTAGTTTGGTTCCGATGCTGTTCTGTCTGCCACACGGCACAAAATCCTTTCACGTCTCCACTGAAATGAAAGCAGATCGACTAAATTAAAGAATAACAGTTGTCTGTTGTCACTTTAAATTCATCTCTAAATAGAGTTTAGTCCGACGGATTGACCGACCGCCTTCTCTCCGTTTGTTATCTGTTACCTGAGCGCTCCTCTCGACCAAGAACAACTCGACCGGAAGCCAGAAACCACAGGAGTGTTCTGCTCTAATATCGGCCTCCGTGTAATACTGTGATATTAAAATGTAACACGATGAGACAAACGGCCTCGGGGACGACAGTTCAGACTCGCTCTTCTTGTTATTGTGCGATGTTGGCGACGAATAAATGTCTTGGATTATTATAAAGTAAAGCCTGCTTGTTCGCTTCCACTTCATTTCATTACATGTGATTATTACATTAGATGAGTTAATGTGAAATAATGCAAATACGTAGAAAATAACATCTTTTCAACTCACCGTCCAGCTCGCAGCCCAGCAGCTCCAGCCGGAGGCCCAGACCCTCGGCGGTGGCTCTCTCCGGGTAGATCCTGATGAAGCGGGTCAGGAGGGGACCCACGGGCTTCAGCTCGGGGGTGTCGTGGTTCTGATTACCCGGGAATATCTGCGGCGGAAAACAGATTAACACATCAGGGCTTTAAAGAACTAAATTTGTGACTATTTGTGTTGATTTTAGTCTGTTAAAACAGTGTTTACAGACCAGTAAAGCTCCACAACGTTAATGTTTATTCATGTTTTATTGAATTTATGTTTTTCCAGGAATTGTGTAGAAAATCTGGTGTTTTTCTTTTCAGGACAAATCAGACAAATCAATAAAGAGGCAGGTCAGACACAAATCCGACTGCTCTTCCGCGGCGCTGACCAAGAATAAAACAAACAATAACCTCTTCTGTTTTCGAACGTAAAGTCTGCTCCTGATCGGCTCGATAAGAAGAAGCTGAAACAAAATGAACGAGATGAAAAGAGGAAACCAAAAAAAAAAAGCCAAAGCCAGGAAATCAGAACCAGAGAGCCGTCCTTTCATATGTCCGACGTGGAAGAGGCACAGATGAAAACGGTTTCCGTCACGCTGGGAGCCAAGTGGCGGGACACCGAACACCAAAAGCGCTCCCGCCTGTCTGAACCGCTGAGGTTTTCCTCTGGCCTGATTTATTACAGACGGCGGCGTGGCATCACGGGCGCGAGCTCGGATGTGATCGCGTGGGCCAAAGACTGGATTTCATACAGAACACATTAAGACCCGAGTCTGTGGAAGGTTTAGATTTTGCCTGAGTGGCGAGCTAACACCTTACGCAGACTGCTAACTTTTTAGCATTCAGGTTCTGCAGCAGGTTTGTAGTAATGACATCATATGAAAGAAGTAGCACAGGATGAGACTGTTTACATGGACGAGAGACTAAAGAGACGACGTCTCTCGGGTTGTTGCTCGTTGTTTTGTCGTTTCATTATTCAGTGATGGTGTGTGTTCTCTCCTGTCTCGAGCACGAGGTTGATTTTTAACGCTCCTTTGAACAAGTCAATGTTTTGTTTTATTCTACTCGAAGGGTTTCGAGTTTTTAGTATCTGAGTTTTTAAAACCGTCCGTCTTTACCTTCCGCCTGCCGTTAGCATCTCATGTCGCTGCAGAACGTCTAACTTTTCAAATCTCTTTCACAAAGCCTGTTCAAGACGGGACTGTTTCGCCTTTATTCCACCTCGTCGTTCTGTATATTAACCTACAAAGACGGAGCGGACGGTTAATGTTATTCCACCTCTGAGCAGGCAGAGGAGGTGGTAACAGGGGTGCTAGCAGCAGTTAGCAGCTAACTCAAATAAGAAGAACATCGACTGGAAATGTCTGTCTGTATGTTGGGTGAGACAACGTGGTTCGTGAGCTCCTCACCCTCCGACAGAGGACGAGATCAACCGTCATATAACAGGGACGGTCAATCATTGCGATTGTCATGCTATTCACTTGTTTAGAAAGTGCTGCCCGACATGTAGCGTGATGTAAAGAGGCCAAAACAAGCGTCCCTTCTTTAAAATAGGGTTTTTTTTGCTTTAGGTCAGGTAACCAACAAGCCTTTACATGTGCACTGGTGTTTATGCATGAGCTCTTACAGCATCTCCACATGTGAGCAGGACATGTATAAATGCATGTACCAGCCTCGCCGAGCCTTCCTGCCTCCGTCTTTTAAAAAAAAAGGACGCAGGAAACAGAGCGGAGAGGCAGGGCGAAGGGGATGGAGGAGCATCCAGATCTCCGTCTGCAGTAAATCAGCGGGAGGCTGATGGCTAACCTCGTCCTCCGCCCCGCCATCTGGAACACATAGAGGAGGATGTCGCACCGGCCGAGGAGGAGGAGGAGGAGGAGGAGGAGAGGAAGCAAGAGTCTTGAAAGCAATGACATGAATTTCCTCCTCGAGGATCAGAATCAAAGTCGCCTCGAATCGCCCAGGAGGGTTAGAGACCGAGAAACCGAGACTGAACAGCTGTCCATCGAACGGAGATGGTTGGCTCTTTAGTTTTCTTTATATCGTACCCCTTTTGAGAAAACGCAGAGGAGCTGGTTGGACTTCGTTAGCCCTCAGTCTTGCCTGCAGTCTTTCATTGAGCCCTAACAACCTCTAACAATAAGATTTGATGCATGAGAGGCCGACAAGTATCGATCCAGCTGCTCTCAAGGCGTAATTATTATGAAAAACGCGGTAATAACTGAAGGCAACTGAGGTCAACATATTCATGTTTCTCACCAGCTCCTCTCTCTGCTCCTATCAGTTGGAGTAAATCCAGTTAATTCAGTTTTTTTACAGATCCGATCAACAAGATTAACCTCCAGTGCAGAAGTTCAGCAGACAGTGTGAGACCTCTGATACGTCGTGAGTGAAAGAGCGAAAGAACAAATCAATCAGAGAGTGAGGTGATGAATAAATGAATAAATGTTGACTGTAACTTCTTAAACTCCTTCAGTGAGCTCTACCTGCACTATCATTCCCCCTTGAAAGCTCCGTCTCGCTTCATGTCAAGGTTTCGCTGGAGTGCGTCGGACAAAAGCATCCAACAAACAACACGCTCGGCGCTCACATGAACAGCAGTCTGTAATTTGGGCACTAAGCGTTTGGCGTGTTTCTGCGGCCTGAGATGGTTCTCCAGGAATTACATATTACGGTAAGAGGAGGGTTTTTTTTTTTTTTTCACGTCAACAAGCTTTTATCTGTCTCCTGTGTAATTTGCTTTTCTGTTAATCTGTCCGGGCTGCATCACCACACTGGCAACGAACGAGACGGAGAGAAGGATGAAGAAAGAAAGAAAGAAAGAAAGAGAGGACGAGCTAAAAGTGGATGAAAAAGCAGAACCACGACAGTTCATGGAGTTCATATGAGATCGTTCACATCTACTCAGGCTATGTTACAGATAAACAGAGAGCCTCATGGGACCTTATATTGATCTGGTGGTTATTGAAGAGAGATAAATCATGTTTCATTCCTGTTTTTTCCAAGATCACACATGTAATGTTTGTCAATTTAAAGGTGCAATATGTAAGAACTGGGCTCCTCATAATGCAAATTCATATACACAAAACTCTGGTAGCTAACTGCTGCTAACTGTAGCTGCTGTTAGCCAGTTAGCTCAGTTAACTGCTGCACAGACAAGGAGCTCGGAGCACCGTGTTGATGTTGTTTACTATCAGAGTCTTGAGGTAAAAACTAGCTAAGAGCTACCTGGTTAGCATGCTAACTTTAATAGCAGTTCCCCTCATGGGACCTTATATTGATCTGGTGGTTATTGAAGAGAGATAAATCATGTTTCATTCCTGTTTTTCCAAGATTGCACATGTAATGTTTGTCAATTTAAAGGTGCAATATGTAAGAATTTGGCACCTCATGCACAAAACTCTGGTAGCTAACTGCTGCTAACTGTAGCTGCTGTTAGCCAGTTAGCTCAGTTAACTGCTGCCCAGACCACCGTGTTGATGTTGTTTACTATCAGAGTCCAAGTAAGAGCTACCTGGTTAGCATGCTAACTTTAATAGCAGTTTCCCTCATGGGATGTTATATTGATTTGGTAGTTATTGAAGAGTGATAAATCATGTTTCATTCCTGTTTTTCCAAGATTACACATGTAATGTTTGTCAATTTAAAGGTGCAATATGTAAGAATTTGGCACCTCATGCACAAAACTCTGGTAGCTAACTGCTGCTAACTGTAGCTGCTGTTAGCCAGTTAGCTCAGTTAACTGCTGCCCAGACCACCGTGTTGATGTTGTTTACTATCAGAGTCCAAGTAAGAGCTACCTGGTTAGCATGCTAACTTTAAAAGCTATCTCTGTAACACATAAATGGATGTCTTCGTCATTACATCAAAACTGTTGTGTAACTTCATCGTCTCACGCAGTTTCTCGCCAAACAAAACCGACATGGCCGTCACCTCGGCACGACAAAAGCATGAAAGAAGGTGATAATCACAACAGGTCAAGGTGGATGAACCAACCTTGGGCTTGGTGGTGTCGTTCTCCTTGACGATGGTCCAGTCCTCTCCGTCCAGGCTGTGACCCACCCTGAACTTCTTCATGAAGACGTTCCTGTCGCGGTGTTTCCCTCCCTGGATCACCACGCCGCTCACCATCTTGTCCTGGCCCAGATCCACCTGAGAGGGAAAAGCGAAAGAGGGACGAAATGTTCGGTATCTTGCTGACAAAAGCACTATGAAACATTCCCGGTTCTGTATTCAACCCACCTGCAGCCACTCGTTTCTGAAGGGCTGCTTGGTTTGCTGCCCGGTCCAACCCGATCTCCCCGTCAGCAAGCGGGCGTTTTCAGCCACCCAGCCCCGGTCGGCGTACGACGAGGCGCTGATCTGAGCGTCCGTGATCTGACCGGACACCATCCCCAGCATCCCTGAACACGGATAGTCTGTGCAGAGAGAGAGAAAAGTGAAACAGAGTTGGGTGAGAAACTTTTGAAAGGCGTACAGCGCGATAAGAAAGACTGCTGTCATCCTCAACTTGTCTCTGCTTCAGTCAGCGGTTTTTAGTCGAAGCCCTCTGGGCGCCGCTGCAGTATTTAACACCAAAGACTAATTTATCATCTGTGGGACGAGTTTGGTTGAACTGACCATGATGCAGCTCTCTGTGTATATAAGCCTGTATGATTTGTGCTTTACGACTTCTACTTCTGTTACAAAGGCTGGTTCAGATCAGCACTGCGTCAGAATCTGCAGACTTTTTTTCCCCCGGTGGTGTTCGGAAAAAAACGTAAAACAGCCAGTTAAACAAATTTAAATGGCTGCATTGCTTCAGGCGCCAGTAAGACAGTGAAATACGATCCAGCAAGTCCAGTTTGAGAAGAAGATCCATCAGTTTCTAGGCTTATGAAATGTCACAGCACCGCACAGCTGATTTAAAAGTTTCCACGAGGGAAACAGCAGAGTAAATGTTAACGTAACGTGAAATGACGACGGCCTGCTCAGTGACCAGATCTTTTACCAACTCTCCACCTAATTAGCTCTGGTTCTTGAACCGGTTCTGATCAAGAATCTTGGATCCTTGACGTATCTAGTAAACCAGCTCACGTTTCCACCAATTCTTAGCAGAACTATTAATCAAAGAAGCGTCAACAACCTCAACATGATAAACCCACTTTGGTTTGTTCTTCAGGTCAGGGAAAGTCTATTTTTTGCTTCCATCTGGGAGCCAAATTGTCAAAATGCTCAAAGCTAGATAAACTACACTCTTAGAAATAAAAGTTCTAAGTAGAACCATATAAGGTTCTTCGGCTTGTCCTCATAGGAGAACCCTTTTTGGCTCCAGGTAGAACCTTTTATAAAGGTGGAGGGTTCTACCTAGAACCCAACATAAAGGGTTATACCTAGAACTGTGTGTGTAAGGTTCCACCCAGAACCCCCCATGAGAGGTTCTACAAAGAACCCATACAGGATTTTATACCCATGCTTTCAACAATCCCTGAAGAACTCTTTCTCCAAAAAAGGGTTCTCTGGATCAAAATGGTTCTTACTGGAACCTTTAGTGTTACCAAGAACCCTTTTAAAACCCTTTATTCAGGAAAGGGTTTTTAAAGGGTTCTCTGGATCAAAATGGTTCTTACTGGAACCGTTAGTGTTACCAAGAACCCTTTGGAAAACCGTTTCGTTGAGAAAAGGGTTTTTCAGAAGCAAATGGTTCCAGGTAGAACCTGCAGCCCTCTGTCAGAAGAACCCTTTTGGAACCCTTATTTATCTTACTTATCTCGCAATGTTAACCCTAACCCTGGCTAAACTCCTGGATTAATCACGAGACTTCCAGGATCAAGCAAAGTCTTAGACCTTTGATTCAAAAGAAGAAAACCTCTAGTTGTACCTCCTCGTCTGCTGCTACTGTTACAGCTGAACACGCTGCTTCAAAGTGAGAATCTGTACTTTTTCTTTTTGCGCGTCCATCTGAGATTTGCACGAGTACACGTCGTCAGAAGCCGGGAGGCAGCTGGTAGCAGAGTCCTTGGCAAATGTTCGGAGGTTCAAAGTCTCGTCTCGGGGGCGCTCGACACTGACGGGCTCGGCTGTTGAAGGGGAGGCTACGCGTGGCCTCGAGGCTACAAGACAATCTGTTGAACAACCGGGCCGGTCTGTTTTCTCCAACGAGTGCGAGGAAATATCCCGGAATAATCACTGAGAGACTCGAGATGTGCTTTTTAGTTTCTTTTTTTTACGGAAAACTTAATGAAATATCTCGCCAAGAGTTTAATCCATTACAACAACGAGGTAGATCTTAAACAGTCGTGGTCTCTGTGTGATGCTTCCAGAGTTATGTCTGGTGCTTAACAACAGCTCCCGAGGATGTAAATTCCTCCATAATGTGAATTTATAGCAACGCACGTGTTTTTCTCTGTGGAAAACCCCCCTACAGCGCCTCTCTGTGTGGGTTCTTGTGCTTATGAGAACCAAATGTTCTCCCCGGGACGGAACAAGCAGGTTAAATGAGCGAAAAGTGAGCCTGAAGTTAACGTATTCGATCATTCGGAGTTTGGTTTAAGGTTTAAAATAGAAACGGGATTGAATTTAGGTCAAGATGAGGATTAAGTTGGGTTTTAAGAGTTCTGTTCGGTACTTTCACACACGTTTTTCCCAGCTGCGCCATTACGTCTCCTGAATCACCTGTCTAGCACTCAGCGGCCTGTTCTCCTATGAGTAAGAGCCTAATATCTGCTTTATGGAGCTCTCCTGCCGAGAGTTGCTTGTACTGTAGCACATCAAGGACTACGGGTTTATGTAACGTTAGAGGATGAGTAATGAGGCGGCGTGATTCTCCTCTGCTCCTCTGTAATGAATAACGGTGTCCTTCCGTGGGAGTTTTTTTTTGCGCTCGCCTTGGAAGCGGCGATTATTTTAAATCAACAGAGAGCAGCAGGAGATTCTCACGCGGCGGCCAAAAAGATGTTAAGTTTGATTCACGACGTGAGAAAAAAAGTGAGAAATGTTGTTAAAAGGGAGGATGTACGAGTTCCTGAAGCAGGTAGAAACTTATCGGAGAAGCGAAGAGTTCAAATCATCACACATTCAGTGTTTTATAAAGCATCAGACGTGCATGTAACGTCTACAGAAAGATTGTTGTTTTATAAAATGGTGATGAAAGTTGCATTTGGATTTGGGAAAGTTCGTCAGAAGTGTTTATAAAAGTTCCCACATTGCTCAAAAAAGGACGGAAAGTTAGAAGTTTGCACCTTATTGTTGAATCTGGGCGTTATATTAAGTAGTACCGATAATAAACTTTCTTTCTCATGGAAAATGGAGGAAACCGGTCTTAATATTTCTTTGTTGTTGATCAAATCGGAGCCAAAAAAGGGATATTTCCATAACGACCTGCCAACTTCCGTCCCTCTGCGGCGTTTAAACGCCTCATAATATATTATAAAATGGAAGTGACGGAGAGAAATCAGACGAGTGTGGGTGTGAGCACAAGCCCACAGTCCATATGTATGTTGGATTATATAAGAATTTAGATTACATTAAACTTAAATGAACCCTGTGGTGAGGGAGAAAGTTAATAAAGGGAGAAAATGCATGAAATATAAGAATGGGAATACGAAAAAGGTGTGTCGGCTCGGTCGTACCTGACGTCCTGCAGCCGTAGATCTCAAAGCGCATGCAGATGCCTTGCTCCCAGGATGTGGGCTTGATGCGGATGTAACGGGCCAGAGTCTGTTTGGGCAGGAAGGAGCGAACCTCGTCCGTCGGGTTGTGGTTCCCCTGGAAGATCTGAGGACACAGAGAAGGATTCACTGAGTGCTTTTGTTTCTGGTTTGACCCACATCGACATCATGTTTACCTAGAACCCAACATAAAGGGTTATACCTAGAACTGTCTGTGTGTAAGGTTCCACCCAGAACCCCCCATGAGAGGTTCTACAAAGAACCCATACAGGATCTTATACCCATGCTTTCAACAATCCCTGAAGAACTCTTTCTCCAAAAAAGGGTTCTCTGGATCAAAATGGTTCTTACTGGAACCGTTAGTGTTACCAAGAACCCTTTTAAAACCCTTTATTCAGGAAAGCGTTTTTAAAAGGGTTCTCTGGATCAAAATGGTTCTTACTGGAACCATTAGTGTTACCAAGAACCCTTTTAAAACCCTTTATTCAGGAGAGGGTTTTTAAAGGGTTCTCTGGATCAAAATGGTTCTTACTGGAACCATTAGAGTTACCAAGAACCCTTGAAAAACCGTTTATTCAGGAAAAAGGGTTTTTAAAGGGTTCTCTGGATCAAAATGGTTCTTACTGGAACCATTAGTGTTACCAAGAACCCTTTTAAAACCCTTTATTCAGGAAAGGGTTTTTAAAGGGTTCTCTGGATCAAAATGGTTCTTACTGGAACCGTTAGTGTTACCAAGAACCCTTTTAAAACAGTTTCTTCGGGTTCTTCTGGTTTGACCCACATCGACATCATGAAGCCGCTCGTCACGAAACACTTGAGCCCGACCCTGGGATGATGTGTTTGTTGCTAGGGTTGCAAAATTCCGGGAATTTTCAAAGATGGAAACTTGCCATGGGAATTAACGGGAATTTAAGGGAATAACCAGGTAATTTATGGGAATAAATGGGAATAAACTGGGAATTTTCCAAACTGAAGGTTGGCTCTTCCATAGGGAACTTAAATATAGTTGGGGAAAGTATATTTTAGCATAATCTTGACTAAAACAAACAGACATGCCATTCCTCAATCACATGCACATAGCACACTGCTTACTGCATGGCTGTTGAGGCCACGCCCCCTACAGGCACTGTGCATGCCTCCATCACATGTACAGATGATTTCTAGAAGACTGTACCACACTTTTGAGCCCAAAGCACAAGACTATTGAAGCCTGTGGACGACACAAAATTAAGTAAGTTTTGATGATATTCTGGGGAAATATATTTATTAAATTGTTTAACCCTCTGGGGTCGACGGACGCGCCGGCGCTTCCAAATCACGTGACCGCTTTAAGACGACGGAGCAGCGAGATGCAGCCTCACTGATTCTCCGCTTCAACGTGTGGCGAAAGTGCGGACTTCAAACTATATACCAGTTTTTAAACTGTGTTGATAGGCTGAATAATGTGAATATTGCCGTCACGTTTGGTGTTTGGTGCATGAAGAAACGGTAAAAACTGACTTTTCTCAGTAACGTGTCCGCAAACAGGAAGTGCTTGCAAGCAAAAAAACACGTGATACCACCACATCAACCAATCACAAAATGATATGGCAAATCACGTGATTTGGTTGCTGGGGAACAGGGGGACGTTGTGGGGAATATTTCCAAAATTCCCCAGCTTAACTTCCCATGGAAATTTACCAGAAACTTACCGAAAATTTACCGGAAATGTTCCGCCCCTTTGCAACCCTATTTGTTGCTAACATACAGTTTGCACGTGTACCACCGTCCTGTTATTTGTGTCGATTCACGAGGAGGAACTCTGCGAGCTGTCACATCGGCGCCTCTCCGAGAGAAAACGGATCATGGTTCTGATGAGAGAAGTGGGCTGTAACGCATCATTTCAGTCAAGGCTCATATTAAGGACGCTGCCAAAACGCTGTCAGCCTTGAAAAACATTGATTCAGCCACCCACGCTCGCTGTCCCCATTGATTGGAATGCAGAGTCCTTCATTACTCATCAATAATACATATCTGTGCGCGCCGACAGCATTAATGACTCCTCATTACCTTCGGCTTCGAGCCCTCCTTCACGGCCACCCAGTCCTCGCCCGTGGAGCTCACGTCCACTTTGTACGAGCGGACGTAGTAGTGCTTCTTGGTCTCTTTGGAGATCGCTCCCTGCGTCCCGATGGCCGAGACGAACCGGAGGAAACCCAAATCCACCTGGAAAACATACAGAGAGTACAAGAACAAGTCAGTCAGGAATCAGGATCACAAGCGAAGTGCTTCTGCAGATGTCAGTCCAGTCAATTTTTATTCCTCTAGCATCAATTCACAACAAGTTAGCTCATGACACTTTCCAATTGGAGCAGTTCTAGACTATACTCTTTATCAATACATATACAGAGACCCGATATTTCACACAGAGAGCAAACACATGGCGACACTCTTGAGAAAGCAGATCCGGACTCAATGGTGGTCGAAAGAGTCCAGTGAGGTCTAAACAGTTAGATTAAATGAATAAACGGACCAAAATGGAGCCGCTGTAGATAAAAAATGAATAAATATACAGCTGAGCAAGACAAACAACCAGCTTCTGCCATCATAAGAGATATCAGCACACAATTCCACTTTTATATATTTAACTACAGAACATAGGGCAGGAGGAAACAGGCATCGTGGACGAGAGGCTCATGTGACGGTGGGAAATCAGTGGAGGTACATCGTACGTGAAACGACTCACAACACGTTCTGTGGATTATCTTTAGTAAACGAGTCAGGATTTGTGAAAAGAGACCTCGCTCAGTCACTTTAAGAGTGTTAAATAAAGTTGAATAAAGAGATGTTTGAGGTTGAAGAAGTGGATAGAGACACGCAATGAGAACACTTTCAAGTACCGTCAAAAAGCACTTAAGAAAGGAAATGAAAGACTGATGACGCTAAAAGGTTTAAAGGGACACTGTGGAATTATTTCTCCCATCTAGTGGTTAAATGTTATTCTGCATCCAAATGAATACTGCTCTCTAGCGCCTCACGTTTTCAAATGTGCGTTGCAACCTGTTGGAACTACGGCAGGCGGGATGTGTCAAGATTCAAGAAGCTGTGACAACAACATGTCTTCAAACAGCACTTCATCAAGTTTAGTTTCGGGTGATGAGGTACGTTATTTCAAACCAGACTTCAAACTGCAGCTGACGAGCGCGTCTGGCTAAGCTCCTTCTCCGTTCCACAGTCACGCTGGCTCTGAGTGAAAACGCCTTTAGCCTTATCTGTACCACATAGAGCTTTTTGTCCCTCTCACCAGTTCATCGTTTTTTATAGAGCGGAAGGACATGGAAGCCTCCGTAGAGCTCGCCCGTCCTATGGAAATACAGAGAAGTGATTCTTCCCTCAGGAGGAGAAGTGAGATTGTTGGCAGAGATCATTTTACACCAATGAGGACTTATTTATGAATGAAGACGCTGATTTGAGGTAATAAATTACTTAAAACACGACACAGTGGACCTTTAAATCTTAAAGCCTGATATAAGCTCAAGCTTGAGGTCCTGTTTCTTCTTGGCATCTTAAAGAGTAACTGCATTAAAAATAAGCACTTTCTCCGATGTAAAGGAGCCAACATCATAAACAAAATATAATCTGAAGGTTAAAATTAATTACCGGCTCACGCAGAAAGAGCCACAGCATGATCCCGCGCTTACAACGCCGCCTTGTACCTTGTTTGACTCGAAGCATCGGGGAAACAAGAGGCTCGGATCTCATTAATTATACTGTGATCCGTCCGTAAGTAGACAGTGAAAAATCAGAGCAGGACACCGGAGAGATCGCCAGCCCCGTTTGTTAAGACTGCCGCCTCTCATTACAGAAAAAAAAACCTTCACAGGAACATTATGCAGTCGGTGTGCGACGCTGCTAAACTGCTGACAGCGTGTTGTAAAGTCGTGAGTCTCCTCTTCTTCATCGTTTCCTCTTCAGACAGCCACCAACACCTGGTGAGACGGCTGAACATCCTCTCAACACTTTCTGTTTCTTCTACGACGTGAAAGTGATTTAAAATTTACAACAACAAGAGAAAAAACTGTGTAAAATCTGGATCCTTTTTAGTCACTTTTGTGCTACTTATTGATTCAATCTAGTCCCAGAATTGGATGAAAGCTCGACATGTGATTTTAATTCGGGCTCGTTGAGTCCTGATGTCCTGAAGAGGCTTCTTTCTGAGAATCTGAGAAAAAGTGTGTGTGTGTGTGACTTCAAACTCATTTAAAATGCATACCAGACTGTGTGTGTGTGTGTGTGTGTGTGTGTGTGTGTGAGAATGTGTGTGAGAGTCGGCTCAGGCTCAATTTAATGGCTGTCCACCCGAATCACTAATGACTGTGTGACCTGTGTGTGAATAAATGAGGCCTAAACACAAAACAACCCGACTTAAAAATAGCTGCATGAGACACTGTTCTGTCTTTAGCGCTAGCTAGGTCAAGGTTAGCCTAGCTTAGCACAAAGACTGCAGACAGAGGGGAAACTGCTAGCTTAGCTCTGTCGAAGGTTACATGATGTGTGTTTGACTGCTACATTTATAAAAACAAAACGACACATTGTGGCTTTCAGCTGCGTCTCTAGCTAAGCCCCGCCCTCCTCCGCCTCTGATTGGTTGGTTGTGTATGAGGAGTCAGGTTGGTTAGAGTTAGCGTAGGACGATCAGATTATAGACCCGTACTAATGGTCGTATCCTCATAATGTGACCTGGGTTGCCAGGTTGTAACTCTGGGTAAAAGCCCCCCCTTGTGGTGAAAAGCTAATCTTTTACTTTAGACAAAAAAGACATTAGCAGTTTCTTTTCCTGCTCGTCGCTCGGCTTAAAAAATGTCTTCCAGGATCTCTGAGCTGCTGACGAACAGAGCAGAAACTGTTTTCACGCTCTCGTCCGTCTTTGAGATAACAAACAAGCAACATGTCAGAGGTCAGGGGTCAAAGTGTCACGGAGAAACTCAAACAAACTGGTAGCCAGCAGGCAAGTTGTGCTAACGGTTTAGCTTGTGGCTAAAACACAACAGTTAGATATAGAACAAATGCTAACATTGTCAGAGAAACAAATCACACACAGACAGCACAAATTAACGAGGACAAACTTTTATTTTTATTCAAAATGCATGAGACCACCTGCTATTTGGTTTCTTTTCCCCTGACAGGTTTTAATTCTGCAGACCAAAGCTGCCACAGATTAAAATAGCCGGCACGTCTCTGGTGGCTGAGGGGAAAATCCCAGTTTGACTGTGTGACCAGACTTGACTTAATGTGTTGTCTCGTGTCTGAAGGAGTCGGGAAGCCGAGTGTAGTAAATTAACTCGCTGACAGAGATCTCAGGACACACTCGCCACATCCTGAGATAGATTCAACCTTTATAAATCAGCCATTTCTTTTGGTTTTAAATCTGATAAAGAGGCGACGCGGCGACTCTTTTGAATAAACAGGCGTGATCGTCCTCATTCCACGAGCAGTTTCACTCGTTCAAAGTAACTCCGAGTGACGTTATCGCACTTTTCTTCCAGTTTTCCTCACGGAGTTATGATCTAAAGGGCTGAATAACAGATAAAAACGACTTGTTCAGATTGTCTGAGGCATTTTTTTTTAATCTCACTGCGGCGAAGAAGCGTCCGGAAACAAGGCGGCTGAAAGTGCTTGAAAAGAAAAAAAGATGAAATAAAAAAGATAGTTATCATCAAAGAGAGCGATAACAGAAAGCCTCACAGTGGTCTTCTTTTAAAATCAGAGCCTTTACTGTCCACAAATAGTGAAAGAATGTGGCTCCGTATATAGTTTTCACATCCAGTTCCTCCAAACTGCATTAAAGCGTGAAGCGGAATCCATTTATTATCATAACGGCATCAAATGAGGCGACACTCCATTTGACTTCCACTTCGACTAAACAAAACTGCTTGTTTGTTGAGTTTGGAAACGACCACTTGCGCTCCAAAATACACGCCGCTTCAGTCTGCGGGATGCCCGTAACGCACGGCGTGTAATTATATGACCATAGAGACGCTGCCGCGGTGATACTGTACATGGGAAGGGACCGGAGGCCATTATTTAACGTCTCCCACTGTTGCTTTTCCAGGAACGGTGGAAGGAAAATAGCTTCTCGCGGGTCTTGTGTGGGCTCGCAGACTGACAGGGAGACCCCTGGGAAAACCGTGTTTCGTGGGATTGACTCGCCGCCGTTTCCCAGCTGCCTTCTGATAGAAGATTCCCACGAGATGCATCCCCCCCCAAACACAACGACGACACATATGGTGTAAGTTTTGTTGTGAAACACATAAACAAGCTACTAGATAAGTTAAGGAAAGTGGTTTTCCAATTATTTATCAGCTTGCTTTAAATGAAGCAACGTTTCCTTGTAGCTCGACATCAATAGGAGACGTCCCGATGTGAAATTATTTAGCATTTCACAATAAAAAAAATGTAATTTCTTCTTTCTTTCCCGTCCTTTAAATCATCTCACGACCCAGGATTTACCTGAGTGCTTCTTTCTAGATCATACAGGTAGACACATACACCTGGTTTATCACCCTGAGACGTGTAGCAGACCCGCCGGTTCACCATGTCAGTGTCACCTTTCCCCTCGCCTACAAGGTCTCATTCCGTCGTCAGGTTGGAAATAACAAAACGCACAACGTTTGGTTACGCTTTCAAAATAAAAGGCACCAAAACCTGGTGACTTCTTCCTTAAAACAATCACCTGTGACCTTTGGGATTCAAACCCTGGTCTCCAAGGTGGAAATCCAGTAATCTAGCCATCGTTCCAACCTCCTCCTCCTGATACACCTTCCTGACTAAGAGTGAAATCAAGGAGCCTAAAAAAAACGATATCTGGGACCGAAATTCATCTCAAACAAACCAGAATCGCTCTTAATCACAATTTTGAGGTACTTTACTTGAGCATTTCCATCTCCTGCTACTTTATACTCCCTCTCCACTGCATCTATTTAAAAATATACAGATTTACCTGAGTGCAGACCCCAAAGGCAAAGGCTTCTTTCTAGATCATACAGGTAGACACATACACCTGGTATCGCCCTGAGACATGTAATAGACCCGCCGGTTTACCATGTCAGTGTCACCTTTCCCCTCGCCTACAAGATCTCATTCCATCGTCAGGTTGGAAGTAAGAAACGCACAACGTTCGGTTAGGTTTAGGAAAAGAGCTGCTTGAAATAACTTCTTCCTTAAAACAATCACCTGTGACCTTTGTTCTTCACACAGTAATTCAAACCCTCGATCTCCAAGGTGGAAATCCAGCAAATTAGCCAAACTCCTCTCCTCTCTGATACACCTTCCTGACTAGAAGTAAAATCAAGGAGCCTAAAAAAAACAATATTTGGGACTGAAATTCATCTCAAACAACCAGAACCGTTCTTTTGAGGTACTTTACTTGAGCATTTCCATTTCCTGCTACTTTACACTCCCTCTCCACTACATCTATCTAAAAATATACTTACTATTTAGTTTGCAGATTCAGATTATTCAGTATTTATAGGCTATTAACTGTGAGCCATCAGATATTACTCTTGTGGGCGGGACGCTGTGTGAGAGGACGATGCAATCTGACAGAAAAATCCCTGATACGATGATCGGAAAACGCTGAATATCGGCCCCGATGTACCTCTACCTGCTGACTCTACAGCTTCAGACACGCATGTGCTTTTCACACCTACTGTAGGAGATTGAATATTAAACACTTTGATACCGACCTCAGTAGATCAGAGTATCATGCACGGGTCGCTTCTCAGGAATATGGACAAAGAAAGACGAAGAGGACGAACCAAAAATGATCTGCATGTGACTCCTGGATGAGCGACGGATAATTCATCTGCAGCTGCTGTTTGATAATCCATTAATCCTTATTACTTCTGAGACGGTTTGCTTTGTCTCATTAGACAGTAAACTGATTATCTTTGCGTTCTGGAGCGTCGCTTAGACGAAACAATCAAATAGAGGGTATCGCCTCGGGCTGCGGGAAATTGTAATGGCCATTTTTTTTTTTTTTTTTCTTGATTGGCAAAAATATCACACTGAAAACTGACCTGATATTAGTATTTTTCAATTATCTTATGATGAACTCCTTGAGGGTTTGTTGATTTAAATTCCTTTTTTTAGCTCCGAAAATTAGGAAAAATAACACAAAAGGCTCCCTCCGGTCCGACAGACGCCTTCGAGACGGCTTTAAAGGGACAGTGCAGAAAAAAAGCTAAATGCACGACCGACATCACAATCACATTAATCGTGTTACTACGAACAATGAGCTCGTTTTGTCTGATTGTAACTTCTGACAGATGTAAAAATATTCCGGTGTTGTGCAAAAACTGACAGTTTTCCAGCCTTTGAGTTGAATCATTAAGAGTTAACGACGGTTTAAACAGGAAAAAGCCCTCGACACTTACAGTAAAGCGTCCAGCCGTTACAGTCGTTACATGTTTTTCAGCCGCTGCCGGTCAAAGCTACAATCTCCCAGACTTCCCTCCATCAAACGACCGAGGCTAATTGCTCTTCCATCTTCTTATTACTCAACGCTTGGCAGTGCCTACATGTGTGCCGCGGAAAAACAGTCACACTTAAAGCTTTTTAATGAAGGGAACAAAATGCAGGAAGGGGACATAATTCAGTCAAGTGTGGCTAAATGAGATTGAAGAGGAAAAAAAAAAGCAGCACTGCTACTTCCTGCCAAAACAGGATACTGCTTCAGCGGCGATAGTGAAAGAAGGAGCCTCAATTACTCACGTCTCATCTGAGGTTTACTGAAGAGAGCGCCGGACTCCGTGAGAGAATATCTTTACTACAGGCACACGATTGTCTTTACTGTGCTCTTTAATGCTGCCTGAAGAAGTGAGCTTACAGACATTTCTGCACGACTGACGATGTATTTGCATGTTTTTCAAGATTAGATCGCCATGAATTCAACAGACACTGTGGTCAAATGACGTCGGGAAGATCAGTTGACTTGCCACATCAGTTGAAGAAATTGTGATTTCACTTTGATAAATATACAGAATTTAAAGGTCTGGTTTGCATGATTTAGCAGAACCCATCCGGAGAAATTGAATGAAATATTCCTAATAATGTTTTCACGAGTTTACGATCACCTCAAACTAAGAAATGTTGTGTTTTTGCTTCCTTAGAATGAACCTTTCACATCTACAGAGGGAGCTGTAGCTCTGCCGTGTTCCTACAGTAGCCCAGAATGGACAAACCAAACAACACTGGGGGGAGGGAGAGGCGAGGGATGCTCAGTTGGTCTGCAATCTGCACATTCGCTGCTAGACGCTGTTAAATTCTACACACCAACTGGAGTTATTGTACGTAAAACAACTTGTTTGTTGGTCTCTTGACAAGTTCTTCTGTTGCTATCTTTCATGGATTTCGTACCGAAAGAAGAAATGAGCTTACAGACATTTCTGCATGAATTAGTATTTGCAAGATTAGATTGCCATGAATTCAGCAAACACTGTGGTCAAATCGCTGACTTCTTGTTGGGAAGAGGAGGTTGTGACGTATCCATCCTGCCGACATCATTCAGTTGACTTGACTAGGAGGATTTCACGTTAATAAATATACGAATCTAAAGGTCTGGTTTGCACGATTTAGCAGAACCAGTGAATAAAATATTCATAATTACGTTTTCACGAGTTTACAATCACCTGAAACTAAGAAATGTTGTGTTTTTGCTTCCTTAGAATGAACCTTTCACATCTACAGAGGGAGCTGTAGCTCTGCCGTGTTCCTACAGTAGCCCAGAATGGACAAACCAAACAACACTGTAGCGGAGGGAGAGGCGAGGGATGCTCAGTTGGTCTGCAATCTGCACGTTCGCTGCTAGACGCTGTTAAATTCTACACACTGGACTTATTGTACGTGGACCTAAAACAACTTGTGCGTTGGTCTCTTGACAAGTTCTTCTGTTGCTATTTTTCATGGATTTCGTACCGAAAGAAGAAATGAGCTTACAGACATTTCTGCATGAATTAGTATTTGCAAGATTAGACTGCCATGAATTCAGCAAACACTGTGGTCAAAACGCTGACTTCTTGTTGGGAAGAGGAGGATGTGACGTATCCATCCTGCCGACATCAGTTGATCGGTTAACTTGACTGGGAGGATTTAACGTTTAGTAAATATACAGATTTGAAAGGTCTGGTTTGCACGATTTAGCAGAACCCAGCTGGAGAATAGAAAATATTCATAATTACGTTTTCACGAGTTTACAATCACCTGAAACTAAGAAATGTTGTGTTTTCGCTTCCTTAGAATGAGCCTTTCACATCTACAGAGGGAGCTGTAGTTCTGCCATGTTCCTACAGTAGCCCAGAATGGACAAACCAAACAACACTGGGGGGAGGCAGAGGCGAGGGATGCTCAGTTGGTCTGCAATCTGCATGTTCGCTGCTAGATGCTGTTAAATTCTACACGCTGGACTTTTAAATTGAGAGGTTAAACTATTGTAAGTGGACCTAAAACAACTTGTGCGTTGGTCTCTTGACAAGTTCTTCTGTTGCTATTTTTCATGGATTTCGTACTGTAACTATTCGGGAAGATGACACCCGCAGTATCAATGGAAACAGCCATTAAAGAGCCCAACAGTAGACCGATCTGAACGAGGGATCATGTATCTGTTCAGTGACTTTTATACCTTGGAAACTTTTTTTTGAAATACTTTCTTTGCAATCCGACAGCCCCGTCTCCTAAAAATAACATCGACACAGAGCGAACCGAAGAGTTAAAGGAGCAAAACCTTAAAAAATCTTATGAAAAAGCTCCTTAGTTATGCTTTTAGTTTGGAACTTTGACCTAGTTATGTGTCTGCTGAGTGACCTTTATGACCGCCGAGCCCTTAAAACCACATTGCAGCGTTTCAAAATATCTCCTTGGCATCGATGAAAAAGAAGGAATTTAGTTTTTTTATTATCTAAACTAAACATCAGATTATTTAGAGCTACTCGGTTTGGAGGCTCTATTATCTTTGATTAATGACACAACTCCCATTTCCTCACTTTTATTTTTGCCTCTCCTGCTGCTTTTTTCTTTTAAGATTTACGATAAGAAGCTCGACTTCTCTCACCACAGCCTCCCGACGTGTCCTCACATGTGTGTCCGCACATTAAAAGGTCTGATTTGTGTTGAGCTTTCTCTCCGTTATTGACATTTCCGGGGGGGTTTTGGCAGTTTACCGCGGCATTCCTCCAGAGGTCTCTGTATATCAGGGACCCTTAAACGCTCTCTGGAGGATCTTTTGTCTTTTCGGTTTCCAGCTCCGTCAGAGACACTCGGCGGCTCGCACGAGGCCTGAAATGTGAAATGTGTTCTCCAGATGCACCTCGCTGAGCTCTTCTTCCTGGTGGCGTCAGAAGAGATCCTGGAGACAAACGGCGACGGCGTCTATAAATACCTGAAGCCGAAGAGGGGAAGGAAGCCTTTCCTGGGCTTACATCACATCAGTGTTCAATAACAAGTCAATCCACCAGAACTTGTGAAGACGAACGGTTTTCTGAGCCACGGTCGTTCAGATGAAGCTTGAAAGCAACGACGCACTCTTGTTTTTTGTGTCTGATCACATTTTAAAGACAGTAATGATGCTTGAAACGCAAATTTGTGTCGTTAAATTACTTAAAAGCACTTTGAGTTTCATCTTAAATGATCTGTTCTCAACGCAAGTACGTGCTAATCTGTAATCTTCCCATTAAAATCTACTTTTAACGCTCGTGTTAGGTTGTTTTATTGCTGCGTAAGTAACATTTCAGCACTTTTTTTTCCCTTAAGCATTACAGTTAATACCTCTGTCATCATCACTGGTGTGTATAAAATGTGGTTAACAGATGGCGAGTCTTTCCGTTTCATTGTGAATCGCGAGCGCGCTGACGAAATGAGTCACCGCGGCGCAAAATATGATTACAGATTCATCATAAAGCGAGATAATGAGCTCACTGTCTGCCGCCGTCCAAACTGCCACCGGGTAACATCGCCCTCCCCCCCCGCCGACAACATTATGAATAGTAACCTGAAAATAGTATCAATAAAATATAAATGCCTTTAAATGAATAATAGAGGTGTTTGCAGTGGAGGAGGCGGGCGCGCACAGGAATTAACTAAGTTGTAATTTTCTTCTCAAGTAAGATGAATGTAAAGCCGTAAGGCAAAAACCATGCTGTGCGGAGTCGGCCACGCACCACACTTAATCAAATAAAATGGAAAAATTCTTCTCACAAAAACAACCAGTCATAACTCAAACGGCTCACGGAGTCAGGAGGAGGAGGGGAGCGCTGCTTCTGGAGCTATAAATCACCGTGGCAGGGGGACGGTCCGCCGTTTCTTCAGGAGGGACTGCCAGCAGAGTCTTTACTTTTTAACGGCACACACGTAGATATCACCACACACACACACACACCAGACTGGACGCTTGCTGCAGGGCCGAGCATGTGACCGCTGCAGATCTCATGACCGCCGAGCTGAGTGAGGAGTGTCGTCACCTCCTTCAGTATCTACAGTCAGAGCGTCCTCAGGGAAAACGCCGGAGCGCTACGAGCTCAGCAAACTGCGCCAGGTGTTTTATAACCTCTCTGCTTTTATATACATAATGAGAAGTGGGTGTTTTATTTTCATTTTTACTTTGAATTTAAAGGGATATTCCGGTGTAAGTTTAATCCATGGTCTAACACACCTTGACACCGAGTAAGACTCCCCCTCGAGAGGTCAAGTTAGCTGACCGCTAGCTTAGCTAGTTTTAGCAACCTCAGAAAAGCCTGCACGATAACAATACACTACAGCTTATGTCTCCAACTAGAAACCGCCATCAAAAAGCCACAATTAATGGTGAGAACAGCAGCAAACTTCAGCAACAGTACATGTACAGTCCCAGCACACAGTACGAAGCATCAAACATCTGCTAGCTTTGCTGGATTTGTATTAAAAACACAGCTCAACTCAGCCTCTCCTCCAGCAGCCTGCCTGTGTGGGGAAGCCCTGACGAGTCGATTACCGAGTGCAGTAGATTTCTGCAGCTGAAGGATGAAAATGTCTGATTATTACTCCATGGACTGATCCGTTCTTATCATCTGTCAGCTGACAGGAAATAAGAACTGAGCAGTCCATGGAGTAATAATCAGACATTTTCATCCTTGAGCTGCAGAAATCTACTGCACTCGGTAATCGACTCGTCAGGGCTTCCCCACACAGGCAGGCTGCTGGAGGAGAGGGTGAGTTGTGCTGTGTTTTTAATACAAATCCGGCAAAGCTAGCAGATGTTTGATGCTTCGTACTGTGTGCTGGGACTGTACATGTACTGTTGCTGAAGTTTGCTGCTGTTCTCACCATTAATTGTGGCTTTTTGATGGCGGTTTCTAGTTGGAGACATAAGCTGCAGTGTATTGTTATCGTGCGGTCTTTTCTGAGGTTGCTAAAACTAGCTAAGCTAGCGGTCAGCTAACTTGACCTCTCGAGGGGGAGTCTTACTCGGTGTCAAGGTGTGTTAGACCATGGATTAAATTTACACCGGAATATCCCTTTAAGCTCTACCAAATCTTTTTTGACACTTTTGATCAGCCCTCAGAACAGTCAAATCAAACAACATAAGAATATGTTTGTCACCATGTAGAGAACGTGTCTTTATATTTGTGTTATATGTATGGTGAACATATTGTTGTTAGACGTTACAGATCTACGTATATGATAAAATATATTTTGCTGCATAAGGGGCTGAACAGCACCATCACACTGAGTTTGTCTAAAAACTGCTGTCCAGTCGCGTCTCGTATGCAGAATCGCCCCCAGAGCGGAGCTGCGCGTCCTTTATTGACGCCCCCGGTTCCACCCACCGTCTGTGCATTGTGTTCCTTCCTGTTGTGTTTCAGAACCCGTCAGATACAGCGAGCGCTGCAGATCACACACACACACAGCAGCAGCTTCGCAATATTTTGCCCAGAGGCCCCAAAAAAATAAAATAAAAACACAACCAGTCCTCCTCTGCTGGATGTAGCACGCTGCTCATCACATTACCACACACAAACACTAACCCGGGGTTAGTGTGCTGCTGTTCTGCCCGGTTGCTACGACTCGGCCTCGTCTGTACGATCATGTTTTATAGATGAAGTGTGTCGGCTTCTGCACGAGCTTCCAAACCCGGTCGTCTTTACCCGACGTGAGCGACAAGGTGACCACGAAACCAAAAATGTGTTGATTACAAAATGTTTTTTCAGCTCTCCTGTGAGCTGGCAGGAAAGTGTTGAAATGATCTAATCCCATATAGAACATATAGAACATAAAGCATCTCTGAATGTCTTTCAAAACGTCCTTAAGCGTTGCCTCCTTTTAGAGGACGATTTGTACCACTTGTAAATCACTGTCCTTCATATCATCACATCCCAGAGGGCTCAGCTGTGGCCCGGTAGCTAAAAGAAGTCCCCCGACGGACAATAGAGTGCCGCTGCTACTAATCTGGCACGGAGGCCGTCTTCCTGTCCACTTCCTGTTGTAACCTCCACAGGAAGGAAGCGAGGGTCTGCTCTTACTGCGAGGGGCATTGTGAGTCTTCCTGTATGAGTTCCTGTCCCGGACAATGGGGACGTCCTGATCGCAGGCTGCACCCTGACAGGTCCGCCTGCAGGAGGGCGATCTCACCTAAAACCATCTCAGGAGAAGCAGATGCTTGTTGTTAACAGACGTGTCGGTGACCTGTCGTCCTGTCGGGCCTTTTTTATTAATTTGGCGCCAAAGGGACTCCAAACAAACCAGGCTGCGGTTCCTGTAGCTTCAGCTAAAACGTGATGGAATGCACTCTTCTTCACGGGGCGTTCAAGATAAAGTAAATCACTCAGGCTGTGCTTTTCTACTGTACGTCCCGAGGGTCTTCTACAGTTTTAGAGTCGGGGTGTTGACGTTGAATCACTCGGAGGGTTAACGCTCCTGTTTGACGTTGTTCTCCTAACAGCAAGAGCCAAAATGCATTTGGTTGAATCTGAGTTAGGAATTTAAGGTAATAAGATCTGATGGCATATTAATTTATAATTTCTGTGTATGCTAAATTAGTTGTAACGTATAAAGAGCAAAGAAAATGTAAATTTAATGCAACCAAATATGCACTCTGGCTTCAGGCTCGAGCCGTGTTCCTCAGAGACAGCGAACTTGAAGTTAGCGTAGCTACATGCTGGTGAAGGTCATGGTATATCTACGTGATGTATGGAGGCACGTGGACTTGCTGAAGATCTGAAGAAGTGAAGAAGCCTCCTGCACGAGAGGTAAAACATCAAGGACGACCAGTTTCCTCTGTGTAGCACGTAGATATAAAGCAGCTAACGAAAGAGATGTGAAACTGTAGCTGAAGCTAGCCTAGCTAAAGCTAAAGCTACTTTTTCACCTCCAGCTCTCTCGTTCTCTCTCCGACTAATAAACATTATGATAAACTGACATTTTGGTCATTTAGTTTCTCAACAAGCATAACAACATGAGGCAGAAGCTACATCTGGTCATGAAGCTAAATCAATATGACTATAGCCTAGCTTAACAGAGAAGCTACTGACTGTATTAAATACATATAACATACTTAGCTAATAGCGTTGCCTAAACAAACGATAAACAAATGATGTTGCTGAACAAGCTACAATCTTGTAAAGCCTAGAAAGAACGCACAAACTCTACGTGACTCTCAACAGCAAATTATTGTATTTTTCATATAATACGAAACTGAAATGTTCGGACCTCTCGCTGCAGATACCAGTGACACTGTTTCCTGTCTGAATACATTCAACAAAATAAGAGAAAGAATGGAAACAATTTGTTGTACGAGGCCCGACACGACTCACGAGCCGACCTGTCCGCACCTCTTCCCTCTGAAAACCTGTCCGGCAGCGTATTTTTTAAAGAAATTAAGCCGTGTGCTGCTGCAGTTTCCACATTCAGTGACTGCAGGCTGCCGTACGTCAGATTTCACAATGAAGACAGAAAAATGTCAACCGCGCCGGAGAGGCACGTCTCGATAAATAAATAATGCATGTCGGGTTATTTCCTTTTTTTTCAGTGCCGTGTCCCTGAAACGTGCAGGAAAGTGGTACAAATGAGTGAACAATATTCAGACCAGATGTGAGCGAGATCTCAGAGGCGCAGCAGCACGGTTCAAACCGAGGGAACGCCGCCGAGCGAACGACAGACCTGAGATCAGACTGTGAAACGAGGATCGCCGTGACATAACTTCAATCACTGACCTGTATCCACTCCCTGACGGTGTCGTCCGAGGGCGTCCAGCCGTTCTCCTGGTAGTTGAGGCGCGAGCGCTCGGGCGACCAGTTGGAGTTGTACTGGGAGGAGGCGGTGATCTGCTCCGAGGAAATCTCTCCCGACTCCATGCCCAGCGGCTCCACACAGGCGAACGCTGCCAGAGACAGAAAAACTCCATTAGCAAAGAGTTCAACAGTTCAGACCGAGAAGATAGATATATATTTCTTTCTTGAATGAATGAATCCAGAAAGCTGCTAATGTGTTTGGTTAAAAATAGACGTGATAAATGTTTGCTGTGCTGAAAACTACAGTTGAAATACAGCCGGACGAGACGTTTCTGTTTCTAAAAGAGTTATGACGTCCAGATTATCAACAGATGAGGAGATAATTAACAAGTTACTGTCGAGAGTAGAAGATCATTCTCACAGTCGGGGTATTACACACATCATTAGCTGGATGAACTGCATTTTCTAGGATTTGCTCATTTGGCTTTAGAGAATCGAGAACCGGGGTTGTAAAAAAAAAAACAGAAAACACTCAGAGTTGAAAGTTTTAAACCTGTGTTTCTGAGTCAGGCAGGAAAAAAACAAGCGAGCGTTGTGATTAAAGTGTCACCCAGACGTTGTAAAGTCTGTCCCGGCCCTCCCTCCCGCTGTGCGCTCAGTCACTGGTGGTGGTAAAAGAAGTCATTTCAAACGGCTCCTGTGGAGGCACTTTAGAGGCTTTTATACTGTCTCCATGCACACTCATACATGCAGACAGCTGAGTCTGAGAACTGCAAAAAGTGTCACTGAATGTCATTTAAATGTCAATAAAAGCATGTTGTTGTGTTGTTCTTCTGTTTCTCACTGTACGTCTACAATCTGACGTCTGGCTGATAATTGAATAGAACCATCTAGAATTTCTTGAAGTCACTAACTGATGTTATTATCATCTTCATAATCAATTTATCTAGAGATTTATTTCACAATTCAGGTCATGATTTATTATTTTTTTCAGCCTGTTCTCACTCCTGATGCGCCAGAATACAGCAGCCTGGTTGGTCAATCGCTCTTACATTTTCGAGTTTGGACGTCGTAGTGTCATAACCTTTAGCGCCACCGAGGTCGTTGTTCAGTAGGTTATTAATAGGACTTTTCATCCAGAGATCAGAGTTCATGTGTTGTTTTTGACGAAGAGGTAAGAGTGAATAGTTATGTAATGTGAATGTACGTAAGTGATGTATGTCTTTCCCTAACCAAGGACTTTTTTTTTTGCATAATCGCAACCGTTTGGCAACGTTAAAGACACACTGTGGAATTATTTCTCCCATCTAGTGGTTAAATGTTATTCTGCATCCAAACAAATACTGCTCTCTAGCGCCTCGCGTTTTCAAACGTGCGTTGCAGCCTGTTGGAACTACGGCAGGCGGGATGTGTCAAGATTCAAGAAGCTGTGACAACAACATGTCTTCAAACAGCACTTCATCAAGTTTAGTTTCGGGTGATGAGGTACGTTATTTCAAACAGACTTCAAACTGCAGCTGACGAGCGCGTCTGGCTAAGCTCCTCCTCCGTTCCACAGTCACGCTGGCTCTGAGTGAAAACGCCTTTAGCCTTATCTGTACCACGTAGAGCTTTTTGTCCCTCTCACCAGTTCATCGTTTTTTATAGAGCGGAAGGACATGGAAGCCTCCGTAGAGCTCGCCCGTCCTATGGAAATACAGAGAAGTGATTCTTCCCTCAGGAGGAGAAGTGAGATTGTTGGCAGAGATCATTTTACACCAATGAGGACTTATTTATGAATGAAGACGCTGATTTGAGGTAATAAATTACTTAAAACACTACACAGTGGACCTTTAACATTCAAAGTATTCAGCTTTATCTTGACAGTCTAACCAGAAGTTGCATATAAAGTATTATCGTAACTAGACCGCGTCCAAAACGGACACTAGAGGGTTTTGTTTGAGGCTTAAGGCCACTGAGCAAAGTGCTGACATGATGAATTGGGAGTAAGAACGTGTCCAAAAGCTCAAGATAAATTAATTAGCCATGATGATAAAACATCTTCACATTAGAGAGGCTGACAGACACGTACACACTAGAAAATACTGGATTAAAATCAACCATGTGTGTTTTTAAGTGTGTATAAACGACACATAAGCCCTCGCAGGCACATATCGCTGCTGACGTCGTGTAAACTCGGCTCTAAATTAGCTGATTTCCACTCTGAACTAAAGCTCGCACTCCTCCGTGGATTGAGAAAAACAATTCCGCAATCCTTCTGGACCTCCTGAAACCATTTGGAGCGTGTTTGGACCAACTCGAAGTACACGTCTGTATCTCTAAGACGACAGTGTCCGCGCCGTAACAGCAGGGGACCCTGGGGAAGGAAGAGGGAGGTGGAACAAAAGGAAGCTGTGTGTGTGTGTGTGTGTGTGTGTGTGTGTGTGTGTGTGTGTGTGTGTGTGTGTGTGTGGGAGGGCTGTCTGGAGACGCCAGGTCTGCCAGACTGACACAAACACACTTGGCTCGTTCCAAGTTCCACAAATAAATCGGGGAGAAAGTTTGTTTGCGACATCACCAAAACACTGCAGAGAGCTTATCAACAATATTTGCAAACTTGACATTTTTTTCAGACCCCGAAATCCTCCGATTCAGAGCTTTTCCCAGAGGAACCGTGCCAGAAAATGCATCTAACTGCAGCTGAACAATGAGAAAGTACGACGGCGCTGAATACCAGCGAGCCGAATCTTCACTTCTTCCAAATTCTCTTTCTTTTTTCTGTTTCCTGGCTTCACCCTAAAACTTCTCCGTTGCTCTTTTTCTCATTGCTATTCATGAGACCACCTCCGTGTCTCCCTCCTCACAGCGGGCATGATGAGCAAACTTCGACCGCGGGGTAGATGGCGAGCTCTCCAATCAAAACGGACGAGAGGACATAAAACTGACGCCCCCGCTGATCGTTCAGCTGATCAAAGGCCCGGCTGGAGGCCGTGCGACGGGACGAAGCGAGAGAGAAAACCTCTAAATTCACTCCGGGATGTCATTTGTTTGATTCCTCCGAGGCTGTTCGCAAAGATCCAGCCCGAATAAAAGTTCTTTCTAGAAAAAAAACAGGTTGTTTATAGCATATGTTGTCAGATTTGCCCCTCCAGCACCAGTCAGATGAACTCATGCAGGCTAAACCGTCATCAGCACCGCACATAATCTTACAAATGTGTTGATTTGAATGGATTTTAAATGGCTGATTTAATCAGTAATATAAAGCAGAATGGTTTTATTAAACAATGTTTGTTGGTCGGCTGCTGCTGGAGCGACCAAAGTTTGACATTTAACCAGAACTTTTAGCTAACTGTTTTAACCTTTTAGCTGTTTCATTAGGTCAATTTTTCAATTACTTTTAGCTCAACTAACTATTTAACATTAGCCTCCTTTAGCTAGGACTATCTGTTTCAACCATTTAGGCTCACCATGACTTTTAGCTAACTGTTTTTTACCTTTTAGCTGTTTCATTAGGTCAATTTATCAGTTACCTTTAGCTCAACTAACTATTTCAATGGTTTAACATTAGCCTCCTTTAGCTAGGACTATCTGTTTCAACCATTTAGGCTAACCATGACTTTTAGCTAACTGTTTTTACCTTTCAGCTGTTTCATTAGGTCAATTTTTCAATTACTTTTAGCTCAACTAACTATTTAACATTAGCCTCCTTTAGCTAGGACTATCTGTTTTAACCATTTAGGCTCACCATGACTTTTAGCTAACTGTTTTTTACCTTTTAGCTGTTTCATTAGGTCAATTTATCAGTTACTTTTAGCTCAACTAACTATTTCAATAGTTTAACATTAGCCTCTGTGAGCTAGGCCTATCTGTTTCAACCATTTAGGCTCGGCTAACCATGACTTTTAGCTAACTGTTTAAACTTAGGATTAATTTAGCTCAATATCTATCCTATCCACATGCCTAGCATGTTTTTAGCTAACTTTCAACTGTTTCCATTTAGCTTTAGCAGTAAATGTCAACTACTTGTCCATCACCTTAAGCTAACTAGCCTACTTTTAGCTAGGCCTATCTGTTTTAACCATTTAGGCTCACCAAGACTTTTAGCTAACTGTTTTTACCTTTTAGCTGTTTCATTAGGTCAATTTATCCGTTACTTTTAGCTCAACTAACTATTTAACATTAGCCTCCTTTAGCTAGGACTATCTGTTTCAACCATTTAGGCTAACCATGACTTTTAGCTAACTGTTTTAACATAGCATTAATTTAGCTCAATATCTATCCTATCCACATGCCTAGCATGCTTTTAGCTAACTTTCAACTGTTTCCATTTAGCTTTAGCAGTAAATGTCAACTACTTGTCCATCACCTTTAGCTAACTAGCCTACTTTTAGCTAGGCCTATAGCCTGTTGTTGATAATTAATCTAATCTTAATCCAATTACTTTTAGCTAACTATTTTTTCCCATTTATCTGATTTAGCTGTTTCAATTGATTATACTTTATTTCAACAATTTAGCATTAGCCTACTTTAGCTAGGTGTATCTGTTTTCATCCATTTAACCAATTTTACTCTCCTATTTAGAGGTTTCAATCACTTATTTATTAGTTTTAGCCAACTAGCCAACTCTTAAGCATTACATTAGCTACTTGTTTAAAACATTTAGCCTGCCCGTTATGCCGACCAAGCTTTTAGCACACTTTCAATGGAAGTTAGCCTATTTTCAGCAACCATTTAGCCAATAGCCTACTATTCGCTAGCTTAACTGTTGAGCATTAATTAAGCTATACAACCATATTATAGCTAACTAGGATTTCAACCATTTATGCATTACTTTTAGCAAACAATTTTCACTGATTTACTGATTAAACAAATTATTTAAACTTCTAGATATTTAGCATCTAGCTCTTTCATAGTTTGGACTTCTCCGTTAGCTTACTAACGATGTATTCTCACTTGCAACGAGTGGTGTTCCGGTGGTCTTATTATGTGGATATGTTTTCCTAATAAAATAACTGTGTTCCCTCCAGCAGCTGCTAAAGAAGCCCGAGCACCTCTGGCTGTGAATCACCGGTTTATGGCCGTCAGAGCTGCTGTAAAATTTGGAGAAAAGACGATGTGATTTGGTTCGGCGAGACGACTTAATTCAATCTGCCGAGTTTGGCTGGAGGTCTGTAGGCAAAGTAATTCTGTGTGTGTGTGTGTGTGTGTGTGTGTGTGTTATTTAAGCTAACATAATTAGAGCTTTGTTTAACACCGGCGCTGCAGCCATCCAGATTTATCTCTCACACACATTACAGTGCAGACATAGGAGGCCTACTTGAGAGGCTGCGTGTAGACTGCATTCATATATTATCAGCTTGTCACGAACGCTCACCGTCAACATCAGACATAAACACACACACACACACACACACACACACACACACACATGCATACACCCCCCAACAACACCCACATGTTCCGCCGGTGGCAAAGACAAACAAGAAAACGGGAAAAAAAAAAGGAAAAAATAATTACTTTGCCCCCTCCGGTGAAATGTCTCGTCTACATGTGTGATTCATAATCGTTTTCTGGCACGGTGCATTGTGTGCTGATAACATGATGTAGCGTCGAGTAAAAACACAGAAATACCTCCAACATTTTCGCAATTAGAGGTAAAATAGCTTTAAAGGATTTAAAGAACAACACTTTTGCTTGGAAGTTGAAATACCAATCAAAATGTGCATCTTAACTGGATATTTGAACACCAATTTGTAAGCAAACATGGACGAGAAGTCCTTAAGGTGGTCAAAATTAACTTAATCCACTCATGTGGATCATTTGATATCATTGAAAAGCACCTAAACATCAATTGTCAGTAGTTGGATATGATAACTGGACATATTTATGCATCCTTTGTGAGGTTTCTGTGGTTAATTACAGCCTGTTTTTCTCGTGTACCACATATTTTGTTTGTCATAAATCATTGCGGTTTTAAATTCAAAGCAATTATTGAACATTTTCACAGACCGCTGTGTGCATCCGGGACGTGTAAATCCTTCAGACACAGGCTGAAGTTGACCCAAACACAAGATCCGTGCACAGTCAGCTGATTTTAAGTCTCTGAATATCAGTTTTGAGCAGTAACGCTCCTCCCATGTCGGCCACCGTGGGACCTTACATAAACTCACCTCCGCACACCCTCGCTCACATTCCTGAACAGGGGTGACCGGGGTCGAGGTTACGAGAGTGCAAGAACCATACGGGGCCAAAATACCTTAAATCTCTGCAGACATTCCAACACTGACCAACATCTGAGGCAGACGAGCTAAAGATGTGAACATGAAACACAACTCGATCTCTATCTGAGCACGAGAAACTGGTGATCATATCTGGACGTGTGAAATCGGCCCTGATGTTTTTGTTCAGCTGGAGGAGATACGAGTTAAAAGTAGGTCAAATGAAAGATGAAAATGTAAGCTGTGTGTTTTTTTTTTTATCAGAACTGGATTCTACAAAGTTACTGTGAGATAAGACTGAATTTATACCGTCGTGAGTCGAACTTAGATTCTGGTTCTGATATTTGAAGCTGATTTTATCCTGTGGATTGGTATCAATCACTGAAATACATTCGATATAAGATTGACAGGACGGATTAATCAGCCATGAAGCAAAACCCAAAGTCACCAAGCAAAACAAGAGCCGTTCAGTCCACAACGGAAGGATCAGGACCCCCCGAGAGGAGCTTAAGATAAACCTGAGATGATTTAGGGAAAGTGGAAGACTGTTTTCGCCACGCGACGTAATCTCTCAAACCTTTTTGCTTTATTGTGGAGTTTTATTTCTTCAGATCCGTTTAAATCCAACGGCTGTTAGCGACAACGATTAGCTGATCCCCCCCGAAAAGCAACATTTTGGAATCAATTACTTGTTTCAGTCATTTAAGAAGCATCTGTTAGTTTTGGATGGTTGTTTTTTTTGACAAGACCAGATTCGCAGATGTCACCCTTGGCGTGATCTGAAGATCTATCAGTGAGTCCCCTTTAGTTCAATCAATCACATATTCAGATCCACTAGATCCACCACTTGATTTCTTTCCATCAAGATCTTAGATTACTCCCTGAGAAATAAACAAAATGTTGATTTAAGAAATGTGTTCAGTAGTTTTTCTGTAATCCTGCTGACAACCAACAAACGGTAATTTAATCCAAAACCTGATCTTTTTTTAACCCTGACCAGGTGAGTTTGTGCCTAAACTCAACCGAACCATTAACACGGTGTTACACAACATAAAACTGATAATCGAACCTAAAGAAATGTAAAGTTTCAACATATCTCGGTTGCTTTTTCTGACTTAAATCAGAAACTCCCACATTTACTGCTGTTTATCCCTAAAGGAGAAATTCACTTCTGCTCCTCTTTCCTCCAAGACGGAGGTCAAAGGTGAAAGGTCGCGCTCCTGCAGCTGAAACAGACTCAGTGTTTGGCTAAAGGACATCTTCAGCACTCCGTGTTTACTCTTTTAAATCTGGACTTGTTGTTTTCATACTGAGACGCAGAAACATCCAGAAAATGAACTCTGCTTCCTGCTAACGCCAGATGACACTTCTACCCTCCCCCTCCCCTCCCCTCCACCTCTCTCCATCTCTACATCACTCCTCCAGCTGCTCACCCTCATCCTCGTGGCCCGGGGGGAGGCTCCTCTCGCGGATGGTGTAGTTGGCGGAGAAGCCCTCTTTGGCGATGGCGTTGTCGGTGGTGATGGTCATGGACAGGATGCCGGTGTAGGAGATCACACGGCCCGGGGACGTCTGGCCACAGTAGCGGCCGATGTGGGGTCCCACTGGAGGGAGGAGGAGGAGGAGGAGGGGGGAGGAAGGATGAGAGGGAGGATAGAGAGGTAGGGAGGAGACAAAGGGAGCGAGGGATGGGGCAGAGGAGGTGAAGAAAAAAAAGGGAGAACGTCAGTTTCGTCGCTCGTCAACTGCAGGAGCGCTTTTATAATTCACTCTGTCCTTTTCTGCCCTCGCTGTCGCTGGAAATGTGGCGAGAAACACGCGAGCCCGAGACTTTCTGAGATATTCTGTCTGAACTCGAGTCTGATTTTGATTTAAAACCAAAATTCACTTCGGCTCCGGCTCCGATCTCTCACCTCTCGTGAGCGATGTGGCACCTTTGAGGCAGGAATAAAGGTGAGGCGTCGTTTTCACAACACGTCTATATAAAGTCCTATCAGGTACATCCAAGAGCTGCAGGGCATTGTGGGAGACAGGTATGATTTGTCATCCTGTAAACTCACATTCACAACTTTCTTAACAACCCAGGTTGTTAAGAACTCGAGACTTCCTGTAGCAGAAATCACTGACATCATTCTTACATTAAAAAATGGGAGGATTGTCACAACGAGGCGTGAAGAAACACATGTTCAAGCCTCACAGAGGAGCTTTTTATTGGCAGGAAATACAGTTATTCAAATGTATTTGATCAAATAAGGCGAGCGACTTCGCGTTCTGTCGTCCGTCGGTCATAAAACTCAGACTCTGAGAGCTCCGGGCTGAAAGGAAGCAAGACGAGCAGACCTTCGAACATTCGCTCGCTCTCGCATATCATCATTACGTTCCAGTCGCAGAGAGAGAGATAAATCCCCGACAGGCTTCTGGAAAAAACCTCAAAAGGTAGTTTACAAAACGTACTGGTATCTTCCAGAACCCCTTAAAAATGATTCAGCGGGATGGAGCAGTGTGGTCACACTCAGTCCAACGACCTCGATGCTCAGACGTACAGTTTCACTTAATCAACACCTCTGTGCGTACTTACCAAACCTCCCAATTTTCCCAGGAGACCTCTGGTTTTTCATTCACACTTCCTCTTTCTGCAGAATTTCTTACACCTTTTCCCCTTTTGAGTTATCACAACCTGTTTCCTGGCATCAAGTATTAACGAGGGTGACCGTGCCGAAGTCGTACGTCAGCGCTGATATCACCTGAAACACCGTCGTGGGATATAAATACAGGCGACGGACAAATACCTGGGTCCGTGTTATCGTTCGTTTTATCTTTCTGGTTCATCGCGTGGCATTTTTCAACACAAACTCAGTATCACAAACACTCTCAGTCATCAAAAAACTGACTGTTGCGCCTTGTTTTCCTCAGAGAGACGGACAGAGAGATGGAGAAGAGAAAGAAATACTTCAGGAAACACAGGATGAAAATTAAACCCCGATATCCTCGCTTTGGTTATGAAAACCTCCCTATTTTTGAGGTCTCGAGGTCGACAAGCGTCCCTTCGTGACCGAAAACTGAACATTATAGACGTAAAAAAAGTAGATTTTCTGACAGAGCAGTGTTTGATTGTCACGTTGACCTTTTAAAGTAGCTGCTGGGTGAATATATCTTAAAGAAAATCTCAATTTAATACAAACTTATCATTAATGTCCGATCTGTGGAGCTGCACGCTCTCCTCTGGGCACATCTCCCGGTTCTGAATGCACAATGGACCCGCTTGTATAAGGAAGTGATAAAAAACTGAAGCGTATCAATCGAATTAGATGTTCTGAATCTTCTCTGAGAGTTCCTGGAAGTTATTTGGAAAATTAGGAATCAGTGAACCAAAAATAATCGAGCGGCCGCGTCGTAAAATGCCAGTTTACGTCATTTCCTGTCACCAGAAAAGTCAAATCTGCGTGACGGTTTTAAATCTGGAGCTTTTTTTTGCTTAAACATCTTGTAAACTGTGCAGCGGGAAGATAATTCTCAGACCGAGACGGACGGAAAACGTCTTTGAGGATTCGGAAAACATCTTCAAAAGTGCGACCGCCGACCGTCTGGGTTTTTAGAGATTCATCTCGGAGATGCTCGTCTCTGTGATAAAACATGAGAGGCTGGAATCGAAGGCTCACATCTCCCTGTAGCAACAGGATTTTCTTACATGCAGCTCGCACAGCGACAGACTGTCTCGTGACGTCGCTGCCTGCCCACAGCCTCTCTGGACATTTCATCCCGTCCTTATCTGTGAGAAACAACGGCAGGCTCGTGGAGCCTCCTGTTCGGAGGAGATACAGCATCTCAGCAGCCTCTCGGGGGACGAGGAGGACGGAGCGAACCTTCAGCCGAGAGTGATGTCATGAATGTTTGCGAAGACGAGACTTTTTTTTCCTTTCGGCCCGGAGGCCGTCGTGTTGGAATGCTGATCTTCGGTAATCTGCCGGATTATGTTTATCAGTTACAGTTTAAAGCGCAGTCGATAATCTGTGACGGATTACAATCCGAGGTTATTTCAGCAGTGGTGTGAAACGGCGTCGCGGTCGATGCAGTCGGCTGTAAAACGGAACAAACCCTTCAGGCAATATGGCTGCATTTACATTTATTTAGGAAACGGTCCAGTCTGTGTAAAGAACGAGCAGAAGGAGATTCAGTCCTGGTATTACAACATCAGGATGATACAGAAGGAAGATAAAGATCAAACTTTCTTGTTTCTGGAGCTTTAAACTTCGTCTCACAACTGATAAAACTCAATCTGATCTTTGAGGAATGAAATGTGGCTGAAAGCTTCAGAAAACCCAAAACAAAATGATGGAAAGTCAACATGAAGTTTCGTAGTCTACAAAACATTTCTGGAGCTTCAGAGGAAAACCTCGTTGCAGCTGAAGGAGCTGAGGACTTGTTTTAACCGCTAACGCTTTAAGCTTAGCAGCTAAAGCGAAGGTTTCGGCTAAAACAAGAATATAAATAACATCTTTTCAAACCACTTTGGGGTCTTGGAGACTTCCATTAGGCCATTTTTACATTTTAAAACAAGTCCCCGTCTGCTTCAGTTGTTCAGGAGAACGTGTCGACTCTGTTTTTACTGTGAAGCTCCAGAAACTTCACCTGACTTAGATAACGAGATAATGACTACTAGGGAATCAGAGCGAGAGCACAACTTCTTTACTTATTATCGATCATCGTTAATCAGGAGAGAAAACTCAGAGTCAACGCCCTCGGAGTTGTAGAATTTGGTCATGAAGAATGAGACATTAATGAGCCTATATGCTACGTATACGCACGCTAATAAGCATTGTTACAGTAGTATTGCCGTTTTTCCACCGACAGTACCAGCTCGCCTCGGCTTAGTGTGGCTCTACTTGGTTTGGTTTAAGACGTGTTGCGTTTCCATCTAGAATTAGTATCTCTTCAACGTGGGCGGTTTGTCATCAACGTGGGCGGGTCGTCATCAGACGTGGGCGGGTCGTCATCAACGTGGGCGGGTCGTCATCAACGTGGGCGGGTCGTCTTCAACGTGGGCGGGTCGTCATCAGTGACGTACTTATCCACGCGACACATAAACAGGGCTAGCTGTGGGCTACGCAAAACACGTCCACCTTTTCATTTCTTGTCGCACCATCAAGCTCGTTCTGGATGCGTCTTCAGCGACAACACTCAGGAGCGTCTCCACCTCTGCCACGGTCCACGCCGTGTTCCTGCGCGTTGTTCCTTCCATGTAATCGCTACCTTGACTGAACGCAGATGCTAGTTTTTAAAGGTAGCGGGTGTCAGGCTCGGACGTCGCGCTCGTCACGAGTCGTCAAGTGGCGTCGCTCTCTGTCCAATCAGTGGCCGGCTGCCAGCTTACGTCACACAGAAGTATCAGCTCAGCTCGGTTGGAACTTATACGGAGGTGATACTAAAAAAGCACCACTTTAGCAGGTACCAGGTACCAGATTTCAGTAATGGGAACGCAAAAAAGGCGAGCTAAGTCGAGGCGAGGCGAGCTGGTACTGTCGGTGGAAAAACGGTGTTCAAAAAGTGTTCAAAAAGAAAGAAAGATGATGTTCTAAAGGAGTCAAAACTCTTCATTTAGACAATTCAAAACACATCTTTTTCCACTTTCAGATACATTCTCTGAAGAAAATAAATGCCAGATTTGATTCGCTTCTTCTCTGCGGAGCGACTCCAAACATAACGAGCTCTACATGTTTCGTTCGTCTGATTTATTCCCGCCGGCGGGGGAGAAGAAAAAGGAAAAAAAAACCAACCCTCTCTCCCTTTGATGAGCAGATTTACAGCTCTCGGAGAGAGAAACAACGGTGCATGATGGGGAATGTTTGGTTGTTCGCACTGCGAGCGCGTTTGATGGGATGAAAAGCTACATCCTGGTCCTCACCCCGCCGCAGACGAGGCTTTGTTATCTGCGCCGACACACGTGTTCGCTCGGCAAACACAGAGGATACAGTGTGGTACAGCATCACACACACACACACACACACACACACACACACACACACACACACAGATCATTTGACAGGAACAGCCCTGGCATGTTGTGTATGCTGGCACGGCTTTAAAGTGTGTGTCACCGTCTGTATACCTGTGCCAGTCTTTGTGTCCCTGGTGCTTCCCCCTGCCAGTCTCCTCCCTGGCAGTAACCAGGCGACGCTTTTTGGGCAACGCCGGCGAGTATTGTGGGCATCCTGGCAGCCTCGCGCTCGGGCCCGTCCGAGGTATGTTGCCGCTCTCGCCATTATCTGCACGCTGTACGGCTAATTAGACAACAATGGGAGCCGAGGAACGCCGTCCAAAACGACGGGGACGGAGTGTGAACAGAGGGGGCAGAGCAGGATGCGTCTCCGTCGGCTGCTGCCGAGGGAACAATGAGCAAGCTGTGACGGAGGCTCCGTCGGTACATCCAGCCTCCTCCGTGTGAGCAACCGGAGGATGAGTTACAAGTAAAAGCCTGATGACAGCTCAATGATTGTTATCTCCCGGAAGAGGAATATTTGACATTTAGGGAAGTGTGTTCGAAAGGTGCCGGCTGGTTTTTCTTTGGTTTTCAGTCTTTTTGTTGGGTTGAGCTCACTGGTAGCAGGAGTCTGTGAATATTCTCATTCATCCAGGTCATAGTTATCTCAAGGAAATTGACTCGAATGCAACTGGATTTGGTTTTTGTCTTGAAGACGTTTCACCTCTCATCCAAAGCTGATGCTGATGAAGAAGCCTCTTGGATGAGAGGTGAAACGTCTTCAAGACAAAAACCAAATCCAGTTGCATTCGATTCAATTTCCTTGAGATGGTAGCAGTAGTGTTGATCTTTTCATCTTCCTCTTAGCAAGAAAGCTAACAAGCATAATTCCCCAAAATTATGTAATCACCTTGCACCTAGCAGTTGGAAGTATCAAGAGCTGTTTTAGTGACTTTAAAGGTTTTTTGTTTGGCAGAATTGTGAGTAAATCTGCATGTTTTTATGTGTCGTGACACAGGTTTCATTTTCTTGTCAGGTCGAGCTTGATTTATTCTGAAAATCAGTCATTCTTGTGTTTTCAGAAGCCTTCAAAACACATTTTATTTACCTCGGATCAAAAAATCCTTTTAAAAAATCGATTAAAAAAGGTCCAGGTGAACTGATTTTTTCCAAACCAGCCACCAGAAATCAAAATGCGCACAACATTTCTACAATATTTATCCAAATGTGTTCAGATTACATGTTTATGAACTGAATTCCACCTCAACCGATTAACAAAACTAGATATTTTAAAGGCGACATCAGGACTTTCTGCAGCCGAGCCAAATATATTTTAGACGTCAGGACGACAAAACCAAGGATTTTAAGCCACAACGTGATCTTTGCCTGATGCTTACCAAGTGTTTTTTAGTGCCTAAACCTAACCTGATATAAGATGTATTGTTTCTTTGACTCTTTACGTTTCTGCAAAACTAGGATGTTGAAGCTTTATGTTTTTTTATGTTTACAATTTGCAATTTTATGCTGAGACAACACTGTGCTTATGGTCCGGTTCAGTTTAGGCAGAGTAATCACTTGGTTAGGGTCAGGAAAAGATCATGTTTTGGCTTAAAGTAACCGGTTTAGTTACCAGAAAGACGGTAAAAACACCTGATCTAGCCGTTGTCAGCTCATACAAATGCAATCTTAATCGGACATTATGCTAATACAATGCTAACATTTTATTCTGGTGACAGAGAAAGTGTATTAACCCGTTTGTAAAGGAGAAATTATGACTGTTTCTGCTGTTATACGCACAAAAACTTGTCTACAAAACAAGTGGCAGCACGCCTCCCTACATCCCCACACCTCCCTCTCGCCTTTATCAATCTATTTTTCGCCTCAGCGTTCTCCTTCGCCTCCATCGCTCAATCCGAGCCGGTCCCACCTGCGGGGAAGCCATCCATCCTTTGTTCTCCCTCCTCCTCCTCCTCCTCCTCCTCCTCCTCCTCCTCCCCGTCACCTCTACACGTCTCCGTCTGCATCTCTGTCTGTTTTCTGTCAACATCTGCAGGGGAGACGCTGTCCCCGGCACGTCTCATCCTTCTCGTCTCCCTGCTGCTTTGTGGTTTTTTATCCGCGTCCCGTTTTTTTTCTCCCCTCCCCGTTCTCACCTCTCAACCTGTGGAGACGCGGTCGTATTGTTTCTCCTTCAGTTCTTTCACCTTCAGCTTTGACATTCGTCGCTCTATATTCGGTGGTGCATCCATCTTCACAGCTTATTTTGTAGTTTTTTCCCGCTTTCCTTTTTGAGAAGGGGGCTCAAGCCGGAAGAAAGGACTTCAAAAGATGCTTCAGAAATGTAGATTTAGCCAGAAAATACACCTCTTTGCACTTTTCACGGTGGGTTTTGACCTGGTTTTGTGTTGTTTCACCTCAGCCAATCGAATTTGTTCCTCAGCCAGAGTCTCAAACTTCGAGAAGGTCGCCAACGTTCATAAAAAATAAAGCAATTTAACCCAAAGAAAACATCACGTCTTCATCCTCACCTGCAGGGAAGCCGTCCCAGATCTCCAGCCAGTCGTAGCGGCAGAGGGCGCCCGGCGGCGGCGTGGTGTCGGGCTCCATGTCGAAGCTGTCGAACTCCACCACGATCTCGGACATCTTGGGGGCGAAGATCATGAAGGTGCAGTCCAGGTTGTTGGGGTACTTCTCGGGGAAGCCCGGCGTCTTGATGACGCCTCTGGGAGCCGTGAAGTTCCTGGAACATTCTGGACCTGCGAGGAGAGAAAGAGACGCTGATGAGTTTTCAAAGTGTCGAGGCGTGTTTGGACAGAGTGACGGATTCTCGCTCGGGCCGAGGTGTGAACTCTCCGGGGTCAGGGATCGGACATCGGGTTCACTACGAGCCGTTTGTGGGAGTTTAAAACAGAAAAAAAAGGTATTTCGATCAAAACATTTCAAAGATAGAAGACAGAAGCTGAAACAAAATGATTCTCAGATCGGCTTGAATATATTAAAAGGGGCAATTCAAACTCAACAACAATATTAATGAGGTAATAATACAAAATCAGACATATTTTATCTTTTCCACAAGCTGTTCTCAGAGGAAAATAAGGTGCCAGAACACTGTTTGAGGCTAGAAAGGTGGCAGGGTCCGCCACATATAAACGTAAGCCAGCATTTTCCTTTACGGTCAGTTTGTTCATTCAGGTTATTTAATCATGAAAGCAAAGAGAGTTTGTTTATTTAGCTTGTTTAGGCAGAAAAATGATGTAAAAATGAAAATCTTTCTCTTCTGATTCAAATTTCTTCCAAAAAACTACACAATGCACCTTTAAAGTAACACATGTGCTTACGTTTTTACATTTTCTTGCAGTTTCCCGCCGCTTAAACGAGGACAAAGACATTTTTGAACTCCACACATAAACCGATCTGCCTCCAGTTTCCTGACCTTTCAGCCTGACACACTTTTTTTTTTTTTATAACTGTGACTTCACTGGAATGAAGACGAAGTTAAACCGAGTCTTTGTGATTGTTAAAACTCAATTTTCCTCCCAAACAATGGGAGGATTCAGAGAGAGACGGGAGGCATTTAAGCTCTCCAGGATCACGTGACACCACGTCGCTGCATCAGATACGCTTTGAGACTAACACAATCATCCTGACGCGTTCTTTTTTTAAACACAACCTTTGTTTTTATTGACAGAACTCGCGTCATCTCCGTCCAATCAGACGAGCCGGGCTGTGTGTCTGTGTTCTGACTGTTTCTGGACACGATCGCGGTCGACAAACAACAACAACAACAACAACGCACACAAACAGCTGGTAGACAAACACGACCCTGTTGGCTCATTAGACACACACACACACACACACACACACACACACACACACACACACACACACACACACACGCTACCCTACATAACCGCTGGACCTCGACCTCCTCGTTTGTATTCGGCGTGAAGTCAAACATCCGAGCTTTGTGGATTCACGGCGCCTCGCTCGGGTCGGATGTCGGTATTTTAAAGATGCTCTCTGATAGATTTTTTTGGCACGTACAACGTTTGTAATCTTTCATCCGTAACCACGAACTCTGACAATGATGTGATGTTTCATCTCTCACACTCTCATTCATGCTTTTTTTTTTTGCAGCACGTAACACCTCGGAGCGATGAAACCGTCAGCTGTGTTGTGTTTACATCTCTCTCCCTCTTTTATATTCATCTCAACACTTTTGTTGTGCAGGAGTGTGATGTCGTGGTGCCGGATTATGAAAAAAAAACAGAGGGGGCATTGTTAAATTCCCTGGAAAATCTTGGGACGTATATTCTCATACAGCTTTTCTTCTTGAATATTGTTCAATTCTCTTGGTTGAAACTTCTCTTGGTTGACTTTTATAGTTATATCGTCTCTTTGCTCGTCGGCGTTCTGTCTGAATCTGCGTCGACGTTCCAGTTAAAGACGGTTGTTCGGTCTCGCTTCCTTTGCGTTTGAGAAATATTTCTAAAATAAGACCCTTTCTATCAAATCAGAATCTCATTAAAGTCATTAATGTCCTCGCCGGACCTCGACCTCCTCGTTTGTATTCGGCGTGAAGTCAAACATCCGAGCTTTGTGGATTCACGGCGCATTGCTCGGGTCGGATGTTGGTACTTTAAAGATGCTCTCTGGCTCTCTGATAGATTTTTTTGGCGCGTACAGCGTTTGTAATCTTTCATCCGTAACCACAAACTCTGACAATGATGTTTCATCTCTCACACTCTCATTCATGCTTTTTTTTTTTCTTGCAGCACGTAACACCTCGGAGCGATGAAACCGTCAGCTGTGTTGTGTTTACATCTCTCTCCCTCTTTTATATTCATCTCAACACTTTTTTTGTGCAGGAGTGTGATGTCGTGGTGCCGGATTATGAAAAAAAAACAGAGGGGGCATTGTTAAATTCCCTGGAAAAAATCTCGTATGGACGTATATTCTCAAACTTCTTCTCTTGGCTCCGACTTTTATAGTCATATAGTCTCTTTGCTCCTCGGCGTTCTGTCTGAATCTGCGTCGACGCTCCAGTTAAAGACGCTTGTTCGGTCTCGCTCGCTTGCATCTGAGAAATATTTCTAAAATAAGACCCTTTCTATCAAATCAGAATCTCATTAAAGTCATTAATGTCCTCGTCTGCTCCCCGGTTAGACTGCTGCGACGCCCTCTGCTATAATATAAGTCAGAGTTCATTACATCGCCCGCAGCTGGTACGAAATGCAGCAGCCCGATTTTTATTACTGGTACGAGGAAATTTGATCACATCGCTCTGGTTTTTAGCCTCGCTGTTAACTTTCTCCGTCCGTCTTCTTCTTCTCGGGCTCCGTCGCAGATTCAACAATCTCAGTCGGCTAAAAAAATCAACAATAAAGGCCAACTAGTGCCAAAGATGAGGGACACGCCAAAAGAAGCGACACCCAAGACAAGACTTTGGCTGGCCTGGTGTGTCGGCGCCCTGAGGGACTCATTAAAAGGCGACACGGCCCTCGTCGATGCTTCATCTCACCGGAGACGCGGTCGCAGACGACGCTGCCAGTTGGAAGAAAGTCAAAGGATGTGCGATGCTTTTGTTCTATACGACACAAAGCAGAGTCACACGCCGACTACAGTGGCACAAAACCCTCATAATTCCTCATAAAGCATCACACGGCCCCTCCGGAGACGATCCGCTAAGCAGCAACAACAGGTGACACCAGCGTCTCCTGATAAAAGTACAAACAGAACGGCGGCGAACGCGGCAGCTGTCGTTTTTTTTCTTTCTGAACACAAGCTGTTTTTCTCCACCGCTCAGGAAGAGAAAAACCTCGGCGTCGGCTCGCATCAGTCAACTAACAGTTCGCACCTCGCTTGTCATAAACTGACGCGAGGTTACGAGGCGGTGACGGCGCTCGGCGGGAGGACGGCGACACGAAGGCGTGGACGAGGGTCAAGAGTCCCTCGGAGGCACGAGCTGCGTGTTTGTGTGCGTGTGTGTCGGGTCCAGATGTGACCCGCGTGTTGTCTGAGCATGCCTGTAAACATGACACACACACACACACACACACACACACACACACACACACACGGCTGACACAGGCAGGTGGTGTCATTAAAAGGGCGACATGATGAATGATGGCGAAGGGACGAGGAGGGCTTCGATCCTGCTCAGCTGGCACACTCGCTAGTGTGTGTGTGTGTGTGTGTGTGTGTGTGTGTGTGTGTGTGTGTGTGTGTGTGTGTGTGTGTGAGAGTGTGTGTGTGTCAGATGTACAGATGGGTTGAGTACAGTCATGCCTAATGAGAGATCTGTGCTGCTGGAGGTCTATCAAGGTCAAAAATTAGGAAATTATGTGATTTTAGGTCAAAAATGTACTCTAATATAGTCTACAAGAGCTGGACCTCACGGGCCACCGTAGCTTTTGAACCCGTCGCCAGCTGATTGTTTTCAGAGCGTCGTGGACGAGAGCGACGGAGCACCGTTTGATCCGAAGACAAGCAAGTAAACATCGAAGGAAGTGGAATAAATGTCCGGTTTCCTGCAAACCGCCGCGTCGACAGAAGATAAAACAAACGTTGTCGTAAACCAGAAAGCGTTTAGAAGCCGCAGAATTCAACCAGGCTTCGCTTCAGCCAAACAAAATGCAGAAATCAGGAGAAAAGGAAACAAAACAGGTCAAAGAAGTGGTGAAATCCTGAGTCCACACACACACAATGAAAGGTTTGTTCCTCGGCCTGTGGCTGAACCGGCCAGCAAATCTGATTTTGTCTCTAAAAAGGCTGCAGACCGTCGGAAAACGTCACTTCTGTTGGTGGAGAAGAAACATTCTCTCGGTTTAAACTTCTCAATAACACAAAGAAAAACCTCGAATAACCCTCATGTGGCAGCGTGGAAGCATAACTGAGAGTGTTTGAAAGCATCATGACTGTACTTTGGTAGATTTTTGACTTTCTGAACACAAATATCTGAACTTTCTCTTCCTTAGACATACAACTCAGCCTTTAGTTTGATGCATTTAAGGGGAATTATCGCTTATTTTTATTTAGCATCATCGCACGCCGCCATCCAAACATCACAAGACTGATTTCAACCTATCAGGCGCGGCAGACTCGAACGCTCTACCAACCCAAAATGTGGCTATTTGACGTTTTGGGAATGAGACTCAACAATCAACTGTCTTTGTGGTGCGTTCAGGAACAGCTGGGAATAAATCCTACTGATCCTACCTTTCAGTTTAACAGTCTCTGAATTATATTATCATGATGTGAGCTTCAGTTAGCTTTGACCACAAATACTTTCATATCTTAATCAACATTTAAAAGTCTCGAAACGACAAAAACTCCCTTCAAACGGACCTAAAATCAAAGCCGTGGTGCCGTATGTGGCAGCTTGTTTGCATATCCGAGAGGCTTCGTTCAAAGAGCTCGCGTTTACTGCACCGTGTGTTCGAGCAGATCTGTTATTGTGTCAAAGTCTCCTCAAACAACACGGTTCATCTCTCGCTGGCTCCCTCTCAGCTCATCCATCTTTTTCCCTCCCTCCTTTTCATCTTTTTGCTATCAGCGACCCTTCAATCAGCCGCCGTCCACCAAACCGCTGAGACATGTGTTTCTGGTTTGGAAAACCTGCAATAAAGAGGAAGAGAATCGGGAGCAAATATAGTTCCAGGGACGCCGACGAGGGCTCCTCGCTCGGCTATCATTTATGAATGATACGCACTCCGTGGTCGGCGGAGGGTGGAGTTATGGTCGTGGTTACGAGAGGGAGGACGTGCCGGAGCTTTACAGCCCCGACGCTCATTAGACTGAGATTCACCCACTTCTGCAGAGCTCTGTGTTTAAGGCCTAACTGAGCTTGTCATCCGAACGACGGTTACGGCTTTTTGCGGTGGGGTTTTTTCTCATCGTAATGACAGAGAGAGAGGGGGAAGAGACAGACGGACAAAAGGGAAGAGAGGTGAAGAAAGAGGGATGAAGCTCCAGATACAGAAGATCAATCAGCTCTTTTAAAGAGCTCTGAATACAAACGATTGGCTTTTTCTCACATGTGTCAGAATCTCCACGTTTTATTTTAACATATTCTTTCTGATGTTGACTCTAAAATCAGAATAAGTCTTTAAAAATGTGTCTCCTCTGGGTGAAATAAAGAGGACATGATATCAGGCCCATCAGTGGTTGCTATGACTCTGCTGATCACACAAAACAACAGGTCATTTTTAGCGTTTCGACAAACAACCGAAGCCGTTGTGGAGCTTCTCACTCTGCCCGGAGCGAAGAGATGAACTCAGCCCTACGACGTTTCTACATTTTCAAACTGTTTACATTCTGGAAAGACACGTAGCGTTGTTGTTTACTTCAGCCTCGTTTCACAATGGCACCTTTCAGCCTCGCGTTAAGTCGACATTCAGGGGGAAAACCCTGAGAGCTCAGAGCTTAAATCGGGGTTAACCCACTTCGATATGTGCCAAGATTGTGCCGGTGTGAACACAACGGAGCTGAGAAGGTTCTAATAATGTGTTCAGCCTCGGGCGAAGCGCAGAGAGAGAGAAGCTCTTGTAACTGTGTAAACTTGGTGAACTTGCAAATCGGTGGACTGAGATTCGTATAAGGAAATCTATCTGCAGGGTGAAGCCTCCTGATGGACAAACATCTTGATCAGGGCTGCGAGATATGATAAAGAAAAACATATTGCAGTTAATTTGGAACATGCTATGCATTGCGATGATTTATATTTTGATGGAAACGATAAACTTCTGCATCAGAAATCATGCAGATGTGACATTTTTTGAGGTGAATGTAACAAACACGTTACGACATATTGAATAATAATAATAATAATAATAATAATATATTTGAAATAATCCTGCAGCCTTAATCAAGATTTAATGTATTTATATTATATATAGTTTGTCTTGAAAACTTGACCCTATAACTTTTTTTCACAATTTGCTTTTTGTTTCTTTGTTGACTGTCACGTTTCTGTTTCATGTTTTTTTTTTTAGGTCACTTCCTGTTTTATTTTGTAGTCCATGTGTTCCTTGTCTTGTCCTTCCTGTCACTGTTCAGTTTGATTGCCTGCACCTGTCCTCTTGTGTCTCACCTGTGTCTTGTTCCCTCGGTTGTGTCTTGTCATTTAAGTCCTCGTCTGCTCATTGCATGTTTGTTTGTAGAGTTAGTATGTAAATCTTGTTTTGTCTTGCCACGCCACGTTCGTGACGCCTTGGTTTGTGATCCCTAAGGAATTAAATATTTTTTGAATCCCTACAACCTCAGTCTGTCTTCCTTCATCTGGGTCCTTCAGCCACAACAACTTCCACCCCTCCTGACAGTTGACTCTAATTTGCTTCAAATCTATATATTACGGCATTTTTTCCTTTTATTATTTTGTTGTTGTTGTTTGTTTGGAGTCTGGAATAGCTGATTAACATCCTGTACCAGAAATAATATCAATAAACGTCAATAATCATAACTACCAATTCACTTTATATAATAGATGATAATCAAATAATATATATAAGTGTTTTACTGTAGAAACGACACATCAGATATCTAAATATGAGTTGTTTTTTTGTCAAAGGTTCATTATTTGATCCACTATTATTCGACAAACATCTTGATTAGAGCTGCGAGATATGATAAAGAAAAACATACTGCAGTTAATTTGGAACGTGTTATGATTGTGATGATTCGCGACTGGTGGGAACGATAAACTTCTGCATCAGTATTTATACTTTTATTGAAAGAAATAATAAAATCATGCAGATGTGACATTTTTTTGAGGAAACTGTAAGAAACATGTTGCATATTGCGACGATATTTGAAATAATTGTGCAGCCTTAATCAAGATTTAATGTATTTATATTGTAGATAGTTTGTCTTGAAAACTTGACCCTATAATTTTTCCACAATTTGCTTTTTGTGTCTTTGTTGACTCTAATTTGCTTCAAATTGATATATAATGGCATTTTTACTTTTTATTATTTTGTTGTTGTTGTTTGTTTGGAGTCTTGAATAGCTGATTAACATCCTGTACCAGAAATAATATCAATAAACGTCAATAATCATAACTACCAATTCATGTTATATGACTGATTTACTGTAGAAATGACACATCAGATATCTAAAACTGAGTTCGTTTTTCTGTCAAAGGTTCATTATTTGATCCACTGTTCGATGCTCTGAGATCAAAGAACCCAAACAGAGAGGTTCTGGTACCGCGGGGACGGACAGGGCGGTCTCACCGGAGCGTGGAGTCTGTTTGTAAGCGGAGCTGCAGCTCCATTTAGCAGCCGGCTGCAATATGCTGCTCCGACTGTAATGGGTTTTAAATGCGGCGAGGAGGAAGGCGGCAACATGGCAGGGGGATTACCTGAGTGAGTACAAGGGCTGTTTTTAACTTGTTAGAGGGTGGAGGACCCATATTGAGGCCAACACACACACACACACACACACACACACACACACACACACACACACACACATGCTGTCCTAGTTTCCGAGCCCCTCTCTTCTATGCCAGAGCATCCATCTCATCTGCAGGTCACCCCTGTTGCCTCCAAGGACAAACAGCCCATTAGCTAAATGAGCCGGGGGTCCCGTGCACCTGTCTGCTGCTGCACACACACACACACACACACACACACACACACACACACAAACACACACAGAGAAAACAGATACACACACTGCATTGCAAAGACGGACAGATACAGGCACGTAGCAACAGAAGACAAACAGAAAACGTGAGAACGACACGTACACACATGATAAGAAACGGTCGATATTAAACACACACACACACACACACACACACACACGTACACAGCCTGCTCTGAAGCAACCGTCCTGCAGCTCGACAGAAGCCGGTAGTGAGGAGGACAGCAGCCAGACGCGCTCAGCAACAACAACAACAGGAAAACTGTTGCTCTGACAAACACAAGCGGGGACACGCAGACGCGACACGAACGCCTCGTTCACACCCTGCAGGTTCACACCAGCAGACCTGACAACACCGATGAATCAAACCGGCTCCATTCATTCATCCACCAGCTGCATTAAGACGAGAGAGTCACAGCTGTGAGCGACTCAGAGCACGTTTGAATGATCTAAATGGAATATCTCAGGTTTCAGGTGGTCCAACATGAATCTCTAGCTAACTAACGGCCATGAGAGGAAGTGGAACTGAAAGACCCGACCCTTTAAAGGGATATTCCGGTGTAAATTTAATCCATGGTCTGACACACCTTGACACCGAGTAAGACTCCCCCTCGAGAGGTCAAGTTAGCTGACCGCTAGCTTAGCTAACCTCAGAAAAGACCGCACGATAACAATACACTGCAGCTTATGTCTCCAACTAGAAACCGCCATCAAAAAGCCACAATTAATGGTGAGAACAGCACCAAACTTCAGCAACAGTACATGTACAGTCCCAGCACACAGTACGAAGCATCAAACATCTGCTAGCTTTGCTGGATTTCTATTAAAAACACAGCTCAACTCACCCTCTCCTCCAGCAGCCTGCCTGTGTGGGGAAGCCCTGACGAGTCGATTACCGAGTGCAGTAGATTTCTGCAGCTCAAGGATGAAAATGTATGATTATTACTCCATTACTTCCGTTATTTTCCCTGTCAGCTCTCGATAATAAGAACTGAGCATTCCATGGAGTAATAATCAGACATTTTCATCCTTGAGCTGCGGAAATCTACTGCACTCGGTAATCGACTCGTCAGGGCTTCCCCACACAGGCAGGCTGCTGGAGGAGAGGGTTCGGTATCAATCGCTCAAGGATACTTTAACATACAGCCAGAATCGAACCAGTGACTTTCTGCCTCGAACAAACTCAACACAGGCTCTGGAGCAGCCACTGTAGACGAGGATGAGACGAGACACCCTGGACTTTTAAGTTGAAGACTGATGGATTATCCTTCTTCTATCAAAACCCCCAAAACTTTCCATCAAAGGTGTCGACATCAAAAATAAATCATAAAAAGTTTTCTGAACGTAAACGGCACGGCGACCCAGAGACTGTACCATAAATCCCAGTGTGATCAGAATATTAGCGATCAAAGCTCAAAATATGAATCTTCACACGTCTTATGCGGAAAATTATTTCCTTTTTTTTTTTTTGACGAAATCCCACCAGGAAAAAATGTTCTTCTTCTGCGCTGATAGTCTGCTGACCCACTTTTGAAGATTTATTACACTGACTTTCTAATAACATCCTGTCATTCATCAGTCACGGCTCCATTTGCACCCTGAAATTAAAGTCGATACCAGCAGATTTGAAGCATCAGAAGCGAGCCGCACTTTGTAGTTTAGAGGGAACAGTGTGAATTGGGCCTCCTCACCCCGTCTCTCTCTCTTCTATAACTGCCTTATTCTCATTTAAGTGCCCAAAAAAGAGCACTTTCCTATCCATTTTTCATGATATAATACAGCGATTTTCAACGTTAAGTCCACCTGGGGATGGTTATTTCTGGATTCCTGTGATTCTGTGAATGGTTATTGCTCTCAAGGGTGCAAACAAAACAAAAAAAAAAAAGAAAGAAGAGGAATCTCACGCACGTCCCCCCCTCTTTTTTATCTGATTTATCTCCGGTCCCCGTCGGTTTGGAAAGTGAAGTGGTCACAGGAGACTTTGCTGTTTGGCAGCCGCTCAAGCAGGACCCAGGAGGGACGAGCAAATACAAATGTAGGACACGGGAGCAAGGTTCCTTCCTCTACGAGCCGTGTTTATGTAGGTCTGCCCTGCTAGCATCCTGCCCCAGCTGGGACGCGCCGTCCCTCCCGTGGAATTCTGGGTCTTTGAGTTTATATAACTCGCAAGCTTAGAGGTCAGTGTACCAGAAGGCTCGGCTCGGGCTGTTTGGATAACCTTGGACGAGAGTGTGGAAACAATTTCGGTTCTGTTCCCCGAGAGGTTATTTTAGGATGCAGGTCAGCGAGCTTCATCCCAACGTCCGACAAAACAGATGCTGCTCTGAGCATGAAGATTAGTCAGAGTTTTTAACTTGTTGTCTCAGATTTGGTTTTCATTTCTGTCGGTTATGACGAACACTGAGATCGATGCCCTGTTTACACGAAGGGAAAACGCAGATATTTCCAGGCGGTTTGGCCTCTCATTTACACAAAACCCCCGTTTTTATCACAGAAAACGATTATTTCTAAAAACTCCGGGCAAAGTGGAGAATTTGGAAAACTCCGGTTATGTGTTGTCGTGTCAGCTGGGAGAAACGGGGTTTTAGGTTCTCACGCTCATTAGGCTATGCGCCAGAAAATGCTTAACGTCATGTGAGCGTTGTTTTGAAAGGAACAGGAAGTCGCTCGTGTTATTCGTTGTTGTTGATTCTGAGGATTCTGATTGGCTTGCGTGGCTTTATCCTTCTCCCTACACTGCCGCCCAGAGGTTTGGCAGAGTTAGAATGGCGCTCGACGGCGTATTTATGCGGGTTGATGTAAATGACAACTTTTTTGAAAACGAAGGGGGGGAAATATTCGTTTCTCTAAATACCCTGCTACGTATAAACGTGGCCCTAGAAACACGACAATGTGACGTCAACGATGTCCAGCGGCGCAAGAAACAAGCAGTCAGGACGATCAAACAGGTTGTAAATCAGCCAAAGATTTAAACTGATCATCTGAAAAACTTTCCTTGAGTCAATTTAAGGGTGAACCCAGGTGCAGGAACTGTCCATATTTAGTCTGTGTGATGACTTTTAACATTTCTTAACATGACTTCACTCACGTAACGTCACCTGGTGGTGGTTATCACCTCGTCCTGAACACATTCCCACAGCGATGAGAATCATTTTATGGAAACGGACTTGCAATGATCGAACCACCGACCTTCTGATAAAGCGGACGACTTTCTCTACCTTCTGAAGCCACAGCTGCCCTCAACGTTCACATCTGGAAACATGTCCGCCTCTGCCAAGTTTACAACCTGTCGTGTTTCTTTCCTCGTTAAGACGTCTTTAAAGTTTTTACGACACCAGATTCCCCTCGTACAAAACGTCCGTGTGTTGTTATCATCGTTCCCTCCTGACGCTGACCGGCCTTTATGTAAAACAGCGTAAAAAGTATTTATTACAGATTATTTTTCATCACGTGCAGGAAGGTGATTCATGGCAGAACAGACCTGTGGAAACCCGGCTGAACTTCAATTGAATTTAAATTGGCTGCTTTCCACGAGGCGATTCATCACATTCAGCGGAGCGTGTAGAAAACAGCTTCTGTTCTCAGTTCAGCCTTTTTTTGCAGCCACAGAAATGGTTTACATCGTGGAAAGCACACACCTGTCTTGAAGACCTCGTAGCGGACGGAGAATCCGGCCCCGTGCGTCTCGTAGTCGGAGACGAACTTGATGAGGAGCTGGCTGCCGCTGGAGATGATCGGAGACGGCGCGATCTTCCCGCAGAACTTCCCCAGCATGGGCGAGAGCTCGTCGCCGCCGTTGTACACCTCCACGTAGTCGTACCTGTGAGGAGGAGAGAAGAGATTTAGATTCACGATGTCGTGAAGACAGATGGGCCGATCTTTGGAGGAGCTCATGATTGATTTTTACATTAACTTGTCCCGGTGGATCATCGGGTTCTGTTGGTCGTTTGTTCTCTTCTGCAGAGTTTTACGGGTCTTTGCTTGAAGGCAAACAGCTGCTGAACAACACTGAGGCTTTCAAAAAAGTGAATTAGTTAATCTGTGATTAGTGGGAATGCGATTTTAAAGAGGCAGTCCGCTGATTTTTACATGAGACGGTCGATTTACCACGCAAAAAGCTGGTGCTCCAAACCGAAGATACAATCAAGTTGCATCATGGGAAGTGTAAGATCAAACACTTCACACACACCAGAGAATAGAAATTAGTGTGTTTTAGCAGCTGTTGTTTTCTCTTAAATCTGTCTCTTGCACATCATTTAACTTTAAAGAAATACAGCCTCAATTATTCTTAATCTAAAGCTTAAGTTTTAAAGTTTGGTGCGAGTCAAACCACGATTTAATTTGATTCAACACTTTGTCTTTGTCACAAACTGCTCTTGAGGCTAAAAAGCCTGTGAAACCACAAAAAAAAAGGAAGTCATATGTGTTTCATTTCCGACCACGAGTGCTTCCTGATTCTGAGTGAATTGAGGCGTTTTCCTTTAAATACCGATCTGGTCAGCTGATCTGCTTTGTTCGACAGTGTTTTGTCTCCAGAGTCGACGATGCTGCTGCTGCCGGACCCTAAATCATAACAGCTGTCTTGAGTGAACGACGGGAGATTTCCACGTGAATTTCAGCGCTTCATTCACGGACGCAGCAGCTGTATAACGGGTTATTTAGCGTACGCTGGGGAATGACAATCCCTTCCTTTTCATCTGGAAAAAGTTCGATATCTACTGTTGTGTCATCTCGACAGGCTATTAGGGCTGCAACCGACCGACTATTATCACTGTAGCTCAATCAGTGTTAATTATGTGGTCCGTAAAATGTGGATCAGTCCAAGATAACATCTTCAAATGTCTCGTTCTGTCCAAAACCAAAAGATAATTCAGTTTATTAACTTTTAAGAAGCTGGAATCAGAGAATTGTGACTGTTTTTGGTTCAAAAAATGACTCAAAGTGATAAATAGTTGGAAATTAGTTCAATATTTGACAACTAATCGATCAGTTGTTGCAGCCACAGATCATTTGTGATGTAAGGTACATGGAATATCTGCACATTCAGTGAAGAGACACCTGACCACATACTCAGCTCCGTGTATCCTCTGCTCTGCATCTGAAGTGAATCATTAGCTCGAGTGCATGTTTTTTTTTGCTTGAAAACATCAGCTGGGTCTCAAATATGTGCAGGGAAAGAGAAAAATCACAACAGAGCTGGGACGAAGCATGAGACAGAAGCTGCTGTCCTCTCTCGGAGGCAGGCAGCGGTAGAAATATGAACACCAGGCAGCGTTGAAATGTCTTGTTCTGTCCAAAACCAAAAGATATTCAGTTTATTAAGTTTTAAGAAGCTGGAATCAGAGAATTGTGACTGTTTTTGGTTCAAAAAATGACTCAAAGTGATAAATAGATCAAAATAGTTGGGAATTAGTTTAATATTTGACAACTAATCGATCAGTTGTTGCAGCACGAGTGCAGACTGCAGTATGATCACAGCTACAGATCATTTGTGATGGAATATCTGCACATTCAGTGAAAGACACCTGACCACACATGAAGTGAATCATTAGATCGAGTGCATGTTGATGAAAACATCAGCTGGGTCTCAAATATGTGCAGGGAAAGAGACAAAGCATGAGACAGAAGCTGCCGTCTTCTCTCGGAGGCAGGCAGCGGTAGAAATATGAACACCGGGCGGCGTGAGGCTCTGGGAGGCTCGGAGGATCCCACTGAGCGCACTGAGAGACTCCATCAGTCTCCGCTGTCGGTGCCGGACCTCCCACCGCCGCCGCAGCACCTCATTCTTTACCCGCCCACGCCCCCTCTGTCCACCCACCGTCCGCTTCACAACAACTCAAGTGTGTGTATGTGTGTGTGTGCTCTGGAGGTGCAGGCTGTTTGTATGTACGTGCTGCTGCTGTGTACGTTCTGCAAAGTATTCCCATTAATCGAAGTGCATTTAACATGGTATGTATGTGTGTGTGTGTGTGACCCCTCCTCCTCCCCACCTGCGCTGCACTGTAGCTGATTGAATCACACAGTCTGCGGAGGATTCACATCATATATGCGTGAGAAAGCACGCCGAGATTCAAGGTGAGTCCACGTCTAAAAATGGCTGATTAAATACGAGGCTGCAGCTGACAACACGACCGGGCCGGATAAAGCCTGATGGACTGTCATAAAAGACTCCCGACCTATTCGGCTCGTGACCCCTTTTTATAGCCCAGAAATGCCGCCTCGTGCACAGGCTGCAGATGTCTTTGAGCTGAGCGGGTCAACAAAACCAGTCGCCTGGATATAATGTTTGCAGTCGACACGTCCGAGGTCGACACTGGTAGCGAACGTGGCATCTCACGTTCACATTACATGCTCGTTAGCCGCCTTTCACATCAGGAGGTGGAGGAGGGGTTGATGGTGATGGGGTTTGTGCAAGAAAACAAGGTCGACCACAGGCCTGTGAATATTCTCATTCATCCAGGTCATAGGTATCTCAAGGAAATTGAATCGAATGCAACTGGATTTGGTTTTTGTCTTGAAGACGTTTCACCTCTCATCCAAGAGGCTTCATCAGTTCCTGCTCGCTCGTCGAGACAAAAACCAAGAGTAGTTCAAGACAAAAACCAAATCCAGTTGCATTCGATTCAATTTCCTTGAGATAAGGTCAACCACAGTTCCATCACCCCACTGGATGTTTTTTAAAGACAGCGGGACACATTTAAGGAGACCTGCAGACATGTTTTTCCGGCAACTAAAGCCAGAAAGTATCTCCATCCATGATCGTGGTGACAGAAAACAGGTATTCTGAGCCAAACCATGATGTTTTCCGAACCCTAACCAAGTTGTTTTTTCGTGACAGCAACAGAGAAATCGAAAATTCAATCTAAACAAACGTTCAGTTTTAACGTATCTGTGGTTTTGCAGAAAACGTACCTAGCTAACATTTATCCTCGATCCAGTTGGCCGGAAGTTTCCATCCCGTTATTTCAAGCAGAATTAGATTTAAAAAAAGCAAAATGTGTTTTAAGTCACTGTCGAAGAAGAAACACAGAGACCGATCTTTTTGCTGTGACAGACCAAAATGCATTGCAGCCTCATGAAAGTGTTTCTGGGAAATTACTCTCAAACAGCAGCTGACATGGCAGCCTGCAGGGATCTTTCCTATTTATACTCTTTAATAATGTTTTATCCGCTGAAAAAACACAAAATATTTCCACCGGGTGAACATCGCAGACTCCTGATGAGTAAACACGTCCCGGTCAACCCTCACAGACTCTTTTCCTGTAATAATAATTGCAGTGGCCGTGCTGTCTGGACCTCTCTGATAGAAAACTAATCGAAAATCAGACCCACTTCTCTGTGAGCTCTGCTTATCGGCCGACTGTTTCCCCCCACAGACTGCAGAACTTGTTCGGGACTTTGCAAAAACCAGGTCGCACGTGTCAGAAATGTCTGACACGGTTAAAATTAGACCGCGGAGATTCTCGGCGGATCATCTGCGCTGACCATCGGGCACGACCCGGCCTCGGATTTCTCCTACGACTGTCAGGACGGGAGAATCCCGGCGGAAATCAATTCGACGTAGTCTGCGATACCTCAGACGTTAAGACCGTGGAGCAGCTTACACGGAACGTCAACATGTTCGGCATATGGTGTCAAGAACTCCACACTCGGAGTGTTTTCTACCACGTTTATCACATCTGACAGTCTTCTTGTTTGGACATTTGTCTTTTATCATCACCACGCTGTCTGAAAGCACCGTGTGACTGTTTTAAGAAATAAAAAGCACATGATACGGAACTTCTTATACGATATAACGACCCTCTTCCTCTCGCAGCCAGCTGTGGAAACAACTCCGAGGGACCTGAAGCCGATCAGGAGAGCAGCAGAGTTGCACCACCCGAGTGCCCACGTCAGCTGTGGTGTCCTTGAGCGAGACAGATAATCCATACCAGCTTTTGGGGGTCTCGGTGTTCGAGTCGAGCCCGACCTCTGACCTCTCCGACAAGAGAACGGAGAGTTTTTTTCTGAGGAAGCTGGCTAGAATATCAAAATATTCCTTGCTGATCCGCACTGAAGGCTCTCAGGTAAGAATGTGTGTCTAATGAGAGCCCCTCGCTGCAGAAACACACATCCAGCAGCAGGCCGTCTGACCTACCTAGATAAATAACCATGCAAGCTTTAACATCTTTCGCTCCAGCTGTACCAGACGTATAGCGTTCCCGCACGGTGAGAAACTTCACGGAGCGAGTTCGACTGAAGCTCAGACAGTCGGCTTATCTCAGCCTGAAGGAATTCAGCAGTTGACCGCCGATTTTCCTCGCGGCTAACGACGTTAGCGTGCAGACGGAAGGCCTGCGAGGTGGTGGTTTTTTCAAAGGGTCTCTTCACGAGCTCGATGTGGGGAATTTGTTTTTTGCTCCCTCAAATCTCTGACAGACATCTTGATTTAAAGGGTCTGGTCTATGTATAGTCTGTGAACAATGGGCGCATGGAGATCAGGTACAGACATCACTGAGCACAAACACGTTGTCTCGCCCAAATCATTAGTGAGAGGCCTTAAACTTCGAACTGGGGGCAATTATAAACATGCAACGTCCAGTTAGACTCTTTACAACTGAGCTTGCTGACAAACATTTCACATATTATCACTTTTGGACTTATTGTTGAGGAATGACTGCAGCTTTGCACCAAAACTTTGAGGTTAGGTTCAGGAAAAGATCATAGTTTTGGTCTTTTTTCAACTTAAACTTCTTGGTTTCTCTGGTCGAGGACGTGGACAGTGTCAACACCCTTCAAGACTTCACAAAATCCTAATTTCTAAATGTGAAAATCCATCCATCTATGTATCTACGGCCCACTAAAGGCCACTAAGACATCCTTAAACTAGAATGACAGTCCTCTTTTTTACTCACTCGTAGATACCAGCCACCTAAATACGCCTGTTCTTCTACTTTCACCAAGATCCATGCATTACTCCAAGGGACGGATCCAATTCCTGGATCTATCCCTTCATCCAGACCTGCTTTAAAAAGTTAATGTGGTCTATTCTGGGCTGAGACTCATCCTCCATCCAAGTTTTGTGGAAATCTGTCTGGTATTTTTTGTGTAATCCTGCTGACAAACCACAAACCCACAAAACAAAGGGGAACAGGAAAAAAACAAAACCTCCTCGGCGAGGCAAATATCATTTTATAAAAGTTTTAGTCCACACAATCTCATGTCCCCAGCTTGGATCAAACCAGGGACACTGTTAAATGGTCTCTTGGACTTCCTTAAGTAAGCAAAAGGTTCAAAAAAGATTTCAACTTTCACAAGAAACGAGCAAAAAGGTGTTTCCCTTAGAGAGAGCGAGCTGATCGATACAGCCGTTTCTCACACAAGCATGGAGGAGAAGTTGCTGGTAGCAAACACACAACCATTAACATCGTATAAACAATCAATACAAATTCAAAATTCAACACCACCAGCAGCAGCAGCAGAGCTCAGACTTATAAAGCTGCAGAAACATTTCACTATCCCGGTCTGAACTACCAGACCGTGAGTCATTTTCTTAACTAGTATCAACCTGTAAATGATTAATAAACAACATTAACAGAATTGTTTGTGAAACTTGACAAACACACAGAAGTTCTCAGGCACGTCTGTGCACATCATGCATCATCAGCGCCGACAGCTGAAGGCATAAACAATATTTTCCGTGTTAACATCGAGGAATTTGAGCCGGAGGTGAACGAAAATCTGTTCTCCGTCTCCGGCTTTATATCCTCGGTCTTACTCTCCATGTGTGCGCAGAAAGCTTTACACGCCCGCTGAGAAATGGACTTAAGAGCTCACTTGTAAAGTTCTCAGCGCCGACGGTGATGTTTAGGTGTTTTTTTTTTATATATTCATGGCATCAGACTTCCACCTCCCCTCCCTCCTCTCCTCTCCCCTCCTGCCGGGTCTTACAGAGAGTCATAAAGTAAGAGCCACAGGGAGAGAGAGACGGAGGGAACAGTGCATGAATGTGTGTCCGTCTGGATGCAGATGGCTGCCCTCGCTCAGTCGCTCCGTCACTCAGTCAGTCAGACAGTCCAGCCACTCCTGGAGGCAGTCGGTGTTTACTGAGACAGGCCGTTTAATGAAGTGCCTCTGTCTCTTCACACTCTAGTTAAGCAGAGTCTCTCAGTCTGCAGCCCTGCAGCAGCAGCCTCCCTCTCTCCATCCCCCCCATCACAACACTCATTAACCACACACCGGCCACTCGTGCCCTCTAAATGCAGCTGTCCGTGGCAAATGCCTTGCTCAAGGGCAAAACAATCACCATCGCTCCCATCTGCGAGGCCAGCAGCAGATGTTTAAAATTAACATTTCGTGCCGTTAAGCGGGACTCTTAGCCACGGCGACGTACGGAGCAGGAGGTGATAAGGAAACAGTAGCAGGTCAGAGATGGAAGACCTGACAGCTCAGTTTACGTTTTACGTTTCGTATAAATATTCATACAACTGCTGTCTTATTACGTTCACATTGCACGTACATCAGCCGACCTTTATTTCGGGAGGTAAAGAGGACCATGGCCACAAACCACTCGATATTTCCACGAGAAGTTGAGACATTTTCCAGACGTTTCTTGTGGTGACAGAGCCAAAACACGATCCTTTCCTCGCCCTTTCCGAGTGGGTTTCGAACTGGGGGGTAATTATAAACATGCAACGTCCAGTTAGACCCTTTAAAATTTCACATAATATGACTTTTAGACTCATTGTTGTGGAATGACTGCAGCTTCGCACCAAAACTATGAGGTTAGGTTCAGGAAAAGATCATAGTTTTGGTCTTTTTTTAACCTGAACTTCACAGTTTCTCTGGTCTTAAGCCGGTCGAGGACGTGGACAGTGTCAACACCCTTCAAGAACTCCACACAATCCTCATTTCTAAATGTGAAAATCCATCCATCCATCCATCTTTGGTGCCTCAACCCAACACGACCACGGCATCGTCACAATGTAAAATACATATTGAACCTAAAGAAACACAAAGACCCGACACAAAGAAATGTTGAAGGTTGAAGAAGAGTTGGTTAACCAACAAACCTGGAAGATCTATAAAGATCTCTATACTATATAAAATATATAATATCTATTATAAGTCATATAAAAATCAATCAAGTTGCTGATTTTACTGGCAAAAACCCTCTGGACCAACATTTTTTGCCTCTCAGGCTGACAGACATCTCTGCAGACAACACTCTTGTAATATTCAGTGGCGTTAGAGCATCATAATACAGAAACTTAGACGTTTGTTGGACCAATTTAATCAAGAACTGATGCAGACAATAACAACTTGACTCCGCAAACTTCAGTCGAAGTCTGCAGAACGAGCAAGTAAGTGGACATTATTCACACTCTGTTCTGTTCGATTTAACCCTTCAAGCAGCATTAAAAAATCTTTATTCAACATTATTATAAGTGAATCAATTTCAACAAACGGCTGCGAAAAAATAAATCCAATTATAACAGAGAGAAAATCCTATAAAAACTCATTATTATACTAATTATTAAGACGTCTCATTATCGCCCACGCCGTTTAATAACCGACCCGCTAAGCCGAGCGATACAACCTGACCACATGCGGCGACCGCCGAGCGTCGACACTGTGTTTGCCAAATTTAAAGCTAATGAGGACGTGGCGGATGACCTTTTTAAATAAACACGACGCAGATGGGAGTCGGGAGGATTTTCACACGGCGCCGCATTCCATCCCGCCTTTCTTCCCAAAGCTACCGAGCTATAAGCGGACACCCTCCAACGCTACAGCTCGTTAACATGCTGCGGTGTTGTGTTGTGTTGCCTTTTCCCCTCGCGGCTAACTTTCTTAACACACATCTGGAAGGTATCACGGGAGCATTTTATGGGGGCGAAGTTTTTGAGATGTTGTTACGTTCACCTCCTGCAACGCGAAGCAAAAAAAGAAGCTGAGGCCGAGTAGTGACTCAGTGTTTCTGCTCTCTCTCCCTCTGTCGGTCACTTATTCCGTCCACCTCTCTCTCTCTCTCTCTCTCTTCATCTGTCTGTGCAAACACTGTCTGCCCTCCACCTTCCTCTCCAGACATGAAGAGATTCTTCCAAAGACTCGCACCTCTCTATAAACCGTGCGGCTTTGAAGGAAACATTCCAATCCCGATACACCCAAACCCAAAACTTGTTGGCGTTCCCCCCGTGTTTCCCCGACAGGCCTCACTCTGCTTCATGTAGTATTTCCCTTCATTACCCAGAAAGCCTCTCAGGAGGAAGAAGTGTGGACAGAGAGAGCGATTGTGCCTGTAATATCCAGAGAGTGTTTCGATCCAGTCGAGGGAGTCAGACTGGTGTGGCATCCTCCTACGTAAGAAGCTCTACGAGGGTCTGACACCAAAATCTGAAGTTCACCAATCGATCTCAAACATTGTCTGGAAGCTGTCTTAGAATTTTGTCAGAATGAAGAGAGGAAAAGGTTCAAAAGGGCAGGAAACGTAACCGACAGCAGTTATAGGGTGACCTCTTCTTCTGTTACTTCCTGTTTCCTGTTGATGATTCTATATTGACACCAAACATGACTTCACACAGGAAGAGAGCTACCCGGCCGAGAACACGAGGGAAGCTACTCAGAAAAAGTTGTTCAAACAACCTCGACGTACGACATAACAAAATATCTGACCAAAATTTCATATCTCAGCAAAAAAAAATGCCACTTTTCACCAGTATTCATGTGAAAGTGCAAGAAAATACCAGGTTTGAATCATTATATTATACTGAATTATAACTAATAACTAAAAACTCTTTGCACTTCACAACACCTGCAGTTGAAACTGGCTGCTGCTGATTCTGGTCTGAAAGGGGTCATCCCTATGTCCCCCGTTTTTTAGAAAAAAGGTCTTATGTTCCCTGTTTTTCCCAAAAAGGGTCCTAGGTTAGGGTCAGGGTTAGGGTTAGGGTTAGCCCGTAGGCCTAAATAGGCCTATTTGCCATGGATTTTTTCAGTAATGGTGGAAAAAGTAACAGAGAAGAGACATTAAAAGTATAAAACTAGCTAACTAGCTAGCTAATCAGTCCATCTAATGCTTTACATTATTATTTCACAGTACATGCTGATCACGTATGTAATGAACATTTCCTGCACAGTTTGTTGGTGGTTCGTAAGCCAGAGGATAGTTTACGTTACGTATCAGGTCCTGGGTTCAAATGTTGTTTCACACGGGAGCGTGTCTATGTTCCCCTCTTTGTATGAGACCCTTTGTAGGACCCTTTTTTAAAAAAAGGGTCCTATGTTTCTTGCTTTTCCCAAAAAGGGTCCTATGTTGCCTGATATGTATGAGACCGGGGAACATAGGACCCTTTTTCAAAAAAAGGGTCCTATGTTCCCCGGTCTCATACAAAGAGGGGAACATAGACACGCTCCCGTGTGAAACAACATCGTGCAGTTTGGTTTGCTGTAAATTAGACGACAGCACTTTATAAAAACAAAAACAAGTGTAGCTAACTACAACACTTGTTTAGGATTACATAATGTGGCCTTATGCTTAGAATGAGTCACGACTGAACTTGACTCGTTAATTCTAGTGAGCGCTCTGCTTCTCTAACGTTACACATGGTGACTCACCATTGTTGTGCCTTTTCAAGCCGAGTGATTTCAACTGGATGCCCTGTCGATGTGACCGATCCCTAAAACCACATGTTGAAGACTCTTTTCTCATCCCAGCCCGTATGTCCCGACCACGTTTCAACACCAAGTGATGCCCTTGAGTTCACATCGGGGGAATTTACTGACATGATTAATATGCTAAGTTAATGTTTTCAGCTCTTAACGCCCCCAAAAAAAGCAGCTTAACCGTGAATCATGTAAAGTGAGCATGTGAGCTGACACAATAGAAGCTTTCTTATCCCGACGTGCGCATTATCTTATTACAGTCTCGCTCGTGACTCTTTCGTGCAGACTCGTCGCATGTTTCAGTCACACTGAGTCTTTTGAAGCGTACGGGGATTTAAAAAAAGCTGCATGTTTTGGGTCAAAAGTGATTGAAAGCTTAGCCACACCGAGCATTTCGAAACAACGGCCTCCCTCGCTGTGCTTAGACTTATCCTCCATGAACAGTGTAGAGCCTGACACACACACACACACACACACACAACCTGTATTTATCATATGAGGACATAACCTTGACTTAGATGAGCTCCCTCGAGGCGCGCACTAACTTTTGACATAACCACTAATTGCTAACTCCAAACAAAACAAAAACAAGAGTCTCAACCCTAAATCTGACTGGTTTACCTTGTCGGGATCAGTTGTTTTGTCTCCAGTTGGGAGGTAAGTCCCCCAATGTGACTGTGTGAGCCGTGTTTGTGTTCCCACAATGTGAGTAAAACAAGTCCAGACACACAAATACACACACACACATGAGAAGCTGCAGGCTACAGTGTTCAGATTCGGTAATACACGAGCGGTTTTTGTGTTTTAGTGCTGATAAACTCAATCTGACCAGTCGTTCCGAGCTCTGCTGGGAGGCTACAGATGGCACATGTGTGTGTGTGTGTGTGCGTGCATGTGTGTGTTGTATCCGAGCGTGTGAGCAGAGAACCGCACTACGACGCCACCTGCCATCACACACACACACACACACACACACACACACACACACCCAGTCCAGCCCTCCCCGTTTCTCACCTCCCCCGTGTTCACCAAAAAATCTACATCATCTCCCTCTCACTGACTTACTCACTCACACACACACTCACTTACTCACACACACACACACACACACACACACACACACTCTTGAGTACTCACTACAGCTCATGCCGTCTCTCCACGAATAATACTCTTAGTCAGCTTCCTGCCTCACTTGTATTCATAGCACACCCACATGTGCACAGGTTTGCGCATCTATACTTGTGAGGAGCTTCGTTCCAAACAGACGCGGCTGAACGTGATTCATCTTCGATGGGATACAAGCGAAAAACTGCTTCTCACGGCATTACGGGGGGGATAGCAGGTGGTGTGGGATTGAACTCAGACGCAAGAAAACGAAAAAGGGGGTCGAATGTTAACAAAAATGTAGCTGAAATCGAAGTGGAAGTGCTGAAGAGATCTGCTTAAAAAAACCTCTCGAGTGTGATGCTTGGCTCCGTGGTTACAGGTACACGAATATTACAGGAACATGAAGTGCTGCTTGGCACAAAGTCATGAAAACGGTTGCAGAAAACTGGCAGGTTGCTTATTAACAAACTGACTGCTAACGAGCAAAACTTACAATACGGCCTGTGCAACCAAGACTTTGAAACCTTCAAACTACAGGTCACCTCTAGCATCAGTTTTGCAGATGCAGGGTCACGACATCCAGTTAGACTTTCAAAATAAAATCACATATGTACATTATGAGGTTTCGACTATTAACATTGTGAAACGGTTGCAGTTTGGTTACATTTAGGCTCCAAAACTACTTGGTTAGGTTTAGGAAATCATCGTGGTTTGAGTTTTTTTTGGTGGTTTTGGTCAAATTAGTTTTTTAAAGCCAAGTTAGCTGACAAACAGTTCACACATTATGACGTATTATGACTTTTCGGACTGTTATTAACGTCAAACAAGTTGCGTTTTGGTTACAGTTTAGGAAAAGATCATACTTTGGGTTAAACTAACCACGTTCAGTCTCATAACTTCAGTAATGGAAGTGATATAAGTGACTTATCTTACGTTACGTGATGTGAGGAGCATTGTTAGCTTATTTTCGTAACATAAAAGCTAATCACTCTTGATTCTCTCTCCTGGTCTTCAGATATAAAGTCCAGTGTATGAGTGCATGATGCTTATAGCTTGAAGCCAATGCATTGGGAGTTACATAACACATTATGTCCTGAGATTTATTTCACATTGATATTTAATTGATTTTTTCTGGTGACTGCATAAATATAACCATTAAAAAAGCCTCGTGCTTGAGTCGCTACGGGCAGATTTTGTATTCTAGGAGCAAATGCTTGGAAATCAAACAAAATATGTTCTCAGAATTTGCATTTTGTGACATTAAACATGTTTTCTGTCGTAAATTAGCAAGATATAATGGTAATTTCAACCAGCAGGGTTGCTTTAGGAGTGCTGTATCTCTCAGCCAGAAATGGTTCCCCCCAAAATAAAAGCACCTCCAGTGGGTCTTGACCCAGTTCTTACCCTCAACCTAACTCTAATCCTAACCCTAAAACCAACTCTGGCTCTAAAAAAAAGCCCTCTGAGTAAGTGATGACTCTCAACATCAAAATAAAGCTCCGCATAAAGAAGACACACTCATTAATGTCTGCAGAACTACTCATTAGAGCTACGCGCACTAACTAGATGTGTTTTTCTCTCGTACGCAAACACACTCGCGGCTCAGAAATGTTCACTCGTGCCACCCATCCGCCCACACACATTTAATTTTACGACCAAGACTGTAATAAAAGCAATAAACACACATTTCAAAAAACAAACAAAACATCGATTGGATGTGTTATTCAGTGGAACCGGCGTCTACAGAACATTTTCCCCTCCAAAAAAACTGAGAGAATCCCATTAAAACGAGTCCAATGATCACACACACACACACACAGCCACACAAACCCTGCCCAAAAAAAAATAAATTGGGCCAAGCAGCCAAAGTATGAATATCCTCATCCTTCACCTCGGCCGTGCGGATACAAAGCCACGGCGGCACAATCCTGCTGGGAAATTAAAACGGAGACGAGGAGGAGGTGGAATTTGTTCTCATTTAGGGAGCCTTAATCTGACGGAGGAGAGGAAGAAGGAGAACGAACGCCGCTTTTTTCCTCCCCACTTTTTCTCTTTTTAGACAGACTGTTTAGGGACCCTGAAGGATGAAATGAGATTTGGTGGTGCGAACTCGGCGGGGTTTAAAAGCGAGAAAAGCTGAAAAAGAATGAGTTTTTTTTGGGAGGGGGGGGGGTTTCTTCTCAGGGTCAAAGTGTTGCGACTTTGTGCGTGTTTTTGTGCAGAGCCGGTCGCTGCATCCGGAGTCCGTCTGGGTAACTCTAGACTTAAACAAACAGAGAAAAGGGCGTTCCTCAGTCTGAACTCGGGAGAAACGTCTCCGTCTGTACCTGAGAGATTCGGGAGGCCTCTTTAAGTCGAACGACACTCAATCCACACCTCTCTAAAGTGAGCGGAGGGCAAAGCAATAAACACCGTGTCACTTCCACTGCACTCTGACATGCGTTAGCCCCCTCGACAAGTTCATCAGCATTCACAAAGAGGCCCGGCTTCACCTCTCTCGTTCCCCAAAAACATGTGACGTTAATTAGCTATTCAGACGCAGGGGTTTGTTTCGCTTTTGGCAACGAGAGGGTCTAGTTGACAGACAGGCAGGTAGGAAGATAAAGAGCAAACAGTTGGACGTCGTTAAATAGTCCTCAATTTCTGAGAGGGACTTTATTAGGCAGAACATGAACATGCCTGCTGGTGTTGTGACTTAACGGTTTGCATTATGAGAAGGATACGCACGATCGACAAATTAGTTTTTCAGTCACGCGAACACCAAATAAAAAACGAGTCTTCTGTTCTTTGTGGGTCACTGACTCTGGAGCTCCAGGCTAACAGCGTAGCATCATGAGTGAAAGTGAGGGAAGTGACATGTTTTCTTTGTGTTAAGTTAAAAGTAAATATCACACAAAGATAACACACGACTGTGGTGAAGAAGAGCTTAGCTCACTATAGCACAGTGAAAGAGTGAAGTTACTCACTTGATTTATTGTCCAAAAAGTTGGCTAAAGCTAGCCGTGTCAAAAATACTAAGCTAATATTGCAGGTTAAACATTCAATTTTAGCTCTGGACAGGTCAGTTTTAACTGTTTACTTAACTTACTTTACTTACTCTCTGCATCTATCTGACAGCTGTGGTTATACTTAAATATTTCTACTTTCTACTGACAGATAAGCAGTTTCGCTGATGACTGGATCCTGTATTCATCAATTTTACGATAATTGGAATGAGTGTTTTCTTTGTTTAATTAATTGCCAACAAAATAAATGAATTTATTTGAAGTAATCATATAAATGTAGGTGAGTAAGAAGAAGAAGAAGGCCTCAATGTAGTGGAGTGGAAGTATAAAGCAGCTGAAGATGGAAATACTCAAGTAAAGTACCTAAACTTGTACTTGAGTATATTGTCAAATATCAGTTATCGGCCTCCTTGACTCATTATTGGTATCGACCCTAAATAAAACCACATCAGTCGATCTCTGTTATAAACTCTCAAAGATAAAGAAAGAAAACACCATGATGCATTTTCATTGATTTAAAGGGATATTCCGGTGTAAATTTAATCCATGGTCTAACACACCGTGACACCGAGTAAGACTCCCCCTCGAGAGGTCAAGTTAGCTGACCGCTAGCTTAGCTAGTTTTAGCAACCTCAGAAAAGACCGCACGATAACAATACACTGCAGCTTATGTCTCCAACTAGAAACCGCCATCAAAAAGCCACAATTAATGGTGAGAACAGCAGCAAACTTCAGCAACAGTACATGTACAGTCCCAGCACACAGTACGAAGCATCAAACATCTGCTAGCTTTGCTGGATTTGTATTAAAAACACAGCACAACTCACCCTCTCCTCCAGCAGCCTGCCTGTGTGGGGAAGCCCTGACGAGTCGATTACCGAGTGCAGTAGATTTCCGCAGCTCAAGGATGAAAATGTATGAAATGTGTAATGAAAAAGAGAATCTTACTCGGTGTCAAGGTGGGTTAGACCATGGATTAATCTTACATCGGAATATCCCTATAACTACCAAACATCATGTAATGTAGTCGGGCATAGACTCATAAGGACGCTAAGAAGGAGCCTTAACTAATAAAGGACTCATTTACTTGTGTTATTTCTACTTCAGTAGGATATCAACACCTCCACCGCTGCCGCTGCTGCTACTGGTTAAAGAATATCACTCTTCTTTACGTTCCACTAAACTAAACGTGTTGGCACATAAAACCAGAGCGACTCATG